>WFKR01000006.1:47322514-48571597 GCA_025331145.1 Rosa persica | reverse complement strand
GGCCTTGGAAATTGTGGCTGCAGGTTACTTGATTCCAAAAGGTTGGAAGGTGATGCCTTTGTTCAGGAACATTCATCATAATCCTGAATTCTTCACCGACCCTCAGAAATTCGATCTTTCTAGATTCCAGGTATGGCCGGTACAGTGCTACCGTTTCTCTATCTTTATGGAGTTGCTGTCACGGCCAATAAAAGAGAGTCTGATAATTGAAACTATCTAACTCTGATACACGACTAGGTTGCACCAAAGCCAAATACATTTATGCCATTTGGCATTGGAGTCCATGCTTGTCCAGGAAATGAGCTTGCTAAGCTGGAATTACTGATCATGATCCACCATTTAGTCACCAAGTTCAGGTATATTATATACAAGTCCTAAAAACTATGTTTAATTTGAGCTTAGAGCAATTCAATAAGAGAAATTAACTTAGCTATTGTTTGTGTTTTGCAGGTGGGAAATTGAGGGATCCCAAAGCGGGATTGAGTATAGTCCATTTCCTGTGCCTCTGAGGGGACTTCCAGTCAAATTTTGGAGATTAGAATAGGGCTAAGGGGAGCCATACCCTCCCCAAATTAACCTCATCTAGCTTCTTCTCACAGTCCATATTCTAGACCAAGGACCTTTCATTTGTATTCTCCCTGTCTGCTCCCATCCTAATATTGCTGGGAGTAGTTTGGTGCCCTTTTTTTTTTTTTTTCCTTACCTAATTTTGATGATGCAATTAATTGTTGTCATTCTAGTGAGTGTACTCTATCAGCTGTCTATTCTCCTGTGGATTTTTATTTAATGTTCATAGTTCAGACCACAGATTTTATGAACTACTCACAGTTCAAATCGTCTGCAACCTGCATGTGCACCAAACTGACCTCGACAAGAACATATATCAAACTTACAAGCAGAAAATGGGCAACTATATCTGTAATAGCATTTATCGAAGAGCGCAAATGTCCTGAATATATAGGAAGCTTTCTTTGCTTATATGTGAGAACATAATGTTTGCAGTATTACAACCAGCACTCATCAATTATATCATACAGATTGCACAAAGAACTATTACAAATTGGTCCAAAAGAACTCATCAATCATCACCATATATATGTCTAGGGATCACTATAAATTGACGGATTCAATTCTGTAGGCAAAACCTTATTAGCTCAAATCAATTCAGATGTTTCAGGAGATGTGTATTTACGAATTGCCGCAGTGATCCTCTCCTTGTCCCTGGTTGGGAATGCTTCCAAGAGAACACCGTCTTTATAGAAGTGGAAGAGGGGCACCGTCTGCATCATTTCATTTCATCTTAAATTTAGAGCAATTCAAGCAGTATGGAATAAAAAGACAGATACAGAGTTGATCGGTATATCAACTGATGCAGAAAAACCATACATGTAGACCGTAAAGAAATACTTGGTGTGCAAGTTATAATCAAGTGTCCTCAACAGAGGTCTTCTACAACATCATTGCTCTCCAGGATATAGGATTAGTAAAGTTATTACCAGAGGAAGTTACCTTAATTCTAAGCCGGTCTGCAACATCGGATTGTTCATCATACTCATCAATTACCTGCATCATATACCCTTTTAGAATTATGTATCGAGCTGCTAAGATGGAAATAAAATAAGATATACTATATCCATGCCATACATTGTGCTTCAAGAAGATTACTTCAGCTTCTCCTTCACCAGCCCTCTTGCATAACTTTGAAAACCCTTGCTCTATGTACTTGCAGCTTCCACACGAAGTACGATAAAAATCTACAACAACTAAAGAATTGCTTTTTTTGGCCGTATCAAGAATTTTGAAGAACTCCTCATCAGTATAAAATTCTCTAACACATTCAATCGGACAGAGATCATCATCTTCATCAGACAATTCTCCTTGATTTTCATCAGCCACTCTGATCTTCTTTATAGCACGAAATCCATGGCTAAACATTGAAACTCCCCAACCTGTAATTCTGATGCTAGGGCATAATCTAAGATGTGTTCTCTCAGGAAATGAGATGGGAATTACATATCGACTTTTTATGATTGGTTTTGATCCAAAATTGAATGAGGCCTCGGCCTTGCCATAAAGAACATTCTGTCTATACATGAGAGCAAATGGCAAACCTCCAAAACAGCAATATCTCCTTTTAGATTCTGGACAATGCTTTGCCGGATGAGCTATTGATCTCCTGTTTCTTTACATTCTGTCATCTTCCACTGGTAGAGTGTGCAAAAGCAGAAACGTTAGGGCCTATTGTTACCAAATTAGACGAATTTCAAGCAGAATCCAAAGTTTGCCGCTTTCTGATTCTAAAAGGTTGTTCAAATAGTTTGGAAATATTTCTCACAGATAAATGCAGCACCCTCATCTACAAATCAGGGACGATAATTCTGTAATCTCCAAGAAGCAACAACTAGCTAATGCAGCCAACTAAAAGTCCAAAAGGATCATACTTTAGCTGATACGTAACTGGAATTCACATATACCTTGATACCAATGAGCAAGGAAAAACAATTGCCTAGAAACCAAACTAAAGATAATGCCTCAAAGTCTCAAAATTTCTGGTGATTCAAAATATTTTTTTTTTTCTGGGTTTGTTGCAATTATATTACTCCATTATCATATATCAGCATAACCAACTCAACAAGGACTATTCTATTAGCAGCTGAACTTCCAACTGAAGCCTCAATGTGATTAATTTTCAAAGTAATACCCACAAAAATTGATAATTAACGATGGCAAACTCCAAATTTAGAGAGAAACCTATTACATGAACTATACTCGTAAAACGCTGACAGAGATAAAAGGGGTGGTTAGAACTTAGCTTTACCTCCGGAAGTTGAGAACCCTCTACGCCATATCTCAATTCTGAAATTGCTACGAATGACAAGAGGACACGACACCACCCACCATATCAGCTATTTCCAACTGACTCCTCTTCGGTTGCTCAATCATTGCATCCAATTACGTTTCATGGGCCGAGCCCAATTAGGTTTCATGGGCCGAGCCCAACTACGTTCTGTCAAAATCCAATGCCATTCATGACGTCAGACAAGAACCCAGAAATGGGCGTTGTTGGAAGGCGTGCCTGATCCGTCATCTCAAACTCTGGTAATCTACACGGCGTGGTTAGTTCGCGCTTGATTTATATAACGCAATTAAAGTTCCATTATTCATATCCCCCAACCAACCAACCTAATAAACGACTCTACGAATTGAAAGATAATAAAACGACGTAGTTGGGGAATTCCCATCTTGCTGTTGTTGCTGTCGGCGAAGAAAAACAGAGCACACAAGGAAGAAGAATGGGGAGCAACGATGAGCTCAAGTCGGAGGCTTTGCTGGAGCAGATGAAGCAGCACCTCAACACCGACGCCGGAAAAGCCATCGTCAAGAAGATCGGTCTCGTTTATCAGATCAACATCGCACCCAAGGTAAGGCACGCGATTTCCGCCCCTTTATTTAAAATAAATAAATAAATTCTGATTCGGAATTTTTGATGGCAGAAAATTGGGTTCAATGAGGTGATTTATACCATTGATCTTAAGAAAGGGGAGGTCAAGAAAGGTTAGGGGGTTTCCAAATTTGCGGATTTTGTTTGTTTTGGTTGGGTTTGTAATGAAATTAGATACTGAAATTTGCAGGGGCGTATGAAGGAGGCAAGGCGGATGCGATATTTTCGTTCAAGGACGAGGATTTCGTGAAGATTGCGCTGGGGAAGATGAATCCCCAGATTGCTTTCATGAGGGGAGCCATGAAGATTAAGGGCAGCATGAGCGCGGCCACCAAATTCACACCTGACATATTCCCCAAGCCTTCCAGGATGTGACTCACTACTTTGTATCCAGGGCTTGGTTACTTGGCTCCAATAAGTTTCTGAAATACTAGGTACTTCAAGAATTTTAGGTAGAAATCCATCAGAGGAAAGCAACACACTGTCTCAATAAGCTGCCTAATTAGATGGGCACTCTTGATGGCTTAGAATCTGTATTTGGTTTTCAGTTGCATAGTAAATCTGTCTCCTGCCTCTTGTTATGTTTATTCAGTTAGCTGTTTGTGTTGCTTATTGCTTATCAACCTGTGAATGGAATAGGATGAATGTCGACCCAAATGTAAAGTTCAATATTTTTGTTGGTGTTTTCGATAAGGATGACAAGTAGGTCGTGGTGCCCCCTCCTGTCTATGCCTAATCCAGCCCTTTTCCTCTTGTATGATTTATTTTTGTGATCCAGGTTTGTCCTTGATTAGTTTGATAGACTATTTACTTGAACAATAAGCCCGTCTAGCTCAGTTGGTAGAGCGCAAGGCTCTTAACCTTGTGGTCGTGGGTTCGAGCCCCACGGTGGGCGCTTTATTTTTTTCCGCTATTTCTCTTTTTTCATTTTTGGGTTCTTTAATCAATATTCATCCAAGTTTATGGCCCCAATTTTTATCACTATTGCAGCAGGCATTTGAAGCACCGAGAGTAACAAAATCTTTCATTGAAAGTAGTTCCTATGGCGATAAAGATAACAATATCTTCGGAATGTCTAACCAATTTGTCATTGCTGCTATTAAAAAACGGAAGTAAGATTGGAATTAAAACAACGCATATATATACAAGATTACTGCTACATTCTCTTTTCGCATTTTATGTAGGTGGATTGTTAAAAAAAACCGACTTAATAATCTACACTACGAATTTTTTTTTTAAACTGTAGAAAAATAATTAAAATTATGTGATTTTTTGTGAGACGGTGAATTTCACATTTTTTTAAGACGGTAAATTTCACAGCACTTAAAATTATTGATTTTTTATTTATTTATCATTTTGTACAAGTATCACACAGAGAAAAAGAATTGAATTTCACAGGCACCAACGGTTAAGTCTCGCGCCAAACGGCAGAATATGAACTGGGCCTGTTCTATTGGTCTCTCTACAAAGCCTGGCCTCGTCTACTTCCACTCTCTTCTAAATTCTCACATTCAAACCAAAAATCCAAAACAAGCTTTACTCCTCTTTCGCCAGTTGTACGAGTACAATGTGAAACCCAATGATCTCACTTTCTCTTTGCTCCTAAAAGCTTGCACATCTTCTTCCTCATATTTAAATTCAGCTAATGCTGAAATAGAAGCGAATCAGGTTCATACGCACTTGATAAAATCGGGTCTCGACCGATTCGTATATGTGGGTACAGCTCTTCTTGATCTTTACATGAAATTGGGGCGTGTGAGAAATGCTCAGAAGCTGTTCGATGATATGCCTGAGAGAGATGATGTCTCTTGGAATGCACTGATTTGTGGGGTTTCGAGAAACGGTCGTCATTTCGAAGCGTTGGAGCTCTTTGCTCAAATGTGTAGAGAGGGGTTTCGTCCTCGTCATACGACTTTGGTTAGTTTGGTACCGTCTTGTGGCAGGCATGAGTTGGCTTTTCAGGGGAGATCTGTTCATGGGTTTGGAATTAAGGCTGGCCTTGATTCGGATTCGCAAGTGAAGAATGCTCTTACTTCGATGTATGCTAAATGTGCAGATTTGGAAGCGGCAGAAGTCTTGTTTGAAGAGATTGGTGACAAGAGTGTGGTTTCTTGGAATACTATGATTGGTGCTTGTGGCCAAAATGGTTGCTTTGACGAGGCAATGCTTGTGTTTAAACGAATGCGAAAGGAAAATGTGCAAGCCAATCTGGTGACGGTGGTAAGCCTTCTGTCAGCAAATGCCGATCCAGAGTCTACTCATTGTCATGCCATTAAGACTGGTCTCGTAAATAATGCTTCTGTGATTACTTCACTGATTTGTGAATATGCAACGCGCGGCGACTCAGAATCCGGAGAACTGCTTTACAAGTTATTTCCTCAGAAGAGTTTGGTTTCCCTAACCGCACTTATTTCAAGTTATGCTGAGAAAGGAAACCTGGGTCAGGTGATGCAGTGTTTTGCTCACTTGCAGCAGTTAGACATGAAACTAGATGCAGTGGCTATGGTTAGCATCCTTCATGGGATAAAGCACCCTGCTGACTTTGGCCTTGGACTTGCTTTCCATGGTTATGGATTGAAGACGGGGTTGACCGGTGATTCTTTGGTTGTAAATGGGTGGATTAGCATGTACTCGAGGTTTGACAAGATAGAGGATGCGTTTTCGTTATTCTCTGAGATGCGTGAAAAACCATTGATTAGTTGGAATTCTTTGATATCTGGCTGTGTTCAAGCTGGAAGGTCAAGTGATGCCCTGGAGTTGTTTTCTCTGATGGAAATGTCTGGACGTAGTCCAGATTCGATTACTATCTCTAGTTTACTATCCGGGTGTTGCCAACTTGAGTACTTGAAATTTGGGGAGGGACTTCATACTTATGTAGTAAGAAACAACTTGAAGGGGAAGATTTTGTCGGAACTGCTCTTATAGACATGTACACCAAGTGTGGAAGATTAGGGCATGCCGAAAGGGTGTTCAAGAGCATAAAAGAGCCATGCTTGGCAACATGGAACTCAATGATATCAGCTTATAGCTTATACGGGTTAGAACATAAAGCTCTTGTTTGCTTCTCCGAAATGCAAGAACAAGAACTAAAGCCTGATAAAATAACTTTTTTGGCAGTTTTAGCCGCTTGTACACATGGAGGTCTTGTTCAGGAAGGGAGAACATATTTCCAAATGATGAGTGAAAAGTTCAACCTGATGCCAAGTTTGCAACACTGTGCTTGCATGGTCAATCTCTTTGGTCGTGCCGGTTTGTTGGACGAGGCATTGATGTTTATCAAGGACATGGAAATAGAGCCTGATTTCACGGTTTGGGGAGCTTTGCTCAACGCTTGTTGCATCCATCAAGAGGCGAAGCTTGGGGAATACACAGCCAAAAAGTTGTTCTTCTTGGACGGTAAAAATGCCGGCTTCCTTGTGTTGATGTCGAATCTTTACGCAGTCAAAAGAAGGTGGGAAGATGTAGCAAGAGTGAGGAAGATGATGAGAGAGACCGGAGGTGATGGATGTTCAGGAGTTAGTGTAATTGAGATGACTTGAGCAACTGAGCAGGAACAAATGATGGGCTTCTAATGGGCTTACAGAAGCACTGTTTTTAAACAGATCCGGCCCATATAGGAATGTACCGTTGAAGAAGTCAAACCAGTACAGTACTGGTCGGGATCTTGTACCTAACCTCCAGGTCACTCTCATAAACCCTAAAAATTTCAAAACCGAAAAGCGCTCCCATTTCAAAATTTGAATCTTTGGTTCTCCTCCAATAGCCATCTCTCTCTCAGATCCTGAAACCCTAATTATTCTTGATCTTGGAACATGGGTGGGGCTCACAGCCGGGAAGATCTTGAGCTTATAGACTCAGACGAAGAAGAAGGGGAAGAGAATTTCCAGGACGCCGAGGAAAAGATTCAGAGATCGGCGGAGCGAGGACCCAAAACGCCGGCGTCGGTGGATGACGTGGAGGCCAAGCTCAAGGCTTTGAAGGTCAAGTACGCGTCGACGTCGCAGACCCCAAATCTGAAAAATGCGGTGAAGCTGTATGTTCATGTTGGTGGGAACACCCCCAAAGCGAAATGGGTAACCTCTGAAAAACTCACCTCTTACTCTTTTTGTAAGACCTGTAGAATGGAAGTGGATGATGATGAGGAAGATGTTGAGGAGGAAGATGAGGATGAGGAGAGGGAAGATTCGTGGTGGATTTTGAGGGTGGGTTCGAAGATTAGGGTTAAAGTTTCGGCTGAGATGCAAATGAAGACTTTTGGGAGGGAGCGTCGGGTTGATTTTGTGGCCCGGGGAGTGTGGGCTATGAAGTTCTTTACTGTGGAGGACTATAGGGTTTTCGTTGCTAAGTATACTGATTGTATGTTTGAGAACACTTACGGATATGAGGCCACGGAGCAGAACAGGGTTAAGGTGTATGGGAAGGATTTTATTGGGTGGGCAAAGCCGGAAGCAGCCGATGATTCTGTTTGGGAAGATGCTGAGGAGAGTTTACTGAGAAGCCCGGGCTCTGCAACCCCGGTGAGAGCGAATCAGGACTTGAGGGAGGAGTTTGAGGAGGCGGCACATGGAGGTATACAGAGCTTGGCATTGGGTGCATTGGACAATAGTTTCTTGGTGGGAGACTCTGGCATTCAGGTTGTTAAGAATTACAGTCATGGAATACAGGGGAAAGGTGTTTATGTCAATTTTGATGATGGGACTTATAGAGGTGGCTCGAATTTGGCACGCTCCACGCCTAGGAAGGCTCTGCTGATGAAGGCTGAAACTAATATGCTGCTCATGAGTCCAATGAATGAGGGCAAGCCTCATACAACAGGGCTTCATCAGTTTGACATTGAAACTGGAAAGGTTGTGACTGAGTGGAAGTTCGAAAAGGATGGGACAGATATTACAATGAAGGATATCGCAAATGACAGCAAGGGAGCACAGTTGGATCCTTCAGGGTCCACATTCTTGGGACTGGATGATAACAGGCTTTGCCGTTGGGATATGCGTGATAGGAAAGGGATGGTTCAGGATCTTGCAAGTGCTAATACTCCTATTCTCAATTGGAACCAAGGGCATCAGTTCTCCAGAGGAACTAACTTTCAGTGCTTTGCTAGTACTGGTGATGGCTCAATTGTTGTGGGGTCTCTTGATGGGAAGATCCGGCTGTACTCAATCAATTCTATGAGGCAAGCCAAAACAGCTTTTCCTGGCCTTGGTTCTCCTATTACGCATGTGGATGTTACGTACGATGGAAAGTGGATCCTGGGAACAACTGACACCTATTTGATCCTCATCTGTACCATGTTTACTGACAAGGATGGGAAGACAAAGACAGGCTTTGCTGGGCGTATGGGGAATAGGATCTCCGCTCCAAGGTTGTTGAAGCTGAATCCTCTGGATTCTCACTTGGCAGGCACTAATAACAAGTTTCGTAATGCCCAGTTTTCATGGGTAAGTCTATGATCTTCAGCCTATTAGAGTTTTCATGGTTGCTTCATTTTTTTTTCTTTGTGGTGCTGAAACTTACTTAATTTCCATTGCTTTAATAGCTTAATTTGCATTATTTAGCGGCATTCTTTAGTATTAAGTAGCAGGAAGAGAAACTGCATGTATGTATTTGGACTGTGTTTCCCCTTTCTTTTTCCCATAATTAGAATTTAGAGGTGTGCATGTGCACTATCGAGTTGAGATGCGAACCTTGGCATAATTTTTGATATACCATATGCATTCAATATTGAATTACTTGAGGACAGTGGGACTGGTTTTACTTAACAGATTCTACAGGTAGCACGTGGTGTGGCAATTTTCCCTCTTCCTCGTTGTTTTTGGAACTTGAGCTCTGATTACTCTTCTGGTAATTTAATAAATCTCCATACAGGAGGTTTCACGTAAAAATGGTTTCAGATAAATTTCAAGAATATATATGCTTATTATGGCTTTTGGAACAATTGAGAACAGCAGCATCCAACATTTCTTATTTCATAGCTTTTAGTTTGATGGATTTCTGCATGTGTGTTTTGTTAAATATCAGGACTAGTTATTGGAGCACTATCCTTGCATAGTGTCTAGTTAAGTAGCTTGAGCATTTCTTTTACTTTTTGAAAAGTGACTTGAATCTTCTAAACATTTTTTATTTGTGTCTTTGTTATACAATCTATATACACAACACATCTTCTATGAACTCAGATAACATTTAGTTGTATTTTTGTGACTTGTTTGGTACAACATATAATTATCTTTGTTTTACGTATTGTTCAGGTCACAGAGAATGGGAAGCAGGAGCGCCATTTGGTTGCAACTGTTGGAAAGTTTAGTGTGATTTGGAATTTCCAACAGGTGAAGGACGGGTCACATGAGTGCTATCTAAATCAGGAGGGCTTGAAGAGCTGTTATTGCTATAAGATAGTCCTGAAGGATGATTCCATTGTTGATAGTCGCTTCATGCACGACAAATTTGCTGTCACCGACTCACCTGAAGCCCCACTTGTGATTGCAACCCCATTGAAAGTCAGCTCCTTCAGCATATCCAGTAGGCGATGACGTTCAGAGACGTTACCCTTCATCTACTCTGAGCTTTCTTAGCTTGATTGATGAAGTTTCTAATGCTTTTGTTTTAGGACTACTGAATTGTATTTTTCACATGTTCGATTAGGGCAATATGTTGTTTAGGTAATTTCAGTATGGAATGATGTCTAATCGGTGTTCCATTAAGAGATCTGGGTGATATTAGTGTTGTCAAGTCGTTAATAGAACATGATGTAGCAGCTTGGTTG
Source organism: Rosa persica (assembly GCA_025331145.1). Classification (NCBI taxonomy): domain Eukaryota; kingdom Viridiplantae; phylum Streptophyta; class Magnoliopsida; order Rosales; family Rosaceae; genus Rosa; species Rosa persica. The sequence continues at coordinate 48,561,395 of WFKR01000006.1, read as the reverse complement.
GGGACTTGAGTGGAAACTATTATGTATTAATTTGCTTCTCTATGGAATCTCTAGCTTCATAGTAGAATGATACTCTCTTCCTTTGGAGCCGTCGGATTTTTGCATCAAGATCAGGACATTTCTCTTTCTTTCGTTTTTCATAGTGGACCCTGTTTTCTAAGTAATTATATATAGGTGAAATTTGTGGACCTGTTGTAATTTGAAAGGAGCTGTTGATAGAAAGATAAAGGGAGAGAAATGGCAGTTGCAGCAGGAAGAGCTTTCCTTGTGCAGCCATCTTCTCTATGCTTTGCTTCGCATAACAATTTACCGAAGCATTCATTTGGTAACACAAGCACATCCTTGCTTGTTAAACCAGGAAATGCTCGAGGTTTTGCCCGACACATGGTTCGAGCCCAGGTGCGCCCTACTTGGCTTCCTGGGCTCGACCCCCCAGCATATCTGGATGGAAGGTGAGTCCCTCGAGAAACTGGTCGTATTGGTATCATTTTTCATACTCTCAAGTTTTGATAGAGGTTCATTCTCTGCCTGTGGTGGGTTATTTCTTCTTTTCAATAGCTTGGCTGGGGATTTCGGGTTTGACCCACTGGGGCTTGGAGAGGATCCGGAAAGCTTGAGGTGGTATGTGCAGGCAGAGCTGGTTCATTGTCGCTTTGCAATGCTTGGAGTTGCAGGAATTCTCCTAACAGATGTCAGTAAATCCAAACCATTAATTTAGTTTGCATTCTTTTGGCCTTGTAAATCCAAATGGCTTTCTGTTTATTTCTGACTTCAGGACTTTCATTAATACCAACCACATGTTGTAGATAAAACTTTTGAGGCCTTATGCAGTATATGAAATTGATACACAGCACAAGTAGTTTAAAGCAAATATTAATAAAGGGTCCACGCATTGCATTTCACTCGGTAAACTAAAAATATGGTGCACTCTTTTTCTTCATTTCGATCAATGAAGGCCATTTTCTTGCAATGCTGATGATCTTCTTAGTACTTTGTTGCAGTTACTGCGTGTAACAGGAGTTCTCAGTATACCAGTTTGGTACAATGCAGGGGCAGTTAAATTTGGGTTCGCCAATACAGAAACTTTGATCATTGTGCAGTTCCTTTTGATGGGGTAAATTCTTTCCCATTATTAACCATTGATCCCTTTATTGAGTTAAATTTGGGTTCGCCAATACAGAAACTATGATTTGCTGGTTATAATTGAAGAAAAAAGTTTATTGAGTTTGCATATATTTTGTTTAATTTTCGTGTTCACCTTTCCTGCTATGCTTAGATTTGTTGAAACTAAAAGATACATGGATTTCAAGACTCCTGGATCTCAAGCGAAAGATGGATCCTTCTTCGGACTGGAAGCTGCATTAGAAGGTTTAGAACCCGGGTAATCTACCTTGACTGAAAACAATGTTTCCATCTCCAATTTGAAGTTGGTAATATGTACATCTTTACAAGAACATCATGATGATTAACAGGTATCCCGGTGGTCCATTGCTAAATCCTCTTGGTTTGGCAAAAGATATCAAGAATGCTCATGAGTGGAAGCTTAAAGAGATTAAGAATGGTTAGATGTGCTGTATTTTCTGTATTCTGAAGACAAATAATATTTTTCATTTCATCACTTTTGTTCTAAATTGTTCTTGTTACAGGACGGCTTGCCATGGTAGCCATGCTCGGAATGTTTGTACAAGCTTCTGTTACTCATGCAGGACCCGTCGATAATCTTCTGTTGCACCTTTCGGACCCATGGCACAGGACCATTGTTCAGACCCTAGCTAACTCTGGCTCTTAAATGTAAACTGAAGTTGGTCTTTGCATCACGTGTAAACTGGATGAAATGTAAACTTCTTCAATTTTATGCTTGTGAAAAAAAGAAACAGAGATTAAAAATTGTTATATATTACGTGTGAACTAACGGTAAAAATGTTAGGTAAATAAAAATATGACGAATTTTGACCGACGATCGGTCGTAAATGAAAACTGTTTAATAAATAAAATTTGGAGCATAACTTCTGATAACGAAGAGAATGTTAGTAAAATGCCTCATATTACACTTGTGATTTATTCTTCTTGAAAGTCGAAAATTAATTTGTTTCCATTTATGGCATCTCACATATCCAAATCAAAAGTATTTTTTTTTTTTTGAGGTTAAAAGAGCATCCGAAATAATATCAGGAGTCTCAACTAATCTTGTGTATTCTAACATGCACCAATTAACAAAGAGTGCACACCGATTAACAAAGAGTGCACCACTGGTTGCGATCATTTAACCACTAAGGAGCTCGCTGCCGTTCTAGGCTAGACACGGCACCAGAGCCAGGCCCACAATTGCCTCTGCACACCTCCCACCGCCGCAGTACTGCTCTTCTCGGTGTGCCACCATAGCCATACCCCTACCCCGTTAGCGCCGCTCCGACCTGGATTCCTAGCACATGTTGCCCAATGGTCTCGAGCATCACCAATACTCTTCTCCCTTCCACAGTCCCACGACTGCATATCAAGAGAGGAGGTTGGGGATGGCACCGCTCGCTCCACCCACTGCCACCCACCACCGCACACCATTCTGATCCAGTCTTGACAGAAATCCCATCCTAGTCGACCCTATCGACCCGCAGTAGCGACCCAAAATCAACTCAAATTCCCGACCAGCCAAGCTGCAATAATAGTTTGCCCTCCACCGCCACCCTCCTTGGCACCATCTTGAAAAAAGCCAGGATTTGAAGCCTTAACTCGAAGCCAAGCAGCCAAAATAGGCCTCTGAAAACAACCCCGTCCGACGACAGTGTCATCGAGATGCGTCGCCGGACGGAGGACGAAGGCTATGGCAACCTACAACACGTTCCTTTTTCTCTCTAGGGTTTTCTCTCTAGGATAAATTGTTTGGTGATTTTAGGGTAGGTAAAAAATTTAGTGGGCATTGTTTTTATCATGTTTGCTAAATTTTGAAGAGATGGGTTTATGTATGCCAAATCAAAAGTTTATTTGATACAAGTTTATCAAGACTCTGAACACTACATAAATCAATTTCATAAATTTTTTGTTTTTTGTAATGTTAGATAAACCACATTTAGATTCATCTGCATCTTCATTTATATGGCAGTTGTGATATTATTACGTAATAGGTTGGGTTCTATGTCACATCAATTGTCACATAAAGTGAGATGCATGTAGAATTTCAAAAAGTGATTCATCTAGCATTATTTCTATTCTTTTGGTTTTTGTCTTATAAATGCACAGCTTTATTTACTCTCTCTGGTAAAAACAGAAACTAATAGAAATGAATGATCTTGGACAATTTTATTTTTTTATGAGAAAGTTTCCAAGTTAGTTCCCACGGAGTTTGAAAAAGCGTACCATGTGTTTCAGTGTGCTTACTGCTTAGCCTCGCTTGAATGGGCATGTTAACCGTTAACCTTACCTGACATGTTCGCCTTAGTCTCATTTGTATAGGCATGAGCATGCCCATTGTTAGCCTAAGTTGATATGCCCATTATTAGAATATCATTTACCTTGCCTACCGTTAACCTCACTAGACATGAACACCGAGAGCCTTGTATATCATGGGTACTGCCAGTGTTGCTTCTATGCCAACCCCATCATCGTTGGCCTCGCTTGCAACTCTCAACTTAACATGTCCAACTTTAGCCTCAACTTGCATGGAGGTGGAAACAGTTAAAAGTCTCACAGTTATGGATGTGGCACTCTGTTGATACTCGAAGAAAAAACACGGACCCATATAATTTTCATTGCAGCAAACAACAAACTTATACAAGAGCTGACTTTACATTCCAAGCCTACACATCACAGAATCACTCTTATTATCTCTACTAAGCACCCACAACCAGCTTATTGCCCCCAAAAACCAACCAGCCATACAATCCTTATAATGAGCAAAATTATCGTCCAATCAACTTATCATACAAAAAATAATATACCAATGTCGACATGTACAGTGAAGTAATAATCTGTCAGATCAAATCCCGCATTTACAGTCACTCCGGAAATCGTCCTGAGAAAAGATGTAAACTCACAACAACAAAGATATGCATTGATTTCAACGTGCAGCTTGATTTTTCGCATGCTTTCTTCTGGCCAAAAACATAAAAATCCGTGGGAAAAATGACTTCTTCTTCTTCTTTCCACCCTTTACTTCTTGGGGGGATGGCTCACTTCCAGTGACATTTCCTGATGCATGGTTGGGGCTTGAACCATAAGGGTCATGTACTGCAGAGACAGGTGCCTGGTCAAAGCCTTTAGAATCTTTCATTCCCTCAAAACTACCCCTTGGGCTTCTAATGGGGTTTACAGCTGCCTGGCCAGGCTCACCAAGCTTTCGTCGTTGCTCGTGTTCGGCTCTCCACTTTCTCAGCTCCTGTTCAACACCCAATTTCCCTTCCTTGGCCTTCTCAGCCTTCTCCATTGCCATCCTGAGTGCTTCTTTTCTCGAAGCCATTTCCCTACTCACTTCTTCCAACTTCTCCAAGCTTCTCAGCTCAGACTCCTTGGCTGCCTCAATTTTGGAACTTGCAGCAGCAACTCTCGTGTTTGCCTGCTCCTCTGCCTCATGGGCACGTTTGCTGAGCTCATAATACTCCCCTATAGAAAGTGTTACTCCTGGGGGTGAATCAGCATCAGCGGGGATGGATCGGGCTTGCTCACTCTCCTGCAATGCTTTGATTGCTGCTAACGCTAACCTTTCAGAAGCCCTTGCAGCCTCTATTTCCTTTTGTGCTGCCAATAATCTACTCTCCATAGTACTTGCTCCAGCCTTAGCTTGATCTGCTTCTTCTTTTGCCTTACGCAGATCTTCAGCAGCCATTTTGGCTAGTACCTTTGCCTGGTCAGCCTGTTGTGCTGCTTGCCGCAACTCTTTGGGTAGCTCCACCATCTTCTCTCTGGCATCTTTCTCCTTCATCTGAACTACAGCTATTTCTGACCTAGTCCTGTCCAGTTCAGCTTCAAGAGATGCCACAGCCACTGATGCCATTCCTTCTCTTTGCCTAATGGTGGCAAGAGCTGATTTCTCACTTTCAAGTTCAGACTTCAATGCCGAGGCAGCCACCTTTAAGCAATTTACTTCAGCAATTGCTTTCTCTATGTTGAGCTTCACTTCCTCCAGCTCCTTCTTTGCTGAAGCAACTGCTGCTTGTATATCAGTATGAGTTTTCCTCTCCGGTGTTTCTTGCTCATCTTTCAATTGTCCTCCATCACTGTCCTCCTTGAATCTTGATTCCATATAAGCTGCTAATTCAGCTTTTAAATCAAGAAGCAAGGCCGAGGCTGTGTCTAGTTTGGACTTAAGATCCTTAGCTGACAGAATTTGCTGGTTAAGTCTCTGAAGCTCCTCCTCTGCCTGCTTTATCTCCTTTTCCCAATGATGAGAATCTTGTTCCTTGGCCATGACTGCTCCAATCCTTTGCTCCTCTGCTTCCAAATGGGCAGCATGTGCAGATTCCAATGACTCCTTTGTGGCAATCAGCTCAATAGTTAGGTCTTCAACTGTTTTCTCAACTTCCTTGGATGCAGCAATGGCCTCTTCGGCATTTTTGATAGCCATGTCTTTCTCAATCACTAAAGAAGCATATTCCTTGTGCAGTGCTTCCAGCTCCTCTTTAACAGATTTTAGCTCTGTCACTGCAGCTGTATGCCTCGCCTTGGCAACCTCAAGCTGTGTCTTGGCTGCAACACTGGCCTCATCAGCAATCCCTTGCTCCATCTCTTCCACCCTTAGTTTGGCAAGTTCAGAGTCCTGTTTTGCCTGACTCTCTTCTGTTTGTGCTCTCTCCAGGTTAAGCTTCAATTCTTCTACAAGTCTCTTCGTGCTGTCCAGCTCCTTCAATACTTTTGTTTTCTCATCTTCAGCAATCTCCGATCGTCTCTGATACTCCGGAATCTCCTCCTGTGCTTTCTCCAGTTCTTGCTCCACAAGTTTACGTCTCTGCGCAGCCAACGGAGAACTTACATGTTACTTTGCCAAGCATAAGTACACTTTCTGACAAGTAAAGTGTGACACTAAAAGTGAGTTTGTGAAAAAATAAACTCATATTACTACTCAGTTATGGATTCTGAAAACTGAGGTCTCTCTCTCTCTCTCTCTCTCTCTCTCTCTCTCTCTCTCTCTCTCTCTCTCTCTCTCTCTCTCACACACACACACACACACCAAAAAAAAAAAAGGTCATAAATAGAAAAACAAAAAGGACTCGAGAGAGAGGTGTTATAGAGACTGTCTAACAAAAGAAAAGGCAAAGCAAATGTACCTCCACAGTTTGGATTCTATGGGCTTTCCAATCAACAATTCCTCCAAATTTGGAAACAGCTTCTTTAACTGATTCGAAAGGAGCAGTTGTATCAATAAGGCCTCTGCTCTTAGCACTATTAGGAGAATCACTGACTCCTGCTTTTCTCGCAGACAAGCTAGCATACTTTACATTGGGTGATAATACTGCATTGTTCACATAAGCCAGCTTAGCACTCTCAGGAGAAAATGTGGCTTCAGATTTAGTAATTGCAGTTCTGGAGGTCTTTATATTGGGCAGAGAACGCACAGTGGATGGCATTACAAGGTCAACATTCTTAGGAACAGAATCTGTGACAGTATTCAGTATATTTGTCTCCGTTTTGTTGGCTGCAATAGTTGAGGTTGAGGCTGGAGTATTTGGAAGATGTTGCCTTTGTTGTAATAATGGGTCGACATCTTTAGGACCAGAATCTTTCTTCAGAGTTTCCTGAGTAACTGTAACAGTCGACTGTGAGGCTGTGGTATCTGTTGGAAGAGGCTGGTTTTGTTGTAATAATGGGTCGACATCTTTAGGACCAGAATCTTTCTTCAGAGTATCCTGAGTAACTGTAACTGTCGACTGTGAGGCTGTGGTATCTGTTGGAAGAGGCTGGTTTTGTTGTAATAATGGGTCGACATCTTTAGGACCAGAATCTTTCTTCAGAGTATCCTGAGTAACTGTAACTGTCGACTGTGAGGCTGTGGTATCTGTTGGAAGAGGCTGGTTTTGTTGTAATAATGGGTCAACATCTTTAGGACCAGAATCTTTCTTCAGAGTATCCTGAGTAACTGTAACTGTCGACTGTGAGGCTGTGGCATCTGTTGGAAGAGGCTGGTTTTGCTCTAGAGATGGGATCTTTGAAGCCTGTTCTGCAGTTGGTAATTTTCCATTTTCTATTATTAATGAGGTAGAAGCCGGATTATCTGTTGGATGTAGTTGATTTTGTGCCAGAGATGGAACATCAGAAGCACTTTGGGCAGCCTCTGGTTTAGAATTCTCGTTCTTTAACAAATGACCATCACTTTCAACTCTGTCATGCTTTTCTGGGTTTGTAGGAGCATCCCTACCAGAGTGATCATCATGGTGGTTGGATGAAGAGGATTCTGGAGGAGGCATTTTTTCTGCAACTTTGACATCCTCCATTGCAAGAAAGTGGAAAGGAGTGACACAAGCGTATCTACAATCCAATAATGAAACTGGATCAGAAAAAACAAAGCAAGGCGATTAAAGTAAATGAAAGATCATATGAAACTCAACCGATCCTGAGATCTTCAGTTTCGTTACTGCATAAAAGCAAACATAATCAGAGCTTTTGGCTATACAGGAACCTATATACCATAATTTACTTTTATCATTAACAATACTAAGAGTCCAGGGTCTCCCAAACATGTTAACAGAGTTGACACTCACATGCTTGATCTACAAGCAATTTAATATAGAAATAAGGAAGACGTAAATACGGATATATATTGGCAAGACTAAACTATAATTGTGTATCATAAAGCTATAACTTCTATTCAAATTCTCAACTCCAAATATAGAAACATGCGTCCTAATCAACAAAGGTGTGTATGAAATAAACCAAGCAGTTAAAATCCCTAGTTACAGGTTTGCTGATATTGACCAACACAACAGTTCATAAACATCATGTTTACGATCCTACGTTAGCTCCTTTTTTATAAACATCCACAAAACTATATCCTTTCAGAATCAAAGATGTCTACCCTGAGATTTGATCTCAGTTTGTAAAATTCAATGATCATTTCATTCTAAACTCAGAACTTAAGGACTCCGCAAACAGACTCCCAAGGTTTTAACAATATTACCAAAACCAAACAATGACAATAATAAAACAATCAAGTACTCAATATTAAAAGGAAACAAGAAGAAAGCAAACTGACATCAGAGTAATATTTGAATTATCCAGTTACATTCATCTTCATCCAAAGGTCAGAAGGCAATATGGTATTATAAATCTGCACAAAAAATCATGTTCTACAAAAATTCAGTAATTATTATTTCCATATAAAATTACTGATATGTAATTTTTTTTTCCCCCTGTTTCGAATTTTAGCTGATGATCAAGTTGATGCGTACTTAATAAATTCCCGCACTCAATCAAAAAAAACAGTGCGTCAAAAATATAAGCTAAGCAATAACAGTATGACACGCATAATAACAATAAAACCATACGCCATATTCGAATTTACCATCATATACTTGTGTCATATTGGCTGAGAAATTTTTCTTATTGTGTTCATTGACTTTCAATTTCCGAAATTCTTAGTTCAATGATCAGACTCAAACTTCAAAAAGGCATAAAGAGCTGCATGCCTTCATATAGAAACAAACCACCACAACTTCACAGACAACCCAGAACTCAAACAAAACCAATCCAAAACTAGTAAGCAAAAAGCTCATACCTTTACTGAACTGAACCGATTTATTCCACACACAATTCAAAAAAACCAATGCGTACAGATTCAAAATCCAGAGTCGAGAAACTCAGACCTCCGATCAGAAACTCAAACAAAGCTCCGTACAACGAAAAAGCAAAAACTGAAACCAGAGTAAAGAGAAAGGAGCGGAGGAACATACCTGTATAGCTAGAAGCGAGTGGATTGGAATCGAAGATGATTAAAGATTGCTGAAAATAGCCATAAACAAAAAAAAAAAAAAAGGAAAAAATAATTAAAATTAGAAAACTCTATAAGTGTAAGCAACGAAGAAATCGCAGCTAAATATAGGAGAGAGAAGCCTACCTTCTCTTCCTCACACGGACTCGATCAATCTCTACGCTCTCTCTTCTAGTATCAAATTTTTCACATATTTTTTTTTTTTGGTAATATTCGTGGCGAGCTCTAAAGGATGTGGTTTTGGTGAAGTTGATTGCTCTGTTCTCTGGTTTTTGGGTTTTGACCAGAATCGGAGAGGGAGGGCTCGGCTCAGCTGCCCTTTTTGGTCCGGCTTGCCATGAAAATTTAGAATGAAAAGAATTTAAAGCAATAGGAAAAGGAAGGGAAAATGAGTGAGAAGAAAAAAGAAAAAAGAAAAAAAGAGAAACTTTTTCTTTGGTGTGGGAAAAATTATTGGGAGCTGTTTTAAGTTTACTTTAATGGAACTAAACAAGAGTAATAGGAGAAGATAAGATAGTCTAATATTTCTTTAGAAAAGGTGCTTATGATTGTGTTTGGAAGGTTGCTTTACTGTTATAGTTGTGGATGGCCACTAAGTGAGATGTATTTGTATTAATGGTTTTTTTTTGGTAAGTAAAATGGTGGTCGGGTCGGATTAGAGGTGGCAAACAGGTCACTAAGCACGAGCACGGTACGGGTCCGACACGTTTAAAAGCTGTCCGGTACGGTCCAAGTCTGTTAGTGATCCGGCACAACTCGAGCACGTTAGAATAACGGGTCAGGTTGGACATAGGAATATTAGCCCATTAGCCCGACCCGGTGCGGCCCGAGCACGACATATTGTGTGTCGGCCCGTTACAAACATAAAATTTCATTTTATTTTTAAAAATATTAAAAAACCACAATAATGAGATTTGCATATTAGACTTTTTCATTTAAAATCTCATGACAATTCCACCAATGCTATTTCTTTTATGTTATCAAAATAGTGAAATAAAACATTATATCATTGCTTTGACATAAGTATTTTTTATAAATATTAAATATATGTTTATTAATAAAGACTAATCTCATAATAATACAACTATAAAATGAAAGAAATAATAATATGATACTAAATCTTCATTATATTAATAAAGATTAATCTCACAATAATATACTAAAAGCAATATATTTTGAGTTATTTTTTCTTTCTTTCTTTCTTTCTTGTAGTGGAATATAAAAAATTATTAGAAAACTAATCTTAAAAAGCTAAGATTGAGAAAAACATTGTAGAACTTAATTTATTTGAATTTTCTAAATAATTAAATAAAATTATTTTTATTTATTCAAATTAAGATTTTAAAATCGTGCTTTATAGTGAGTTGGCACGAGCACGGTCCGTTTATTGGCCCGGCATGATATAGACTATGGCCATGGGCTGGACCGAGCTTAATGTTTAAGTAAATGGGCCGACACGATAATAAATAGGTCGGCCCAAGCACGGCACGAAGCACGATTAACCCCGCTTAAAATAGGTTGGGTCGGGCCGGTCCGGCCCAGCCCATTTGCCACCTGTAGGTGGGATTACCACTCTAGGGCCGAGAGCACATGGGTAAGACCCCTCTCCCATAGGATGTTTTTCACATACGAATGATCGAACCAGTGAGTTCCTTACTACCGGGAGTGTCACTGTAGTGTTCGCCCAACCTGCAGGACTAGCCTGCTACCAACTGGACCAAACCCCATGGGTTTAATGTTTTGCAATAAAAGGAAAATGCGTTCATTTTGGGTTGGTTATTTAAAAGTAGTATATATCAATCATGTAGGATTACAGAAACGTGAGTTTAATAGGTGGATTTAGTGTATTTTCAACAACTTCTCTAAGTTAATTTTTTCTACAAAAATATGGGTTGGTGTTGTTCTTATTAGTGAATCAGAAGGGTGTATATATATATATATATATATATATATATATATTATTTTTATAATATTAAACGGATGCATCAATGAGTCCCACATTACAAATTATATTTTTTTTTTACTTTAGTCACCTAGAAAGAAATTTATACTGATTTTTTTGAAACCCTCAGAATTAGGGTTTGTGATGCATTTCTTCTAAACCACCCCTAAATAAGTGATGTCTCATTATTTTGTTTTATATTTAATTTTTATCTATCTTCTATAGTATTGTATTTTTTTTTAGAAGACTTCTATAGACATTGAAAAAGGCAAAAAGCTGAAAACAGTTAAATCAATAAATTGTAAATTAAGAGCAACTCCAACAGTTCCCCTATATTTTGATTTTTCTCTATTTTAGGGAAAAATAAGTCTCTTTTGCTCCAACAGATTCTTTATAACTATCTCTATTTTAAGAAAAGTGAGGAAAGAGAAAACCAAATTCTCTATATTTACAACAATCTAAAATTTTAAGAAAGAATATGAAGATTTTAGAGATTGCTGTCAAATAGAGAATCTGTTGGAGTTAGAGAAGAAAAAGATGTTAAAACTTTGACAAAAACTTCTCTATTATACAGAAATTATAGAGAAACTGTTGGAATTGCTCTAATATAACAATTTTGAACTCCGGAATTTCAATATTATTGTGCGCTGTAGAGAACAGCTCCCCACCTATGAAGATTGCAATGGTACATTGAATTTCATTTCATTAAATGCAAAATAAATGAAAATGAATTTCCTAGATTGGTACAGCAGGTAATTAAACCAGAAGATTCAGATAAAAACTAATAAATTCAGAAAATACAAAATAAATAAAGACACCACACCGGCCACCGTTGATTACGTCTGTGCTCATGACTTGCCCGCTAGAGCGTGGAGCTAAGTCCAAGTCAAAATGACTCTTTCGAGCTTCATAGCGCCACTCCCTAATGTAAACAGCGTGGGCAATGTACAAGTCACGTGTTAATTACGCGGTTGACGTAAATTGCATGTGCAGTGTGGAAAATACAAGTAAATCTGTCCAGAGGCCCAACGGTCCAAAACACCAAAGTCCAAACTAGAAAAGGATCCAAGAGTCTGTATATTTTTTTGATAGTGATGTCAGAGAAATAAAATAAATAGGGTATAGTTCAACAGACATTTTATTTTATACATATTTTTACACCTTTTATTAGCCATTAGATTTAAACATTTTAAATGGTCTTGATTCATTACAAGCATGATGTGGCAAATGACATGGAAACAATTATATATGAACTTTCTCACCAAAAAGAAAAGAAAAGATAAACTTTAATAAAATAATTTTATAAGAAAAATAAAAAAATAAAAAATAGAAGATGAATGTCTTCATCTTCTGATGAACGTCTTCTTCTTCTGGGAAATATGAGAGGCTTTGGCTCTCCTTTGAGCACCATATTCTCCTTTTTCCTTGAGTTGAACAATTAAAATCCATCATCTCCTAGTCCCCTTCTCTTATTCCATCAAGTTAGTATTAGTAATTGTACAAGTTTTTATATATCTCCTCTTCTCAAATCTTCAATGGTTTTCACAGCCTATCAAGATTTGATGGTTTTTTTTTCTCAATATGACAATCTTACTGGGTTCCACCGGAATATGTTTACAGTTACAATAATTATTGGTATTGCAATCAACTTGGAGATCATACAGTTGGAGGAAGAGAGAGGCTATCTCTTTTTTCTTTTTTGCATGAAGAAGAAGAAGATGACATTCATCTTCTAATTTTGATTTTACTTTTTTATATAAAATCATTTTCATTTAAGTTTTTTTTTTTTAGAAAATAAAATTGTTTCCATGTCATTTGCCACAACATACATGAAATCCATCGAGACCATTAAAAACACTTAAATCTAATGGCTAATAAAATGTGTAAAAATATGTGTAAAATAAAGTGTTCCAGGAACCGGACCCAATAAATAAAGTTGCAAGTTCGCAACCCCATTTAATCTAATCCAGCAAATGTTATTTTTTTCTTTCTTAAGTCTACATTTTTGATCTAGTGTTGGGCAAATTAGTACCATGGAAGTATTTGAATTGCTAGTGACCACACAATTCCAAAGTCCAACGTTATCTGAGAGAGAGTGAGAGTGAGAGTGAAAGAGAAGAAGAATCTTCCTTTTTGTAACTTGTATGCAGAAGAAGAATAAGAAGGCAATGGTTTGGGATTTGTGGAGGGCAGATCCTTGTTTCCAATTTTCCATATAGTGCTAAATCTTGCCATGAATTTTCGCTACATGTAGTTCTTTCTTGAGGTGTGGACGTGTGGTCACTAACACCTTGAAAGTTGAAAGCCAGATGAGGAAGGCGAGGAGGGTGCAACGCCCAAGGTCAAGCGCTACTTGTTTTGTTTTATGGGATGAAGACACTAGTGGAAGATTAGTCTGTTTTGGTCTTTTGGAGAATGAGTGGCGTGATGGAGAAAGCCCAATCACATTATGTTCTGCATTGCTATTCTACATTCCTCCGGGCCTGGGCTATCAGCTTCTGTTGGCGCCCACAGTATCGATCCGTCATCAACTATATTCAAAATTTTTCTAGGTCTCTCATAATCCTTCTGCCCTCTTGTTTTCCATCCTCTCGTTTTCCATGGTGTTTGAGTTCGGTCACGTTAAATTGACAGGTCAAAATGATAAGTTTGATGAATTAATGAAGAAAAGAGATTCAAAATTGAGACGTCTTACCGACTTTTTGTTAGAGATAAATACATTATTCACTAGATCAAATATTAGTTTGTGAATGATAACCAAGGGCTAAGACAATGAAATTCCATTGGCTCCATGGTTACAAAATAGAAATAGACAAGGAATTAGGCATGGAAATCAAGAAAGCTAACTTTTTTGATGAAATGGTTGCAACCAATGTTGATCTGAGCTTAGCTGATTATATCTGCTACTTTTGTCATGGAGTCTGTGGTGGGGTTGTTGCTTAAGAGAGAGAGAAAGAGCAAGAGACCCGTCAAGCAAGTACATACTAACTACTCCCATATGCTAATTGATCTTTGATCTTTGCTAATCATGAGGATGTTTGAGACTCAAGTCACCTAATGAAAGTTGAATTGTTAAACCATTAATTATCTATCCTAATCACGTTTTGTATATGATAATGTAGCATTGATTTTTCTGTGGTACCAAGGAGTTTTAACTTCTAATAAATATGTATATGAGACTTTAGTTGGTACACCTAAACTAGTGTTGCTCAGCCATATCTTTCACCATCGATCCGATCAATCCTTGCCTTGCACCCAAATCAAAATGCTGAGTTATTTCCCTTAATAACATATATATAGTGACGACCAACTATATCTCATAGATTCATGAGCTTACTTGTTTCTAACATATATTCCAGAGCAACACGAAATCTGTCACACTGGTAAGTTAACAAGAAAACCATCCCACATATGATATGAACATAGGGGCATCATGCATATTAGTAAATGACATGATTCTATCAACAACAACAAATTTAAAGTGGAACAATAAAAAAATAAAAAATAAAGTAACAGATCCTAATCATCTTCCACAGTATGTTTCCGTCTTGGATCTGTAATATTGATTTTCCAGTGTCCATTAGGAAACTTCAATATTCTCGCCCTTCTTCGCTCCCAGTTCACGTTAGTCCTCCTCTCCTTCGTCAACAGACAAAACCTCTGCAACTTCTCGTCCAACTTATCGTGAACCTCCCACCACCTCCGGTGTGCCACGTCACTCGCGTACACGAACTGGTCCACGACGTCCCAGTTACAGTCGTAATCCCTGTAACACAGCCATGGCTTCAACCCCAAGTAATGTATCGAGTACAGCTTCGGTGGGTCCGCCCCGAACAGCCCGTTTTTCGCTTTCTGCTCAAGCGTAGTGTTGGCCCAAAAATTCTTCAAGTAATTAACCCTCCTCGGAAGTCGGTGCCACCACACGAAGATCTCGTTGAGGAAGCCCTGGTCGCCGCCGTTGTAAGAAACGATGTCGTCTCGGTGCTCCATTAGGTGCTGGAAGGTGCAGTTGGAGGGCTCGATGACCATGACGCCGGAGTTGAAGAGGTGGATGTCGTTGCCAGTGGCCGACATTTGAGGGAAGTGGAAGAGGAGGTCGAGGTTTCGGAGTACGATGATGTCAGCGTCGATGAAGATGACCTTGTCGTAGTCGGTGAGCTGCCAGAGGCGGAACTTGCTGTAGTTGTACTCGTTGTAGGTGCCATTTTCGGCTTTCGGATTTCGGATACGTTTTATGAACCGGAGCTTCCAACCGGCGGCGGATAGGGCGGAGCGTTTTGGGGCGGGGATGGAGTCGTCGAGGAGGAGGACGAGGTCGCGCTTTGTGCCGGTTTGGATGAGGCTCTGGGCTAAGGTTAGGGCGCCGCAGACGTAGGAGCTACTTGTGTGGAGGACGGTGACGTAGGCTTCTTTGGCGGCTGCATTCTTTGTGGACCCTTGGATCTTGGACAGGTCATACACTTCGTCGATTCCTGCAACCATAGGATTTCCTTGTAAATTCTCGATTCCAACGGCGCTAATGTTTCAAATTAGCTTAATATTTGGAGTTATTGAAAGATAATTTAATCAATTTGCTTGAGCAAATTGTGAATCGAATGGCCTAATATAGGTCGGGGTTGGAGTCATTCATTCATATTTCTAATTCTAACAAAATATAATATTTCAGACAAAAATTGATAGGATGATAAAAACGATCGATAGCATGAAGCAAGCTATAAGCTTAATCTTGATTGTGGTTTGTGAGTGATGAAATGCACTTCAACTTGAAATGTTTGCAACCATTAGTGGATTAACAAGTAGAGAAATCAAAGACGAGGATAGGGAGAGCTAGCATACCTTGTCCCCAGAGAGGCAAAGCCAGATTGCAAGAGCCAACAGGCAATGACACCTTTTGCTTCAACTTTGCCATATCTGACTCAAACAACCACCAATCTCCTTCTTGTTTCACCAAGTCACTGCACCTAAAAATCTCAAGCATTGGCCGACACTTGCTCCAAAACACCACCTTTGTCTTCAAATTCCTGTCCCTGACTCCTCTCTTGACAGCCAGATTCGCAGCTATGAGATGGACTTGGAACCTAAACACCTCCCTATTCCATCCTTCTTCCGGATACTTGCACGGCAATTTAGCCACGACGAGGTTCATCCTGTCGTAGATTTGGTACTCCGGCATTGGTATCTCCGGGCAAATCGGTACATCAGTCTCTTCCTCTTCATCAATCCACTCAGGAAATAAATCCTCCCATTTGAATAATTCTGAAACCCGGTCGAAATGAACCGGTATGACCTGTCCAAATCTCTTCCACTCGCTAACATCATCTTCTTCCATATTCACCATCCCAATCTTAATCCCCTTCAATATTATTCCCTCCAAAAAGCTCGGTACCATCATTTTAGTACTCGTATTCAACCCTTCATGCTGTGTGGCTATGTACTCTTCTTTTGTCTCCTTCACTACCTGCTTCATCATCTTAACGCCATCAACCACCTGTACAGATACAATGTCAACAAAAACATCGAATCATCGACGAAAATTAGGAAAGATACAAGTACATTGTTAGCATCGATTGACGTATAATCGAAGTGGAGAATACATAAAAGAGAGGGATCGTCTCACCTTACCGTTCTGATGGCAGTCGCGAAATGAGCACCTAATCAGAGATACTGCTGCGTTCTGGTAATACATAGTGGCAGCCGGCTGGAGAAGAAGAGCAGCGTAAACAACAAAAAAGAGAGCAAGGAAAACCAGGTTGACTCGGATGACCAAAGCCTTCGAAGAAGCGATCTTCGACATCTTCTGGAAACCAAGTCCTTCAATTGTCTTAACCTTCTGAGGTTATGATCGATTACGATTGATTGATTTTATATCTAACTAAGTTTCTGCTTACGGCAGAACTCAATAAGCACTAGCCGATCATGGAGACTAGAACATTTGAGAAAGGATTAATTAATCTTAAGCTAGAACTCTGGTGGTACTTAATTAGAGAACTCAGACAGAGAAAGATTGGAGTAAACCTCAAACAAAGCAAAAACATAGATAGAAAGCTCCAAGTGTCGTTTCCTTGTTTTTGTACTTCCTTTCCTTCGCAGAAAACAAGCTGCGAGCTGACAAGCTTTGCTTCTTCCGCATAACAAGCTGGTAATACTTGTGGTTATAGACTATTTGTGTTTTTTGAATTCCATTTCTATCCTTGGTTTGTCTCCACTCTACGCCTTTTGTGAGTCTGTCCTTGTAGAAAATTATTTTAAATTTTTTAAATTTACTCCAACAACTCTTTCCTGCAATATGTTTTTTTTTTTTTTAGAGAATGCTTTCTTTCTTGCAAAATTAGATTCTAAAAAATAGATGAAAACCAAATGTGATGAGCAATTCATACTATTTGAACTTTTTTCTTCATAAATTTTATTTTTCCATTAAACAAAAGGAGGGAGAGAAATGGTATTATAAGTAGTCTAAAGTAAACATTAAGGTAGAGAATTTAGAAATCTTGAAAGAGAGGCAGCCGTCCCTCCAACTCCAACCACTATTTGGTTGGCTAGTCTACTTCTGCTACATGCACTGCAATGTCGATTTTGCCCCATTACTAATTCTTTCCCTATGACATGGCCAAGTGCCCGAGTATAATCATCATTCATTTAAAGTATGATTTAGGTTAGATATCAGTACATCACGGAACAAAAAATGATTAGAGAACATGTTTAGCACGATAACAATAGCCTGCTTTTGTATGGTAAACTATCCCGACGTCAATATCTTGATTGGGACCAACTGACAGACTTAGAGAATGTGGTCTCAAGTGAATTTTATTCCTAGTGCATGAACTTCCAATTTTGTTAGCTCCTTCAATCAACAATTAAAACCACATTTTATACCAATCTTGACATTGTTGAATCACTCGCAAAAAGAGGTTGTGGCAGCAATAAATTGCCATGAAGTTTCCCCCTTTTACTCACAACTAGGAAAAAACTCTGCCAACAAACAAAGCGTGCGCACCAAAGTTAAAAAAGTAAGATAAAACCTTCATCCATATTCGCAAAAACCCTTGGAAGTTCAAATAGTATTTCTGCCTGAACGCTGTCGTTAGACCACACTTTCAAAAGATGTACAACCACCGGTTGCCACCTTTTGTGGATATATCAAGTAAAAGAGTGCCGTAAGGATAATCTAATCCCATTCCAGACTAGATTTTCAATATTTGAGTTACACGGGTTGAAGTGCAAATTGATGTTAAACTAGTTGAAGACTAACCCCTTTCTGAGATAAGAAACTTTAGTACAATATCTTGAGAACAATGATATCATTACAACCAACTTCCTCAAGTGGCAATCCACTAATCTCCGTCAAAATATATTCTGCTTGTTTCAATCTGCTAAATTCACTTCCAAGCTCAGCTTCCCTCTGCATATCATTAACCAATTGCAAGCCTCTCCCTAGGAATTCACATTACTACACCGGTAAAAAGAAAGAGGAGCGCGAAAGTTAGCCGACCTGCTTTATTACGAACAACTGGAAAACATATAATGACCTGACTGCTAAACTAAGTTCTTGTATGGTTAGTTGAAGTTGGCCTTATAGGCTTCATTTTTTAACCACATCTTGAATGTGTTGGGAGTAGCTTTTGCCAGGTGGAATAAAAATCAGATCTTCCCAGCCCGAACTCTTCTCACTTGACTGCATTCACATTAAACTTCTTTTAACAAAAGTACTAGAAACACAGAATATATAAATATATATAATTCATGCAGTAAACAGAATGAGTACCTCCATTTTTCTCAAAACATCTTCCAGACTACCAACCTGTAAAAACAATTTATAATGAAATAATGAGAATGTTGAGGATGCAATAATAAAACAAAAGGACATAAAAGTTACGTTTACGCTGTACATGCATCTTTTCCTCATGAATTCAGTTTATTATTTAGCATTTCTTTCTTCAGGAACCAAATATATAAAAAAAAAATTCCACTCGTATAACAGATTTCTGATATCAACTATCTAAAACAGTAAAACAGTTATTCCTTTGCGTGATAAATGAGGCAAAACTGATGGAAGCTTATCTAATACCATAATATTTTGAGAAACCCCTGGTCCTCGGGATGATCTGGAAACCTTTGACAATTCCTTTTCTATATCTTCCTGCATGGTACAGCAATATTTTACTACTGTTAAATCAATCTGATAAATGCAAGCCACTAAACATTAAACAATCTAACACATCCACAAGAGCTCAAGGCATCACTTACCTTAGTGAAATATATTGGGCAGTAACGCTTGTTTTTCTTCTTCATAACCAGAAGGTCGGACTGTAAAAAAGAAATTAGTCATAAGCTATATTGCCATATTACATATCTAAGCAACACAGCAATCAATTTGATTGCTTGAAATATATTGGGCAGTTACACTTGTAGATTATGCAGTAGAGCAGGGAACAGCAGTGTGACAACTCTACTGCATGGGCCCTTGCACGAGCCCATACTGTCAGGAAATCTCCAAAATACTGAACTTGTATTTTCTTCAATACAAATGTAAGCTTACTACTTATAGATGCACAACACTACTGCCATACATATGATGCAGTACATACTCATTTCCTCTATTGACCCAACTCAAGAGCTATCATCTTTGTAGAATTTGAGAGAACACAATTGCAATGAGAGAAGTAGATTATCCTACCTGAAAAACAGGAACTCCATCAAATGCACTCCTGTCCGGAGCTTTGAGCTATACAACAGAA
Organism: Rosa persica; assembly: GCA_025331145.1. Lineage (NCBI taxonomy): Eukaryota > Viridiplantae > Streptophyta > Magnoliopsida > Rosales > Rosaceae > Rosa > Rosa persica. Next base: position 48,541,807 of record WFKR01000006.1, on the reverse strand, counting down.
AGTACACCGTGAGCCAATCTTGATTGTTACAGTAAATGAAATCACAAAATCATGAGATAGTAATCCTGTTCTAAGTAATTTAAGCAGATGCAAGTGATTTTTACAGGAAACTAACTGTTTAGCTTTTTACAAGCAGTCACATAATAGTTCAAAAAGTTGTATGACTGTCTCTGCTAGATCCATTACATCAATGCTCCACATTCCCGCACTATGCACTCAGAAAACCCAATATCCAAAACCTATAGGTAGAGCCTATTACTGTATTACATCCGTGGGTGCTTGTGTGTGTGTATATCAGTTATATCAAGGTTCTTTTTTAATCGTGATTTCCAACAAAGAAGGAAGTCTTATACACAGCCAAAGAAAACAAACTTTAAAAATAGAGAATTAAAAACCTACCTCAAGTGCATTCTTGATTTGAACTGGATCGGGCAAAAACCTAAATGAAATTCCTTCTACCTTCAGCATGTACACCTACAACGCATACAAGTAAAAATGAATTCTAAATAGTACGATCAGCTTAGCACTCTACCGAAAATTATACTCTACGACTGTAATACCGAATATCAACAGGCAGTATCGCTACCCCTACGACTAGCATTATCACTACGACTACTACATTACTTAAATTTAAATCAGCTGAGCTCAGAATAGTCACCTGGTCAAGAGTGATTGGGACGACCTTCGCCGGACTTCTCAACTCTCGTGTCCTAGTCCGAACCTGAATCACCAACATACACACATATACTTCGATCACTGATTCGTCAATCAAGCAATTAAGTTACACTGAAATCAATGTAAATGCAACCAATTCTTCCAACTAATTGACCTGGAAATGCAACTAATTTCAAGCTCACAAGCTCACATTTCTGATATCTTCATTTCAAAAATCGAAGCGAAACTACTGACCTGAGCGAGGAAGGCTTCGGCGTCTTCTTTGCGGAAGCAAAGGAGGCCAATGGACTTGGCTTCACTGGGGTCGGAGATAAGCACGAACTCATTGTTGGCATTGCTAACCGTATACACCGCCGTGCCGACTAGGCTCTTCGCCACGTGGTCGGAGCTCAGAGTGGCGGTGGTGGCGGCCAAGGCGTGGTTCGGCTGGCCCACCCAAGCCAGAGGCGGAGTGCCCGAGGCGGAAAGCAGGCGCCTGGTCGCCGGCGGCAGGAAGTTTCCGGCGAGGCGTTTGGTGTCTTCGAGGCGGCTGGAGAGGTCGGCGGCGAGGCGGAGGCAGTGGTGGTGTATGAAGGTGGAGAGGGAGAGCAAAGGGCCCAAGGGTTTTGGGGACTCCATCAGCAAGTGAGAGAGAGAGAGAGAGAGAGAGAGAGAGCAGAAGCGAGCTAAACGGTGGTTTTCGTTTTTGATAATTTTGCCGTGGGATTCGAGGTGTGTTATTTTCACTTGCGGTTACGACGAGTGGAAGCAGAGTTCAATTTATATGGTGTTGCACACCTTGTCAGTGAGCGCGTGTGGATGGCTAGAGATGGCGATTTTGGTATGTTGGTGGCCCAATCAAACTCAAGGCCCAGAATATAGGCTATGTAGCAGAGTGGCCCGTTCCAGCCCAAGGCTATGGCCTACACTATATTTTCTGGGTCAAATTGTGAGAACAGGGTGCTGCACTTTTTTTTTTTTTTTGTGAGTGAGAAACCAACCTGCTTCTTTCTTAAGTTGTGAAGTCTTTGATAGACAAGTGATCCAAGTGACAGAAATCCTCGGTGGAAGACCTATACGCTGCATATATAATATAAAAGGTCTGCTCATCTAATTAAGGGATGGTTTTTAAAGAACTGTGAGAGATAAGTGAATCTGACGGCTGAAAATAACACAGTTTTAAATTATTATAATTTCTGCTTTTATATTTAATACATGTGATTGAGATGCATTTGTCTCTTATAGTCTCTTAAAACTATCTCTTAGGTGAGCAAATCTGTATAATATAGTTTTTAATTTTCAAAAAGTTAATTTACTTTACAAGAAAATATAAATACTTCTATGAATGAGAATAATACATATTATTAAATAACTGAGATATTTCGATAAATAAAAGTATATATATATAGAGGCTCAGTATCATTTGATATAGTGGCATAAATTTTCTTTTTGTAAGGAAATACTATATGTTATATTTCTCAGTTGTTAATATAATCGTTAAAATATATATATATATATATATATATATATATATACAGCCCTTCTTGGCTAAGGACTTCCTTAGTTTTTCTTAGGTACGGATTTCCAGTTTTAACCCACTTTCCGATCACATTTTCACATCTTAACCGTTCAGTTTTTAGGTCCTAATGTATAGATCACCTCTAAAAATTTTCAGCCAATTTGGTGATTGTTAAGGTATCCAAAACTGTAATTTACCATTATAAATACGAACGGTTCCGGTTCGACAGATTCGGTCCGTTCGTGTAAATTGCAGTTTTAGATGTCTTAACGATCATCAAATTGGCTGAAATTTTGCAGAGGGAATCTATACATTAGGCTCTAAAAACTGAACCGTTAAGATGTGAAAATATGATCGGAAAGTAGGTGAAAACACCAAATCCGCACCTAAGAAAAATTAAGGACATCCTTACCTGAGAAAAATCCTATATATATATATATACATATATATATATATATATTTCTTTTATATGTTACTTAGATTAGTGGCAATGTTGTCATTTGGGGAAGAAAATTTGACTTTACCCTTATTTGTAACCATAGGATTTCGTTTGGATTACAACATTTTTGTTTTTGGCTGAGAGATGACTACACTCTCTCCATGGTGTCGGTAGAATGACCACATAGTGACCTTAGGATCGATCTCATTTTCTTATAGTACTAGTACTCTAGCACACACCCTTATATATATGTCTACATAATAGATGCTTGAGATATCAAATAAGGACCTTAGCCTCTATCAGATGCTCCATTCTCAAGGAGTGACCCTAAGAACACAAGGTGGTGTAAGCCACTTTCGCATTTACAATTAATGCACCTTATGTTCTCAGGACACCCCTTTGGAACACACTGTTTATCTATAAAATTTCGGTTATGGACGACGATTTGATTATGAGCCCAAACCACCAAATGCAACAATCGTGAAGATGTCGCCCATTTCTGTAACTAAGAAAGCAATTATGCAACTCATATTATGTTGGTTTTGAAAGTGTCTACTCGAAGCTAGGGAGAAACTTAAATTTCGGTGTTTCATGACTTAGAGAGATAAGTTAGTGTTCTAAGAGTTTGCAAAAGCGCTATTTTCACTCACTCCTATCTTGTCATCCTAACTATATTCTTATAACTTCTTGTAGATATTTTGAAATAATAAAATTCAATGTAAAAGTGTAGGATGGCATAATTGAATGCTAACAAGGACGTAGCTAGAAAAAATAACGCTATCTGAATAACATTTAGTCTTCGACAGTTCGATGTTGGTTGCGTTGGGATTTTTCTACGGACAAAAAGTTCTGGTCATTAAGTATCTAGTTGAACTCTGCTATTCTACCTGTAGTATGATTAGACTCATTAGAGGGAGATTCTATTGGATTTGAAAGGGTGATCGACCACCCCACACCGCCCCCCAACCTATTGGGGGCATGCCCAGCTTTTAAGAACTTTCTGTTTCTATATATATCCAGACTCTATCCATATGGCATATATACCAAATTACCAATAGTGGCGATGGTTGTCCCGGTATCTAGGCTCCATAGCCTCAATCTCATGCATATTTATTTGATTAAAAAAGAAGAACAAAGCATACAGATCTATCAGGATATTGCGTGATCAACATAAAAGAATAAATATCTATTGATTGACCTTGATTCTACTTCGATATTTTTCTTTAATAAATAATGAATACAGAATCATGCAATGTTACTTATTCTATACCGACCAAAAAAAAATGTTACTCGTTCTATAACAGTTAATTTGGGACAATCCCAAAAGAAATGGGGTCAATGATTCTACTCCAGATCCCCAACACAATAATTCATTTTTAACTTAACTTGCAACTGATGGTGGGTAAGCTAGATACCCTAAACACAGTGCTTGTTCACTTTTTATATGATGTGATATCCGGGGAGATTAGTGTGAGGACTAGATCGATCCATCGTTGTTGATATTTTATAATTGGAAAAACATCATAAATTGTGTATGAACTTTATGTAATTCTACATTTTTGTGTATCAACTTTCATAACTATCAGAATGGTGTATTAAGTTTGCTTCAATCTTTCATTTTAGTGTACGCCGTTAAATTTTCCGTTATCTTTACAAAAAAAAAAAAAACTGACAAAACTAAAGGAAAAATAACATAATTTTTTTTTTTTTTTGCAAAGATAACGGAAAATTTAACGGCGAATACCAAAATGAAAGATTGGAGCAAACTTGATACACAATTCTGATAGTTATGAAAGTTGGTACACCAAAGTATAGAATGATCTAAAGTTCATACATCATTTGTAAAGATATCTATTTATTCTTAGCTAGGGAAGATATATATATATATACAGCTCTTCTCCACTGCGGACGTTCGCAGTTTTTCTTAGGTACAGATTTTCAGTTTTGACCCATTTTTCGATCATATTTTCACATCTTAACCGTTCAATTTTTAGGTCCTAATGTATAGATTACCTCTGTAAATTTCAGCCAAATTGGTGATCGTTAAGGCTTCCAAAACTGTAATTTACAACAATGTACACGAACGATTCCGGTTCGGTAGATTCGGTTCGTTCGTGTAAATTACAGTTTTTTGGATGCCTTAACGATCACCAATTTGGCTGAAATTTTACAAAGGTGATCTATACATTATGACCTAAAAACGGAACGGTTAAGATATGAAAATATAATCGAAAAGTGGATCAAAACTGGAAATCCGTACTTTTTTTCTTAGGTACGGATATCCGCACCTGAACAAACATATATATATATATATATCCGGGTAGATTAGTGTGAGGACTAGATCGATCGTTGTCGATCTTTTATTCTTAGCTAGGGAAGACCGAACACCCAACACATGCCCTGTTGGTTCTATGACTTCTATCATATCTGAATTAATACTGTCAAGTCTCGTTACAAGATTATTAGGGTGATAATCATCATCTGCCAGCTGCAGCTCATAACTTTGGCTATTAAACTTCGATTTGGCCATTTTGGGACATATACATGAATCTGGTTATTAAAATCAATTAAGATCGATGCTTTTTTAAAGACCACAGAACCCCATGGTGGATTCTTATTCGCACCAATCCAATATAGTTTTTTCCGAAGATAATATATAGTATTAGCTAACTGTCACTTTTCTGAAGATACATATATAGATACCTAGTTTGAACTTTGAACCTCTCCAGCCTAGAAGGATGGGCCAGTACCAGATTAGCTGCTTCCTTTAGTTTGGTAAGTAATGCTAATGCTAATTCATCAAGGTTTCTTTAAGCTTATTTAAGAGGCTTCGCACTCGCAAAAGTTGAATTCAGATTCCTTTCAAGCGACGGGAATCAATATCATTGGCAGATGAAGCATTTTTACTGTTGTTACCAGCTTACTTTGACCGTATAATGTAGAAAAGCTCCCAATTCCATTTGACCAAGTCAAAGCATCTGTTATCCTCTCGTTCCTCTGTGAATATTATGTTCCATGCTTCCCTGGCACGCTGTCCATATATGATAAGCAGGCTAATTTTATTAAACTTAAAATGGGGGTTGAGAAGGAATCCGAAAGAAGAGGAATATATATTGTTTTTTAAATGAATATTAAATAGTTTAAATGTATTTATAAATTACATAAAATAACTCAAAAAGAATGTTTTAAATTATAGAGAGTCACATCTCGCTCTCTATATTTAGGAGCGTGATAGTTAAAAGTTATAATAAAAAGCCACTTAGGAGTCTGGTACAACTGCTAAAATAGATAAAAAGCAAAACATGTTCTCCAAAATAGATAGGGAGTCAAGATAGAGAATCTGCTAAAAATGTTATGAAAAGATAGAAAGAGAGTGAACAAGAATCACTCCTAGGTGTTTTTTAGTATTCATAATTGAGTGTAAATGTTGATTCAGTCTTTAAACCAATGATACTGATTCAATGGTTTGTACGTTATCTAGCAGACTTCCAAAAGTACTGTCAACTGAAGAGGAGAATTTAGTTCCTTTTTTGCTTCAGTTTGCTTCAGTTAGGTTAATTAGGATTAATAGTTAGTTAAGCATAATCTCCATATTTAGCTTCTAGTGCCCTTCAGGTGTATTACACGTGGCACACGCTCAATGATTCTGGAAATGTATATAAGCCGTCTACAGCTCTTGTAACATATGAGATTGACCATTCCCAAAGTTTGTTAATGAAAAATATCTCATTTCTCTCTCTTTTTGCTCTCTCTGATTTTCTCTAAGCAAATCTTCCATGATATCAGAGTCAGGTTATCCCACGTGCGCATGCCTTATGACCACACGAGCTCCATGTCACCTAAAATTTTTCACGTGTATGGCTTGAAAATTCGCCACAGATGTGGGGGCGTGTTGAGAATCTATACATTCCTAGGAAAAATGGGACATTGTCTATGAGTTTATAAGAGTTTGGGTCACTCCATCTATTACCAATAGGTTTTGGATATGAACTCCAGATTACTTTATCATGGTATTAGAGCCACATATACCAATTGCCTCTTGATCTTATATGCCGTGTCAGATTTGCATGAAGTTAGGTCACAGTGCCGCTGAATGCTTGTACAGGCATAACTATACTTTTCAGCCACCAAATTATGTCTAAGATGCTAGTGAAAGTCTTCCCTTGCATATTAACAATGCAACTCCAGCTCCCTCTAATCTCATGTTCAAACAATGCACATCTCCAATATGTAGGGACTTAATTGTAGTAAATGGAGCTCTAAATAATACTACACCTTCAAGAGCTTGCACTCAAAGTTTGGAGAACAGGCCTCAACTTTTGAACATGGGAACTCAAGATGACAACTTTGTTGGTCGTTCTTTTAAGGCCAAAATGTCTTCTATAGAGTCCAATCATAATGTTGTTGAGGATAATATGAACAATGGTAGCTCTCAAAGTATTCAGCAAGTGCAACAAAAAGTACAACAAACCAATGCTTTTAAGCAAAATAATGGCTCTCAGCACAGCAAAATAATGAAGCAGCAAACCAATCGTTCTGGATACTCTGCCCAAAGATGTTACCATAGAAACTCTCAACTTTTGATTATTGCCTTGAGCTCATACGTGGAATGCCAATTATGCAGGAGGCCTGGACACATTGCCAAAATTTGCAGATATAAACAACGACCAAGTAACAGCTCTCAGAATACTCAACTAAGTTCCTATACTTCCATGCCACTCATTCCTCCTGGCTGAAGCACACGTTAGTCTGATATCTTACGGATTTCTTCACCATGGTTTTATGCTCTTCTCAACACTTATACCTGTATTCCAGCTTGATAGTAGCATCCTCCCATCAAGCTGAGGAGGGGTGTTAACTGAAGAGGAAAATTTAGTTCCTTTTTGCTTTAGTTTGCTTCAGTTAGGTTAATTAGGATTATTAGTTAGTTAAGCATAATCTCCATGTTTAGCTTCTAGTGCCCTACAGCTGTATTACATGGGCACACACTCAATGATTCTGGAAATTTATATAAGCTGTCTTTAGCTCTTATAATAGATGAGATCGACCATTCCCAAAGTTTGTTAATGAAAAATATCTCATTTCTCTATCCTTTTCCTCTCTTTGATTTTCTCTAAGCAAATCTTTCAAGTACCACCCTAAAGGTGTCCGGAAGAAGAAAAGACCATTAACCAAATGGCAGTCCCCGCCTCGGGGAAGGCTGAAGATTACTGTAGATGGAGCTTTCAAAGGTGGTGGATGTGGGGGTATTGGAGTAATGGGCAAGCATGATTGTAGTATAGGTATTACGGCTTTAGCTGGACCTTTTTTGCGTGCAAACTCGGCTCTAAATATGAAAGCTGAGGCATGTGGAGATGGTCTCTTTCTTGGTATTTACCAAGGCTAGTCTGACATTGATATTGAAAGCGACTCTTCCATCCTAATTGCTGCTCTCAAAAGTGGGGAAAAGAATTTTTTGGAGGTAAGTCTGATTTTAGATGATTGTAAAGATTATGACTATTTTTCAATCAGTTGGGATCTAGCATATTTACTGTGAGGCAAATGATGTAGCGGATAGGCTTGCGCACCTTACTAGTTTATTTTCTATTGATGATGTATGGTTAGATGAGACTCCTACTATTATTGAGGATGTCTATGAGGATTACTATCATGATATTCATGTAGCTCGGAGTTCAGGTTTTATATTCGTCTCCCCCCCTTTTCATGCAAAACTTATATTTAACAAATAGAGTCGGGTGTGGGGCTGAGCCTTCCAGTTAGGTTGGGTTCCAAACCCCTTTAAAAAAAAATTGAGCATAAATGCAAGAATAATTTTAGACTGAAAAAAACACCAAAGAGTTTGTTCTGTACAATTTTTTTTTTGGCGGTGGAAGGACTTTTTTCTTTTTTTGTCCAAACTGAAACGACTTTTATCGATAGAACAAAACTTTACAAACCACAGTACAAAACCCACAGAGTGAGGCCAAAACAAACAAACAAAAGAAGAAAAACTGAACAAGGCAAACAACCCAAATAAAAGCCATCCAGGGAGCAAACCCTCCAAAGGGGGAAAGGGCAGCAATGCCAAGACGGCCACCCGTCGAAACTGTAGGTGACACAGAGATGTCACAAAACTGGTAATCGGAAACTTGGAGAACGCCCAAATCAACACAACACAGGAACACCACAACAGATCCAGCTCAATTGCAATTCCAACGGAGGAGAAAAAAGCCTGTGCCAAAACGGCCACAAACTAAACCACTGCGTGACACAAAGACGTCACAAAAACTGCAATCAAGAGCTGGGAAGCCAGACCTCATCTAGAAGACTCCATCATCCAAATCTCAAAACCATACAAAACAAAATTAACACCATAAGCAGATCGCCAGGCAAAGAATTACCAGGCAGAACGGTAGCCAAAGAAAAAATAAAGAGGAATGGCAACTTTGAATGAAAAGTTGATTCATCCATGAATGGGAGTCACCATCAACACAACACTGAAATGAAAATGAAAGAGTTATTTTCTCGATAAACCCACAAAAATTTGATTCATGTTATTAGTAAACACAAGATTGAAGAAAAATGAGAGTGATTTCTCTTATTTTTATTCCCATTATGGTTTAGTAAACACAGTAATGAACTATAATTTATCCAGAAAAGCACTTAAATTACCTATAAATAATTTAATTATGTTTTTACTTTCTAAACGACCATCAAATACTTATTGGTAGTTAGCAAGTATATTGGTCCAGTCCTGAACATAATTTGCATGTTTACATAGAGGGCGGAACCAGGACTAAGGGGGGTCGAAATGTGAAAGGATTTTTTTTTGTCATCTTAACTGTAAAATTAAAATATATATTGAAATAAACAAAGGATTAACGATAGTTAATGTTCTTATACAATCATATTGAAGGTGTTGCTAGATAAAAATTGGACCAACTAATATTTAGTCCTAAAAAAAGATGGAATTAGCGTTAGCTTAGCTTTGAAAAGTGACTCTTCTCCAATAGTGACATACCTAGCACTCTGCTAGGGTTGATAAACCTCTCCCTTGAGACTGGAGCTTCTTGCAAATTCCTCGGTTGCTTGTCAATGGTGGTTAGGGCAGATCTCTGCTTGCTCTTTCTCTTCCTCGTTGTGCTGGGTGGCGAGGGATCTGTAGTGGGTTCGGTAAACGATGGCAGTGCTACTGTGGGTGTTGGTGGCTTGCAGCTAAGCTGGGCGGTGCTGACTGGGTCGGGTACCCTGTGTTGAATCAATTTGGATTTGTTTGAGTGGAGGCTCTGTTCGTGGTGATTGAGCCATGGTGGTGGAGGAGAGGATTCCTGTATTTAGGTGGGTTAAGATCGAGTCTGATTGATCAACGCTGATCGAACATACAGACTGGATTCTCTATTGCCGGCAACAACGACGGGGTGTGCTCGTTGGAGGCAGATGACTTGAGTGGCTGGCTTAGCCATGCAGGATTGCGGATTCTGTCGCGGATTTCATGGAGGTGGTCGACGGCATATGGGGTCTGGATCGCTGACGTGGTTCAGAAGTGGCGACGAGTTGACAGATCGCGGAGCTACATGTGGTGGGCGACCTAGTTGACTGGTGGCCGGAGTTTCTAGTATGGTTGCAGCGGTGGCTGCAGAGTTGACACTTTGGTGGCAGCCCATTTGACTAGGGCCTTCGCTTTGGTCAACGAGCTGGAATTCTGGGTACTTGGGCTACTATTATTAGTTTTTATGTTTGCTTTTATTTTTTCAAAATTTATCATCCTCTGGGCAAGAAATTTGTAGGTCCTCAGTTTTAAGAAATGTCGCAAAAGAGTCCACAGCATTTACTTGGATGTGCTTCGATGTTTGTTAAAAAAGTTGAATTATTTAGGTAATGTCTCTTTTTGATAACTTTATTGGGTGGATTATTATGTATAATTTGACTGATCTAAAAAAGAAAATTTAGATTGGATTGGATATCACGTGTCTCACAGAAAAATTTATTAAAATAAGAGAAATGAAATTCAAACTCTTTGTTTTACAATCCACATTCCATGTTTCCTTTTTTAATATATATGTTAAATTTTGTCTTTTTGTTGTGTAAATTGTAAAAATGTGATATTGAGATACTAAAAAACAAAAAAAATAAAGTGTGAATTGTAAAATGAGGAATATGAATTTCATTACCTTAAAATAATATATACAATCCAATCCAAAGTGCAGATGCACACGAAAAAGCTAGCTAGCTCTTGCAGAGCACACTATAAATTGATCTCACGCTCTAAACTAGTTTCTCACTATACCCAGACAACAGAACAAGCCTTTCTTCTAGAGCTAGCTAGAACTTGAACCATATATATGGCTAGGGGAACCCATCTTCCCGAAGAGGTCTGCGATTTTTTCAAAAGATTTGATAGGAACGGTGACGGCAAACTCTGCAAGGAAGAGCTCAAGGCAGCCTTTCGGGAACTCGGATCGCGTTGTGGCGCTTACAGAGCTTGGAAAGCATTACACCGTGCAGATTCCAATGGCGACGGCATCATCTCTGATAAGGAGATCGACGGCCTTATCAACTATGCTCTAGATTGTGGTTATAAGCTATAGGCGCCACATATATGTGGGTGTGTCTATATACACACACACACATACGTCAGTGTCTATCGAGTGTCACGTTATGGTAGCGGAAGGACGGAGGTGACCTCTTGTTACCCCTCTTTGCTAGGACGGATGAACAGATTAAAACTTAAAAGTGAAGCATTCTAGCACCCGATTGCAACAGCGTCTTCAATTATAAGTTACATGCACTATTCTATTAGAAAACTCTCCAATGACTCCTAACTTACAAACAACTTACCTCCATACCTTAGCGTACAAATCGAACACATGATAGTAAAACTCAAAAACTTCTCTTGTTCCAAAATTATACTTTGTTTATTGTATTTGAAACGCACCCAATATCCACAACACGCGGTCTTAACACTATCGATCACTTCACAAAAATTTATATATGACCTAGCTCTCTCGAAACGAGATTGAAGGCTGAATCTTCTCAGAGACGTCGTCCATGTTTGGCATCTGTAAACCTCGCTCACCTTGGATTGCTTCATCTTCTCCTTTATATCTATATGTAGCCTTCAAGGAGGAGATCAAGGAATTCGAGACCCGATGCTCTACCGGGACATCGCTCAATCATCAGATGTTGTTGGGGCTTCGATTCGGTGCATTCGACACCCTTCTCTGACTTCTTGTTGTTGGATTGCGCAGAACGCGCCGCCTTAAACGAGCTCTCCTCTCATGACTGTGATTTCACCTTAATTTTTTTTTTATTCTTCTAGCTTCTTCGAATTTCTCCATAATCTCATTTATCAATGCTCAAGAGATACAGGAACGATTTATGCATGTTTGATTAATCTATGCTTCTGTATATTTCATGCTATCTAATTTACTCTGCTGACCCATTTCATGAATATCACTAGCATCAGCATATACATTATCTAAAGTGGCGAAGATAAAGGCCAAACTTGAAAGCAACTTTGTTTTTCCAGCTTGTCAATTATAAAATGTTTCTCTTTTGGATATCGGAGTTCAGTGGTTGTAATAATTTGTTTATGCTGCAACTAGTGGAGAAAATAATCAAAGAGAAGATAAGCAATTGCCTTCTTTGAAGGTAGTAGTCCAGCCATTTTGTTCTTTTGCAGAGAATCGAGGCTTTTTTAGTTGCTCAACTTGCAGTATTAGTTCTTTCCTAGAGAGTCAAGGCTTTTTTTAGCTGCACAGCTTGTGGTTAATGTCTATCATTTTATTGTTTTATAGTTTTTGCATTGCTAGTTATACTAATTATGACATTCGTCTACCTAGCTACCTTATGTTGTTACAGGGGAGAATCAGATTTTCAAATTGGGTCATGTAATTGAAAGTGTTAAAAGTGGTGGTAGCTGGAGTGTCATGGCAAGTCACTGAAGGTACATACGCCATAAATAATCTAGTGCAAACATTTGGTTTATCTCTTGCTTTAAGTAGTGAAAATGACTACTTTCATTTTTCATTTTTTACTAGTAAGGGCTCTATTCTCCATTATGAGTCTATGGAAGAAATCCTTGTTCCTTGACGTGTGTATACTTAAACCTCCCTGCCAAACTTTGTTGTTTCTATGACAATTAAACTGAGTACAGAATAGTTTGCATGAAGAAAATGTTATAGAATGCCTTTTTTTTTTGGTCGAAATGTAGCATCAATTAACAAGGCTTAAAGCCAAACAACAGTACAAGGGACACAACCCAAAACAAACGAAGTCTGTAAAGTATGATTCACAAGGTCATTTGCCAGAACAAGCAAGACCAGAGAAATCAACAAGAAAGAAACAGCTGAAAACATAAAGGTCAAAGCAGCCCAAAAAAACTCAAATCCTAATCAAAGCTTCTTCTTCATCTCCAACTTGCAGCCGCCATAGCAGATTAAACTCCGGAGCTCCGACGGAAGTCATGAGTGAGGGCTGGTAACCAAGGGTGGCCTGCAGAGGTGAGGATACCGATAGAACCGCCATACATTCTCTAGTTGACCGATTACCAGAAAATCTCACATAAAAGGATAACAACAACCAAACCAAGATAGATCTTAGCAGAGAAACCTGAGATCTGAAGAGGTGGTTGCAGAGGAGTACGAACTCTTCCATGGCAGAGCAAGGTAGACAAGAAGAAGGAGATTTGTTCACGGTTTGGACATCTTGAGGAGCAAAGGCAGCACAAAAACTGAGAATGAGCATGAGAACAAATCTGAGAGTATATCTTAGAGATTCAGATCTAAGATCTAAAACAGATTTGAACAATGAGGACAAAAATCAGATGCAAAAGAAATAGAAAACAAAGAAATCAAAACACCACTTGGATGAGCAATCACCACAGAGGAAGAGGAATCACCACAAAGGGTGAGGAATCACCACATGAGTGAGGAAAATTTGGGGAAGAAAAGGTTGCTGCAGAGGAGAGAGCCTGGGTAAGAGAGAAGCAGGAGCTTCTCTCACTAAAGGGAACAGTACACGACTCTCATCTGTGAGGATTATCCTTCAACTTGTTCATTTCAGGTAATGTCCAGGTGGCCTTGTTAGAAGGGAATCAATGGATTCTGTTTTGAAAACGACTCTGACCACGGAATGAGCATTCACCCAAAAGGTTGGAATGAAGCAATCTCCAATTAAAATGGAGCAATGTCAGGCTTCTTGATATCCATTTGAAATGTCATGGAACCAACTGAAGCTTCAGACTTGCTGGGAAACTGAAAGAATTTAAGAGGCTGTACGAATTAACCTGCTGAAGGCATTGAGACAATATCATGCAGTTTCCTTCTGGAGTTGATACCAGTAAAATGAAATATCAACTCTGTGGTAGGTTTAAGCTTTGTAAGTTGCAACAAGTTTCTTTATTTCGGGTAAGGTAGTGCAATAAGTTGTATTTACATAACTATAATGACTTTAGATTTTGATCGAATGTGATGTTGTAGATGAATACATTTGTAGACATAATTGATCAATTCCACTACTTAATGGTTTAATTTTTTTTTTTTTAATAATTTGCCATTTGAAGACACCGTTCTAACAGTTTGCTATTAACACTATAATTGGTCTATGGTAGCTGACATGACAATACAAATGGATTCACTTGTTGCGGTCAAGTTGGTTCTCTCTCCCATTGCTCATCTCCACCCCCTTTATAATATTGTGGCAAATTGTCAAGAGCTTTTGAGTAGGGATTGGAATGTGTCCCTTACCCATGTTTACAGAGAGTGTAATTCAGTGGCTGATTTATTAGCGAATATTGGGTATGGTTAGGAGCCTGGCTGCAGATTCTTTAGCTCCCCTCCTATTGATGTCGTGCCTCTTCTGAATGCTGACCTTTTGGGCTTGTCTAAGCCAAGATTAATTTTGATTTAGGTTTCTTGTCCTTTGCATAACTATAATGACTTTAGATTTTGTAATAAAAAAAAATCATGCACCGATTCTATTTTGATGCTCTATGCTCCAAAGGAAACTGGGGCTATCAACACTGTCATGTATTTGGTGCCTGCATAATGGCTAAGGAAGGCTTTGGTGGCCTTTGTGAACAATGAACACCCTTATAGGAGGGTGTCCTATAAGCAAAATTGTAGTAGTGATTTGACCATATAATGTAGAAAAGCTCCGAATTTGTTTTGACCAAGTCAAGCAATTAAGCATTTATTACCCTCTATGAATATTATGTTCCATGCTTCCCTTGCACGCTGTCCATATATGATAATGATCTCCGCAGGCTTTGTTTTAAGAGGGAGTTGAGAAGAAATCGGAAAGAAGAGGAATGGATGACAAGATAGAAAGAGAGTGAACACGAAGCATTCCTCTTAAGGTGTTGACTGGTATTCATAATTGAGTGTAAATACATGAATAGTTTTAGACTATTAAAAAACAATGAGAGTTTGTTTTGTATAAAAGTTCGGGGTTGGGAACTTTGAATGAAAAGTTGATTCATCCATGAATAGGAGTCACCATCAACACTAAAATGAAAATGAATGAGTCGTTTTCTTGACAGATCGGACCCACAACAATTTGATTATTCTTGTTAGTAAACACAAGATTGAAGAAAAATGAAAGTATTTTTGTGATTTTCATTCTCATTATGGTTTAGCAAACACGGTAATAAACTGTAATCTATCAAGAGAAGCACCTAACTTACCAATAGATAATTTAATTAATTATGTATTTATGTTTGCACTTTCTAAACGACCATCAAATACTTATCGGTAGCGATCAAGTATGTCGATCCGGTCCTGAACATAATTTGCATTTTTACATAATTACATTACAGGCTTTAGGCTTATAATAACTTGCATGAAATACTCAACGGACTTTAGTTACCTAGCTACAATAGACATCATAACTTCGAGCATACATATTCATTATTGTAACACCTTGATTTGCACCACATCAAATTGAACACATTACAGTACCGCATATCTTTTGAGACTAAGCTAAGTACTTAACTCTAAGAACCCGCAAGGCAAGGAAGAAATTAAAATTTATTTGTAATGTAGATTAAAAAAATTAAATGCAGAAGCATTTAATTTGAAATGAGGTGGAAACTATAAAACAAATAGAAATCCTTTAAAAACCAATACAAGTCCTTCTAAAACAAAAATCGAATTTTAGTCCGGTTCAAGTCCAAAGTCCAAAGAGTTTATGAGTAAAGTACTTTACGAACAATCACAACTTGTTAAATAAGTTATGTGGGAGTAAAGAAAATAAAGAAATCTGTCATGCGGATCTAACTCCGTCAATGACACAATTGGAAGTGAAATGTAACTAAGCCACACCCAGCATCGTCCATCTGTTCCGGCTTCTTACACAGTACCAATATCCACAAATTGTTATAGGGGTGAGATTCGTCCCTCTGCTCAGTAAGACTCTATCATAGTTATGTGTGAAAACAATTTAAAACATAGGTGCCGGCAAAATAAGTGAAAAACGATGCATATGATAAAAACATTCACAACCACAAACCGTTGTTCGTTTGTAAAATATAAGTAGGACCTAGAAGAATAAAAAAGACATGATGACCGATCGCTATGCCAACTACATCCTTACCAAAATAATAGTGTCCAATGCAGGAATGTGTAGCGAAAGTGTCCACTTATGTCATATCAACTAGAAGTAGTGTCACACCTCAATTGATGTCAGACATTATCCCGTCCATATGACTCCTTCGAAGGTATAGGGAATTGAAACCCAAGGAAGTTGCTATGCTCCCCTCACTCTCAATTCATCAATAATAACTCATAGAAAATTGAAAACAAAATTTCGTGCATCAATATTTACAATAACAATACATGCATAAAAATCACTAATTGAGACGAGTCTAGAGTCCCTCCCTAGAATATCGCAGGTTTATCTCCATTTGCTTTTCTAGGCCAACACCACCACATTTCCCATTATGGTTAACTAGAGTCCCTAAGTCCGACAACAATTCATTGTCATTCTAATGTTTCAAATAGACGACACTAATAAAATCATACCAATTTCACTTGACCAAGAGATTTGAATAGACATTTTTCTTAACTTTCGAGATACCAATGTTTCACTAGCATGTCTCAAATTACTATGGACAACTATATTTACTCTTTTACAGTTTGTTCAACTACAATGGTTTGGTTCCAAAGATACCAAAAATTAAAAATTAAGCATTTACTCATGATGCCCAATTCTTTCTTGTTGGCTTTGATTGAGTGCAAATCCCTTTACTATCTTCACCCATCATTAACAAATAAAAATGGCAACACTCTTAATAACCATCCATTTCGGGAGTGAAATTCACACTCCATTTTTACAATCCACACTTCATGTTTTCTTTTTAAGTATCTTAAGTTATTAACTTCATATTTTTACAATTCATACTACAAAAAGATAAAACTTAAGATACTAAAAAAAGAAAACACGAAGTTTGAATTGTAAAATAAAAACTATGAATTTCACTCCCCTTCCCTTAACATTCCTTCCCAAAACCAAAGTTCTTAATCAACATCAAATAGTAACACTAGGTCTTTAGTACGACAAAATCACCGTTCCCTTATATACTCAATTCTCTTATACCAACCTAGTTGTAAGTCAAGAAGATATAAAATATAGGGTCCTTAACCCAAAGATTAAAATTGGACAAAATTATCTCACTTACCTTAACAATAAATTTTTTTTCTTACTTACCCAGTTAATAATAAAATGACAATTTTGCCCTTCGTATAATTAAGAAATTGCATCCGCGCCACTCTTTCCTCTCTCTCCACGCCGCCGATTTCTCTATCTCTCTCCCCTCTCTCTCTTCCCGATCTCCACCTCGCGTGGCCCTAAACCCAAACTCCGGCATCACAAATCCTTGCCGGACTGCTTTCCAGATCCTTCGGCATCACAGCTCCACCTCCAGCAAGAGAGGTTACCGACGATGGCACTGGCACATAGCTCAATGCCCACTGCTTGAACTTGACTCGACGCCGGCGAATAACTCAAGAAAGAGTCCCAATCGAGTTCCATCTCCCCGACGCCTCCACTTTCGATCGACAAGGCCCAGCCCCGATTTCGAACCCAACGCCTCCAATTTCGGTCAGCTCCACGACGGTGGCTCTGATTGCGAATGTTCCTTGACCTTAGAGAATTTCCGAAAAACCCCCGGGTCCATCACCTCATTTCGGGTGGACTCCAACATCGTTTCAGTCAACAGACTCGAACCTTTGCAGACGGATGCCGAGATTGGAGAAGATCGTAATTTATAGGTGGTGGTGAGAAGATCAGCGGCATCATTGTTCAAGTCTCACGGTTGAACTCCTTGAACTCTGATTGGATGTCTAGAGCTTTTTTCTGTGTGCCCAAATCAATTTATTTCTTTCTTTCGTTTGTTTTTTTTTTTGATAAAATTAGGGCAGAAGGAAAGATAAATGAATAAAAACTGTTCTATTGGGGCAATAAACGTTTTGAATTGATGTAATCTCCTCGTTTTTTTCTTTAATCAAAGTTTTATTTGTCTAAATTTTAGAGAGATTAGTTCACATTCCGGCGACCGAAAGTTCTATTGGGGAGCAACAAATCTTTCCGGCGGCTTATGAGATCTCTGACGACCTCTTTAGGGACCTATGACGAGGTTTTCAGAGAAGTCTGGTGGGTGGCAGCCGGTGATCGGAATCAGGTCAATGATCGCCGGTTTCCGGCGACCGGTGATCGGAATCCAAAATCCAGCTTCATGTGACGGGACTCCGGCGAAGTCTCATATGGTTTCTCTCTCTTCTATTTTTTTTTCTCTCTCTCTCTATGTAACAAAGGGGTGAGGGTAAAATAGTCTAAAAAAAATAGATATTAGGGAATACCTTATTAGAGTCCTCATGGGTAAGGGGAATTTAAAAAACTTAATGGGAGAAATAGGAAAAAAATCCCTCAAATTAGGGTAAATGGACAAAAACCCTAAAATATATCATAATCACCTTTATACCATGCATGCTTACCTTCAGACTTCATTAACTGGAGAAGGGAGATTTATCCCTCAAGGACTATGCCCGGCCTTGCATATTGGCTTATCCAACTTGCAATCCTTCTTGAACCTCAAACAAATAACATCATGAAGGTTACTCCATTCGCATGGTACGTAACAATTCAATTCAGGAAGGATACGACACATATACCTACAAGCCCGCATGTTGAGCAATTAGTTTGGTATATTTGATTCATCCTTAATTCCTGAGATTGCTTGACCAACACAAACAACAGCTATATGACCCTGTTGACATGCACAGTATCCGTCGGCTTCACCCACTAACCCCACTTCATGGATTCTACAAATTGAACATTCCAATTAGCAAGTGTTTGAAGGCATGAACTTAAAACTAAGCCAACAGAACTCAGACTACCTCCAGGCACAGTGAAACAACCGGTCGTCGACAAACCTAACCTACTAACTTTTTCAAATCTTAATCGAAATCAAAAACCGTATATACCAACATGTAGAGCTTGAAAGAGGATCGAGTTTCATGCCTCATGCATCGTCAACGGTAACCGGAGTCGCTGGAAAACATCAAAAATCCACCGAAGTTGCCGAAACTTTTAGCCGTCGATTCTTTTTCCTTGTTCATCTAAATGACAAACCAATGCAAGAGGCAAAACCGAGGCAAGGTGCGCCGCCATTACATCACCGGATGGAGAGGTTCCAGTCAGGTTGCTGCGCGGGTCGTCCACTGCCCATATCATCTGGTGGATAATTTGGACTTGGCTTCATTGGGGTCAGAGATAAGCACGAACTCATTGTTCGAGTTGCAAACCGTATACACCGCCGTGCTATCTAGGCTCTTCGCCACGTGGTCGGAGGTCAGAGTCGCGGTGATGGCGACCAGGGCGTGGTTCAGCTAGCCCACCCAAGCCAGCGTCGGAGTGCCCGAGGCGAAAAGCAGACGCCTGGTTGCCTGCTGCAGGAAGTTTCCAGCGAGGCGTTTGGTGTCTTCGAGGAGGCTGGAGAGGGAGAGCAGAGGGCCCAAGGGTTTTGGGGACTGCATCAGCGAGTGCGAGAGAAGGGAGTAGAAGAACGGTGGTTTTGGTTTTTGATAATTTTACCGAGGGATTCGAGGTGTGTTATTTTCACTTGCGGTTGCGTCGCATGGATGGCACGATTAGAGCATAGTTTATATGGTGTTGCACCTTGTTTTTTCTTTTTTGGTCGAAAGGTAGCATCAATTAACAAGGTTCAAAGCCAGACAACAGTACAAGGGACACAGCATAATACAGACGAAGTCTGCAAAGCATGATTCACATAGTCAACTGTCAGAATAAGCAAGATTAGAGAAATCAAAATACAAGAAAGAAACGGCTGGAAACATAAAGGCCCAAGCAACCCAAAAAAACAAATCCTAATCAAAGCTTCTTCTTCATCTCCAACTTGCAGCCGCCATAGCAGATTCAACACCAGAGCTCCGACGGAAATCTTGAGCGAAGGTTGGTAAGTAAGGGTGGTCTACAGAGGTGAGGATACTGATAGAGTTGCCATACATTCTCCAGTTGACAGATTACGAGAAGAACTCGCATAAAAGGATAACAACAACCAAACCAAAATAGATCTTAGCAAAAAAACCTGAGATCTGAAGAGGTGGTTGCAAAGGAGTACGAACTCTTCCATGGCAGGGCAAGGTAGACAAGAAGAATGAGATTTGTTCACGGTTTGGAAATCTTGAGGAGCAAAGGCAGAACAAAAAACAGATTTGAGAGTATATCTTAGAGATTTAGATCTAAGATCGAAAAGCAGATTTGAACAGTGAGGACAAAAATCAAATGCAAAAGAAGAGGAAAACAAGGAAATCAAAACACCACTTGGGTGAGGAATCACCACAGAGGATGAGGAATCACCACAGATGGTGAGGAATCACCACATGGGTGAGAAAAATCAAAGAAGAAAAAGTTGTTGCAGAGAAGACAGAGCCTGGGTAAGAGAGAAGCAAGAGCTTCTCTCACGAAAGGGAACAGTACACGACTCTTATTTATACAGGCGAGTTGTTAAATTGTTTCACTTTATCGGCGTTGCACCTTGTTGGTGAGCGAGTGTGGATGGCTAGAGTTGGCGATTTTCGTATGTTGGTGGCTGAATAAAACTCAAGGCCCAGACTATAGGCTATACAACAGAGTGGCTCGTTCCAATCGCCCTTTCCAACCCAAGGCTATAGCCCACAGCATAACTTCTAGGTCAAATTGTGAGAACAACCTGCTCCTGATTCACCAAAAAAAACCTGTTTCTGATTTAAGTGAATTCGTTGGAGACTCAGTATCATTTGATGTAGTGACATAAATATCTTTTGGTAAGGAAATATTAGATGCTGTATTTCTCAGTTGTTGATGTAATCGTTAAGAAATTTGTGTGTGTGTGTGTGTTGAGGATTTTGTTATACGTTACTTAGATTAGTGGCAATGTTGTCATTTGGGGAAGAAGATTTGACTTTGCCCTTATTTGTAACCATAGGATCTCGTTTGGATGACCACATTTTTGTTTTTGGCTGAGAGGTGACTACATTCTATCTCCACAATGTCGGTAGAATGACCACATAGTGACCTTAGGATCGATCTCTTTTTCTTACAGTACTAGTAGTCTAGCACACACTATATAATAGATGCTTAAGATATCAAATAAGGACCTTAGCCTCTATTAGATGGTCCATTCCAAAGGAGTGACCTTAAGAACACAAGGTGGTGCTAGCTACTTTCGCATTTACAATTATTGCACGTTGTGTTCTCAGGACACCCCTTTGGAACACGCTATTTATCTATACAATTTCGGTTATGGACGACAATTCGAGTTTGAGGCCAAACCACCAAATGCAACCACCATGCAGGTGTCGCCCATTTGTAACTGAGAAAGCAATCTTGCAACTCATATTCTATTGGTTTTGAAAGTGTCTACTCGGAGCTAGGGAGAAACTTTAAATATCGGTGTTTCATGATTTAGAGAGATAAGTTAGTGTTCTAAGAGTTATAATTTGTTGATATCACTTGCACTACGTTGCAAAAGCGCTATTTTCACTCACTCCGATCTTGTCATCCTAACTATATTCCTATAACTTCTTGTAGATAATTTGAAATAATAAAATTCAATTTAAAGGTGTAGGATGACATAATTGAATACTAACAAGGAGTCAAGGACGTAGCTAGAAAAAATAACCCTATCTGTTAAATGAGTAACATGTAGTCTTCGACAGTTCGATGTTGGTTGTGTTGGGATTTTTCGATGGACAAAAAGTTGAGGTCATTACGTATCTAGTTGAACACTAGTAATCTACCCGTAGTATAATTAGGCTTAGTTTGGGATTGCTGTGCTGTGAGGGGAAGCACTTCCGAACTTGCTGTGAGATGAAGCACTTCCGAACTTACTGTGAAGAGAAGCAGCTGAGGTGTTTGGTAAACTGTTTTTAAAAGTGTTGTGAGGTCCAAAAGCAATTTCTAGGTGTTTGGTAAGTTGCAAGGCAAAAGTGATTTGGCTGGATATAATTACCAAAATGGTCATACATGCTAAGATATGTTACTAAAATACTTAATTTTGTTTTTTGATTATGTAACCGTACCAAATAAATTTTATTCTCATGTATTATTCTTGTACCCTTGGTTGGATCAAATAAAAGATTTACTTTACACAAAATCTCATCTAGAATATTTGGATTAATTTTCCGACCATAGTTCAACGGGAACCATTACACAAAATATATTAAAGTCACTTGAAATTTGCAACTAAATGCTAAGTAGATGCATTCATTAGACTTTGTGCAATTGCATTTCTTAACACCTCCATTTCTTGTCTTCCTGGACCATCTCCATCATGTTCATTATCCTCCATCTCTTCACTAGTCTCTTCACTTGAGTAATTTCCACTTTCATCAAAATCAATATCTCGTTGAGCACATCTTCTTATGTAATCATGAAGAGCCATAGTAGCAATAACTATCTTCACTTGTTTTTTATAAGGAAAATGTGGCATATCACGTAAAATACTTCATTTCTTTTTTCATACCCCAAAAGTGCACTCGATATCACCCCTGAGTGAAGAATGTGCATGATTGAATATTTCTTTATGACCGGTCGGTTCATCACCTCTACAAAAATGTGGAAGGTGGTACCGCTCACCTTTATATGGTCCTAAATAACCCTTCATTTGTGGATATCCTGCATCCACCACGTAGTATTTTCCTGAAATTAAAAATTATAAGGAATGATTGATCTCAGCAAAATAAAAGATTATAAGTTATTATTTGTGTAATTCCAAAAAAAAAAATACCATTTAGGGGTTTAAGAAAATTCGATCGAGGTTTGCGTAGAGCTGATAAGAATACTCTACTATCATGGGCGGTGCCTTCCCACCCTGCACATACAAATGTGAATTGCATGTTGAAGTTGCAAATAGCCAATACATTTTGGGTGGGTATCCATTTTCTTCCAATGTATGGCACTTGATCACATGGAGATATCGAAGCTCGGACATGAACACCATCGATGGTGCCAATGCAATCCTACAAATTAGTACCGAATAGACTTGAATAAAAAAAAATTGGCTTTCTAAAAAATAGCAAATTGTCAGGACTAACTCCCACGCAGCGAAATTTGCGATACTCTGGATTGATCTACAAAATAAGAAGATAATAAAGGAGCTACTTATCACAAAATATAGATCACAAAGGTTTCCAGCAACCTAAAGTTAAAAAACTACGAACTGCTGCATACATGCAGCTTCAAGTACTTTAGTTAGAAACAAAAATTGGAGAACTGCTACATACTTGCAGCTTCAAGTACTTTAGTTAAAAACAGAAACTGGAGTCAGAAAAAAAAAACCTACGAACTGCAAAATTAAACCACAAGCAGAGAAGGAAAAACACACCTGAATTTTGGTTTCCCACCATTCAGCTGGTGCATCGACAGTCTTCCTAGCCGGATCCCATCCAATACCAGTTTCCTTATGCAACAGCGAACTCCATAATTTCCAATCATTTTTAAGCGGATCCCATTTATTTTTCAATTTCCTTTTATTATAATCCCTTCCGGTTAACTCCTTAAAGGCTAACACAACATTTTACCATCCCTTTTTATCAAAATGTGTACTGGGCCTGTTTCCCTTGGCCACCTCCTTATAAGCTATATCACAAAATATAGCTACTACCTCATTAGTAAAAGCATTGAACTGAAAATTCATATTAAGCTAGCTACTGTATGTAGTACGTAAGAATTATTGGTCGGTATGCATACAAAATATTCTTGCCATGCTGTTAGTTTGTGCTCTATGAAAAAAGCTGACTGAAATTCCTTTTTGCTTTTAGTTGGTGATATATAGTCTGGATGGGATGATGATGAAAGATTAATTATTGATTGTGCTCTGTGTGGGATTGTTTCATCATTATATAATTGTGCTCTGTGTGGGATTGTTTCATCATTATTTAATGGAATGGATCAATATCACCCAGGACACATATCCATACTTCTGCTAATATTCCAAGACTAAAGACACACACAAACTGATTAAGAATTAGGAGGCTGCTGATCTATTAGGTACACAAATGAGGATGGCAATTATTATATATTTATGCTAACTTGATTTGCATGCTTAGCTTAAGTACATATATACCACTCACCCATGCCTTACCATAATATTACACTCGATCTCTTTTTATTAGGTAATTAATTTCTAAAGCTGAAAACAAAAGGAAAAACAAGCTGTTTTTCTTTTGAATCAAAAGAAGGCCAACCTTTGATATCTGATCCCTAAATGTTTTGAACCAAACCCAAGTCAATGAATACACCATAGATTTGATTCCAGAAAGAAAAAAAAAAAAAAGCCACGAAATGAGATATATATATATATATATATATATATATAAAGTGACTTTCCTTTTGAACAATCTAATATACATTAGCAAACAAAACAAACAAGACCAAATTCAAAGTTTTATACAAAAGTTTATCTATCCATAGTTAAGTAAACCAAATCAAACCCACTTGATAATTCAGGTAGAATCAACAATAACAATATCAGAGAAGAATACCAATGTAGAAGCACAAACCAAACTCATTCCAAACTTTATCTTAAGCAGAACAATTGCATTAACTGAAAAATTGAAACTTTAAGCTTCGTATCCCAAATTAAGCAAGGAACAAGCTTCAATAATGCTTAAAAGTAAAAACCCAACTCACAGAAGAATACCATGAGTATGAAATAAAAAAATTGAATCTGAAAGAGTAAGGTAAAAAAGCAAGCTGAACCTTTCAATGATGAGAATCCACGAATTGAAGGAGGTCACCAACGACGAGCTGAAGAAGAAGGCGCAGAGGAAGGGGGCAAGAATCCACGACGAGCTGAGGAAGACAGCGAGGAAGGCCCGGCAAGGATCCAAGACGAGCTGAAGAAGATGGCGCAGAGGAAGACGGCGACAATCCACGACGAGTTGAAGAATAAGGCGCAGAGGAAGGCAGCGACAATCCACGAATTGAAGGAGGTCGCGACGAGTTGAGGAAGAAGGCGATTTGAGAGTCCAAACACCGAAGAAGAAGAAGGAGGAGACGTGGAATGAGATGTCTGCGTCGCGATAGAGAAAAGATAGGGTTTACCTGTTTCATGTAATTTTCAGAAAATGAGGAGGATAAAATTGACAGTTAGATAAATTTCATTAAATAGATTATTGTTGTTCCTCCGTGTTTTCCCAAAGCAGTTTTTCAAAAGGTACAAATTGTAGCTTCTCAAATTCAGCTGTGAGGAGAAGCACTTATGTCCCAAAACAGCTTTTGCAGATTTTACCAAACACTATATTCTTAATCCAAAAACAGAAGCAGCCCTAAAAGCACCTCAAGAATCAATCCCAAACTAAGCTTTAGACTCATTAGAGGGAGATTTTATTGAATTTGAAAGGGTGATCGATGCCCAGCTTTTCAGAACTTCCTGTTTCTATATATATCTAGACTCTATCCATATGGCATATATACCAAATTACCAATAGTGGCCATGGTTGTCCCACTATGTAGGTTTTATAGCCTCAAATCTCATACATAGTCGCATATTTATTTGATTCAAAAGGAAGAACAAAGTATACAGATCTGCAAGGATGTTGCGTGATTAACATGAAAGAATAAATATCTATTGATTAATGATTCTACTCCGATATTTCTTTTAATAATTAATTAATACAGGATCATGCAATGTTAGTTATTCTATAACGGTCAATTTGGGGTACCCACAGTCGCAAAAGAAATGGGGTCAATAATTACCCCCCGATCCCCAACACAATAATTCATTTTTAACCAAACTTGCAACTGATGATGGCTAAGCTAGATACCCTAAACACAGTGCTTGTTCACTTTTTATTTGATGTGATATATATCCGGGTAGATAAGTGTGAGGACTAGATTGATCGATCCTTGTCTATCTTTTATTTTTAGCTAGGGAAGACCGAAGACCCAACACATGCCCTGTTGGTTTTATCATATCTGAATTAATATTGTCAACTCTCATTACAAGATTATTACGGTGATAATCACCATCCGCCACCTGCTTCTCATAACTTTGGTCTTTGGCTATTAAACTTCGACTTGGGGATATATATAAGATTCTGGTTATTAAAATTAATTAAGATCGATGCTTTTTTAAAGACCACAGGAATCCCATGGTGGATTCTTATTCGCACCAATCCAATATAGTATTAGTGTTTTTATTTTCGCGAAGATAATATATGGTATTAGTTAACTGACAGCTTTCTGAAGATACATATGTAGATACTTAGTTTGAACTTTGAACCACTCCAGCATAGAAGGATGAACCAGTACCAGATTAGCTGCGTACTTTAGTTTGGTAAGTAAGCATGAAACTATATATATGCTAATTAATTAATGTCTCTCTAAGCTTTTCTAAGAGGCTTCGCACTTACAAAAGTTGAATTAATATTCCTTTCAAGCGACGTGAATCAATATCGCTAGCAGATGAAGCATTTTTACTGTTGTTACCAGCTTGATTTGACTATATAATGTAGAAAAGCTCCCAATCCTTTTGACTAAGTCTAAGCATCTATTATACTCTCTGAATTTTATGTTCTATGCTTCCCTTGCACGCAGTTCATATATGATAATGATCTCCGCAGGCTTTTATTTATTAAACTCAAAATGGGGGGTTGAGAAGAAATCGGAAAGAAGAGGAATGGATGAAAAGATAGAAACAGAGTCAACACGAATCATTCCTCCCAGGTGTTTTCTGGTATTAATTGAGTGTAAATACACGAATAATTTTAGACTACTAAAAAACAATGAGATAATTTTAGACTACAGAAAAACAATGACAGTTTGTTTTGTATAAAAGTTTGGGAGTGGGAACTTTGAATGAAAAGTTGATTCATCCATGAATGGGAGTTACCATCAACACTGAAATGAAAACGAATGAATCATTTTCTCAACAAACTCATACAAATTGGATTCATGTTGTTAGTAAACACAAGATTGAAGAAAAATGAGAGTGATTTCCCTTGTTTTCATTCCCATTACGGTTTAGTAAACACAGTAGTGAACTATAATTTATCAGGAAAAGCACCTAATTAAATTACTTACAGATAATTTAATTATGTTTGTACTTTCTAAGCGACCGTCAAATACTTATTGGTAGTGATCAAGTATATCGATTAGGTCCTGAACATAATTTGCATGTTTACATAATTACATTGCAGGCTTAATTATATAACCCGCATGAAATAATCAATAAACTTTAGTTACCTACCTACAATAGAAATTATAACTTCAAGCAGACATAATTATTATACTTTGGATAAGAAATTCGAACTTAAGAAATCATTTAACCCCGTGTAACTAACATATATCACCAGATTAGTTTCTTACAGCTGGTTGCTCTATTTATAAGATAACCAATATCTGTGCAGGAATTGAGATAGGGTGCGGCTATTGCCACCCTATCATTTTCATAGTTCAATATATAAATATTTAAAATTATTAAAAGACTATGTTACCCAATTGCAAAATGACGGATAAGTATACTAATTTTCTAAAATTCAAATATGTGAGAAAAAATAAATATATAAGTAATTAATTTAATACAAATACTACTTAATTTCTCATTAGGTAACATTAATCTTTATCTTCTCCACCCAAATTTGAATTTATTACTATCTTTTTGTCTTTTTGTTGTCGCTTTATCGTTAATTCGTTATTCAATTCACAAAACCATTACTTTTAACTTCATCAAAATATTTGCAATATTCTTTGTGAACACCAAAAATAAAAATTTAAAACACGAAGAAAAAAAAAATCAATCTCTTCTTCATTGATTATAGTTGTAAATTTACTAATATTTTTAGATGGATTGAAACAGAGAACATTGAAATTGAAAGAAAAAATTTTAAACAAAATGAGAGTAAATCAGATTATGATTTATTAGGAAATTTTAATAAATTTTACTCTTTTTATGAGTATAAATTAATGAGATATTTTCGTTAAAAATATTTATTTTGTAATTGGATATCTCATATAAGGATATTGTTGGAAAGAGAAATGGGTTAAATAAGTAAATTTAATAATTAAAATTAAAATGTAGGGTGTAATGAGGAAGTAAGGTGAACAAAGAAAATGATAGGGTAGCAATAGATGCACCCATTGAGATATTTTAATGGTATAACACCATTAATTTAACAGTAGTAACTTGCTAATGAAATTGATGGTTGATTAGGACCCAAAAACAATAGGAACTAGCACAAAAGTTAAGCTAATGCTATTTTGATTGGTTCATGAATGAAAGATGTATTAAAATAATATATACAAAAACAACATTAGCTTAACTTGGCTTCTTCGAGTTGCATGGGGTAATCGTTTCCATCAAATAGCTTAAATGAAATTCCGTTCCTCACATAATTTTAGAGAAGGTAATCAAGTTGCATATGCTCTTGCTAATTTTCGTTGTTCTTCTAATGGTCTAATTTGGTGGGACTTTGCACCACCTTTTATTGTTGATTCCTGCAATAGAGATTACTTGGGTCTTTCCAAATTTCGTATTCGTTAGCTGTTTTTTTTTTTGTTTTACTTGAAGAGGTTTGTTTTGGCCCCCCCTCTTTATATCACTACTTATTTTATTGAATTAATTCCTATGCAGACAATCATAAAAAATATTAAATAAAAAAAAAACACTTTGGAAAGTGACTCTTCTCCAATGGCGACATACCTAGCGCTCTGCTAGGGTTGAGAAACCTCTCCCCCGAGGCGGTCGCTTCTTGCAAATTCCTCTGTTGCTTGTCAATGGAGGTTAGGGCAGATCTTTGTTTGCTCTTTCTCTTCTTTGTTACGCTGGGTGGCGAGTGATATGTGGTGGGTTTGGTGAACGATGGCAGTGTTGGTGTGGGTGCGTAGATGGTGTTGTAGCTAGGTTGGACGGTGCCACCTGGGTCGGGTGCCCCGTGTTGAATCAATTTGGATTTGTTCGAGTGAAGATTCTGTTCGTGGTAATGAGGCCACGGTATGGAGGAGAGGATTCTTGGGTCTGGGTGGATTAAGATCGGGTCATATTAATTGACCCCGATCAGACATACAGACAGGATTCTCTATTAGCGGTGACGACAACGGGGTTTGCTCGTTAGAGGCATATGAATTGGGTGGTTGGCTTAGGCATGCAAATTGTGGTGATGGCAGATTTGAGCGCAAATTTGGTGGAGGTGGTCAACTGCAAATGGGGTATGGTTCACCAACGTGGTTCAGAATTGGCGATGCATTAACATAGAGGTCATCATGGGGCTTAGGGTCAGGCCGGGCTGGGTCTAGTCAAAGTCAACAAAATTTAAGGTCGGGTAGGGTCGAACTAGAGCTTAAATATGCTAACCCTTACCCGCCTGAAAAACCTGATCCGCTAGGGCCGGGTCGGGCCGGCCTTCCGAATAGGGCCACGTATGGCCGAAATTGGCCAAAAAGGGCCTTATTTTGTATAATAAAAAAAAAACATTTTTTTTTCCTCAAAATGTGGCTTAATGATGGTATAGGTAATACAAATTATTTTTTATTGATGATATTTAATATATACATACACACACACACACACACATAAACACACACACACACACACACATATATATAGAAATTAACTTATAATATTTATTAATTTAGTTAAGGTAGTTATATTTAATTAACTATCTCTCTAAATCTTCCAATATTAATTGTTGTGTAACAATGAAAATAAAAATTAAAGAAAACAAAGCCTATGTAATAGAAAATAATAATAATAAATATATAAATTTTAGGGTTGGACCGGGTAGAGCTTTTAGGGCCGGGCCGGGCTTGGCCCTTACGGGCACAATCCGGCCTGGCCTTAGGGTAGGGCCGGGCTTCATTTGCATGACTCTTACCCTACCTTATTTGAGAAAAGGTAGGGCTGGCCCGCCCTAATGTATGGGCCGGCCGGGCTTAGGGTCGAAGGGCTAAATGATGAGGCCTACATTAACATATCGCAGAGCTGCATATCATGGCTTGGTTGACTGGTGGAATTTCTCCTCCTCTAGGAGAGAAATTTATAGGTCCTTAATTTTAACTTTTGAGAAATGTGGCCAAGAGCACCCAAAGTATCTACACATGTTTGAGGTTATTCATAGGTAATGAAGGGTAGTTTTGATTCTTTTGGATGTGTTTTAATGTTTGTTAAAAATATTGAATTGTTTAGGTAATGATTTTTTTTGACAAAGCTACTGAGAAGATCAGCATAATTTAACTCATCTCTAAAATAGTGGAAAGTATTCTAAAAAAAGAAAAAAAGGAAAAACTTTAGATTGGACTGTATATCACATGACTCACTGGAAAAATGTATTAAAATAATATATCCAATCCAATCCAAAGTGCAGATGCACAGGGAAAGCTAGCTGCTCTTGCAGAGCGCAGTATAAATTGATCTCGCTCTCCAAACTAGTTTCTCACCATACCCAGATACCAGAACAAGCCTTTCTTCTAGAGGTAGCTAGAACTTGAATCATATATATATGGTTAGGGTTGTCCATCTTCCACCTTCTAAACAAGAACTAGAAAGTTCTGCTTCTTGTTTTGCAGCGGGCATGACCTGCTGGCTTGAGCAGACGGCCATTAAGAAGGTCCCAATTCACTGGAGCAAGGAGCAAGTCCGCGATTTTTTCAAAAGCTTTGATAGGAACGGTGACGGAAAACTCTCCAAGGAAGAGCTCAAGGCAGCATTTCGGAAACTCGGATCGCGTTGGAGCTCTTACAGAGCTAGGAGAGCATTACGCCATGCAGATTCCAATGGCGACGGCATCATCTCTAATGAGGAGCTCGACGATCTTCTAAACTATGCCCTAAAATGTGGTTATAAGCTATAAGCGCCACATTTGTGTGTGTGTGTTCTAGTTAAGTATAGCCCTCCATCTATGTTGAATATTATATGGAAGAATCTTGGGCTATATAGTCTCTGTGTCTATCGAGCGTGTTAATTTTGCATGTTATGGTAGCGAAGGACGGAGGTGACCTATTGTTGCCCCTCTTTGCCAGGGTGGATGAACTAGCTCGCTAGATCGAACCCTGTTTATGTAATCTATATATATATATATATATATATATATATATATATTAAATAAGTGAAGCATTCTAGCACCCGATTGCAACAGAGTCTTCAATTATAGGTTACATGCAATACTCAATAACTCCCTACTTACGAACAACTTACCCCCATAACTTAGCATATAAATCGAACACGTGATAGTAAAACTCTTTCAAAAGCTTTTACCATATATTCAACTGAAGGATGGCACGGCATATTGTAACGTCCAACTTCTAATACTAGATATGTCTGTGATATATGAACGTGCATAATATGTCTCTACATTACAGATACAAATGCATGCATGAGGGATAATTCAAAAAAAAAAAAAAAAAAAAAGATTCCTTTCAAGCGATGTGAATCAATACCATTGGCAGATGAAGCATTTTTACTGTTGTTACCAGATTAATTTGACTATAAAATGTAGAAAAGCTCCCAATTTCTTTTGACCAAGTCAACCAATTAAGCATCCATTATCCTCTATGAATATTATGTTCCATGCTTCCCTTGCACGCTGTCCATATGACCATATATGATAATGATCTCCGCAGGCTTTGTTTATTGAACTTAAAAAGGGGGCTGAGAAGAAATCAGAAAGAAGAGGAATGGATGAAGAGATGGAAAGAGAGTGAACACGAAGAATTCCTCTGAAGGTGCATGTTTACTAGTATTCATAACTGAGTGTAAATACATGAATATTTACTTTTTAAGGTGCAAATTTAAAGACCACCATAATTTTAAACTATTAAAAACAATAAGAGTTTGTTTTGTATATATAAAAGTTTGGGTGTGGGAAGTTTGAATGAAAAGTTGATTCATCCATAAATGGGAGTCACCAACATCACTAAAATGAAAATGAATGAGTCATTTCCTCTACAGACCCACAAAAATTTGATTATTATTGTTAGTAAACACAAGATTGAAAAAAAAAATGAGAGTAGTTTCCTTATGATCATTCTCATAACGGTTTAGTAAATAGAGTAATGAACTATAATTTATCAAGAGAAGCACCTAAGTTACCTATAGATAATTTAATAATGTTTGCACTTTCTAAACGACCATCAAATACTTAACGGTAGCAATCAAGTATGTTAATCCGGTCCTGAACATAATTTGCATTTTTACATAATTACATTACAGTCTTATAATAACTTGCGTGAAATACTCAACAGACTTTAGTTATAATAGACATCGTAACTTCAAGCATACATAATCGTTATACATTGGATAAGAAATTCGAACTGAAGAAATCGTTTAACCCCGTAACTAATTAACATATATCACTGGACTTCTAACAGCTGGGTGCTCTATTTGGATGGCATCAGGTATCCAGTTTGTGCGGGAAGAATATGCTTGAGAGATTTTAATGGTTAAACACCATTAATTTAACATTAGTAACTTACTAATAAAAGTGATGGTTGATTAGGGAGGAATTATTCTGTGGACCCAAAAACAATAAGAACTAGCAGCAGAAAAGTTAAGCTAATGCTAATTTCATTGATTCTTGAATGAAAGGTGTATTAAAGTAATATATACAGAAAGATGAAAAATGATGTATTAAAATAATACACACAGACACAATCCAATCCAAAGTGCAGATGCAGAGGGACAAGCTACGTAGCTCTTCCAGAGCACACTATAAATTGATCTCGCGCTCTAAACTAGTTTGTCACTATACCCAGATACCAGGACAAGCCTTCCTTGTAAAGCTAGCCATATATGGTTAGGGATGTCGGTCTTCCCTCTTTTAAACCAGAATTTGAAAGATCTGCTTCTTGTTTTGCACCAACCTGCTGGCCTGAGCAGACGGTCATTACGAAGGTCCCAGTTCTCTGGAGCAAGAAGCAAATCTGCGATGTTTTCAAAAGCTTTGATAGAAACGGTGACGGCAAACTGTCCAAGGATGAGCTCAAGGCAGCCTTTCGGAATCTCGGATCGCGTTGGAGCTCTTACAGAGCTAGGAGAGCATTAAGCCATGTAGATGCCAACGGCGATGGCATCATATCTAATGAAGAGCTCAACGACCTTATCAACTATGCCCTAGAATGTGGTTATAAGCTATAATGAGTGTCTTAATTTGCATGTTTTGGAATCGAAGGACGGAGGTGACCACTTGTTGCCCCTCTGTCAGGGTGGATGAACTAGCTCGATCATCGAACCTTGTTTATGTAATCTATATATATCTAACCAAACTAAGACAAAATTAAAGAAGAAACTTGTTTAGTCATGTGTACGCGCGCGCACATGTATATTGTTAATGGCAAATGGGAACAAGATTAAAACTAATTAAGTGAAGTGAAGCATTCTAGCACCCAATTGCAACATCGTCTTCTATTATAAATTTCATGCGCTATTAGAAAACGTACTCTCCAATGACTCCAAGCTTGCGAACAATTTACTTCGATAAAATTACGTACAAATCGAGCATATGATAATAGAATTCTTTCAGTGCTTTTATCATATATTCGATTGAGGAGTGAGACAGACGTTATCACGCTAAACACCTAAAACTAGATATATCTGTGACATATGAAAGTGCGTAATATATGTTTTTACATCACAGATGCATATGCATGAGGGATAGTCAAAAATAAGATTATAAGATGAAAACACCTGAAACATACCATAATGTTGCGTAGAATATCAAAGAAACTAAAATAATTCATGTATAAAACTAAGATACCCTAATCCAAAAGCTAGCTCATGAACATATATATCCTTCACTTTTATTGTATATACTCAAGACACAGTTTGGGAGAAGACAATTGCACATATATATCCTTCACTTTATTTATGATGAAGTCAGTACACAACATACTTTAATGTGGTTCCTAAATCAATAATCAATTAATCATCACTTAGTGGAACTAGTCGTGAATGCTGTTGTGCCTGCGTTCTCAGATAATTATCTGTTAACAAAACCGGCCAGCATCAATCCAGTAAATTAATCAAGATGCTTTTTAAAGGCCCCCGGACCCATGGTGGATTTTTATTCGCACCAATCCAACATTAATTCTCCATCGGTAATTGTCTGATATTAATTTACTCAAAGATAGAAACATATATAAACATAAATCTCCAGCAAAGGCGGAGTAGCCAGTACCAGACTAGCTTACTACCTAAGTTGGTAGCTCTGAAAAGTAAATATGCATGCAAGTATATATATTAAGCTTTAAAAAGCACCAAGTAACTAAACTAAACAAGCCCACAAAAGTAGGTTGAACTAATATTCATTTTAATCGCTGTAAATAGTATTATTATGAGACTAATACAGTAGAAAAGTTCAAAACGTGCAATCATCTATTATGCTTTTGTTGCACGTAAATATCTACTTCACTGAAACATTTTCAACAGAATAGCTAAATTCAATTTTTAGCTATATATAAGTATTTTTGAAGGAAAACTTGACTCCAACAGGCTAGCTATAACTAAGTTAAATTTAACTTTAGCTAAAATGGCTAGTTATATTTAGCTAAACAATCAAGAATAGCTAAAATAAAAGTTATATTTCTCTCTTCTCTCTTGTCTACATGTCAATTTACAATTCGATAAAATACGGTATATGACTTACAAATAGTTACTACTGGTGGAGCAATATTGTTAATTCAATAGGTATATTTCTTAATTTTAGCTAAATTTAACTTATACTGTTGGAGATGCTCTTAAGGCTGGGCTGACGGGCTACTAAGTTTTTTTTCCTTTTCTTTTTTCTGTTTTGAATTAAGAGACAAAAGTCTCTTATTTCATTCATCTCACGCTATCTACTAATTTTTAAATGGATTATACTTAAATAAAAAAGAAATCTATAATCTTATAAGAATCTCAAATTCTCTGTTAATTTTTAAATTTTATGTGTAACTATATTCAAAATACGTCATTTTAGACCTCTAGTTAGATATATTCTTGTATAACAGTCAGTTATTAAAATTCAAAATGTTTCAAATTCCCAACATATTTGGACATAAACACAAAATTTGCACTACTTAAAAACAGTAAGTCCAAAGTGATGGCCAATTTCATTGATACACATACAAACGAGAATCACTGATCACGTGACTCACTCAAGAAAGATGCATTAAGATAATACTATTTATGCAAACCGAAAGTGTAGATGGAGCTAGTTGCCAAGCTAGAGCTCACCATATAAATTGATGTCGCGCTCTAAACCTCTCATAATTAATCGTCTCATATTTCAAGTCACCCAAGTTCAGGAGAAGCATCTATAAACAAGAAAGAATGACTAGGCATGTCGATTGGCCGGAGCAGAAGACGGTCACACTTCCGTGGAGCAAGGAGCAGGTCAGCGAACTTTTCAAAAGCTTCGACAAGGACGGAGACGGCAAGCTGTCCAAGGAAGAGCTCAAGGCAGCCTTCAGAAAACTTGGATCGCGGTGGAGCTCTTTCAGAGCTAGGAGAGCATTACACCATGTAGATTCCAACGACGACGGCCAGATTTCAAAAGAGGAGTTCAATGATCTCGTCAGCTATGCCCTAGAATGTGGTTACTTAATTCGTTAGTTATATATAGCCTCAGTTTATCTTATATATATTAGGGGTTATATATGCATGTCTGGTTTTATGTAAGCCTACGTCCTAGTTTGCTAGCTTGTTGTTATATATACGCATGTTTAACGGAAGCGAAGGTAGGAGGTGACCTCTTGTACGTTGCCCTTCTTTGCCAGGGTGGATGAAGTAACCCTGTTTCTGTAATCATCTATGTAAATATATATCTAACCAGTAGTGTGCTTAAAACCAGAATTCTATTTCTTTCCAAGACACAGGTTTTCAAACTATTAAAACCAGAGATTAATTTCTTTCCGAGACATATATAAAGTGAAAGACTCTAACGATGGAGAATATAAACTCAGGAGCTCCATTATGGAGCTCCTTTAGTATGCCTCTGAAGAACCCTCGATCTTTTCATGTATATCGACATACTGATCAATCATTCAATATTTGGGATATTGATTCCTAGAAAAGAGGACTGAAGATGAAAACAGAGAGAATACCATCAGTTGGCCACTTGGCCTAGAGGTGGGTCAAAGACTTGAAGAATCCTACTCTAATATAGTAACGTTTGGTCTATCAAAAATTTACCAAAAAGAAAAAGAAAAAAAACCAATGAGACTTATGTGAAAATATGAATGAGGCAAAGACTGTGTTTAGATCGAGACCTTTATTATATTGATTTTCATGGCGCTTTATTCTTCCGACTAATGAGCTGCCCTGATGTTCTTGTTTGTGAAGTTGCATGGTCGCAGATGTCATTTAGAGATTTTTATTTTTTTCTTTTCGATCAGGAAAGGAAAAAACAAACAAAACACAAGTCTAAACAAAAGTCACGGCTACAATTCTCTCTCTCTCTCCCCCCCCCCCCCCCCCCCCCCCCCCCCCTTAACTGATCAAATTGGAAAGCATGTATATTAATTTTTTTTTCTTTGGCAATTGAAAAAATATATTTAATAGAAAAAATAGCACCTAAAGAGGAAACATGAATTCAGAACCCATTAGACGAAACAACAAAATAAAAATGCAACAAAAACATAAGCAAGATGAAGCAGAGCCAAAAGAATCAAATATCAAAACACGCAACATGCGTCTGACTACGAGTGAAGCATTCTAGCACCCGATTGCAACATCATCTTCAATTATAAGTTACATGCACTATTAGAAAACTCCCCAATAACTCCTAACTTACGAACAACTATACGTGAATGCCATTAAATACCCATATTGGTTTCCAATAATACTTACAAGTCGAAGAGTTCATGAGACTAAAGTACCAAACTAGATTAACAGAAAGAAAAAGAAGAAGAGAGAAACTGGTCGGATAGAGGTGATACTGAACCAACTGTACGTGCGCTGGTGGACACTTGTATATAGATCGTATGTTACATCAGTCTTAACTTTTATACGATTTGGACCAAAGTAAGGAAGAAAAAGTGACTTTTATTCGATGTGAGATATATCTAGATAATATATTCTCTCCCATTGGTACGATATTTCTTTGCTTTTATTCGTATGGAATAATAGATCCATCAGCCTTTCGCTTTTACTCTTATAAAAGCAGTATATGTGCGACACGAGGTTGGTTAGTGCTTGTATATTTCAAGAATATCAACTGTAACTAAGCTGAGACCCCATTTGGAAATGAACGAGTAACTTAGGTTTATTCGATTCAAATGAAGCTTCAGAGTCAATATCATCTTCAAATTTCTAAAAGCTTTACACTGTGTTTGCCTTGACATACAATTCCGGTTCTTATCCTGAGTAAGCTAGCAAATCCCGGCCCTAAGCATCACATAAATATTAATCCACGGGCATTTTGCACCCATACAAAAGAAAAGGAATGCTGTCTCAAGCTATTCGATTATGATTCCAGTTATTCCAGACCTTTGAACTAAAATTATGGATGCAGAAGAGCAAGGGCTGTGTACCAGAATCCATAAGATGCTTTTCTTCGACTTTAAGCGGTCCCATGGTCACAACTCACATGAGAGGTCCCAAGTATTCTATTTATTCTCGTTCAACCATATCCTAATTAAAAGTTTCAACTTTCAAGTTTTAGTAAACTAGACTACAATTTGGATATAAAAATAAAAATAAAAAAACGCAACCACAAATTACAATTTATATGCCTAATATTATGGACATGCATAAGTGTAGTGGCACAGTATAAGTTGCTTAAAGTTCATTGTACCAACGAGAATAAAACTAACTGTCAATAGTCAATTATATCAATCTTTTCTTAATCGTGACCGTATATATTTAGCTTATACACTATATATTTGACTGGCTCCCAGAATTGGAATATATGCAGGGCCCAGCTGGACTAGACTGCCAGAGCCCTATATATATAGATGTTTTGCTCAACCATCATGTACAAATTCATAGTAGTGCAAGTCATATCTCACCCAACAATCCCTAAATTTTCTTGCATATATTATGGGGCTAAGAGACAGAGACAGCACGGAGGCTCCTGAGATTGGGCGTAACGGTGTTCCATACACTAGGCAGCAGATCATAGATATTTTCAAAGGTTTTGACAAGAACAGAGACGGCAAGCTCTCCTGGGATGAGGTGAAGGCTGCGTTCGCTAAACTCGGGGCGCTTTTGCCC
The DNA here is from genome assembly GCA_025331145.1 of Rosa persica. Taxonomy (NCBI): domain Eukaryota; kingdom Viridiplantae; phylum Streptophyta; class Magnoliopsida; order Rosales; family Rosaceae; genus Rosa; species Rosa persica. The sequence goes on along the minus strand of WFKR01000006.1, from coordinate 48,503,530 downwards.
GACTACAGAGCTTGGCGAGGACGAAGGTGTGCCGATGCCGACAAGGATGGCTTCATCTCTCTTGAGACCGAGCTCAATGAACTTGTCACCTATACCCTGGAACTAGAGTATACACCGCAGTAATTCAACCAGCTTCTGGTTCATGCATGAGCTTAACTGCTCTACGTATTTTAGATTCAGTACGTCTTATATGTGTACGTGTGTGTGTAGATGCATGAGCGTCCTGGTGTGTAAGCAGTAATAATTAATAAATATATAGTTGCGACCAACTAAGTGAAGGAAGGAGGTGACCTATACGTACGTTGCCCCTCTTCGCATGTATTTCTAATTACCAAGTTAAATAAGATTCAAGATATTCTCTGACCGGATGTTTGTATTGAATTTGTGTGTGTGTATCGTACTGTTATTGAATTCAACCACAAATTTTTACACCAACTCATCTAATTCTAATTATATATGTAAGTATATTAGATGATCCCCATTCGACACATGACTTTCCCAAGGCATCAAGGACAATAGGCGAGGCAAAGCATTAGGCGAGTATCTCTCCTATTTGCTCGGAGAATCAAAGGAAATAAAGGAAGATCACATGAAGAGAGTTTCAAGGAAGTTACCTCACTGCTTTTAAGATAAAGGTCTCAAGCTACATATCATTTTTGTGCATAATCCTAAATTGATATGCATTGATTTTAATTGATTTTAATTGATCTTAAAAAACTGTTTTAAGATGCATATCCGATTATTTGTTTAAAACAATTTTAAAAACCTTTCCATGTTTTTCTCAATCGGTGTTTAAGGTGATTGGATTGAGGGGAAGTCTTTATCCTATATAAAAGGTTTTGAAACTGTATAATGAAGTAGTGTTTTTGATTGAGATTTTAATTGTGTTGCATTACAAAACTCTCATTGTGTATTTGATTGTTTGATTATATTGCTTGTTCATTGCATTCATCACTTGCATATGTGATTGAGATCAGTGAGGCTTCAAGGCAAGATTGAATCTAAAGACGTGTTCAGAATTCTTCATCAAAACAGATTGCTTCATAGTTATCTAGAATAGGTCTTTTACAGTTGTGAACAAGTTAGTATTGTTGCTAGTAAATGTGGTTGTGTTGAATACCACTACTTGTGATCTGTAACGATTTGATTCATATTGGATTTGATTCTCGTGTTAGCTACGTTAAAAGCCACGCAGTGAAGTTTCCTCAGTGGAGAGGTTTACACTGCGTTAGCAATTGCTTGTGTTCCCATTTACTAGTACTGCTTGTTTATCGAATTCCATTGATTGTTCCATCTGGTGTTTTCAATTGGCATAAGAGCGGGTTCTAGAACTTTCTAGAGATCCCAGGAAAGATGGAACATTCACGTGATAGAGCTGCTGGGGGATCTATAAATAGCCCTCCATGGTTCGATGGTGGATGTGAAAAATATACTAAGTGGAAGATTTACATGAAATCATACCTCTATGCTCAAGATGAACACGTGTGGAATATTGTAGAAAATGACTGGACCGTACCTATGATAAAAGCAAAAGAAGAAGGCTCTTCCACTGCCACTCTCAAACCAAGGAAGGACTGGAATGAGGAAGAAGTTCATGATTTGCAAGCAGATTTCAAGGCTAAGAACAGCATCTTCACAGCCCTATCGGAGTGGGAAAAACTGAGGATCAGTCATTGTGATACTGCTAAACAGGCATGGGATCTTCTACAGATTACATATGAAGGAAATAAAAAGGTACGTGCACAGAAACTGCAAGCACTAATTTTTTAATTCGAAACCATGACTATGGGAGATGATGAAACCGTGGATGATTTCCATGGTAGAATTCTTAAGATTTCCGGTCAGTGTCGTAGTCTGGGAGCACCTTTTGATGAAGATAAGATAGTAAAAAAGATACTCAGGGCTCTACCAGAAAAATTTCATTCAAAAGTCACTAGTATAGAGGACTCCTTTGATATAGATGATTATCCACTTGATGAGCTCATTGGAAATCTGAAAACCTATGAGATGAGGTTAAAACCTGAGAAGAAAAACAAAGGTGTAGCATTCAAAGCAGTGAAAGAAATTGAAGAGGAAGAAGAATCGCTAGACCTTGCTCTACTAAAAAATTTCTCAAAAGCAAGAACCCCTCTAAAAACTCTAATGCTCCCAGAAGGAATAACTATAATGGCAGTGGTAGCAATATTGACTACAACAGTAAGAATGGAAGAGGAAGCTTCAAAGGAAATCACTCAGGAAAACCTAAATGCTATGAATGTGGTGGTTTTGGTCACATCTCTACTGACTGTGGAAACAGGAAGCATGGAAACAGCAACAACAAGTCTCTCCCTTCAACTTGGAGTGATGATGAATCTCAAGAAGTTGAAAATGTGGCCCTTGTATCATCACTTCTACCTGATTCAGATAGTGATGAGTATTTCTCTGATGATAATGAAACAAATGTCCGCTGCAAACAACTCTACAAAGCTTCAAAGGCAACTCTGATTAGAAACTTGAGCTTGGAAAAAGAAGATTTTCTGAGGACTGAAAAGGAAAAGGTGGAGCATCTATTCGAATCCTCACAATCTGCATGGAAACTGGAGAAAAGCAAACTCATGAGTGAATCAGCAGATCCATAAGGTAACCAAGAGATACTGACATGGAAGACTTAAAAGAATGAGTATCTCAACAGGATCAAACTACTGGAACTGGATGTTAAAGGACAACGAGCCTTGAACTTGGAATTGTTGGCTAAAAATGAGTCTCTACAAAATGAGTTAAAATTAACTCAAGAGAGATTCACCAAGTTCGATGTCAGCTCATTTTCCATGTCCAAATTGCTCGGATCAGGAAAAGCTCCTCATGATACATGTGGGCTAGGATACACTGGAGAAAATTCCAAAAGCACCAAGTTTGTACGAGCCTCAAAACCATCTGTAGAGCAGAAAGAAGTCTCCATTGATGATCATGTCAAAAGTGTAAAGAAAGGTAATTCTAACCAACATCGTCAGGTAAAGCTTGACCAAGAATCCCCCACTGGTCAACACAGGTACGCAAACCCGAGAACCTTTATTCCTACTTGTCATCACTGTGGTAAGATTGGCCATATCAGACCTAGGTGTAATGAACGGTTTTCAAACTTACAATTTTCTCAAGAAAAATGTACTATTGAAACCCTACAGTTTGAGCTTAAAGAACAAAAGGAACTCATTAACAAATTAACTGAAATTGTTTCTAAGAAGAATCTTCAAACTGAAAGAAGAAAAGATGTCTGGACCAGAAAAATTGAAAGCAAAAATCATAGGTCCCTTGTTAATGAAACTGATGATACATGTCTTTTTGTTTGTGCAAGCAAAACTCTTCAAAGCTCTCACATTGAGGCAACTTGTTTGGTAGCTTTAACTGCATTAGCAGACAAGCGACGAGATTTTTGGTATGTTGACAGTGGTTGTTCAAGACATATGACCGGAGACAAGACCTGGTTTACTTCTTTTGAGGATGAAAATACAACTGGTTTAGTCACGTTTGGAGATGGGAGAAAAGCTAACATTCTAGCTCGAGGTACAGTAAACACTCCAGATATACCTAACCTTAAAAACGTTTTATTTGTTGAAGGCTTAACTGCAAATCTGATTAGCGTCAGCCATTTGGCTAATGACTACGAAGATGTGTGGTTTAACAAACATAGATGTTTGGTCCTTAATTAGAAAGGAGAAGGTATCATGAGAGGTAAGAGATCTGTTGATAATTGTTATCATATTCAAGCTAATGAATCTTCTAGCTTGCAGTCTTGTTTATCTGTAAAATCCACAGAGGAAACCTTTGAAATTTGGCACAGAAAGATGGGACATGTCAACTATCAGGACTTGCTGAAATTATCTTCAAAACAATGTGTCCGAGGCTTGCCAAATTTAAAAGGTAAAACTGATAAGATGTGTAGAGACTGTAAGGTTGGAAAGCAAACTAAGGCACCTCACAGAGTGGTGAATTCTGCAACAACCACACATGTATTGCTGCTATTACACATGGATCTCTTGGGACCAGCTCAATCTGAAAGTTTTGGAGGTAAGAGCTACATACTAGTAGTTGTGGATGATTTCTCAAGATACACCTGGGTAAACTTCTTAAAAGACAAAACTGAAACGCTTGAGTCTTTTAAAAACTTGAGTCAAAAATTAATCATTGAGAAACAGGCATCTAATACCAGCTTAGTGAGAATAAGATCAGATAATGGAACTGAATTTAAAAATGCCACTTTTTCTAACTACTGTCATGAGCTTGGTGTGTCGCATGAGTTTTCAGCTCCAATCACCCCTCAACAAAATGGCATAGTGGAAAGGAAAAATAGGGTGTTGCTGGACATGGCTCGAGTAATGCTACATACTACAGGTTTAAGCACAAACTTTTGGGCTGAGGCGATAAGCACTGCTAGCTATACAATAAATAGGGTATTCCTCAGACCAGGTACTGATCAAACTGCTTACGAGCTGTGGAAAGGTAAGAAGCCAACTGTTGGACACTTTCATGTTTTTGGCAGTCCTTGCTACATACTACGAGATAAAGAGCACATTGGTAAATTTGATGCTAGAAGTGATGATGGTGTATTCTTGGGGTATTCTCTGAACAGTAGAGCATATAGGGTTTACAATAAAAGAACTCGTGTTGTTATGGAATCCATAAATGTTTCTATTGATGATCAATGTGTGAATCAGGAAGAATCATTTGCAGATACATCTCCCTTCTCGGTCACACCATCACAAAACACTGAAACACCAACTGAGGAAGAGGAAGATGAAATCCATGACAACATTTTTGAACCAGCTCCCACCCAAAGAAGAGGGTTCAAGCAAGTTCAAAAAGACCACTCCACTCAAGATATCATCGGCAATCTAACAGATGGTCCGTTGACTAGGAGAAAGGCTGCAACTCAGGTAAGTTTCTCTGAGGTAAGTGAAGAGAATGTATTACTGTGTTTTATCACCGAAAATCTGGTAAGCATGAATGTTATATCTCATTTTGGTTTTGTGTCCATTATTGAACCAAAAAATATTAAGGCAGCCTTATTGGATGATGACTGGATTAACGCTATGCAGGATGAACTGAATCAGTTTACTAGGAATGATGTATGGTACTTGGTACCTCGACCTAGTGAGTGCAATGTTATAGGAACTAAGTGGATTTTCAGAAATAAAAGTGATGAAAAAGGAAATGTGATTAGGAATAAAGCCAGACTAGTTGCTCAGGGATATTCACAGGTTGAAGGTCTTTACTTTGACGAAACATTTGCTCCTGTAGCTAGGTTGGAATCTGTTAGATTACTCTTATCCATTGCTTGTCATCTCAGATTCAAATTGTTTCAAATGGATGTCAAAATTGCCTTTCTGAATGGATTTCTTCAAGAGGAAGTTTATGTGGAACAGCCTCCTGGTTTCCAAGATCCACACAACTTAGGTCATGTCTACGGGCTCAAGAAAGCCCTGTATAGGCTAAAGCAGGCTCCTCGAGCCTGGTATGAGAGGCTATCTACTCATCTTGTGGGAAAAGGGTATGCTAGAGGTTCCATAGATAAAACATTGTTTGTAAAACGAACCAAAAATGACATTATCATTGCCCAAGTGTATGTTGATGACATTGTGTTTGGTTCCACTTCTAAATATCTTGTCAAAGAATTTCAATCTGTCATGGAAAGTGAATTTGAAATGAGCATGTGTGGTGAACTAACGTTTTTTCTTGGATTGCAAGTAAAGAAGACATATACAGGTTTATTTCTCTCTCAATCAAAGTACGCTGAAAATCTGATCAAGAAATTCGGTCTTGCATCCAAGAAGACAGTGACCAATCCCATGAGTACAACCACCAAGTTGAGCGAAGATCATGATGGAAAATCAGTTGATCCTACTCTCTATCGAAGTATGATCGGGAGTTTGCTCTATCTCACTGCTAGCAGACCTGGCATTTCTTACAGTGTGGGTGTGTGTGCTCGATTCCAAGCTGACCCCAAAGAATCTCACTTGGAAGTTGTCAAAAGAATCATTCGCTATGTGGCAGGTTCTGTTAACTGTGGGATTTTCTATACCTTCGACACTAATGTAGAAATTGCAGGATACTCTGATGCTAACTGGGGAGGAAATTTAAAGGATAGAAAAAGCACTTCAGGGGCTGTTTCTTCATTGGCAATAATCTGGTTGCCTGGCATAGCAAGAAACAAAACTGCATCTCCTTGTCTACTGCAGAAGCTGAGTATGTTGCAGCTGGAAGTTGATGCACGCAAATGCTTTGGATGAAGCAAATGCTTCATGATTATGACATCTCTCAAGGTAAGTTGTCTGTTTTCTGTGACAACACAAGTGCTATCAACATTGCCAAGAATCATGTTCAACACTCTAGAACAAAGCACATTGACCTTTGATATCACTTCATTAGGGATTTAGTTGAACATAATCTACTTGAGTTAAGCTTTGTCCCCACTGAAAGTCAACTGGTTGATCTGTTCACTAAGCCTCTTGATACTGCTAGGTTTGAGATGTTGAGAAATGCACTTGGAATTTGCTCCAAGCATTAAAGCACACGAGTGTCTGTCCACTGTTGTTTGAGAAAATGTTGATCTTAGTGTACTTTGACCATTGTCCTTAGTGAATTCTACTATCTTCAGTTAAGTATCCTTCGTCATCATGTCTTATTCTGGACAGAAAATTGTGTACTCATGATTAGTCTCCTACATCAAGCGACTTAGTTATGCACTTCACTTATAACTTCTTGTGGTGGCATGTTTCTTGTTTACTGACAAAGAGAGTCTTAGTAATGTAGGATGACTGGCTCAAATGCTCAGGTGTCTCATTCCCTCTTCTCAAAGTAATCAGGTCCTAGTTGTGGTGAACTTTGTAGGATTTGTAAGAAACGAATATGGATAAATTATATCTCTCCTCTCAAAGTAATCAGGCTCTAGTTGTGGTGAACTTTCTAGGGTTTGCAAGAAAAGAGTTGGTAGTAGATCAATGTATGTACTTTGAGAAAATGCGCACATATACTCGAGACTCTCTCCATGGAGCATCCTTGTTATGCTTAGTACCCTAAGATCATCTGGTCTAGGAGCTACTGAGACACGTCTTGCTACATGAGTATGTGTTGTTACAAGATAAAGTAGTCTATGACTCAAGGCACTAAAGTTTTTGGGAACAATGTTTCGTATCTCTCTTAGGAGAATTCATGAACACAGTTCCTATGTTCAGTTTTACTCCTTTACTTTTTCTCTCGTTCACTGAACTTGTCTCTCAGCCCCACATCTTGCTTATAAACACTTACTCACCAGTCTACTCTTTGAAGTCTACACATGAGTACCCACTTTATTTGTTGATAGAATACATCATGATTGATACTCTGGCATATAGTTACTTCCCTAAGCGATTCATGCTCTCTGTGCTTTAACTATGCTATTTTTTTCTCCTTCGATATGACTAATGCATTCATTACTTGGATACTCATCAGGCAAATCGATTGTAAGCTTTAATTACAGATTATGAGGATTTTGCATATTTTTTCTTGATCTCTCTCTCTCCTTAAGTGACATCTGGTTGATCTTCTTTTCCTTATTGGTTAAGTATAGGTTGAGGGGGAGAGGTTAATTGCATGCTTATCTTGGAACCATAATAAGTCATAATCTCTCTCCTCTTTGAACACGCCTTTTCCAACTGACTTGTCTCTTCGGTTTCTCAAGTCCTACCGTTTCAGTATATATATCATCGTTTATCTCTCTCGGATTTCACTCTGGTTTTAAGTGTGCATGCTCTTTCTCTCACAGTTGCTCTCACCATGGTTCGCACCAAAATCACTACTCGTCTTGGCGGACACTGGCGCCTTCCTCCTCCAGAGGAGGGTCGTCAAGCCGCTGCCAGAGCCAGCGTTCTCCATCCCAGCATGCACAGTGACCGCAGCCGTAGTCATCCTTCTCGCCCCTCTCCTTCTGGTGCCTCTTCTTCTTCTCCTCCTATCTCTCTAGACAGTCTGCGCGATTCCATTCTTGTGACTGACTGGTGCATTGAATGTCTCACTACTGATATGGACGACATGCATTCTCTTCTGGTTAGTATTCATCATGCCCTGACCAACCTCACTAGGGAGATCCGGACCCTGTAGCGCCACCCTCCTGGGTTTGCCGTTCCCGGTCCCTTCTCTGCAGTCCCAGCCGAAGTCGCCCCGAAGGAGAGCTCGAGTTCCATGGACAACGAGGAGTATGCAGACACAGTCACCAAGCTCATGAAGGAGATTGAAGGACCTTCCCATTCAAAGGGGGAGAAGTAAAAGAACTTTTTCATTGCTTTTGCACTTTAATTTTTACTGAACAATATTTATTTTTCTTTTATTTTGGGTTGTAAGTGCATAAGCACAAACTATTTGGGATGCTTGTTTTTGTTATTATATAAGTTTCTTTGGCAACTTGGATCTTGAAAAGGATGGAAACTGATTTCTAATCCAAGTTGCAAATCCTTGTTTTCTGTACTATCTACCATGCAGGAGCTTAAACATGAAAAAGTCATGTGTTGAATGGGAATGCCCAAAGGGGGAGATTGTAAGTATATTGGACGATCCCCATTCGACACATGACTTTCCCAAGGCATCAAGGACAATAGGCGAGGCAAAGCATTAGGCTAGTATCTCTCCTATTTGCTCGGAGAATCAAAGGAAATAAAGGAAGATCACATGAAGAGAGTTTCAAGGAAGTTACCTCACTGCTTTTAAGATAAAGGTCTCAAGCTACATATCATTTTTGTGCATAATCCTAAATTGATATGCATTGATTTTAATTGATCTTAAAAAATCTGTTTTAAGATGCATATCCGATTATTTGTTTAAAACAGTTTTTAAAACCTTTCCATGTTTTTCTCAATCGGTGTTTAAGGTGATTGGATTGAGGGGGAGTCTTTATCCTATATAAAAGGTTTTGAAACTGTATGATGAAGTAGTGTTTTTGATTGAGATTTTAATTGTGTTGCATTACAAAACTCTCATTGTGTATTTGATTGTTTGATTATATTGCTTGTTCATTGCATTCATCACTTGCATATGTGATTGAGATCAGTGAGGCTTCAAGGCAAGATTGAATCTAAAGACGTGTTCAGAATTCTTCATCAAAACAGATTGCTTTATAGTTATCTAGAATAGGTCTTTTACAGTTGTGAACAAGTTAGTATTGTTGCTAGTAAATGTGGTTCTGTTGAATACCACTACTTGTGATCTGTAACGATTTGATTCATATTGGATTTGATTCTCCTGTTGGCTACGTTAAAAGCCACGCAGTGAAGTTTCCTCAGTAGAGAGGTTTACACTGCGTTAGCAATTGCTTGTGTTCCCATTTACTAGTACTGGTTGTTCATCGAATTCCATTGATTGTTCCATCTGGTGTTTTCAATATATGTATTATGTATGTAACAACTTGCACACAAAAAACTATTAAATTTAATAATACGATTATCAGTCATTAAGTTTTTTAGCTTATAATAAAACAACTCATATAAACATGACGACATATTTCTGACTTCATTTGAACAAGTAACATGCATTTAATTAAAATTATAAATTTTAATTTGAAATAATTTTTTAATATGTCTTCAACTCCAGATCATAGCCTATTAGCCTTCAAAATGTGCGCATGGAATTTCACCCAATAATAGAATAGCCCAATAGTTAATGAACCTCTTTTTTTTTTTTTTTTGGATAAAGGGCTGGTGCGGGTGCCTTCAAGCCTTTATTAATGAAACTGTCGAATACAAAATGGGAGAGGGAGATATTGAGACTAAACCCCTGATTACAATAAACATCTAGAGTATGTCCCTAAATAGAATCAAGAATCTCTACAGAAGACATGTATGCTAACAAGCACCAACTAGCAAAGAGTGCACTATTAGTTACTCCATTTGTTTTGACAAAGCGGTGACATAACGGAAAGATAACTCGATTACAACGTAACATAATTACTATAATCCTAGCTTTCCTACTATGTTGCCACCGAAGAATAAATCCGACGACACTTGACTTCACCCTACCACTAGGCGATAGCGACCATTTAACGAAGTAAGGAACTCGCTGCCTACCTAGAGCAGACAAGGCACTTAGAGTACATATATTAGCCGGACTAACCCTACACAACTATTGTAGGAACTTATTGCTCGCAAAAAGCGAAAATATATTAAATAACATAAATAAAAAACAACATTAAAGAAATAAATAAACCTTATTGGACCTAAGATGAAGCCCCAGGCCCAAAAACTACTAGCCCTAGGACAGGCCCACAATCGAATTAGAGCAAAGAGGGCCCAGTTATTGGATCCAGCCCAAAACAATTGCTGCAGCATCACCGCCACCTTCCCATTTCCCAGATCGTCGCACTCTCGGACCCCGGCCACCGTCGAACAAATGCCGCCGACAGAGAACCAGCAGCTGCCATCCTCGACCAACACAGCCCCAAAACTCGAGTGGCCAAATCCCTCATGATTAGAAACACCAGAAATTGGACACCCACCGTCGTCCATTCCAAACCCACCGTCGTCCTCCACAACCCCTGCTGTTAGATCCGAAAGTCTGACCAGCCGGACACCCCCTCCCCGTGCTCACCGCCATAAACCGAAATCCAACAAGCTTGAACCAACTCCGCCCCGTGCTCCGATCACCAGACCAAATCCCTGAGCCCATATCCCGTCCGACCTCAACTGACGCACGCCGGCGAGGCCATAGGCCTACGCCAACGCTGCAGCGCAGCCGGACGAAAACAAGAGAAGACGGCGACAAGCTTTTCCTCTAACCCTAGCGCGTGAAGCGCGTTCTCAGACTCTCGTTTTTTTCGTCTTGATTTCAACCTTTAATTGTAGTTGCAGCCAGATTTGCTCCCCTGTAGTGAAGGACGTATGTATAAATTAGTATTCCCAAGTTCTTTCACTTCTTTGACTCATTCTCCACTAAACTGTCCCGACTTTTTTTGACCAAAAACAATTTAAAGGTACTTGGTGGTAAAAAGAGAATCCCCGACAATCCAATTCTTCCATGTCTGGATCATTTCAGTAGAACCTCATTCGATAAATTATTTTTAGGGAAAGTTAAATCGAATCGAAGCTAACGAGAATAAATATTAGGAAAAAAGGGAGAGAGAGAGAGAGCTCCGTCACCCCCAATAGATTATAAATAGGATGATCCAAGGCTTTTACAGCAAAAACTTGCTAATACAAGTATCCGACTGCTAGATTATTATATACATCTCTGTATGGCGATTAAGAGCAAGTCTGTCGCTAGTGATGGCAAACGTGTTATGACCACCGAGGAGTTGAAGAAATGGCTGAAGAAATTTGATACTGACAAAGATGGCCGTATAAGCAAAGAGGAACTCCGCCAGGCTATCCGCTCCACCGGCGGACGCTTTGCCACGTTCAAGAGCAGGCGTGGGTTACGATCTGCAGATGTCAATCAAGACGGATACATAGGTGAAGAAGAACTCGACAACCTTGTAGAGTTTGCACAGAAGCATTTGGGTGTCAGGATCATACACTTTTGATCATCATCTCTCTCTCTCTCTCTATATCTATATATATATATATATAGATTTCTGTTGTACTCTCTCTATGGAATGAGTGACTTTCAGATGCAGAATAAATGCAACCTGTAGCGCACATGCTTCTGCATGGTGGGGGCTATGGATTGCTTAGCATTCCCTCCTTAATCCATATACATCTTATTCATATAACTTACTGTGATAGAATTAGAAATCAAAGTTTGTATTGATTAATTCTCAGTTGGAAACAGAAAACTGATACTGTTCTTACGGGTCTCTCAGTAAAAACTAAAAAGTAGACCTTCACGAAAGGATCAGAACGATTGTATAAGATATGAAAAATGAATTTACATTTATAAATAATTTCTGTACATCAAATATATATGTGCAACAGCCTATTACCCATATCGGTTTCCAATAATACTTACAAATCGAAGTGTTCATGGGACTAAATACGTGAACTATACAAAATTGGATTTAACAGAGAGAAAAACGACGAGAGAAACTGGAGCAGGATGGAGGTGAGGTGATACTGGTCCAACTGTTCTCTGTATGTCTTCCATATATTGCTTCGAGTCGCCACTGTATCAGCCAGCTCAGCAAAAATGAAGCAAAGCAGAACTTCAGCGATCATATTCTGAAAGTTCATCGGATGCTGCACTGTCATTCTACAACCAAAATTCCACACCGAGTTTCTGATATATTAAGCAAATATGAAGTTGGGATTTACCTCGACAATTCTGAAACAAGCGTCGCAAAACTCATCTGTCTACATATCTAGAGAGGACCAAAGAATGCCAAAAACTCAGTTTTACACCTCAACTGACATCAGGTGGTGGGAGTTTCCAGAAATTCCATGAATTAAAGTCTTCCTGTAATCAACAAGGGAAGGTAAGCATGGTCAGAGGGGTTCCTCCCGACTTAGATATTTAAAGCTTGTTAGCATGGCCAAAGAGCAGCAAATTTAAAACAGAAAATTGTTGCAGAACCAATACCTGCTCGTGTGACGAGGTTGTGGGGGGAAACATGCCATTTACGAGAGCATGAAGGGAGGTATATGTCTTTGCGTCAACACGGCGGTTCACAACAATCTCACCCTGCATACCCAAATCATCAGAAAAAGAAAAGTTAGCATTTGACATGGATACATCACAGATTTCAATATATCTGCTAAGTTGTCCTGAAGGTCTTAATTACCTTGGGATTAATGATGAAGATTTTACCCAAGGGGATTCCAACCTTAAGGTAGCTGAATTCATCAGTATCTCTGTTTCCAAAACCAGCATAGAACGGCTTGCAATCAGAAGGGAACAACGATTTGATATCCTGCGAAAAAAAAAAAAAAAAAATGTAAGATATTCAAACGAAACGAATGATGCAACTGAAATATTACCAACAAACATTCTACAAACTCACAGACTGATCAGTTAATGAACAAATATCAGATAATAATCATACTACATCAGTATTATTAATAAGCAAAAATTTTATCAACAAGCCGCATTGCAAAGATAAAGATATACAAGCAAGACAAATCTTATGGAACAATTTACACCATCAGGAATATGGTAAAAAAAAATGATGTAGAAAAAACAAGTGAATATCGCAAATAGACAGGTTGAAAGCAAGGAACCTCTAAGCATGCAATCTTGAATTCATGAGGAGCCCTCCGGATAACTGTGAAAAAGCAAGGGTCAGTTCATGCATTATAAAATTAGGTGGGATTCAGTGTCGAGACTCTGATGTGGCGCATGTCCATTAAAGCTACTTCTTAGCATACGGAACAGATATTTTGCTTTGGGTTGGCATTTAATTGTTTGTATTTTTAATTTTTAATAATTAACACATTATTGAACAAGAAAAGAACATGCTCCAGCACACTACATAAAGCAGTTGACCACTGCTGTTCTATCATGAGTAGATGTAAAAATGGCCATCCAAACAAGCACAAAACACGCCTGATTAATGGCAGTTAAGTTCTAGGAAAACAGAGTGCATACATAAAACTTACCTTCCCGAAAAAGAGAAGGAAAAAGTCCATCTGGTGAAATAACAACGGGCCCATCAGGTAAAGCCTTCCCATCCTGTAAATACGGAAAGAAAGATTTTCCTCTATTTTATTTTATTTGGTTTGTTCAAATACATGAAGTATTTAGTATGAACCAAGTACCGACCTGCTTAAGGTTAAACAGAAATTGTCGCGTCTGAGAGGACTGAGAAATGGCACGTGCACTCAAAAAAAGTAATTCATATCCATTTTCCTGCATCATATTAAAATTATAATTAGCTCTCTGGAAAGATTAGGCCCCATGAGAATTAAAATATAAAAACATATTATGAGGCAATGGCACAATGCAATGAGACAAAGCAAACCTTAATGGCTGAAAACAAATGTGTGACACCTGTTTGTGACCAATCTACACCAACCAAGGGCATGAACTGACCTAGAACATCTGATCTGTGAAATGATGCAAATCAAGCGGATCAGGCAAATCAGGTAAGTCCCAGTTTTGGTTCAAGAAAACCTCTTGTTTTCATACTATTATCTTATCTTGTTAACCATGTTAAAATATATCCTTCATAAATGGATATATCTAGCTTACTTCTTACTTTTGGCAAGATGTAGGACAAAACATGAGCTTGAGTAATTCTCGAAAACTAAGGATTAAATTTAGGTATAATATTTAAATAACAGCCTTACTTTGTGATTGTCCCATCCACATCTGAGATCACTATACGAGTATTCCATTTCCAAAGATAAATTCTGGCATCAACCTGTAATGAACCAAAAATTATAAGAAAGCAGAGTAAGTACATCTGGAACACATAAGATGACAAAGAAATCAAATTCAAAAGTAATTAACTGTCATCAAGACCGACAACCCAGGAATATATTACCTGCTGCTTTCCTAGCATTGCAGTAGAAAATGTGAAAGTTACTGTATTTCTCCCTTCATTTAGATTTAAGGATGCCAACTGCTCAGATGTTGGAGAGGTTGCCCTTTCTGTCTTCTTCATCCCCTTCGGTGTAAGCACAATGTTACCACTATCCACACCAACCGCGCTCTCTGAAACATTCTCAACTTCAGGACTTAAACAATCATTCAGATTTGGTTGCATAGCCTTCTGGGAATTTGTTTTCCTGAAACGGAAAGGCCAGAGTTTCCAGCTTCCACTAGGGGTAACACTAGCTTTTGATGGATCTCCTGTAATGGTTTTTTCTCAACTTGGTCAACAGCTATCATTCCCCTAGGCACTCAAATATTTGTCTCTTCCAAATGAAACATCTATAAAACATTAGAAGCAGCTACATCCTAGGAAAAATGTTGGCCATTAATTCTGACAACAAGCAGCTAAGACAGGCCTAGAGAGGTACATTTATTAAAATCCAGATTTCGGCATCAAATGCTTGGGAAGCAGTATCAGATCCCATCCCATACTTCATATAGCAAGTGTTTGCATATGGATAGCTTTGCATAAAGAAACATGTACATTTTTGCACCAAAAAGAAATGAGATCTTTCCAATTTGCATAATATTGCAATTCAGGCAATAAGTCTAACTACGAAGAAAGTGGACTATTAATCAGTTTTTACCAACCAGATTCCATGGACAGTCATTTTACTCGGACATGGAATATATCATTCTGTACACACTAGTGGAAAAAGATAAATATAAAGTCTATTTTGACGTAAAATACACACACACATGTGCACACTCACTATATCATTTCAGCATATGAAAATCCTGAAAATAACCATATCATACAAGCATAAATCCAAGTTTCTTACCCAGTGCAGGACTGCCGGGAACATCTTCGATCTCCTCTGTACCCTCAGCATTCTCAGCGTCTAGCTTTACCAGAGGTAACTGTTGCTCTATTTCCAACTTTATACAGCTCAAATCATCTCTATTTTGCTGTATCCACTTCAAGGTTTTGGCTTTTGAGTCCAGCGAATGGCTTAAAGGAGCATCAAGATCCAATGCACTCAAATTGTCAGTCTGATGCCACATACTGGGCAATGATTCCACCAGCATCCCAACTTCCTTATCAGCAGCTTTTTGATTTCTGGGGATGTCGACTGTAGTTGATGTTGCCTTCAGTTTACCTATAACTTTCTCAAAACCAGTTGAGGGGATTTCTTGAGCAAACTTTTCTGGAGATGAGTATGATTCATAATTTGTACTGACTGCTGACCCATTAAATTCTTTACTGCCATCTGGACTACACAAGACACTAATTTCTCCATCTACACATTGTGAAGAACTTGACTCTGTGCATTGAACCTTAGTGGTGTTGAGTTCATCAGAGTCACTGAAAAGGAATTGTTCTTCTTCTAATCTCCCTGGTGGCACCACACTTGTGGCTTCAGTGATTTCAGAACCACTAATGTACCCGGAAGAGGTTTGGACATCACATGCGATATCTTCGCCTTTAAATTCTTTCTCATCTTGAACTTGATGGTCAGAGTTGCTTAACCTAGATATGATACGTGACTCAATCTCAACTGAATCAGGCAATGCATTAATATGGACCATTTGACTACAGTGCTCTGGAGCTTTTGCTGGCCCTCCAAGGTCCCCATTATGGTTACCCGTGCAAGAATGATGAGCTGTTTCGTGAGAATAAGTTTCAGGAGCCTCCAATGGTTGCACCTTCAAGGCAATATCTTCAACAAACTGCTCAGTAACCGCATCCTGATCAAGAACACACATACTTGGTCTCAAGTCAATGAAAATTAAAATCCAAGTGTATATTGATATAAGAACAATATTAGTCAAGGGGTAATTTCTAATTACATTCTATTTGCTCATTGTCTACACATATTTGTCGCCAAAAAGTCGTAATAAAAATGACATCCACACATTCTTAAATAGTTTAAAAACTCTTCTGTACCATTGCAAGAGATTCTAAGAAAGATTACCTTAGATAGCAGTTCAGTTCTGGCATGTACTGCTTCAGCATGAACATGAACTTTTCCACAATCTCCTCTAGCAATGTAAAGTTTTTCATGAGTTTGTTCGCTGGAACCATCTGTTCCCACTACTGAGCTCTCTGATGATTGACAGTAAATAAGGGATTCAACTCTATCTATTCCACCGTCCTTCTCGGAAATGCCACAGCCAGCTAGTACAACACCTTTGTCATCAAAAACCTGTCCAACAAAATGCTTTCCAGGAAATGGAAATGCTTCCACCTCTAGTGAGTGTGGAATTGTAGGATCCAAACCTGTGATATTGGATACGAGTGCCGTTACATTTCCATCATTTTCAGTTGCCCCAGACTCATCAAATTCTCTGCATACTCTAGACACTATATTCGGGGTGTTTAAACATGAAATTAGACTAGCTTCCTCCGCATAACTAGGTGTTTTGTCAAAGCCAGACAGAGGAACATTGCCTATTTGGGCATTGCAGAAGGCAGTCGCCTCCTGCAAAGCACAATCAGGTAGAGATGAGCACACCCGGCAGTGCTCAGAACTAATCTGCATATCTTCATCAACTCCACTCTCCAAAATATCAGGACAAGAGAGACGAGAACCACCCTCTTTCCTGTTTTTCTTGGTGGCAAGACTAGTGGACCATTTCACCTCCAAAAGGTTGGCCGCAAACTCTGCACGCTCCAAAGAATCCACCCTTCCAATCGTGCAATTATCACCCTCTGCCTCCTCATTGACCGTCTTTCTCTCCTTCATTGACCTGCTTCCAAATATCCCAAATATCCGCGACTTCCGGGAATTAGTCCTGGATAATACCTTCCCATTGCACTTATTATTATGATCAACAATCAAACTTTCAGCATCATAATTGGAACCTTTGGACTTCACTGGCTGCCTCTTTTCTCGAGATTGCTCATCCGTCTCATCACTGGAAGACGTGGAAGGAAACAACACAGATTCCCCTTCTTTTGCATCAACCTCCCTAAGGAAGTAAGCCTCCCCTTTATTATCCAAATACATGTGGAAACTAGCTTCCTCTCCATTTACGCAAATGTTCACCACCTTCTCCTTGGACTTCAAAACTCCTTGAAACTTGCCAAACCGGACATTCCATGCCGAAGACTTGAAGCTCCCATCTTCTTGTTGAACTACAATAATATCCACAGCTCCACCAAAAGGGTGAAAGGGCCCCGAGACGGTGTATACCCCCCTCGAGATGTAGCTCCCTAACCTCCCAACCGCGTACATCCTCCCCTCTTAGATTTCTCAAACCACCCGATTCCCAAAATCTCGAAACTCAATCATAACTTACAAAGCCTGTTGATTTCCTCAAGAAATCTTCAGGCTAAACAACTCA
The DNA here is from genome assembly GCA_025331145.1 of Rosa persica. Lineage (NCBI taxonomy): Eukaryota > Viridiplantae > Streptophyta > Magnoliopsida > Rosales > Rosaceae > Rosa > Rosa persica. The sequence goes on along the minus strand of WFKR01000006.1, from coordinate 48,485,719 downwards.
AAGCACCGGACTTTAATTCAATCAACCACCAAAACTACCGCAAAATTCAATCTTTGAGACCACCCAGATGACCAATCCGCCAGACTCTACATTATAATTCAAGAACCCAAATGATCAAAACCCATAAATCAATCGTCTTTAGCTCAAAACAATCATTGCATGAATCAGAAACTATCAATATCCCGCTCAAGGAATTTAACCCGTTATTCAAAATTAAGAAACAACAAAGAAAGCAAGCTTTAATCTAGATACCAAGACCAAAGCCTCTCTCTCTCTCACACACACACACACACTATGAAAGACAAACCCAATTAAAGAAAGTAGTTGATGAGCAGGAAACGAAACGCAAGAGGAAGACATTAGCGGTTGGAGCATATTCGGTCTTAACTTATTCGAATGTGCCATCGAACCATTCGTCATTAAAATCCCAACCATCATTTTCTTTTTTTTCCTCTATTGTACAGTACGTGATGAAACAAAGACTAACGTAAACAACAATAATTAGGGTTCTGAGATATGGAACTGACCTGAATTGAAACAGAGGAGGGAGGTACGAGAAGAAAGAAAGAAGGAAAGAAAGAAACGGCCTTGGAGGGCCTACAGATATAAAGATCGTAACCTGGTTTGTTTTCTTGAATATCTCAAATAGGAACACGTTAGCAGTGCTCTGTTTCGAAGTGGCAATATAGTTGGGTGGAGGTTTGAACTCACTAGGGTCCATCGAGCCTTTTTCTTTATTACGTCATTTTTGTTTTGCCGCCATGTGGGTCGTCTCAGCAGCATAGATCCTTCTGCATTATTATAGAACCAAAGGATCTGTATATAGGATGAGGCATCCACATGCCACGATCATATGGGAAAGAAGGTAAACTTTATGAAAACATGAACGTGCGAAGTTTTAAACGAGTGATTCACACCCTGTTTGATTAGATGGATTGCCTTAACATTGTTGGCATGTTTTGATGTTTTCTTAGATGCAAATGAAATATTTTATCTTCTTAAAATTAAAATTATATATTAAAATAATCATTTATGCGTATGTAAGTAACTTCTAATCGGGAATAAAATGATATGTAATCGATATAATATATATTATGATGGACATCGATACAAAAATATTATAAATTTAATGGATATCAAGTTGTGACTCTTGTACAAGTATTGTTTTGCTTGTATTGGTAGTTAATCTAGTTGAGAAGTGTGACAAAGGGGTCAGCAATCATGGTAAGGTATGCTACACAATTTGACCGGATATTTGAGTTGTGCTCCTTCCGATACTATGATGCTCTCGGATCAAAATTATTGGAACTTATCCAACTGCATGTTGAATTGTTGACCAGAACAATCAAAGTCAATGTTTTGTTACAAGTCTATGCTATTTTAGTTACTTAGATGTCAACCTTCTTGTGATACACTTCAAAATCCAAAACAAGATAACCTCCGTCAATTTTTTATTTTATTTTATCACAATCCCACTTATTTTTAGTGTCTGTGAAATTTAAATCTAATGTCCACAATGTTCACAGAGATCATAAAAAAAAGCGGTAGCATCTTAGGGATTAGGCAATCAAACACAACAATACCATGGTCATGATTAAGGCCTAATTTAGCAAGAGAATCCGCAATACCTCTTTTTTCCTCTGAAAATATGCATAAGCTAGGTTTACATAATCAAATTAGCAAGTGTCTGCAGCTCTTAATAATAGCACCAAGAGGGTGGTATTCAATGTCCTCGTGAAGAAATAAGTTGACTAAGATTGCAGAGTTTGATTCAATCTATAACTTAAAGATGTTGCAATTAGATGTCATCTTGAGGCCAAGAACAAGACTCCAAGCCTGCATTTAAAACTTGACCAATTCCTAAGTTAGCTTGAAAACCGCAGATCCAATCCCCATTATAATCTATTAAGACTCCACCAGCAGCAATGCGACCATTGAGCATCATCAACATTCGGCTTCGCAGTGGGGGTGGGGGTGTGGGGTGACCCTAGCATGTCTTTACATCTCATGATAACTATGTCTTTCAACATTTTGGAATTAAAAAACATCAATTTGAAGCTGTTGAAATTCCTTTTTCTTTTTCACACTGTATATTCAAATTCCTTCCTAGCTAAGCTTTCTATGATTCTATCCGGTAATCACCCAAAAACAAATTGCAATCATATGCAGTAAAATCAAATGAAACTACAAGGATATTACAACACTCTGTACATTATGCTTTGAGAGTGTATTACATCATATTTTGATAATCAATGCAAACATTGATTTTCAAACAACATCAATGACCTTTGTACTAATGACAAAATCTACTAAGCTAAACAAATATACTGCATTAATTGTCATGACTATTGCAACTCATGCAACATTCCATGCAACTACCCACAGATTTGCAGCAATCAGCTACTCCCCAGCTGCCTTTGCAGCATCAATCAAAGTTCCAACTTGATTTGTCCTGCCCGCGAGGCGGGATGACCCGAAAGGGTAGGGCACAGTTGATTCATGAACCCCATTAGAGAACCTTAGCTTTTAAGCATACCTGTCCATAAACCAACATAACAACATTAAGAACAGAAGAGCCATCTTGTTTCTCTTTTTGCCAGTATTTATACACAACTACACAAGTCATGCACTTGATATGTAAATAATAGCTGATCATTAAATTGGTAAATTCAGCAGGATCAAAATAATCTTGATAGGACTAATGACAAAAATGAGTTGCATACAATTAAAGGACATTGGATGCTCCTACTCTCAAATAAGTAAGAAGGGCCATGAAAGTAAATGTATACCGAGCTGCATTATTAAAGCCCATTTAAGAAATTAGGAAGCAAAGATGCAAGCATTCAAATGCATTTAACAACCAAATGCACAAAAAGCAGGTCAACAAAACACTAATGTTCAAAAGCGTATATAGTAAAACAAGAAACAAATACTCAGAGCTGCTGTAAACTCTAGTGCCAAATTCTCAATTCAAACTAAACAACTTTAACATCCCCAAATTTCATTGGCATAGTTCAAATATCTCTAAATTTGAATGATCAGAAGCAGATCTGAAAGTGAAAACCCAATTGCGAAAAGAAATGTTTTGGATCGAGGTGCTATATACTCTGCAGTACAGCACGTTTGATCAATCCAAACCAACTAACTATATAATATCCCCCAATCAAAAAATGAAAACTTAATTAGCATAGTAAAACAACAGTAGGTCATGAACATACCATTATGAGGGCTATCAGCTTTGATTTAAACGAGAACCTATAACAATTACCACTTTTAAGACTTAACTACTCAAATGAAAACCTAATTTATTTTAACGAGAACCATATTTACTTTAATGAAAACTTTTTTCTAGTTACATATTTTACTCTAAATTCATGAGTCCTCAAAATGGTAAATATTATATAAAATATGACATATATGAGAAATGTTAACGTAGCATAGCTTTATGCTCTTAAAATACACTTCAAAATCCAAAAGAAGATTACCTCCCTTTCCAAAAAAAAAAAAAACCTCATGAAATTTTATTTTATCACCATCCCACTTTTTTTTTTGTGTAAGTGTTGCACCTCAACCAATGAAAATTCATCTCTTTTCTCTTTTATTATATTATTTTATGATAATATTAGTGATAAAAATGGGCTCATCTTTATTATATTTTTTTATGTGAAGTTTTTGTCAACGAACAATGCATCAACAAAAGTTTGTCTGTTTTCATATTAAATTTTGTTGGGCTCATTGATTTTGGAGCGATAAGCCCAGGCCTGTCCCCTTGAAAAATATCTTGACATAATCAAAAGGAAGAAATGGGTTTCGTCAGACAGCCTTATACTTGTTCGGGCCTGTTTTGATTTTGTACTACATGCCCAACTTTGGTACCACACTTATCATGTTTTGCCCGCCCTTTTAATTAAATCTAGTATTTCAATCCATGTATTCTCAGTTTAGCCAACATAATCTCATCTTCATTTAGCTAGTTTAGTCATTTCCATTAGTTAATGCTAAATATGTGTTTGGCTCCAGTTTTGTCGCAGCTGGTCAACAGTCTCTTTTCTTGCGTGGACGTGCCAACATGTTGCTTCCTATCTGGGCCGCTGCATTGGCCTAGACTATCGGCCACTCTTAGGATCCAGCCAAAAGTACTTTTGGGCTCAAACAACATGCACGCGAGCCCTTCTAGCTAATTCCTAAATGTGTTTTAACCTTTTTAACCAATTTCATTCATGTACTTAATTTCGTAAATGATCACGCAAGTGTTAGTGCTTTACTCTAAAACTTGAAAGAAACCGAATTGGTTAATCCAAGAACATAGAAGTTCATGAAATCTTCCAACTAGAAAATACAAAGATTAGATTAAGAGCACCAACAAAAATGGACGGTTTGATAATATCAAGTGCTCATTTTTGTTATTAAAAAAAATGTTGATAACAAATATCAAGAACTAAGATCATTTAATAGATGTTGAGTTACTTATGCTGCCGTTATATAAAAGAATTTTCACTTTTTGACATTAATATCAAAAGAAACAAAAAGCCCCTTTGGCATTTGTGTTTTACATGGAGGCTTAATCATGATTAAGATGAAAGTATACCTTAGCTCTCCTTGAGCCCAACAACACATGAGCTTTTATGTTGTCTTCCTTGGTGATTGGGAAAACGAATCATGCAGATTTGTAATGGTCAATTCCAATGCTCTTGGAAACCTACATCAGAATAGCACTAAGCCACTAATCTTGAGAGAGCACAAAACCAACGAGCTTGAGTCCTAGTGTGCACTTACCATAGTGTTATATGTATCTTCCATTTGGAAGAACAGAGAATTTTTGTTGTCCTCTCTCTCTCTCTCTCTCTCTCTTCATTTTTATTTTTAGTTTTTATTTTAGTATAGTATACCTAAATGAACAAAAGAAAAGCACTATCATGTGGATATTGATTTTTTGGGATTGTGAATAGTGAATGTCGTCAAAGCATTATAACCAGACAATGTATCAAGTATTCAAGTTGGATTTTTGCACTTGTACTTATCAAGCAAATTCAATCTGATTGGAAAATAAAATTAGAATGAGAATGATAATTAATGATAATTGCAAATAGCTGAATAATTTCCGTTTTTACTCATCTTTTTAACAGCATCTAAACCAAATTACAAAATAAAGGGACATAATTATTCATCGAATTACAAACAAAAATACAAAATTACGTTAGAAAATTTTAAATAATTTTAAAATTACAAAGAAAAAGAATAGTCATAAATTCATAAAGACAATCCTTAAAAACAGTTAGTCATCATTTAGTAACTCGCCCACCGCATCTTAACCTAGCTACCATCACCATGGTTCCAATTACAGACTATAACACCTCATAGACTTCATCATGTCTTTGATGTGTCAAACTAGACCAAGTACCTTCTGCATTATTGAACTTATCTAACTATTCTTTTTATGATTATTGTACTTGGTCACTATCTTGTTTTGATTCTGAGGCCATCATCTTTAGCTCCACAAAAACCATTGGATTAAGTCCAATTGGCACCGTCCCATTTTTCATATCATCATCCCCTACACTTCATGTTTCACACACTTTTATTAGAAAAAGGGTTCGTGCTCTTTCTCATGCATTGCCTCTTTTTGTGGGGACTAGCTAAAGTTCATTTGTTTATTTTCTTTCCCTCGTGTATTTACTTTATCGTGCGATGATTTTATACTCATATGCATGTATGGTTGATGATTGTATGGTTTTTCCAAAACTTTGGAAGATGAAAAATCTTGATGGGAATTGTAAACAGAATCTCATTTGGTACTTAAAAAAAAAAAACAAAAAGATCACTTGCCACATGAAGCTGTTCCTAACAGCTGCCTTTACTGATTGTCGATAATGATCGAGTTAATTATTTGATGCATTGGATCTTCTCTAGTATATCACAGTTTCACGGGACTGAGGATGTAATTGGTAAATTGGCGGGGCCCGCTAGGTACCACGGCCGCCTCGGGCATCAAGAACAAAAGGCGGAAGACTCCCACTATGACGGAGGGAGATACTAAAGTAAAAAGATAGAGCAACATTCGAAGCTCAAACAATAAAAGAAAGTACTAAATAAAAGTCCCAATCGGAGACTAGTGAGCTCATGTTATTGATAGATCCGGAGGATCTGACTTTCGTCCTAGGTTATGAACGAGTCATCATTATTTGACTCCCTTGTCTTTGTATATCATCATTCCTACTTGTTCATCGCCTTTTCTGAGATATAACATTCGATAGTCATAAGATGCACACTATCAAAACTCGTTTTTGAATGCAGTAATCTATTGAAAAATGCTTTGGATTGAACTCATTGAGACATCCTCATATATACCATTCTATATATATGAAATCCAATTTATATGCAAATGAACAATAGTTAAAAAATTACAACATAATTTACCCCAGGTTCTTTCCCGTATCTACTACTCTACGCATTTGATCTTCTCTTCTGTGGCAATGGAATTCTTGCAATGAGCAATTGCGGCTTGAATTGCTGCTTGCAACTCTTCCATGGTACTATCACTGGTATTAGTAGGAGTAGTTGCTCCTGAAGTTGCAAGAAGAAGCCCACTATTTGTTGGAGATGTCCTCATTGATGCTGGTGCTGAGAACTCTCCTCTCCTTCCTCTCAAGTGATGCTTATTTCTGGGGCTCAAATTACCCGAAAACGAATAAGGCTGCCTACTAAAATGGACACTCTCTTTTCTTCCTCTAAAGAACAATAAGGGCCTGACCATCCTCACATACCTCTTTAGTATATTACTGACATCAAACCTTATCTTCCTCTTGTGCTTCCCCTCCTTGTTCTCCCTCTCTTCGCAATCTTTTCGCCTTTTTGGCAACCCGAAAATCGAAAAGGACTTGGACTTGGTTCTCCCCCTTGTCTCGCTATTTCGGCTCTTGCTCTCTTGGATATTGCTGCTGCTGTTGCTCTTCTTCTTGTTGATGATGTTGTTGCTCCCAATGCTGGTGCCACAGTTGCTGCTTTCCTTGGTTGGTTCTTGATCGTCTACTAAGTCTTTAATGGGAAGAGTGAAGCTATCTAAGGAGTTAGTAGAGGAGCGAGGAGAGATAGGAAGGTGAGAGAGGAACTGCAGAGGAAGCAAATGACCATGGAAGAAAATGTCATCTGCAGGAGACAAGTCAATAGCGAAAGAAGGCGGGGTTTTGGCTTTGTTGTTGTTCTTACTATGATCAGGGATTGATGTGGAAGAAGAGTGATGAAGGGAGACTGTGAAGGAGAATTCATGAGAAGGAGAAGAGGAAGCTGAGGGTGGTGAGGCTGTAACCGGTGACTGTGGCTTTTCTTGAAGCATGTTGTTGCCTGCAGCTTTTTCTCTGGTCTTTTCAAGCAGATGGGTGTCCATAACTCAATCAAGGATCAGAACCCAGTTTCTAATTCTCTCTCACTCACTTATTATAATCTGAGGTCTTTGGCTTTTGGGGTTGGGCAGAGAGAGAGAGAGAGAGAGAGAGAGATAAGGGGATGAGGAAGCAGTGGAGAGAGAGTACTAGCTGCAGTTGGGTTTCAAATGTCTTGTTATGAGAAATTGCCACATGACACTAGTGCAAGCAACAAAGCTTTATTGCCATGCATTATTAATATTAGAGAAAGAAGATGGATGATGGAGGAAGGTTGCGGTGGCCAATGACACTGTGGAAATTTGGAATGAAATGAAGAATTTAGCTGTATTGATGATATAGGGTGGTGGGTCCTTGTCAAAATCTAACAGCTACTGCTACTGGGAGAGGAGAGGAGAGATTTGGCCATTTGGGAAATGAGGCCACAAAGACCCAAATTTGCCCCAGAAAAGGTAGATGGGATTGGCGAGGCAAGGACTTGGTTTTGGGTATGTGTCTTTGTATTTGATTCTTTTGCCAGGAGGGAAAGGGTCCCCAAAGACCAAGCTAGGTCATGTTCACGTACACATTGAACCCATAAATCAAATCAAAGAAGGAATCTTTGAATTGTGTTATAACCCATAAGCAGCGGCCACTTATTTTTGCCAATGAATATTATTTTTATGCGCACCCAAACCACAGCGGACAAGGTGGTGTTGTTTATGATTTTAGTTTATCTATGGTGATTGGTGCAAACCTGTAACGTGGCATACGAGGTCAAATGTCACTTGTGGAAGTTGAGGATGAACAGTTTTGATCGAGGAGATAAGATTTCAAACCAAGCAACAATTCAATGATGTGTATATATTTCTTTCTTCTCGACTAACATCACGGGCTCACATCGCGATCTTAGTTGTCTATTTCCACTCGAGATTTTTATTCTAAATCTCTACAGAACAATTTAAAACAAGTCGATTCTCCACGGGACACTGATACACGTAATCTTTGTGCATATTGCTAACTGCGAAAGTGGTGAGAGGAACGCCGTATACAATACTTATATAAGAGCTTCCCATGTACACATATTGTCCAAAATTAAATGCAAATGATTGATCGTTAAATGTCAGAGACCGGGGGGGGGGGGGGAAGGGGGGCCTATGTTGATACCGTCAAAGAGAATCATTAACCACGAGACGTGGGGACCAATATAAGGTTCAACCCATCAATCACTCAGAGAGAACTGTAAGTGAAGCGAGAGAGAAATCACAGGTCCTAATAGAGCATACAGAAGAGTCCTAGTATATCATAGGGGGATGAACACAGAACACAGACAACACGATGACAACGAACGAAATAATAGTGGTAAACGAAATTTTAACGTTCGGTGCAGGATGGTAGACCCGTACGCACGTGCACACAGTGGTCCTTGATCAACATCCATAGTAGAGGAATTTTGTTCGTATAGTTAAGGTCGACATCTCAATCATGCAAGCATTATTGTGGCTGCGACTGACTCATTCTCATCACTTAACCATTCAAAAATCTTATTCTAATTTCTCATAAGGATAAGAATAGAAGAAACAGCAACAAGGAAACATGGCATAAAACAAAGATTTCGTACTCAGAGACCATATGCAGATCTTATGAAAGTTTCCCACTTTATGCTTTTGCCAGTAGCCACTCATACTCTTATTTGATCTTCCAAGACTAATAGGAACAGAAGCAAAAGAAGATGAAGAGGTAACAAACAGAAGCCAGCTTGTGAGGGTTTGTGAATGGTTAAACAATACATAAGAGCTTTCTTTCGCTACAATCAACTTAAAGCTCAAGATGCCATTACCAAACACTTCAGGTTTTGGGGTTTCTCCTATCCCCAACAGAATTTTCAAAACATTAAAGCTATTACCATGTGAAAGACCCACCTATACTATAAAAGCAATTTAACAGGAAACCAACCTAAAATTGAATTTACTTGTGAGGGACTATAGTTCTAAAAAAAGGAGTTGCTATAGTAAAAGGGAAGGTACAGTCAGCAAACTAGTAAAGCTCAGATGTATATTCCTTCAAAGTCATATTTAAAGCAGGCCTTAATCATATGATAACAAATAAGTGAAACCCTTAGAAGCAAAAAATATAGATAAAGGTACAACATAGATTCAATAGCACACAGCCAAGTCAAATAATGGCAAACGATGCCCTTTACTTTCATTTATAACGTACAATTACAGCAACCGTTTTAGCAATTGGATAATAAATGGCATGAATAGTTGAAGTAGTAAATAGATAATCAGACAACTATGCAGTAATGGAACTGAAGTACTAAATTCCCACATAAAAGAAGAAAAAAAACATCCAAATAAAAGAAAGGATAGACAAATTTCTTAAATTAAAGAAAAGAAAAATAAAAAAATAAATTTCAATCTTTCTATTAAAGAGTTACCTTCCCTAATTGTCCAGGAAGGATAACCTACTAGAACAAATTCATACAGAAAAGCTGACAAGAGAGGGGATTTTTTCCTAATGTGTGATGAATCTGTCTTTGGTCTCATCAATTTCACCTATATTATAATATTACATTGAAGCGTGCTGTCATTCATTGTTAGCTCTGTAAAATAGAAGGGTATGAATCCAGAGAAAAAATTACCTCCGATGCATTGTTAGGCGCAAGCAAGTTCATCCAGCCCCTTCACAACCCATTTTAAGGGAAGCAGTGACTGTTTACGTCACTCTGAAGTCAGAAAACAGATCTTAATGAAAGCTCTAACTGGAATCTTCTGACTTGAAACAACAAAAAATGAGAGAGATCCACATAGGTTCCTAAGTTGGGTGCCCAAATGGATCGTGTTGTGTAAATTCCCATGAGAAGTTGAAGGGAACTAGTATCAAGAGAAGCACCACGTTCCCACTCATGAACAACTTCCAAGTAATTGTTAGTGCTCTCAAACTGCAAATAAACGTGAAGAGGGTTGGCTAATCACTATCGCTGTCACGCCGATCTGCAAGAAACATAACACAGATGAATTGAAGGACACTTTCTTTTTAATTAAGATAAGAAAACAAAAATAAGAACAAACAACCATGAAAAAAAATAAAAACATAAGATATGGGAAGGTTTTCATACTTCCTGATGGTCTTTTCCCTTCCATAGCCTCTTTCTTCTCTTGGCAACTAGTACAAAGGAAAGGGCCATCCCAAGGTCGCACTTTTTCTGGGTTAGAGGATGACCCGGAGTGTATTGAAATACCCTCTCCTGGTTTGATTTCAACTTGACAAACAGCACACATAAAGAGCTTAAACATGTTGCAGAGTGGGTACTTTGAATCTAACCTGAATTCACAAAATAGTCTAGTCAAAATCCAGCAAACCTGCAGAAACTCTGTCTATAGAAAGTTCCACGCGTAATGAAACAATCCCAATAAACACAGATCCACAGCTACCAAATAAACAACATGGAAATGGAGTAAAGAAAAGCGAATACATAACTTGCCACATGATGCCTGGTCCAGGAATAAAAAAAGAAAGTACCGCAACAAAGATGGGTTTTTTAACACAAACCTTTCGGAAAGAGAAGCAGAACCTTCCTCAAATATTTCCTCCACCGTGTCTGGCTCAAGATATTCTTTTTCAACAGTAGAAGATGATTCATTAGGCTTTTTCTTAAACATGGATTTAAAAACTCCTTTTCCTTGCCTCTTTGGTGGCGGCAATGGAGCCGCTGGCTTCTCCTGTGGTAAAATGTCAATCACAATACAGGTTGTATCATCCCGAAGTCCCTTTGCCCCAACAGCATCCTGGAATTAGAAAATAAAAAGTGTAAGACACAGTTCTATCACTTCTATGCAAGAGCACTCACAGCAAGAGCGTGCGGGCAAAAAGCATCTATATATGTTTAGGCCAAGGGACAAAACCTACATAATATATAACACATAACATAACAAAGAGCAAACTGAAATTTACAAATATTACTGTACCTTGACTACTTGGGCAGCTGCAGCATCCGGTGGCATCCCACGACAACAGTCAAGAGCTTCTTCTGCGGACAGAGCATCCCATACACCATCACTTGATATGATTACCCTACCACCTGCAGTAGACAACTGCAACAAAAGAAATGAATAAAATAAATACAAATTGTCCCATAAAATAATTTCACACTGCACGGTAATTATTTCCAATAATAATAATAAAGGGATTAATAAATGTTAGAACATCTGGAAAATCAAAAAAGAAAACATGAACATGGAATCTAAATCATAGACACTGAATATTGGAACTGGCAGGAGATAGAAAAACACCTTAATTTGTTTTACATAAGGAACAGGAACAATGAACTCGCCTACATCCATATCCCCAATGGATCTTGAAAGACACAAGCCACCAGGCCAACACCTCAAGGGACCAATCTACATGAAATAAACATAATCATGTAAGTTACTTCGTTTGTATTTAGTTATTTACACAAAACCTTCTATTTCAAAAATGCACCACAATGTGAAAATAATAATCTTAAGACACAAAGAAAATTTACCTCTGCCCCACCGCCAGTATTCAGCCGACCAACCTCACCGCCACTTGAAGTGATACGCATCCTCCTGTTCAAGTTTAGTTACAAAAAAAAAAAAAAAAAAAAACAGAACGGTGTTAATAAAAGATATCAATCAGTAACTGAGTCACAAAAACACATTCTAAGGAAAGCTTACTCGTCTTCGCTGCATTCAAGCCTATGATCTGCTGATAAATAATAAACTCCACCTTCAGCAGGTTCAACTATGCAACGAGAATCGCCAACCGATGCAACAGATATTACCCATCCCTCTATAATTACAAAGGTGACAGTGGTTCCTGACGTTTGAGCTGAAAGATGGCAGTAACAATGCATAAATATCACGCACGCAACAGGAACCAGAATCAATAACTCTTGGCTCTTATAATGGCATACATGGGTTAAAATAACAATCCAGTTTCTCAACTCTCCGAACAAACCCCATATAGACGTTTTGGCAGAATTGTATTACAAGAAAAAAGATGACAACTTGGACATGCTTAAGGTACAATGAGGCATATCTTTTATTCTTATCAAGATCAGTAGTGTAATAAATACCTCTCTCTTGGAAATCTTTGTCTGTCTTGACAAAGCCTGCTACCAACGACCTTGGCAAAGCTGCAATCCATTCATCTCTGTTAAGATCTGTGGGGACAGCAGCTAAAATATTGTTTAGAAGAGATTCCTTGGAGTATAAAGCGGCTGCAGACCCGTTATGCCCGTCAAATAGCTGCAAGACATAGTCCAGTAAGAATTATCTAAAATAATTACTTGAGCAGAAAATATAATCCCATATATTTAAAAATGCTTCAATAAGCTGGTAAAAATTGAAAATAGAAATACATAAGAGCTCCAAGCATTGGATGAAAAGGAGAAATAAGCAATAAAATTTAGCAAGTTACGAGATCTAGCAAAATATTATTGGGTTGGCAGACCCGACCAGCATAACGCTTAAAATGGCTTAGAAGTACTTGGTTATTCAATAAAGACGATCACAAGTCTGAAATTCCCAGCATGATTCCCCCGGCCCTGCACTCGTGGCTACTCTAACCACCACGGCTATCAACTACATAGTTCGATGCTTATAGTCTAACCACCATGGCTATCAATTAAATAGTCCAATGCTTGTGAAATTATGCAAATAGCGAAAGCATGTCAAAAACATCAACCAAAAACTAGGTGACTCTAAGCTTTTATCCCCTAGATAGCCCATTCTACGTTTTGTCAATGCAACCAAAACACACAAATGAGAGAGGAAACAAAGAAAAATATACCGCGAAAACTGAATAGGTAGAAACTCCATCTCCCACAACTCTTTGACAATCCGTCTTGACCATAGTGAAATCCTCCCCTTTCTTGCTCTGACTAGCCTGACCGTATATAATCTCCGGCCTCTCAATCTTCTCATTGGCCAATTCTCGCTTTAGCAGCACCGAAAGCGGGACCGTCTGATGATTATCACTCCTGTTGGACATTGTTCTCACCCCTAATAACACAGCCTCTCCTCCCAACTCTAATACTGCATGCCCGATTCCCAAACCAAATCCTGCAAAACCAAAACAATAACAACCTCAACAAAACGCACCGTTTCCTCTCTCCCAAATCTAATCTCCAATCTCATTCCCAGGAATAAAAAAATAAAAATAAAATTAATAATAATAAAAATTCATCCATATCAAACGGTAGGACGGCCATAATTACAGAGATCTTTGACGGGAACGGAGCTTAAGAAAATGAGTGATATTATAACAATGAAAAAGATGCAGCAGCAAAAAAGGAAGAGGAATAACGAATCGCAATGTGGATATTGAAGGCGAATCCGAGAAATGAAAGAGAAAAATTACTGTTAGAGATAGAGAGAGAGAGAGAGAACGATAGCGGAAGAGCAATGGCGGTTTAGGCGCGAAGAGGATGAAAGAGCGGCACGGCGAATACGACGGTTGATTGGTCTGATCGAGAAACGCGGATCCCGGCGCTCTGCGAAAATTCCATTCTCTCTACAAAGCCAAAGGAGAGAAAAAGGAGCGAAGAAGAATATGAGAGAAAAGCGCAAATGAAGCTGTTCTTCTCCTTTTCCTTTCTTTCTAAAATTACTAAAATTGAAGGAAATAAACTCACTGGCGCTGACGTGGAAGAGAAATGCACCGTTTTTTTTTGGGGCGTGGGGGTGTGAGGGGGCTACATTATTCGGCGCTTCCCCGACGAGCCGTTTAACGCGGTTTTCCGAGCCGTTTGACTTGTGTGATGCGCGCAAGAGTCAAGCGATGACTTGGTGGATCTCAAATTCTCTGGCGGGCCACAAGGGGAGAGTGGGTCGCACTGGACGTCTTTGATTGATCAGGAATCTGATGTGGGTGACCAAATTAAGACAAATCAGGGTTAAAAACTAATTAAGATGAATTGATCGATCGGGTTTTTAATTGGGACTCGAAATTATTGGCTGGCGCCGGGGAAGTAACGAGGAGGCCTCGATGTAGAGAATATGGACGCCAGGTCACCACATAAACCCCTCACACACGGTTAGACATGCAACAACAACTCAAAAATATGAAGATATATAGTTTTTTTTTTTTTTTTTCGCTTTACCTTTCAATTCATCTTAGTAACGCTTAGTTTAGGGGTTATTGTCATAAATGGTTGTTTTTTAGTTGTAACTTGTCTGTTTTTAGAGAAAATTCATTTTTAGAAAAGCCAACCATGGAACCGACAAATGATGATGTTAAACATAAATTAATTTACTTGTATATTGGATAACGAAGAAATTTTGATCCTTTAACGAAAGCGATGTAAATTTAAACTCAAAACCTCCATCAATATTTTATTTAGGAAAAAAAAAACCTTGCAACTAAGAATTGCTCATCTAGAGATAATTCCTGAAATACGGTAAGAGACAAGTAAATTTAATGACAAAAAATAAATGTATAATTTTAAATTGTTATAATTTCAACTTTTAAAATTATAAAAATTCATATATGCACCGACGGTGCAAGTGAATTAACAGATTTCAACCGTTAATATTTATAAGTGATTTTTTAACAATAAAAAATATATTTAATGTTATCCAACCATCCATTCTTGATAGTGTAAATGCACGTCGGTGCACTGATGCTCCCTCGTTTTGCTATATTTTTTGTCTGTCTTACCACTAATCAGGAAAAGAGATCAGGATTATGCTGTTCAATAATTGCTTCCTTTTATGTCGCCTAGTTGGATTATGCAGACTATGATTAAAATTAAGTGTGGGATCTTGGGCCTGTACCCACGGGGCCCAAGTTCTTGCTTCCAACCTAACCCCTTGACCTCCACCTGGAGTGTCCGGAATTCTCGGCGCCAGTTATCTCCAACCCAGTGAGCTATTTTCTTGTGCAGCAAATGCGCGTCAATTATTGCCTTATTAGATTAGGTGCGTGTAGTCACAGACAATGGAAATGCGCGTCTGCAAATGAGAAAGACTATCCGCGTGAAATAAGTCATGGGAACGGCTCAACGGCTCGATCGGCTCCTAGATCAACGGGGCTCACTGGCTTATGGTACTCAGCGCCGCAGATGACCGAAGCTCATGCAAACGTGTTTCAGGGCAAAAAGCCAGACGCAGAAGCATGTTCTAATCAATCGCTTTTGCAAGCTGGAAAAGCTCAACCTTGCCAAGCAACAGTATTTGTACCACAGGATTTGGTATTAAATAAACCACCAACACCTTCAACCACAACCCAAACAGCTCTCTTGCTTCTCCATGTTAAAAAAGAAAATTACAAAAAAAAAAAAAAGTGGTGAAAAAGAAGAAGAAAAATGATAAAAATCTCGAATGTTAGTCAATTGCTTCATATTGAAAGCCATTTGTCATGGCTAGTTTGAGGCTATGAGACGCACATGCCCATAACAGATGGATATATTCAATCTATTTTTACACTTACAGCCCAAACAACATGCAATGTAGCTGTCTTTCTCCATCAATATCTGCATAAATAGCAATTTTATATATAAAATCGAAGAGGGCGAAAGTTAAGAAGAGCTGCCATCCATTCAAATTTGCTCAAAGGTTCATACATATGTATCTCTTTAAGAAACAATAGACATCTCAATATGATCGGATGTTGATTGGAGATGATTGCTCTATGTCTCCTAAAACTAGAAATCTACAAAGAACATGAATGGTAAAACTTGCTACTTCTCTTGCAGCAAATAAAGGGTCATTCACTGCATCAAAATGGATATAAAGTCTAGTTTAACCTGCAAAAGTGAAAAAGGGGGTTTATGAGGAAGGATTCGATTCAGAGAATTAAAGATTTTAGATTAATGTTATGACTTGAATGTCTTTGAGATAAAAATTGCTTAGAAAGCTGCCATATCCAAGACAAAATAAGCCGATTTTGGATTATGAAGGCCATGAATTGTTCATTACTACATGAAGGGGAAGTGACTTTGTACACGCATGGCAGTATGTCAGCCAAGACATTAGGAGCCACATGGTTTGTATACAAACAGATAGATGCATACCCCTGTGCCCTCATTTGTGGCGTTTTGTATATATATGCAAGTTGCTTGATTTATATATGTGCACAGTACGTAATCACACCTTACATATGTGTTTCATATAAAGACATTTGTTTTTGATTATGATCATGGCATATGCAGATCTTCATGGCTTAGTAATTCTGAGACCAAATCTGGTCCCTAAGCAGCCGATATGCTATTTATTTAACAAAAATAGAAAGAAAGTTTCTCTATTGAGATTTATGAGTTACTAGTTACTTTCTGTTTGATTTGATTAATTAACCTATATGAATCGTAAAGCTGAGCAAACCATGTGCTTGACAGAATGCTAATAGAAAGTGATACACTATCTTTTGTATAGGTCAATTCATAGAAAATGTCATTGCTGAATTAGATGACAAGGAAGAGAATAAATCAATGTATATGTTGAAAAAGCAATGGATATGAGAAGAAATAAGAAAATTGAACTCCTGGAAGAAAAGAATACCTAATTGATCGGATTGCATTAGAGTTTGCATAATACTGTTCAGGCCTTTCTTTCCACCCTTATAATGTACACCTGAAAATATAATAAAAGTACATCAAATGAGATATTAAAAATTCAAATCTGTAAAAAAAGAACAGAATGGTCAAAATAGATGCAGCAAATAGTTTGTGGGTTACATAAATAGTTGGAATAAATGGTAACTACAGAAACAACAAATGATTGCCTCAGACACTATTTTATGCCTTCATTTGACTATATGAAGGGAAAATTACTAGCGTTTTATGTAGATTTGTCAAGAAACTTGTTTTGGGTCAACAAACTATTCATCATGGAAATGTTTATAAACTCAAAACAACTCCTTATCATAATCCACCAGTATACTATATCTGTCTTGTACTTTAAAGGGTTTTAGTGTATCCTCTATCATCAAAATGTGATAATAAATCACCTTCATTGTTGTAGGCTTGATTAATTGAAAGACAACTGCATCCCCATCCACCAAATCATGAGCAACTGCAAATCCTTTCCATCCACCACTTAGTCCTGTCTTCCGGGCCAAGTAAATAGTCTCATACTCATTACCATCTTCGTCTACCAATGTCATAACTTCATCTTTCTTTGAAAGATAATCCTTGCAGAATTGGACTTGAAGACCCTGATGCCAAAAAGAGAAATTTAGATACAGCATTTACAAGCATCAGGCTACTGGTGAATCCAGTTGGTTGTTCCTTGTTACACAATATGAAGCAGCATATTGCATTGGTAATGAGTAATACACATTAAGTTAAAGCCAACTTATTCGAAGACCCCATGATAGGGTCTATTTTATGTAGAATCATTCTTCAAAACACATTACATTTAATTAAATGATGACATAGTAAGCACATTGCTTGATCCTTACCAGCCAGAATCCACCAGTGACATGTGATTGGAGCATTGTTTTCACAAGAGTCGGGTAATGAGACCCCAAATCCGACTCCAATTTCTCAGCTTTCGCCAAAGCATCCATTCTATCTTCATACGAAGCATACACTCGATTCGACAGATCCCTATGCTTAGAAGTAGAACCAGAATACCTTCTCGGTATCATAACTCGCTCAAAAACTTCCTGTAATTACAAAACAGTGAAACTCCTTTGAACAAAAATCCACCATAAAAAAAAAGGGGAAGTATAAACAGAGTAGAGGTAAAATGATGAAGACCATTTCTTTGTAGACAGGAGGAGAAGGTAGATTTGCGACGCGGGAGGACCTCCTCACCACAACCATCTGCTTCTCGGCCTTGGGCTTGGGGGTTCGCTTCATCTGACAATCAAACAGAACTCAAAGTGAGCTCATTTCACACACCCAAACAAACAAAAAATGCGCAGAGGAAATTAGGGGTTTAGGGTTTTAGGGGCTTTACAGGGGAGGGTTTGGGAGAGGAAGAGGTTTTAAGAGCGAGAGAAAGCTGAGGCAGATTGAGTGCCTCCATTCTCTTCCTGTTTTCCTCCAACCTCTGCTTGCGACTCTCCTCGTATGATACTGTCTTGGGCTTAGCCATTTACGATTCTCACAGTTTCGCTCTCTGTTTTTTGAAATTTAGGGTTGGTTTTTGCGACTGGGGAAGAAATGAAGATGATCGAGAGTGACTCTCAGTGGGTACAAGATGGACTGATGGAGGGTTTAATATATATATAAAAAAAAAACACCCTAGGCCAGTCGACCGTTGGGTTCCCACCTCATAGAGTAAGTGGTGCATCACCCGCGGTTGGGTCACAGCTCGGAAGCTGATTGGTCAGTGGTGATTTATTTATTGTTTGTGAGTTGGGGGAATGGACTTCCATCGAATCAGCGTTAAACCAAGGGTTTAAATTCAAATTTTATCATTGCTTTAATCTCGTCGGAGCAACAGCTTCCCAATAATTCCTTCCCAACAGCTTCCCAATAATTTCTATATTATAGAGAAGTAAAAGTCAACATTTTAGTTTATTTTTCTTCTCCAACTCTAATAGATTCCCTACTTTACAATAATTTCTAAAATCTCTATATTCTTTCTTAAATTTTAGAGTTTGCTGTAAATGTAGGGAATTTGATTTTCTCTTTTCTCACTTGCCCTAAAATATAGATAGTTATAGAGAATCTGTTGAAGCAAAAGAGACTTATTTTTCCCTAAAATAGAGAAAAATCAAAATATAGAGAATCTGTTGGAGTTGCTCTCAATAATGAAGTAATTTTAAACGAGATTGGAGCGTTTGGTTTAGGAATGAGGGATTCAATTACTGTCATGTTTACTATGAATGAATTTGGAAATAATAAATACGATTATGGTACATAACATTAACTACACAAAGTGAACTGAAATGCGACTCAATCCTATAGAGAAAAAGTTATCAAAAGCAACTAAGATCCCCCATTCCATGGAGGAGAGCTCATTTACATTCATCCCACATTCTCACCTTCATTTCATACAAGTAATTGTATCATAAATTAAACATTTTATCTTAGTAAATCTTATGTAGAATTAAAGAGAGGCTAATTAAGTTAGCATTGATATAAAAACGATTACGAATTCATTCCTAAGATATTAAAATTCAAAGAAGATGAACTCAAGATTTAAACACATTTAAATTGATATTTATAGACAATTTTTTCATTAACTGACAGTGCATCCAAATAGATATAATCAATTTTTCAAAATGAAGTTCTGTGTTCATGTCTCTAGACACCATGGACATCCGAATATGATCGCCTCATCACAAAAATTACAGAGAGGCTGAATAACATTTGGTGGTCCCTAATATACAAAAAACATTATCTAGGGGCAAATGAAGCTCTATTGCACTTGGATTGTCCATTCCAAAACATTTTAACCTGCAACAAGCAAAAAGCTCGAGTGAGAATTGCTAAGAATATGAAATCGGAAAAGCTACCAATCGAATAGGCAGGGAATGAAGAAGAAATTTCAAGCAAAAATTGGCTACTCTTGGATTAACGAAAGACATTAACCGTGAATTCATTCACTTGGGTGAAGGCAACTCAAGCCTTTTGGAACACAGATATTGTATATAAACACAGGCACATTCCTAGTCTTTTGTATGTAAAAGTAAACTGTTTCTTTTTCAGAATATCTGTGTTCATATTTCATAGTTTCATACAAATACAGCAGATGTGATCATGGGTTAAGTAGATCTTCATCAAATCACGATAAAATTTGAATTTGATATGTCCCATGTTACTTTAAAAAGGATCTTCCTTAAAAGAGTTACTCTCCCTCATTGAGCGCATATTCTGAGTCACCTTTATAACTTCTAGATATATCATAAAAGTTTTACTACTCTTCTATGAATTTTCCTTCTCACTAACCGTGATCAGCTGCCATAATCCCCCATAAACCTATCTAACTCTCACAGCAGAGCAAACCAAGAGACTGAATAGGGTCTGTAATAACATCTCATATAGAATTTGGAATGCATAAGAGGAGTGAATGCATGACTAAGTTAGTAAGTGGGTAAAAATTGCAGTACAGATAATAGGAAAATTCATTAGTATGAGTAGTGACAGAATTAGAATCAAAGACTGATTTAATTATCAATGAAGATACTGAAAATTACAAAAAAGATGCAATCATTAAGTAAATTTAACATGTGCAATTACCTCAACTGACCTAACTCATGAGTTAAGAGCTCGTAGAACTCTTTAAGAGCTTTCGACCCTTATGATGTACACCTGAAATGGTAATGGGAAAACAGTATATTAAAGACAAAACATTTAGGCTGGATAAGAATATAAGGCACTTATCTAGTTGGAATCATCTGTATCTACGGAAGAGACTATATTTGTTTTTCAGCATTCCCTTCCACAGCATGTTATTGCTTAAAAAGAGAACCCTCTTACATTTGAACTAAATCAAGAAACTTGTAGGTAGTCCTTAATTATAGTCAAGTAAGTACTACCCGGTCTATTGACTCTATTCTAATAACCTAATATACCAGTCCTCGGTCTGGGGTTTTAAGAATTTCCCATGCATTCCCTGAGTCCTCAAAACAGAGTTCAAAAGTCATCACCTTGAATGTCGTAGGCCTGATTAACTGAAATACCAATGCATCACCGTCCACCAACTCATGGGCAATCGAAAATCCTCTCCATCCACCGCTAAGTCCATTTTTGTTCCCCAAGTATACAGTCGGGTACTCCTCACCTTCTTCATCTACCAGCATCACAGCTGCATCGCGTTTGGGGAGGTACTTCCTGCAGAAAGGGAGTGGAAGACCCTGTTTCAGAAATCAGACAGAATACTTAGAAGCATTCCTCTGGTGGTGAATCAATTGATTGTTGCTGCATACACACTTCAAAGCAGCATAATGCCTAGAGAATGGTCACACACGATTCTAAGCCTCACTAGTCACCGGTCTAAGACAATGGTTGGTCCCAAATCACAGATTCAATGCCATCACTTTGCAGTAACTATGACTGGATTAAACAAAAAGTTCACAATATATACAAGCAAGAATAAATTTGGTTCTTGGAGTACTTATGGATGGGATTGTTGTGTTCAAAACGTGTGCTTTTAATCCATTTTATACTAGCAATGGGATACCAAAACAATACAGCACAAACAAACAATGGACAAGTTATATAGTTCTCATATAAAGCGAATCTTTTACCAGCCAGAATCCACCAGTGACATGAGATTGGAGCATTGGTTTCACAAAAGTCGGGTAATCGGATCCCAGACCCGAAGTCGGGTAATCGGATCCCAAACCCGACTCCAATTCCTCAGCTTTCTCTGTTGCCTCAGCTCTGGCGTACTCACTAGCATATACCCGGTTGGACAAATCCCTATGCTTAGAAATCCTCCCATAGCTTCTTGGTATCTTCACCTCAACCTGTCAGAAATCACATAAAACTCCTCAAAGATTGCAACTTTCTTTGCACAGAAACAAATTATGAGCTGAAAAATTGACTCACTTCTCTGTAAACAGGGGTCGGCTGCCTTGCGACGCGAGCCGACCTCCTCACCTCAACAATCTGCTTCTCCACTTTACGAGGCTTCTGGCGCTTCATCTGAGAAATCCAGAGAATGAGACAGAATGATCTTTTTTTACAGAGACAATGAGGAAATGAAGGGTTCAGGGTTTAGGCTTACCGGAGAGGGTTTGGGAGACGAAGAGGTTCGAAAAGCCTGAGCCAGCTGAGGCAGACTGAGGGCTTCCATTCTCTTCCTGTTTTCTTCCATTCTCTGCTTTCGGGTTTCCTCGTAGGATGTTTTTGGCTTGGCCATGGCTACAAACAGAAAGGTCGTCTCTAAAGTTCTGAACTTTTAGGGTGCCGTGGTGGTTCTTTCTGTGCTAGACTGCTGGGATGGGATGGGAAGAGAAAAAGGTGGGAATTGATAATTTAAAAGCACTCTTTGTGTACTTTTGATTTTGATCAATTAGTTTTTTAATAATAGGCGTGTGATTGTTAATTTCCGCACATCAAGCATTTGATGACATTATGGCATGAACATCCGATGATCCAAGGGTTCAAATTCAAAAACTTGCGAATTTTACCATTGTTGCCATAGATAGAAATCACAAGACTCATCAGTTGGAACTTGGAAGTAGTGAATCCGAAATTGAATATCGGCATCACTCAAGGTTGAGCTAACTGTCTCAGTCTGCACACAATCTCGGAAAATGTATCGGTTAAACTCTAACTATTGATTTACTTCCGGAGCGTAAACTATCCTTGGTACATGAATCATTCAAAGACACAAGTTAATACATTGATCAAGTCTCATGATGTCCAAAGAAATGAATATAAGCTTATTTATTGCATGCAGAATCCAGAAACGCTTAATCATGTGTTACTTGATAGTTAATAGCGTGGGATAAGCTTGTTTAGTATAATCTGAACTTCGTCACGCATCAAACTTGTAAAACCTGGTGAAACACACACCAGTCAGATACACAGCCAGCAAGACTCTAAAGCGATTGATCAACAGATAAGCAACTGACGATTCACGTTTGCTTTTAACTGACAGTTCAAAATGGTTCGTGCACACATAAGCAATTGTGAATGATTGTGCCAAGCATTTTCTTTTGGAACAGGCATATGAGAGCAAAGGAGATTGATTATTTTTGTTCGCGTATGAACTGAAGGAAAATTGCATAACCAAATTAATACAAGTACACTGATTTACATAACACAGCCGCAGCAGCACCGCACCACCAACAACAACAACATTTCTCAACGAAGTCTCTGTGATTAGTATTTGATCAAACCCAAATTCTTGAGCCAGGGCAGCACCTCCTCTAATCCTTCCTTCAAGCTTCTAGGACTATAATCCAGCTCCTGCTTGGCCTTCTCACACGAATACGCCCATTGATGCCTTAGAACATAAACAGTCTGCACCCAAAATGAAACACAACATGAAGCATAACCCAAACTTTGTTCACAAACAAACATTACATCAAAAACCAAGTTGAAAAACAAAATCGCATACCGGTGGGCTGATCAGAGGAAGCTTCCCTGTAACCCGAGAGACGAGAATCGACACCCATCCATAAGCCTCAATCAACCACAATGGGATGTTAAACTTGGGCCTCTGCGTATGAGTCAGTACAGCAGCTATATCAAACACATGCTTAAACGATGAGTTTTCCCCAGTAAGCAAATACCTTTCCCCAGTTCTCCCTTTATTCATTGCTCCAATGTGGCCATCTACCACATCATCTACATGGCTAAAGGAATACCTATCAGTCCCGGCGCCTATATACCCAGGCAATCGTCCATTAAACCTTTCGATGATCATCCGAGCAACCACATTGCCGGCGGTGAGTTTCCCGGGACCGTAAATTACCCCGGGATAAAGTAACAGCACCGGCAAACCCTCTTGCTGCGCAGCTTGTAACGCGATCTTATCGGCCGCCGCTTTGGATTTCTCGTACTCCGTGCAGAAGAATTTCTCGTGATGGAACTGTGATAAGCAGAGAATTTGATCAGCAATGAGAATCACAACTGAAGCCAATCAAAAGTCCGAAGCTTTATGAGTTATGAAGATGGACGCACCTGAGTCTCGTCGGCGACGTCGCCGTCGGTGGGTCCGAGAGCGAAAAACGACGACGTGTAGATGAGTTTCTCGACTGTCTTCGTCTCTCTGATTGCTCTCAACACGTTCTTCAATCCCCCAAAGTTGACCTGAAAAAGAATCGGAATTGAAAATCAAATGCTTGATTAATCAATTGGAAGTTGGAATGAAAAGGATTAGATTCTTACGGAGAAGAATTTGGAGGGATCGGGAAGCCAGGGCTCGACTAAAGCGGCGGCGTGGAAAACGACGTGGCAGCCGGAGAAGGCGGAGAGGAGGGAGTGGTAGTCAGTGACATCGCCGTAAACGAGTTCAAGGGAAGCGGAGGACGGTGGAGGAAGGGAGGAGAGGTCGCTGGTGGGCCGGACCAAGGCCCGAACGGAGTGGCCCTGTTTCAGTAGCTCGTGGCATAATCTTCCTCCTAAGTAACCGGAGGCGCCGGTCACAATTACCTTCATGTCTCCTTCAGCAAGAGCTGACTCCGATACAACAAACTGTTCGTATTTCGTGAAGAAACAGAGTACTTGGCTTCAACCAGACTTTTGGTCAAATGGTACTCGCCACCCTATCATACCAAATAGTCACTTAAAATGGTCAATTGGTTTTAATACTTTTAATTAGGTTGAACTAATTTCTTTTTCATATTTTACATTTAAGATTTTTGTTTTAAATAACCAATTTTATTCTCTTTTTTTATAATTAAAAAACAAAAAATAAAAAAGTCAATTTATCTATCTATACTATGAGATTTGAAGACCATCGACGGCTCCTCTAGTTGTATATGTTCTCTTAGTTTATCTCGTTGATGAAGAGAGATAACGGAGGCTAGTTGATGAAGGGAGAAAGATGAAGATATAGGTGAGGCCTGTTCGGAAACAAATGACACCGGCGGTGCATATTTGACAGGTGGTCAGAACGGTTTATTTTTTTCTGGGTTCTTTTATTCTTATTATGATTTTTCTGTTCTCATTGTTAATTGTAATAAAGGGCAAAATTAGTAGTTTTTAACATGAAAATACAATGTAGGGCGTGCAAAAAAATTGATGGGGTAACAATAATCGCATCTTTTAGTTACATCCAGACAACCAAAACTCTGTAGAACTATGAGTTTGGCGATTTGAATATTATCTTCAAAAATTTCTTCAATTTTACATAGATATAGAATGTGTACTATAGAAACCGATACTTAAAACAGTGGATTCGAGAGTACCCATATTTTGAAAAATGATACAGAGATATTGAAACTGATATTTATATCATTATTCTGCCAAGTGCAGGATACTAGAAGTTCTTACTGCTAAGTCCTGATATATGTGCTCATTACTATATACAGAAGTTCCTTTTACACTATACAGTTCCTCTAATTTTCAATACAATGATTCATTTTGGTCTCTATCCTCCTTATTGCAAGAAACAAAAACAAAGAAACCAAAAAAACTTCAGATCATCCCCTAAACCTGATTATAGTCTGGAGCGACGTATGCACTTGATTGGGTTTAACGGGGCTTGCCTTCTTCTAAAACTAAATGAGCGGCCATTCCCATTCAAGGAACTCGATGACTTTATATCCCAATTCTCGATGTTTTTTGGAACACAGATGTCGAAAAGAACCTGACCGAGAACTCCATGTGCATTCATGGTTGGCGTTGGTGGGTCAGACAGGTGAATTAAACCTTCATCTTGCACAGACCCGACTCCGTAATATTCTGTTGAGGTGGGCAACAAGTCATCACTGGATGCCAATATCACTCCTCGGAACCCATTTGAGGCTCCTGCAGCTTTCCTAAGGCTATTGATTGGCTCAACAACGTCGTCATGCCCTGCCTGCACACACAAGCGTTCTCCTTCCCTCTGTCTAATTCTCTGGGAATAGACTCCAGCTGCTTTACCAAGGAGCTCAGTTACAGCAGCCTTATAATCAACTGGATAATGCCTATAATGACCTGGGAGTGCCAGTACTCAAATCCAGTTAGGTGATTCCTATATATTTACATGATGCTCTAGAAAAGTATATTTCACCCCACTAGACAGCGAAGCAAGTAAATATATGAAGTGGGAAGAGAATGCTAAGACAATACTGGTGATGAGAACTTCCAGTATCGTGCACAAAAATTTCTACTTCATTGCCATACTTTGATGCATGCTTATATAGTTACTACACAGTTGAAATGGAGGCAATGATTTTAGGTTACTTGTTTCCAACTTAAAGTTAAGAAACTGTCATTAATTCTCCTCCTGATACAGAAGCAAATTAAACAAACCAGCCAAGAACTGTTGGGTGTTCTGACCAAAAGAATTTAAAAAAAAAAAAAAAAAAGAGTGCTTGGAAACGAACTGTAAACTTATTATCATTAGTTGTCAGAAAGTTGTAAAGCATAGCATTTATTATCATTAGCTCTGAGTTTAAGTTTTGAAGCACACCTACGTGCGGAGAGCCGTTCCATTTTACTAGTTTTACATCAGCCCCAAGTTCTCGTAACCGTTCAGCAAAATTACAGATAACTTGATAGGGAGCAAGATCGTCATTCTCTGAGCATAAAATGAGATACGGGGCCTTCATACCCTGTTAAGAATGATACGTAATAAATAACAATGTAATTCTAAAGCACATAGACACCTACAGTGTACTAAATTACTTACAACAGTGGAGTAGAGAGTCTGCCAATACTCGGCACGCTGTGACTCAAACCTGTTGAGGAAGAGGGCATCAAGACCAGAAGCAATGCCATGTGCCACCCATGATGCTACTCTTGGTGGATGGGACATTTTCAGGACAGTTGGGTGAAGAACAAATTTAGTACCCAGATCACTAGTAAAATCCACTGGGCTGGAATCATATATATGGCCTGATATACAGTCTCTAACCAGTCGGCAATCATCCTTCACAGCCAAATAAGGAAATCATCAAAAATGTACCCAAAAAATGTTTGTAACTTGCAAAACATAAAAGCACTAATCAAAATGGAATACGAGTTTATACTCTATTCCACTGAGTAGAAACAACACCACCATTGGGGGCTAGACGAAGTGGGCCCCAATGAAGATCTATGTGGCAGTAATTCCTTTTGGTCCCCATATGTTATCACCACTCTCTTTTGAAGTTGTAAATATTGTTTTGGTAAATTAAATTATCATTCAATGACAAGCCAAGGAAAAGGGAAAAAGAATGTATACCAAATTCAGTTTTGATTCACAAATTCCCTCGATTATCTGCACAAAGGAAATTGCAGTCAATAACAGTTGCTCCATTCAATAGATACTACATTACAAGAACCTGAGAAATTCTTTAGCATAAAATATGAAACACCAATACTGAAAGAAGTTTACCTGAAGAACTTGGTACATACAAGCTTTTGGACCACCAGAGAAAGAAGCAAAGACCACAGGGCAAGGCTTAACCTTCAGCTCCTAGATTTAGCATGTAAAAGAACGCAGTTATTACATCTTAACAAGTAAAATCAAATTCAAACAGAAAAAGGTAGAGACATTTGTTCTCTAATCTTTATTTTGTGAGGTCAACAGACAATACAACTTTAGTCTCTTGTGAATTGTGGGGGTTCAATTCAAATCCAGAGATTTGGATCATAAGTTATTCAGATAGGTTATCAATAAAAACAGTCTTAGTTCGGTACTATAGTTGATGAGACAACAGAACTGACCTGAACCAGTTCATTTATAATATCAGTTGCTAGAGCTGTGGCCTTCTCAGGAAAGAACCTGCACAAATTATGCCTATCAAACACAAGTCCAACATCAAGGGATGCGCACAGATGCCACTTTCCATTTTAGAGGCGGCAATACATTTGTTTTTTAAATTACTGCAGCCATTCCAAGGGCTGGTCCACACAAAATAACTCATCTCATAAGTATCAAAGTATGTATTTACGGAATCAAAGGTAAAATTACTAGTTTTCGGCATAGAATATCCACCCCCATATTAAACTACTGTCAGGATGGAACAATGATTTCATAATGCAAGAAACATTCAGGCACAAAAGATGTTCCTACCAAAACTAAACATTTTCCCCTTTTTTTCATATAAGGAAAAATAAATTCCATTTCTCTGTGCATTCTCTTGATTTAGAGTAGCATATGGGACATCATCAACAAGCAAACCTAACATTTGTCTATGTCAAAAAGGTATATGCTCCTTTAAGAAACAACTTACAGGGAATGACTTTAGCAGAGGTTTGGCAGTAAGGAGACTAAGAATAAAACGAAGCGCCTATAAAATCAAAATCTCCTAATAGGGGAAATACCACTGATTACAGTCTCAGTCAAAATAAAAAAAACTACCTAGAGCTACCAAGTTCCTCCACCAACCCAAAAAGCAAAAGCTCTGAGCCAATCATCAGAAACAGTCAAACCCAATAAACCCAGAAGCATAAACACCAGACAAACTGCTACGCTGAAGTCAAAGTAGAAATCTTGAAACAGAAGCAAAAATTGGGAACTCACATATTGAGAAATTGAGAGTGGCAGACGAGTGAGTTCCAACCCAGAGACGAGTAGAACTGCACATAGCTCTTCAAATGCTTCTCTTCGCTGGACATCCATGCAAACACCACCACTATCCCTTCATTTCCATCACTCCTCCTCTCTTTTCTCCCCCAATAATATCGACCCCCAAATCCCCACATCTCCCCTTCTCAACCAACAAAGAAAGAACGATCTTTATACACAATCCTCAAATTGAGCTTCAGCAAAACTTGACTTATTCAATATGTGAATCAGAGATACTGAGAAAGATTGAACCTTGAGGCTTCCTGGTTAACCTCCCAAGTAAAATTTGGAGGTTTTGTACATGGGAACGGCCAACCTGGAGCCTCTTTGGACTTTGTGCAATTCTTCTTTTGTTTTTCTGATGTCCTTCTCTCCTACACCTCGCCACAAAAACAAAAGGCGTGCCACATCCATTGAAAACACTTTTTACAAACGTAAATACCATCAGAACTCTGGTACCCGCTACAGAAATGACGTCAATATCCCTATTCACTCCAGCGTGTCGAGTCCGGATTGGGTGAGGTCTAATATATGGCTCGGGGATAGAAAGATAGACCTAAGACCTGTACCAAAATTAGCGATTGACGTAAAGGCTAACAAATCTTTTTGTCTTTTTCAGTCATTATTATTATACTCTAATCTAACGACCAAAACCTGGAATACTGTTTATAAACACAGTATTTTTGTGTTGGAAAATGAAAGTTACTATTGAAAGAATAGTTCCGTGACTCTTTAACTGTTCCATTTTTTAGATATTTACTATATTGTCAATTTGTCATTGACATTATTTATTATATATATATTTATAAAAATCTAAAGTAACTGTATAATGCATATAATCATAAAAAAACTGTACAATACATATAAAAAATTTTGTTTTTATTTTCTTCATAGTAAAAAATAAGTTTGTATCGAGAAAAAAAAAGTTGTTGATTCATTAATGCTACTTAGATTTGTATTCTATGGATGTAATATTTATTTGTGATTAGTGATGTACAGGACATGTGCTGTAAAAAAATAGGTTTCTGTCTTTCTGACATATTTTGGTTTATATGGGTTGTTTTAGATATAAGATGAGGTTGTCTTTCATCAAATTTTTCAAAAAATATTTTGCTAAGAAAGAGATATATATTCTTACGGTGGATTTTGATGCCTCAGGTGAGACATCAAGATCAAATTTCTATTTTTTCAAATTGCTTCTGATTAACGTATTCAAGCATTTTATCGGCATATAAATGAGTTTATAATACACTTTCTATGCATATGAACACTTCTTATTATTTTTTCAATAACGCATACCAATGACAAAAAGACCCACAGTAAAGCGCGGTCTATCTGACTAGTTGTTACTAAAGCTATGAACTTGATCCACTATTATTATGTTCCATGTTAATGCGTGCTAAGCTTTCACATGTTAGCTTTCTTCTTCACACCTCAAACAGAAGTGAGCTTTCTTCCTCACACCACAAAAAGAAATGAGCTTGATTCTATTTTTTGGTTCTGTTAGCTTTATTTTATTTTTCTTTTCTTCTTTTTTTTGACAAAGAGCTTTACTTTTCTCGAATGATCTATTTGTTCTCTTCTCTAACTTTCGGCACAATTGTCAATTACTCCCACACGAAACAAATTCTGTTTCAAACTTTCACTTCTACTTTTACTTTTCTAAAAGTCTTCGAACTATTCTTCCAACAGTCAATTTTCAATAATTTTATCAAGTTTTACCGTAAATCCTAAAACATTGAAAAACAAATTGTTTCCAGTAAACAGACCCAACACGGCGTGTCTCCTCATGTTTTGAGCTTAGGGGCTACGAAAAAGAACACTATTAATCTAAAATGTGTTGCGTACATAATGTGAGCATATTGGTGAGATTCGATAACTCTCAAAATTCATGGAAAGTTGACAAAGGGAAATTGAAATTTTTTTGGAAAATCACAGTACAAATTCAAAGAGGATGGAGCAAGTTGACTATTATGGCTTTTATCCTAAGAATATGATAAGTAATAAGTTATTGAAAGTAACCCTTATCTTGGCAAGATGTTCATCGAGGCTAGTA
Source organism: Rosa persica (assembly GCA_025331145.1). Classification (NCBI taxonomy): domain Eukaryota; kingdom Viridiplantae; phylum Streptophyta; class Magnoliopsida; order Rosales; family Rosaceae; genus Rosa; species Rosa persica. The sequence continues at coordinate 48,455,225 of WFKR01000006.1, read as the reverse complement.
GGCAGATAAAGCCAGGATATACCTTGGTTTCAGCTGATAAGGCCAGATTTGTCTTCAGGCATCCCACACCTCACAAACTGATCATATATACTAAACTGTGTACAGCACACAGATGCTCACACATGGTGAACATGACAAAGCTCTAGTTTTCATATTTCTCCAATTGTCCGTTCTTGATCAAAACCGCTCCTCAGAAAACCCTCCTCTTTTCTTTGTCCAGGTTTTTAGTTATTTACACTTTTCTGGCCTGCGCCCAGCTTGGATTCCCTGCAGCTAATGCAATGAACCTCCCCGTGCCAAAGAAATGAAATAGAATAAAATGTTTAAGTAGGAAGTAAGAAATTTAGATACTCGGGCACTTCTGTTAGAACTTAAATTTTGCCAAATTCGGAGGAATGAGTGTTTTTAAGTAGTTACTGAGTCATCTCCACTAGTAGTTTTTCAAGTGCCTCACTTGTTAGAGGAATGTGCAAGCAATCCTGGCCATCAGAATGCCTTCTTGTTTTGACCAACTCATGATCTTTGAATTCAGTCAAATGGGAGTTGAGCATAGGCCGGCTGCCCACGAGGAAGCGTTCGCGACAGGTTGCAAACAGATTATCAATTGGCATCCCTGAAACAACAGATATTATTGTCCTGGATTAGAAAAAAGGTTAAAGCTCCAAGAGTTCATATAGGTTTGTAGCTGCCTACCTTCTTCTTCAGAGTGAGATAGTTGATATTCTGCAAGAATTTTGAACACGCCCTGGGCATTGGGTGTCAAACTCTGTAAAACTATAACAGCATTTTTGGCAGTTTGGGTGGTATTGCCATGAGCTAGAATCAACGGAAAGAACGTTCCTTCGATCTTGTATGGCGCAAAGGTAGGAACATGATACCAGCACCAGTTGAATTGAGTGTGAACCATCTTCTTGTCCCACACTATCAAATGAAAAAAGGTGTGACTAAACTTGATTACAAGCAATTTTTCACTGCAACATTTCTTTCATGCAGACAGGTTATTAGATGTTTGCGGCCAGCATAACTGAGTGTAGAGTCACAAGAAATGACTCTTTTTAAGCCTATCTTTATAAAGACATGCAGGCGATGCTTCGGGATATACATTAGTCACAACTCAGAAAGGAGACATTATTTCTCCAGAAGCAAAGGTGCCTGAGTGAACCTCCTATTGATAAGTGTAGACCTTCCTTAGCTTAATAAACAGACCCAAAACAAGGTCTAAAGTTGAACCCAAAATGAGGTCCATAACTTTGTAAGCTAGAAACATCTAGAAATAAACATAACAAGGAAATTTTAGTTCTCCAGATATGGAATTACCGAAAAAGTAGATGGCATAATAAAACTGAGCAAACACAGAAACAAGAAACAGTCATAGCATGACACTACCAGCTAAAGTACTATCTAAAATATAACAAGCTCTAACGAGAGTAGACTTACAAAGAGGTGCATTCACATGGTCGATAGAGGCCACAATACGAATATTGGGACAAGAAGAAACTCTTGCAAGATACTGCTGGATTTCAGAGTCCCTTAATCCAGGCCCATCAATGTTGTGAATGATTACACATACAAGAAATTCACTTGTCCTATCCTCTGATCCACCCAAAAATGCAAGAAGATCCTCCACAGATCGAGAACTAAAGGGTTGTTGATCTTTGGACAAGCTCTTAGAAGAAGTCCTTCGTTTGATTTTCAATTGATCCCATAGAACTTCAGCTAAGGATGTTAAAACCTACAATTTCAACATCAACCAGTACATTAACAGAGATGGTAATGTTGAATTTTGCCTATCAGAACTTAGTTCTAGGAAATGGCACATGCAGAACAATCAGATATTGCTCAGGAACCATATGCCAATGAAACAGTACCTGCTTTATATTTATTGTTGGAAGATATCCATTGATAACAAACGCAGAATACTCGGTCAAGGATGTTGAAGCAAAATCTTCAAGCAAAGTCTTCTTAGATCCAAATCCATACATGAGAAGACCAAGACCACACCTAAGAACATGAAATAAGGTGAGTACAAATGTCAACGAGTTTTGCATAACAGTAAAGTATAAACAAGGAGATAAGTATAAACAGCAATACACAAACCAGTTACAAAAGTTATTAAATTAAAGAGAAATACAAAAGGCAAATCTCAAAACTTTTAAACTCCAATCCATGTCAAAATGGACTTAAAACAATAAATAAACGGTGATAAAGTCCAGAAAACACTCAATGGCTAAAAGAATAGAATGCAATTTCTTGAGATTGGAAAATGTTAGGCAACTGCCTACAGAATGAATGAACCAGAATGTGGTAAAAGAACTATGATCCAGAATGTGGTAAAATCAGCAATCGAATAAGTATATCAACTAAAAAGCACTATAATTTCTAAAATGTAGCCAGAAAGATGACTAGGAATAACTCCAAGAAACAACCTTTAATGCCGGCAGACATCCAACACTGAGTTCGAGGCCAATGACCAGGGAGGTTAATTAGCTAATGGCATCTTTGAACGGTAGAATACTAACTCTAGAAACCCAAAATAGTTGTTACCATCCAACATTAGATACACATCTGATGAAAATTTATGCATATACCCCCAAGTCTACACGGTTCCAATTTAAAAAAGAATAGCATTTAGCATATCAGTGATCAATGTATAAAGCAATGTCATACCTAAGATCAAAAGCCCATCTGGTGTACAACCTCTTATAACTGCTAATCAAATCCTTGATCTCTTTCTCATGTTTGGGTTCAATATTAGATACAGCTGCCCTCAGTTCCTGCCCATTTCAGAAATAGATTCCAAAGTTTCAAACTTTAACAAAAGCAATGAAATTTGATGGAATGTTTTGAAGGAATTGAAAGCGAGCATTACCTGTTCGTCGACAATATTGATATCGGAGAGCTTAGAGTGGGACTTCACGGCGGAGCCACCGAGCTCCTTGGCCAGAAAGTAGTTTCTGGAGAACCCAAACTCTTCGTCTTCGGCATCGTTCATCTCCATTGCCCTTCGATTTTGGGTTTGACCGAGTTTGACCACAGCCCCAACACTACTCGGAGAAGAATTGGTGCCCTAGTTAGTTCTGTATGTGATGATTTTCCCGCGGTTTTACACCATCTGAGGGAAAAAGGGTTGGGCTGAGAATTGGGCCTTTCTGAACGGCCCAATGTGGCCCATATCCCATTGGGCATCTTTTGGTTGTTGTCGACACAAAGAAAAAAGGTGTACATAACGTATTAATGACGTGACAACTGAAACTTTGTAATTATGGTAAGTTGGTAACTAATAATGGCATAACACCAGGCATTTATTAGTGACGGACTTGACTGGTATCAATAACTGTTTAAGATGCTTTCTGATCTTTGCAAAATAGATCAAAAGGGCACTTTGTCCTTGGGTATAGAACTGACTTTTCAACTTATTTTCGTCCGAAATTTATAAATTACGTTATTCATTTATGATAATAATTAACGTATTAATAATTTGAATGAGACTTAAACCAACTCAATTAAATTTAAAATAACCATCACAAATCATACATGAAGCCCAAAGTTTTTAAATGAAGTGACATTATGAGTTCGACATTTAGGTCTCCATATCTGTTGGATCCAAAATAAATAAAGAATAAGATAGTAGAAGCTTTCATGTAAGATAAATGAAAAAAAAAAAAGATAAATAGACTGATGGATGGTATCAGGTTAATTACTGTAAGTTAATTCGATTTATGTATGAACTGACTCTATACAATAATAAACTAATTTAGAATTACTACTAGTGATTCACGCATGTCAGAATAATATTAGACGAGATAGCTAGCTTGAGGATAGTTGATCTGCTTCTATAACTTTGTTTCGATACTTAAATATCAAATTAAATCTATTTAATAGATCAATATTATACCGAAAATTCTTGCATCCGAACTAATATATATGTGAGCATTCAAACTCTCTTATTTATAAACAGTCAGTAATATAAATCTATGATTTAAGTCATTTAACCATTATATTAATTATTAACTATTACATCTGTAAAAATTAATCGTAAACAAAAATTATTTATTAATTCGATTGCATTAAACCAATAAACGAATATCATCGTAAGACTTTTAATTTTTGCCGATAGCTGTCCCGTAATATGATAATATCATCGTAACTTTTTATAATGTCAATAAAAAGAAAAAGAGAATAATAATAATAAAGAACTAAAAGGAGCACGGGGACCCTGAGGTCTGACCCCTGCGCAGGATAGCCAAGAGCACATGACACACGGCAAACAGGTTGATTAGCTTCCACCACTACCGAGAGCCAACACCAACAATCACGGAATCGTCTCTAGAACACACACACACACAATCATAATCACTACCCCATCTTCCTTCCTAATTCGGTAACAACTCTCTTTAATCCCTCTCATTATTCCACTTCCCCGCCCCAAAACCCTCTTTAACTGTCTCCTAATTACGACAGCTTACCGCTAATTACATCGGAAACCCAAATCCGCAGCTAACAATAAAGCCCGCCCCGCCCCCAACTCATTTCACTACTTGTGCATCCCCATACCCACAGCACGCCATCCCACCGTCCGGGCGTGGCTTCGGAGTTTGTGGGCCTTTGGATTTGATCTGGGTCTTTTTCTCTCTGATCGATCTGTGGGAAGAGGCTATGGTGGGATGAAGGAGAGAGAGAGGAATGGCTCGTGGAGGAGGAGAATGGGGAATTCATAAAGTGGTTAGAGGGAAATGGGCTTGTTCTTACAAGAAGACCACTCTCATCGTTTGCTGCATTAACATTGTCGTTGCTCTCTATGTTCTTCGCTCTCTCTACGCTTCTCTCTACATCTATTCCGACAGAGATTCACGTCTCAGTAGGATTCTCTCTTTTTTATCTCAAGAATTTGTTTGTTTAAAAAGTTTCGATTTTTTTTGACTGTTTTGGGAGAAACCCTGTTGCTAATTCAATGTTTGAATGCATGTTTAATTAAGGGAAACATTTTTCGTTTAATTAATTTGGTTCAGCTGTTGAGTACACTCCGGATCAGATTAGGAAAATGGAGGAATCAGTTCGGATTCGAAAGTCAGCCGAACCTGTAGAGCTTATTAGATTGGTAAGCAACAAAAGATTCGAGTCTGATCTGTTTTGATTGAAGCTGTAGAGGGATTTGCTGGAATGTTAATTTTGATGAAGGGACTGTTTGTTATGGCTTTTAGGTGAAGCAATTTAAGAAGGAGCTTTCCGCTGAGCGTCCACTGGGGTTTGAATTGCCAGAGTCTTTGAAACTGAAACTAACCAATGAGATAATTGACGAGTTGAAGAGTTTGCCTCTCAAGGCAAATGTCAGTGAGCAAAGAGGTTAGTGCGCCCTCAATTTGAGTTTCTTTTAGCCTGCCTCTCTTTTCTTTTAGAGATTCATGCAAATTCTACTTAGTATGAACTATGCAGCACTGTCCATCATTGAAATGAATTTGAGTATGAATTTACATTTTCATATTTGTCGGGTTTTACACTCTTGTATCAAACTAGATCTATCGTGTTGATGAGAAACTCATAGGAAGTGGTTGTTTTCGTATCATTTGTCATGATGGAATGAACACCAGTGTTCTCCTGAGCACAGTCAAGATATATTGGTGCAATAGAAATCAAAATATTCTTATCACTGTTACATCCCTAATCATTATGCCTTTTAAGTAATCCTAATAGTATGACTTAATTTTCTCTTGGGCATGATTTCTTGTTAATTGTATCTCTTATGGAAACACATGATCATGTAGCAATAGCATCATATGGTATGCTCCCTTGCTTCCAATTTCGAGTAAGAACTAGAATCTATTGAAAGAAAACAATTGAACTGAGGTTTATATGTAGAAACAAGCTAGGGGATAGCAAACCAGGTTGTCCAATCTTTTTTCAGCAATAGAACTAGAAATTTAGGATTGAAGGAAATGACAAGAAGTAAAATAAAGTTTATATATACAAACAAGCTGTGGGGCAGCGTATAAGAAAGGGATTTACGGGAAGATAGTCTTTTTTATTCTTTCTGTTTTGTTCTGTTATTTTTCCCTGTTCGTGTTTTTTTTTTTTTTCCCTCAAGGAACAACCTGCTATCCTGATGGTGTCATAACTTGTAATTTTTCTCCATTTTTATGACAACCAGATTACAGTAAGGATGTGAGCCAAGTGCAAAGGGTTAATTTTAACTTTTTAAGCATACTTTGCACCTCTCTAGAACTGTATGAATGGTTGTGACAGAGTAGACCAGAAACTCCCTAAAAATGCGGCACTTTTTGCTGCCATTTTTCTGTTTTTGGTGGATGGTGGCCTGGATAATTTGTATTACAATGGGTTACGAATTACTATGTTACTCATGCAACTTGGGAATTATTTTGTTTTTTGTGCGACTTAGGAATTACTGAATTGCTGGTGCTGTTTATGATTTTTAGATGTATGCATCTTGTGTGTTTTACTTTTGAGTTCCGTATAAGTGTAAAGGGATTCTTTCACTTGTTTAGTGCACATATTCTGCTCAACAATGAAATTTTCAAACCTGGTGATTCCTTGTACATTCTATTCTACTTGTAAAACTTTTGACCTTTGCATATCTACAACCTTGAAAAGTATAAACGCCCATGTTTATTATAAGATCTCTTGCAAAGCTCTTATCCGCTGGTAATAATTAAAGTTGCCAAATATGCCTGTAATGAGCTGAGTGATGCATGATATTGTGTTCTGTATGTTATTAACTCATCATGTCAATGGTGTTTGCTTAAACAAACAGACTTTGCTGAAAGATGGTGTAATGAAAAACTTGAACAAGCTAAACAGGTGATCCGTGAGAAAGGGACTTTAAATTCAACAACTTTGCTGGAGGAAGCAGGTATTCTGAACGCTTTGTTCCTTTTTGTGGTACTTTAATCTTATCTGTGTATGAAGCAAGTCTTTTAGCAAACTTATCAGTAGTGTTTACTATTCTGAGCTTCATTGTCTGTAGTAATGCTTGTAAAAGCTTTGGAGTCTGATAGGACACAGCTGTTGGAAGATATTGGCCTTTGGATACCTTCTGAAATTATTAACAATGAACACGACGATAAACCGGAGGGTGAACCGGATGACTTAGGTATTTCATCAGTTCCTTTTCTTCCCCTGCCCCCCGCCCCTTTTACGTACATTCATAGAAGTATAGGCCATGATAATTATCTGCTAATTTTGAGAGATTTGTTCCTTTGTCCTGCCACAAACTTATTATAGTATTAATGTGTATAATCTTTTCCTCTTGAAGATGAAGTTTTGCCCGGCAGGCCTCTTCCACCTGAATGCCACGCTGAACTTCATACAGATTATGATGGTGCTGCTGTAAGATGGGGGCTTAACCACCACAAAGACAGTGCAGCGGACTGTTGTCAGGCTTGCTTGGTTCAAGCAAAACGTGCCAAGCCTAATGAAAAGAAATGTAATGTATGGGTTTACTGTCCTGCAGAAGATGGTTGCCATTCTCCAGATATCTATGAGCATAGACTTGGAGAGTGCTGGCTGAAATTTGTAAGAATCAAACAACTTTGCATTATTATCTCCCTTTCTATCTTATGAAGTTTGCTGCAGATTATTTGTCATTATGTGGTTTCCCTCCGGTCTAATATTTCTTGTTTCAATTAATAAAATGCAGGCAGAAACACCTAAGCTTAATTTCAAGGACAAGTATCCGGAGTCATACAGAAGGTCACACCCATCTGCACCAGTTATTGTTCCTTGGGCCTCTGGCATTGTTGGTGCCGCATAAGAGTATTGTCCCACAAGAACGATAAACTCTTGTCATTGTCAGGTGACCTGCATAGGTTTCCATGTTCTGGGAATATTGCAAAATGCATGAAGTAGCTCTGCCGGAATCTGTAATCATCTTCTCCCTGTGTTTGTTATATTTTGTTCCTTATTAATTGTTTTGTGAAAAAAAATAGAAGAAATAGGGAGAATTTTTTGAGGAGGCTCAAGGCCCGGGTAAAAAGGGTATGCTCCATGCTGTTGTTGTTTCACAAGTCATTTTTTGTAACACGGATTGTCATGGTCTTGGTGCTGATAATTCAAGATAAAGAAGTCTTGGTTAGAGGCAAAGTGAGTTTTGTTAGACATGGAAAATTTTCCTGTGAATTATTAATTAATGGGAAATGTGAGTTTCTGTTTCCGAACACTTTGTAATGCTCCCATTCCACAAGTAGAGACTTAATTTTCTTGTTTCTAGAGTATCTTTTGGTCAAAGTTTTCTTCTTTTTGTACTCATCGGTTGGTTTTGTATCTTTGAGAAGATAATAAAATCCATTTAGAGGCTAGTTCCTTCTGCCTGATTCAAAGTAGGTTTGATTGTGATTAAAAAACTGAAGCTCATTCAGCTGATTTGAAATTTGTTATTTTCGTTATTCAGATGGATTAAACTTCGAGTCAGTGTCTAAAAATAAATGCTCTTAAACACTTTATCGAAAGAGTTTTGATTTATATTGCATTAATCAAACGACGAGTTTGAAACCCAACTCATTTCTGCGTTAGAATCCGACTTCCCCTCCTATTGCATTTTAAAGCCCGTTTGATTTGCAGAGTTTCATTTTTGGGCAGACAACCAGTAATGGTAGTCATTAATCACTCGGTGGACCATTATTGCCACCTCTACAACGCGCATTTTTCACACTCCTAAAGATATACAATACACATTAACCCATCCATAAAGAGTCCGTCATAATCGAGCTACTGCCTAGAGACATAGAAAACCTAAAATCTTAAGTAAAGACGTCTTGGACAGCGATGTAATCTAAGTAACCAAGTAACCTGACACCACTAGAGAATGAATCGAGTTAGTCGAGTTTAAACCCTAATTTATTCGTAAGCTTCCAGGACCACACTACGCAGAAGGGGCTTCCCTGTAACACTAAAAACGGAACCTGAATCCAATAACGGCCCGGATTCCATGTTGTAATACAAAACCCACCAGGATCCCAAACATGGGCCCAAGAATGAATTGGCCTTAGAGCAGCAGCCTACAAAAGGCAAAACACACCCAATGCAAAGGCCCAAGCCCAAGGGAAAAAGCTTTGAGCACCCCAGGGCACCTCCACTGCTGACAAGCCGCACCAATGACTAACCATGAATCGCAGTGCCCCTGCTTCCCTGCTCGAATCGGCACAGCCGCAGAGCGCTGACAATGCCAGAATAGTATTACCCCAAGACCGCGACCGGCAAGAGTCGTCCAGACTCGACCTCCGCCAAGTCGACACCTCCACCAATTTCCGCTCCAACAGCCGCACTGATCCACCACAAACAGTCATTACCCAATCTCCAACACCACATAACTCCCAACACTACGGAAGTCGAGCGGAGAACGCTGCTAATCAAGAGGATGAGAAAAAATAGATAACAGGCCGCAGCCATCAAAAGTCCCTAGTGGGAGATGGTGGAGACGACGACCCAAAAGAGTTGTCGTTCCCATTTGGGTGTTCGAAGAATTTTTTGTTGCCAGGCGGAACCCTAGCAGAACATGTGATGGTCACACTGTTGAACATTATTTAATGGCACTAGATCACTTTACTAATGTTCAATCAAGAATTTTGTTGGTAGGTGCTTACATACATGTTATACTCAGTTTCAATGAATTCATCTATTTGTTTCCCCCTTTGTTTAATCTTTAGCTTCCGGTTTAGGAAAAAAAACATATGAATAGTATCCAAACTAAGCCTTATTCTAAACTTTCATACCCGATTTTTGGAAACTATCACATTGGTACGTAGAGTTTCCAACCCGACCTAACTTGCATACATGCCATCATGGACGGCGTTAACTATCAAGCCACACGCTAATTTTGGTTGGGTATTTGGGTCATTTCCTTACCCAACCTTACTGTTTTTTTTTTGGGCTAAAATATGATTGGAAAGAGCAGAGCCTCCCAACCTGATTTATTAAAAGAGTTGGATGATACAAACAGAAGAAAGGAGGACATCGCCCATACCCCTAGCCAAAAAACAGAAAAGCTAAAGTGGTTCCAACCTCTAGTTGATCAATAGATTAAAAGCGACAAGAAAACTACAACTCAAATAAACTGAAAATTGGGAAGACCAAGTGAGTCTCGCCGACAAAGATCCAAAAGAAAAGGAGGAGCAGAAACGCAAATCTCTGTTGTCACGCACTGAATTTTAAATAACAATTTCAAATCCGAAACGTGAATTAAATAACTCACTGGAATAACATCCAGAAATATTATTTTGTTTTTTTAAAACAAACACTACACTCGCCACTCTAATATAAAATGTCAAGATTCTCGAGTTAATTATTACAATTCACACACAATGTAAATTGTAAAGCTCTTATGAGCATAACAAACCTCACAAAAGAAAAACGAATAAAATAAATACTGTCACTCTAAACAGCTCAATCACCACCTTGATTCTCCTGACCTGCAGGATTATCAGGTACACCGTTTGAATAGTATACCGGGATTGCAACAACACAAAACCCAGTAAGCTTTTGAAAGCTCGTATGAGTAAATAGAAATAAAACAGTAAATCAACAACTTTTACTCAAAACAATCACAATTCAAAACAAAACATTCCACCTCCATTTCCAAACCATTTTCCAACAAATCTCATCACTCACTACTCGACCCATCTTATATAATAAATATGTATTCATGATCACGAGTAATTCAACTCGCTGCTTTCATGTCATACGTCAATTTTCAAAAGTGTATTCATGATCACGAGTAATTCAACTCGCTGCTTTCATGTCATCCTATGGCAGACAGACTAGAACTCTAACTGAATCGTAATGTGTCACCTTGGCCAAGGTTCACGCTTACGATAATCTTGCCTTAATCACCACTTGTGACCAATCCGTAGATCAAAACATTTAAAAGTTGTCCTATGACTCCTATCTGACTCAAATGTTACGCTTCGACTCACTTATGCTTTCTCACAATAAAATCAATAATTACATGATATATTGTATTTCTATAGAAAGTAAGTACTCGAAATAATAATCCAAAAATCCAATAGCACACCATCCAAATATATATATATATATATATATGTAATCATCCACTCAGGAATGACCACTAATATCAACTATAATTTGCGTATAATTTATTAAATACATACGGAAATAATGAAATTTGGTTCGTAAATGAACCATGTGAGATTTACTCACCTCTTATCTTGTTGCGTCTTCTATAAACCAAAACCACAATAATTCAATTGCTCGCCACTCAATCCGTCAAGTACCTAATCAAGTATGGTCTTTACTTAGCACACGAAACACGGAATAAACTTAAATGATGATCCAACGGTCGAATTCTAAAATAAAGATGATCCAACGGTCGGATCCTCACGGATCACCCTTGGAAACATCCTAACAAAATTATATGAAAATCTGACGGACAGTTTCTCACGAATCGCCTCCCAAATCACTGTTTTATAATTATACGAAAATCCAACTATCGGATCTTCCCGCGTGACCTCACAAAGTCATCGGGACAGTCATACGATCAACATATTAAAATTTGAAGCAAAACCGATGGTCAGATTCTCAAAAATCGTGAACCAAAGATAAAACGTCAAAACGTTAAATAGGAGCGTAAAACTTAAATTGACTATTTATCAACTTTTTCTAACATGACCATGTTATATATCAAAATGCTTGTATGGATGCACAGATCATCGTCCAGATAATAAAAACTCAAAATATGGTCCGACACACCGCCACACGTGGCTGTTAGACGGCGGTCAACGCCGGTCAACCACTTCCGATGCAAAAATTGTCAACTACAAACTTCTTCAAAATAAAACGGTGATCAACTTTCATACCTGGAGCTAAGCGAGATTTGGTCTAAATTGTCCTAGATCGAGCTTTGAAGTTGGATTAATCTCGGCCTTCTGATCTCGTTTCCAGATTTAACCAGAGCCGTCAATCTTCAATCCTTGATCTACAGCTCTACACTCAAAATCGTGATACAAGCTACATATAGGGATGATCAGGAGGATGAGGAGATCACGAAAATACCAACGATCGGTCGAGAAAAAGCCGGAAAATGGAATTTCTGGCCTGATCCGTTTTGCACTTGGGTCGGCATTCGATCTCCACTTGGAGGCAGCGGCGGGGCGGGGCGAAGGCTGGGGTCGGCGAGGCGCGCTGGTCTGGCACAGGCCGGAATGAGGCGGCCGGGAGTGGCCGGTTCCTACCGTGCGGGTCGGGACTGGGTCGGATGGAGAGAGGGACTGCGCACGGATGAGAGAGAGCTGGGGAAGAATGGAAATCTGGATTTTTTTTGGGATTTTCTGAAAAATTCCCGAAATTCCTATATTTATAGGAAAAACTCAATTTTCAAATATTCGTAATAAATTCATACGAACTCAGAATATTACGTTCCACATATGCACGGTATCAACGAGCTCTACAACTTTCATGAAGAAAGTTTTCTCAAATTATGAACATATAAAAAGTCAATTTTCACAACCCCCTAAATAACGTTCGTTTTCGAAAATAAAATCATTCGAAACCTATTTTCTCAAACCACGACAACCGAATTAATCTCAAATATCATAATTCAAATAATAGAACAATTATTGAATTACATAAATATATTTTATGAAAATTCGGGTCTTCACACCTGTCTCCTCCACCGAAGCAGAGGTGCAAATCCCTTCTTCCTCCCCTCATCGCCTTTTTCGTCTTCGATTCTTCCGCAACAGTAGAAGCCCAGCCATCCAAATCTTCATCAAATGGGCCTGCAGATTCCTACATCAGTAGCATGATTAGCCTTACATCTAAGTCCGAAATTCGCTACTAGGGTATGCCCTTCGACATCAATACCAAGAATTCAGCATCGGCTTGATGGTATTGCAAATACCGCGCCCTTTTGGCTTTGTTAAGCTTTTGGGTCCTTTTTGTTTTTGTGAATTTCATCTGGGTTTTGTTGGGTTGTGATTGGAAAATGGATTTGAGTTGCTTTATGTGATTTGACCCTATGTTCTTTCCCTAACCTCCTCTAAAAATGCTTGCCAATTAGCCTTTGTCTCCTCTGCGTTTGGGTCCGCATATGGCCAAATGGTAATTAGAAGCCATTGACAGGGTAATTAGAGGAGATAGATTGACCTATTTTTGGACTATTCTTTGTTTTTTGGTAGGAATAGCCCTACTAATTGACTTGTTAGTTAACATTGGCGATAAAGGCAGAGGAGACGGATTTACCTCTCACAGTTTGCCACATGGCATGATAGTTAATGCTATCATGGACGGCATGTACGAAAGTTGGGTCTGGCTGGCATGGATACCCTAGATACCAAAGTGATAGTTTCCAAAATTCAGGTATGAGAATTTAGAACGGCACTTAGTTTAGGTACTGTTTCTATTTTTTACCCTCCTATCTTATTTATTAAAAAATTGTTGGTACCCACCAGAAGGAAAAGGCCAAAAATACACCTATAGCTTGGAATGGAAATAATTAGGCCTGGGCTCGGGTCGATTCGGGTCTGAAACAATCGGTTCGGGCTTTTTCGAAAATGAAAACCGACAGAACCCGATCCCAAAAGGGACGGTTCGGTCTTCGGGCTTTTCGGGCCTAATGTGCAAAATTTACAAAAATTCAGTCAAAGGCGAGGTTCGAACCCTCGATCCCTTGCACCAAATCCTTGCTTCCAACCACTGGAGCATGAGACTTTCTTTGAACATATTGTTCGACGTTTATATTTATTTGTCCTACGCAGTAGAATATAAAACAAAATAAAAGGTTCTGCCCTTGTTTTACTTTCTACTCTCTCTTTCTTTTCTGGTCTTCTTCGACACTTTCTTCTTCTTCTATTCATATATTCTTCTTCTTCTTCTTCTTTTTTTCCTTCCTTCCTCCCTCTTTCTTTTCTAGTCTTCTTTTACACTTCTTATTCTTCTTCTTCTTCTACAGTTCTATTCATACATTTTCCCCCTCTCTTCCTCCTCAATCCCTATTATGCAGTTCGTCAATGGCGGGTTGGATGAAGGGGAGAGTGAAGAGGGGCTCGGTTAGGAGGAGTGAGGATTGGGCAGGGTTGACCCGGAGGACTTGGGGAAGAAGTGCCCAGATCTCTAGATCTCACTATTCTGCTGTTGATTGGGTACCGCCGTCTCCGGAGCCCAAAGTTGGAGTTGCTAACAGGTTTGGAGTTTCAGGCTTTTAACCAAAACTGCTAACAGGTTTGCCGTTTGGGGTTGAATCGTTGATAATGGGGCTGGGTTTTCAGTAATTGGGGAAGAACAAGGACTGATTGGCTGAGATGTTTTTGAGAGAGACAGAGGCTGAGACTGTCAAAGGAGGAAAATCGGGCCTAATTGGGCTTTCGGTCTCTGCACATTTGGACCCGAGACAGAACCGAGAAAATATATTCGGGTCGGGCCCTAGACCGAACCGATATTTTCAAAGCCAAAACCGAACCGAATCGGGCTTTTTCGGTTTTTCGGGTCGGGTTTTCGATTTTTCGGGTCTGGACGCCCACCCCTAGAAATAATGCAAGAGTCTGATCACGTAAAACATGCGACAAAAGCTTCTTTTTCCCCTCCATCCTTTTAGCACAGTTGTACAAAATCACTTCTCTATATAATTCAACTCATAGGTGTCTGTTGACTCGAAACCTCTCCCTTCCTCTCTCTTCTCCATCTTCTATTCTTCTTCTTAATGGGTTCCAGTGAAATCTCGCTTGAAGTTCCTCTATACGCGCGAGTACTCGATCAAAGATGGAACAATTGAGAGACTTGTTGGAACCCAAGTTGTTCCGGCCTGGTTGGACCCTTAAACCGGAGTTTTTTCCAAAGACATAGTGATTTTCCCATAAACCAGTGTCTCAGCCAGAATTTACCGACCCAATATCACCGCTACTGACCAAAAGCTTCCTTTGATCGTTTACTGTATGTCATGGTGGAGCAAGGAGCCATTAATTGTTGTTTCTGTTAATTACATATTAGCCCCTGAGAACCCACTGCCGATTGCCTATGAGGATTCTTGGGCAGTACTTCATGTTGTGAGTTGTCAACCATGTGCAGCACTAGATCAGAATGATTATGTCTACCTTTCAGAATTGACAACCGATCTACAACTAGGATTAATGATTCAATGAGCTGTATACTCTACTTTTGTAATCCTATTTATACTTCAATGTAAGATGAATAGAACATACCGATTTACTCGATACTTGACTTGGTATCAGAGCAGAGTCTCCTTGGGCTATCTTCGTCCTTCTCCGCCCGTCTGCATCACTAGGCGTCCGTCAAAGAATGACCAATCATCTTCTTTTTTGACTTCGACGTCATCTTCTACGGCGCATCAGACCCAATCTTGTAGACTCATCTTTTCCGGTGAATCAGACCCAATCTTCCAGACCACATTCATCTCCCTCAGTCCGGATTTGCTCGCTGTCCTCATCTGACCCGAGCTTCCTACCTGCACACACTGCTGCAACAGCCCAGTCGCAGCACCCTTGCAGCCTCTAGCCTCCAAGCTCTATCAGCCCACCTCCGACTCGGCCCCTCGCCCAGCGCACTTCTGCGCACCCACCGGCCGCGCAACTCCACAACCCGCCATCGCTGACAGACCATGTGCAGCTCCACTTTGACCCACTCATACAAGCCCAAACTGGCCCGGTGAAGCCTCCGGACGAGCACAGAGGAGCACACGATCCTCGCCCAAACTCGCTGCGGTTCCCAGACTCAGCCTTCACCGTGGACCAGAAGGCCTCAGACCGTCGCTCAACCCACTGTTGCTCTGTCCCAGCATCCCACCGATCATCTCTCCTCTCCCCGGCCGCGCAGCTCCACCGGCGCCGTAGCTCCACAGGCGCCACCCTTGAAGACCCACTGCTCTCCTTCACTCGCCGGTTCTCAGACTCGGCCAGAAGTTTTTCTGAAATTCTGAGGTTATAATTTTTCAACCCGTGCAAGACTGCAAGTCCACAAAAAAAAAAATTAATAATAATAATATTATTATTTAATATTATTATTATTATTATTGCACGATCTATTATTGTTATTTCGCTGCATACTCTGTGATTGTGTGATATTCCTTCAATATTATTGCAATTGGTGTTAATGAAAGTGAAGGTCAGAGTTCCAAGATCAATGAGGTCTAAAAAGTTGAAGTTTCTGTCCAAAGTTTGGACGGTGGTTCTTTTGGGGGTATGAAACTCAATGGTACCAATTTTCGAACGTAGAAGAAGATTATGTCCGTCTATCTTCGTGGTATACACAAGATGGGGCATGTGACTGGAACAACCAAAGCTCCTAGTGAAGAGGATGTGGATGCCTATACTAAGTGGGAGGATGATGATGGATCTGTGATGGCAATCTTATTCAAAGCCATGACTGATGATGTGCTATAGTTGGTGGAAGCATGTGATACTGCTGAAGCAATATGGAAGACATTGGGAGATCTATATACAAATGAGTCTGATTTTATACAGGTTCATGAATTAATGTGCAAAGTTGTAACTATGCAACAGATTAAGCAATCAATAGCTGTGTATTTCACCAAGCTGAAGAATGTATGGGCTGAAATTGATCAGAAGCGTCCGTGCAAGATCAAGAATCAGGAAGATCTTGTGTGGTATCAGAAGGAGAAGGAACTTGAAAGAGTTCATGTATTCTTGAGAGGGCTTGATGATAAGCATAGCAATGCCAAAGGAGAATTGCTCAGAATGACAGACCCTCCTAGTCTAAACACAGCTTTTACATACATCCGTAAGGATGAGTCTCAGCAGGACAGTATCAAACATACACAGGTTGAAGTGTCTAGCCTAGCCATTCAAGCAAAATCACCAGCACCATTTCTCCAACAGCAGAGATCAGTCCCACTGCATCAACAAGGTCCTCCACCAAGCTTCACCAACCGCCCCCGTCCTCAATGCTCTTATTGCAATGACCTTGGACATGTTCGACAGACCTGTTGAAAGTTGAACGGGTACCCCAACAAGAAAGGTTATCATCCTAAGGCAAAGGCAGCTGCAATTCAGTTGATCCAAGAACCAAACTTCTATGGAGTGACCGGACAGGATCATCATACTGGAGGTGGGGCTGCTCCTACGGCCTCTGTAGCTGGTCATGGTAAGATTGGTATGGCTTTAAAGATTTCTAACTTTGTTGGTTCAGATACATGGATTATTGATTCTGGTGCCTCCGATCATATGACTTATGATAAATCGTATTTTACTGACTTGTCTTCCCCACAAGTATCCTATGTTACTAATGCCATTGGTGAGGCCTTTCCTGTGTTAGGGTCAGGGTCAGTCCGTATTACTCCCACCTTAGAACTTCATAATGTGTTATAAATACCTGACTTGTCTCATCATTTGATATCTGTTCCAAAGTTGAACACTGAGTAGCAATGTTCCGTAACCTTTTATCCTATGTATGTGATTTTTCAGGATCTTCTCACCAGGGAGATAATCTGTCGAGTGTATCTGAGGGGCAGGTTGTTCCATCTGGATCAGACATACACATGGGAGAAACCAGAAGGACAGTCTCGCACCACTTTGACTTTGAATTCTGATAAGCTAAGTGAAATTTGGTTGTGGCATCGCCGTTTAAGGCATCCATCTTTTAGTCTTATGAGAAAAACCATGCATACTCTTCTTATTGGTGTGGATGAGTCTGTTTTCCATTGTGAAACGTGTATTTTGGCCAAGAGTCATCGTGCTACTTATTCTCCTAGTGTTTGCAATAAAAGTATTATTCCTTTTGAAGTTGATTCATTCTGATGTTTGGGGACCTTCTAGAGAGCCCACTGTCTCGGGTATGAGGTATTTTGTGTTGTTCATTGATGATTGTACTAGACTGTCATGGGTTGTTCTTCTTAGAACCAAAGATGAAGTCTTTCCAATTTTTCAAGCTTTTCGTACTCTTGTTCAAACACAATACAATAGCATCATTAGAGTCCTACGATCTGATAATTGGGGGGGGGGGGGGATATGTTAATCGTGTTTTCAAGGACTTCTTTCAAACACATGGGATTGTTCACCAAACTACGTGTCCACAAACTCCAAAACAAAATGGCGTGTCCGAAAGGAAAAACCGTCATTTACTTGAGATGGCTCGTGCCATTCTATTTAGTGCTCATATGCCTAAGTATCTTTGGGGCGATGATGTACAAGCCTCCTCCAATCTTATCAATCGTCTTCCATCTAGTGTCATTCAGGGAAAAATTCCATTTGAGGTCCTAGCATCTCATGTCTCTTTGCCATCATTTCATAATCTTCTTGCCCGTGTTTTTGGTTGTGTGGTCTTTGTCCATGTTCCTAAAAATCATAGGTCTAAGTTGGATGCCCGGGTGGTTAAATGTGTGTTTGTTGGTTATGGCGGATATCAGAAAGGGTACAAGTGCTACCAATCACCTACCAGAAAGTACTATGTTACTATGGATGTTACTTTCTTTGAGGACATGAGTTATTTTTCCTCATTTGATACTGCTCTTCAGGGGGAGAATTCATACTTTGAAGAGTTGTATCAGGGTGAGGGGGAGGAATTGAAAAGAAGTGAAGAAGTAACACAGGAAGGAGATATTTCGGGGGGTCGAGTTGAGATCCCTAATCCATCGAATAAAGTAGTCGAAGAAGCAGAAGCTCCAAGCATCCAGACACCAGTTTCAATCACTGAAACTGAAGCTGAAGACACAACTGTCCCCTCAATCGCTGCTCCTACCCCTGAACCACAGCTCCTTGGTATTGAAGATCACTCATCTGAGGTATGTTCACCTACTGGTACTAATAGTAGTGAGTCCAATGTTGAACAGTATGTGTTGCCAAAAAGGTCTACTCGTGGTCAACCACCCAAAAGATATGAACCTACTGTTCATGCAAAATCAAAGTACCCAGTAGCTAATTATATGTCCACTAGGAGATTGTCTAAGTCATATGCATCATTTGTGAATCAAATATCTGCCGTATCAGTACCTAACAAAGTACATGATGCATTGGGGGATCCGAAGTGGAGAAAGGCAATGGAAGAAGAGATGGAGGCGTTACAGAAGAACGATACTTGGCTACTCGTGCCTTCACTACAAGGCAAGAAGGCTGTAGGTTGTCGTTAGGCGTTCACCGTCAAACATAATGCAGATGGATTAGTGAATCGATATAAAGCACGCCTTGTAGCAAAAAGGTTTACTCAGACGTATGGTATCGACTACGATGAGACTTTTGCTCATGTTGCCAAAATGAACACTATTCGGGTTCTGCTTTCATGTGCTGCTAATTTAAATTGGCCACTCCGACAGTTTGATGTCAAGAATGCATTCCTTCATGAAGAGTTATCTGAGGAGGTATACATGAGTCTTCCACCTGGGTATGTAGCTGCTTCTCCTGGTGATTTTGTATGCAAATTGAGAAAATCTTTGTATGGTCTCAAATAGTCACCTCACGCTTGGTTTGGGAGGTTTTCACAGTTCATGCGGAAGTTTGGTTACAAACAGAGTAACTCAGACCATACATTATTCCTCAAACATCAACAAGGGAAGGTAACAACTCTAATCATTTATGTTGATGATATGGTAATTACTGGCAATGATACTATTGAGATGGATATACTACAGAGACAGCTAGCCTCTGAGTTCGAGATGAAGGACTTGGGCGAACTAAAGTACTTCTTAGGAATTGAGGTAGCCAGGGGGAAAGAAGGGATCTACTTGTGCCAAAGAAAGTATATTCTTGACCTACTGACAAAGACAGGTATGTTGGATTGCAAACCTATTGACACTCCTATTGAACAAAACCATTGCTTAGCAGAGTATCCAGATCAAGTACCTATTGACAGAACTGGCTATCAAAGGTTGGTTGGACGCTTGATTTATTTGGCTCATACTAGACCAGATGTTGCATATGCAGTGAGTGTGGTAAGTTAGTTCATGCATAACCCGAGTGAGAGTCACATGGATGCTGTTGTGAGAATTTTAAGGTACCTGAAGTCAGCTCCAGGGAGAGGAGTAATGTTTTCTAAACACAACAGCATTCTCGAGGTTTGTGACTTCACAGATGCTGATTGGGCTAGAAATATCACAGATAGGAGGTCAACATCAGGATACTTTACCTTTGTGGGAGGTAATTTGGTTACATGGAAGAGTAAGAAACAGAAAGTTGTGGCGCGATCCAGTGCTGAAACTGAGTATAGAGGTATGGCTCATGGGGTGTGTGAATTACTGTGGCTGAGAAATCTGTTACGGGATTTAGGTTTCAAACTCAAAAACACTATACAGTTATATTGTGACAACCGAGCAGCCATTGACATATCACATAATCCAGTACAACATGATCGTACTAAGCATGTGGAGGTTGATCGTCACTTTATAAAAGAGAAGCTTGATGCCAAGCTTGTTAGCTTTCCTTTTGTTCATTCTGAAGAGAAACTCGCAGATATACTTACCAAAAGAATTTCCTGGAAAGCATTTTATGACTCACTAATCAAGTTGGGCATTGTTGATGTGTATGTGCCAATTTGAGGGGGAGTGTCGTGAGTTGTCAACCATGTGCAGCACTAGATTGGAATGATTATGTCTACCTTTCAGAATTGACAACCGATCTACAACTAGGATTAATGATTCAATGAGTTGTATACTCTACTTTTGTAATCCTATTTATACTTCAATGTAAGATGAATAGAGCATACCGATTTACTCGATACTTGACTCTTCAATGGGTTTTTCGTGGTGATCGAAGATCGTGACGATTGGGTTAAGGATCATGTTGACTTTGAGCGAATGTTCTTGGTGGGAGATAGCCCCAGCACTATTGCACATCACCTTGGCCTTGCGGGTCAAGAAGTCCGACCCATTCTTATTTCTGGGGGAAAGTTCCCATTGGCCTGGAGGTGGAGAAAAGCTAAAAGGTTTTATAGACGGACACAAACCAAAATTAATAGAAAGCTTGATCTGTTACATTGATGATATCCGGCCACCTGGGTTTTATTCAATCATAAATAACATTATAAAAAAATAAAGTATGGTGGTTGATGATCATTTGCCCCCATACGTTGAGATTACAACATGCAAATTGTTTTATTACTTCAAACAATGTATGCTAAAATAAAGAACCATATGCCAAGACTTTCTCGTGGAACTTTGCAACATCCATATCAGTGATCAGACTTTGCAACATGTCCATGGGGAGACCTTGCAAGGCGAAGCCGCTTCTCTTCAGACAGCAATTTTGCAAACCTACACATTAATATAAGTTGCAAGTTTCTGTTAGCTAGGTTACATATTTTACCATTCTATATAGTAAAACCTGTTCAGCAATTAGGGATTTCAAACATATTATGCACGTAGTTACCTTATAAGAGCCTCTTTATTAGTCTCATGATTACAAGCTTCGAATTTGCCTGTCTCTAAATTAACCCTGGAAACTGGTTGTTTCAATAGTCCTTCACCAACTTTGAGAAGACGGTCCAGATTCTTCTGTGTTGCTATATCTACGGAAGATACTTCGCCGCTTAGTGTGTCATCCTGCGTTTGTTCATTTCCATCCAAATTAGTACGTGTATGTGTATGTCAATTATACATCAACTCAACTCCAATTTATGCTATATAGAAGCATATACCTGAATTCGAAGATAGTTTTTCTCCGAGTGAAGGGCTTTGAACACCACAGAAAGATGCAAATCGACCATATCGGCACTTGCTTGACTGAAAACATTGATTAATGGGGTGGAACCACCGCTCGTTAACCAATTCAACACACCCCACTCGGAGGCAACATGAGCATTGTATTTCAGTTCAGCTTTCGATGAGCCAGTTCCTAAGGATATCACCAGAAATCGTCCATAGTCCATTGGTTTTATAGGAAAGAAGTCTGAACTCCCCTTAATTAATTCCTTTGTCACTTCACCGATAGCGATCAAAGTCTGAAAGGGCAAAAATAAAATTATTGGTTTATTTTTTTTAATGGTTTATATTGGCTACGTGATAATATGAGTATTGAATATACCGGATTATTTGCTGCCAATCCACCATCTATCAGGTGAAATTCTCTAACTTTTCCTTTCAGGCCGTTGGTTTTAAAATAATGAGCTGGGAGGTAAGTTGGCGCCGCTGAGGTTGCAATACATATGTCCGAGAGTAGGGCATCAAAGGAAGGCTTATTTTTCACCTGTCCAACCCATAAATTTAAGCAGATGCACATCACAATTCACTCAAATACATCATTGCAGTTAATTTTCTTGTTAACTAGTTTCGACATGGTAAGGAAACACCTATAAGATGTAAAAATGAAATAGAATTGGAGATCAAACCTTGAAGCTGGAAAAGATAGCTGGCTGGAGATTCTTTATGTCAAATGCAGGAATGACAACATTAGTCAATGTTTGGTTCAGTTTTTTGTCACCAAGCTTTTCCCTAACCAAGCCATGTAGATACTTCCCATCGTATTTCGGTCCTGCTAGAGCTCTGATGATCTTTCTAGCACAAGGAAACAGCCAACCACTGTAGACGACAATGGTTAAAATGTTATAGAGTTTAGAAGAAATTAGTCATCCAAATTAATATTTATATGAGTGTGCGTAGCAATGAAATATATATATATATATATTTTTTTTTTTTTTTGGGGGGTGTGGGGAGGGAGGGGCGGGGGGAGAGTGGGTCAAGATTAACATTAACGTACGTCTTCTGGGGGAAGATTTTAGGGGAGTGGGTCAAGTAGAAGTCCTTGATATCTTTGGCAGCAAATAGTGGACGGTCATTCTCATTTGGGGCTGTAAGCATGGCAGTTACGAGACCACCTGTGCTTGTCCCTGTAATCACATCGAAATAGTCGGCGAGTCTTGCATCTTCACCGTCCAACTTCTGCAACATGTTGAAACATTAATAAACTGATTAATTAAACGAGTAGGAGCATACAATTTATAATTTTTGTATGTATCTTTGACCATTTTGACATATGTTCTACCTGAAGTTCAGACTCAAGGAAAGCGAGGATGGTTCCTGGGATAAGCCCTCTTATTCCACCGCCATCGATGCTCAGAACAGTGATTAGGTTTCCAAAGGTTGGGGGCTGTAAAGCGATACTACCAGTTCTTTCCATAGCTAGGATCAGTTTGGACTTTGAGCTAGCTCCAAGAGGCTTTGGCAAATAGCTGGAACAAGTTGTTTAACTTGGTGAATGAGTTTCCATCTGAAAGAAGTAGGGGTATTTATACTTAAAGCTCCTGGCAGCTTGCTAGATAGCCCGACGGACAGATCGACTACTTATCACTTTCCTGGAAAAGTAACACCAGACCAATCAATGGCCGGATCCTCATGCGTGCAGCACCAAATTTAAAAATTGGAACTTGCAAGGTTAATTTGAAATGGTCAATCATTAAAATTAAACGTTTATATTGAGCATGGCCTTGTATATAAGTAAACATTACTATCACTTAACAGATCGACATCAGGACTATAAGTCTATAACAGACTATTTAAGCTGAAGGTAATCCTCCAGCTCAACGATGAGCTATAGTTTAATTAATTATGTGCCCTGAAGTGACTTGGAGATATAGGATATTTTTTTTAAAAAAAAAAAAAGATATAGGATTAAAATGTGTAAACCATGAATAAAAAAAAATTTGAACATGTGATAGAAACATAATCAAAATAGTAAGGATAATGATTAAAATATATGAAAGGCTGCCTAGCTTCATCATCTATTCATTACATTTGTTTTTGGGCTTCATGTCTTGACGTTTTGTATCTGCGTTACTGTTTAGGTTAGTCACAGTTGATTAGAACCAGTTCGGAGTCCTGTACGTTAGACCATTGATCATTGGAATTAACTACACTAATTAAATTTAATCATATTGGTCATGCCGGCCGCCGAGTTAGCTTGATAAAAGTTAAGTTATTCAAATGATTTCCACATATTAATTTCGGCCATTATGAGAGGCTTCTCGAAGGTGCCTCTCTTGAGACTTTGAGAGAACCATTAAAGACAAAATAAATAAAATTAGAACTCCCTACAAGTTAGGTTTTGTCCTCTATTGGTGAGTAATAGAAAACCTACGGATTAAAATCTAATCAGTTAGTTTCCAAAGGAAAACAAATAAATAAATAATAGCATCATTAATTTCAGTAATTTGTTGCAGTAGTCATTTCTTTGTTCTGCAATGACACCATGTACTTAAAATATATATATATATATTATATATATAATATTATATTATATTATATATATATAAAAAGGGAAAAATAGAACATTGGAAAACAGCCAGATGTGTATAATTCCTATTATGTAGTGGACATTTCCTAGAAGATAATCAAGATATTCAATTTGTACTTCTGTTGGTTAGCTGTCGTGAACGTTAAGGCCCAGAAAACAAAGTTTATGATGAATGAGATGAGGATTTCTGCTTGTTTTGTTTTTGATTAACATGCATTTTATTATAATGATTAGGACAGAACAGATAAAGACCGAATTAATTCGGTGTTTAAAGTGGTGTAAACACAAAATTAGTCCTAGAAGTACATCCCTGCCAATTATGTGGGCAGCCCAGGTTTGTATATTGGGGGCTCATAATTCTTATGCTGAATCATGGAATGTTATATAAATTGGCTAGGATTCAGAAAGAGTTGAAGGACCACCACTTCTAAAGACGTTATATCAAGCTAAAAGCTATAATACAGGGTTGAAAATAAGTGTTCATTCGTTTTCAGCCATTATATGTGTTAATGTGTATGATCATTACCCACTTTCTAGTGAGTGCAATTCTATTTCATCTGCAGCATCCTAGAATTTGACTCCCATGGAATTCGAGTTATTTATTTGATCCTATTCTCAGTTCGATACGTTCCAATTTAATTATTTGTACAGGCCTAGGATGCCCATCTTTTGGTTATGGAGCCATGGAAGAATTGGGACCTTTTAGAGTCATTAATGATGGAAAGACACTGTGTTCCTACATTAATACTTGATTAACATGGATTTAATACAGTACTTTAGACTAATAATGATGCAAGGAAAATTGTTGTTTTCATGTGTGGATGCAGTGGCAAATATACTGTTTTTGGAGTCTCCGGCAGGAGTGGGGTTCTCACACTCAAACATAAAGTCGGACTACGAAAATGTGGGTGACAAGAGAAGTAGAGAACAGCCCTAGACTCATACACTTCTTGTGAACTGGCCAGAGAGATTTGATTTCCCCAATACAAAACCAGGGATTTCTTCATTGCCGGAGAAAGCTATGCCGGTCACCATGTACCTCAACTTGCTTACACCATAGTGAGTTAGTGACAAAGAACAAAGTCACAAACCAAACAAAAATCAATCTCAAAGGCATTGCGGTGAGCTTATAAATGATGGACTAGAACCACTCCATACCCTATGTATGCACGTATATATGCTACTTATTTTGGAAGCAAGGTGCAGATTGGAAATGCTTGGATCGATGATAATCATGGTAAAATGGGTATTTATGAATATTTATGGACACATGCTTTGAACTCTGATGAAACCTATGAAGGCATACACAAATATTGTCACTTTTTATCTGATAATTTCTCCAGCAAGTGCACAAAATATCAAATTCAGGCAACCAATGAGCTTGGAAACGTTGATATTTACAACATCTAAGCTCCACTTTGCAATCTATCATCCTCATCAGATACCATATACATCTCAGTTGGTTCTGCACTAAGTCTCTCTAAAACATGTATAATTCTGGTAAACAAACCAGTAACTATTGTGTATAAATGATTGAATGTCATCATGAACGCAGGTTAATGGATTTGATCCATGCTCAGACTATTATGTCGATGCCTACCTAAATCTTAAGGAGGTCCAAGCTGCTCTTCATGTAAAACCTACAAATTGGCCAGCTTGCCGGTAATTCATAATTAAATAGACATTTGAACCAATTTCTTTTCCTCATTTCTTATATTATTCACTTAACTTCTCTTTCTCTTTTTCTGATAGTGGTGTTGGATGGACAGACAGCCCACCAACAATCCTACCCACAATAAGGAAGCTATAAGTAATGCAACTATGAATCTCATGGAGAGTTCGATCCTGGATCAGGATGAACGCTGGCTGCATGCTTAACACATGCAAGTCGGACGGTAAGCATCTCTTAGAAAGTGGGATAACAGTATGGATATAAAGGTGAGATGTACGTACTACCCTTGAATAGATTGAGATTTTATGATCCAGCCGTACGTATTTTCTTTCAGATGTTAAATAAAAGTGCATTCATATATGGCTTAGTCTTTTTATGTTAAATTTCACCCTGCAGTGGAGATACTGATGGAAGAGTACCAGTGACATCATCTGGATACTCATTACACAACCTAAGCTTACCCATTGAGGCTGCATGGAGGCCTTGGTACTCTGATAAAGAGGTAAGCGTATAAGTACATCCTTAATTAGTTGACTAAGGCATCAAAACAAAAACTAGGAGTTTCTGGGTTTTCCTAATTAATGATGATGATGATGTAAGATGGTGTTGGATGCAGGTTGGAGGATATGTTACTCAGTTACTGGGTACAAAGGGGGTTAGGGGGTTTGACATTTGCAACTGTAAGAGGAGCTGGTCATATGGTTCCAAGCTAACAATCAAAGTGAGCACTCACCTTGATTTCATCTTTCCTTCGGGAAAGCTTCCTCCTTCTTCATAGTTATTAACTAATCTAATCACATTCATGTTTTAGATATAATATCGAATAAGAATCACTTTCATCAGTCTATAGAACAATCTTTGATTCAGAGCTCCATAGCATGTCATTAAGACATGAACTACTGTATCAAGTATTAATTAACATTCAGCAACTATAGCTATTGTAATTTTCAAAATTCTAGTCATAATCATATTAAGAACTGCATTACGTACCGTATGCATGATCGATCATCTACACTTTGGCAGCAGAGGGCTAGGAATCCCCAGGATAGTAGTGTCTGCTCTTTATTCTTTTATGACATGTACAATACCTCTCGTTTTTAGTATCAGCATAAGAGCAGCTTTAGTAAGAGTCTTCTCCTACCCTCTTCGTACTTCTTGTACTTGTTTATCCCTGCACCTCCTTAATTAATCTTATTCCGATCTCCATCTCCGAATACCTACTGCATGTATTTTAAAGACGTAATGAACAGTAACTAAATTAGGTCAAAACATCAAACTATGGCTACGAACCTGATCAAATTAGAAAACTAGGAACCATTACTAAACCTTATTAAACTAGAAAAAAAAAATTCAAAGTTGACTTGTACCATTCAACCCAAAATTGTCTTGAATAGCAGTTTCGATTCGATCGGATCGACTAATTAAAATGAACTCATACATTTCCTACAATGTTTTTGTGAGTAGAAGTGCATGTGTATTAATCAAGTAATGAACGAATGATGGTAAGAGCATAAGAAGAAAGCAATATATAATATCTAACCTTGCAAACAATATATATATATATATATATTCTTTTTTTTTTTTTTTTGAGGAAAATTAATATTCATATAGTCGTACGGTTAATTGAGCCACCGCCAAAGAAATTCATATACCAGATTTAAGTCTCTGCCACAACAGTCTATACCTACGCCGCCTAAATGAGGTACAGCGCCCTTGTAAATAAGGCAAACTCTGTTCATTACTGTACAATGAACACTAATGAGAGGTGCTCTAAACCACACAAAAAGGCCCAAGCCCATATCTGAAAAAACAAATCAGAGACCAAGCCCAATGAGAGGTTACCCCAGCAGCCAAAACCAAAATTACGGTACTTGTCCTTGCCTCCGCTGACGTACCAGCACAACACCGTGCCTCTAGTTTGCTTACGACGGGGGTTCAAATTTCTCGAAACCCGGATGCCCACATCAGTCGACCCAACCAGACCGGCTCCTCGGAAGACGGACCAATAAACCGGTAGCCCAAATTCTACCTTACTACGTCTCGATGTCACTGCCTCATATAGGCTCTGCCACCAGAGCATCATTGGACGCCGATCAGAAAAATGGGCACGACCCGACCCGACCGTTTTTTTTTTTTTTTTTTTTTAATTTCAAAACCTAATAAAACCCAGCCCAAAAATTCCGCTTTCATATTTGTTAACTTTATTCAGAGTCTCCCCTGTCCGCCGAAAGCACAGAGAGAATTTGGTATTCCACGATTCCGGCCCGTCTATTTCACCGGTGGCAATGTCTCCAGATCGGAAAATGGAGCACGTCGCCGTGAGATGAACCTGAAGGTTTAGATTGCTTCTCTTTGATCCTTTCTGTTTTACTTGAATTTCTGCATAACTCGTTTGTAATTTGGTTGAATCTGGTTCTAAAGTTCGGTGCTTTTTTGAATCCACTGTTCTGTTTACTAATTCTGGAATTATGTTCTTATTCATATGAATTCGTGCGTCCTATAGTTTTGCTTTAACCACTGATTCAGGTGAAAACCTCCGAATGTGTGTTTTACAAATGAGTAAGAGTTTGTTGTTCCACAAATTTTACTGAAATTCAAAAAGAAACCAAAATGAAAGGTCAGCCACTAGAATCATGAATCAAGCTCAAACCTTTTATATATTTTGCCCTAAATGCGTCCTATCTGCGGTTTAACATGGAGTATGGTGAAATGGGACTAGGTTTGTGTGGACCAAATGTATAACTGGAAATTTCGAATTTTTGTGCGGGATGTCGATGTCCTTGTTAGTAGTAGCAATCTTGTTAGCTTAGCAACTCTTTTTAATGCTTGATCTAGTTTTTTTTGGTAGTTGTTTCATTGTTAGGATAGGTAAAGTTGTGTGGTGTGGCAATTTGAATCCAAGCATTGAGATGAATGTGCTGGCCATCATTTTATACAGTTACGGATGGTGATTTAGATTTCTATAAAGAAGTTACTCAGAATATTTCATTTCATATGCAGTGGAAAGTTAATCTGATAGCAAGTAGAGCTCCCCACCATGGTGCGTGGCAATCAGTCCATTCGCGAAACTCACTATGACACACTATCTGTGAAGGAAGATGCTAGCTATGAAGATATCCGAACAAGCTACAGATCTGCCATACTTAATAGTCATCCTGATAAATTACAAGCTACATCCGAGTCGGGAGATAGATTCTTGAAGGTGCAAAAGGCTTGGGAAATCCTCAGTGATGCAAGGTCTCGTGCACTATATGACAACATGCTAATAGCTACCAGACATGACACTTCTGTAGCCGATGATATCAGCTTAGAAGACGTGATGGCTGAAGATGCAGGAGACGTCATTCAGCTATTTTACCAGTGTCGATGCGGTGATTATTACTTTGTTGATTCTTCGGAGTTGGAGAAAATGGGGTATGCTTTGTTAAGAGATGGTAGCAAGCTATCTTTTGAGGCACAAAATGCTTTGCCAGCATCACTAGTCCTTCCTTGTGGGTCTTGTTCTTTGAAAGTTCGGATATTGATCAATCCAGACGATTTTGTTTCTATTGATCATCACTGAATGTGGTGATGAAATATCTAGTTTGAAAAGACTTTAAATACAAAAGCCACCATAAAATTTCGAATGGTTATATCGTCAATGGCATGTGGATGTGACTATAAGCAATAGCTTTTGAGTTTTGATTGATTGAACTGAGAGCTTGGAGTTGAGAAAGAGTATCTAAATGGGTTTTGATTAATTGAACTGAGGGCTTGGAGTTGAGAAAGAGTATCTAAAGGTACCCAAGAGTATCTAAACGTTTTCCCACAAACAAATTGTCGGCAAGTCATTTTTCAATTTAATTAATAAAACCCATGCCGAAGTAATTGAGGTCAGAAAATTCTGTTTTCTAATACTTCAATAATAGCATGATCTTTGCGTCTCAAATCTCCAAATTGGGTCTAACGATTCTCCATCCGATCAAGTTTTCACTAATTCAAGAAATTTGAACGCCTACTTCCCTCTTCCCTGGTAAGATTTCTTCTTGGGTTTTCAAATTCTGTGAAGTAGAAAGTAGAAAGATTCAATTTTCTTTAAAGATTGTGTTTTTGAGCAATCCTGAATCGGAAACAGGTTCTGATCCCAACTCCCGGAAATGGGTTCTCCCCAGAAAAGCTCCCAATGGAGGAGCGTCTTCGACGGCGTGAAACTCAAGACCATCCCATCAATGCCAGAAGCTCTAATGGCCGAGATCAACACTGCAATTTGCAATCTTGAATACGCACGCGCCTCTGTTCTTCTCGAAGCTACGTCCCCTTCTTCTTCCTCTTCTTCAATCTCGAAGAATGAGAGCTCTGCTCAACCTCAGTTTGATGCCCGGAAAGCCGATCAGGCTTACAAGGCAGGCTGTGCTGCCTTGGCAGCTGGGAAGCTCGATGAGGCTCTTCTGTCATTGAATGTTTCGCTTTCGAAATGCCCACCTGATCAGACCTCTGCCGTTGCGAAGCTTCATTCGCTCATCTCTCTCACATCTCAGCAGCTGAACAAACCCCCCAACTGAATTTATTTTATTGATGCAGCTTTTCAGGTGTTGTATCAGTGCTTCAGAGTATTGAAACCTCCGGGTTTAAAACTGTTGGATTAGCTTATTGTATGCTGTATAGAGTTTTAACACTCGGAAACACTGTAGAACTTTCGCCATGTTTTCTGCCTAGTTTGGAGTCATAATGTTATAATGGCCATGCACCTTTTGGTGAGAAAAGTTGGTGTGTGGTTTTGGAAATAGGAATGTGGAGCTATTAAATGTGTCTAAGTAGATAGGAAGGTGATGGCTTTCATGTGGTTGTGAGCATTACAGCTCCATGTAGGTGGTTGATCACCGTATAAGATCAAAGATGTGTTCGATTTTTTTGATTGTTGAGATGATATGGTTTCTGTTGTGATGTGTCATTAAGAAATAAATTTACATTACTGTTGTCAGATTGAAAATGGAGGAAAGCAGAGGCTTAATTATGTGGATACATAATACAGATTATGATATTGATATGAACCTGCCATGTTACTTGACAACAGTTTTGTTAAGTGTCAATTCTGCATTAATAGGGCTTTTAAAGAGTTCAACAGTTGATTAACCAGTAGTATAGGCCTGATGTTTCTTTAGTTACTAGAATTTAACGCCCGGGAAATCTTTTGCGTTAGATTAATTTACTCATGACGGTTCTCTGTGGTAATTTCCTTCAATATCCTGAGGTTAGAATGTTAGATGAGTCTGGAAATGTAATACTTCGGCTTTGTAGTCTTTTCTTGCCTCAAAGGGATTCTTGTTTGAGATGTTTTACTGCCTGCAAATCTCATGTTATTTGTGTGAGAAAACAATGCCCATTTACCCTTGATAATCGGATTAAACACCAACAAGTTTGTCTGTTCTTCATGAAAATGAAGTAATTTAGGCGCGGAAGCTAAATTTCTTTTGTTAATTACGTCGTTTTCCAGCAAGATAGCTTTATAAGGGACAAGGCAATCACTGTAATTTGACAAAGAGCAATTTGGGGTTTGGTAATGCGTCCTAGTTCCCCATGACTTCAGGCTAAAGTGAAAAGACGCAAGCCACAGAAGAAGCACTAAATACAGGAAAATCAAGAAACCGACGGATTAATTTGTTTTTGTCTTTAATGGAAGTCTTATGAGGATAGGCGTTTTGAACCTGAAAAGGAAGTTTACACTATCGATGGCGGTGATTTGTTAAAACGTCTGCTGCTTTTTTAGCTTAGTCTTTACCTCAAAGGATAGAAAGAAAGCAATATATTCCCCTTCGAATAAGCTGCAACGCCACTATCAGGCAAGCAAAGGTCAAGTTGTACATCAAGGACGAGTAAGAATAGAACATTAAACATCACTAGTTTTGCTGAAATCTTTGCGCTTTGCAACTCAAAAAAGCACCATTAACTCCTATCTGAAAAGGAAAGAGCGCCATTAACTCCAACCATGAGCATCTTTTATCATGAAGAGGAAGAGGTACCAGACCCTTCAAAAAGGTGCAAATTTCTTGCTACATGTCTGATGGATGCGTTTTCAAACTGCAATATGTCCCGACGGCTTCAAACTGCGAGCCCAGAAGCAGAGGATCACCCAGCAAGTGATGACTTTGATGATGAACAGGAAGTAGTCACTCAAACCTGAATGAAGATTATATTTACATGAAGTTTTTAGCTTTCATTCTCTTGCTAACGCATCGATATTTTTTGTGACAGCTAATTGTATCTGCAATTCGTAGCCGTGCAATGGAAAAGCTGAAGCGCAAGCCGAGCGGTTTGAGTTTGACAGATAGCTTTTCCTGGGTCTACTCTACCAAAACTGGAGAATTATTCATAACTCAGAATGGAGTGCAAAACAAAGAGGAGTGTGAAGATGAAGAAGCTGATGAGACTGAAGAGTTTTTATCAGTGGCAAGTTGCTTCTCTTGCTGCTCATCAAGTGCTGCTGCAAGTAAGGATGTGTTTCTCTCTGTCAAGACAAGCCTTTCAAGATGTTCGAGCCTTGATGGTTTTGAGTTCAACTTCAACGATTTGCAGAAGAGGCAGTCCATAATTCAACAGTTGTGCCATTGTGAGGGTTGGCCGTTTGGTCTCTGCCGAAAGGCTGTGTTGCTTCCACCTCTGCCCAAGTCTCCATCTGAGTCGTGGACATGGCGCAAAGGGATTGTAACAAAATCGAAGAGCTTACCCTCCAAATCACACACAAACTGAAACACTAAATCTAGTGCCTACTTAGAAACGCATGCGTATGCTGAATAAGAATGCAATTACAATTACAATTACAATAAAGTTCCCTGTAATACCATATGATCCATTTCATTGTGATCTCTGGAAATTCTACTAGTTAATGTAGTACTGTAGTACTTTTTGATAAGATATTTATCAAATATGGAATTCTACAAAGCAGATAATAGCATTGGTTGCAATGTGTACTAATCATCTAGATGAAACTGTCAGATACAACAAGATTAAAGAATGAATTCCCTTGTTACATTTCACAATAACTGTCGCATTGCTGATGAGATGAACTACACGAGGGGTTTTCTTCATTCTGTTTCTTCAAATATATATAATTATTAATGTGCATTTGTTGACCTGGCGCTCCATCATTTGGTAAGCAAGACTCAACAGAAGCAAAAGAAACTGCTAAAAAACATATCAGAAAAGAAATAGCATGATTGCATTATTCCATTCATAGATCAACAACCCAAACATGCTCTTATTAACTGCCATCAAAACCTAAACATCAAGGTTTTCTACGAGAGTTCGATTGGCCTGATTTCAATTACAAACATGATTGGGAAACACGGGAAATCTTCCGGTTACAGTAAATAATCCGAAACTCTGTGGCTAAGCTCTTTGCTCAACATATGACCCTGACAGTCCAGAAGTTCCAAGAACACTGACCTGCAATCAATACACAAAATCATATTAGTTAGTAAACAAATACATATGCTCTGATTCACAGGCCACATGTGAACGTGCAAAATAGCAGTCCTTAAAATGTAGGACTAAACAAACTACTACATGCCCTTCAAAATTAGGATGCAAAATCATGAGGTAGTAGAAAACAGATTTGCATTTGATCACACACTACATGTGAATGTGCTAAATAACAGTGCCTATATCACAGGTAAAGTAAGCATTTCCAAGGTTTACATCAGTACCTTTCCCCACTCAGAACCAATGCCACTACACCTCATCTTCAAGTATATCAGCCTGGTTCCCAGCTCAGTCTCCACCTTCTTCCTCAAATAGGTCTCGTCAGGCCCAAATGAATCCAAATAGGCAGCGTAGCGACTGTAAATCGTCTTCAGAGCATTCACGTACTCATCCGACAACGGCTTCACATCCTACACAAACATTTCAAAACAAACACATCAAAACAATTTCACACACCCAAGAAAAACAAAACAGCAAATCCCCTAACCAACCCAACTCCAAATACCTCTCCACTCAGACCGACACTGTCATCCATATCCATCTTCAACTGCATAACCATCCCTCCAAACTCCTCCACAGCTTCGGCCGCACGCAACACATTCATGAGATGCTCTTTGCCAGTCTGATCATCAGTGTTTTTAGACAATGCTGCCTTAACTTCACGGACGACAAGCTTAGGGAGCTCATCCCAACTTGCAGCCATCAAGTCCTTAAAAGCATTAAGCAGCACAGGGTCTTTAATCTCAGGAAAATGACCCACATCGTTACTGAAAAACCGTCTACTCCCCAAACTCGTTGAAAGAGGAGACCTGTGTTCATCTGTACATAATAATAATCAAGAACAAAACTTTAACATGAAATAACACCCTAATCTTTTGCATCACTCACACAAATTCAGATACATATTGAAACCCAATTGGGTTTTTTACTCTTACATCATATCTTATATGCGATCAATAAAAATTGGGTCTTGATTTGTAATAAAGAAAATTGAGGTGGAATGGATAAGGGGAAGTACCGGAAGACTGGTTCTTGGAGTTTGGGGAAGCGAAATTGAAGAGGGTTCGAGCAGCGCCGGCGGAGTGGTGGTGAGGTTGGTGACGGGGCAGCTGCTGCTGGGTGGCGGCGGCGACGGCGGCTGTTCGGTAAGATCTGGACGAGAGTGAACGGCAGAGCGATCTGAGAGCTATCATCTTCTCCATTATTTGATTGACGGTTTTTTGCCACCAAAACAATTGACGGGGAGAAGCGCAGAGAGAGGAGGTAGCACTGGGAATCTGAAGGTGACACTTTTTTGACAATGGCAGTTCAGGTGAAATAGAATATGGGCTTTTGGATTGGGTTGGGCTTCTGAATGTTTTGGATCAATTTGGGCTCACTATAAGCCCAACTGAGTATTTCCTCGAAAGAGGGAGTCATTTTTTGTAATCTCACCCCATCCCTCCGTGTATTTGAGATTTGAATCTGTGACTTCTACAGTTTTAATTTAGCCAGTTATCCAACAGGCCATTGCTTACAGTTAATGACACAGTGAAACAAACAATATAAAACCCACCTCAAATTGAGAAATATGAACTTAGTCAAAATTGTAGGACAAGCAACGACAAGGTGAAACAATAAAAAACTCAACTCATATCTTAAACTTAATCAAATTATAGGATATAGGATTCACCGACCATAATTATATATTTCACACAACTCTTTTTGTCTTTTAATAAATAAAGTCTTCAAACTTCAAGTAGTGATAATATTCACTAATCAATTATTGGAACAGTATTTCAACCAATACAAGGCATATTTTTCAAATTGTGTGATGACGTTCAATCACTTTCCTCAAAGTTACAAACTAACATGTCGCAACTCACTGACAATGACAAAATGAAACAATGAAAAACTCACCTCAAATTGTGAACTTTGTCAAAATTGTAGGACATAGCATTCATCGACCATAATAGTGTATCTCAATCAAATTTTCTTTTTCTTTTAATAAAAAAAGACTTTAAAGTTCAAACTTTAAACTCAATCAAAAATAATAATAATTATTATTATTATTATTGTTATTCAGACTTCAAATGGTGATGGTGGACACTAAT
Organism: Rosa persica; assembly: GCA_025331145.1. NCBI lineage: Eukaryota > Viridiplantae > Streptophyta > Magnoliopsida > Rosales > Rosaceae > Rosa > Rosa persica. The sequence goes on along the minus strand of WFKR01000006.1, from coordinate 48,419,853 downwards.
CACTTATTGGGCCAGTATTACCACCTCTAGAAGGCACATCGTTCCCATTGTCAAACATTGTTTATTGACGCTCGATCCTTTTACTCAAAGTCATAAACCAACAATATTCAATCAAGAATTTTGTTGGTAGGGGCTTACATACATGTTATACTCAGTTTGAATGAAATATTCATCTATCTGTTTAATCTTTAGCTTCCGGTTTATTATAAATTATTGATACCCACCAGAAGAAGAAAGCCAAAATACACCTACAACTTGGAACGGAAATAATGCAAGAGAGTGATCACGCAAAACATGCGACAAAAGCTTCTTTTACCCCCTCATCCTTTCAGCACAGTTGTACAAAATCTCTTCTCTATATAATTCAACTCATAGGTGTCTGTGTTCGTCAGAGGCGTCTGTTGACTTGAAACCTTTCCCTTCCTCTCTCTCTTCTTCTTCTTCTTCTTCTTAATGGGTTCCAGTGAAGTCTCACTTGAAGTTCCTCCATACGCGCGAGTACTCAAAGATGGAACAATTGAGAGACTTGCCGGAACCCAAGTTGCTCCGGCCGGGTTAGACCCTCAAACCGGAGTTTTATCCAAAGACATCTTGATTTTCCCACAAACCGGTGTCTCAGCTAGACTTTACCGACCAAATATCACCGCTACCGACCAAAAACTTCCTTTGATCGTTTACTATCATGGTGGAGCTTTTTGCATAGCTTCAGCTGCCGAGCCACTATACCACAACTGCCTTAACATGCTTGTTGCTGAGGCCAGAGCCATTGCTGTTTCTGTTAATTACAGATTAGCGCCTGAGCATCCACTGCCGATTGCCTATGAGGATTCTTGGGAAGTGCTTCAATGGGTTTTCGGTGGTGAAGATCGTGACGATTGGGTTAAGGATCATGTTGATCTTGAGCGAGTGTTCCTGGTGGGAGATAGTGCTGGGGCTAATATTGCACACCACTTGACCTTGCGGGTCAAGAAGTCCGACCCGGATCCGAAGCTGAAGATTGCTGGGATTGGGCTGATCCATCCTTATTTCTGGGGGAAAGATCCGATTGGCCGGGAGGTGGCGGATTCGTTCAGGAAGTCAATGGTGGACACGTGGTGGAATTTCGTCTGCCCATCGGAGAAAGAGGGTGATGACCCGCTTATTAACCCGTTTCTTGACGGATCCCCGGGTCTCGAGGGGTTGGCTTGTGGTAAGGTGCTTGTTCTTGTTGCAGGAAATGACATATTGAGGGACAGAGGGAGGCTTTATTATGGTGAATTGGTGAAGAGCAACTGGGCAGGAAGCAAAGAGTTGGTTGAGACAGAAGGGGAAGACCATGTGTTCCATATCTTCAATCCCAATTGTGAAAAGGCCAAGAGCTTGATCAACCATTTGGGTTGTTTCATAAACCAAAACTAGTGCAAAATTCAATGGAAGAAGAGGTGGAAAGGAGTTTGCTTTTTGGACAACGTGATCTTTATGATCAAATAATGTATTGAAAGAAAATTTCCGGGGTTGGATTCCTTGTCATTCTTGAATATGCTAATATTCCAATGTACTTGTTCATACTGTTTCTACGTTTTTGATGGCATTAACTTGTAAGCTGATCGGCCCTGCCTACGCAATAAAAAGTTGCAATTTCAGTTGCAATTTCTGTTATCTTTACAGGAAAAAAAAAAAAAACTGACACAACGTCTTTTTTTTTTTTTTTGTAAAGATAACGGAAAATTTAACGGCATACACTAAAATATAATAGTGAAGCAAACTTGATATACCAATCTAATAATTTTCAAAGTTCATACCCCAAAGTGTAAAATCATCCATACTTCATACACTGTTTATGAAAATTTCCCTATTCAAATCTAGATGTACATGTTATGAAAATGTGTTTCGCATTGCCATGAAAATGAGTTATTCTAGTTGATACTGAATGATGAGTGAAGCAATTCAATCAATTTCACATCATAAATTTAAAGAAACATGGTAAAACTGGTAACTGGGAATGAAAATCAGGAAACACAAACTTTCGTGCATACACCTTAAGTTCGTCTAAAACAAGTCTTACACGTTCAGTACTGAAGACTCAGTTTTGCACACTTGCATGCTGAAGTCTAGAACACTACAGTATCGAGCATTGTTCCCAAGGTCTGGACTATGTTTGAGGACATCAAGTTGGAGACATGTTCTTCAAGGTGCTTCTTGGCATCTTGCCTTCCCACATTTGCAATTGCAAGCTTCTCTGGTGACAACTCATCCTCCTCCTGCACGGCCTTGTTGTATTTGACAGCTAGGCTCAACATCTCCTGCAAAACCCAAATGACAGAAAGAACCATGACTTTGTAGTTTGTACAGTCTGTACCCGATCGAAATCAGCAACAATTTTCGAACTTGCTGAAAAAAAAAGTTCAACTTACAGAGCAAGAGAGGTGGAATCCATAGCCAAATGGTTGGCATAACAATCTCCATTTAAAGAAAAAATGTAGTACAATATTTTTTTGCCAGTTTGTTCTAGGTTTTATTAGGTCAGGACTTGGATTTGTAACCAGAAAACCGGAGATGAACCTTTTCCGGTTATTCTTAAACTATAATCATAGTGTGTTTATGGACTGAAGGTCAGCCTACTGACATCTCCACAGTTAAAATTTGCATAATTGAACCCATGTACATCCTACAACTTGAAAGCTCTTATCATAGATATTCAGGTCTATGGTGTGCCTAAAATGCCTTCTTTATCATCTGCCAGTGCCACCTACTCACCTCACAAGCAACAGTCAGTCTATTAATAATGAATAAACTCAAACTTATCAAGAAAGAACGCCTAGAATACTCAATGCCAACGGAGTAACCTTCCATGTTGTTAACTTAAACTACATATTGTTAGCTATAGATGCCGAATTGAATATAAAAACCCATGACAGTACAAACCACTAATTTTGCAGTAGGCCAAATCTTTACTTACCTGAACAGTTTGCTCATTTGTTTTTGAATGAGTATCAAAACGCTTGAGGGTCAGCCCATCAGTCCATTTCTTCTTATGAAGGTTAAGCAACATCTTCTCCTCAAGTTCATTCTTCCTGTAATTGATTGCTATAGAGTAATAATGCCGGTTTAACCCATGGATCAAAGCCTAAAAAAAAATTGCATTAAAGATCAGAAAGTTGCTACTGCAAACAATGGGGTACAAACTGAATTGTTGGGAACTTACTTGAATAGATGGTTTATTAAGATGGCCAAGATTGGATGTGGTCTGCCGAGGTTCTTGACCGAGCATCATAGTCTGTGGGTTGATAAGGCGGAAGGCATCAATGACCACCTTCCCCTTCACACTCTGAATTGGATCCACCACCACAGCAACAGCACGTTGATTCAAAGCTTCAAAGCTCTAGAAAAGATTAAACATACAAGATAACGCATTTGGGTAAGTACATAACCAATAAACAGCTAAATCTCTAGTCAAAGTCATCAATAAAGGAAGAATATTAAACCAATCCAATAATGCAGGCACAGAGGTATGTTGTACACAAGCATAGCTTATTCTAATCCTTGGAAAGCCAAAGAGGAAAACTATGATAAGAAAGTAGGCTGAAGCTTATGTAGAAAAATGCCTGATACAGCACCTACAAACTCCAATTATTTTCTTCATAACAATGACATCAATACAGAAATATATGTGACATACAACATCAAGAGAAACTAATAATCAACCAAAACTGATGCATGCTTACAAACTTGTATTATATCAAGAAGAAATAAACTTGTGTTAAATGAAAGAGGTAAAGTAATAAGACTACCACCTGCTGTGTATTAATGTCCACACCAGATAGCCAACAGCCAAATCCAGGATGCGAATGGTACCACCCTACGACCATCTCCGGTCTGCATTGCCAATTAAAAGAATATAAAAAGGCAGAAGCGTAAACTATGGATAGATCTAACAAGAATGCAGAATACAAAGAGCAAACCATGACAGATTTATGCAAACAACCAGTATTCATCACCTACTATTACTTATCTCTTACAAAACTTCTTTTTTAACTCGTAAATTCTCATGCATAATGAATCGTTCATGGGGATCACAATTTCCCAAAGGGAAGACAATTAAAAATCAAAGAGAAATACAAGATTCTCCTTATTCTAAATAGAGTGGCCCACTATGCTTGAGCTGCTTACACTTACAGAAAAAGGGTCCAAAAGCATCATTATGTTCCTCATTAACTTTTCATTATTTAGTAAGCTTCTGCCACAATCAATAGCACATAGTACTTGCGCAAGCAACACACAAAAGTAGCAATCACGAGTTTATTACTCAAAATACAATTTGAACAACTAGCCTGCAGCTCATTAAGAAAAGTTAAATAGGACATACCTTCCAGTCTGCTTAAGCATATCGAGCATGTTAGTCTGGAACACATGATCGACTGCTTCGACACTAACACCAGTACCACTCTGCGGCATAGCAAAGACATCCACAACTCGAACAGTGTACTCATCCACAAACTCTCCCAGCATCAAGCCCATGACCTCCATAGGAACCCCCGCTCTTCCTATTTAATTATCAAATTTCAAACAACCAGTAAGTAATCACTAAACAAAACTCGAATCGAAGTCTTTAAAATCCACCAAAAACCCTAAATGAGAGCCGTAATGCACAATTTCGCTACTATTCACAACCACAGCAGCTTAGACAGCTTTCCCAAGTCCACACATCAATTCAAAGCTAAGAAAAAACAAAACCAAACCCTAATTCTGGATTCAGATTCGAGCTAACACGAGTCTAGAAGAAGAGGGACGAGACCGTACCGTGCTTGAGCATCTTCAACAGCGCGAGTGAGGAGATGTAGACCTGCTCTGAGGAATCGAGAGTGGGCGAATCCGGCGGTGGGTGGCCCAATGCTCCTCCGGCGCCGGCGAACATCCTCTGTAGCCTCTCCATCCCTGACATTAAGCTCTTGTTTTCTTTTTTGGTTTTGGGCGTTCTAAATAAGCCCTCTGCTTTCTTTTCTAGCAAGACAGCTCTAGCTTAAAGCTTTATATCGCTGGGTAAAAATATATTTGCAGTAAAGTTATTTATATCGGTGAAAAAAAGTTTCGGGTCATTTCACTGGTCCAGTCAGGATTAGGATAATGGGCAATGTTACGGGCCCTAAATCTTAGGTTGCAAACCAATATGCAGGCCGAAGGGTAAAAGGTCACTTAAAGTTGGAGCCCAAATACTGGCCTGGACATGAGAAGGCCCAAGCTTATCTAGTAGAGACTAGGACCTGTGCATAAATGTAGGGTGTCTTTGGGATTGGCTTTTGGAGATTCAAAAATGTTATTGTGGAATTTCAAAAGTGCTTTACCTAATGTTTATTAAAGTAATCGGCCATATGAGTGGAAGACGCGGGGCTTCCAACATGTCAATCATTTCACCTATTTATTACATAGTTTTTAATATTGTTTGTACTAATTTTGCGTCTAAATGCAGTTTAACAACGAAAGAAGGAGAAGATAGAACTAAAGACTATTCTTTGTTAACTAGTTTGAAGAAAAACCAGCCCATGCTTCTCAAATTACTGTTGACAATATAAATTCTACATGGAAAAATACAAACATTGCATGTAGGTTATTAGGGATTTAGGTAAAGTTCACTCGTTGTCCGTTAGTTTTAGTTGTGAAGCCTAAATTACTTTATCATAGTATTAGAATTAGGTTATCCCACGTGTCAATATGTTGCAGTCACATAGACTCCACGTCACTTTTCATAAGTACCCACGTTTATGGCTTGAAAATTCTTCAGCACATGCGAGCGCATGTTGTTATATTGAGAATATGAATCTCATAATGTCCTCTCACCTATGAATTTACAAAAAATTAACTTCATCCATTGCATTCATTTTGTTTGTAATACTATATCACGTTAGATATGGTTTTGGAATGAAAATTAACCTAGCTCATACTTATCCAAACCGGCGGCCAATATCACTTCATATAAGTTTTTTGAATTTAGCTTGCAACATCACCTTTGGCTTTAACACTTAAAAATGTTTAACCTGGGATGAACGTTCAATACCAACTACATGTGCGAGCTTTCCTATTAAAATAACGTAAACAGAAAGAAAATCTTCTGGGTCTCAATTAGCTTTGACAATTCTGGACACGGCATTGAAGTGCATGGTGAAATTCATGCATGCATGGATCCTTCACACCAATTTGACTTTGACGAGTGATGTACACCCTTTCGTGTAGTAGACCTATTACGTAATCAGAAATGGTTGGTTCTAGGCTTCTAGCTGGTCGGGGTTAGACTTAAAGATTTGGACCAATTACATATTCAGGGGATCCTTTTTCTTTGGTTACTCTTCAGGATTTCTGGGAATTATTTAATTACTGCATATTTACATGTGCTATTAGAATTAGGTCAAAAGTTTCGACATTTGTAAACTTTCTCTGAATCAAACACGATCAGATTGCACCATTCGTTATTTCCTCTCTCTTCTGCCTTGCTTCGATCATGTTTTTTAAGTTATCCAGCTTTCTGTGTTATCTTAATTTATCAATATGTAAAAAGATAACACAGGGAAAATAGATGCTTATTTATCAGTTATTTAATCCAGAATTAGGGTATAATCTAGTTTCAAACTCAAGTACGGACCTCTATTAGGGTATTGATAGACACAACTAGTCAAGCACTACTTTGCCGATGCATTGCATTATTGAAATATATCGTATTGAATTCTTCTGGTAATTGAAGTTAGTCCGTTTAATTATGTGTTTGGAAAATTACTGATTGTCCTCTAGGAGTATACTCTAGGGCAGGACCTTCTGACGCGAGATTAAGTCTCTGTTGTGTGCTGTTTAATTAACCACGTGCCTAATACTTCTAACTCTGACTTGACTGCTTCACTTGGCATCTTCCTTTTGATTTTTTTTTTTGCTCGGAAAATAATCTCAAACAGTCATGAAATAGTAACAAGAAAGCTTCATTGATGCACTAGTAAGATTATTTTTATATGAACATTCGAGGATATGTTACTCCACCATTCAAGGTGTACGTGTTAATATGCTAGAATGGTGACTTGTGGCTGTGGAAGATTCAATTACAAATACTAGAGTCTAGCTAGTACTTAGAAAATTCTTGATTAGATACTTGTACAACTTAAAAACTTGTTATCGCATTAACATACAAGTTTGCGGTCAGATTTGGACGAGAAACGATCTCTATATAAAGGGTAAACTACTTGGGGTTGCTAATTAACTCCTTTCCTCCTCAGCCTATAGATACATAACCTGAATCTTCGAATCTCTCAGTTTTAGTTCAATAACTACTCATTCATTACTTTATTCCTATCTTAATTCATTGTGTTTTACATATACGTACCTTCCTGTCCATCTATCTCTAATGGCCATGGAGAGAGCAAGATCATTCCTTCAGTCTCCCACTTATGGAAACCTCGTCACTGTTCTTAGCATTGATGGGGGTGGAATAAGAGGGATTATCCCCGGAACCATACTCAGCTTCTTAGAATCTGAACTTCAGGTAAATTGATCGATCGGTATTTAGAATATACAGATACTCCATATATATATATATATATATATATATATATATATATATATATATATATATATAGATCCCATATATTGACCCTAAGTGAATTCTAATCTTTTTATACAATAGCATGTATGATTTTGGATAACTCCAATACTCATGCCTCCTTACATTCAAACACAAACAATTTATATTCATCATGTATGAATGGACGACAAAATGTCCAAACATTACTCGAACTGTGTATTAACATAAATTGGTTATATATGTTCACGCAGAAGCTGGATGGTGAAGATGCAAGACTAGCAGATTATTTTGATGTAATTGCAGGGACCAGCACAGGTGGTCTTGTCACTGCTATGCTTACTGCCCCAGATGAAAATAACCGTCCAATATTTGCTGCTAAAGATATTAACGATTTTTATCTTGAACACTGTCCTAAAATCTTCCCCCAAGACAGGTAAAATGATAATGTACAGTACTTCTATATGCAAATCGTGGTTAATAATATCGTACCTAACAGTCTTATCACTTATGTATCTTGCTTCCAACAACAGCACCTCAATAATTGGTGAAGCTGTAGAAAAGTTGAAAGTTGTGAAAGGGCCAAAATATGATGGGGAGTATTTACATAAGATAGTCAGGGAAAAGTTGGGAGACATACGATTGAACGAGACATTGGCTAACGTTGTAATCCCAACTTTTGATATAAAGAGGCTTCAACCAGTCATCTTCTCCAGCTATGAGGTTTGTATATTTGTATCTCTAGGATATATTTTTTAAATTTCTTTTGTTTTATATATGGTGTTCTTCATAATTAAAGTTATGAAAGGCGAGGCCTTGATTTTGTGTATATGTTGGTAATTAATTTGATAGGTTAAGAAGAATGATAGCTTAGATGCTTTACTCTCCGACATATGCATTGGAACTTCAGCAGCCCCAACTTATCTCCCAGCACATCATTTTGAAACCCAAAATTCCAGAACTGGAGAAGCAAGAGAATTCAATCTGATTGACGGTGCAGTCGCTGCTAATAATCCGGTACACACTAATTTGGAGCAACTTAATTAAGTTTGAGAACTATCATCGAAACTCAACAACTTTCGTTTACTCATAGATGATACAGCATTTATTTAGTGGTAGATCTCTTATATATAGAATTCCTTTCAACTATCCACAGGCTTTGGTCGCTATAAACGAAGTAACAAAAGAAATCCACCAAGGAAACACCGACTTCTTTCCTATGAGGCCAACTGAGTATGGGCGATTCCTCGTTATATCACTGGGTACTGGTTCAGGGAAATGCGAGGAAAAGTATGACGCCGCAAATGCTGCTAAGTGGGGCGTTTTGGGGTGGCTAACCGCAGGTGGTTCATGTCCATTGGTTGACGTATTTACTCAAGCAAGTAGTGACATGGTCGACTTCCACCTCGCCACCGTTTTCCAAGCTCTTTATTCTGAGAAAAATTACCTTCGGATTCAAGACGATGCACTGGAGGGAACAGTGTCTTCAGTGGACATTGCTACGCATGAGAACTTGAACAACCTTGTAAAAGTTGGAGAGGAGTTGTTAAAGAAACCGGTTTCAAGGGTGAATATGGAAACTGGTATATTTGAGCCTGCCCATCAGTCCACAAATGAAGAGGCTCTCGTAAGGTACGTATAATATAATATAATTGGAAAAATCATTTGTTGGATCCTATATATCTCACTTGTCCATCTAACAGTCTCATAGACTCTTATCTTTTATTGTTGTACATTTATTTTAATACGTAACCATATTTAAGTAGAATAAGACACAATTGACATGATAGAGTATTAATGTATGATAATAAATATTTATAAATGCTTAATTCATGGTGAAATGAGCATTACTAAATTAGTCTAATTTTTGTCTTATAACATGTGCAGGGTAGCGGGAATTCTGTCCAAAGAGAGGAGAGTTCGTGAAATGAGATCACCACATGGGAAGGCTACAGGCGCAGTTACTGCTAATACTACTAGCTCCGACTGATGATCCGGCCATTTATTTTAATTAGTTCATTTTGATTATAGGAGTATTCACTCGAGATTAAAGTAATTAATTATTGCTCATGTAAAATAGTACTGGAATAATTGTGTTTCCCAATAAACACCAGTTAATTGGTTGTATAATTTGTCATTAATTAATTCACCTGTTCCGACCAACACATGTACTACTGAACAACTCAGACATGAGTTTTCTCTTTTTAATTAGTTCTTTGTTTTATATACCGGCGGCCTCTGTTAATTTAAGCTGAAGCAAGTTCATGTCATCAGTTAACCACAAAATCTCACGAGTGCTAATCGTTGAAGTTCAGGTAAGAAATCTTCAACCAACTGCTTGGAGCCATGCATTCATTATATTGATATTATTGAGCAGCACCGTGCATCTTCACTTGCAGTTCAACGTACAACTTCCCATGGACTGCATTCATTATTGAAATTATGCATGTTGAATTCTTCTGAATTATAATTGATGATTGACCAGAGATAAGAAATAATTAACAACAAAAATACCAAAAAATCCTTCAATAACTAAAGCACTTTTAGCTATCTTTTTCTTCAAAAATAACTGAGTGCCAATTGATAACAACAGTAGATGACACCAGAGAGGGATGTTTCAAAACACGGATAGGGGCTCTACCGCGATATGATATATCTCATTGAGAAAGCGCTGTCAAAGCCGCTGTCCCAATAGCTTCGTCCTTCTGACAACAATGCCGATTACAAACCGCCTCTATAATATTGTTGACCAACTCGATCACTAGTGCTTGATGGACTGACTCTTATAATCATCCATGTTCTGAAAATTGAATGCATTGATTTGCCTCTTCTTGTTAATTTGTTTGCTTATAATAAGCATTTTTAGCATACTCTTTATTTTAGCTTTTTAGCTATTTTAGAAAGCATGTTTAGCTTTTTATCTAAGTGGCTCTTTATTATAAATTTTAGTTTTCTCACTCATAAAAATTTGAGAGAGATGTGAGACTCTATAATTTAAAACATTCATTCTAAGTTATTTTATGTAATTTATAAATATATTTAATTTATTTAATCTTTATTTCAAAATTAATATAAATTTAAAAGCTAAAATAGAGAGAACTGATGTTGACATTTTTTAAAAGTGACTAGCCAAGATAATTTTTTAGTTATTTCAGCTAAAATTTGACTAAAATATAATTAGCATTGCTAAAAATTCTTTTACAATCTCAAGCAGCTACGAGATCAAAGAAAAAACAACAATAACAAAGCTTGCCATATGGAATTTGATCTCTTCTCCATTAATTCATAAGGTTTCTGTACGGTTCAAGTTGTTATTTTTTGTGAATTACTCGTAGGTTCTAATGAGCAATGAGATGGTACGGTTTAATAATATATAATTGCAGTTGTTAGAAAATTCTGGATTATTAGCTGGGTCCAACTTAAACTTATCCTCTAGCAGTCTAGCATGTAGCAAGCAACCGACTTGTAATCTTGTATGGTCAAATTTCTTACAGGGGATCTCTCTATAAAGCGTACGTAATACTCAAAGCTCCCACTTGGTCCTTCTCAGCAGAAACTTCACATCTCTCGGTTTTAGTCGACTCTTCTGCCTAATTCCATGGAGATACCTATCCACGGATCCGCTTCTCTTCCAAATAATTTCATCAAGAGAGAAAGATCATTCCTTCAGTCTCCTACTTATGGAAACCTCGTCACTGTTCTTAGCATTGATGGAGGTGGAATCAGAGGAATTATTCCCGGTACTCTTCTCAGTTTCCTTGAGTCTGAGCTTCAGGTAGTATCATAACTTCTCCTATATATTGTCCTCCAGCTTTGAGTTCGATGGTCTAACTTCAGCAATCAAATATACTAGGATTGTTTCGGTGTGATCAAATTTCATTAATTACATCGAGCGAATGCATTAATGTTGTTGGGTTCGTGTGTATGCAGAAGCTGGATGGTGAGGATGCAAGACTGGCAGATTATTTTGATGTCATTGCAGGAACTAGTACTGGTGGCCTTGTGACTGCCATGCTTACCGCCCCGGATGAAAACGGCCGTCCATTATTTTCTGCTAAAGATATCAACAAATTTTACCTTGAACACTGCCCTAAGATATTTCCCCAAGATAGTTGCAAAATTGATTGTCTTCCATTGTACGTATTCTAGTCCCCGTCAATAACTTAGCTACTAGTCTTCTATCAGGTTCTCTCGCCCACATGTGTTTTGACTCCAGCCAATAATCTAGATATTTTCATTTCTTTCTTTTTTCTTGAACAGAACTCCAATAACGGATGCGGTGGCAGCGGTAAAAGCTTTCAGAGGGCCAAAGTATGATGGGGTGTATTTACATAAAATAGTGAAGGAAAAGTTAGGAGACATAAGATTGCAGCAGACATTGACCAACGTCATAATTCCCACGTTTGATATAAAGAGGCTCCAACCAACCATCTTCTCCAGCTATGAGGTTTATTTCATCCATATCTCTCTCTCTTATATGCATCTAATTTCTTATACGTGACGATACTCTTTATATATAGTAGTTCTTGATTTTGCAGACATGATGATATTTATATGTAGGTGAGAAAGAACAGTAGCCTAGATGCTTTACTCTCGGATATATGCATTGCAACTTCAGCAGCCCCAACCTTTCTTCCAGCCCATCATTTTGAAACCGAAAATTCCACGACTGGTCAAATAAGAGAATTTGATCTCATTGATGGTGGTGTTGCTGCTAATAACCCAGTAAGTAGTGGTGATCATATATAACCTAATCTGTATCATGCAATTTCAAACATCTCCTAATTAATATAGAATATCCTAATTAAATACAGGATACCCACACACACACAACTCATAACACTTTAGGAATTGCACAATAATCGTTCCCCATCAAGTAATTAAGTGATTGACTTTGTGTTCATAATGAAGAATAATATTTTCCTCTACTACACCTAAACATTTTATGATAAAACAGGGCCTAAAGTAGTTAAATTGAGAATAATATCCCTCCCATCTAATGGAGCCTAAGAACAAGGGCAACAATTTACATCGAAGACATGATTGATTTGGTAGTTGTTAAATTTTTGTGGTACTTACTCTTTTCAGGCATTAGTGGCTATAAGTGAAGTGTCAAAAGAAATTTACAAGGGAAATCCCGACTTTTTTACAATGAAGGCAACTGAATACTCCCGGTTTCTAGTTGTATCATTGGGTACTGGTTCAGCAAAATGTGATGAGAAGTACGATGCCCAAAATGCAGCTAAGTGGGGTATTTTGGGATGGTTGATCGGAGGCGGTTCCTGTCCGTTGGTTGATATATTTACTCAAGCAAGTAGTGATATGGTTGACTTCCACCTTTCTACAGTGTTCCAAGCCCTTCACTCTGAGAAAAATTACCTAAGAATCCAGGTATGTATACGTCAATGCTTAAAATTTACTGTATTTTCACTATTTTGTGAATATGTGGTGAAGTTGATAGTCTAATAACAAAGCACATACATTAGTAAAAGGAGCATAATAAGTGATGATTTTGATTGGAGAAAAAATATAATAAAACAATGTCTCTATCTGATTTCTAAAACAATCATATCGACAACTTTTTGACTGTCGATGATTTCTTTTTCCTTAATTGTGATTTTCTTTTATAGTGAATAGTATTATAAGCAGAAAAAATATAATGAAAATTATATGGCGCAGGATGATGATTTGGGTAAGACATTGTGTTCTGTGGATATTGCTACAGAAGAAAACTTGCGAAATCTGGTAAAAGTTGGAGAAAATTTGTTAAAGAAACCAGTTTCCCGAGTAAACTTGGAAACCGGTATCCATGAGCCTGCCCATCATTCTACCAACGAAGAGGCTCTAGTAAGGTACGTATATATTAGATTAAGTAGTCGCTAAACTCTCCGCTACACAATGATATGATTAGCTTTCATGATATAAGGATAAGAAACACTATAGAAGTTAACCAACCATGCTTATGTTCCTATTTAACCTGCATTAGTAATGTGCAGGGTAGCTGGAATTTTGTCCAAGGAAAGGAGAGTCCGTGAAATGAGATCGCCACAGGGAAAGAAGACCACAACAACAACCAGCTCCAACTTGTCATTCTCCTTCATCAATGTTTAACCCCCAACATTGTTCCTTTAATTAATTAGGTCATTAATTGTTATTCAAAAGAAAGAATCGATCATATATAGATAGATGAAATTAAATTTCATGCATAATAGTACGTCTTGTAACTGAGTCTGGAATTGTTTACATGTACGTCTCTCTCAATAAATACCATTACGATCTTGATTGTTAGGACCACTAGAACCTCCCATTGCCAACAGAGTTTTAATCCACAACAATGTGAGGAAAAATCGTCACTAAAACTTAAGTGGTTGCTAAAGCCCAAACCGTTGTATATTGGCTTGTTCCGAGTCTTGCGACCAAGGAAAGGCTTCTCTTTCTTTTCTTTTTGTACTTTTGTTTCTTTGTAATTTGGCTCGTCCTAGATTTTGTAAAGTTGGTTAGAAAGAATTATACCAATCTTGACAAGTCTATATATATAAGAAAATCGTTGCTAAAACTTCAGTGGAATGCCTTTTCTATATGCCAATGACGTTCGACAAATATTACTTTACAAAGTAGCTAGTCAAGTGGTCGTTGGTACTTGGTAGCAGCGTGTCATCTTCGAGTTCTAGTGACTTGCTGGTATCAGTCACAATCTAGTTGACTATCCAACGATCAAATCGCCACACATTATGCGACAACCATACATTCTCACGAGTCGCGCGCTTCTTAAGAAATTTCAAACCTTATTTATAAGATTTTATTGGTGAGAGAATAAACCATATATTATCACTGCATATTCCTTTCTACGTCTAGAGCTAGCTAGTTCGATCTTAAAATAATTTTAACCTTGCTTTCACAAAAGTATCAGAACAATATAGCGTTAATACGTCCAAATTTATATGTAGAAAACAGCTTCAAGCTGCGGTCATATTGACAAAACGTGGATACCATTGATTAAACTTACTATAAGTACTGTAATGTTTCTCTTGCCAGAAACCCAGAGCACGTACAAGGTCATGCGAACTCGATATGGCCGCCATTGTTCTTTTGTCTCGTTTTGTTAGGGTGTGCTTTGCTGTTCTAGTCAGTTTCTGGGTGAATCGGCTAGCGCTTCAGTGGTTTAATTTCCTGTGAGGACTAGTTCCTGATCTCCTGTTCCTGCAATATGTGTTTGGTTGTGGCATGTCCTCGTTGATTTTCTTTCTCCCCTTGTTTAATAATTAGTGGAGAAGCATGCATGGTTCTTATCAGGTTTTTTTTCTTAGGTTTCGTTGTTTTTTATAGTTAATTGCTTATGTTGATGAGCTTTTTCCCCAATTCCGTGTGTCTAGGGAGAACTTCAGTTTCATGTTTAAAAATATACATACATATATATATATTTCCGGGTTGGATAATAACTTGTGATGATTTGGATCGTATCCGAAATTTGAAAAGTTAAAACTTCTATAGATGGATCAAATCCAAAAGATAAATTAAGACCAGGGAATGATTACATCGATCAGTTTGACTGTATTTCAAAAGCCAGGATTTATTGAAACATCATTACAAGGGGTAAAACTTTAGTATGTTAACATTTCTCATACATTAACTATTTTTATCATTTTGTGGACTCATTTTACTACTTTAAGGAAGCAGTTTACCACTTGAGAACTCATGTAGTAACTAAATACCACTCGAATGACACATATTACTATTTTAATGACTAATATTACTATTTTGAGAACTCATGTAGTAACTAAGAAAATTTACCACTTTAAGGACTCATGTTACCACTTTGAGGACTAATATTATTATTTTGAGGACTCATTTTACCACTTTTAGGGCAATTGTATGTATGTCATATGTTAACACATTGTAGAATTTTCCCAACCATACAAGAAAGAATAGTATAGAATCAAGTGGATTATTTGCCCTTATTTCTTACAACAAATTATAACTCAAACTTTAATACTAAGAGAGCCATCATGACTAGATTTAGGTATAGCATGTCTCTGGGGAGACCTAGCAAGGCGAAGCCACTTCTCTTCAGACAGTAGTTTGGCAAACCTTGTAAGAGCTTCTGCATTAGTCTCTTCGGTAAAAGCTTCATAATTACCGGTCTCTAAATTAACTCTAGAGACGGGTTTTTTCAATAGGCCTTCACCAACTTTTAAAAGATCATTCAAATTCTTCTCTACTGCTATATCCACTGAAGATACTTGCCCAGTTAGCGTGTCATCCTGCAATTGTTAAATATTAATTAGTTAACCTAGCTTGGTTTGGCCAGTTAATTCATTTGGTGCTTTGTTAAATCTGCATGATATTATTCTTATTTTCACTTTGTCATGCTGCATTATTGTCGTGAATAATTACAGTAATCAAATATTAATTTTGTAGTGCAAGATGATAAATTTAGAATGTATATTAATAGCAGCCGCGTGAAATACCTGAATTCGAAGGTAGTTTTCCTCCGAGTGTAGGGCTTGGAAAACAACTGACAGGTTAAAATCGACCATATCAGAACTTGACTGACTGAAAACATCAATTAATGGGGTATGTCCACCGCTGGTTAACCAATCCAACAAACCCCATTTGGCAGCAGCATGGGCATGATATTTCAGTTCTATCTTGGGTGAGCCAGTTCCTATTGATATGACTAGAAATCGACCATAGTCCATGGGTTTAATAGGAAAGAAGTCTGAACTGCCCTTGAGTATTGTCTTTGTCACTTCACCAATAGCAACTAAAGTCTGGAAATAAGAGACAAAAAAACAACATATTCAAGGCACATTTTAAGACAGTACTATATATATACTATTGGACTATTTCATGCATGCTATGTACTTACCGGGTTATTTGCACAAACGCCGCCATCAATAAGGTTAAATTCCTTAACGTTGCCTTGGAAGTCTTGGGTTTCAAAATAATGAGCTGGGAGATAAGTAGGTGCAGCTGAGGTTGCAATGCATATATCTCTGAGTAGAGCATCAGAGCATGGCTTGCTTTTCACCTAGCCAAATTAAGAAAGCACATAGTATTTACATATATTGTCTATAAAACTGTAAAGTAACAAGTTTGGAACTGTAAAAATGAAAAATATTAAGAGAGGGAACCTCAAAGCTGGAAAAGATAGTTGGCTGGAGTTGTTTTATGTCAAAAGTGGGAATGACCACATTAGTCAATGTCTTGTGCAGTTTTTTGTCACCTAATTTTTCCCGAACCAAGTGGTGGAGATATTTTCCATCATATTTCGGTCCTGCTAAAGCTTTGATAATCTTTACAGTAAGAGGAAACACTGGACAGCTGTTGTTTGCAACGTTAAAGAAAATATTAGTAACCAAGCTAATGAAATATTAATTGAAATTTTAAATCAATTGCCATTTAATTAACAAGAAACATCACTTACTGCCTCTGGGGGAAGATTTTAGGGCAGTGTGTAAGATAGAAATCCTTAATATCTTTTGCGGCAAACACAGGGCGGTTGTTGTTGTTCTCGTCTGGGGTTGCAATCATGGCAGTTACAAGACCACCTGTGCTAGTCCCGGCAATCACATCAAAATAATCTGCTAGTCTTGCATCCTTGCCATCTAGCTTCTGCAACATGCATAAACATACTATTAAATTTGTACTTGATATATGATCAATATTTATCTTTTACCAAAAATGCTAGATGATCAAATCGAATCTACTAATGCTGCAGCAAAATTATACCTGAAGCTCGGATTCAAGGTAATCAAGGATGGCTGCTGGGATAAGGCCTCTTATTCCACCCCCATCAATGCTCAAAACAGTTACTAGGTTTCCGTAGGTTGGGGCCTGTAGAGGTATACTCTTGGTTCTTTCCATGATCAGACAACTAAGAATTCTAGTTGCAGCTATAAAAGAGAAAGCAGAAGAGAAAAGGAGAGTCTTTGAGCTTTAGAAGAGGCTTTTGGACAGATAGATAGAGTTCTTAATTCACTTTGTGAGTTTCCATTGACAGATCAAGTATGGTACTTATAGAGTACTCCTCCTGCACTACTCCTGTCCCAAGAAACAACCCAGAAAGAGATTAAATAATCGAATTTTCAATGGTTTATCTTTTCTATGGACAATAATATTGTTCAAATTGGACTGGCCTGTCTACTAAGAATGGAGAATTTCCTTATCCAGTCAAACTATATACACCCCTTGGATCTTCTGTACAGGAATAAGGCTCATTATTTGTTCCACTAGGCCATGGACAAATCATAATCAGTGAGAATTGTAGAACTTTAGGTGAGACTCTCCATCAGACTTGTAGGTAAACAATGTGAGACCATACATAGTTAGGCCAAAACCAAGTTGCCCTCATGAAAATGCCTATACCATCTAAAGCAGCAGGCTCTATCAATAAGAATTGATGCAGACAATACCTTTAGGTTATTAATATGCAAAGTTCCTTTGTATGGTTTCATACAATGAATGCACATGCGCGCACGATAAGATTTCCTAGTTTCCAAGGATTATTAGAATTCTTCACACGCTAGAGTTTGATTCGTGAAAGGCTGCGAGGAACCATAGCAGAAAGCAGCCCGTTTGATTCTTAATTGGAGAATGTACTTGTAAGGAAATTAAAAATTGAAGGATCCATTCAATTTTGCCCGCTGATATCTATCTATATCAACTTTAACTTGATCCTGCGTAATTTGAAGAAGTTTCTATGGTCATATGTTTTTCATGGACTTTGAATTTTATCAAGTTCAAAAGGAATTAGAATGATCGATTTGCTAACCTAACTAGCCAGCTGTAATCTAAAGTGAAAAGTGAATTACATATTCACTGTCCATTGGTAATACATATGTACAGATCACTGTAATAAATTTATTAGTACTTGTTCTATTGGTAGCAGAACTTCCTAAAAGTTGCTCCAAGTCCCTCAACAAACTCAACGGTTCTTAACAGCATCTATACAAAAACACACGCATACATACACACAAGTACTATCTATGAACTTACTAATATAAATACCGGAATCTGGATTTTTGCCAAGGTATATCTCAATTCCTAGCTAATTTAAACAGTAACTTGCATAAGTACCGTAGAGAGTGAATCACCACCATTATTTTATGAGAAGATATTTGTTCAACGAGATAAAGATAGATGCAAAAATATGCGATAAGATCAATGAGTCTAGCTGCAATAGTATCTGTATTTCCAATATATGGTTAGCTGCTAAAATTAATATGCAGTACATGAATTAAGTTTGTTCTTGTCTTTTAGAAATTAAGTAGTGTGTATTGTTTAGTACTATTCCTTGAGTTTGCTGTTTCTATCTGTGTGTTTACTGAGGAAAACCAGAGTTCTTATTCGAAGATAAAAAAAAAATATAATAATTAATAAAAAAGAATGCAAGTGGAACAAACCCTAATTTTTTTTTTAATTTTTTTTCATACAAGAAACAAACCTAATTGAGTACCCAGAAAACCAGTGTATTGAGGTCAATCAAGAATATTATACGAGTATGAGGCGGCATCTTCCCAACTTGTGTGGTTTAGCAATAATACTTAAAAACTGGTCAGTATGTCGTTCAATCTGGACCCAAACCCTAGCTTATTGAAAGTACAATATTAACTTGGTTCATATCGATCACATGCCACTCTAGGACGACTCATAACAATCAATTAACAAGGACTCAGGGACTCAAGGATTCGAGAATCTAAGGAACAATGAACAACCACCCATGTGCATGGATTGATTATATAACTTCGTGCTGTCTGTTGCTCGATCTAGTAATGGTGCAGGAGGCTAAGATAGATAGATTAATTATGGTGGCCTTGGTCTTAAATTAACCTTGCCCTTAAATTAATTGCTTTAGGTTCGCGCGAAGGTCGTCGTTGCTTTTCTAGTTCGTTGACTTGTTGGTAATAGTCGTATTCTATCTATGACGGTTAATTAAAGAATTATATGTTCTCCGACCTAACTGACCAAATGGTCAAATTCATGACAAGAACAGTGGAATTTCCAGAAAGATATATGTGCATATCAGTGAATCTTCAGAATACCATAATGCAATATATGCAAATGCACTTTATATATATATATATATATATATATATAGAAAAAGCTCTAAGCTAAACAACGAACAACCAGATCACAAACAAACTGAGCCTTTTCTTTTCTTTTTTTTTAAAGTTGAATGGTGTGCATCTAAAATATATATAACAGGTTCATACTTTTATAAACAGCTTATAATTCCATATTGATGCAAATTTTAAGGTTAAATTGATTTATTTAGATTAAAGCGGTTCATACATTAATGCATAATTTATAAGTTTGGTTTTTTTTTTTTTTTTTTTTTTTTTTTTTTTGGTTCCGGTGCTTATAAGTTTGAACAGACAAAGAAGCTAAACCAAAAGAATTCTTGCTTGCCAGCCAATTTTCCTTTATTTATATATGTATAAATAATACATATTTCTGGAATAGAAGCATTATCGATATCGACGTGTTACAATATACACAACAATTATTTCCCGGCCTATCAGGGTTTTATTTCAATACAAAGAATTAAAGAATGATCAAGTATGTTGGATCATTTTCCCCCATACCTTGAACTACAAGGAACTGTTACTTAAACAGTTAGTGCAAATGAAAGAATAGAAAAGTTTGTTTGTGTAACATATATGTATAGAGGCATTCGGAAATTTTTAGATATAATATGTATCAATGGGAGTTCGGCATGGGCACGTCACATTTTCCTTGGGGCGACCTTGCTAGGCGAAGCCACTTCTCTTCGGAGAGTAGTTTTGCAAACCTGCAAATTAATAGTCCAAACTTTCTGTCAATATATTGCTATACATATTATTTAATGAATTATCAAAGAATATAATACCATAGATATCGGAGAAACAACCAATATATATTGGTAACATATGTAGTTGTATACCTTATAAGAGCCTCTTCGTTGGTCTCATGATTGGAAGCCTCAAATATGCCATTCTCCAAATTAACCCTAGACACTGGTTTCTTCAATAGGCCTTCTGCAACTCCTAGGAGATCGTTCAAATTTTTCTTTGTGGCTACATCCACCGAAGATACTTGTCCACTTAGCGTGTCATCCTGCATTTTCATTTCCATTAATCAATTAAATTTGTCTCTGTCAAAAAATTTGTACGATTAATTCATGGCTATCTGGAAGAATAAAATTACATAGTAATAATTATAAGTACCTGAATTCGAAGATAATTTTTCTCTGAGTGAAGGGCTTGGAAAACCACAGAAAGGTGAAGATCGACCATATCGGCACTTCCATGACTATAAACGTTAATGATTGGAGTGGAACCACCGCTGGTTAACCAATTCAAGATACCCCATTTGGCTGCGGTCGGCGCATTGTACTTCAATTCAATTTTTGGTGAGCCAGTTCCTAATGATATAACCAAAAACCTTCCATAGTCCATAGGTTTTATAGGGAAAAAGTCGGAGCTTTCCTTGATTATTTCCTTTGTAACTTCACCAATAGCAACTAGAGTCTGAAACAAAAGCAAAAGTATGAATTTAGGGTTATATGTTTCTTGATTATCAATCTTTGATATGGATTACATATATAATTTTATTTCTAGTACTTACCGGATTATTTGCAGCTACACCACCATCTATAAGGTTGAATTCTCTTACTTTCCCTTCCGCGTCCTTGGTTTCAAAATAATGAGCTGGAAGATAAGTTGGTGCTGCTGAGGTTGCGATGCTTATGTCTGAAATCAAAGCATCAAAGGATGGCTTCTTTTTCACCTGATGATATCCCAATAAAAGCAAACCATATATGTTAGATCTACTTACCCCAGCTATAACTATATATACCATCGCATGCTATAAGTGGATTAATAATTTTACACAGAAGAAATAATAAATGTGCACCTCAAAGCTGGAAAAGATTGTTGGCTGGAGATTCTTTATATCAAACGCAGGAATGACAACATTGGTCAATGTCTGATGCAGTTTCTTGTCACCAAGTTTTTCCCTAATCAAGCTATGTAGATACTTCCCATCGTATTTTGGTCCTACTAGAGATTTGATGATGTTTATAAGACGAGGAAACAACCACCATCTGTGAGGGTTTAAGAAATTCAGAGATTAATTAAGTAATTACTTGGAAGCATCCAAAGGTAGTAAATAATAGCTAGGTTAAAAGCAAATTTAGTTAACTAATATGTAAGCATTACGTACGTCTTCTGGGGGAAAATTTTGGGGCCATGAGAAAGGTAGAAGTCCTTTATATCTTTAGCAGCAAACACCGGTCTGTTATTCTCATCTGGGGTTGTAAGCATGGCAGTCACAAGACCTCCTGTGCTTGTGCCTGAAATCACATCAAAGTAGTCGGCGAGTCTTGCATCTTCCCCATCCAGCTTCTGCAAGTTGATTAATGACTTTATTACTAGAAATGACATATATAAGACGGCTGTTGGACATTAAAAGAAAATACATATTTCTATAATTAGTTTGCTCTACAAGCACTGGCGCAGCTTATGCAACATGATCATAATGTAAGATTTATTGGTTGATCAACCTAGGAGACATGCACGAGTCGGACCACGCATTTTGATCACTTTGTATTTGACAGTTGATATGTACTTATAGCACTGAACTACTACATATATATCAATTGATATATCTGTATTGTGCGCCAGTGTGATTACTCTAGCATTACTCATATCGGACATGTACATGCTGGACAATGAATGCGATAAATACTATAACTTGCAAATGCAAATGCATAACCCTAGTCTGGTACAAAATTGATCTAGCGTTCATATGCTACCTGAAGCTCGGATTCAAGAAAAGCAAGGATTGTTCCTGGGATAAGCCCTCTTATTCCACCTCCATCAATGCTTAGAACAGTGATTAGGTTTCCATAAGTTGGTGGCTGTAGTGGGATGCTTTTGGTTCTTTCCATGAGACTGATTTAGAAAGTCTGAGCTGCAGCTATATATGTGAGAAAGCAAAAGATAACGAGATGGTTGATCTGATGAACTTTTGGAGAAGAGGCTTTAGGAAAATAGCTCGAGTTCCTTGGTGAATTCCTATTTGAGAGATCAAGTACGGTACTTATAGACTCCTACTAAACTCATTTACCTAGAATCAACCAAGACATTGAATCAAGTTGCCCTCAAAGTATTTGAATAACTGGAATGTCAACAGATGAACGCGATTCAAAAGATTGACCCGGTTTTGTACAACTTCTTGGATATGGTTTAAGTTGGACCGCATGCACGTATAAGCATATATAATTATTAGTAAGTTCATATCTAGTCCGTTGTGACCTCTTTGCTACAGAAAAAAAGTACATCGTTCCCCTACGTTATGGACCACATATGCATTTGTGAGAATTGCAGAATAGTAGGTGAGACTCTATGAGAATTGTAGGTAAGACTGATTAGCTGAAGCATCGAAGGCTAGCAAGGAGGAAACAATTGAGTTAGGCCTAATCTCTGCTCTTAAACTTGCCTAACTCTAAAGTGAAACCTTTACCAAGAAGCGAATGCCTTGGATTGTTAATTAGTTCCAAGTTATCTTTTTGTAGCCAACATACAGTGAAGGCAATAATGGTGAGATTGATGCTGCACTAATTCAAGGATATCATACTAAATCATCAAGTTTAACGCGGAATAAATTAATTTGATTCATATAAGGCGGCGAGGATGATCGATCAACGATGGCAGAGAGGCTTGGAAAGGTCAATATATAGGATAACTTGCCAAAGTAATTGATCAAGACATAAAAATACAAGGACTTGCACGAAACTGAAAAAGATTGTTGGTCTACCATTAATATCCCTGTGTACTCTAACCTGAATTGATGATGACAGAGATGGTGAGACGGTAGATTCAGGAAATGTTCATGATTTAATCATATTCTATTGCCACATGTTTCTCCTGTTCCTTGATTTAGTGTTGAATTTGTCGTCTATTTGTTATCGTAAACTTCAAATACACTATTAATCATTGTGGATATCATCAAGACATTATCTTCAGTGTTACAGATGATAAACTGAAATTGACCATATATTGATTTTGTAAGAAAATGAATAACTCAGAAAGCTCAGCTGGAATCAAAATCAGCCACAGGACGTCACAAGTATTGAAGAACAGTGTCTGCAGAGGCTTAATCAAGCTGAAACTAATCCTCCAGCTCAATCTGCTCTGGGGTCTTAACATTAATTAATAATATATCAATTTCCTTCTGTTATGCCTAATGACAATCTATTCTTTCTCCATCAACTCTCAAAATATATTGAAGCTTTTGTCCTTGTCATAATTTGCTGAGTTTGCTGATTACTTCAAGATACTACATAGATATATGATCTAATTTAAAGAAATTGTCCTCCCAAGAATTTCTTACTGTAAAGTTTTCAATCCAAATTTACCTGCATGTTCATGATCAGACAAGAACCCTAGCTAGCCAGCTCTTTGGAGCGCATATATATAATTAGTTTGATAAAAAAATTAATAATTAAAATATATAATCTGATCGATTGTGGTTCAAATAATCATCCTCCATGCTCCATGAAGGGATTTTTATTAATTTTTTTTAATGAGGAAAATGATATGCAAGGATGCAAAAAGGTCAAGGATCGAGTCATGAGTCAATCTAGAAGTTTTATTATATATGTTTGAGTTCTCTTTGCGATATTGCAAGCTTTATATATTCTTCTGCTTAGCAATGCATCTTATCCATCCATGAAAAATTTGGGTTTATTCAAATGACCGAACAGTCGCACAACCAGAATTTGTAAAAAGTGGGATCAAAAATATAGTTTCAACTTTCAAGTTAGGGTTTACATTTAAGTGAAAAATCTATACTCAATAAATAAATAAATAAAAAGGAAAAAAAAATTAATTTCCTTATAAGTGTGACTTAAATCTATAGCACATAGCGGTTTTATTCAAAAAAAAAAGAATTAAAAAAAAAATCATAAAAAGCAAAAGAAATAAGAAGAGTTAGAAGGGTCAATAAGGACTTTCAAGAAGTGTTAAACAAAAAGTATAAGATATATATATAATAATAATAATAATAATAATAAAGCTAGGTTAAAAGGGGATCATTTAATCCTCCTCAACCCTAGCTAGCTACGCTCTTGATCGAACTCATCAGCATGTAGAAGTATGTACTGTACTATTAAGATCCTAGTCGTTGTTAAATTTTTGTCATTAGTTTTAGTGATTAAATATCCTTGAATTCTTATTCTTTGTCAAGTGAAAAAAAGCATTTGAATTGGTAGCACCCGATGAATTACATGACGGTGACATATTCCATTACCTGCATGATATCCACAAATTGATTTTCAATATTTTCATACCAGTTTTAGCTCAAGATTCTCATTAATTTATTGTGGTAAACTAGGGTAGGTGAAAACCTTGTGTTAAATATAATTTTTGTTGAAATTTTGATTGCTTCTACTTTGTATTTGAACAAAATATAATCGAAACCTGAACTTGTTGATTTGATTAATTTGCAGTAATAAATGGAGCATAAACAGATCAACTTAACTCAGCAAACTTGTGTACTTGAGTTTCTTAACTTGTTCACTCTTTTACATCAACCAACACTTCCCTTATATAGGGTACAAGATTAACCTACAAAATATCTAAGATAAAAGCATATTAAACTAAATTAAAAGTACTTTATATACAAAATATCTAGCTTGATTTGAGTGGAGCAAATAGTAATGAAGTTGCTGTAAAAATATCTTTCACCACAGCAAGTTTCGCGGCAGCGAAAACTCAACCTTCGCGGCGATAGACTTAGTTATCCCGCGACCACTCTTTCGCAAACCCTTGCGGCGAACTCACTTCAAACTTTTCCCCGCGGTCACATCATCTCGCGAACGTACTTTAACGAACCTTCGCGGCAACTCACTTCGCGAACTTTTCCCTCTATGATCTCATCACGCGAACTTTTCCCCGAGTTGACCTTATCACGGAACTTTTTCCCACATTGACCTCATCTCGCGAACACTCTTTCGCGACCATTCGCGGATGGAGCAGGGAAGCATTAGTTCTATCACCTTGTTGAACAAGAAAGAGTACTTTGAGAGAGATTGAAAAATGACTTGTTGAAAATACTACTGATCGATGGAAGTTTGCTAGCATTACAGATCTGTTCTCTTACATGCATGTCCAGCAAATTGAGGATGGGTGAAAAATTGAAATGGTGGCAGCCCTATATTGCAAGCTAATTTCCATATATTCTTGCACATATGGCCTGCAATTAATTGCCTCAGGACTTCATAAGTTGCGACTTGCGAACATGTTGTAGCAGAAACATAGTATCTTCTAAAAATAAAGTTCAAGTCGATAGGTTCAATGACTTCAATCTATCGATGTTCACGTGATAAACAATAAGTAACTTTGCCCTATTACTTTGAATTAGAAGGATTGGCGTTCTAAAGACACCATCAGCATCATTAATTATTAATTTTTTACTCAAAGTTTTCTTTTGACAGAATATTAATTTCCAATAAAGCTTTGCCCTAAGGAAGTGGTCGGCCAGTTGTATTATTTAATATCATCAATAGTTTAGCAGATTCCGACTTCAGATTAGTACTTGATCAAATTCATGACTTCAGATTAGTACTTAAGTATCAGCTTTTCACTGAAATGAATAAAGTTCTTTTTCTTATTGGCTTAGTGTTTTTTTTTTTTAAATTAAATAGAGGATTAGGCGATATTAGTTCTTCTGCGATAGCTGATTTGGGGTGACTGTCACCCACCTACAATCTCGAAAGAAAGGGGGCCATCGTAACCGGGAACCCACCTCCCTCCCCTCTATTTTATTTTATTAATAAAGGAAAAAAAAAACACAAGAAGAGAGAAGGGGACAAGAACCAAAACTTATCTGAAAACAAAATGAAATAAAGTACTCAAAGTGAGCACTGAGCTAAAATAGTTAATTACAAACTAATGAATAGAGCAACCATGCAGCAGAAACCACTTTTGCATGAAATTTATCAAGCACTGCAGAATTAGGTAATACGGAAATTCGGTAACCCTTGCAGATTGTGAACAAAGGCAGCTGAAGCACAAGGAGGGCAAGAGTCCCACCAATAATGCCCCTCATGATCCACCCCATAGTTAGCTAAGCAATCAACCACTTGATTCCCTTCTCGATAAATATGTGAAAACCGAATCTGCATAGAGGAGAGAATGGTACAACAATTGACCCAATCAACACTTAGACGCCAAGGGACCGAGCAATTTTTATTGGCAAGAAAGTGAATGGCTACCGCTGAATCACACTCAATCCAGAGAGAAGTCTATCCTTTTCCTGATGTTATTGAAACTGCATGAATAATGGCTTGAAACTCTACTTCTAGATCTTGTTCTCTTAATGAACACGCAAGGGCATATTTCATTGTTAACATATCCCTTCCCAATCAAGTAGTCACTTAGACGGTTATACCACATCCGTCCAGATTGTTTCAATCCATATAGTGAGCGTCTTAATTTTATTGAAAACGCGCTCCGTGGTTTAGAGCCATTTGATTTGGGTAATTGAAGTCCATCTGGAACCTTTATATATATATATATATATATATATCTCTGAATCTAGATCCCCATAGAGATATGCTGTAACCACATCCATGAGCTGCATGTCAAGTTTTTCAGAAACTACCAAACTGACAAGGTAGCGGAACGTTATAACGTCCATTACGGGAGAATATGTCTCCTCGTAATCGATTCCAGGGCTTTGTGAGAAACCTTGCGCCATAAGGCGGGCTTTGTATCTAATAACCTCATTTTTCTCATTACGCTTTCTAACAAAGACCCAGTTATGGCTAACAGGTTTTATATTTAGTGGTGTCAGTGTTATAGACCTAAATACCTGTCTCTTTGTTAGTGAATCCAATTCAGTCTGGATCGTATTTTTCCATTTGGACCAATCTGCTCTTCGTTGACATTCTTCAAAGGAGCGAGGTTCGATATCATCGTATTCTATAATTCCTTTTGCAATATGATATGCAAACGCATCATCAATAACCATAGAATTTCTGTCCATAATTACATGTATACTAGTGTAATTCATGAAAATCTCTCTATTCTCTGGAATTGGTTCTACTATTGGAGCGTCCTCCAATGATGTCTCTTGGACATAACCATAATCCGGAATTTTTTCATGAGATGGATTATTTATATCGATGATTAATGGATTATTTTGTGTCAAACTCGCTTTCTTTCTTGGGCGAGAATCCATCGAACCTATAGGTCTTCCGCGCTTTCTGGCAGGAGCCATGGGTCTAGCCACTGTATCACCCATAGAGGGGATGTCATGTCCTTTAGTTTTAGGAACATCAATCCTTGCAGGTACGTTTGCAGTAGGTATGTGTGATCTTGTCACTTTAGCGATATCAGAAAACGCATCAGGCATTGATTCTGCTACGTTCTGAAGATCGAGAATCCTCCGCACTTCTATTTCAGACTGTGTGGTTCGGGAATCAAGATGAGACAAAGTGGGGACAGACCACGACAATTCCTGTCTTTTCTGTTGAATATTAATGTTCTTGTCTCCCCCTAAGGACATGAAGACTGTCTCATCAAAGTGACAATCCGTAACTCTAGCGGTAAATAGATCACCTGTCAAGGGTTCTATGTAGCGGATAATGTTTGGAGTATCATATCCAACATAAAGGCCTAAGCGTCTTTGAGGACCCATTTTGGTGCACTGTGGCAGCGCAATTGGCACATAGACTGCACACCCAAATATGCGTAAGTGTAAGACATTAGGCTCATACCCAGTCACCATTTGGGACGCAGAAAAGGGTTGGGTGGCAGTGGGTCTCAGAGGAATAAGCACAGCTGCATGTAATATTGCATAGCCCCAAGCAGAAATATGGAGATTGGTGCACATAACCAATGCCTTGGCAACCATTTGAAGTCTTTTAATGGCAGCTTCTGCGAGTCCATTTTGGGTGTGTACATGAGGGACAGGGTGTTCGACCTCAATCCTAATGGACATGCAATAATCATCAAAGGTTCTTGATGTAAATTCTCTAGCATTGTCAAGACGAATTGACTTAATAGGATGATCAGGGTGGTGACAATTACCTAAGTGATCACGAAAAATACCTCCATAGCCCGCGAGTCATGGCGTCCCACGAGAAGCACCATTTGTATTAACCTTTAACTAAAAAGCACAAGGAGCATGCTAATTTACCTCACGAATTTGATGTGATCTTGAGGCTCTACCACTGATTCCAAGAGCACTGAAAATACAAAGCTCATCTACTGAGTTACGCATAATTCCTAAACCCCAAGAATCAACCTCTCGAATTTGCTGCTTGATAGAGTGAATCAATTAATCAGCAGTTAAGCGACGCTTATCAAAATAGATAGAATTTCTAGCATCCCAAACAGAGTAGAAGCCAACTCCCATCATTCTCCACAATAGCAATTGCAATTGAGCACCAAAACCATGTTGCAGTGGGTAAGAGAATAAATCGTATATATCCAAGAAATGATTACTGACTTTAAACCAAGATAAAACTGCAAACCAGACCTTTATAGAGAAAGAGCACTAAAAAAAAAGGTGGTGGACTGTCTCAGCAGATGCAAGACAGAGAAAGCACATAGAAGCAAAAGAAAAGCCTCGCTGAAGTAAGAGATCATCTGTTAAAAGCTTACCATGAAGAGATTTCCATAAAGTAACAGAGTTTCGAGGACGAAAGCATTGACGCCAAACCCATCTATCCCAAAGAACAATTGCATGTTTACTCCTCTTGAACTCATAGGCTATAGATAAAGATAAACTTCCATCAGAAGAATCCAACCACACTAGCTTATCCTCCATGTCTTATTAAGGAAGCCTAATAGCTGAAATTTCTGACCAAAGTGCAGCAAGATCAGCAATCAAATTAGTAGAGCAATACCAAGAGCCATCCCTGATGAAATCAGAAACTTTGGCACATAATAATTTGCCAAGCTGATGCACAATACCCAATCTATCAACAACTGAACCATTAAGCCAATTACCATGTCAAAAATCAATTGATCGACCATTGCCCACTAACCATTTAGAGTTGTAGAAAATATCCATAAACAAAGGTCGCATGCCAGGCCAAATACATGATTTTTTATAGGAAGAACATGGCTGACATGAACATTGAAGAAACCGAGCAGAAAAAAAAGCAACCGCTGGTGTAGACTTAGTTAAGAAATCCCAAAATTTTTTTAGGAGGAAAGCCTTATTAAGAGCCATAATATTACGAACTCTAAGACCACCCTCCTTCAATGGAGCACAACACTTTTTCCAAGAGACTGGATAACAGGCTCTAGAAGACACATTGCCGATCCAAATAAAATTCCTCATCCAATTTTCGAACTTGTTGCAATACAGTCCTTGGCCAAACATAAATTGTGAAACTATGGGAAAGCATACTAACTACCACATAATTGACCAGAGTTACCCGTCCTGCCATGGAAAGAGAATGCCTTCTCCAATTAGACATAACATTACGAATTCGATCAGCCAAGACTTGGAAGTAAATTCGCTCTGGTCAGCCAACAAAAATTGGCACACCAAGGTACACGAAAGGCAATTTACCCACTGAAACACCTAACCAAGAATATATTAGAGTACGACAATGAAGAGCTAACTTCCTCAAATAAACATGAGACTTGGTTTTGTTCACCAACTGACCCGAGTTGAGTCTGTACTCCTCAAAGAAAGCCATAAGATTTAATAGGCTTCTTTTATCTCCCTTATAAAAAAACCATTATATCATCAGCAAATAAAACATGAGAAGGGACTTTCACAGCACGAGGAGAGGATATAGCTTGGACATGCCTTATATCAACCAGACGCAAGATACCACCGCTAAGAACCTCTTCAGCAAGGCAAAAAAGAAGAGGAGACAGTGGATCACCTTGTCGAACTCCACGTCTACAACTAAAAAATCCCACTGGAGAGCCATTAAATAAGATAGAGAGCCGAGCTGAAGCCAATATAGAACTAATCCATTCCACAAAAGTTGCATGAAAACCAAAAGCATTAAGAACCCTTCGAAGGAAGTCCCAATGCAGAGTATCAAAGGCCTTTGCTACATCAAACTTAATGGCAACATTCCCTCCACGACATTCATTATCCAAGAAGTTAACACACTAAGAAGTCAGAAAAATGCAATCAGAGATTTGTCTTCTTTTAAAAAAAAAAAAAAGCAAATTGATTCGGCAATATAATTCTGGAAGCAATAGGAGCAAGACGGTCTGCCAGTATGCGAGTAATAATTTTAAAAGAAAAATTAGCCATAACAATGGGCCGAAATTGAGTGATAACATTAGTTTCTTGAACCTTTGGAATAAGCGCCACAAAACTGGAATTTAGATTAGGCAATATATAACCTGACTGAAAGAAAGATCTAACAGCACAGACCACATCCAACCCAACTACATCCCAACAAGCCTGAAAAAAGTGACCAAAATAATCATCCAGACCTGGGGCACTATAAGCATTCATGGAAAATACAACATTTTTGACATCTTCAGCAGAAGGAATAGCAAGTAAAAAGCCATTTTCTGAATCTGAAACCATTGAAGGAATAATATTTTCAACCAAACCTGTATCAGCAATATTTCCATCATCTGAAAAGGCGCTTGTGAAATGATGAACAACATGATCACGCAAAATATTAACATCATCCACCAAGTCATTCCCAATGCGAAGAGAAGTGATAGAGGAGCGTGCTCTTCAAATTTTTGCCAAAGTATGGAAATAGCCAGTATTTCTGTCACCTTCCCTAATCCATCCCACCCTTGCCTTCTCCGCCCAGAATTTTTCCCGAACCAATAAAGCATTTGTTAAAGCATCCTAGGCTAAAAGCTCCGCAACGTGACACACTTCAGTAAACCCATCAAGAGATATGGCTAGTTGAATTTTTTCAAGGGTAGTGCGTGCACTATCCACAGCAGTATGAACATTACCGAAGACATTAACATTCCACTCCATAATAGGTTTTAAAAGTTTAAGCTTCCTTTGTAGAGTAAACATAGGACAACCACATACCTCAAAGGATTGCCATGCTACTTGAACAATTTTAAGAAAATCTGAGTGCCCCAACCACATATCTCATAGACTTAGTGGCCGTGACTCTGTGCCGTGGTTTAGTAAAGAAATTTTCCCTTCCTAAACTTCTCAGTGAAATTCGAACCTAAAAAATAAAGTTGTGAAAGTTCTTCCAGATTGACCAAAACCCATGAGAAGCACGAGTGGCATTCCTGTCTGCACAAAATAGTGAAGGCAAAACCTGTTTTTAGGTTACAATAGTGAAGGCAAACTTTGCCAAAAAAAAAAAAAAAAAAAGTAGAATAATGACAAAATAATTATTTGCTATAGTACTAAGTAGGTCAAGTGACTCACTGTGGCCATACATGCATGATTCACAAATGAGCAATTTTATTTTGTGCAATTTGCCAATAGGTGCTCTGCTTATTGCGGTAGGATGAATGCATGAACGCGCGCGGTGCTTCGGAAATTCTAAAGTTTGAATTACGTTCTAATCCACTAATCCATATAGGAATGTGTTACCTGAGTTTTGCCGGAATATAGGAAAATATTAAAAAGCATAACTATAAAATACTGAATTTGCCACACACAAAAAGAAAAAAGAAAAACTAAGGGAAGATTGCGTGCAATGGCCATAGGGTCACTTGTTCATGTCTGATACTAAGTACTGTAACTAACTGATGAATTAACCCAACTAAAAACAAGACTATTAAGTGCGCAACACACCCCCCCCCCCCCCCCCAAAAAAAAAAAAAAAAAAAAAAAAAAACCAATGTTATACTTTAATTTTGATTATGACGACTCTTTAACAATCCTAAAACATCAAGAACTCGAAAGTTTAGTAAATTTCTTCATATATACCAGTTAAAACACTTAAATGGGGTTTTAGATTAAAATCTAGTTACTCATTTCTGATAGTCATATACACTGATATTATTCGTGTAAATTGTGATGACGATTTCAGGTCATACATACCCAGATCAGCTAGATTCATTTATCGATCTGTTCCATGCATGCTTGGAAATTTCCTCCTAATTATTGGTCCATATATAACAATATTTCCCACTCCGTGTGACCGTGTCTTCAACAGATCGAGGATAATGTTTGAGAAATACAGCAATATTTTAAATGGAAGAAAAATAAGCCACGCATATTCTTGAAACTAGAAGCTATATGGATCCTCCATGGACTTATAAACTTGATTTTATGAACTGTATATTGATTCCAAAATATCATATTTTATCTGCATGCATCACATGAACTGTTTGTCATTATTGTTCTTGTTTTTTTTGTCATCAAGGCCTTCAAGATTGAATGGAAAGAACAATTACAGAGCAGCATCAAGATCGAGCAGGGGACCATTACTCTGATCAATCAGGTATTCACACCAGATCCAGTTTTGCATGCAAGACCATTATCTCAATTATTCACAGCAAAATAAACACACGATTTAAGCATGCATGCAAAGACCTGCAAAAAAAAAGACAAAGAAATCGTGTTTCACAAAAAGAAAAGAAACAAGAACGGAAGCAATGCGCCCCATCTTGGTTGGGATGCTCAAACGTTGATGTTAACCGTACCTGGAGAAGTCTGAATGGGCTTATTTTTTCGTCCACTCAAATTGAAAAAGAAAAAAAAAAATGTCAGTTTGGAGATATTATCGCGCTTGTCTACAGTATTTGTAATCCCTGGGCTATATTCCTGACGTGTAATACATATTTCGTTTGGCCCTCTGTTGCTCCATAACACCAAAAACAAAGAAAACGCTATCATCTACTCGATGCGGGACCATTACTTTTTTTTTCTTTTCTTTTTTGAAGAAAAGAACCATTACAATTTTTGTTTTGGCAAGTTAGGTTAAATAATTTCCATTATTAGAAACAACCAAAAGAAACCACTAAAGTCTCTTGACCAAACTCGTGGACAAATTCCACGCATATAACCTAAAATGCATTGATAATACGTAAAAAAAAATCATGAAATTTATAACACAACTTTAATCTCTAAGGTGGGATTTATTATATTCTCCATAAAAAAATACTGGAAAATTATATTATATCTATATAAATATGTGTTGGTTCAGGTGTGGACTGATGAAAAATGCACTAAATGTCTGTATGCTATGCATAGAGCTAGTTTTTTTCCCCTCAGTTTGCAATGGGAACATCCACATTTGAATGATTTCTAGGGGCAAACCACAACACGTTACTGTGATCAAGCTGATTGCATAATTTTTAGTATCCATTCTTTTCTTTAAGTTGTGAAGTTATCAAAAATATATATAATGCCAAAAATTTAAATCATATCAGAAGTCTCCTTTACCCTTAATGCCTACAGGCTATGGCATCGGTACGTGTCTGTAAAATGTTAGAGATATAATTGTGAGGGTATAGTTTTTACTCTTCATGATTTCCACGTGCATTGAATTTCAAGTGCAAACAGAGTAAGGGAGGTTAGGAGACCGCTATATAAAGCCTATACAAGCTCTGTAATCTTCACTCATCCTCAGCTATAGCTAGTCGATCATCCTAGCTTATAAGTTCTTCAAGTTATTTCAGTTTTATTAGCTTCTAGCTAATTAAGTAAACAGTCCTAGCTAGCTAGTCCAGATGGAGAAAGCAAGTGCATTCCTTTGCCATCCCCCTCCCTCACATGGAAAGCTCATCACTGTTCTCAGCATTGATGGAGGTGGAATCAAAGGGATTGTCCCCGGAACTCTGCTCAGCTTCCTAGAGTCCGAGCTCCAGGTAATTAACAAAAAACAAAATGTCAATTTATATATATGTCATTGTTTGAATACTGAACACATATTTAATATTAATTACTGGTTGTTATGTTGTTATGTTGTATATATGCAGAAGCTGGATGGTGAAGCTGCAAGGTTGGCAGATTATTTCGATGTTATTGCAGGGACTAGCACAGGTGGCCTTGTCACTGCCATGCTTACTGCCCCGGATCAAAACAACCGTCCCTTGTTTGCGGCTAACCAGATTGTCGATTTTTACCTTGAGCACTGCCCTAAAATATTCCCTCAAATCAAGTAATTATATCTCCAACACTAATAATTAATTAAAATTTAATTAGTAATTACTATTACGCTTAACGATTTACCATGATCTATTTAACTAATTTCCTTGTGCATGTTGTATATCTGTCCACAGTATTCCACTGTTTGGTGACGCCTTAGAAAATGCAAAGGGTGTATACGCACCAAAATATGATGGCAAGTATTTACACAAGCTTATCAAGGAAAAATTAGGAGACAGACGATTGAATCAGACATTGACCAATGTTGTGATCCCAACTTTTGATATAAGTTGCCTCCAACCAGCTATCTTCTCCACCTACGAGGTTTGTTTCGGTCTGATCCTTATAAATTTCTTGTGTATATAATGTATATTTTTGGTGCTCTTACTAATATATAATTCTTAATAATGAGAAAAAAATTATATTTTGGTTTATTGTAGTTGAAAAGGAACAAAAAAATAGATCCGGCTCTACTCTCGGATATATGCATCGGAACTTCAGCAGCACCAACTTATCTTCCCTCGCATTATTTCAAAACCGCAACAAGAGAATTCCATCTCGTAGATGGCGGTGTGGCTGCTAATAACCCGGTATTAACTAATTGATCATATCGTTTATCACTTTTCAAGCAATAAAGTTTATCATCAAAAATATAAAGTCACTTGTGTTAATTATACTTCTCAGGGTTTGACTGCTATAACCGAAGTGACAAAAGAAATCAAGAAGGGAAATTCTGACTTCTCTCCGGTTGAGGCAGCTGATCAGGGTAATAGGTTCCTCCTCATATCTTTGGGCACTGGTTCATCAGCAAAATCCAAGTACGATGCAAGAGTAGCAGCTAAGTGGGGTATTATGGCATGGTTGATGCAAGCCAACTTTCAATGTCCATTGTTAGATGTACTCACTGAAGCAAGTAGTGACATGGTAGATTGCCACCTTTCTACCCTTTTCCAAGCTCTTTGGTCTGACGATAACTACCTTCGAATTCAGGTACATATATATATATATATATCGATCTAATCAATATAAATATATGACCTTTTAAATTGAATCATGTTTAAACAATTGATAAGGGAACAAACAATCTGATTATTTTGATTATTTGTTTAACTAATGTGATCACGTACAAGTGCTCCATGGCATCCAGTATAATATGCTTAAACTCTAATGTGGGCAGGATGACCAGTTGAGTACCGACTTGAATTCTATGGATAATGCTACGCCCGAAAACTTGAAAAAACTTGTAAAGGTGGGAGAGGCACTGTTAAAGAAACAAGCTTCAAAGTTGAATATAGCTACCGGCCTCCATGAGCCGGATGAACGTCATATTACTAATGAAGAGGCTCTCAGAAGGTACTTATTGATTACAAATTACTCTCTGTACGTACTGGGATTTGTATCAAAGCATCATAAACATATATTCATTACTATTACTCTAATTAATTAGTTATTTGTTTTCTTAATCAATCTGCATATGCAGGATAGCGGCAGTTCTCTCCAAAGAGAAGAAGGAACGTGCAATCAGATCAGCAGCACCGCAAGCAAACCCAGCATCTGCCAGCTGATTGACAAGCTTGATACTCGATCTACTGAAGAAAAATAAATGCCCATCATATATAGCGATGGTGAATATTGATGCTTAATACTAGAGTTTCGACTATCTTGTAGCTCGGTACGTGCGTACTGAGATTATGTTCTCAATAAATACCAATCTACTACCTTTGTTATTTGTGATGGAACTAGCTTGTTCTGTACTGTAATTTTCCTTCTCTTCATTGGAAGCATTAAGTCTCATAAGTTTAATTAGAAACAAAACATCCCATCTATCAATAAAAGAATTAAAGGTACATGATTTAACATAAAAGCTAGCTTAATCGTTGTTGAGAGTCGAAGTATTTTCAAATTTAACATCGATCTCCTATTCTCCGAGTTTCTTGACTTCTTCATCAGTAAAGCACCACGTGTCATAGATCTGGAGGTTCATTTAGTGGGTTGGTTAGAAGGCTTAGTTGATTTAAGAGTTCCTCGGTATTTCTTTTAAGTTTGATTTGTAAATTGCCTTTCATGATTATATAGGTTTCACAACTAAAATCAATTGTCAATGGATGAAATTGACCTAAATCCTCATAAACTTATAGATAAGGTCCCTATATTGTCATGTGGAAGTCATACTCTCAAAGCACCCCCGCACGTATGACACATTTTCATATATCGGGTGATGTGGAGCTCGTGAGGCTGCAAGGCATATGTGAGAAAGAATCTGTGATAACCCTCTCTGGTAGTAATCTAGGCTTACCAACCACAACCAATTGGCAATGAAAGAAGTTAACTCGAATCCATATAAACCCATAGGCAATGTCTCAACCTTCCCCTGTCGGATACTAGGATTCATACTCTCAACATAATTCATCTACTTCATGCTTATCAATTCTATAACGAGTTCATCTTACTTTCTTATATATGAATCATCTCAATTATTGTGTTTATTGACCGCTCAAATGCCGGAGAAAAGCTAAAAGGTTTTCTTGACGGACACAAACCAGAATTAATAGAAAGCTTGATCTGTTACATTGATGATATCCGGCCACCTGGGTTTTATTCGATCATAAATAACATTATAAAAAGAATCAAGTACGGTGGTTGATGATCATGTGCCCCCATACATTGAGATTACAACATGCAAATTGTTTTATTACTTCAAACAATGTGTGCTAAAATAAAGAACCATATGCCAAGACTTTCTCGTGGAACTTTGCAACATATATACATATATCAGACTATGGCTGCGTTTGTTTCGACGGATAAAGAGCTTGGATAGGAAAATTTAAATATAATCTGGGAAGTATTCATGTTTGGAAGCCCAGATAGTTTTCAGGTGGATTTCTCAATTCCTATCAGGTATGGATAACTAATCTTGTTAGAAAGGTAAGATATAATTTATCTGACTAGGACGCCTCAAATTTTACGGTTTCCAACCACGACAGAACTGAACATCTGCCTCCAACTCCTCCAGTTCTCATCCCAACCTCTCATCATGTTCCTCCTCTTCTTTTTCTTCAATTTACTTCTTTCTGGTAGTTCTCCACTGATTTCTCCAATATCTGATGCATCTCCGCCGATATGCAGATGGTGAATTTGATCTCTGCTATTTTTGTTTCCGGCAAGAAGCCAAGAACTCGTCAGCTAAAATCCGGCAATCTCCGGGCAATATTCGGCCATCTCCGACTTCCATTACATGTGTTCTTCCTCCCTTTGCATCTGTGTTCTTCATCTCCAGCCTCCCTCAACTGCAATTCAATTGACCTTTTCATTAATGGAATTGTAAACCCCAAACAATCCCAATTCTTCTGAGCTCTCTCTCAATCTCTCACCTTTTTTCTCTTTTCAGTGTTTTTTTTTTTTTGCTTTGGTTTTCAAGAAAAGGAAGTATTCCATTCCAATTCAAAATCCACTCTAACAAAAAGTAAGGTTACGGAGTCCTTATCCAATCTAGTCTGATTTCAATCCAATCCTATTCTGTATCCCATTCCAATCCAATCTGTGTAGCCAAACGTGGCCATATATAGAAAGAGAGCTAACTGAATTAGTAAGATATATAGCTTGAACTAGATCTGATAGATCTGCGCTGATGATTTTCCATTTGAGAGTAGTAGCTAAGGGTATTTATAGATCGACTAGCCCATACAGTTCTCATGCATGTTCCTGGAAAAGACCATATTGCTAAACTTTTTAATTGAGCTAGCCAGCAAGCACATATATAACTCGATCTGATAGATATAACCAACATCAGCATTCTAACAGATCGAAGACTCGATCGACTGCCAGGACATTTTTTTGACAAAATAATCATATAGATTTCATTAATACGGTAAGGTCAGGATGACCATTACATATCATTCCGTTACCATGTACAGATAGTTAAGAAGTTGTGATGTAAACACCAAAGTGATACATAGATTAGATCATCCATTGAAAACAATTCATGCTCACTTATTTCAGTGAGCTTATTTACCAGAACCAAGCATAGTAATAGGCAACATATCCTAAAGCAGCTACATCTTTTCCTTGCCCTTCAAGCTTGGGCTAGCAGACTTTCCCGAGTGGAGGTAGGAAAGCACTTCTTCAACAAAGATTGATTTCTTTGGCTTTGGAGGGTTCTTGTTTCGGGCCCTAGAGGCCTTCCTCTTTTCTTCTTGGTGGTGGAGCCATTTGAGACATTTTCCCTAGGCATCATCCCCTCTGAAGGGACTAGCATGCCTCCGGGCGTTTCCACAAGTCCCAGTGACTTAGCAGAAAACCTGATCGCAGTTGCTTGTCCTTTAACCTTCTTTGCTGGTGCTGGTGAGCCATTGCTACCAATAGCAAGCTCTCCATTGTGAGCTTGAGCTTCTTTGGGGAGTCAAAAGTAGGGCCAGACCTGCCTCGCTTCAAAGGAGATTGTTCGGTATGAGGTATTAAAGCAAGTTGCTTGTTTGCTTTCTCGGTTGCCTGCAGGTTAGCATGACGAAGCGCCATAGGTTTACGCAGCATGGTGGAAGGACCAGAGCCAAACAAATTACGTGCCACCGGAGGCAGAATAGGTGTCTGAATACCTTGAAAGCGGAATGCACCTCCAGTGCAGTTGCATTGCGCAAAACCTGCAAAGGAACTAGGCAGTTCCACCCTGTTCTCAGCTTGCATTGGATCAGGGTTCTGGTAAGCCTTCTTTCCTGCAAACTGGCAGTTCCCATTCTCATGAAAAATAAGACCGCAATCTTGACAACGACCAAGCAGGTTTTCAAAGAAAAAGGAAATTTCCTCAATCACCCCCGCCGCTAGCTTTAGGGTTTTCTTCAAAAAGAAAGGTTTAGCGATCTAATGCGCCACATGAACCCTAACTTCCCCAAATGCATTGAACAGCTTGTCATCCCATTCCAGAAACCTTCCTGCAACAGAAGAAACATTCATGATTGTATTCTTTACCTCCAAAGCCGGTGGTATGTTACGAATCTTCACCCAAAAGAACAGCTCATTCATCTGGAATGCAGTGGGGGATTTCAAGCCATCGTAATCATGGATGATGACTGGAGCACGCTGGAAATACCAAGGGCCTCCCCGCAGTACCTTGTTTCTATCCCTTCGCAGATCGAACGCTAACACAAAGTGTTTATGTGCTCTTTCCTGAACTGTGAAAGCAGCATTGAGGACCCAAACGCGCTTGAAATGGCGCTGCAGATCTGGTGCCATAAACGGCTTCGGTGTGAGAGGTCGCACAAGGAGATAGGCCTGAGAGCCGCGCCTGGTATCCGCCCCCGGCATTTTGGAGAGATCCACCACATCGTCACCTAGAAGAGCTAGCGATGATGCAACGCTTGCTGCAACTTCATCAATCGTTGCCATGGATAGAGTGTACGAGAAGGACTGTGTTTAGGCTTTTTGACGGCCCGGACTTTGATCATATATATATATATATATATATATATATCCTCCAGCTCGATCAAATGAACTAATTAAACTATAGTCCCGGTAGTAGTGATCGATGACCTGGAGAGATATTATTAATTACAGTTAAATCCAAGAATGAAATTAGTGTTAAAATACGAAACCCTACTAATATCATTCATGCATGTCATGCCGCCTAGCTTATTAATTTATTAAGTAGAGAACAAACAAATATTCCAGATGATCATTCTGTGCAGCCTTTACAATGGTATTGTTATACGTCAACGAATTGGTCGTATTTGCCAATTTTTGATTATTTGGTCAACGTACCACAAGTTACTAATACGTAGCCTACACTACATAATTTCATGCCTAGCTTCCTTCATCTACGTAATTGTTTAATTCCATTCCCCTATGCATGCCCTTTCTTTCTTTCTTCTACAAAAAATTTCAAACTATTCGCTTTGTATAACTCGAGGTTAGTATGCATCTGATCTTCTCTTAACGGTCCAAATTTGTTGAAATTTCCAATAATGGATAGTTTCTATAATAACACTGACCAGTTGTCTAGCAGTTCCTTCTCCAACTTCTCTTTTAGTCATTAACATTCAACTTAAACCTTAAAGATTTAGGACGATTTATACCATAAAAGTTGACAGACTTTGTAGTAGGTAAAAACATGACTGCGAAGAACAAAAATTTCACATGTGCTACTTTTACTTTCACTAAACAAACGGCTCAAACCATATACGAGGCACATAAATACATGAAATACTCAAAATAAAAAAGAACCAAAATTTATATGCAATAAAATAAGCAAAACCATCACATTTTCTCGTAGATGTGCTTTAACTCGTCACACCAATTTCCATAATAACTAGAGCAAAAGCAATACAAGAATCTATGAATGCATTGATGAAGAGAATTTTACGAAGCTTCTTCATAGCTAACTTTAGACCATGGATCGGATCCGCAAACAAAGTATTGGGCTGCAACTAGACTCACAGTATTAGTGCCGTATTGTGCTCACTATCCAATCCACAGTCACTACACCACTATAGCCCAAGGTTCAGATAATTGGGTCGCATCGTGTTCAGTAGCCCAGTTTTCAGCCCATACACAATAGCCCATTGTTTGGTCAAGGTTCGCATATGCATATCCCTCGAGAAAATTCCATCTTTTTTGTACACTTCACCTTCCGTGTAAATCGCGGAATTTCCTCCCGCCATGGAAAGCCTTCCTTCCCACTTCACTCTTTCCTTTTCTTTACTTTTCTCCCAAACAATCAAATTTTCTTTAAAATATTTCCCAATTTTCATTTTTCCAATTCCTAATTCAACACAATAACGATGCTCCGTCTCTGCCACAGAACCCGTCGTTACTGCTATTACCTCTTCCCTCACCACCACCGTCACTTTTCCTCCTCCGCCTCCAGAAACCCCATCGAACCTCCCAACAATCTCAAAAATGCCCACCAAGTCCCTCCGCCACCGCCAATTCTCCACCGCCGCTCCAGCCCTATCTTCCCTATCCCCACCGCCTCCCTCTCCCGCAACACCGTCCTCGGCCTCACCGCCGTGATCGCCTCCGTCGCAATCGCCTCCTACGCCGTCGTCGCCGTTACCGATTCCGACGACAGGTCGTTCAATCCTCTCTACGACGGAGTCCAAGGCTTGGCGCGCCAATCCGCCGAGTCCTGCCGGAGGATTATCCACCACGCCAAACAGACCGGCGTCACCGCCTCCGTCCTCTGGCACTCCCTCCGGTCCGTGTTGTCCTCCGCCAACCACGAGGTCCGTTCCGGCTTCCAGCTTAGGGTTGCGGCGCTCCTCGCCGATATTTCCGCGGCCAATGCCAGCCGCAGGGCCGCCATTGTGGGCGCCGGAGGCGGCGCCGTCGTCGATTGGCTGCTCGAGTCGGTGGCGGTCCCCAGGGATGGGTCCCGCACTCAGGCGGAGTCCGCCAGAGCACTTGCGTTCTTGATCGCCGACCCTAATGTCTCCGCAGCCGTGCTCGGCAGGCCTAACGCTGTTCCCTATCTCTTGAGGTTTATCTATTCGTGCCAGCCTAAGCAATCCAACAAGGTGAGCCTTTCAATTATCTCTTGAATTTGGTTTGAGCTGTGAACAATGCGTTGGTCAATCAATTTTACTGAATCTGTAAAAGTTGAAGTATTGAAATTAGGGAATGTGAACTGAAGCTAAGTGTTGATAATCCATTTGCACTTTTGTCATTGAGTTTATCTATGAATTTGATCATTAGCATTTTCCTTTCTAAGTGTGAAAATAACCGAGGCAAAAATGTGAAAAGAGATCATTTGGATCAAAGATATGTGCTTTGAGGAAAATTCCAAGTTAGTATAAAGCCATATGATCTAATATTGTAAATTGAATGGATGGACTGATGGAGAGTATAGTAGGTTGGCTGTGATTTATGGGTGAGATTATTAAGCGGATGACTGATTTTGGTTACTTTTAGTAGTTACTGATATCATGAATC
Source organism: Rosa persica (assembly GCA_025331145.1). Lineage (NCBI taxonomy): Eukaryota > Viridiplantae > Streptophyta > Magnoliopsida > Rosales > Rosaceae > Rosa > Rosa persica. Next base: position 48,377,339 of record WFKR01000006.1, on the reverse strand, counting down.
AGATCTTTTTTTTTTTTAAATAAAAAAAAACTTCATACTTGAAATTTCCAATGCTTTTAATACTGTGGTAACCATAATTGCATTCCTCTGGGAGCAGCACTCGAGATGTAGTTTGCTTGATGCTTCTGATTCTTTGAGAGGCAGGAGCATGCTTGTAGCTGCCATAATGGATATTGTCACGTCCAACTGTGAGAGTTCAGAAAAGGTGTCTTTTAAGCCTTCTTTGCCTGGTGATGCTGAAACGAGGGATATAGCAGCTGCCCTTCAAGTTATTGAAGAAGGTGGCATGCGTTTGGATGATTCAAATGAACATGAAGGTGACGAAGATGGTGATAGCAGAATCAAGGGTATTGGTATAAAAGTTCTTGGGGGTACATCAGTTTTAGGACTATCAAGAACGAGTGGACTTATGGAGTTGGGGAATTCTGATAGTAGTGGTGTAGAATCAGTGAGGGTTCCCAACCAAAATCTTCTCCTGCAAAGTAAGCATGACAGCTCTTTAACGCAAACCAACTTGTCTTCAGCTGTCGTTCCTGGGCTCTGGGATGATTTGACTTGTCAACATGTTGCTGTCCCATTTGCTGCATGGGCATTGGCAAACTGGGCAATGGCATCAGATGAGAATCGATCACGCATACAGGAATTGGATGCTGATGGAAATGCTGTCATGACTGCTTTAATGGCACCTGAGAGATCAGTAAAATGGCACGGTAGTTTGGTGGCTCGCTTGCTTTTAGAGGATGATAAGTTACCCCTGAATGGTTCTGTTTCTGATTGGAGTTCCAGTCTTCTTTCTACTGCTTCACAAGCAACTAAAAATAAAGACATTCCTTTGGCTAAAGTGGTTTTGTCAGCATTCTTGGTTTCTGTTGAGAAATGCCCTGAAGCACGGAAGAGAGTGATGGAGAAGGGTCTTCATTTGATAAGAGACACTGCTAAGCGGACAACGAAACATAAGCATGTGCAGGAAACATTGGCAAAGGCATTAGAATTGCTATGCACTGGAGACTTGCATTTATCTCTTCAAGAGGGTCAAAAGTGGTCTGGTGTATTACTTCCATGGGTTTTTGGGCAATCTTCCTCTGATACCATGCGTGTTTCAGCGATAAAAATCCTTTCTTGCATTCTTGATGACTATGGACCCTATTCTGTACCAATTTCTCAGGGATGGTTAGCTATTCTGCTAACTGAAATTCTGGGTTCCAGCAAGGCATCATCAGTTAAAGGAAATACTCAGCCTAAATCTGATAAAGTTAAGGTCGGGATTCTTTTTCCCCTTCCCCTTATTCTGTTCTGACTTTTACATGCTATGTCTAATCTTTTTGTAGGCTCCACCTCTCATATACTGCTTATCTGTGTTTAAAATTATACACGTTGACCTTAATTTCTTTACCAGTATTCATAAAGCCAAATACTTTTTGCAGACTCAAATTGATCAGTCAAACATTCTTTCTGCTGCACAAACTGCTAATCAGTTGGTGGCAGCTGTTGTTAATCTAGCAGTGAAGCAGCTAGGAACAACCCCTGATTCTGTTGATACATCTCCACTGGCAGATCTTCTTTCCATGGAACCTTTTTCCGCTCCATTAAAAACTCTAAAGAAAGATAGTGTGCCTAAGGTTGATGTGGCTGATTCTGCAATGGCAACCTTGAAGGGAATCAAAGCACTGACTGAAGTTTGTTCTGCTGATTCTTTATGTCAGGAAAAGATAGTTGATTTTGGGGTCTTATGTTTGCTGAGAAGGTTTTTGTTGCGTGATGATTTTGAGAAACTTTCTGCAATAGAAGCCTATGATGCTTCTAAAACGCTTGAGGCACAGGATCGAACCTCAAATATTCCTAAAGAATCATCTACTTCAGATACTAATGATCCATCTAGTGTTAGAGTTCCGCCTACTGCACACATGCGCCGGCATGCAGCTAGGCTGTTAACTATCCTCTCACTACTTCCAAAAGTCCAGAAAGTCATTATAAAAGATGAAGCTTGGTGTAAATGGCTTGAAGATTGTGCTAATGGTAAGATCTCAGGTTGCAGTGATCTTAAAATACAAAGTTATGCTCGAGCAACACTATTAAATATATTTTGTAATCACCCAATTGATAGAGATTCTGCAAATGGTGACATTCCTGATGCTGGTACTGCAAACATTAACAAAAGTTCTCCACGATATGGTGACAATATATTTTTAATCAATCCGGAATTATCCCATTGGAAATGTCCTGAAAAAGTTAATCAAGATGCAGCTCACCAGGTTGCATCTTCTTTAGATGGGGTCAATCCTATTGACAGTGAGGATAAATCTGTGACCAGACTTTCAGGTGATGTTAACTCTTCTAGTTCTGGGGATGCATCTCACAGCGGTACAGGCAAAAGGGAGCCTCCTCATCTGGATATAATTTTCGTGCATGGCCTCCGTGGGGGGCCTTATAAGACTTGGCGTATAGCCGAGGACAAGTCATCCACTAAGTCTGGCTTAGTAGAGAAGATTGATCAGGAAGCTGGGAAGCTGGGAACCTTTTGGCCAGGTGAATGGCTTTCAGCTGATTTCCCCCAAGCTCGTATGTTTACCCTTAGATACAAGGTTTGTTTTGGTGATTAGTTGTATAGAATATGTTGTTTCTTGGAATTTCTGTCCAACCATATCATCCTATCCCTTGATATACACAGTTTATCTGTGTGAAGATTGGTGTTTTTATTTATTTTATATTTTATTTCTTGTATGGGTTGCTCCTCACATTGGCATCTAACTCTTAGTTTAAATGCTATGCAGTCAAGTTTAACACAATGGTCTGGCGCTAGCCTGCCCCTTCAGGTCAGTGCTTTTGGTTACAAAAAGGATTTCCATATGTTAAGGGGAATCTATTCATTGCGATTGATTTGGAATCTAGTGACTTGAGGAGTTTAGGTTTGCTGCACTTATGGATGTGTAGCATGAGTTAATTTTCGCCAATCATATACAGATAGAGGCTAAAAATAGTGCTCAATTGGTTGGAGGTGTTTAATTACAAGTAGTCTTTGAGCTTCTGATTTGGTCTACATGTTATTACTTTAAGTAATTGTTGCTTTTGTTGTTGGAGTATGCAGGAAGTTAGCTCAATGCTGTTAGAAAAGATTGTTGCTGCAGGTATTGGGGATCGACCGGTTGTTTTCGTGACTCATAGGTATGTACAGTGTTTCTTGTGTGGGCACCAAGTCATCAACTATTGTTGCTTTTGGGTTCTCATTGTTGATTTTCTATGTGTTGTGTCAATTTTTTTTTTTATTGTGGTTCGGTATTGCAAGTGATTGATGTTGAATGTGTTTAGATCATGGTAGTCTTTTCCATGAATCTGTTGCATTTTCACTCATTCAGTTTTGGGTATTTGCCAAATTTTCTGGTACCAAAGACAATAAAAATTATAAAAAAAGGCAAGTAGGCGGGTGAACATTTTACTTCTACTGACTTCTTGGTGGACACCAATGATGAAAAAGGCAAACCCTAGAATAAAATTCTGAGAAGTATCTTCCGTATGCTTCAAATTGTGCAGTAAATAACTTGATTTTATTTTCTTTATTTTGGCATGCACTACCCCATGCTTGGTCTGGGTTCTCAGATAGGCATATAGGAAGTTCACCGTTGGGGAGGTTCTTAATTCTAATGTTATGTTTGAATTATGTTTCCAACCACCATTACATGTAATGGGCAGGTTCATTTAATTTGTGGTAGTTATTAGCAAGATTACAGGTACTTCGAATCACCTCCTTTTTTTGTGCCACATGCAATCTCTTTCTCTCCCTAGTTCATTCCTATCTCAAAGCATATGTTTATTGTTATAGTTTTTGTGGATTGATTTATTTTATAGATAGTTCTCAAGTTTTAGTTGATACTTTTCTACTTTGATGCAATATATCATGTCCGCTATTTTGCAGCATGGGGGGTCTGGTCGTCAAGCAGATGCTATCTAAAGCAAAATCAGAGAATATCAATAATCTTGTGTACAACACCGTTGGAATTGTATGTCATAGTAGTCGAACATTTTACTTGCAATGCAGTTCTTCTTTGACCTATATTTTTATTTTTATTAACTCTGGTGTCTTATTATGATATCAGGTTTTCTATAGCTGCCCACATTTTGGAAGCAAACTTGCAGACATGCCTTGGAAGATGGGATTTGTGTTGCGCCCAGCGCCAACTGTTAGTTTATGATCTTTATAATGTTTTTATGCCTACACTACCAAATTTTTGAGGTTAATAAAATATCTTCTTGATGTTTCTTAGATAGGGGAGCTAACAAGTGGGTCTCCAAGACTAGTACAGCTTAATGACTATATTCGTCACCTTCACAAGAAGGGGTTGCTTGAAGTCCTCAGTTTTTGTGAGGTAGTCAAAGTATTGTGTCTATGCTTTGTGTATATGGGGGTCTCTATGAGCTTAATAATTAGGTGTCGACTGTTTTCGCAGACAAAGGTGACTCCAATTGTTGAAGGTTATGGAGGATGGGCCTTCCGAATGGAGATTGTACCAATTGAATCAGCATATCCTGGATTTGGTGAACTCGTTGTAAGTATGGTTAGGATGATTTTAAACCATTTTGAAAAAAGTGATCTCATCACTCATTTATAATGAACTGAAGTATCTTATATCGATATGAATAGGCAGTAGTGTAGGGTATAGACTAAAGTTACTTCCAACAACGTATGTTCCCTATCCCATATTGCCATTTCAAGTTTTGAATGGACCTATTCAGGCTTCAGACACTAATACCTCTTATCTTCAAACTTGTGGCTCATAAGTACTTATGTTTGGAACAGGTATTAGAGTCAACAGATCATATAAATTCGTGCAAACCACTCAGCCGCAGCGATCCCTCATACACAGAGATATTACAGTTCTTACGGAAGCTGAAAACCAGCTCCCAAAAACAGACAGCAGCGTAAAGTAACTATGCCTCCGGAATTTTGTTCATTTATATTATCCCATTTCAGGGACCCGGATTGACTGGTGGTGGTTTTGATCAAACTGAGCTGAAGTGCGCATTGGCACACGAGTGGATTCCATCTGCTGGTCCTGTATATCGGAAACTAAACCAGTCTAATGAATTATCAGACTTGTATGTACGCAGCGGTAATCATCCAACAGAAGCGCGGTAAATTCTTTTGTACATTCTCCAACCTCGAGCTTGTAATCTTCAACCCCATTGTTAACACATTAACCTTGTTGTATTAGTAGTGTAACACTGTTAATCGGAAGATGTTGTATGTAGAACTCGCTCGTTAAACTCCCTAATAGGGAGAATAATTTATGAACTCTATGTAGCATGAACAACGGAAAAAGGAATAACAATTTTTGTTAGGGACTTTTTCGAGTCATTTTGTTTTGCATTCTCACGGCTGAAACATCTTTCCCATATAAAAACAACTAGTCGTGAGAAAAACTTTGTTAAAAATGGATATTTCATTTTCTTAACGATCATTTTTGTTCATGAAATTTTGTTGGTATTAATAGATAGGATGCGGTTGTTGTTATCCTACTAACTAATGTTTTTGTCTTACAAGTTTTCGAAATATATATAATTACAATAAAGAACAATATCTTATTGAAAATCACAATATATTTTCTTATTTCACCTTAAAAAATACGTATTTAAACTTCATTCTTAATCTCTTCATTCATCGTGAAATCTGAACGCTTCTTTCTTAACATTCATCATCTTCAATGTTCTCATGCTATGCTAACAGAAAAAGAATTCGACACCCGAGGAAGCTAAATGAAAAAAGAATTCAAGTTAAACCCTTGTACCATTGGAAAATGATATTTTGAGGACTGTAAATATGTAAACTAAGTAAACTTAAAATTAAAAAACTATATATAGAGTGAGAAGAGAATGTAAGATGAATAAAATAGTTAGTAAACGCACCCTAACTGATGAAATTTTGTAGCTTTTGTAAATACATTTCCTGCCCAACGACGTATTGTCGGTAACGAGTGATGTTCAATTTTTTAAACTGTTTTTGCCGACGAAATTTCACGTAGTAAAATGTCATCGGTTTTCACTATTCAATATTTTGCCCCGGTGACTTTTGTTATTTTTATTTAAAAAAAAAAATGTACAACTTTTACAGTTTTACCGACGAAATTTCTTTTTTCTTTCTTTCGTTAAGACAAGGGGCGCTTGCGGCGTTTCTGAACCCCGAGACTATCTGCTGAGACTTGAACACTGGCTGCTAATTACATTTCGTCCCTCCGAACTCTCTGAACTCAAAACAATGCAATACGCAACGACGTCGTTAATGGACAAAGCGGTGTCCCCCTCAATTCTTTACACCCTTTCACCCAAGCCCTCCCCAATTTCAACCAGAAAGCTCCCCTCCCTGTTTCTCTGCTGCTCCAATCCGAGCACCACCGCCGCCTCCGCCTCCACTTCTTGGTCTCCGCCTCCGATTCCGGCCACCACCGGCACGGCGCCGCCGGTCGTGAGGCGGAGGACGCGGTACAGGAAGCAGTACCCGGGAGAGAGCAAAGGCATCACCGAAGAGATGAGGTTCGTCGCCATGAGGCTCCGTAACAGAAACGGCAAGAAACTCGACCCCCAATCTGACGGTGATGATACTCAGAGTGAAAGTGACGATAATGCCCCTGACGACAGTGATGCTTCGGAATCTGACGGTGAGAAGGAGACTTGGCAGCCTAGTGTGGAGGGGTTTCTCAAGTACTTGGTGGACAGTAAGCTCGTGTTTGACACCGTGGAGCGCATTGTTGATGATTCAAACGACGTCGCTTGTCAGTTCCTTTCTTTCTTCCTTTGTTTTCTGCTTCTTTGAATTTCATGAAGCTAATTTTGGTAATTGATTTTGTGTTTTCGATTGCAGACGCGTATTTCAGGAATACCGGATTGGAAAGATCAGAAGCGCTTTCGAAAGATTTGCAATGGTTTGGTGAGCAGGGCAATGTGATTCCGGAACCCAGCAATCCAGGAGTTTCTTATGCCAAGTATCTTAAACAACTTGCAGAAACTTGTGCGCCATTGTTCCTCTGCCACTTTTATAATATATATTTTTCACATATATCTGGTGGGCAGGTCATAGCAAGACAGGTACTTTCTGAGTTTTAAATCTTCCCATTTTATTTAATGCCTTCAACTTTATGTTAACAAGATAGTTTTTTTCTTAGAGATATGTGAAAAACATGTAATGTATATGTAGTAGCAAGATAGGTAGGTACTTTACTGTTGCCAATTTGCTTCAAGCCTTCAACTTTCTGTTGATTTTTTCTGACTACTTTGAGCCCATATGTGGAGGAGAGATGAAGTTCTTTAGGTTTTTATATTCAAGTGTGTGATTGATGATTTTACTTGGAAATGGGAACTTGTTGGTTTTAGGTATCTGAGAGGCTACTTGAAGGAAGGGAGTTGGAGTTTTACACATGGGAAGGCGATGTGCCAGAGTTAATGAGAAGGGTTCGTGAGAAGCTGAACAAGCTTGGAGAGGTTAATAATGCCTTGGATGCTATCTTGTATTCACTTTGCATGAGTTGGTTTTTAACAGGGTTACTAAATCTACTTTACCATTTTGATTGCAGCACTGGAGTCGAGATGACAAAAACAAATGCTTGAGAGAAACAACAAAGTCATTCCGGTCTCTGGGGCAGATAATTCGCCTGATCATCTTAGAAACCAAGTGATATCATATTAACAGCTCAGAAGCTCACCGTGGGTAAGCCTGCTTAACTGGCTTTCATTTTGTCAACTCCAATTTTAAACATCAGTTGCTACATGTCAATAACGTTTGTTTTCTATTCTACTTACCAGGTAGTGTGGTTCTACTGTGGACTTATATTCATACAAAGGTGGTTCGTCACCAGACTGAAGTAGGATGCATCTCCCTTAATCTTCTCGTGGAAATTTTCCTTAGGACTCAAAAGGCTGCACTCAGCAGTCAGCACAACAAGTCAAGTACATTCTATTTCTGAGCCTCATTGTGCCAGCAGGATCTTGGCTTTTCTCCCTGTTTCATGCCTTCTAGTCTATTAAGCCCTTTGGATGATTTATCAGTTGGTTGATTTCAAAGTGCTCTCTTTAGGGCTTGGTGGGTTCATTAGGTTAGGTAATGGTAGAGCCATGTATTCACTGTAGTAGGTGATCCACAAGCTATGGCTGCTGGCCTGAAGTACTACAGAGTTAAACCTAAACAAGTTCATCTTCAAAGCTGTGCAGAGTGAAACTTGTCGGCAGTGTATCAATTGTCAACGAAGGAATCCCTGTACTTGGGCTATCCGCCCCTCTTTAACAATTAGTTAATTACGCCATTGATTATCATATTCTATCTGCATTGATTATTCTCCTGCATTCAAATCCTATCACAGCTTGGATTCAAAACTTCAAGAGCCAGTAACATGCTTTCCAAATTAACAATGGCTCTTTTCACGGCTTGGATGCAAACACATAACAACGTCAATCACCCGTCCTCTGTGTTTACGAAGATCGATGCTTGGACTAAAAAGTTATGATCACCATTGACCTAATTGAGAGTGAAAGAAAGAAACGCACTTTGAGAAATGTAATATAAAATGTATGCCAATAAAATATTAAGCTGAAACTAAAATTTGAAGCTAAAAGAGAGGAGCGTGCTGGTCGTAAATGATGTCGTTCTTCACGAGGAAGAGCTTAAAACCAGTATATAACGTACACTACCACATCTCACTTTTCTGTAACTCAAGGAGAGAGAGACAAGAAGACGAAGATTGGATGCCAATTTATCTTTCTTCTCATCATCTCAAGATGGATGAAGATCTGTGTTTCTTCAACCAGGTCTGCTATGGAGTTCTTTATTTTTGTTCTCAGTGACTTTCATTACTTTTATCAGCCAAACAAGTTGTCGTGTCTTTCAAAGATAGCTTATTGTTAATTGGTAAAAGATATTGACTTTGGTTAATTGGTAAATACATGTCTAACAGTATGCTTGCAGATTATTCCAGCTGATCTTTTCAAGCTATGACCTTTTCTTTAGCCTTAGTTTTCTCATTATAGACAAACAGAATAAGACACACTAAAATCCCATTTAAGAGGTTTTTTCCTTCTTTCTATTTCTCTACTTCAATGGAGGATCTTAGATGGAAACCACAGTATGCTTCTCTCTCGGTTATAGTGTCAATTTCTTGGACTAACTTTCTCACTCACGCAACACACACATAGTTGTGTTCTTCACTTACCATGCACTCTCTTCTTGTACCTATCATTAATTCTTCATTCTAACTCTTGAACTGTATTACAGGATACACTTGTCATTAAGGCTCCTAAGAAAACTCCACTAATATTGAGGATGGTGGTACTACTTTTTACAATGGCTTGTGGTGTTTATATTTGCCTAGTCTGTTTGAAGCAAATAAACCCTAACAAAACGATGATCAAATTCTTAAACATCAAGGTGATTGACTACGACAACGAATCATGCCCTGATCCTCATCTTGAGCAATGGGAAATCCCCTATGTGCATTACCCAAAACCTCGAACATTTGAGAGGTACCTTGCCAGTCATTGATGCATTTATTTGGTTGATTGATATGTATCGACTCAATACTTAAAAATGCCAAAATTAGTGTCTGATTTATGCATCATTTACAGGAATGAATGCGCCTGCAATCCGGTACGCTACTTTGCAATATTGTCAATGCAGAGATCAGGGAGTGGATGGTTTGAGACATTGTTGAATAATCACACTAATGTAAGTTCTAACGGAGAAATCTTTTCGATCCCTGATAGGAGACGTAATGTTTCTTCAATTTTGAAGAACATGGATAAAGTATACAATCTCGATTGGTTTAGTAGTGCTTCCAGAAATGAATGTTCTGCAGCTGTCGGATTCAAATGGATGCTTAATCAGGTTAGCTAAACTATTAAATGATTAACACATAGGTACCGATGCTAGTCGGATATTTGTAGCAATAGATTTGCTATCATATTGTTCTTGAAGCTGAATGGTACTTATTATACCATATGGTGCAGGGTTTGATGGAGAACCATGAAGAGATAGTGAAGTACTTCAAGAAAAGAGGCGTGTCTGCAATATTCCTCTTCCGAAGGAACTTACTCCGCAGAATGATTTCTGTACATGCAAATTCTTATGATAAAGAAGCTAAGCAACTCAATGGCACTCACAAGTCCCATGTGCATTCTCCATTGGAAGCTCAAATACTTGCAAAGTACAAACCCAAGCTTAATGCCACATTACTAATCCCAGAGCTGAAGCAAGACGAGGAGACAGCTGTGAAAGCTACACAATATTTCAAGACCACTCGGCACATTGTTCTTTACTACGAGGACGTGATCAATAACCGCACCGTAATTACTATACAGTTGATCATAATCACTTACACATAATGCTACCCTTTTGGAAATGTCATTGATCATGAACTTTGTTTTGCAGAAACTCAATGAAGTTCAAAAGTTCCTTGGCTTGCCTTATCGAGAGCTCAAGAGCCGTCAAGTTAAGATACATACAACACCGTTGCCGAACCAAATCGAGAACTGGGAAGATGTTCTGAAGACGCTCAAAGGAACATCATACGAAAGCTTCCTCGCAGACTATCAAGTTTCTTCTTTAGCACTACTTTAACAGTGTGAGGACGTCTATAACCTGACCACTATCGGCTCATTAATCAACTTATTATTTGGTTAGAAGGTTAGAATTAGATTTTGGCAAAATCACTGTCTGAGCTTTTCAAGTTCATCTATTGTTTTGAATCAATTGTATCAATCCCCTGCTTCTTAGCCAGTTCACCTGCTTTCTGTAAATTTTAGTAGAAGAAAATAAATTTTGTACATTCAACATTTTTGAGGACTTTATTGCATACTTGCTCTTTGGGAAAGAATTTGAACTTCGTATCTTTTCCAGTCTGACAGACTGAAAGTCAAGTCACATACTAACTGTGCTAGGCCTCAACTACAGTAAACCCTACTTACAATTCTGTGTTCAGCATGATAGTTGGTTAGCTGGACTAATGGGAAATCAAGATGTATAATATTACCAATAAAAAATACTACTCATTTTTCTTCTTTCTTTTCTTTCATTGCTACCTAAAGGAAGGTAACTACATTAATGTTACAAAAAGAGCAAGCCTGGATCAGCGAATTACTGAACCATCACTTCCTGCTACGACAGTTTTATCTGTTTGTCGAATTACAAAGTGATCAACTATCTTAACATTATGTAGTGGGTCTTGCTGAGCAGCTTTTGCACTCCATTTACTAGGAAACTTTCTCCGATGGCTCATCTGTTGCGGTTGTTTTGGCTCTGCATCCCAATCAGGGTCCAGCTTCCATTCTTTTGGAACCTGCATGTTTTAATTATAAGCAACTCTCAAAAGTCCCAAATAGGTCATTGGAAAGTAAACCAGCCTTTCTTACCTTATCGACTGCAAGAGTATACACTTCAAGATCCCCATCAGTACTAATGTGAAATCGAGTGAATGATTTGTAATTAGCAATTCGCAAGGAGGAGAACGCTTCATCAAAGTGTATGTGCAACCAATTAATGCAAACATATAGGTAGCTGCCAAACACCAAAGAAACCACTGGAGTAGAGAAGACCCAAAAATAAAGGAAGACAGAAGCATAATATATACAAGCGCCCAGTCTAGAGAGTGATTCCATCCCATTCTTGCATATATTGTTCCGGGTGACTGCCATAACCTGATAATATGTCTTGATGATGAGAATCTAACAAATAAGAGAAAAAGTAAGTATACAAAAGAGATTTCCATACCTCTGGAACATCAAATGCAGACATGAAATACTTGATGCATGCTGGATAAAGACCAAAGGTCCATTGTTCTATACGAGCACGAAGGCCAGTTGGATCTGGAAAGTGCTCACTCTCCGCTGACCGGTACCACTCATATAATGTGTGATAGCCTGAAAATTAAACCTTTCATCATCAGACAACATACTGTTTTGCTACCATTAGCATTTTGGTCAAACCCTATCATTTGAAAAAGTAAGAAACTACAATAAGATGTCAGGTGACTATGAAGATAACAACCATTGTACATATATATGTTCTCGACCTGCAAAGGGTACATTTCAATCTGCTTACACACCATCATATGTATCTTTATGTCATATGAACATATTGACTGACTCAACCAAATACTAAAGTCACTTCACTTATCTGACAGTGGAACATAATCACACAAACTAATAATATGGTTCAGAACAAAAACCCATGACATAAAAAATGGCTACCTGAAGTTCCTAGTAGTTGATGCTGGACACACATCTCAACACCCAGTTCCAACAGCAACATAAGAATTAGAGCTGCAGCCAGGTGCGCAGACACATGAAGAACTCCAATCATAACCCGTTTCTTACGAGACACTTTGGAGGGGACAAATGTGACTGCCACAATCAGCAACACCACAGCACCTGCTAGGGATACATAAGAGTGCTCCAGCATGTACACAAAAGCATTCCACACTGTTCCAAAGAAAGACCTCAAGTGACCAGGAAATGAGTCCTCTCGCAAGATATGATTGAGCTTACACTACAAAAAGGAAAGGAAAATTAGAAAATGTCACTGGCCAGTAAGGAAGTAAAATTCACATCTGTGTAGGCAGAGATGAAATGATCTGGCATTTGGAAAGCTCTAAGAAGCAAAAGAACTCAAATTTAAAAGATTGATGAGGTACATATTATTTCAATTCCAGAAAGAGACCAACAAAGATATCATAAATTCATAATTGTTCAAATCCAATGGCGAAGAAGCAAAGTCAGGGGGATTATCATTGAATATCACAAAAAACAGAGAAGCAATTAAAGACTCACCTGTGGGAACATAGAAAAGACCAATAGAAAGTATATGATGCCACCAATAAAATCAAATTGCCAGTTCTTCTTCCGAAACTTTAAAATATTTCCTAAAGCAATCTGGATACAAGTGAAAATAACTCATTAGCCCCAAGATTTGAGAGGATATACATACAAAACTTGAACTTGGTAGTGGCAGTTGGACAAACACTATAATTACAACTTACCCTACTTGAATCTTCAAATGAAGGATAAGCAGCCTTGGTCTCGTACGATGCTCCATAAAATTTCTTAAAATTACTGAATACATGTGTGGGATGTAGAAAAGCCCCACCACAACCGTTTACAAGTAAATGTTGCACTTGAACTGGGTCCTCTGACCTAACAAATGAATGACGCATATAATGATGCAAATCTCCAGCCACTCGTAGCTTACACCTTCCTTTCAAATGATCGCATATCAGATGTGCAACATTCTTTCCAGATACATCATTCCAGTACCAGTCAAGAAGCCAGTTTGGCTCATGTGTCATAATGATTACAGAATCATCTTCTCCTACCTACAATAAACATGAAGAAATGAGAATTTACCATCAGAAATGAGCAAAGAAGTAAAAGCCCCACAGGCATCACTGGTCAGCATATATTGCATCACATATGACGGTTCACATGCATTAAGCACAGCACTAGCAATCACATTTGTGAGCCTGTCAACTAAGGACATAAGAACAATCATAAGTTGACATTTCTACTATACAAACAGGCATAAATTATAAATATATGGTCATGAGTTTTTGTTTTTTTTTTTTTTGTTTGAGTTATGTTTTTATTGACCAAAAAAAAGAAAGAACACTTATAAGTTGGTATATACAACATTTCTACTATACAAACAGGCAGAAATATATGATCATGAGTTATGTTTTTTTTCTGTTGGTATGAGTTATGTTTTTATTGACCAAAAATATATATATATGATTACGTAACCTAATGCTGAATGTGAAATTGGGGATTCTCTCTAGTTCACTATTGGAAAAATGGAACATCTAGAAAAAATTAAAAGGCCTGTATAAATGGTGGTCCAAATTATTAATCTCCAACAAGTTTAAGAAAAGCAGAGGACCAAAGAAACAACTCAAAAAGTAGCAAGCAAACAATGGGTAAAAGTTTAAAGGAAAGTTAGAAAACTATAAAAATAAAAAACTAAAAAAAGAACAAAACAAGAAATACCTTGTTCTTTACTAGTTCTGAAAAGAATTTGAATTGGTACACATCAATATCGCCATGGAGTGCCAGATCAAGACCAAATACCCACCATCTTTTAGGGAGTTTCAGAGCAAAATAACTCTTCTTTTGAGGCATAAGCCACCCACCCAACCAGCTCTTATGACATATATACCTCATAAATGTATGAAGTCCATCAAACCAATCTGTAATGCCAAAAAGAAAAGAAATTGTTACAGCCCCATATTAACAAAATCTAGTTTGTAGGTTGATCTCTCTTTTTGTTGTGTTGGTGGTGGGACAAGATAGAAAAAGAAGCTGAGACTGAGATATAAGGCCTACCATGGTTTCCAGGAATGACAAAACACTGGGGCCCATCATATTGCTTTCGTTCAGACACACCACAAGGTAGCTCAGGTTTATCTACAGCTATATGCTCTTGTTTAGACCATGAAGGGGGCTGGAGAGCATACTCAAAAGGACAAAAGAGACGCCTTTCATAGGTGAAGGCTGAAGGATTAGGATACCTAGACCAGAAGCATGACACATCAGACTATATTAATATGTATTCAACTAGATAAAACTATCATTGTCAGATATGTTTACATATGCCTAAATGAATAAACAGCAGAAATCATGAGGTTGAGGTCTCTTGGTAAACAGAGGTCCAAAAGAAACATCAAAGGCAAAAGAAATTTGGAAATTTTTTTAACTGTGCAAACTCACTCAAAATTTTTAATCAAAAATTCAGTTACCTAAAATCGTTTTGAAAAGCTAATCTATCTAGATTTATCCAATATCACAACTGCAACACAGACTAAAAAGAAATTGTTTTACCTTTTAATTACCAGAAAACAAATATCAATATAATAATTAATCCCCGATGCCCTAATAAGAATATTTAACTTACGCAAGATCTCCTCCAATAAGTAGTAGGTCTCCACGTGGTAGGTTAAGTACAGAATCGTCTTTGCTGACATTGATGGAAGGCTGAGCGAGGAGCCGAGCCACAGAATAAGATGAGTTTCCACCATCGCCAGTATCAGCCATGAAGTCAAACCATAGATCATCCTTCTCAACAAAATCATCATATAAAAGATCCCCTTGTGAAGCTCCATCACTGATCTTGCTCATTGCTGCCTAATGATTGGAAAGGGGCAAATGAAAATGCAGAAAGGAAAAAAAAAAAAAAAAAAGAGCCGTTAGCATTAAAGGAGGTGGAGGAGATGGCAAAAAGTTAAGAAAATAATGTGCATTACACCCTTTTCAATTACTACACCATCTTACAAAGTGATCAATTTTTGAAAAGACAATATATGAAAGATGATTAAAAAAAAATACATTTTCTTCCTTCATAATTCTTAAAGTATAAAACATCTATTTTATAGAATACTATCCACCTTATCATATATTTTTTGTGAATTACAAATAAGGGAAGACATCTCATAAAATTCAATAATACTACATAATGAAATAAATTTACAAATAAATAAATTTCTAAATGGTATGAACTATCTTACCTGCATCATACGCATGTCAAATCGGCCAACAAAGACAGTTACTGATACCAGAAGGTCAAAAACAGTCTTGAACAAATCAGCTGATGTTCTGCAACGAATAGCCATCAGCAAAGGGAATGCAACTATATGAAGATATCTCTGTTCAACTCTCCTTCAGAGCTCAGAAATAAAGTGGAGATGATATATATATATATATATAGAGAGAGAGAGAGAGAGAGAGATACCCTGAATACCAAGGAACCATATCCAAAAAATCAGGCTTCATTTGCTTGTTCTTCGACTTCTCATGTTCTTCTACAGACAAAGGATGAGTAAGAGCCCACCTGGTTATTTGAGGTACAAGAAGCACAAGGCAACTATTATAAAAGTAAAGAAGTGTAAGGACATAAATCAAATATCTAATCCAATTGTAAGCATTATGGGATCAGCACCTAGCTACCATATTCCGGCCGAAAGTTTTACACAATAATTACACATGCAAGGTAACTGTCAAACTATACAGGCCTCTTAGTTATAATAACAAAAAGCCAATACCAGCTGTCCAAGTAGAGTCAATTATACAATCCACAGACAGTGAAACACAGATTAGTTTGTCATGGTTGACCAAAAAAAAAAAAGATTAGTTTTGCATTCTATACCCCTCCAAGAAAAATAGCACACCATGTATGAAGTAGTTATGAAAATAACAAAACGTTTTTCAAATTACTCCATTCTTTCATTTTTCTTTTTTAATTTGGTTTACAATGAAGTGACATGATGATATAAGCGATTAGAAACTTTAAATTACAATGTCATTTGTTTAAACCATGATAATATGTCATTTGTTTGGAGGTCACAAGCTCATCATGTCTAAGGTTTTCCACTTCAATCTTCACAATCACATGTTCGGTTAACAAGAGAGATGGAATAAATTACACAGCAACCAAAAACACCAGGTCCTACCAGCAATTTGAATCCAACTATAGCCATGAAGGTAACATTTACAGAACAGACCGTGGAAATCCAAACTTTAAACAAAGAAAATTAAGTCAGAAAAGATATCATTCTCTACAGGAGACAACAATCAATTATTTATGCATAATACATACATAAAACATGTTGCAATGTATCACTTACCCTGTTGACCTCTCCACTACATAATTAGCAATATACAGGCCTATGAATGTGGCCCATAATGAATATAATGGGGATATTCCATCCGACGAACCAGCACATGAACCATTGCATGCTAACTGAGAAATAGAAATAATAATAAATAAATATATGGCAATAGAGTTATAACACTAATATTACAAATAGCACAAAAATACAAAGTGGTGAGAAAAATCATTTACTTGTTCTACCTGTACCTCACCATAGATGACCCACTTGGACAAAAGTGGATAATCACTTGCAGACCCTACTGGAGCAAACCAGTATGAGCAGACCTCATCTTTCAGCTCATTCATTCGAAGGAATTTAGAAAGCCACGTATTTCTCTCATCTTTCTTCCAGAAATTAAACCAAGATAAAGAATTTCTTCTATCCAGTTGTCTCTCTCTCAGGATAGCTCGGTTGCCACAATGACTGTAAAATATACAGCAGGCTACGCTAAGAACCTACATGAAGAAAAGAAAAGATGCATGAAAAGACATCCAGACTTTATAGTTTGTTGCATAAACATTCCAAGTTTCTTCTCTGCTACATAGCAAGTAACTAAAAAAACTGGAAACGTTAACAGTTAGAAAAATGATTTTAGGACTTACAGCACAGTTTTGAAGGATTGTTAAAATTGCTGGCCTCCTTCCAGCTACACGTGACACGAGACCGATGTACCAAAGGCCAATAAATACAATGTGGAAGAAAAGAAGAAACAGGACAGAAGTGACAAATACATTAAAACCCAAAGACAGACTCATCCTTATATCAACTCCCATTGATTTTAATTTTGGGAGATGATAGACAGCTGCCACAAAAATCCAGATTATATACCTGCAAAATTATCTCCCAGAGTTAGAACTCCTATCGGCTCTGTATTTATCTCTATGAATTCACATACATTTGCATGCATGAATAATTCAGTGCAGATGAGACAGTACAAAGTACAGATACAATTGGCATAGGATTCATACAAATGTACTTACCACCGACTGAAATTTGAATAACTTGGTTTGATAGTCTTCCCTATGAATGGAGATGAAAAGAAATAGAAGAAACCCAGTAAACAGGCATACATGGACCACCACTTAATATTTTTGTCTAGCTTCTCTACAAGGGTATTGATGTTGTCAGAGGAGATAAAAAACAAGCAACCCACAACAACAGCAATTATGGCATGACGTGAATGTTCATGGGGATAAGGATATGTATGGGTCAGAATTGTTCTAACCCTCTCCATTTTTAAAGTATCTAGAAAACCAGCAGACTGCTTATTAGATCCCATCAAATGAACTCGCACTGCTTCAAGTGATTACAAATAAACCAACAATGTGTTTGCCGGAATCACCGCATAGACCAACTCCGATGTCCTGCACAGAAAAGATTACATGGGAAAAGTATCAACACAGGAGGAACACTAATAAAAAGAGCAAAAGAAACTCATACAGGAAAGATGTAAAATAATAAATGTGGCCAAAACAAGGATCATCATTTTCTAGTCGACTTTCCGGGTCTTTGATGCTCATGCACATCACAGTTCTACAGATAAAAGCTTCAGCATTGCAAGTAAACATCTTTAATTTACCATCATTATTAAAGTTAACAACTTTCAAATATAAACTACCATGTTTTAATCCCCCCGCGAACTAGAAAAGGAAAAAAAAATCCACTGACCAAGACTCGGTCATCAATTTCATCAATCACACCACCAAATTCCAATGCCAAACAAACTAATGAATCACACAGCAATAATCAAAACCACATTGCAGTTACAAAAACAAAAATCCCAACTTCAATAAGAAGGAGAAGTGAACCTAACTCATTATAAACACAAAAAAAACACACCAAGATTTTTCCTCTGCAAATGGAACTAAGCCGAAAACTAATCAAACTACTAAAAAAAAACGAGAGCAGGCCATTAAAGCAGAAAACCAACTGCAACTCAAGCAGACGCAAATTCAAATTCAGCGCCAAAATCAACGACTAGGGTTCGATTTCATTAATTCAAACCAAACCAGAACAACCGGAGCTAATAATAAACCAAATAATTAAAACTTAGGGGAGACGAAAATGACCTGGTAGAACCCGAAATCGGAGGCGAAATTGATCGGATAACAAATGGATGAGGAAATCGTAAGCAGAAAGAGAGAGAAAGAGAAAGGCGGTGCATGCGGAATAGAATAAGAGGTTGGAATCTAGGAATGTCTGCGAGGAACTTGAGCATTTAGGAAAGGGTATATTCGTTTTGCGCCAAACACAAAACCAGCAACAAGCCCCCGTCTTCGTCTTTCTTTTTTCTCTTTATAAATTTCTCTGTGAGAGAGAGTGCTTCTGCTTTTTCTTTTTTGTGTGAGAATTACGCAAACTATATTTTGACCACATTTTGGGCTTTGCTTTGGTCGGTTTGAAAAGAGGTGATTGCTTTCCTATATTTTCCTCGTGGCAGAGTCGGGTCTCTTTTACGCGGTAATTGACCGTTGGGTGTAGAACCTCAAATGGATTGGGCCGTTTTATGTGAGTGAGGATCTTTTCTGCAAGCCCAGGCCCGTTTTAGTTATTGGGCTTTACAGGCCCAATTCAGTCATCTAGCAAATTTATTTGTTTTTTAGTTGAAATTGTTCGTTCTTCCATAAACCGACGGCAGAGTAGTTGGAAAATGGACATTTCTCAGCAACAAAAAATTAATGAATTTTTAAAATTATGATCTCTACCTAAAACTGTGGATAGTACGTGATTTTTTGTCTAAATCGCATGTTCTTATTTTTCTATAAAAAAAATTTCACCCTTGAATAATGATTTTCAAACACTTCTCTAACTTACGGAACTAACAAATCATGAATTTTTATTTTACGATTTTTCAAAGTCTAATTACAATAAAATTTATTTAAAAAATATATCGTTTGAGGTTTGTGTTCCGTCAATTGGAACACATTCTAAACATCACGCTCTATGAATGGTCGACATGACATGAAATGTCATTCCGTTTTACAGGTGGTCCCATGACACCTCCAGCGTCTCAAACCATGCAAAACTTTACATATATTTAAATTCTCATGTTTTATAATCTCATTATTATTGGTAATTTGATAAAGCATGTATACAGGTTTTTCAGACTAATAAATTGAAGTCGTTGATCAATACTTTAAAAAGTTATCATCTTTCAAGTCCAGTAGCTAATTTGAAACCCCAACAGGGTAAGCTATTATGACCCTTGTTTCACTAGAGTCACTTTCTCTCGCCTTCCAAAACTTGTTTTTGTATACATAGCTACCAAAGATTTATTTTCTCTCTCGCCTGTTGTATAAACTCACAATAAAAGTTGTATATCAAATTCCGATGAACTCCAAGTTATGCGCCTGTTAGTGGACGTCAACATGTTTAGAATTTTGACGCTTTTTCATCGCGGAGACTCCGGCCATTTTCCGGTACCCACACCCAAAACCATATCTAGTTGCAGGCCCAATCTCTCGATTTGACATCTCTGATCTCTCTGCAACCAAAACAAATTTGCGCCGTCAAAGCAAGCGGAATCACTTATCACGTACAGCTCTACCATCCATGTTATACGTGCAGGTCCTCGTCTACCTTTCATATCAAAAGAATATTCCTACCCGATCATTTCGACCACGACTCACACACACTGACACACATTGTTTTCAGCGACTCAGATCTGACATCTCGATCATATAAATATCACGCACAGTACGTTCAAAGCGACTCACCATCTTCTACGGTCCGAACTGCACTGACCTCGCCAAACCTACTTCTTCCCTGACTCTGGGAGCCAATCAACCACCACCACTCCCTTCATTTTCACCAAGAAGAAAAGCGACCACGTACAGTTTTTACTAATTTGAATTAACATTAATCAATCAACTTATATTGATTTCCTACCAGCAATCCTGCATAGCTGGGGCTATAAGGGGCTGCCATGGATGTATATTGTATATGTTTGTGGGGTTTCAAGCCCTGTGGTCCTTTCTTTTCCTAGAATGAGTTAAATTTGAAAACCTCAGTGCGCATGCACTTGGTCAAAGATTTGTATCACTTGCAGTAGTCTGTCTGGCACTTCTAGTAATGCCTCAATATCCTTAATTAATTTAGTTTTGATTTCCCGCACGCTTAACCAAATCATAGTTATTCATCTTCATTGATCACCATTTATTTTTTGGATCCAATGTAAACGATAATTCGGAATCACTGTATATATGTATTTTAATGTACTAGTGGCTTCTCACGTTAGTTTCCTTTAAGTTGTTTCCCACCCTCAGCAAATTAAACTTCCACCCCATTGATAAAAAGGCGAACTTTTTACAATGTATGTTGCATTTGTTTGTTTTGTCGAAGGATCACATCTATGGAATCCCAGATCATTGTTTCTTAATTAACTATCGACTAACCTAGTCGAGTCATGGTGATCTCATAGTTAATCTGGGGGCGGATGACTTGAAGTTGAGAGAAATTAACATTGGCATGGCCCTAGCAAATGCTCGACTAGAAAATGGCATTACGTAACTCGACTGCTCGATCATTGAAAATTCGAAAGGAGCTTAGCCCCTCACGCGCAATCCATAACCTCCAACAGGCGTTTATTATTGAATTCTTGAATTCACTCTCTTAATTTCCTCTCGTTTTCACACATTTAATCTGTTACATTTAGACTTGGACAATTCTTAAGTTCATCCCTTGAGTGAATGAACATATTCATTTTTTTTTTCCGATTAACGCATAATAACTTTATAATTTTCTAATCCAACCATTCATGTTGTATAACATAATACAAAGATCATCTATGTAAAAAATCAATCAAATTGAAGACTTTTTAGTTATTCATTTCTATGAAATAAATAGAAGGTTCATCATAATAGTAGTAAGTGTTGTTAGAACAATTCATTTGTTTGATTCAATTAGATAATTAAACGATTTCTGATTCGATTGATTTTTTACAGTGATGATCTTTAAAGGCTAATTTTAAATATGAACTGTTGAATTATAAATTTATTAAGTAAAAATATATTAATCGATAATGAGGATGAATACACTTGTTCACCCTAAGGGTGAAACTAAGAATTGTCCGATAGACATAATATAACATATTATGATATGCAAGTTTAAGTCTTATATATAGTTTTCATTTTGATCTAATGTTACATGATATGGAAACAAAGTATGCATTTATTATTCCAACGTACTTGAATAAGCACTTACCGCTAATCACACAATTACAAGGTTTAAATTAAGGAAGTGAAATTTACACTCCTCATTTTACAATCCACACCCATGTATTATTTTTCAGTACTTAACATCTTATAGTTTACAATTCATATTACAAAATGACAAAATTTAAGATACTAAAAAAGAAAACACGGAGTATAAATTGTGGATTGTAAAATGCGGAGTGGAAATTTCACTCCCCTTATTAACCACTCATGCATCTTTTTGGTGAGTGAAGATCACATATACTATTTTAGTGCTACTACTTGCAGATTGATTCCAAGTTGCCCACTCAACTTTGTTAACCTACCAGCAAAAGTATCCGAGAGGCAGATACTATACTATTTAAGGTCAACTGTTGGGTTCGTACCAGAAACGTCTCATCAGGGTGCGACTAGTGGCCTGATCATCGATGTTTTGACACCATCAGTTCAACCATTAACATTTTGATTATTTCATATATACAGCTAGCTAGCTGGCTTAACTAAAGTTGCATGCATGGCACATGCAAGTATTGCAGGAGCAGATTCTCCAAAAACTCTTGAAAGAGAATCTGGGAGGGTATAATCATTCCCCATTTACATTTACACTTTGACTTTGCTCATACAGTATATAAAGAATTTCGCTTCACTATGCCAAGTCTCATCTAAACTCTATAAATACTCTTCATTACATCCAGTTGGAGGCACAGCACCACCTCTTGCTCCTCTCACTCTCTATCTCTCTGTCTTATTAATTTGCCTTCTCTAGCTTCTCATCAGCTTTCTAATACGCTGAATTTCTCTCATGGCAGCCATTGTCAATAAGCTTCTGTTTTTCGGTGTTTTTCTTCTTTTCATAATTCTCTCCTATGGAGTCATTTCAACTGAAGAAAGGCTGTTGAAAACAACAGATGGAAACAATAGTCTGAATTACCATCTGCTGCGGCGGTACCTGTTAGAAGCTGCAGCAGATTCTGTACCAGTGCCACCCACAATAGGTGATGACAGTACTAGTAGTAGTACTCCTAGTATAGTCGGCAATGTTGCAAAAGGCGATGATTACAGACCCACAGAACCAGGTCACAGTCCTGGTGCTGGTCATGGTCATGGTCATTCTGTTGAACCAGCAACAGTAGTAGAGCTAAACCAGTGAATCTGATCCACTATACTAGTCTTATATGGTTCCAAGTTCATGATTACTGTACATGAACTGTAATATTCATATGAAAACATGAACCTATGACTATAGTTGAATAAGTTGGGTGTTAAATTTGTATGAGCTTGTCTCCGTACATGGAGTATGTATGATGATCTTAGCTATCCGTGGCCGCTATGTAATATATATTGTTTCCTTTCCTCTGTGTATTTGGTTGTCATCCCATTATATGAAATTTCTCACCTAATAAAGTTGGGTTATCTTTCATACGTACACATAGAATCACTTTTTGGGTTTTTATTTATTTATTTATTACTAACAGTATCACATTGTATGAATTAATATTTGGTTTAACGTGTATGATGATTTTGATCACAAACGACCTATATATTTCATTGTTTTGCGGTCAAGCTCCCTGTCTTCCTTTTAATCAATTGTGTAAATTTTCACAAGGAGTAGGAGTAGGTACTCCTTTGGAAATTCATGCAAAAGCTATTGCAACTGTGGTTTAAGGGTGTATGAAGATTTTGATCACAAACCTTTTAAGGATGTCATCACCATAATTCGATACAGTGTGATATTATTTCCCTTGGGGAGTAAAATGCACACTCCATATTTTACAATCCACACTTTATGTTTCATTTTTTAATAACTTAAATTTTATCTCTTTATAAGAAATTCAACCAAATAAAAAAAGAAAGGAAAAAAATGAATGTTGATTGCAAAATATGGAGTGTGAATTTCATTTTTTTTTATTCGCTTAATTATTTTTTTGTTCTTTTTAGGTTATATCAAAGTAAGAGATCACAACTTTCACCTTTAACATTCATCAATTATTAATGAAGATATTTTTATAACAAAGAAAAAGAAAAAGAAAAATACATGAGTTACAGTTGTGTGTTCTCTTCTTGCAACAAAAAGAAAGGGAGTATACATGTGTTCTTATGAATGAATCTGTTTTATTTCAATAAAAAAAAATTTAAAAAAAAACTGTTGATGATGGTATATTTAATTCTGCGCCCCAAAGGAAATGGGACTACGCATGGATTGATGATTAATCTATGTTGCCAGTCACAAATCTTAACTTAGTCGTGTATTTGGTGTAAAAAGGCATTTGTCATCTTATAATCCCGAAATACCCTCGTTGTTTTCAACCCTAATAATCTAATATATTGCTTTCACTCAAGTTAGCCATCTGACGGGAAATGAAATGAAGGGTATTACTGGCATTTTGATGACAAAATCATTGAGCTGCGTACATTAACGTTCACGGAATGGGCAATTAAAATATTTGATTTTATAGTATATTTTTGGTCCCGTATTTCCTTTAGGGCAAAAAAAGCCAGAAAGCAACTTCTTATTCTACCTGATCGAGTTTCCTGATAAAGAGTGAACCTTAAAGATCCTCCGCTCTGGTTCCCTCACCCCGTACGCATCCATTTTCGGTAAAAACCAGGATTTTTTCACCGCAATTAATTCTCACTGAAACTGAAAAAGATCTCGTGACGTCATGCTGGTGAAGGTTAAAAAGAGTGAGCCACTGAACCAGAATCTAACGAAAGCCCTAGAAAATTAAAAAGAAAAAGAAAAATTGTTATGGCACTCGAGGGCAAAACCAAAACCAAAGCAGGTGGCGGCGGATTAACAAAAACCACAACAGTGTCTAACCTCACCTCACTTGGGGTGTAACCTCATCTCACATTGGTGTGTGGATTCGACGGTAGAGATAAGCCCTCACCGTTTCATCCGATGGCCGAAACTACAACCGCGTTTTTCGAAGCAAACCCATGAATCCGTCATCCTCAAAATAAATCCCTCCGCTAAGCCCCCACCCCCCTCCCTCCCCTAGTTTTACTTTCTCTCTCTCTAAACCCCCAGATTCGGAAACCCCCCCCCCTTTCTCTCTCTCTCTCCTCTTCTCTCTGCAACTCCCTAACTCTCTTTCAGATTCGTTGAATCCTTAAGTTTCAAGAGCAAGGCTTGTGTGTTTGGAGGGAGAGAGATGCAATCCAACGGCTCGGATTCCTCGCTGCAGCAGCAACAGGAGCAAAGTACTCAGCCACGTCAGCAGTCGCAGCCTCAGTCGCAGCCGCCGCCGCCGCAGCAGTGGATGGCGATGCAGTACCCGGCGGCCGCTATGGTAATGCAGCACCAAATGATGCCACCGCAGCATTATGCGCCTCCGCCGCAACACTACATGGCGTACCACCAGTACCAGCAGCACCCGCAGCAGCACGTGCAGCAACAACAGCAGCAGCAGCAGCAGATGGGATCTGGCGGCGGCGGCGGCAGCGGCGAGAACAAGACCATCTGGGTCGGCGATTTGCACCACTGGATGGACGAAAATTACCTCCACAGCTGCTTCGCTTCCGCCGGCGAGGTCTTTTTATATTGTTTTGTTTGCCTGTTGTATTATACGTATAATCCGTACACGTACGCATATTTTGTTCTGGGCGTGATTTTAATGTGTCTGTTTGCTGTGGAAATTGATTTTATATGAAAAGTGGATTTTGTTAAGAAAAATTAATATGTAGTTACTTTTTTTGTTAGATTAAATGTTGGGTCTTTAAAGTTTTTGCTTAGGGTTTGCTTCTGAATATTGTTTGTAGGGTTTTCTTCCGTTTCTGTTAGCTTTTGTAGGTGGTTGAGTTTCATAGCAGATAATATTTGTCTGAATGATGATATGTATGACCTGACAAAATGTTAAGTTGGTTTGTGAGTGAAACTGAAAAAGCAGGACAGGGATTTTTTTTTGACATAATTGGTAATTAAAGTCCAGTAGGAGGATATGAATGGGTGTAGTGAGAGTAACACTTGTAACTGAAAAATAAGTGCAGTGGGTTCTAATTATATGCTATTGGAAATGTTGTTCATTTGGGGCCTGGGTGGGTGTGTGAATGGCAACACTTACTTTTCTGGTCCTTGTTCTTTAGTGTATTTTGAGTCAAGAACCTTTCTTTTTCCCCCTTTTTGGCTGTAAGAGGCAACATGATGTGAAAGCATATATGATTTTGCACTTAGATTTTGTTTTTGAAAAAAAAAAAACATGAGAACTAAATTTTAATTTTTTTTTTCTCTCCAAAGGTTGTGTTTCTCTTATTTGTGAATTTTGTTGTCTAATGGTGATTAATGCCTTTAGTCTATATCATAAGTAAAGGATATTTTAGTACTCGGTCCAAAAGTTAAGTTGTATAATGTGATATTAAGTCTTACTTGATGAGCATGCCAAGTTTTACTCAGTTTCCTCTCTTCTAATTTCCATTGAATAAAATCAGAATTATGATGTATTGGCCTTCAATAAGGCTTGGTTGAGTATATTTAAGTATTATGTTTTTCTTTGAAGCTGCATTTTTTTACGTGTTCTTATGAAATTTTGATTTATCACCTCCTCTATTGATTAAAGGGCAAAGCTCCTTACAGCGAGGTTTTGTTTTAAAAAAGATTTTTGTTGTAGTTCCTGTTGGAACTGATTTAAACGGGAATGCTACATTTGCCTCCATTTCTTTGATAACACAAGAGGGTTCCCCTTTTCACTTACATTTATTTCTAATATCATGTAGATTGCCTCCATCAAGGTTATTCGCAATAAGCAGACTCTTTTATCAGAGGGATATGGATTTGTAGAATTCTTTTCACATGCTACAGCTGAGAAAGTCCTACAGAACTATGCTGCAATTTTAATGCCTAACACGGAACAGCCCTTCCGTTTGAACTGGGCAACATTTAGTACGGGTGACAAGCGTTCAGATAATGCTCCTGATCTTTCCATTTTTGTAGGAGACTTAGCTGCAGATGTTACAGATAGTTTATTGCACGAAACTTTTTCTAGTAAATATCCATCTGTTAAAGCCGCAAAAGTTGTCTTTGATGCCAATACTGGCCGTTCAAAGGGCTACGGTTTTGTGAGGTTTGGCGACGAGAATGAAAGGTCACAGGCTATGACTGAAATGAATGGTGTTTATTGTTCTAGCAGGCCTATGCGTATTGGTGCTGCAACTCCTAGGAAATCATCTGGATATCAGCAGCAAGGTATTTAGTTCTACTTGCTTTTTCTATTTTGAAGTGAAACTTTGGAGGTAAATCTTTTATGTGTTGTTAGACTTTACATGAGCATGAATGGCTGTAGTATTAACTTTGTTAAGCAAATAACTGATACCATTTTTTTTTATCTATTGGTAGAAGTTCATTGCACGCTTAAGTTTTCATTGTGGTAGAAGGAGCAGATTTTCCCATGCATTTCACAATAACTAATATTTATACCTTTCTGGAATAGTTACAGTTCATCTCTGTATTTTCTCTTAGTTGGATCTTTTTTTTTTGTTTGTTTTTTTTTAATTTTTTTATTTGTGATTTTCTCTTCCAAAACATGGTTATTTACATAGCCATGGCGTGAATATGATCTTTATTTATCCACTTTAGTTTTGCTCGGTTATTGCAGGGGGGTATGCTCTGAATGGGACACCAGCCCAAGGGTTCCAATCTGATGGAGATGCTACAAACACAACAGTGAGTAGTCTTTGAGGTTCTCATGGTTTTAACCAATGGTTACTATGATATTTTTCTCCATTTGGCTGACTTGTGTGTCAATAATAGATATTTGTTGGAGGGCTTGATCCCAATGTTACTGATGAAGATCTCAGGCAGCCTTTCTCTCAGTATGGCGAGATCGTCTCTGTTAAAATACCAGTTGGAAAAGGATGTGGGTTTGTACAATTTGCCAATAGGTAAATCATTTGTAATACTCTGTCCAACATTAGTGCTATTCACTATTTAACAAGTTATAATATGATCTGTTTTGACCTCTTGTGACAGAAATAATGCTGAGGAGGCATTGCCGAAACTGAATGGCTCAGTAATTGGCAAGCAAACAGTCCGACTTTCATGGGGTCGCAATCCAGCAAATAAGCAGGCATTCTTTCTTTCTTATAACCCTCCTGTCCCGAAAACACCCCAACCATTATTGTGCTTGTTGTTGGAGTGGTCTGTGCTTCACTTGGAATAAGGCTTGTTATTTGTTTTAGTTTGAGTGACAGTTACTGCTGTTTTAAGAAGTAAAATAATCTTTCTTATATGTGGTTTTTTGGGGTGACATTGACGAGTAGGATTTTTTGTTTCGTTAGAACTTAGAATACATTATCTTCCATTATGCCATCAGTTTCATTACTCATTTATGCATGTCCCTTCTTTTTTTTTTTGTAGCAGTTTAGAACTGATTTCGGCAACCAGTGGGCAGGAGCGGCGTACTATGGAGGACCTGTTTATGATGGTTATGGTTATGCTCTGCCACCACAACATGACCCAAGCATGTATGCTGCAGCTGCTGCATATGGCGCTTACCCTGTTTACGGTACCCACCAACAACAAGTAAGCTGAGAAGAGAAAGCTGCCCCTATGTGTTGGTGGCTACCAAGAATTAGCGAGTGAACCGAACGAGGTGCAAGGAGTAGTAGTTTTAGTAGAGACATGATGACCCTAGAGTCACTAGTTCTGTAATTGGCTTGGTGCTCTAGAATTCTTATAAAATCCCTCCAATTGCGGGGCGGAACTGAATTTTGACAACTTGAGGTAGTTTTGTAAGGGATTTGGTTGATCATTTGGTTAGAATCACGTGATTTTAACACAAAACTTAATTCTTGGGTCAATACTTCTCATATTTTACGTCTTGTGGTTTATGTGCTTCAAGGGTCAAGTGGAGTTGTCAAAGGGTACTATAGAGAATGGTTACGAGAATATAAGATGGTTCTAGCCAGCAGATGCTATTTAGTTTCAAGTAGCATTCCTCTGTAGACAAGTTTCTGCATTTGCCGAAAGTTTGAAGTAGGATTCCAGTTCTTCTACCTGTGTGATTCAGTGAACCCTACTAAAAACCCTTGTTTGGGGCTGTAGTTGTACCTAAAACCCCATCTGTACTTATTGATAAAGCTCTAGTTGGGCTTAAACCCTACTCTTTCCGCAAGTGCTTGGTACTCGCGGCATAAATCTCATCTGAATCGCAAGCTCCATGACCTGAAGCCCCGTCAATTGTCTGATCTTTAAAGAAAGCGAATCGAGTTGTGAAACAATGTGGGTGGCATGTGCTGATGATACTGTACAACGAATATCATCATCACTGTGCAGGCCCCAGGCTTATATTATTACTCTGTACTACGCATAGGTTGAGAGTGTAATCAAATCTAAGTAGCAAAGAGCCGACTGGGGGCTCACAAAGCAGAACACCTGCATATAAAATAGAATAAAATGTAAGCTGGAAAGGTGTTGGAACCGTAGGGCGCACAGCACCCCATAGTTGGGTTGGCCGTTTGGGACACACGGGGAACAATATTTAGCCCAGCAGGAAGCAGATTGATACTATATATGGGCATGCAGGGACGCAGGGTCAGCAATTCCTGTTCACTTTCTACCCTATATCACTGCTTGGGATAACCTTGATGGGTCGAATAAGTGTACTTTTGAAAACAGATGAGAGGAAAAATCAAAATATACAGCGACACAGCGTTGGACGATCTTATAACTCTATAAGAAGGTGAACCCCAACTGATCATCAATGTGAAGAAATCCAAATGCTGGAGTGGTTACAAACTTATAACAAGACAATCCATACGAAAAGCTGGTGATAAATTCGTCGATTGAGTGAAGACAATCTCTCTTATTCAAAATAGAGAAATTTTCTCTATTCTTTTAAAAATTTATTACACAGAACAAAAATGACTTATTGAAGAGATAAATTGTTATCGGTTAAAAAAAAAATCAAAAAACATTTGCTGTAACTGCGTAAAACGCAATCCAAATTTGTCCCCATCATGATTCACGGCACCCCTCCAAAAGAAATTAGATCATGTTACTTGTCAATGCTCCATAAGTTCGGTTCAAATTTGTTCCCACATTTCTTCTCTCTTTTGCCAAAAACCATTTCTTCACCCTTTGGAAAGGAGGAAGCGACAGAGATGCGCGTGTCACCTCCTAATCGGCCCACGTCTCTGGCCGTCAATGTCTTAATTTTGGGGAAATGAATAAAATAATGAGACGTACTGAAATTAGTAAAAGGTGACCGTCTGGAATCCTCTCTGGGGCAACACGTTTCCAATGGCACAGATTTCCCTTTCCTCTTCCTCTCCTTACTCTCCTTCTTCTTGTCCTCTACTTCACCGGCGAATCTTTCTTCCTTGTGCTTTTTCAATTCAAGCTGCCTCCAATTCAACTTCGCCGCCGCCCAAAGTCGTCGTCACCAGAGAGCGCGGCAAGAATGCCAAGCTCATCACCTCTCTGGTAATACTATTCTCTCTCTCTCTCACTCTGCCTTTTTTTTTTTTTTTTTTTGTTTGCTCACAGATTTCTGTGATTTTCTTCAATTATCGCAATTTTGCTTTCTTTGTTTTGATTTCTAGGGTTCTACATTTTGTTCCACTGTCTGTTTTTTTTTTTTTGTTCATTTTCGAATTTCAATCTTGTAGTGTCATCTACTAATCTACAATCCGTAATGTGGCATTTTACAGTTTGGAATTTCAGTTGTATGATTTCTTGTGCAGGGTAATTGTAACCTTTTCACATTTTAGAGTAGTAATTGACGTATCTTATCCAGATAGACACAGTTTTCAGTAATGAAGATTATAGATATGTCTGTGTGTATCTATCCATTTTCATATGTATATGTGCAATCTCTGTGTATGTGTATGTGTGCAATTATAGCAAGTGGCTCTGGAGTTGTGATGGAATTTTGATTTGTTCGAGTACAGGCGAAGCAGGGAATCAGCTGTTTGGAACTTCCCCTCGTCCAGCATACACGGGGGCCTGATCGAGATAGGCTTTCTAGTGTGTTGACTGGTAATTTCTTCAACTTTTGTCCTTTTTTTATTTTTTTATTTATTTTGAAGCTGAGCAATGCCATAGTTTTGTGCCATCATATTGGACATGGTTAAGGCAGTGATTTGGGTTGATTTTAAGATCTTTGTCGTGAATCTCCTTTCTTTCCTAGGATAAATGTAAGAATAGCTGTTAAGCACCAGCCTTTTCAGTTCTGTCACCAAGTTTGATATGTGCTCACGTTGCATAATTCAAACAACTGGGGATACTGTTTGCGACTAACATTCTTTTTTAATGCTCCGTGTTGGCAACAGATACTGCGTTTGACTGGATTGTTATAACTTCCCCTGAAGCTGGTTCAGTCTTTTTGGAGTCATGGAAGTAAGGGATGCAACTTTCTAACTAGAAATCTGGCTTTAAAGATTTCTTCTGCAGCTTTAATTTAAACTTGTAGCTTCAGGTTTCTTTAAGGTGTACTATTGTGTCTCTTTTATGTCATTGCTCACTGTGTATGAATCTTTTCTTTGCTTCAAGTTCATCTCTACACCCCAAAATCAGTATAATCTTTGATTAGCACATTTTGCCTAATCTTTGCTTCAAGTCCATGATCATTTTGGATAATTTCTATTTTCCAAAATGACAGCAAGCTTCTTTTTGGTCTTTAGGGCTGCCGGAACTCCAAGTGTTAAGGTTGGTGTCGTCGGGGCTGGTACAGCAAGTGTCTTTGAGCAAGTACTGCAGTCATCAAAGAAATCCCTCAGTCTTGACTTTGTGCCATCAAAAGGTAGTTATGTCATGCTTCTATATTACTCTAGGCAAGCATCTAATTCTGTACACATTGTAGTGCTGCCTCTTATGCTTCCTTCAGCCAATCAGGAGACCCAAAAAGAAACATCATGGCATTAAGACTATTTGGAAAGCACCGGACATTACTATTAAATTTAAATTTCTCCAAATGAAAATGCATCGACTAAACCTGCAAAGGTTTTATTGTGCTAGAGTTAGATGCTATTGAAACCTGATGGATTTTGGATTGCTTAGTTTGATTTTGATACATCCAGGTGGCCCTTCAGCCACTTCATTTTGGTGGTACTTAGTTGCTACATTGGGGATAGCTCTGCATCCTGACATTTGTCTTGCATTTCTTTTACTTGGAACTGAGATGATAGAGTCTATGCATTTGCACCAAGTGGTTTTGTTATTTTCTTTTGTTCAAGATGACCCATATTGCAGATCATTTAATTGTATCTTTTCTTTTTGATATGTTTTCTTTTGTAAACTGTAATCTTCAGCAACAGGAAAGGTTTTGGCTTCAGAGCTGCCAAAGAATAGGAAAGACAAATGCACAGTCCTATATCCTGCTTCTGCAAAAGCTGGCAATGAGATAGGTAAGGGAAGGCTTCTATCAGTATGACTACAAACACACAGGTCACACAGTGAACAGTCTTTGGAGTACAAAAGTAGTGAAAATTAGATGCATATTTGTAATGAACATAATACAATTAGGATTGAAATACAGGATCTATGAACAGTGGCATTAAAAATATTTATGAAAACCACAGTTTGGATTAAAATTCCTTTGGTTGCGGAGCACATGATGCATTTTGTATTTTCTCTTTCATAGACAGGAGATTGCTCAGGTGTCAACCAATGCTATCTTAATCTATCTTAATAGTGAGTTTAAATGTATTAGTAGATAAAGAGAGATATATGCTCAGGTGTCAACCAATGCTAACTTAGAAATAATTAAACTTCAAAGTTCCATCATGTGTAACCTTATTGTCTAATTTCTTCAGAATGTAATCATACTCTCTAAATTGAACTCGTATCTAAATGGAATTCACGATCTTCATAATGAAATATTACTGTCTGAATGGAACTCATATGTCATATCTAAATGGAACTCATTAATCTCAGAATGTAATCTTACTGGCTCTGCTTATCAGTTTTCAGCATTTCTATTTTGTTTTACCATCTTCATTTGGGCATATTTGTTTCAGAGGAAGGCCTGTCCAATCGTGGATTTGAGGTCACAAGGCTAAATACGTACACCACGGTATGGTCACTTATCTTTAGGCATCTAATTACGGTTCTTCTTATATGGGTTCTAAGTAATGTATTGTTCATATTTTGGTTTGATGTGTCCATGAATTTGCTCTTATTATTGTCTGCCATCTTATCTATGTGTTGCTGTTAAATTCCACTGAAGATGATTGCACGTTTTTTCATTCAATGTTTTGTTGCTTGCAGCATTTGTCTAGAGTAAATTTTAGCACCATTGATGTTCATTAGACTGTTTTCTTATTGTAATAATATACTCTGGTCACTCTATTTCCTGATTTTATCTTACTAGAAATATGTCGAAGATGGTATGATTTTATTAGTATCTAGGTTAGGTTATACTGTAACAGTGGTGTGGAGCCAGATCTGTAGCACATCTGTATATTAATTCACTATGGTTGATCATCATGTTAGTCAGAAAATAGCAGGCAACCTGTTCTTCTCTCAATCACTATAGTCTAATGTGGACATTGGACTTTGATGTGTTTGTCTGAACCTTTTTGTTTTAGGTTGCAGGGCTACAATCTTACATGAACACTCTTTTGATAGTTAATGATTAATTCAATTACAACATGATTTCTGTAGGGACCTGTTCACCATGTCGATCAAATGGTTTTGAAGCAGGCTCTTTCTGCCCCTGTTGTTGCAGTTGCTTCTCCTTCTGCAGTTCGGTAAGTAACTCGTTGCTATTCTTTTTCCTTTTCATATTATTTGTGTATAATTTTGTGTGAGCTTCTTATATAGTGTAATTTCTCTGGTGACTGTTGTCTCAGTCGTTGAGTCCATGCTTAATTTTGAACTCTGCCATTCACTGACTTAGTTAAATACTTCTATACATTTCCATTTACCACCTTTGTGCACCTGCTGATGTATTGAAAACATTTGAATACATATTTATTTTCATCATTTTCACAATTTGAGCTATCTAGGTGAAGTAAAGATTTCTAGAAAGACAGTATTACCTAATTTGAGCTTGTATATCTCGACTGGAACAGTGCTTGGGTCAATCTTATTTCCGAGTCTGAGCAATGGAACAATTCAGTTGCCTGTATCGGTGAGACAACTGCCAAGGCTGCTAGGAGATTAGGCTTGAGAAATGTTTACTATCCAGTGCAACCAGGTCTTGAAGGGTAATATTCACATTTCTAACCTATTTTCCTGAAATAATTTGGGGGGCAGATATCATCACCTAATTGGTCTGAATGACAAACTTTAATGCTAAATTGCTAAAATCCCAGTTTCTTTACTTTTTATATATCAAGACAGCAGTAGACTGCTGGACAGCTGGTTTGTATCAGCTTTACTGACAAATTGATTTTGAGATTGACACTACATGTCCATTCAGTTCTAAGGCTTTCATTATCATTTGCTCTAGTCGACTAATGGTGAATTTAAGCATGCTTCTATAATTCTCATGATCTTGATTTTCTCATATCAGATGTTGTCCCTGATGATTGTTTTGGACTTGTAGTATGCTACACTGAGATGCTTCCTTGAAATATTTTTTTTTTTTCATTGTGTAACTTTGGTATTTTGGATGATAGATGGGTGGATAGCATTGTTGAAGCATTGGGAGCAAACGTCCATTTGTAGAGGTGATGTGTTCTTTTCTAGTAACCTTTTTTCTTTTAAATTTTGTTAAGTTGACATTGTTTTTTTCTGTGCTTATGTTAGAAGAGCAGTCTGTCCAGTTTTCTTCCCGGCTGGGGCAGACTGATGAAGAGGTAACTGGTGCACAGTTGAGTGAGCACGAACGAACAAATGTGAAATTTCACAGCTTCAGCACAAACTATATGCAAAACAAGGACAAAATATTTTCAAGCAGCAGGACAGAAAGATGTGGAGATATGTGACACCCGGAACCTCGGATCATCTTCATTCGGCAGAGCTTTCTTTGACGTTTGTGAAGTCACTGTATTGGGATCATATTTGGAAAGAAGGCCTACGTTTATTTGTATGTATATTTCTTTTAACATAACCATGTTCCTTCCCAAAAAAAAAACATAACCATGTTGACCTTAACATCAATTTGCTATCCTGTTTGGTGTACTGGCAACATGTAAAATTCTTTGTTAGATAGAAGGAAGAATTTCTTCTTTCTAGCTCTGTACATTTAATGATCATAATGGAAGCTCACTTTATTTTCGATGACAGTACTCTTTTTTACTTTTGGAGTCTGATACTGTATTATTTTGAAAATAACAAAGGCGTTTTTATTAATTGAAGCTCAGCCCTCTTAAACATTTGAGTGCAACTGTTTTTCTTCTTGAGCTTCAATATTCCTTCTTTATATAGGTTTTACAGACGAAGTACTGCTGAACATGTGGGTAAACTAGTTGAATAATCAGTATGACTATTGGGGTTTGGCTGGGAAGGCAGGAGGAAGCGTCCCTTGAAGAAAAGATGAGATCAAGGTGAGTGCTCGCCGTGGTTGGTAGCTGGGAACCATATGGCCAGCTCCCCTTACCGTAGCAAATGTTAACCCCCTGTAGCCGATCACGTACCCTCCAACCTCTCCATTAGAGTTCCATGGCCGCCATGGCTTCTCAATTTGTAGCTTGAGCCTGTTTATGGAGTATCTAGAGGATGTGCCTGGCACACTTGCATCGGTGTCTCCACTGCAGGGAGCATTCAGCAGAATTACGAATCCCAGGGGCCAAATCAGTCTCAGTAACATGTATCATGTATATATTTTAGTCAATATGTCCAAGTCTAGTCTAGTTCTGACCTGTATATCTATAAACTCATCCCACTTGCTATAAGCTGCTTTATTCTGGGTAGAATGGTTGTTGGGCTGTCTGCCCATCCTGTATTCCTATGCCACTGGAAACGAAAACAATGTAGACATTTGGTACTTGGCGAATCGTATTTAGCATGTGTGTGTGGTGAACCTTATATATGTTCCCAGGTGCGTGTACCTGCAAGCTGTCCAGTTTGTGGGTTTAACATGAAGAGCTGCTTTCACCTCGGCGAGGTTTAGATAGTCCTCCACATATTTATCAGAGCATGGATCAAAACTATTAACCTGATCAGAATGTAAGATGCATCAGATTAAGTTGCCATTTTCGGCTTAATTACAAGCTCAGTTGGCCTGTCATTACTGGTAAGCTAGCTTTGGTTAATCAGAGGCTAACAGAAGGAGCTTGTGACACATATTTGGATCCAGATGATATGTTGCACTGTGGAGCGTAGATGTCGTAAATATCAATGTCTCCAAGCTCGTTGGCTGATTTGTTCATATAGATAATACAAGTCTGCGATATATTACCCGAGGCAAAGTCACAAAATTTGTGTATTCCGGCATGAGTTTCGTCCGAGTTCAAATCATGTGTCCACAAATAATCATAACAACCTAGTGTGCCGTCCTATCATCGACCCAAGGATTCCCAATCTGGACATCGATAACAAGCTCAAACCTAATTAGTCTTAACTGTAGACCTTACGTCCTTAGTGTCATAGTGTGTGCGTATGGGGGAAGACTCCAGAACTCACCGCAATGCCTTTGAGATTGATTTTTGTTTGCTTTGTGGCGTTGTTCTTTAGAGAATGGTGTGAGCAAGTTGAGGTGCGTAATGACCAGCGTAGCTCTCTCCAATTATGAAGAAATCTCTACTCTTGTATTTAGGAAATCTCTCTAGCCAGTTTACAAATGTGTACGAGTCTTTCGCCGTTCTCTTGTCACCAACGTTTTCGTAGTCCCATTTTTTTGTTTGAATAAGAGAACCCAACTCCAGCAGGAGACTCCAAGAACAGTACATTCGCCACTGTGTTGTATCATTAATTTTTGCTGTGTTTAAGTATAAATGTAAAATAACAAAGAGAGAGAGAGTTTTGTTTCAGAGAGAATGAAGATTCAAATGTGTTTATTCATCTCACACAAAAGGGTATTTATAAGAATACATTGTAGTGTGAATGCTCAAAGAGAAAACCAAAATGATAACAATCACAATGATGAAATCTGCCATGCTTGTTGCCTTTTGGTAAAGCATGTCACACAAGTCTTCATACACTCAAATACCTATGTTTATACACTCAAGTACCTATCTATACACTTAAGTATTTATTACATGATATAGATATTTATAGTATAATTCATTTATATTACAACACTCCCCATTGGATATTTCATGTCAATAATATTGTGTTGGTGGTGCGCTTAGAAGTTGCCTCGTTAAAAAACCTTGCCAAGTAATAAAACCCTGTGGGAAAAAACAACCTTGGTCGAAGGAGAAAAAGAGCACAACGCGCATTGAGTGTGAAGTATATTTCTGGATACTCCCCCTGATTTAGATTCCCCTTGAAAATCGTGGGAGTTCGGATATCCTTCTCAATCCGATACTCTTTACATGTTTCTCGAAAGGGGATTTTGGTAATGACTTAGTAAATAAGTCAGCTACATTATTTTCTGATCGGATTTGATTTACTTCAATGTTCAGAAGTGTTTGTTGTTGCTGACTGTAGAAGAATTTCGACAATATATGCTTGGTATTGTCGCCCTTGATGAAACCTAATTCATTTGCTCAATATAAGCTGCATTATCCTCATAAATGCATGTAGGTTCATTTGTGGTAAATTTCAAACCACAAGTTCTTCGAATGTGTCTATTACAGACCTTAGCCATATGCACTCATGCACGGCTTCATGTAGGGCAATAATCTCTGCATGATTTGAGGAAGTAGCAACAAGGGTATGTTTTGTAGATCTCCAAGATATCGCGATGCTTTCCATGGTAAAGACATAATCTGTTTGGGAGCGACCTTTGTGAGGGTCAGAGAGATACCCTGCATCAGCAAAGCTTATCATTTTGATGGAGGGGAGGAGGAGAACGTCGGTCACTATGGCTAGTGTTACCGGCGTTTACATTTCTTTTCTCTCTGTAGGGATAAAACAAGCCCATATCAATCGTACCTTTCAGGTATCGAAAGATCGTTTTTATACCAATCCAATGGGGGCGTGTTGCGCAGAACTATGTCGAGCTAACAATTTTACTGCGAATGAGATATCCGGTCTTGTGCATTGAGCTAAATACAATAACGCACATATCGCACTTAGATATGGTATTTCAGCCTCTAATAAATCTTTGTCCTCATCCTTTGGACGAACAGATCTTTCCTGGGCTCAAGACTACGGCTGATCATGGGAGTACTCAAAGGCTTTGCTTTATCTTCATTAAAGCGCCTTAGTAACTTTTGAGTATATGCTGACTGATGGATCATAATCCCATCATTACGGTGCTCGAGTTCTATTCCGAGTCAAAACAGTGTTTTCCCAAGATCTTTCATCTTAAATTCGGATTTCAAATATTTAGCAGTTTCTTTTAATTCATTTAGAGTTCCAATTAGGTTCATGTCATCGACATAAACTGCTATAATTACAAATCCGGATCTTGTCCTTTTAATGAACACGCAATGACATATTTCATTGTTAACATATCTCTTCCCAATCAAGTAGTCACTTAGACGGTTATACCACTTCCGTCCGGATTGTTTCAATCCATATAGTGAGCGTCTAAATCTTATTGAAAACGCGCTTCATGGTTTAGAGCCATTTGATTTGGGTAATTGAAGTCCATCTGGAACCTTTATATATATCTCTGAATCTAGATCCCCATAGAGATATGCTGTAACCACATCCATGAGCTGCATGTCAAGTTTTTCGGAAACTACCAAACTGACAAGGTAGTGGAACGTTATAACGTCCATTACGGGAGAATATGTCTCCTCGTAGTCGATTCCAGGGCGTTGTGAGAAACCTTGCGCCACAAGGCGGGCTTTGTATCTAACAACCTCATTCTTCTCATTACGCTTTCTAACAAAGACCCATTTATGGCCAACAAGTATTATATTTGGTGGTGTCAGTGTTATAGACCCAAATACCTGTCTCTTTGATAGTAAATCCAATTCAGTCTGGATCGCATATTTCCATTTGGACCAATCTGCTCTTCGTTGACATTCTTCAACGGAGCGAGGTTCGATATCATCGTATTATATAATTTCTTTTGCAATATGATATGAAAATGCATCATCAATAGCCATAGAATTTCTGTCCATAATTACATGTATAGTAGTGTAATTCATGGAGATCTCTCTATTCTCTGGAATTGGTTCTGCCATTGGAGCGTCCTCCAATGATGTATCTTGGATATAACCATAATCCGGAATTTTTTCATAAGATTGATTATTTGTATCGATGATTAATGGATTATTTTGTGTCAAGCTCGCTTTCTTTCTTGGGCGAGAATCCATCGAACCTATGGGCCTCCCGTGCTTCCTGACAGGAGCCGTGGGCCTAGCCACTGCATCACCCATATAGGGGACGTCATGTCCTTTAGTTTTAGGGACATCAATCTTTGCAGGTACGTTTTCAGCAGGTATGTGTGATCTTGTCACTTTAGCGATATTAGAAATCGCATCAGGCATCGATTCTGCTACATTCTGGAGATCGAGAATCCTCCGCACTTCTATTTCAGACTGTGCGGTTCGAGGATCAAGATGAGACAAAGTGGGGACAGACCACGATAATTCCTGTCTTTTCTGTTGAACATTAGTGTTCATGTCTCCCCTAATGACGGGAAGACTGTCTCATCAAAGTGACAATCCGCAAATCTAGCGGTAAATAGATCACCTGTCAAGGGTTCTATGTAGCGTATAATGGTTGGAGAGTCATATCCAACATAAAGGCCTAAGCGTCTTTGAGGACCCATTTTGGTGCTCTGTGGCGGCACAATTGGCACATAGACTGCACACCCAAATATGCTTAAATGTGAGACATCAGACTCATACCCAATCACCATCTAGGACGCAGAAAAGGGTTGGGCGGCAGTGGGTCTCAGACGAATAAGCACATCTGCATGTAATATTATATAGCCC
This sequence comes from Rosa persica, assembly GCA_025331145.1. Classification (NCBI taxonomy): domain Eukaryota; kingdom Viridiplantae; phylum Streptophyta; class Magnoliopsida; order Rosales; family Rosaceae; genus Rosa; species Rosa persica. The sequence continues at coordinate 48,337,600 of WFKR01000006.1, read as the reverse complement.
CAAGTAGAAATAGGGAGATTGGTGCGCATAACCAATGCCCTAGCAACCATTTGAAGTCTTTTAATGTCAGCTTCTGCGAGACCATTTTGGGTGTGTACATGAGGGACAGGGTGTTCAACCTCAATCTCAATGGATATGCAATAATCATCAAAAGTTTTTGATGTAAACTCTCCAGCATTCTCAAGACGAATTGATTTAATAGGATGATCAGAGTGGTGAGCCCTTAACTTAATGATTTGTGCTAGGAGTTTAGCAAATGCAGCATTTCTTGTGGATAAGAGCATGACATGTGACCAACGTGTCGATGCATCAACCAACATTATAAAATATCTAAATGGTACGCAAGTTGGTTGGAAGGTCCACAAATATCACCTTGTATTCTTTGTAAGAATGATATATTTTCTTTAGTGTCCTTTGCATAGGATGGTCTCGATCCTACCTTTGCTAAAGAGCAAGCTTTGCAAAACGAATGATATACTTTAGAAGTAACTCTTTGGACCAATGTTTGGTTCGTACTTCTTTTCGTTTTGAAGAATGGATGTCCGTGTGAAGTTTTTAATATATGGAGCATCATATCACGATCTGGATGTCCCAAATTGTAGTGCCAAAGCCTGTATGTGTCAGGATCCCATAAATTTTTATTCATGACATGATTGGATTCAATGACTCTAATAGTAGTTGCATACAATCCACTAGAGCGACACATAAGTTTCTCTAATACTCGTGTATTTCCGTAGTTATTAGAGGTGATGCAAAGGAACTCTTGTCCATTCTCACAATGTGTTTCCACATGAAAATCATTGGCTCTTATGTCTTTAAGGCTTAATAGGGTTCTTCCAGCCCTTAGAGCATATAAAGCTTCGGCGATATTAATATTTATGCCATTTGGTAACAAAAATTGAGCTGATCCTCGACTATGAATCAATTGTGATGGTCCTGCTATCGTAGTTACTGAAGATCGACTAGGCGTCACCCATAAAAATAATTGCCTATGTTGCAATACAGTATATGTAGTGCCACTATCGAGAAGGCATTCTAATTCTCCGGAAAACATACTGAAAAAGAATAAAGTTCGGAATATTAACACATGTCCATGATATTGAATGATAATGCGATACTTTATTAATAGAGAAAATAGCCAATGATTACATCAAAGTTTTTTATAAGTCTATTCCAAAATAAAATCAAACTTTAGACAAATTGTTGTCACTCAATCCGTTTGGTAGTTCCAATAAAATATGACCAGGAAAGTAGAGAGATGTTGGTGGAGCAAGACTCGCTTAAATACCCCGATCTCAATTACTTTCCTAGACATCATACTTCATTGGGTACGCCACATGAGAAGGAGTTAATACAATTGTTATTTATTGACTAAGGCACATTTGCCATTCCTGGAAAATAGATAAAGGACTATTCTAATCAAAGTCTGCGGCATGCTCGTGCTCTTCATTTACAGCTTTGAAGTCCTCAACGGTGAGATTGACATCTTCACCATCTTCATCTTCAGCAAGGTTGGCTTCTTGCTCCCTTGCTTCCCTGTACTCCTTGTAGCGTGCAGCTAGTTGGGTACTTGCATGACATTGCTTAAACCAATGCTCGATTGATCCACATCGATGACACATGTCATTGTGGTTACCTCCCTTCATTTGAGGTGCAGGTTGTGCACGTTGTGGATATTCTCTAGAAGGGTTGCTGCTACTACCACGGCGCATGGTGCGACCTCCAGGGCTCATGGTGCTATTTCCACGGCCGGTGTTGCTATATCTCTTTCTTCCACGTGTGGAGTTGCCATCACGTGTGCCCGCTCTAAAGTTGCGGTTTCCTTCTTTATTGGGGCGATTATATGGACTCGTTCGTCCTTCATGTCCCCTATTATTAGGGTACACATGTCCCCTATTGTTAGGATACCGCTTCTTGCTCCCTCTCTTGGGTGCATTATAATTTGCCTCACTAACGCACTTGGTTCCAACGGGTCTTGAATTATAATTCTTTACGAGGATGTTGTCGTGCTTTTCAGCTACCGACAAAAAATATTGATGAGCTCATTGAACCTCGTAATTTGTCCAGCATTTACTTCAGTGCGATATTGCTTTGATAGCAAAATTGTTGCGACGAGGAAGGTGGAGAGAGTTTTCTCAATTAGCTCTTCTTCAGTGAGGGGTTTTGGACAGAACCTCAACATGACTTTAAGGCGAAGAGCTTCTGAATTGTATTCAGCAACTGACTTGAAGTCGGAGAAGCGTACATCGTTCCACTGAACCTTCAAGTCAGGGAGGAGGGAATCTTGGATATTGTTAAAGCGCTCTTCTAGCGCTCCACATAGATCCTTTGCATCTTTGATGGACATGTACTCTAATCTGAGTGCTTTGTCCATATGGCGTCGCATCAAGATGATTGTTTGTACATGCTTTATGGGTGTTCGTTGGAACACAAGGCCCGCGTTTGGTGCCTGGATGATTGGCAATATCCCTTTCGATGTGAGATGGTTCTCAACGTCGGTTTTCCAGCTATGGTAATCCGAACCTGTTGAGTCAAGGATTTGAAAATCGAGTCTAGGTTCATTCGACATCCTGAAGATAAGAAGAAGATATTAGTTTCAGAGTTTAAACTTCCACGAAAAATAATAAGATTTCAGAGCTATGCTACCAAGAAATCAATTTCCAAGAATATTTAGATTAGACCAAAACAATGATGTTTAATAGGGTCATAAAATGATGCTTGTGGACGCTCTTAGTTCGATCATTATGAACACTCTTAGTTCATTGATTACAAACGCTCTTAGTTCGTTTAGCGTGAATTTCTATAATTCCGCTTTTGATTGTAAGTTCCCGAGAAAAAGGAAAAAGGAGAAAAAAAGAATAAAAACTCAAAAACGGGAACTTTTAGTAAAGAATACCTTGAAATAGTGTTGCCGAAAAATTTGACCGGAAAAAGTTGACGGAGGTGATCGGAAGGATTGCTGCAAAAAAATCTTGAAAATTGTCTGAAAAGTCGCCGGAAAAGTCGTCGGAAACTTACCCTGCAGATCTGTCAGCAGCTACTCGGCAGCTGCTGCGCAACTTCTCAGCAACTCCTCGGCAGATGCTCGGCAGATCTAGGCAGATGCTGTCGACAGGTCTCGACAGCTGCTCGGCAGATCTCGGCAGGTGCTGTCGACAGGTCTCGGTAGCTCTCGGCAAGTGCTGTCAATAGGTACTCGGTACCCGACAGCGGTCCGGTAGTGCTTAAAAACTTCGGTAGCCGGTTCAGGCCGTTTCCGGCAGGTTCTGGCGGTTCTGAGGCCTGTTCTGGGCTTCTGGAATCAAGAGCTTTGATATGAGCTAGGGTTTGAAGGTTTTTTGTAGGTTTTGAAAAATGACTTCGATTGGATGATTAACTTCTTTTCTCTTGTCGATTTTCGATTCTAATTCTAGAGCAACTTCGTGCTGATAACGTGTTTAAGTATAAACGTAAAATAACAAAGAGAGAGAGAGAGAGTTTTGTTTAAGAGAGAATGAAGATTCAAGTGTGTTTATTCAACTCACACAAGAGGGTATTTATAGGAATACATTGTAGTGTGAATGCTTAAAGAGAAAACCAAAATGATAACAATCACAATGATGAAATCTGTCATGCTTGTTGCCTCTTGGTAAAGCATGTCACACAAGTCTTCATACACTAAAGTACCTATGTTTATACACTCAAGTACCTATCTATACACTTAAGTATTTATTACATGATATAGACATTTATAGTATAATTCATTTATACTACAACATGCTGTTTAATATTCTGGATAAAGTATAATTTTGTAAAGACTTTAGAATATAGAGTTGCAATAAGCGTGATCGTTCCGGAATAATGTCTTTCCATCACTGTTAACTCTGAAAGGTCCCAATTCTTCCATGGCTCCATACCCAAAAGATGAACATCCTGGTCCTGTACCTCAACATCAGTATATTGTTCGATCATTAATATCTTATACACTCGAAGCAAATACAAATGAATCTATCCTGCTCTTACATCATTATCGTTTATGGGTATATTAACATTTACGAAGCACGACGTAATTAGTAATAATATGTCTAATTACCTCCATTTAACCATAACACTAGAGGTTTAGTTGAAGAATTTTGAGGTGACTCTACAAAGTAGTAGAACAGTGCTCTCCCAGCTATAGGATCCACTGTAACATAGCCTGCATATTGATTAAATTTTTATCCGGGACTAAGATTAGGTTGTCCTGACAAAGCATCAATTTTATCAGCTTCCTTCAACCCATCTTGGGGTCCAACATAAACTGGAGAAGAAAATTCGTGATCCTCGACATCCGAAATAACGAAGGATTGCGAATAAGGAGGACGATTAGTTCTACATCTGCGAGATTTGATCAACCTGTTGGGGTTGTCAATTTGGTTGGCGTGCATTGTAAAAGGAAGGTCAATTGGTAGCTACAGAGGAGCAAACATGTAAACTCTGATAGCTTCATGATCTTCTTGCCATGGCACTGAAAGTGCTTTCAGTGTTTATTGACCTAATTAGGTGAGTACTACAACCTTGATTGAGACGAGAATAGCGTGCATTTAGACGATCTTTGGATTGATAGACTTGCCAAATATAAAAGGATTCTTCACAACGGTTGGTACAATTTTGTTCTATTTTCATGGAATATACAGCTATATCAGTAACACAATCACTATATTGAATGATTTAAAACGTACGTTTGGATACGGTTAAGAAGAGAAGAGTTCGAGAATTTTTATTTTTTATTTTTTTTTGAAGAAGATGAGTATATATTCATTATGACCTTATTAGGTCCACTGTTAGAAGAGTACAATCACCAAAGCTACCGCTCCAAAGCATCAACTAGTGCTTTTTGCCTACTCAGACTAACAAAGCTACTCACTCAAGCTAGTACAATTCATTCCAGATTTGCCTGCACACTTTTAAAAAACCTAGACTAAATAAACATTGTCCTAGTTGAAACTACATGATCCAACCAATTGAACTAGTACATCTGTCTAAGACCGCAATTGGCATAAATCCATACTGGCCACTGGACTGATCGAACTTGCCACACATATAGCCTCAAAAAGTCTAAAGCTTTTTTTTTTTTTTAAAAAAAAAAAAAGAAGAAGAAGAAAGAAGCAACACTACCAAAGAAAAAGCCAACTAGATAGCAAGAAAATAAAATTAGACAGTAGGCCCCCAAAAGTCCACAGCCCAACTCTTCCCCTTCCTGTTTCAATTAGCTTTCTTCTGATGATCTTCCATCATTCGTTCATTACTTGATAAATATGCACTTCTACTCACACAAACATTGCAGGAAGATATAATACATAAGTTCATTTGAATTACTCGATCTGGATTGAAACTGCTATTCAAGCCAAATTTGGGTTGAATGGTATATGTCAACTTTGAATTTTTTTTTCCCTCTAGTTTAATAAAGTTTACTAATGGTTCCTACTTTTCTAATTTGATCAGGTCTCGTAGCCTTCGTTTGATGTTTTGACCTAATTTGGTAACTGTTCATGACGTCTATAAAGTACATGCGGTAGGTATTCGCAGATGGAGATCAGAATAAGGTTAAGGAGGTGCAGGGATAAACAAAGTACGAGAAGTGCCGGGAGGAGAAGGGATAGGCACTCTTACTAGCTACTCTTATGCTGAAACCGAAAACGAGAGGATAGGCTGTCTCATAACAGAATAAAGAGCAGACACTACTATCCTAGCCCTCTGCTCTGCTGCCGAAGTGTAGATGATCGATGATGCACATGGTACGTAATATATTTCTTAATATGATGATGACTTGAATTTTAAAAATTACAATACTGAATTATAAATTATCAGATTTATAGTTGCTGAATGTCAAGTAATACTTGATACAGTAGTTCATATCTTGATGACATGGAATGGAACTCTGAATCAAAGATTGTTTTTATGCACCAATGAAAGTGATTACTATCCAAAGATATTTAAAATATGAATGTGATTAGATTAGTTAATAGTTATGAAGAAGGTGGAAGCTTTCGCTGAAGGAGAGATGAGATCAAGGTGAGTGCTCGCTTTGGTTGATAGCTAGGAACCATATGACCAGCTCCTCTTATGGTAGCAAATGTCAACCCCCCTTTGTACCCAGTAACATATCCTCCAACCTGCACCTCACATCATCAGCATCATTAATTAGGAAAACCCAGAAACCCCTAATTTTTGTTTTGAACATTTTATACTTAGTCAACCAAGGATGTCATATATACGCTTACCTCTTTATCTGAATACCACGGCCTCCATGCAGCCTCAATGGGTAAGCTTAGGTTGTGTAATGAATATCTAGATGATGTCACTGGTACTCTTCCATCATTGTCTCCACTGCAGAATGAGATTTAACGTAAAATGTCTAAGCCATATATGAATTAATGCATTTTTATTATATATAACATCCGACAGAAAATACTGCTAGATCAAAAAATCTCATTCACTTGAAGGATAGTTCATCACACCTATATATCCATACTGTTATCCCACTTTCTAAGAGATGCTTTATTGTGGGTAGGATTGTTGGTGGGCTGTCTGTCCATCCAACACCACTATCAGAAAAAGAAAAAGCGAAGTGAAGTGAATATTATAAGAAAGTGAGGTGAGAAGAAATTGATTAAAATGTCTATTTATGTATTACCTGCAAGCTGACCAATTTGTAGGTTTTACATGAAGAGCAGCTTGGACCTCCTTAAGATTGAGGTAGGCATCGACATAATAGTCTGAGCATGGATCAAATCCATTAACCTACGTTCATGATGACATTCAATCATTTATACACAAAAATTACAGGTTTGTTTACCAGAATTAGACGTCTTAGAGAGACTTACTGCAGAACCAACTGAGATGTATTTGGTATCCGATGAGGATGACAGATTGCAAAGTGGAGCGTAGATGTTGTAAATATCAACGTCTCCAAGCTCATGGCTTGCTTGAATTTGATATTTTGTGCACTTGCTCGTCAAATTATCAGATCCAAAGTCACAATATCTGTGTATGCCTTCATAGGTTTCATCAGAGTTCAAAGCATGTGTCCACAAATATTCATAAATACCCATTTCACCATGATTATCATCGATCCAAGCATTTCCAATCTGCACATTGTTTCCAAAATAAGTAGAAATATATATATATATATATATATATATATATGCATATATTGCATATGAAATAGTACTAGTACATCATTTATAAGCTCACCGCAATTCCTTTAAGATTGATTTTTGTTTGGTTTGTGACTTTGTTCTTTGCCACTAGGGTGTAAGCAAGTTGAGGTACATAGTGACCGGCATAGCTTTCTCCGGCAATGAAAAAATCCCTGGTTTTGTATTGGGGAAATCTCTCTAGCCAATTCACAAGAAAAGTGTACGAGTCTAGAGCTGTTCTCTTGTCACCTACATTTTCGTAGTCGGACTTTGTGTTTGAGTATGAGAACCCCACTCCTGCCGGAGACTCCAAAAACAGTATATTTGCCACTGCATCCACAAATGCAAACAACAATTTTCCTTGCATCATTATTAGTCTAAAGTACTTTCCTTGCATCATTATTAGTCTAAAGTACTCTATTATATTCATGCTAATCAAGTATTATCTACCGTTGTTCCATGCGTAATCATTAGGAAAAAGTGTCTTTCCATCATTAATGACTCTAAACGGTCCTAATTCTTCCATGGCTCCATATCCAAAAGATGAGCATCCTGGTCCTGTACAAATAATAAAATTGGAAGTACTCTGTGAGACAAATTAAAGTTAATTGGAACGTATTGAACTGAGAATAGGATCAAAATCCAGCTACTAAATAAATAAAGCGAATTCCACGGGAGCCAAATTCTAGGATGCTGCAGATGAAATAGAATTGGCCACTCACTAGAAAGTGGGTAATGATCATACACATTAACACATATAATGGCTGAAAACGAATGAACACTTATTTTCAACCCTGTGTTATAACTTTTATCTGGATATAACGTCTTTATAAGTGGTGGACCTTCAACTCTTTTGGAATCCTAGCCAATGTTACAGAACATCCCATGATTCAGCTAAAGAGTTATGAGCACCCAATATAGACACCTGGGCTGCCCACATAATTGGCACTTGGCAGGGATGCAGCAGGACTAATTTTGTAGTAAACACTAAATTCGATCGGCCATTATCTGTTCTCTCCTAATCATTTTAATAAATGCATGTTAATTAAAAACAAGACAAGCAGAATTCCTCATCGCATTCATCATAAACTTTGTTTTCTGGGCCCTTATCGTTCACGACAGCTAGCTAACCAACAGAGGTACAAATCGAATATCTTGATTATCTTCTAGGAAAGGTCTACTACTTAATACACATCTGGCTGTTTTCCAATGTTCTATTTTCCATGGTGTCATTGTAGAGCAAAGAAATTGACTACTGCAACAAATTACTGAAATTGATGATGCTATGATTTATTTATTTATTTTCCTTGGAAACTAACTGATTAAATTTTTATTTTTTTTGGTAGGATAAACATGTATTCAATATTCCTTGGTTTGTATTTATTTGTTAATATCCCTTGGAAATGGCATGATATATTATAATATCACTCTTTACTATATATAATAGATATCCCTAATGATTTCAGGCACATTTCCTTCTCAGATAATTTACATTTACACACATACATGTTCATGGCATATTACATGCATCCTGTTCGTTTATGTGAGCACTTCTCGATCTATTGGATAGGTCGACATGCACGATAGAAGATTAATTGCCACTGGTCTTAGCATTGTCGAATTTATAGAAGTTATGGCTGTGGATGGATGCAATTAAAGAATGACCGTTGATATTGATTTGTATATATAAAAGTTACCTCCATTTAACCAAAGCACTAGAGGTTTGGTTGAAGAATTGTGGGGTGACTCTACAAAGTAGTAGAATAATTCTCTCCCAGCTTTCCGGTCCACTGAAATATAGCCTGCATATTGATTAAAACCCACTCCTCCAGGTTGTCCCGGCAAAGCATCAATCTCATCAGCTTCCATCAAACCAGCTTGGGATCCAACATAAACAGGAGAAAAGTGATCATCTGCTAAGATGTCGTTGTCCCAAGATAATTGAGCATGAGGAGAATTTCCAGATTTGCGAGACTTGATCAGCTTGTTGAGGTTGTCGATTTGGTTGGCGTTGCATGATCTTAGAAAGGCTAATTGGCAGATAGAGATGAGTAGAAAACATGTATACACTGAAAGCTTCATCTCTTGTTGTTTTCGATCAGAGCATGTGTGAAACGCTAGCTTTGCAATTGCTAGTATTTATAGACCTGAAGTACTCTTAAGTATTAATACAGTGAAAACTGAAAGAGTAAAAGGCTTTAGTTTTGCTTTAAGTTGTACCATATATTTGCACTTTAGCACATGCATAGAGGGTTTGCGCTCTAGAAGGCTAAAAGTAAGAACCTTGCTATCTACCTATGGGCTGGCCGTGCTTGCCTTTGGATAACAATTGTGAGAATGGGAGTGTGTGTTCATATTAGAAAAAGGGAAATTTTATAATTCTCTTCGGTCATTGTCAATAAATTTCAATCTAGCATGGCATATAATGAGATATTCATTCCATCGTCATAGGATATATATGTGTGTGGGCCCTTCTAGTGAGAGATTTTTTTTTTAGCAATTTCAAAGGATCTTTTATTAGACTCACTTTTTAATCACATATTCACATCTCAATCGTTCAGTTTTTAGATGTATATGAGTAGATCATCTTTGAAAATTTTCAACGAATTGATAATCTTTAAGACATTCATAACTAGGCCTGGGCATATGTCAGGCCGGGTCGGTTTGAGGCCCAAACCGATCTCGACCTGAAGTTGTCGGTTGTGGAATTTTTAGGACCGAAACTGGATATTGAATGTAATGGGCCGAACCTTTGGTTGGGTCGACCATTCAGGTCGGCCTGGTTCGGTTTCGGGTTGGGCCGTTTTAGAGTTTTGGCCCATTTTTGTGGACCAATTCATCAATATTCCAATTTCCCTGCTTTGTAAGACCTCTTTTGGGGCTATTCTGAAGGCCCAATTCTGAACACCTAAACATTCAACAGAAATCAAACATTCAAAAACCAAAAGTTCAAAACGCAGCAGCAAGACAAATTCTCAAAGTGCAGCAACCTAGTTAAAGACTAAAAGGGCAGCAACCTAATAGTTCAATACTGGTACTACTTAGTTACAGACCAATAAAATTCCATCAACCAAACTAATAAAAGTCCACCATCAGTTTCAATCCAGTCTTAATAAAATTACATCACTAACAGCAAACAAATGTCTTTGATTACGCAAATAAAAATGAAGTAAGTTAAAACTTAAAAGTCTTCAACAAGTAGCTTATTTCACCATCACATAGTCTCTTCGGGTACATCACCAACATTCGTTACAATAGAATCTGCATCATATTCATAATATCAAATTTCAAGTTTTCAACAAATTCAAAAAGTTTTCAAGAACAAAACAGAAGTAATTTAACTGCTTCCATCTTTTCCAGCTTGGCGTACTGCTCCATTTCAACCCTAGTAGGCTCCTTGAACAATGGCTTACTTGTACCCCTCAACCAATCACTTGAACAAACAAGAGCCTTAACCATTTTAGGGGTCAAACTTGACCTAAATGGATCAAGAATCCTCTTTCCAAGACTGAAGGCGCTTTCACTAGCTACTGTTGATGCAGGTACAGCCATAACATCCCTTGCAATCTGTGACAGAATGGGAAATCTAGCACAATTCTCCTTCCACAAATCCAACCCTTGAAAGCTTGGGTTTGAAGGATCCTCCGATGGCTCCAACAAGTACTTATCAACTTCATTCTTGATCTCGACAACATCTTTTTCTTGCCTAAGCTTCAAGAATTCATTTATGCTTGCAGCATGGCTGTCCTCTTCAACCAAACTTGCATTTCCAGCATCCAACTTTGGTTGAGTTACAGAGAAAGACGCTTGTGCCGCCTCCAGATCATTTTCTATATACTCAACGAAAAGCTGCAGAAACATGCTCTTGACTTCATTCACCATCGAAGCCACTAAGGACTCGTCTTGCTGCAATTTTGGAAAAAAATATTCCAAGTACAACAGCTTGTACCTACAAAACAAAAATCGTGCAATTAGTTATGAAACATAACTCCATAGACTTAACTGCAATAGTATATCAATGCATTTCAAAAGCAAATGTAGCAGCAATTCAATACTAAAATAAAAACAGAACCTTGGATCTAACACCACAGCTATCAAAAGAATCTTGTTCAACTCTTCAAGCCTCTCCCAATATTTGTCGAACTTCTTCTTCATTGAATTCCCAATGCTCAGAAGCAAAAAATCATCACCTTGTAAAAACATAAATGGTGCAGTTTGTTATGCTATTATATAAAAACAGAAAATTTGACAACTAACAAAACAAAAAGTATTTTACCTTTAATACACTTGTCCAACTCTTCGATGATGGTGCACATCCAAAGCAATGGTTGTTTTGCGGTAACAACTTGTGTCCCACTAAACTTGAAAGTTGCATCATAAAATATCTTCAAAATTTTGACCAGCCGTGCAGCCTTCTCCCAATCAATACCAATTGGAGGTCTAGCTCTTTTCTTCCCACCAACCCTCTCATTGAAATAGGATTCAAACTGTGAATCCTCATCCTCCAACCTTAGAAAAGCTTTTCGGTACTTTATAGCTATCTCTAGCATGAAATAAGTCGAGTTCCATCTAGTGCACACATCTAAAGGCACTATCCCACCCTTATGGTCAACTTTTTCTTGAGCTGCACACTTTCGAAACTTTTCCAACCTAGCTGGACTTGACCTAATATACTTCACGCAGTTCCGAATCCCCTCAATTGAGGAATCTAACTCCTCAATTCCATCCTTAACAATTAAGTTAAGGATGTGGTAGCAACACCTCAAATGTAAAAACTGCCCACTAAAGATCAACTCTTTCCAATTTCCTATCTTTTCTCTCATGTAGTCTAAAGCTACTTGATTAGGTGAAGCATTATCGACGACTATACAGAAAATTTTCTCTATTCCCCACCCAATTAGACAAGTCTCAACTAGCTGCCCTATTATCTTGCCCCTATGGTTCGGTATAACACAAAAATTAAGGATTCTTTTGTGCAGAACCCATTCATCATCAATAAAGTGAGCTGTGAGAACCATATAGTTGATATTTTGGACTGAAGTCCAAGTATCAGTGGTTAGGGACACTCTTTGACTATAAGTGGCTAAAATATTTTTGATCCTAGTCTTCTCCGATTGATAGAGAGCCCAAATATTTCTAGCAATTGACCTACGGGATAACAACTTAAACTGTGGCTAATAACTCTTCATGAAATCAATGAATCCCTGCCCTTCAACAAAGCTAATGGGCAATTCATCCCTAATTACCATCCTAGCACAAGCAAGCCTCGCTACATCATTATCAAAAGATCGTGCAATTAAATTCCCCCCCATTATCTACAGGATCAAACACTAAATTTTTCTGTTTTTTAGCGGGAATGTAAAGGGGACGCTTCTTACATTGATATAACATATGAGTTCTCATCGAACTCGTGCCATTAGACTTCGTACAGCAGTAGTAAGTCTGTGAATAGTAGTTGCATTTGGCCTTCGGCTTCACCATCTTCGTCCCATCAGGATTCAACAACTGCGTAAAGTGCTCCCATGCAATGCTTTTGTTCTTCCTCTTCGTAGCAGACTGAATCGAAGGCACATCTGAAGAAGGAGTTGCAGCCCCAGTAGGAGGTAGAAGTGCAGGGGGAATTGTGGCACTAGATGCAGGAGTATCAGCAGCAGTAGCAGTGCCAACGCTGCTCCCAGTGACATCAGTCCCGACAAGTGGTGGTTGACCTTCAATCGATTCATCCATCATCAACAATTCTGCAAGTAAATCAGTAGATCAATACCAAATCAAACAATACAGAAAATCAAGCCCTAGTATTTAACAAACAATAGAACACCAGATTAAACAAAGTCTAAACCTAAGATTAAACAAAGTCTGAACCAAAAAACTAAAACCAACAGAACTAAAATTACACAACTACACAACAATCAACAATGCAGCAATGCTCACCGGATCGTCCTTGTTAGTGAAAATGCCCAGGCCTAGTCCTTGTAGCTGAACCACAGATTAAACAAATTATGTCATTAAACAGATCATTTCACTAACAATCTAACATAAATAAAGTCTGTTCCAAACCAAGGTCACAAACCCATCACATAAACAGATCGCTCTGCCTCTACCCATAAACTGATAAACAAATTAACATGCTAATATAAATGCTGCAGCAAGATGAAATCGGAAAAAAAAAAAAAAACTAAACATGAGACTCACTGACCGAAATCTGGATTAGGATGTTGTCGAGAGGTGACTGGAGCCGAGAGAGGATGAGACGTTGAGTGAGAGTGTGAGACTGTGAGAGTGTGGCTTTAGTGCAGGCGACTGAGGAGAGGCCGCGAGAGAGCTTGAGTGAGAGTGAGATTTAGAGAGGCAGAGAGATCGAAATCGGACAGAGGAGATCGAAATCGGACGGAGGAGATCGAGTGAGGGCTGAGAGGACCAACTGTATTAAGAGAGGGCTGAGACTGAGAGAGGAGTGCCGCTCACAGAACTGATGGAAGGGTCAAGGGTCAAACTAAAGAATGAAGAAAGGTCAGCTCGTTTGCGTTTTGTTTACCCTAGTGATAGGCTGCGGTAAGGTCTACGGTATGAGTAGTTATAACCAATAGGATCTAGACAGCAATATAAAAATATTTAAAAATATATATAAATAAAATTCGGTCGGGTTGGTTTCTAAACGGTCGGTTTGAAACCCGAAACCGAACCCGTACCGCATGTAATAGAGTCGGTGCAGTCCAAGCTGTTTTCTCTCTCTATTTTTTTAGTTCGGTTACCCGACCCCCATTTCCGGTGCAGGTCGGTCGGTTTTGAAGCTGCATTCGGTTTTCTGCCCAGGCCTATTCATAACTGCGATTTACAGTTATAAACATGAACGATTCAGGTTGGACATATTCAGTTCGTTGATATGTTGATTTAGTCTAACTCAATATCTTAATGATCATCTACTTAGTTGAAAATTTACATTAGTGAGTTATACATTAAGACAAAAAAACTGAACGATCGAGAGACCCAAATGCCATCGAAAAGTGGGTTCCATAAAAAATCTCTTAAAATGACCAAAAAATAGATTCCTTAATAGAAGGGCCCTATATATGTATGTGTGTGTTGTTAAGTCATTCATGAAAAATATGATTATATGAAAAATTTTGAACCAATCAAGAAAAGAAAAATCACAAAATATAATCACTTTGACGAATTATTTAGTTTTTATTTAATTTTTTTTTATCAAATCAACAAGACAATAACTTAAAATTACAAATCTAGTCTTTTGTGACTTGTCACGTTGCCAGTATTGCGCACAAATTATTCATTGATCGATAAGTATTTTACAAAGGTGACGTTTTCCTAGTTTATTCAACTACCATCTTCCAAAGTCCATGTTCCATGACCTCCTATGAAGGAGGAGCCGAAGGAAGTGTCCCCTGAAGGAACGATGAGATGAAGATGAGTGATTGCTACGGTTGGTAGCTCGGAACCAATTATGGCCAGCTCCAATTATAACTAGGAGGAGCCACTACTCTTTATGTCATTGGACACCAATTATTCATTTAAATAGATAAGTATTTTACGTAGGTGACGTTTTGCTAATTTATTCAACCACCATCTTCCAAAATGCATGTTCCATGACCTCCTATGAAGGAGGAGCTGGAGGAAGTGTCCCCTGAAAGAACGATGAGATTAAGACGAGTGATCGCTGCGGTTGGTAGCTCGGAACCATATGGCCAGCTCCTCTTACTGTCAACCCCTTGTAACAAACCACATATCCTCCAACCTGCAAATATTCCAACCAACATCATAAGAAAATGTACTGATGGGGCATCAAATATAAAAGAATCATATAGCTAGCACAGATGCATTTTTGTTCATTTTGCTCCAATAGGGACAGATAGATATCTGTCTATAGGTCTCAAAGGGCACAGATAGTCTCAGTCCCTACGAGCTGTTTTTGTACAGACAGTATAGTAGTGAACAGATACCAAGTTACGTACCTCCTCAGTGTTAGAGTTCCACGGCCTCCATGGAGTCTCAACTGATAAGCTTAGTGTGTTTATGGAGTATCTAGAAGCCGTGACTGGTACTCGAGCATCGGTGTCTCCGCTGCAGGTTCGGGTTTTGCATTTAGCATTTAGCGCGTGTGTGTGTGCACACACACACAATTGACCTTCGTGGTCTGAACGAAAGTAATTGATTTGTTGATTTGCATTGGGGGCTTACCTGTATATCCATAAACTTAGCCCACTTTCTATGAGCGATTGTATCGTGGGCAGAATGGTTTCTGGGCTGTCCGTCCATCCAACACGGCAACACCTCTAGGGTCCAGAGGACCAAAAATAATTAATATAAATTAATTATTGTTAGTGAAGAGAATACACACAGACACACACAATCAAAGATAACTGGCGAAAAATGTCATGATGCACTACAAAATGTTCACACTAGCTACTGACGTTGTGCAGTGCATAAATACCAAATTGATCATTTATTGATAGGGAAAATATCACAAATTGTGTATGAACTTTAGGTCATTCTATACTTTGGTGTACCGACTTTCATAACTATCAGAATGGTGTATCAAGTTTGCTTCAATTTTTCATTTTAGTGTACGCCGTTAAATTTTCCGTTATCTTTACAAAAAAAAAAAAATTATGTTATCTTTCCTTTAGTTTTGTCAGTTTTTTTTTTTTTTTGCAAAGATAACGGAAAATTTAACGGCGTACACTAAAATGAAAAATTAGAGCAAACTTGATACACCATTCTGATAGTTATGAAAGTTGGTACACCAAAGTGTAGAATGACCTAAAGTTCATACACCATTTGTGAAGATATACTTTATTGATATGTCATTTTTGTCTAGTGTATATGTATTTATATACCCGCAAGCTGTCCATTTGGTTGATTTGACATGAAGAGCTTCTTGCACCTCAGCAAGATTTAGATACGCCTCAACATAGTCGTCGGAGCATGGATCATTTTCAAAGACCTGCATCAATACAAATATACCAACATTAAATATATGACATATTTTGCTTAACGTATACATGCATGTTAAATCCAGCTCAATTGTAGACTTACAAAACCAGTTGAACCAGGTTTTGTTTTTAAACCACCTTCTAGGCAAAGTGGAGCATAGATGTTGTAAAAATCGATGTGTCCCATCTCCTCGAACATTTGATTCACATATTTATCACATGAGGTAGATGAGTTTGAAAGCTTTGTGCGAAGAACAGAGAATTTAGAGAGAAAAAGAATTTCTATTAATGAAAGATGAGGCTCTGATACAATAATTAATAGAAAACTGAGGTAGTACTAACTTTATATGCTAACTACTTATGCTGCAGATTGCTTACACGTGGACTACAGCTATAGGCCACAAGCTAATTAAACATACAGATAATTGAGTAGGCAGCAGACTAACTAGTTAGTAACTGGTGTAGCTAACATTATTACACAGAGAAAACTTGTGCATGATCAGATGATGTAATTGAGCTGAATAGGATCATCGTGCTAACACCCCTCCTCAGCTTGAAAATTGGATACAAGCTTCAAGATGCAGCAAAAACAAGTAAGTTGTAATACCCTTCCTTAGCACCATCATATCTGTAAAGGAAGCAGAGGAGAAAACTAGAAGAAGGCAGCAAGTTTGGTTCAACCGGGAGGAAGAAGAGGAAGTGATGGCCATAACTCCATTGGTTGACAAGCTCTCCTACAGGTCATCATAATTTTGACTTTCTTGAGCTCCATTGCCTGAGACACCAAATTGCTACTACTGTTGGTCAAATCCATTTGGCTTTCTATTAAATGTTGCCCTTCTTGCTTAACTCTAACCATTGGTCTCATGCTTCCAGATAGTGAAGTGAAGTGCTTCATTTGATTAATAAAGTAATCTAAGGTTCACATTCAAAGCTAATTGGTAATGGATGAAATGGCTTTGATCCTTATAAACCCACTAACAAGGTCTCATTTTTCTCATGTGGGATGTATATATTTTCAACACGCCCCCTTTTGTGTGGCGAATTTTTAAGCCATACATGTGAACAACTTTTGGGTGATGTGGAGCCTGAGTGGCCGTGAGTCATGTACACGTGGGTAACCAGCTCTGATGCCATGATAAAGTAATATGAGGTTCACATCCAAGATCAATTAACAATGGATGGAATGACCCAAACCTTTATAAACTCACTAGCAAGGTCCTATTGTTTCCATGTGAGATGTATATATTCTCAACAGAGTTATCTGAAGGAAAGTCACAATACTTGTGTATTCCTACACTGGTTTTGTCAGAGCTCAGACCATGTGTCCATAAATAATCAACGATACCCCATATACTTGTATTATCTTCGATCCAAGTATTCCCAATCTGAAAAAAAAAATATATCCATTACTAATGTAACGCTCCAAACTGCATTTCACCAGCTTAAACACGTCATAGTGCCGCGAGTCTCTAAAACATAAACCGAACGCTGGATTTATATTCTAGGGAACCGTTAGGCATCTTGTTTGGAAAACATTCTGTAAAAAAAAAACACAATGGAAGCTACAAATGTTTTTGAGGTGAAAATCCTTGAGTTGTTAAAATTTATTTCGTTCGTCCAGGACTTGAAATGAATGCTCACACAAGAGGTACAAACTTCAAGGAAATGAGAACTCAACGAAACTTTGCACAAGGCTAACTGTCAACGTATAAGTCTCAGAATATGAAGTTCAAGAAATAAAGCTTAGCACAAAATCTGAACAATGGTTTACCGAACTTGTTTCGCTCACCCAACTCCGTCCGCCATTGTCCCGTCACAGTGCACAGTACCTGCATCCACACTGTTGTAGGGGTGAGTTTTCATCTTCGCTGCTCAATGGGAGTTCTACCTCAACTAGATTTGAAACCAATGAATACATTTTTTAGGCCTCCGTATGAAAACATGCTTAAACCAAATATTTAAATGAACGACAAACTTTGAAATATTTTCTAACTTGAAAACCGATGCATGGTGATTACATAATATGGCGCCAAATCCAAGTATTACTTGATGGCCGGTCCCATAGACTCACTACACACAAGTATCGACTCCGACATTATAAGCGGATACTCAGACGACCGATATAGCTAACCCTCCGGAGGTTAAGGGAATCGAACCTAAGGAAGTCAGTGCCCCTTTTGCTCTCAAGCCATCAACACATCTCTCGAGGTTTGGTTAGTATGCATCGCATTTTAACATAACCAAGCCATAACATGCATCATTTTATAAACGATATAACAAGAGAAAATTTCTAATTGAGGAGAGTCTCGAATCCCCTATCTGAACTCACGATGCTTTTCTTCACGTACTCCGAGAGTCACGAACCTTTTATTCCTCGGGTAACTGAAGTCCTAAATCCGACATAATGATCGTTAATAACTTTCCTTAAAATTTAAGGAAACAATCGACACTTTAATTGTCCGACCACTTTCCTAATTTGGCCAGGATTGACCACGACCAATCTTTGACCAACACCACAAATTCGATAATTATCCCAATTACCAAATATTTTACCATTTGTCATTTTTTTTAGATTTTTCACCCATCATAACCATATCAAGATGTTTCTCAAATCAACACAATTTCCTTTTCAATTAGGTGCACCCTGAAAATTACTAAGGGCACCCAACATTAAACATAAACCATGAGTAGCTTTCTTTTTAAATACCAAGGTCTCATGGTGTAGCACTCAGCATCCAGGTACGATGATAAACAAAACCAAGATTAAGCCATATTGAACTTTTCCATGACCAGTACTCAAACAAAAGGAAATCACCACGTACAATTCAACCTCACATGTCCAATTAACAATCAAGCTTGATCACCTTTAATTCTAATCAGAAAGCAACAACCCAAACTAGACACCCACTATCAGTTTATCAACTCGTCCAGGTTTCCCAACTAATCCCAATTCCTTTTTAATTCACAGCAAATTAAACTCATCTCCCTCAAACATGATCTCACGGTACGCATGCAAATACATGCAATCAATTCCAGCCACAAACGACACAGGTAAATTCCCAGAACCCTTAAAACAAATTCCAACTCACCTTGTGATCAAAGTAGACGAAGAACAGAACCCATATTGCAGGTCTGCTCCCTGACGGAAGAACACATCAAGCCGGAACCAGCTTAATCAATTCCGAGTTGATCAACTGAGTCCAGCACTGCAGAAGAAGCTCGAATGACCACCCTTCCGAGTCCAAAGTTCAGAGTTTCTATCCGAGACGAATCAAAGACTCCGACCGTCGCCGGAAACCGGAATCCCAGCGAAATCCGACAAAAACCCAAAAACACAATCAAAACTTGAAGTTGATCACACCAGAAGAGATAGCAGGAAGATTAGAAGGGTTTCCTCACCACATGAAGCTCAATCTGTCGCCGGAAATTGCAGGAAAACCAGAGAACCAGTCAGGTATTCTCAACGTCGATTCTCCCTCCTCGCCGAGTGCATGGGCGATCCGAGACTGCAGACGTGACGGCGATGACGAGAGGAAGACATCGGTGGTCATGCGTCGTCGATCGGTGGCCGGACGGCGTCATTCCGGTCGGATTTCTCTCTCGGGTCGCGGTTGTCTCCGGGTCAGAGAGCACCGAGCTCTCTCACCCTATCTCTCGAAACTTCCTGTACCTTCCTACTGTTCACCATCTTATATAAATAGATTGTCCATTTAACAATGGACGGCCATGATCAAGCGGTGGATGGATCAATGGCTCACATCGTTCTACCAGATTTCCTGTTTTTTATTTAATTTCTTACATCCCACAACTTCGTAAAATTGCCGTAAATAGCTCGGGTACTCTGAAAATTTTTACGAACTCGTCGTGTCGTGTACTTTATCATCCAACTCTCAAATCGAGGATTTCACTTTATAAAAATTTTCAATAATTTTCTCAAACACCTTGACATTTATCGAGATCGTTAAATAATTTCTCATATGATCTCCACTAGGCTCGACACATTTTTCTGAGGCTCACAACTAATTAGCATATTAATAGATTTAGGATATATCTGCAATTCTGCGTTAAGACACTGAACTAATAACTTAATGGTGGATGAACTTACTGCAATTCCTTTGAAATTGATTTTAGTTTGATTCGTGATTTAGTTCGGTTGGATGATGGTGTAAGCGAGTTGAGGTACATAATGGCCAGCATAGCTCTCTCCGGTTATGAAGAAATCACTATTTTTGTATTCAGGAAATCTCTCTAACCAGTTTACAAGAAAAGGACTCTTACGCCAGCAGTTCTTTTGTCACCCACATCTTCATAATCCGATGATGTGTTTGAATATGAAAAACCAACTCCTGCTGGAGACTCCAAGAATGGCAAACGCCAGTGCGCCCATTGATCAGTAGTTTTGCTGCTCGTTAGTATCAAGTATAGATAAAAGATTTCAAGCACAAGGGATACATGTTGCCTATTTAAATACCGTTATTCCATGCATAGTCCTCGCGAAACAGCGAAATTTTATCACTGTTGACTCTGAAAGGACCCAATTCTTCCATGGCGCCAAATCCGAAAGATGAGCACCCTGGTCCTGTGATTACGTACGTACACAACAACATAAACTAGAGTAGTAAAAAATTAATTTGTAACAAATATAATTGTAACAACAATTATATTACCTCCATTTAACCATAAGACTAAAGGTTTGGACGAAGAATCTTCGGGTGACTCTACAAAGTAGTAGAATAATGCTCTCCCAGCTTTAGGGTCTACTGTAACATAGCCCGAATACTGAATTAAATCTACTCCTACGTTGGTTGTCCTAGCAAAGCGTCTATCTTATCGGCTTCCTTTAACCCATCTTGGGATCCAATATACACCGGAGAATATTCATCTTTGACATCAATGGCAATATCCAACGATTGAGAACGAGGAGGATTGAGGCTATCAATTTGTTTGGAGTGGCACGATATGATCAGAAAGGTAAACTGAAAGCTGAAGAGGAGAAACAAACATGATAGCTTCGTTTTCATGTTTGGTGATGATTAGTTACAATAATACAATCGAGCAATTAGTAAGTTTATATAGTCCTAGAGGCTAGGGATATGCAAAATCGTCAAACCTTTTGGGGACGACAATACTAAGGCGTTAGCCTGTACAGAAGGAAATTGCTTCTATAGCATAAGGACTAGACTAGTACAGCGTGTAGCGTTTGTCCTAATTACCTCATTATTGTTTCACGAGATCAAGATTTTAAATTGTTTGGATTTGATATATGCAGAAATCCTGCTAGCCTGGCTAGAGAATTACAGTGAAACTTTCAAATCTTTGTTGATTTTTCACGGAAATAATTAACAAGTGTCCGATGGCAAATGCTATTTTAGGTACTATATATAATTATTGAATCTCATATGTTTGTTTTTTTATTTCTGTTCAGTTATAAACCAGGCCAAAAAAATGGAAAAGGATGAAGCATTACTAATAGGCCAAAAAATCCTTCAATTGATCTGTTGGTTTTAATGTTTGT
This sequence comes from Rosa persica, assembly GCA_025331145.1. Lineage (NCBI taxonomy): Eukaryota > Viridiplantae > Streptophyta > Magnoliopsida > Rosales > Rosaceae > Rosa > Rosa persica. The sequence goes on along the minus strand of WFKR01000006.1, from coordinate 48,315,974 downwards.
TATTACAAACTAGGTTTTTTTTTTTTTTTAAAAGCGAAAAAGGGCCAGCTCAGCGCCCTTCAATGAAGAATAATGATAGGAACAGAGGTACAAAAGGAGAGGGGGACTAGGCCTAGACCTCTCCACAGAAAGAGCAAAAGATGCAAAAACTGAAAACAAGTACGAAACCTCATAACTAAAAGCCATGAGAACAATACAAAGGAGGAAAACCCAATAAGACCAACCAATTACGTACAACTAACAGCTCACACATTACCTGAAACTATAGGAAACTAGGGATGACAAATCCCTACCATAATGCTCAGAAATGAAAGGAGGTAGAGAATTCCACCACATATACCCATCAGTTGAAGCACCATAACGAGCAAGACGATCTGCCACCGCATTGCCCTCTCTAAAGATGTGAGACACCTAGAAGTTAATCTGAGGAGTGAAATGCAAACAATTAATCCATTGAGCTCTTAAATGCCAAGGAACCATATACGGATGTCGAAAATAAGTCACCACAAGAGAGGAATCCGTTTCAATCCATATGTGAGTCCAATTGCAAACCCAGACGATTCTCAAAGCCTCGATTACTGCGAGAACCTCCGCATCAATGGCACAAGGGACAGAAACCTTTGCAGAAAAAGCTCCCTGGAAGAGGCCAAGGTTGTCCCTAAAGATGCCACCATAACCAGCAGAGTTGACATCTTGAAATGAACCATCAGTGTTGGCTTTGAGCCAAGGAGGAGGGGGCAGACCCGAGTGACCGAAATAAATCTCAGAGCATGAATGTTTAAAGATGAGAGGCCCAAAAAATTAAAGATGGGCAGAGATGAAGTGTAAGTGGTACATGGTTTGAAGCAGAGAGAAGCTGAATCACGCAAGGAGAGGGTGAAGCTTCTTTTGAGATGAATTGCACAAAATCTCGTGTTGTCAAACCGCACCTTATTTCTTTCTCTCCAAATAGACCAAAGTAGGTTGCAAAAAACAAGTCTGCAAAGAGTGACACCAGAACGTTGGAGACTAGTGGTGAAGTCAACAGAAATAAGAGCGTGAATAGAGAGGGGAGCTGGGGAACGAAGATGGAAAAGGTGTAGCATCCAATCCCAAATTTGAAGGACCACGTACTCTACACTGCAAGAAAAGATGCTCCAACGTTTCCAGAGAGGAATTGCAAAAGGAACACATCGAGCAGAGAGAATGACCACGCCTTTGTAACAAGGCATCAACTTGGACTTTCTCATGAAGCACTTTCCAAGTAAGCAAACTTTTTCTTGGTTGAATAGCAGGGTGCCATATACGTTTTCCCCAGTTAACCACAGGATGATGAGAAAGAAATAAATCATAGGCATCATGGGCAGAAAGTTTACCTGAGGATGACCCAGACCAGATGACTTGGTCCTCAGTGTTCTCCAGGGGGAGGACAATCTCATGAATGCGATTAGCCACAGAAGGAAAAAGTTGAGAAAACATAGGAGGCAGAACCCAGTGATGATCAACAATGTAATCCTTGACACTTGCATTTAAATGAGGGAGAAGTGACACATCAATATTACAGAGTTGAATAAGAGACTGACCTACCCAATTGTCCTTCCAAAAAGAAGTCTTGAGACCGTTTCCGATTAGCCAATGAACATTTTCAACAAGAGTCGGCCAAAGTTTTTTCAGACCAGTCCAGATGGAAGACTTACGATATACAACAGAAGGAGTGAGACCAGGATCAACAAAACGGCCCTTCAAAAAAGAGGCTGAAGGAGAAGCACCATTGGCTACCTCCCAACAACGTTTTAGAAGAAGGCTTTGATTAAGGATGACAATGTTTTTAAGACCCAGACCACCTTCATTTTGAGGAAGACAACAGGTTGACCAAGCCACAATTACTTCTAAAATTATTAATTTTGATTTCTTACATATGAATGCTTTATGGCTAAGAACAAACAATAGTTGGAGGAATATATCTGAATCTAACAATTCATAACTAATAGAAATTAATAAAATAACTAGGCAGCAGGAAGATCATTAATAACTTTAAAGCTGTACGTCCAGATGTACGAGACTTGAGCAACTTGTTGGCGTAATGGCGTGACCCGATATGATCAGAAAGGTTAACTGGAGGAGCAACAAGCATGTGAGCAGTGAAAGTTTCATCTTCATTTCGTTGTCGTTTAATTATAATCAAGGGGTGTGACTGTATTATGAAGCGGTAATTAATACGTATTTAATTGTAATCCTAAAGCTATGCGAAGTTGCGAACCAGCCGGACCTTAGGACGAGAATACTAAAGGGTCACCTTGTAATTCAGTGCCATTGTATATAGCGCGCATATGGACAATTGGTACAGCATATATGGCATATTTCCTATCCCATATTTGAAATTGTACATACAGAGTACAATAAACAACGCGTGATCGATTTAACAAGAGTGCGACGGCTATGTATTAGAAGTTTGGGAGGGGGTAGGTGAAATCACCTATCCCCATTTGCCCAATCTTCATTCTGTCCTCATATTCTGATTAGTTCAATATCATTAAAAATGAAAGAAAAATTAAAATAATCTTATTTTAATTCTTCTAGACCAATCAAAACATGGAGATAGTGTAGGGATATCGTAATGAGGATAGGGGATTTCGTCCCTAAAAGTTGATAACCGGCCTATTGACTTACTGAGAATTTCTCAAAGACAAAGTTGAGTACAAGAGGAGTTTAATATAAAAACTCAAGATTTATTGCCTTCACACCATTGACGGAAGGGTTTGTTTATGGTACATCAATGAAATGATACATCATGTAAACTTAGTTCGATATAGAGGTAGGCTAGTTCGAAAAAGAAATAAAATAATCCAAAACTAATCTATCAATGCATGAAGTCGGTCTACCTTTGTATCAACTAAGTTTGTATGACATATTGGTACATTGATGTATATATTGTATAATTTCTCCTGCCTTACAAGTTAAAATTGGGAAAAAGAAAAACTCTCTTGCAATTGTTGCATCAGTCTCACTGGAACCTTAGAAGGATTGCCCATTTCTAAATTAATTGTTGAGTTTAAAAGTTTAGCATTTTGAATATTTAAGCGCGCAGGAACTCCGATCCTCAACTAGTTGTAGTACTTTACATGTCAAAGAAGAGCTTTTCATGTATAACATGTATGGTAAAGCATCTCATTTAGACAGAACATAGGTTAGATTCCAAGTGCATGCCAGTGAGTAGTAATTTTTTTTCGACTTTTATTGAAAAACGAGGTTCTTAATTAATCTATCTATAAAGGATGTCTCAGTTGTCGAAAATTAATTTTTTTTTTCTCCTAAGTACTTATTTTAATAAGGTTGTAGCTCAAGATTTGAAATAAGTTTTCGTGAGTGCCCAGGGGCATTGGCCGGATAATTGAAACAAAAACCTTGCTCAAGGACCCCCTTTATAATCAATTTATATGTTTCAAAACATGTATCATGGTGTCAAAACAAAAAAAAATATACATGTATCATGGTGTCAATAGGAAATTGATTTATATGGAAATAACCAACCAAAGAAATAAAAAAAATCCCAAGATGTAAACCTTTCAATAGGATTGTCTATAATTAATTAATTAATTATGAGTAGGATATTAAACAGGTATTACATATCAACTATTGGGGAAATTATAACATGGTCTCGGACTATAGTACATGTGGTGGTTTGAAGTGATATTATTGACTCATTATACTTAGTTATTTCTGATTGGTCTCTTAATTTTTTTTTTCATCCCTGGATGGTCCTCACCATATTCGAGTAATATTATTAGTTGGGACCACCACTTTGGGGTGCCACGTGGTACTCCGGGATCACAGAATAATTCCGTGAGCTGGATTGCCATACTTACTTACCAACCACCAATATCCTTAATAGCGTAACTGTCAAAAGCTTTGGTTACAAAGAATAACTATGGTGTTGGCATTATGGGAAAAGGATAGATTTTCTCTTTGGAGTGATCTGGAGGAAGCATTCCTTGAAGACAAGATGAGAACAAGGTGAGTGATCGCTGTGGTTGGTAGCTGGGTGTTAAGTTTAAAGTTCTTTTTGGAAATTGAAAATTGTTGCAGCATGCTTGGACTTTTCTGCTATCCCCAATGTTGTTCAGCATGCTTTTTGCTTTTCTGTTATTTCCAATATTGTTGCTGCAGCACGCTCGTACTTTTCTGTTGCAGCATGCTTTGTATCTAGAACTCTCCGTAGTTACTATTTTAGGAGAGTTGTTTAGTCAGGTAGGAACAGAAGAACAGAAAGAGTCTTGTATCTATCCTCTGTAACCAGTTTTGTTTTTTGAGCAGTGAAGTTTCCATTCAATTATCATTGTGTTTTTGGCTTGTTCTTCTTCAGTGTGTTGTTTTAATCTTGGAAGGAGAGAGATCTCTCTGCTGTTTTTCTTTATGGTATCAGAGCCCCAAGGGTGGTAGGTGCTGTGTCAATCCCTTGGTGAAGAAGATCAACCAGTGTTGCTGCAAGAGATGGAGTCTTCAAGTCTGAGTGCCGGACTTGGCATAGAGCTGCTCAACCAATCAAATTATAAGATGTGGAGATCTTGTATGCAGTCTTATTTGGTTAGTGAAGAATTGTGTGCTGTTGTTGGTGGAGCAAATACAGCTCACTGAAGATAATGCAGAAAACATTGAAGATTTGAAGAAGTGGACAACTATGAATGCAAAGGCAGAGTTCTTGCTAAAGAAATCAATTTCTCCTGCATTATTCGATCATATTATGAAGTGCACCTCAGCAAATGATATTTTGGAGACTCTCAACAGACTCTTTAACAAGAAAGATATCGGTCGTCTCCAAATGTTGGAGAATGAATTGGCAAATTCAAGCCAAGGTGATCTTTCTATCTCTCAATTTTTCCAGAGGATCAAGAACTTGTGTTCGGAGATTTCAGTTTTAGATCCAGATTAACCTATCTCTGAGGCTCGTGTGAGAAGACATATTATTCGAGGGTTGAGAAAGGAGTACACTCCCTTTGTTACTTCAATTCAAGGGTGGGATCGGCAACCCTCTTTGGAAGAATTTGAGAACCTCTTGTCTCCTCAAGAATCTCTAGCCCAACAAATGGCTGGAATTTCAATATCAAGCAACTCCAACAACATAGGGGAGGCACTCTCTGCTCATGGAAGGAAGAATTTCAAATTTGAGAAGAAAGAGTTTAAAAGGCATATGAATGAAGGAGCTGGTGAACCTTCCCACAAGAAAAGGTTCAAGTGTCATCGATGTGGTAGGCCTGGTCATATCAAAAGGTTTTGCAATGTGAAGCTCAACTCGGGAAATTATGCTAGGAAAAATGGTGGCTTTCATGACTCAAGTCATGGTGAAGATGAAGACAGTTGGGGGAAATGCTTTATGGTAGAGTCATCAACTCTCAATGCCATGGCTTCTATTAATTTCTGTAATGATTGGATTATGGACTTCTGTTGTGGCCATCATTTGACAGGTGATGAATCAAAGTTCTCCAAGTTACAACCACACATTGGCAATGAAGCTATGGTGACAGCAGATAATACAGTTCACAAGGTTAAGAATAAAGACACTGTAGTCATTAACGATGGAGGTAACGATTCTATCACCTTAAATAATGTTTTCCATGTTCCTGGCATGAAGAAGAATTTATTTTCAGTTCCAAATGTTGTGGATGCTGGTTATAGTGTCTTGTTTGGGCCACATGATGTTAAATTTCTCTGAAATATTAAATTTATGAAGGTAGATGTTATGCATACTAGTAGGAGGGTAAAAGATACATTTGTGTTATCTGCCTTTTCATCTTATATTGATAAAGTGAGCTGCAATGAGAATGCATCCTTGTGGCATGCTAGATTGGGGCATGTGAACTTTGATAAGTTGAAAGTCATGGGTTCGGAAGAATTTAATGAAGGCCTACCACGCTTGACAACTTTTCCTAGCAAAGAAGTGTGTGAAGGGTGCCAATTCGGTAAGTCTCATCGTCTTCCATTCAGAATTTCTCAATCAAGAAGCAAGGCTTCCTTAGAATGCATTCATGGTGATTTATTTGGTCCTACTAGAACTCCTTCATTTTCTGGTCTTCGATATATGTTTATTCTTGTTGATGATTTTTCAAGATTTACATGGGTCTATTGTATTAAGCAAAAATAAGATGCTTTCTCAAAGTTTCAAGAGTTCAAAGAGACTATTGAAGGTGTTCTTGGCTTGAAAATTAAGCGGCTGCGAACTGAAAATGAGGGAGAGTTCATCTCTGATTAATTTTTTTCTTTTTGTCATCGGTTTGGGATAAGAAGAGAGTTGTCTTGTGCAGAAACACCCCCCCCCCCCCAGCTAAATGGCATCGCAGAAAGGAAGATCCAGCATCTCACGGAGACATGTAGAAGCTAGTTACATGCCAAAAATTTACCCAAGGCCTTATGGGCGGAGGGTATGATGTGTGCAGCCTATGTAATCAATCGGTTGCCCTTGAGTCCAAATAACATGAAGACACCTTATAAGCTGATGTTTGGGGAGAAGCCTAGTGTAAAGCATTTCAAAGTGTTTGGCTCAATATGCTATGTTCAGGTGCCGGACTCTAGAAGAGGGAAGCTGGATGCAAAGGCAAAAAAATGGATATTTACTGGGTACGATGAAAGGAAAAAGGGCTGGAAATGCACGGATCCTATCACTCACAATTTTGTTGTCTCAAGAGATGTTGTATTTGATGAAATTTCTTCATATTATGGTGCAGTTGGTGGTGAAGATACAAATTTACAGGAATCTGAAATTGTTGAATTGCCAACATCCTCAAATGCTCCTAGTTTTTGTTTGCCTTCGTCGGATTTGCAGCAAGGTGAAATGGGGAGCATTAATTCTGAAAATGAAGAAGAAATTGAAGATGGAAGAGTTCCAAAAGATGTTGATCCAAGTGTTGCAGCAAATCAAAGCCCAAGAAGAAATATCACCAAGTTGGCACGATATCGAGATGAAAACTTCACAAGCACTTATTCTTGCTTCTTTACAGGACCAATTGATGATGAAGAACCTTCTAGTTATGAGGAAGCTAAAGAAAGTAGTCATTGGAGGCAAGCCATAGATGAGGAAATGAAGGCTCTCATTAAGAATGAGACTTGGGATCTTGTTCCAAAACCCAATCATGTGAATCTCATCACATGTAAATGGGTTTACAAGTTGAAAAGAAAAGCTGATGGAAGTGTGGACAGATTTAAAGCTAGATTGGTTGCTCGTGGTTTCTCTCAAAGCTGTGGAGAAGATTATGAGGAGACTTTCAGTCCCGTTGCAAAGATGACATCTGTTCTTGTTGTGATTTCCTTGGCAGCCTTTCAAGGTTGGAAGCTATGGCAGCTCAATTTGAAAAATGCATTTCTATATGGTGATCTTGACAATGATATCTATATGGAGCAACCAATAAGCTACACATCAAAAGCTCATCCAAGTTATGTGTGCAAACTCATGAAAGCTTTATATGGTTTAAAGCAAGCTCCGAGAGCATGGTGCGGGAAGATTGCAGAATTTCTACAATTCTGTGGTTATCATTCTACAGATGCAGATTCAAGTCTTTTTGTTAAGAAGGATGGAGACTTGCATATGGTGGTCCTTTTATATGTGGATGATATGATAGTAACCAGAAGTGATGAAAGTGAGATTGCAAAGCTAAGGGCAGAATTATCTACTCGGTTCGATATGAAGATTTTGGGTGAGCTAAGCCATTTTCTTGGTTTAGAAGTGAAAAATATAAAGGATGGTGTTCTGTTATCACAAGAAGGTTATGCTAAGAAGTTGGTTGAGAAATATGGCCTGAAACTTAGCAAGAGACGATCTACTCCACTTGACACAAGTGAGAAATTCAGGCGAGATGTAGGATCTCTCTTGCCATATCCTAAGTCTTATCGTTCTCTTGTTGGTGGTCTTCTTTATTTGACAATCACAAGGCCAGACATTGCCTTTTCAGTTGGGCTCATAAGCCGATACTTGCAAGAGCCTCGGAAGCCACATCTAGAGGCAGCAAAGAAGATTCTCAAGTATGTTAATTGTACTCTTGATCTGGGTCTCTTTTACAAAAGAGGTGGTGGTTTCTTGTTAAATGGCTATACCTGATTTTGGTGGAGATTTAGATAAAAGGAGATCCACATCTGATTATGTTTTTCTTCGCAACAATACAAGTGTTTCTTGGTGCAGCAAGAAACAAGATGCAGTGGTTTTATCTACAACAGAAGCAGAGTACAAGGCTGCTACACTTGCTGCACAAGAGTGTGTTTGGCTTCGAAGACTTATCAAGGATATCTATCATCCAATTCATGAGCCTATTGCTCTGTTTGGTGATAATCAAAGTGCTATCAAGCTTGCTTATAATCCGGTGTGTCATGCTAGCACTAAACACATTGAGATTGAGCATCATTTTATTCGAGAGAAGGTTCTTGATGGAACAATTGACAACAAGGAGGTGAGAAGTGAGTCCAATGTTGCAGATATATTTCGAAGGCTCTCTCCAAAGGTCCATTTGAATTTCTTCATGTCAAGCTGGGACTGATCTCCAAAAATCATTTTAAAGGGGAGTGTTAAGTTTAAAGTTCTTTTTGGAAACTGAAAAGTGTTGCAGCATGCTTCTACTTTTCTGCTATCCCCAATGTTGTTCAGCATGCTTTTTGCTTTTATGTTATTTCTAATATTGTTGTTGCAGCGCGCTTGTACTTTTTCTATTGCAACATGCTTTGTGTCTAGAACTCTTCGTAGTTAGTATTTTAAGAGAGTTGTTTAGTCAGGTAGGAAAAGTAGAACATAAAGAGTCTTGTGTCTCTCGTCTGTAACCAGTTCTGTTTTTCGAGCAGTGAAGTTTCCATTCAATTATCACCTCTGTGATTTTGGTTTGTTCTTCTTCAGTGTGTTGTTTTAATCTTGGAATGAGAGAGTTCTCTCTGCTATTTTTCTTTACTGGGAACCTCATGGCTAGCTCCTCTTACCGTCGCAAATGTCAGCCCTTTGTATCCAACCACATATCCTCCAACCTCTTCATCAGAGTACCATGGCCTCCATGCAGTCTCAATTGATAAGTTGAGGGTGTTTATGGCTTACCGGGTAACTGTCACTGATACTACGTACGGAATCAATGTCTCCACTGTATATAGAATACCATTGATTGCAATGTTCAGCTTAACTTCAACATCGGCAGGCTAGGTTCAATATTTATTTGTGAATGAAATAGACGATCAATGGGATTATATAAACTTAAAATCAAATTAATACTCTCACGTACCTGTAGAGTCACAAGCTTATCCCACTTCCTATGAGCTCTTGCTTTGTAGGGAGGAGTGGAGGACAGTCATTGGGCGGTCCATCCATTCGGTTTTACCGCTAGAGATAGACCAAAACAAATTCAGGGGACCAAAACAAATTCAGGATTACAATTTGTAGTAATTGAGTCATAAAGAAGATACATGATTAGCAAGTTTTTGCGCATGTATATATGCATGTTTACCTGCAAGCTAACCATACTGTAGGGTTTACATGAAGAGCTGCTTGCACCTCCTTAAGATTTAGATAGGTCTGGACATAGTTGTTTGAGCGTGGATCAAAATCATTAACCTGCATCATCATTAATAAATGTCGTGATATATTATTCTTCATTCTCGGATATACAACATAATTATTATTCACTAATTTGTTAAAAATTGATCTAACTAGCAACAGACTTACTGAACCAGTTGAGGCCGCGGCTGATGATTTGTTGCAAAAAGGAGCGTAGATGTTATATTGATCAATGTAACCGTACTCATTGTCTGATCACAGAACTCTATATTTACCACAATTATCGTCATCTAGGGTAAAGTTACAGTATTGGTGTATTCCGGCATTTGTTTCGTCAGCATTCAGAGCATGTCTCCACAAAAATTGAATGATCATATGTAAAAGAGCTAGGATTGTGATAGTAAGTTTGAAAGATTATTTACCTCCATTTAACCACAATACCAAAGGTTTGGTTGAAGAATTTTGGGGTGACTCCACAAAATAGTAGAACAATGCTCTCCCAGCTCTAGGATCAACTGTAACATAGGCACATAGCCCCCATACTGATTAAAATCAACACCTTCAGCTGGTTGTCCGGGCAATGCATCAATCTTATCAGCTTCCATTGACCCCTCTTGGGGTCCAATGCACACCGAAGAATTAAGTATCATCAACAATGGCATCGATGCTAGTATCTAAGACTTCAGCATAATTAGGACCATCAACTCCAGATTTCTGTGACTTAATCAACTTTTTGAGGTTGCCAACTTGATTGGCATGGCAGGATGCGATTAGAAAGGCCAAATTGTAGCTGGAGAGTAGCAGCAAGCATGTGAGCAGGGAAAGCTTCATCTTCGTCCTTTATAGCTAATGTCCTTTACTTGTTGGATCGAGTATCAATTGTGCTTAAATCTGATATTTATAGACCTGAAGCCAAGGTACTAAAATGAATCTAATTGAGACGAGAATACTGGGGCGTTGTTGAGTTAGCTTGTAATTAAGGGCCAGTGAAAACAGCATATGTATAATTCGTACGTACAGCATGCTTTCCTTTCACAAGGTTGAGATTTTTTGACTCTTCGGATTGGGTATGTGCGCAAAACCAGCTAGCTGACCGAGATTAGAGATGCATAGTTAATTACGGGTAACAATCTTCGGCCTTTATTTCTGGACTGGAGTCATTTGTTTTCGCAGATTCCATTATTAATTCCAACGACTATACATTAATATAAGTATGTAACCTAACCTTCTTGTGAACTTCTCGAGAAAATATGTTCCATAGGAGGCCAAAAAATCTTATAGATGATGCAGTCCAAAAGCAACTAAGAAGTGAAAAATGAAAAGTGAAACCGAAAATCAAATGTTTTATACAACTATATACTGATTAGGTAATTTAACTATTTTGCTTATTAAATAATCACTAAACTTACAAATATAAAAGTAAATTTTATTTTATTTATTTTATCATGAAAATGAGTTTATTTGGAATTTCATTTGCACTTGGAATTCAGGATTAGATTAAACCAGTATAGTAAATTTATACTTCTATGGATAATGGAGCTAAACAAGGGGGGAGCTTTTGATAAAAGTAGGTTTCAATTTATGTCCCCATGCCAGCACTTGTTGAAACGCAACTCTAGAAAAGAAAGGAAAACAACTTTGGACTCAGAAAGGTAGACTGAAGAAGTGGCCAACCCATACATTGTAGCCCAATTAGCCTGCTCTGAAGTGTAACCAGGCCGGACCTTGTTTTGGACTTTCATATATCTCAAATGGTGAAATGTGAATGCAAATCATTGTACACCTTGTTCTTGTTGGACGATGATAATAACTTGATTACTAACCGTTGAAACCAATTGATGTGAACCGACGCAAGTTAAATGCCAAAACAAAAAATGTTGCTATCCAATAGAAGCAAGGCAAGAAGCCAAGAACCATTTCCTGAAGAGCTGTACGCCAAAACATACAAGAGTTGGCTGATGAAACTGACTGGCCCATGACCCAGCCTGTCAATCTTTCTCACTGTTTTACATGCAGCTTGGTCTCATACTCTCATTACCTCTCTCTCTCCCTCTCTCTCTCTCTCTCTCTCTCTCTGAAATTTTGGATACTTCCTCATCTGTAATCCACCACTACTAGTAGTATATACTATATACCATGCTCTGTTCAGTCATTGGAAGACATGCAAAGTCCAACCAGATCGTCAATGCAAAAACATTAAAACAAGGAGTGCCAATATGGTGGGTGAAGATAGCTAGCTGACAAAGCTTTTGTCCCGCGAGACATATAGATCTATGAACAGTAGCGGACATGGTGATACGTTTTCCCCAGTAGTGAATCTCTCACTTTATTTAATTAATTGTACTACGAGTTTCCTTTTGGTACACAGAAATTAAAAGCACAAGCTGCTGTTAAAATGTTAAATCCTGAAGCTTTGCAAATCAATAATGGAGATTTGTTGGTGTCATTTCGGCTCTTCTTTCAGCTATAGACGGTGGACCCTTACAGGGATGACAGCCAAACATCAATTGACCTTAAATGAAAAACAAGGATGGAGATGTACGCAGCCCCAGCCCCAAGCCAAAGTATAGCTAGCTAGCTTTGCTATGGTGGACCAAAAAGAGAGACTTTTAAGCATCGACGTACGTAGTAGCTTCTTTTTCATCGCTTTTATCACAAGTACTGCAACAAAGAATAGCTTCAACAGTTCAACATCTCCAGTTCTATTTGGCCAGACCTGCACCATATTATTAATTATAATTAAGGACATGCATCCTGAAACCCATGTATAGAGTAGTCATCGATTATCTTAAATTTAAGATGGTAGGAGTGTAGGACCCCAAGTTAGTATATCACTCAAGCCTACACCACCTTTGGACCAACATTCCGTAACTAAATGCATGCCATGTATTCACTAGATTTCCTCAATCATCATTTCCTGAATAATGGTTTGCTGCTCTTCCCTTAAATTCCCGTTCGCTGGGTATCCTGCCACTAAAACAGTGGTTTATAGATAGATCAATTGATTTCATAAATTTGATAAAATTAATCTCACAAGCGAATATTGCAATTTTGTAAGATGAAACTAAGCGCCGTCTCTTATTTTGCGACGCCGTGAAGCTCTAATTTGTAGCAATCATTCTCCAGCCATATTACAGGGTAACATCCTAGTGTAAGATTGTCGAGAGATGGTAAATTTCGAAACACAAAGTGCTCTGATAGACATCGTTAGTTTCAATAATGAAAGGTTAACCATAAATAGTAGAACTAATAGAACTAATATATATAATTGCATGGCAAATACAGGGATTAATCTTTATTCCGGCCTAAAAGAAAGAACAGTAATTGAACTGGTAAACAAGTTGAAAAGGAAGATTGCAGAGATCTGGATCCACAGCCTAAAATGAAATGATTCTAGTGGCATGATGACCCTCAACTTCAGATCATCATGATCAAAGTCCCCACACTGAAAAGCTAAATTTCAAAGTTCTTCTATAAAATGAGCACTTTATAGATTAGACATGGCTGAGTAGATCAGCTTTTTACTTTGCAAGACCGACTCTTTTTTTCTTTTTTCTTTTTTTTCTGAGAATTGCAAGAACTGACTCGTGGGTTATATAAGGGGTCTCATTTCACAGGGCCACCACCGCCACCAGGCCCACCACCAATATCAATATGTATGAGTTTATGAACTATTTTGACATCTGAGATGTTACCTTGGTCAGCTACTTATCATAGATTATTTGATCAACTGTCATCCGATTTCAATCGGATGGTTGACAAATCTTATCTTTTAAAAATTTAAATATCTGTCAATCGTCTGATTTCAATCGAACGGTAGTTGAGCAAATAATCTCTGATCAGCTACTGACCATAGAAACGACACTTATTTTGGCCTATGTTTGCTGATTATGACTTTGCCCTTTTCACTCACTCTAACAAATTAGCCTAATGCATCATGTCCATCATAAAATAGCAATAATCATTTTTTACTTGGTGAATTAGATCTTCAAGATTGAAACTTCTTATGCCAGAGACAACGGTCGGTTGAGACAAAAGCTTAGGGTATATATTAAGCAACTGTTTGATATGTTTCCGTGTGTCTGATCCACCCTCCGATTCTAAATTTTGGCCACTTAGTAGCGGGCAAGAATCTAATGCCCCCGCAATTAGTTGTCATATTTCCCTCCATGCGCAATTTCTCATTTTGTTTATGGTTGGTCAAACCCAAAAATTAATATATAAAATTGGATTAACGTGCATGTAATTAATTAGAATATGATCGAGGAGCAAAACTATTTCTACACAGCCTAGCTTATTGTACGTAATCAATCAATTTGTTCATTTTCAGCTATTTACAATGCATGCCTCAACATCATCAACCAAAAATGCAAGTTTTTGACTTTCGCACATACAGTTGCATCACACTGCAAGCATGTTGATCAAGATATATGGTTCAATTATTGAGACATCTTGACAATTCGATGGCATGATAAAGACTGCTTAATGCAAAAAAATGAAATGAATTTTTATTAGACATAATTTATACATTATTTTTCTAATAATTATTATGAGATATTCAATATACAGTATATAATTGATGTGATGTATCATCTCACTCATATATGATTAAATTTAGTATAAATAAACAATAGGATGTTTTGATACGTGGTTACTGTTGTTGAAATTCATGTCACACTTTCTTTTCTTTTTTTGAAAAAAAGCGGTACGGCAGCCCTCAAGCCCTGATAGCATTGATTAAAGAAACAGTCGAATATAAGGGGGGAATATTGAGCCTAAACCCCTGACTACAATAAGTAGCTAGAGAACATCCTGAAATACTATCATGAGTCTCTACTAAAAACTCGTACTCAACAAAGCACAACTAGCAAAGAGCACTCTACTGGCGACTCTATTTGCTTTAACTGCTTGAAAACAGCGGTGACACGACAGAAAGATAACTTGATCTACAACCCGATTACAGCAAAGCATAATTACCCTATGCACAGTTTTCCCATCATGATGCCATTGGAAAATACATCCAGTGACACTTAGTTTCATCCTGCTACTAGAAGACGGTGACCATTTGACCAAGCAAGGAATTTTCCATCTACCTAGAGCAGACAAGTAACTGCCACTAAGAGGTTGCGACCATTTGCAAATGCAAGGAACTCTCCGCCTACCTAGAGCATACAGGGCACAAAAAATGCACAACCTGGCACTAAAGCCAACTAGTCCTACACCACTACTGTAGGAACTAAGTTTCAACAAAACAACAACTGTGAAATAACAACAAACATAAATCAAACAATTAAAAACAGCAGCCCACCAGCAAGGGCACAAAGGTAGATTCCCAGCCCAAGAAACCAAGCCAGCAAGCGGGCCGATTTCAATCCTCCCAGCCCAAAGCATCTGCTACCTCGTCATGCCCCCAATCCTGCATTCTCTCCACTGGCGTCGGGCCACAGCCGCCTCGCCTTTGTCGTCCGGCCACCTGAGGTCCGCGGCACCACGATCCCCACCTGGCATCAAACCAAAACCTTAACAGGCGTCGCCGACAAACGGCCTGCCAAATCGCCGATTTGAACCAGTCTTCGATCTCCTCCAGTCAACCATCGCACCCAGCTTGCCCACCACTGAAAGCCACCAAAAGCTGCTCCTACCCATTCCGGTTTAGATCCCGCTTCGATCCCAGCACACCGCTGCGACACAGCCACTCCCTTCGACCAAAAACGACTGAAAAGCCCCCTCCTGAGCCTTGCTCCCTAAATCTAGATCTACCCATCAAACTGAAAACCCATCCGACCACACCCATGAAGCGTCGGCAAGGCCAAAGGCCATCACCAGCGCCAGTGAAATGTCACACTTTATATTGCAGTAAATCAATGTCTGTTGTAAATAATTATGGCTAAATCATGTAAATAGATGTAGAGTGATATATGTCTATCCCTATCGATTAGTGATTGATAGACCTGTATGTTGGAGTAATAGACATTGCTATTAAACGTTACTTTTTTTTGTACACCATGTACTCTTATATAAACTTTCTCATGGTGAGATGAATAGATACACTCCATTTCTATGCATCCAAACTCTCTCTCTCTTTCTGAAATACTTTTATTTTTATCCCGAAGCATACTCATATGACCGTTGTGTCCTCTTTTTGTCCTTCGTCTAGGGTTATTTTGTCCCATTGAGTTTTGTTACCTAGCAAAGTTTTAACTGGACACATCTTTAGCATGGTCGCCCCACTTATACTACTTCCTGAATCTGCTTTGATTCGACATACACGTATTTGCTCATCTTTTTCCTTCGACCATGGGTTTCTCCCACTGTATTTACCGGAAAATGTTTTAGTGCAGCAACTCTAATGCATCACTCTCTTAGACATATTACCTACTTATGATGCTGACAAGAAAACTTCACTTATCTCTGAAATTGTTATACGACTACTCCACACTCACGTGTGTTGTGCTCTTTTTCTCATTCGACCAATGTTGTTTTTTTCCCACAGGGTTTTTACTACTTGACAAAGTTTCTGACCAGACAACTTAGAAGCGCACAGCCTAGGCAACACTATTGACATGAAATATCCAAGAGAGTGTTGTAAGTAATTATGGCTTAATCTTGTAAATAGATGTAGAGTGATATGAGCCTATCCCTATCGATTAGTGATTGATAGACATGTATGTATGAGTAATTAACGTTGCTATTAAACGTTACCTTTTTGTGTACACCATGTACTCTTATATAAACATCCTTATGGTGAGATGAATAGACACACTCTATCTCTATGCGTCCAAACTTTCATGCACACAAAGAGCATATGGTATATATGTATTCTAGTTTCTACTGTAGAAGTGTAGATTATGATTGGTTGTCATGAAAGGTACAGAATATTTTGAGAGAATGTGTACACTAAGAGAAGAAAATGGAAGAACTTTTCTTGGATGTGTTTGGTTTACAAGAAAAGAAAAGAATCTTGAAATATCTTAAGTACTTGATAATTTTGTTAGCAGGAAAGTTGGTCGTATTAAATCTACATTCCAATCCACACCAACTTTCAGCTAAAAAGGAAAGGTTTCCTTTAAACAAAATATTTACAATCAGAAATTTCAGATAGTAACTAAAGTAGTCACAATCTAGTAATAAACCCTAATAATTTCAATGTGCAGGAACAGCTACCTGATGTTTCATAATAAAAGAACGAAACTGCCCTCAATACTTGATTACTTCCAGCTCTGGCAAAGCACATTAGTTGCCTTCATAAGGGGCAAAGCAGTAAGGTCACTTCACAAGTTCCCAATCAACAACTAAATAATTAGTTGATAATTAGCAACTAATCTAATTAATTAAGCATGAAAATAGGTCTTATCTCATACCATGTTGTACTTGGAAGTCATTCTCACGTGGTTGTGGGTGCCGTGTCCATATCTCCTTGTCTTATTTTTCTCTTCTTCTTTTTTGGTACAATTTTCTCTTCAATTTGCGTTGGATGGACCATTTATTTAATTTTCATGCTGACCATTCTGACATTTTCTGTGAATTAGTTATGCTATTTTGAGTGAGAATATGTCATTTTCCCTAACGTGCATATTATCATGTGTGTTTGTAAGTTTGTAACTTCCATCCAACCCATCATACTATTATGATAGCTAGCTAGCTTTCCCACAGCATCCGATTCATTTTAACGTGTTAAAATCAACTTCTATCACAATCTAAATTCTTCATTTAACCTACATAATTCATGTGTTAAAAAATAGATTAGAATTTTCCTAGTACAGAAAGGATAAAAGTTGTTTGAGATGTATTTTAAATTTTTACAGATATTTTGTAATTTTATTGAGAAAAGAAGGGTGAAAGGTACTATTTGACTTTAAAATAAAAAAGATAATTTCATATCTGTAATTTTTTTTATTATTTTTTTAAAGGCATTTGGAACCCAATCAAGTTGGGAAGCATATGTAACTTACTTATAACTAAACAGAACATTGAGCTATTAACCAAACATGAAGGTTGATTTGGTGACATACATGTAACAAAAATGAACCAAATCTTGACGGGTTTATGAATTTCAGAGTCTACAAATGTCTAAATTTAATATCCTTTTTCATATCCAAAACCCATTTAACTTAGTTGGCAAACATGTGATTTAGGTAGCCTTTGCCTGCTAAAATCGAAATAAACAAACACCCCCCACAACCATATTTAATGCATCCACCTCATACTTCTCACTTGGACCTCCATGCAAGTAGTTTTTTCTGAACCAGCTAGCTAGAAATAAATCTCAAATCTTTCCTCAGTCAACATCATCACCATCTTTGTTAGAATATGAACGTAAATACAAAGTTAGAAACCTTTCGATATTTCTTTGGTAATGCAATTTATGTCTCCTCCCCAATTTTTTTTTTTCATTCAATTCTGATATTCCATGAAACCAGGGGCATTCTCGGAAAAGCAGCTAAGTCGGTGGTGCTGTATGAGCATTTGCACAGAGAGGGCTTAAAACAGAGAGGTGCACGTTGGTTGATGATGACGCGGAGAAGCAAATTACACCACAGTGCGTGTGCTCCCTGCTTTTAGCTTTTTACCTTTCACTGATATCATAAGCCATCTCTCTGCCTCTTCTAAACGGTGGTGTGGTGAAGCTTCGAACATATTTTGCAGACACCATTAAATCCATTTAGTTTATGCTATTGTAAATTTAGGTAGGACGTGCATTTCTCAAAGGTTTTATTGTTCCATGGCAATCCAGCTCAAATCCCGAGCGTTTTGTTACATGGGTTTGATGCTTTAATAATACATTTAACTTCACCATGAACGAGGAAGCCATGGATTGGAGAGTGATTACTGTTTGGTGGCAGTGAAGTTTTCTCTCAAGGAATGAGCTTTTCCTCTGTAAAAGGTCCGATTCTGAGTTTCTGATCTCTATTTATGGCAATTCAACGCTGCATCTCAATTGAATTTGCTGACTACTGGACATGATGAAGTTATTGAATTTGTTTGATCACTGTCTTGCAGAGATTAATAGAAGCCTGGAAAATGGATACAAGGGTCAGGACAAAGCTGCAGTCCATGAAAGCTCCAACCAAGATGAATGAAAAAGTAATCTGCTTTCCAAGTTTTTTAACGCTTAGTTTTTGGAAAACGGTTTCACACTGTTGGAGGAGCCTGAATTGTTTTGATTTGAACTTTGCTTTAACTGTTTCTTTCACCACAAATCATGGCTTTGAACTTCGATGAGGAGCCTCCAGGTGATGTTCAAGTCTCCTAGAATTCTTATAAAGTTGACATCTTTGGATAGAATTCCGTGATGGGTCTTCTACTTCACACTCGGTGACTCCTTTATCTTCATCATTTTTCTCAATTTTAATTACCTCTATCTATCCCCTGCCTCGCAAATTTTTCTGAGGAAAGCTGATTGCTGTCTTTCCCAATTCTTCTCTGACCCCTCCTGATTATGAGACTGGTTTTCAACGCAAGACTATAGAGAAGTTAGCTTCTTTGATTAAGTTTCATTATGGATTGTTCATTTATGTGAGTTTTTCCTATTACTTCTTTCTTTTTCTTATTGCTAGTTCTGTTCCTCTGCTTTTATTGAAGGATATCAAGGTAGAAGAAATAATGCTAGGGAGTAAAGAAAGGAATACCACAAAGGCAATCAGCCTTGGAAGAGCTTCAAGAAGAGAGAGAAAATTGGCTTTACAACAAGATGTATGGAATTCTTCTCGTTTTCAAGTTTTGTAATCGCAGATACTTTTTCTATGTGATTATTGAGTTCTTCAACATTGTAATTTTTTAGGTTGATAAGCTGAAGAAGAAGCTTAGACATGAAGAGAATGTGCACAGAGCTTTGCAGAGGGCATTTAATAGACCCCTGGGAGCTCTACCTCGTCTACCGCCTTATCTGCCTCCTTATGTAAATATTTCACTGTTCTTCTAGATTCCTCTTTCATTGCGCCCTTGCTACATTTTTTTTTTCTTTTTCGTTTTGCACCAATGTTGAAAATCATAGTGAAAAAGTAATTAAAACTAATGAACTTCAAGGAGTATTTGAGTCGATCCATAAATAACAATTTCGAATTTGTAGACATTAGAGCTTCTTGCTGAGATTGCTGTTTTGGAAGAGGAAGTTGTTCGGCTTGAAGAGCAAGTAGTGCATGTTAGGAAGGACCTATATCAGGAAGCTATCAACATATCAACTTCCAAGAGGAGCTTAGAAACCTCAGCTGAATTATGTGATTCACACCCTAAAAAGAATCCTAAATTTCAAGGTCGAAGAGTGGTCACTGATACAGCGGTGAAGCATTTGCCATCCTCTTCTGGTAAGCTATAGGAGTTTGATCCTTCTGGTTAGCTGTAAATCAGTCCACTTTTCTAGTGTTCATCTTTTTTAAAAGTGGAAGCAGGACTTGAAAATTTTGATGTTATTTATTGCCAATGTAGATGATAAGCAGGGGAAAGTGAATCAATCATGTGATCCCTCAATGAAGAACAACAAGAAATCCTTGATCCATAGCAATGCTCAGGTTAAGACTCCAGTGAAGAGACCTCCAATTGATCTCAAAATAGCACAAAAGCGTTTAGATTCTCCAAAACTACAGGTACATAACATACTTCAAATACCAATTTATATGAAGTTACTCGAATTCGTGTGCAAGTGCAATGAACATAGTTTCCTTTATGCTCCAGTTAGAAGTTAGAGCGACAGAGCAAAACAGCGCGGAAGTAGGACTCCCTAGTATTCCAGAAAAAAAGCTATCTGGAGATGACAGCCCAAACAGAATATCAGAAAATATTCTGAAGTGCTTATCAAGCATTCTCCTGAGAATGAATTCAGCGAAGGGCACTACAGAAAACCGGCCTTCCTTTTCAATATTAGGAATTCAAGAAAGCAATGAAAGACCAGAATTTTGGGATCCTTATGGTATCTGTTCAGAATTTGGAAAGAGAGATATTGGTCCTTATAAGCAATTATACTCAGTTGAAGCCCGTTCTATTAATCCTAATCGAACAGCTAGCTCTTTGTTCCTGTTCCGAAGATTGAAGTGAGTTCTCTATTCAGATTTGCATGATCTGATGATTATTCTAGGAGTTATAGTGATTTTCTCTTCTTGGCTGAATTCTCAGATTACTGCTTGGGAAACTTGCCTCTGTAAATTTGAAAAGCCTCAGTCATCAAGAGAAGCTAGCATTCTGGATCAATATCTACAATTCCTGTATGATGAATGTATGTATGGAATCTCTGCAAACATAATTCTTTTTTATGTGGAAACTGTTATACACATCCATCAAAAGAGATTCGTATCTAACAAATTCAAATTTATTTTGTGGCATGATCAATCTGATCTAGTCTGCAGTTCTTTTTTGTTTCTGCTTGTATTTTCTTTGCTTTTGTTAAGAAATTGTTTAATGTGCTCTACTCCAATGCTTCAGGCTTTCCTAGAACACGGAATACCAGAGAGGCCTGAAATAATTGTCGCACTAATGCAGAAGGTATGGAATATCGAAGATCCTAATGTCCTACACGTTCTATTATTCATAATTATAATTGAATTTCTACATACCCACATTGCAAACAATTGATAGCTAGTCAGCAATTTACATACTTGTTTTTCTTATCATTTAGGCAACTATAAATGTTGGGGGACACTTGCTCGATGCAATAACTATAGAACATTTTATCTTGAGACTGCCGTATCACTCAAAATATGTAAGTAGTACTGGTGTCCGCCTTCAGAACTTCTACTGATATACACTTTTTTTTTTCTTTTAATTTTCTCATCATTATTTCTGACCAGACCTTCTCCAAGGGTGCAAAGAATGATGAGAAGACAGCAAGAAGCATTTTCGCATTGGAATTATCTGAACCGTTGGTAACGTTTGCTCTATCATGTGGAAGCTGGTCCTCCCCTGCTGTAAGTTGTACATGCATGGACCTTTTCAATCATTTTTGAGACTGCATTGAGTCATCGACCACTGACATTAACAATATTATGTGATCTCTGCAAAATGTAGGTGAGAGTTTACACTGCATCCCAAGTTGAGAATGAACTAGAAGTCGCAAAAAGAGAGTACTTACAGGCTGCAGTGGGGATTTCATCGAATAAGTTTGCAATTCCAAAGCTTTTGGATTGGTATCTACCTGATTTTGCAAAGGATCGAGAATCGTTGCTAGACTGGATCTGCCTTCAGCTACCTAGTGAACTAGGAAAAGAAGCAATCAAGTTTCTTGAAGGAGCCAAAACTGATCCTCATTCACAGTTTGTCCAAATCATGCCCTATGAATTCAGCTTTAGGTATCTACTACACACATGAATCTGATTGCTTGATGTTAAGGGTGTTGGGGTTGCGATTTTGTACAGAGCTATAGATATATAAATATATCAATATTACATGTATAATACGTGGTTGTATCTGCTCCTTTTTACCTGTAAGTAATGATGAGATGAATGCATTTTTGGGATTTCACATGCTATACACATTATGACAGTACTCTGGCTTCTTGAGTCGGAAGTTTTCAGTTTTCTGACTAATGTATAATGAGAAGTGAACTTGTTAAGCAAACAAATTGCAGACCAATACCAGATGAATGCAGAATGTGTGTAAAATAAAACAAACCAGGATCCTGCCAACAATCCAAAGTGTAGAATTGAGGCTCGGATCAGACGATTCAAACCCGAATTCAACTGCAACCAAGGCTCGAGTACAAAACTAGACAATCATCGATTCCAAAATTGAACTGTGAAAATAAATGGATTAAGTAACAATGCAGCTAGTTAAGAATGCGGAAACCTAGATGCCAAAGGGGTTGCATCAATTAGAAGCTAGGAACAGTTCCCATTTTGTCTTGGGTTATTAAAGTGGAGGCTGTGGAGCAGTGGCTATAATCTGTAGCAGGGGAATCTAAATATTGGCCCATGCTCAAGAAAATTTGGTTAGAAACAAGTTGAGTGGTCCTCAGCATGGTCCATTCTATGAGCCATATCGAAACAAAGAACAAAAACCACTTTTCTGCCTTTTCAAGCAGGGATCACTCCAGTCCCTAGAAGCTACGAGGCCTGAGAAGGACGTTTCCTGAGGCCAAGTTCAAGAGGGAAAAATGAAAGAACCCTACAGTTTTGCAAGGACTAATTAAAGGAGAACACGCACATAGTTTGATTTTGTGATGGAGTTTATTTCAGGGCTCAGAGACATGTTATGTGTTTCTGAAAAGGACTTGGGTTTTGCAAAACCCGTGATAAATCTGGACCACCCCCACCCCACTTCATTGAAGTGTCAAAGTGAAAGATCAAAATCTAGTACGTAGGGAGGGATTGAGGCCCAAAACTACAAAATTTGGACCCAGTATCTGAACACTTGGTCTCCTTGGTGTTTTTTTTTTTTTTTATAAGAAAAATATCTACTCTTTTAGTTAAATCAGAGAACTAGAGAAAAACATAAATCCCAAGCTGCTGATCTGGGCAACTGCATAGTGCATACTATCTTTCCGTGTGGACACTAGAGCATCAATTTACTAGAAGATGAAAAACAAAATTTACGTGAAAGACAATACAATTTCAATCATTATGAAGACAAATATCAAAAGTTGAGGGTTTGAAGACGGACGCGAGCACCCATAGGAGACAATTCACTTGTTTGATTCTTGGGTAAGTGAGCAGTGATTGTGTTAAGAATGGAAATGTTTATTAAGCATACACTGTTCTAGTGATCCCGGCATCTGATTGCGACGATGATTAAGTGAATTTGGGTGATTATTTGTAAGAGTAATATTAATCATTCAAACCTAACTAGTTCTATGCGTTGTGAATTCACCAACCATGTAATTAGATTATGAAAACGGGCCTAGATCAATGGTGTTCTCGTCTTTGGGCCTGCATGGGCTGACATTGTAGAGAAACGGGTTACGTAGGCTCTAGCTTGTATACGCCCCCGGTCAGTTTTGGTCAGACTTTTTCTAGAATACATAGCTTAGCTAGCTCAGTTCATCTCTGAATCGATCTACATTATCTAATTCTAATATGGTCAAATAATCCAAACTTAAAACCGTTGAACAGAAGTAATAAAAAACACAACCGACCTACAAAACAAACAAGGAAAAATAACATGGGTAATCGATCCAATTTGAGCACGTTTCACATGAATTGAAAAAACAAACAAATTGCCATGTACGGGAATGGGAGTCGATGAGGTGCGTCATGCGTGTCTTCTGTAGGATGCCTTATATGGCTACTTCATCATTATATATTTACTAATACTATGATTTTGTGGATAATACTCACTTAAATTAGTAGTATATATACTAAACCCTAAAAGAAAGAGTGAACCGAATCAAAGCAACCTCCCTCCAGAACAAGGTGATCATCACCGTCAAGTAATTCATATACAGACGTTGATGTCTAGCCTAATAACTACCCACCTTTCAAAAGTTGTAAAATATATGTACGTGAAAAAAGTGTATTTTATAAATTGTATGTATGTGTATTTGTCATGATTCACGTATGAATACAATATATGCTTGTAAATTTGGAATTAATTATATGTATATGTGCTTATCTCGTCTTGCAAATTATTGTTTTCTATTACTTGTCAACCGAATTGAAATGTGCTAGCTGTCTTTCTTTCTAGATGGTCTTTTCTAAATAATTTTCTTACATATAAGTTGTATGTGATTGCAACTATTTGTATGAACATGAAATAAAAACAGATGCAAGGAATTTTTCAAATAACAGAAAATTGAAATATATAATCTAATTATATTTCTTCCTCAGTGGTCAAATGAAACTGTTCTGAATTCGATTGAAATAGTCTTGATGTTAATTAACTGATACATGCATTATGCATATTAGTATATATGGAAGTCTCTCTTTTTTCTGTTTTTGACCAAAAGAACAAAATAGAAGTCTCTTTTTGATTAGAAAAGTTGCACGCACGCAGCTATAAAATGTTCATACAAAAAAGACAATACACGAGCTACCTAGAAAAATCCCATTTGGATTACATTTTACACGTACACGACCTTTCATTTTCGAGCTAACCAGAACCAGAACCAGAAACAGAACCACATATATAGCTAGATAGGAACTGCAGGTACTTATACATATCCTATTCCCTGATGATCTGCCTGCTTATGGTAATAACATTATGATTCCGGATCATATACATATAATAGTAAATACTGAATATATAGTATAGATCTTTCTATACCAACTCCAAAAACGAACACAAGAGTCCAGCCAAATTGATTTTAAGAAATAGAACAAGATGCATGCGACTAGACGGCAATGCTTATCTATATCTCTATATATCGATCAACAAATTATAATGAGCACAAAAACGTGGATTCACAATTGAATCAATATGTAGAAACCTTCGAATTGAATCAGCATATATGCATATGCGTTCACCCTTAAGACCAGGCCGGCTAACAGTGTCCCTTCCGGCCTCTAGCTCTAGGGTTAATTCAAATCAGTTAATTTTCTAGTAATTTGCAATTTTAAGATTTCGTCCATCATATTCACCGTTACGGTAATTAAATTAATAAAAATAATTTTGAGAAATTGAATAACATCATATGCATGCATTTATAAAAATAATTTCGAAATGTAGAAGAAACCTAAATTGTCCTTAAAATGTAATATCAAGTTATTATTTTAATTTGTTAAATTGACAACAAAATATGAATTTGCCAAAGGTAAAACTTGATCAAACTATACATCCAAATTCCTCCAATCAAGATTCAGATTATAAGAAAATGAAATGAAAATGATAGAGAGGCGAGGCAGCTGTAAAGTGTAAAAGATGCTAACAAGAAACAATGTGCCCTACCAAATATTGTAGTTTTCATCAAAAATCAATAAAAGGGGCGCTGGTTCGTGTCTCAACTTGACATTTTGTTAAGCTAATTTGTCAATGTCTAGATATCTCGGGGTGACGGGGTCCCAAAAGGCCAGATATAGCTGCACCAAACAATCTTACACATCTTGAATTTATAAGCCTCCAAAAATTAATTATCAGTTTAATTTCAAGAAGTCATGAACCAATCCAACAGCTACTTTTGGCCCTATTCTGTTCCATAAGTCTTAATTTCAGAAGAAAAATGCGTACAAAAACATAATTTAATACATGAATCATGACTATTGTAAATCTTTGGTTGCTAGTTAAGATACCAAATACCTCCCACTATCTCATCGAAAAAGAAAAAAAAAAATACCTCCCACTAGATTTGTCCAAGTTGTAACTTGTAACCCAATTTATTCGAAATTTATCAATATGATTTACTCTTAAACTTTACTACTTCATCATCTACAATTGGCCACCATCCAATTGAACTAAAACTTCCAAAAGAATTAAGTCTAGTCAATTGGTAATGTTGAACATGTTATCATTAGTTCTTCTTGTTTTGGTTGGGCTTTATGAGTGCATGCCAAACTCGTAAGCTATTATAGGGACACTTCTCAAGTGAGGCAATCGACTACGTTGACTGCATGCCTCGTATTCAAACCAAAGCTTGGAGCAAAAGGCACAGGTGAATTAGTGATGGCATTCATTACGCCATGAGTTTTAGTTTTATAGATCTGTTTGCATTGACATATAATTCAGGTACTTCAATATTCGTCTACGCTTCCAAGTATCTAGAAGGAAAGTTTCACAATACGACTTTTTACCAGCAATTAACAAATAAGAGTACGACGACATCAAATATTTTTTAATATAATGATATTTCTCTTTTCAATATTATTTTTGAGGATAATTCTACCGAGTTACATAAAAAAACGTGTGATATTAAGGACGATAATACTAGAAAACTTCTAGCTTCCAACGGTGAAGATGATTCGAAAAAACACATAAAGAAGGTTTAAAAGGTGCTTGGATTTGTTACGGGTTTCGTATGATTCCACGTATACCTTGTGACTCTACTTCAAGGAAAATGCAGGTACCGTAAAAAAAACAAAAAACAAAGGAATGATGAACATTTGTCATGTGAGGTTTCATTGTTTTATAGCGCATGTAATAATAGAAAAGCGCCCATCATGAGCTTAAAAGTATTAAAAGGCGGCTCCTAAATCCTTCTCATGGTCAACAATCTTTAGTATTCTTTACCATTCTCATTTCTCTGTTCCTTCCTCTCCCCCTCTGTTATATAACTCCCTCACCTTCTCGTTGCATCTTTCAGTTCCATCTGTCTCTGTTTATCCCAAAACCAAAACTCTCCAAAACAAGCAAGACTCAATCATGGAGGTAGCTATACCAAGCAGACCCACCTTGGATTTCGACTTCAACAGCGCTCGATCTTCGCCTTGCATTACTGCTCCTTCAACTCCGAGACGCTTCGGCGACTACAGCTTCTTGAGTGCGCCAACCAGTCCATCTCGAATGTCCGAGTTTTACAGAGAATTTGATGAATTCTCCACAGTCAGTAGTAACTGGGAAGAAGAAGAAGATGAGCCTGAACTTGCAGCACCACCCAAATCACCAAAACCAGACGACTTTGCGTTCGATGTTAGCGAGGAGGTAGACAGAGTTTCTCTCTCGGCTGAAGAGCTTTTCGATGGTGGCGTTATAAGACCTTTAAAGGCTCCTCCACCTCCTCAATTCTCAACAAAGAAGATGAATATTCGTCAAGCTCTTTCGCCCAGAAGGAGAAAAGATAGAGATTCATATCCAGTCGCGGTGTACAATTCGACCAGAATGGAAACTCCCCAGGAGAGATCAACTGTTTCTTCACAGCAACAAAGAGGAAGAGAAAGACCTACTCCAAGCGTGTCTTCTTCAAGCCGCAGATCTTCAAGATCACTATCTCCTTTGAGGGTTTCAGAGTTTAACTGGGCACAAGAAGAAGAAGAGCTAAAACGACAGCAAGCAGCAGCACAGAACAAGCAATTAGCTACAAAGGGTTCATTAATTTCATCTGCTACTGCTGCTTTGAATAGTTGCAAGGCTTCAAGAAAATGGAGGCTGAAAGATTTTCTGTTGTTTCGGAGCGCATCAGAGGGCAGAGCAACAGATAAAGATCCATTCAGAAAGTTCACGAATCAGAAAAACGAGCATGTGAAAACAGCTAGCTCCAGCTTCAGATCCATAGACAGCCCGGCCTCTGTTTCTAGTTCAAGAAGAAGAGGACCTTCAGCACATGAGTTGCATTACACCGTGAACAAGGCAGTGTCCGATGATATGAAGAAGAAGACCTTCTTGCCTTACAAACAGGGCATTCTAGGAAGATTGGCTTTCAATCCTGCTGTTCATTCTCTTGCCAATGGATTTGGGTCTCTTTCAAGGTCCTGATTCTTCAAAGTTTTCTATTTTATTTATTAATTGTTAAAACAAATTCTGGGTTTTTCTTCTTTTTGTTGTAAAGTCTGTTTTCTTTTAGTAGGTGTAGAGTTCATACTTGAGAGGAGTGGTGTGCAATGAAAGACATAAAAATCAAAGCTTGGTTGCCCCCATTACTGCTTATACACAAATATATTCTTTCTTTGTTTTCATCTCAAAGTCTGAAATTGTAAGATTATACTGAGAGCATAGACAATTCTCAAATCACAAATCCAATTTTTTGTTCAAATTCTTGTATTGCAGCACATATCAGTTGAAGCTCATCTAAGAAATTATCAATCTTGATATATTAATAAATAAAAAGGTAAGACTTGCTAGCTATGGAAGCATAAACCTCCATTATATCCATTAGAATGATTCCATGAGAAGTTCGTATGAAGACAACCCCCACCTAATTAGTGAAAGGGCCATGCCACAAAGTTATAAGCTAGAAGGCAAAAACCAAATATTCTAGCGTCATTATCCCATTAAATTAACATAACATCTTATGAGATGAAATAGACACATTCAGATCACTCTACTTTGATTCATTGGGCTATCCTAATTCATAAACCTAGAGTCAACACGTCATGGAAGGACAACTGCGTTCGTTATAATCTGGGAGTAATTTAAATGGTTCTAGATGGATGTCTATGTAACATGGACGCAACTACTTCTAAATTCCAGATAGAAATGGAGCAGTAGAATTGTATTTTAATCGATCTACTTTTAATATCATTTCCTTTCGGGTATACTAACAAAAATTTTAAGCGTGTACTAGTAGAATACAAGGGGAGGTAGATGAAAATCTTTGTCAACTTCTAGAAGTACTGAGAAAGGTGCATTGCATCGCATAGACGTCCATTTCTATCAGTCTGGTTTTATTCAAAGCGTATGTAACTAAACTAATTTGTTGACTAAACCAGCCAATCATATACACATTACATGTCTCTGTCTGTACAATAGTGTACACAAAAGACTTGCATAATGAGGGACATCTAGGCTTAATCAAAGTTATCGATTTTGATAGGAGTAATTTCATCTGCAACCTTGAAGTCTCCAACTAATCGTGCAAAGAAAACCATTTGTTGTTCCAGAGTGAAGTTATTGTTCTCAGCCTCTGTTGTATTATGCTAGATTAATTTACGGTTTCCAATCATTTTATTTTGTGAATACAGAAAGTAGAAAGTACCTTGCGGAAACCATCTCCTTCTCCTTCATACTTCACAAGAGCAACAGGCAAACTCTACTCCTTTAAAGCATGGTAAATTGTTTAGGCTTGCTTCGGGGGTACATACTACAAAGTAAATTTGGATTTACTTTCCAAGCCTAATCATGAAGTTCATGAAGCCACTATATACCACAAAGAAGAAGTGGGGATGCTTACTATATATGTCGTCCAATCCTTGGAATAGGATTACAGGGAAACAAAATTGGTCAACAAAGTTGATTGGGACCCATCAAAGTAATCTTTTTCACTCCCTGCGACCAATTAAAATTGCCTCAGTTTCCAATCACTCATATTAAGTAAAGCATCAAATGTCACCATCCAACTTAGCAACAAGATTATCGATATAGGGAGATTCAACTTCGTGAGTTTCTTCTGCCTTCAGCATTCTTAAGTCAGCTGTCTGTTCATGGCCAATATGACATAAAACTATTACTTAAATGAAGTCAGTTTTCCCGTTCATAGAGGTCACTACAGGTGGAGAGTTCAGCTGTCTTAATCCCTTGCATATTAAAGTGTCCAAGTTTGCAGAAACAACCAATTGTTCCTTCTGATATTGCTGCCACAGAAAATGAGTAGAAACCTAAGTATAGAGCAAGGCACTCAAGCCATACAAGGAAGCTTCTGCCTTGAAGGTGTCTCTAAAAGGAAAAGCAGTTAAGGTAGTGTATCCACCAGCAGATTCCCCTGTAGCACACAGTCGATCCCCATCTACCATTCCTGAATTCACCTAGATAACAAAATCTATATTTACTACGATTGCTTTCTACGAAATATCATCATTGTTTAGGAAAAGAGAGAATAAAATAGATACCAATTATCTGGCACAGCTGCAACAGTCATTTACATCAACAATTTCTTATGGATTCGGAGGATTTCTTTGGCCATGGTTGATAAAGAAACTACAATGGTGGTTAGTTGGCCTAGTTTCGAAGACATTATGGGGCCATAGTGTTGTGAAAGCTTTGTCAAAGAGAGATGAGGTTTGTCTCCAAGCTCAAACAGATTTCCAACCGGTGGAAATGGCTTTGGCCCCGGTGGTAGCCTAACTCTGGTTCTACCTTGGAGGGCTTGGATTAAGAACCAGGACGCAGCAAAGTACAGAGACGAGTGTGCAACTCAAGAAAAAATCCATCTCTCACTATCTTGAAGATTTCAACTTTCTTTCTCACTATCATGAATCAATTTTTTTAGATGTGGTCCAGGGGAGGAATGGTAAGATCTATTCTAGCTTGCTCTGTTCTACACAAATTTGGCTTGAATACATGCGGATGGGGCCTTTTCTTAATTGCCTCTTGTAGTTGTTTGATATGGTTAAAGCTGAACTGAAAGAAAAGAGAGGGTAGAAAAGAATCTGGAAGTTTTACAGATAAAAACAATGCAAGACTTACAGCGCAGCAATTGACAGCTCTTGCTTGCTAACAGAATCAGAAGCAGAACTGCAAATGGTTAGGGTAGGATATTCACCCTTTATTAAATTGTGTTCATCAAATAATGTGCTTGAAGTAGAAGTTTGTCTTTGTCAATTGTCATCAACTCTGTTTTCGAAACCTCCATATATTAAAGAAAATAAATAAATAAAAAGACAAATTAACGGCTGACCACCTTCTAACGCCTTTGCGAGGCCTAAACGGCTGAATAGCGGAATTTTTAGAACACTGTACGTAGGACTGGGGAGAGTGCCTTGCTAGGTTGGAATTAATGTCGAACTCAAACTATTATTCAATAATCAACCTGAAAGGAAACCTTCTCCTCCAAGACACCACGGTAAATTTGTTAGCTGCAGTTGCTGACTCATGGGAAACTAAATTTTTAAGGGTGTATTCTTTAACTACAGTCCTGTGCTTTAACCAGACGATTGCAGCTGCATGGAAACCTCTTATCCAGTGATATCATCGTTAATATATTAATAGTAATGCGATGATCGGGACTGTAACAGCAGGATCTGTCATTATTAAATATATGTGACCCTTACTCATAGCTTCTCTACATGATTACAGGAGACACGGATTGAACGCCGAAAGTTCATTAAAGAAATAGATTGGAAGTAAAATTCAGATGTACAGGATGCTTTCACTCAACCACATTTCCAGAACAAGGTATCAATCAACGTAACATCGCTCACAGGGATGCAGTCATTCACAATAGACAATAAGTTCGAGCTTGTCTTAAATGTTAACCCAACAAACTAGCAAATTGTTTGTACTTCTCAGAGGGCAGCAGAATCTCTTTAAGAACCTAAGCCTGTAAATCTAGTCCATCACATAAAAACTGAGTAAAAGATTCCAGAATGAGGCACCTCTTTCTTAAATGCTTAATCCAAGTTATCAATTTTGATCGGAGTAATCTCATCTGCAACCTTGAAGTGTCCAACTAAACGTGCAAAGAAAACCATTTGCTGTTCCAGAGTGAATATAATGTTCTCAGCCTGTGTAGAATACAGCATCAGTAGAGATCTTTCCAATCATCTAAATTTGTAAATATAAAAAACAAAAGAAGTAGAAAATACCTTGCGGAAACCATGTTGTTCTCCTTCATACTCCACGAGAGCAACTGGCAAGCCCTTTTCCTTCAGAGCACGGTAAATTGTACGAGCTTGATCTGGGGGTACAACCTACAAAATATATTGTACTTTCCAATATTAACCTAAAAATCACAAATTATGATCAAATACATCGTTTCTTTTGTATTGAACTCTCAATCTCTGGTTATTACAAGGTTAACTGAGGAAAGAGAGACTATGAAACAGACAAACAAATAGCTAGATCTGCTTACCTTGTCTTCCAATCCTTGGAATAAGATTATTGGGCAAGAAAATTTATCAACAAAGTTGATTGGTGATCTATCAAAGAAATCCTGATCACTACCTGCAACCAGTTAAAATTGCCTCAACATCAAATTCTATTAATATAATGAATGACTAAGGAACAAATCAAATGTTATCTTTTCACTTACCAACAAGATTATCCATATAATGAGATTCAAATTTGTGAGTTTCGGCCCTCAACATGTTTAAGTCAGCTACCTGTTCACGATCAGAAATTTTCAGTTTTCTAGTTCATACAGAATACAGAATATAGTACACACACAAGGATATTTTAAATAACAGAGGAAAATATTAAAAGAAAATAAGAAAGAACAATTAAACTTTTATCAAGTTCCAGGGAGGAAAGCTACTAAATATAAAGACATCAAAGAAACAAATCTGAATTTTTTTTTATATATACACAAAATATATTCATGCTGCAACATTACACTTTATTTAACCCATCCCTTATTTCTATTAACAACAAAACATAGCATTGGTTAAGCCAGGCAAGAAATGAATAATAAACGAAGTACAATGTTAGGTACTCACACCATACAAGGAAGCTCCAGCCTTGAAGGTGTCTCGAAACGCAAGAGCAGCTAAGGTTGTGTATCCACCTGCAGAGCCCCCAGTAATACAAAGTCGTTTCCCATCTACCTTTCCAGATTCCACCTAGATAGCAAAATATATATTACCATGGCTAGCTGAGTGCCCGAGTCTTCTATCAAATTCATCATCACCATTTTGGACAAGGGAGAGTAAAATGAGTAAAACACTAAAATGCATACCAGATAACTAGCACAGCTGCAACAATCATTTACATCCACAATTCCCCATTTCTTCAACAGCCTTTCACGATATTCTCTGCCATAACCTTAAAACAAATGTCTAATAAGATAGAAAGAAATAAAAGATTGGAAAGAACGTTGCTGGCAAAACCATTTCCATTAAGAACCATAAATATGAGAAGAATAAGTAAGCACCAGAATGATTGAAATCACTTTCACAAGAAAAAGAAAACCATAACATTAAATATAAATAGAAAGTCAAGAACAAACCAGTGCTTCCACCATAGTTAACATCAACAAATGCCCAACCACGACTAGTCCAGTACTGAACACTTAGATTTAAAATTCCACGTGCTTCAGCTGTGGGTCCTCCTGCACGAATCAAAAGAAAAACAATGCTAAGTTGAACTATACATTCAAGAAAAGGTATCAAATTGACTACAAAGGAGAGCACCCAACTACAGTCAATTATTCTTATATTACTTTAATATACTGGTGTAGGTAAGTTTCTGATGAAATGATGTCATAGCCATTACTTATCCCATGATCCCTGTTCTTAGTTACTATTAATAGAAACCTATAAATAACATAATCCTTTAGTTAAAAAGGAAAGGCTCACTTGCCATCTTTGAAGAACATAACTAAATTAGTGAGACAAAAAGTGGCCCCAAATTTAGGAAGCATAACTATGAAAATTCCAAACTATACATACCATGGCTTTTCAGTAATAGTGGAGGCTTTTCGTCCTTAGTTGCTTGGTAGCTAGGATTTGATGGTGGATAAAAGTATGCAAAGGCAGTTTGACCAGGAACTTCTGTTGGGAACTCAATTAATTCAGGTAGGCTAAAGTAGGACTCATATTTTAAGCAATCGGGTGAAGAAGACCAAATAATCTTGAATTCAACTGCTTTTGATTTTTGATCATCTAATGTCACCTGCAAGGAAAAACTATTTCAAGATACATGTTGTTCACTTGGTAAAACAATAGTCTTTGTGGGGCAGTATAAAGAGGTACTTGGCGATGGAGCATAAAAGATGGCAAACACCTTAGCAACAGACAATGGATGAACTTCTGATGCTCCTTCCACATATAGGCAATTAATCCCCAAGGTCTGCATGGACAGATGTGGAAATTTAGAATCTACAATAGTTCAAATACTAACGAACTTTTAACAGGGCAACCAGTGAACATAAGAATTTTGGAAGTACAATATTATCAATATCCGTGAAAGGAATATTAAGCAGGGATAATGAGCCCTGAACATCATCCACAATTCCAAGATATGATCTCCCGTTTTTCCTACAAGCAAACAACCAAAAGTAAATCATTTGCAAATAATGATTACAAATTACGAGTCAAAAAAAAAGATAAATACAAAATGACCAAGACTAATTATTACCTATAGCTGCAAGCAATAAGGTTCTTTTGTTCATGGCTCTCAATAAATTCATAAGAATTCAAGCCAAAAACCCATAATGGTTTGGAAAATTCAGCATCCAAAGAATAAACTGATATGACCTCATTAGTAGACTCAACCTGTTGCCAAAGTGTAAGCGAATCAGGAAAATGTATATGATAATGATGTATGTTGATGATAAATTGTTGTCCTACTAGAAAGTATGTTCAAAAGCAAAAACTGTTCTTTGATGCCTACATAATGTTATTAAGCAAGAAGTATAGTTCAGCTGTCCAACTAGACAACAATTTCGACCTATGTTATAGTACGGAACTTACCCATTTATAGAGATTCCAAAACCCACTTTTTCTGTCAGTAATGAAAAATAGTTCCCCTGCACAATTGAAGCATACAATGGCAGGAAGCAACCGCAATTTCATCAGCTTTTGACTACACTAATAGTAATAACTGAAAGTTGTAATACTTGAATAACACTAAGAAATAAATTAAAGGAGTATTAGAAACAGTATTAGAAACGTAAGTGAGCAAATAAAATTCCTTCATGAAGGGTGGGTTAAAGCCAAGAATTAGTCATGGAAATCTGACCTTGAATTAGTATTGTATGGATATTCAAGATTAATAGCAGTACTTTACAAAGATAAAAGTAGTTCCTTTTTTCCAAATGGGATGCATACATAAGTTTTCTCAGACAGTAGATTTACCGGGTGCTTGAGGTTAATCAAGTTCAATTATATCTTATTGACATGACAATCTGATAATAACATATCAAACTTAATTACTTCCTCAACCAAGTAAACAGAAGGAAAAAAAATACCTTTTGCGGACCACTTGGGTTCAATTGGAGATTCCTTAATTGCAGGATCAGAGCCAGAAACAGAGACTCGTTTTGAGACTTCCCTGCATGAAAGAAGCACAAAGGCAACCTTACTAATAAAAATATCAGCACAGAATACTAATACACAGATTGCCCTTGTCAAACATCAATTGCTTACCCTTTCTCAGATAGATACCCAACCCAAAGTTGAGACCTATCCCATGGCATGTTAGGATGGCACCATTCAATCCATGCAAGTCGTTCTCCTTTGGGATCCAGACGCGGGAAGGCATAGAAGTCACATCCACCTACGAGTGTTTCTGATTCTGGATGTCACACGGTGCTCACATTAGTTAAACAATGTCAAAAGTATCCAGACACTTTTTTTTTTTTTTTTTTACACACTTAATGTTCAACATATACCATGCACTGAAAAATGAAGTAATAGACTCTTTACCCTGAATGTCCCTTCCATCAAGCCTTACTGTTACAATTGTTGTGATTGAATTCATGCTGCTTTCGCGACAATCTACACCAAAGTGAGAAATTGGTTTCAAACACAAATGCCTTGTACATAGCACCGAAAAGCGCAGAAGTACAAGCTGTACTAATCACTAAAGATATGTACAATTAATATACCTTCCCTCACAGTGATAAAACGGTTAAAACGTGCATCAAACACGCCATCAGCATAACTAACAACTGGTCCACCATAATCTGGAGTGAGTGGCACTGGTGAAGAATCTGATTGGCACACATAGTTCATCAGCTTTCAATTCTACAAGTTTGACTTCAAATATGAACAATAACAAAGCAAAAGCCTATAAAGCCCTCACCTTTGGAACTTAAAGACTGCTTGTAAAGGCGTTGATCCTTATAATTTGAGAAGATAAGTGTATCTCCTGAAACGCTGAAGGCGCCTCCGCCGTACTCCTGAGCCAGAGTTCGAACCGCGTAGTCCTTCGGCGTGATATCAACCGGTTCGTCTTCCGATCTCTCCGGTTCTCTCACCAGAACCGCTCGCCTACACACACACACACACACACACAACTCTTCATCCATCAAAATCAAACACATCCAATTGAAAAGTACGGACAGGTTAAGATGGATAGAGAAATCGGTACCCGGATTCCGACGGACGAGACTCGAGCCAGATGAGGCGGCCGTGGGAATCGACGGAGGTTCCGCCAAGACGCTTGGAGGCGCCGGAGACGACATCGGCGGTGATTGGGGATTTCCAAGAGCCGAAAGGAGCTGTGATTTTCTCTTGCTTGACTTCCGGAGAAGAAGACGTCATTTTCTGGCGGTGCTGACTTTTGGTTGGTGCTCTGGCGATGAGTCTGAGTCGTTTACTGATAGAGTGGAAGTGAGAAGAAGAAGAAGAAGTAGAGCAGCGCGTGAGAGTAGCGATGGACGAGAGAGCCATTTGACTATCCAACCTCTATTTTTCATTTTATTTTGGTTTTAATTTAAAATTAACATAAATGAACAATTGGGCCGGGTCTGATCCAAATCAAACACAAACACAAACACAGTTTATCTACTCACTGAATTTCGTACCTAGTTGTGTTCAATTGCCGTTTCGATTCATTCTCCTCACTAAAGCAATGACATTGAGAGATGGTCTCTTAAAATTTCGGGAAAATGATTGCTTTCATATTCTAGTTGAAGGAGACTCGATCTCAATTGGTTATTAATCGTGTAACTGAGAAATGCAAAGCTCCTTGGCGACTTAACTCTATCATTCGAGACATCAGACATATTGCATCTACCTTTACCTCTATCGTCCTTAGCCACATCCTAAGAGTTATGTTTCAGACGAGCTTCAATCTTAGGATGGTCAGCTGCCCCCTAGCGTTAGAATTACCATGAACTTCACCCTTTTTGGTGTGGGATGCTCTAGACAAGTTTCTATATAGTTCTTTGTAACCCTTTCATATATATATATATATATATATATATATATATATATGTAGCCTTCATATAAGAATTTTCTCAGGAACGGAGGTCCGTTCCTTAACTAAGGAATGAATTTTCATATTTGACTCACTTTTCGATCACATTTTCTCATCTTAATCGTTCAGCTTTTAAGTATATTTGAGTAGATTACTTCTGTAAATTTTCAGCTAAATTGATTATTTTAAGGCATTTAAAACTGCAATTTACACGAACTAACCGAATATGTCCAACCTAAACCGTTTGTGTTTATAATGGTAAATTGCAGTTTTGAATGTCTTAACGATCATCAAATTGGTTGAAAATTTGCAGAAGTGATCAATACATTAGGACCTACAAAATTGAACGATTAAGATGTGAAAATGTGATCGAAAAGTGAGTCAAATATGGAAATTATTTTCTTAGCTAAGGAACGGTCCGTTCCTTAGACGAACTGTGCGTGTGTGTATATATAATAAAAATAATAAACCGTTTGTTTGAATTTAAATTATACCGTGGAGAATAATAAAATAATGGATTTTATTTATTTATTTATTTTGGTATTATCTATACTATTATTAAGAGAAGAGAGCTTGCTCTCCAAAACCGAATTTTTTTTATTAATTTAACCTTTATATATATTAAAAAACTATGAAATATAATTAATCAATAAGAATAATAGGGGTGGCTCAAATTGCCGAACCTGCCGCAACTGACCGGAAACCAGCCGAACCGGTGGTGTCGGCGCTGACAAAGACGGTAGTCGGTGGATCGGTACCGATAGTGCCATACCGAAGTGAGATTGTCGGCTCGGCAGTGGCACATCATATTTCATAAGTTCGGTATTACCGAACCGACCAACATGGTTTAATTCCAAAAATTTCCCACCCCTTTGCGTGTGCAAAGCATCGAACTCTTCAGAAGTTTGTTGCAAATTCAAGCCTCCTACCACCAAGCCACAAGCTCACATGTGATAGGTGATGCACAAACATCAAACTATGATACTTAATTGAAATAAAAAAAAAGGTTCCCTTTTATTCCTTCCAGAAACGACTTCCTCTCTCCCTCACTCTCTTATTCGATCTTCCTTCTTCTTCTTCTTCTTCTTCTTCTTCTTCTTCCAGAAACGACTCTCTCTCTCTCTCTTTGTTTCTGACTTCTATTCTTCTGCCATTCTATCTTAGATTCTTTCTCTAATTAACTACAAGGAGTACAAGTTGCAAATCTCCCAAACCTCATTGTGGAATCCAGCTCCTCTTCTCCTATGTCTCACTCCTCTCATCTAGTCATCTCCTCCACCCTCTTCTCCGCCTCCCCCTCTCTCTGCTCCTCCGCCCACTGCTCTCCCTCTCTCTCATATCCTAGCTCCTCTTCTCTGCCTCCCTCTCCCATCTCCAAATTGTTTTGGTCTAATGGAGGACAGAGGAACTAGATCTGTTTTGTCTCTCCTCCGGCACCTACTTCCGGTCACCACCATGACTCACCTCCACCATCGTGGACCTCACTAACCTCCGACGATTGGTGTGCCAAAATACCAACAGATACCGACTGTTTACCTCAGTAAACCTAGATTTCGGTAACTGAACTTCCGGCACGATACCGGTTTCAACTCTGACGAAACCGAAGATCTTCAATCGGTATTTGGCTGACCCCAGAAATGTCAGAAACCGTACCGCAGCCAGCCCTAAAGGATAATATGGTAAATTATAAAAATAGAAAGAAAAAAAAAATTAAAAAACAGAAAATGTAGTAGTTGTACCGAAAGTTTTTTCACTACTTTTAATTTATCTCCACACACATAGTGAATGAGCCATGCTAGTGTGATTTAAATTAAGTACAACTAAACAGAAATTCATTTATTAGTTGTTGAATAAGACTCAACACGGAATTAGGTTTAGGTCATTCTATATATCACTACCGCGAAAACCCTAAACCTGCTCCCTATAAACTCAGAAGAAAACCCTAATCTCGGCCATAGCTGTAGCAGAAATGGTAAGGGTTCTTCATCGCGACTCATACGACGAACCGATAACCCTCACGGCGTGGGCTGTTGTATGCTCATATCGGTCAGCCTGATGACCACGCTTCTGCTGATCGACACAATTGTACATCAGGCACTCAATCCAGAGGAACCCCAGTTCTGCGTCGGCTCAGCTGCCGTGACCGGACTCGAGCTCACCGGCTCATCCGGATTGACTGCCACGTGGAACATGACGCTTGTGGTACACAATCTCAACCGCAAGCTCTTGATCGACATCGCCTGTGTCCAAGTGTTCATATATTTCTGAAAAATGGAGATCGAAGTACCAAGGTTTGGTTGATGGGAGACACTCGCCCTATTAAGCTCTTGTGCGACCAGGTCGAGTTCCTGTTGCTCCCAAATACGAATCACCACACCAGAGTTTCCACCGGTCAGTTTCCTTGCCACATATTTGGATAATAAGCTTTTATTTTCGAAACTTGAAACGCTGATGCTGATGATTAGGTTTCCGTTTTAGAGGTCAGTTCAATTGTAGGAAGTCGGGACTTTTGCTGTTTTGCACCATTTTATAGATTCTTGGTAAATAATGTAGGCCAAGTTCTTCAATTTGCAGACTTTCAGAGTTACAATGTGATACCATATGATGCATTTTGGAATGGATGGGAAATTGTGGGCTTATAACTGGAGCCGAGAACAGCCCTGACATCTTAAGCTGTGGGATTTCAATCCTGCTGTGGGATTTTATGGGCTTGACGATGGGTTACATTTTGTTATAGCAACAGAGGCCTGCTGCAATTATATCTTCTGTTTTCTCATGAACCCTCTTTTGAGTCTATTTTAGGAGAATAAGAAACTCAAGAAACTGCATAATCCCATCAGAAATGAAGCTTTCGTAATCAAATCGTACAAATTTCTAAATATTTTGTCACGGAATGCTATCTTACATATTTGTGCATTTTATTTTTATTTTTTTTTACTTAGTGTAAAAGATGATCAAATGATTTCACTCATATCCCTATGGTGACTCGAATTCAGGACCTGAATTCTAGGTAGTGGGTGCTCTAACCACTGAGCTAACACCACTTTGTCACGAGTCATTTTGATGATAATTTTTTGGTTTACTCTTGATGTTATTTTTGTTCATAATTTTGATTTTTGAGTCATTTGATGATCTTTTGCCTTCTTTTGCTAAATTATAGAGCAAGTTGACCAAAAAAGAAAGCTGATATTCCTACCCCGGCCCGATTTGTTAGAACTTTATATCAATTATTGAGTAATGGAAGAGATAGATTTAACTTCAAAGAGTAGTAGGTCGTACACGGTTTGTTCTCCACATTGTCCAATCTCTAAAGATAACCCCAATAATTCCAAGGATATAATTAATGACCATGCATTCATTTCCCTTCCTAGCTTAGTTACAAGTATCGATCATTTCCAATTTCTATCATCTTTCCCATTTTCTCAACCTTAATCATTCAACCAAATCTAACTGTTGGTTATATAATTTGAAACCTCACATACCTTGAAGTACAAGAGAAGTTTTAATGTTCATTTAAAAAGTTGAAGAACTCAGAATATCACACTAAATTCATAACTTTTGAATCAATCAATCAATCAAACGATCAATATAATTTTGCCACTGTTGAAAGTGGTGGAGATCATGCATTGTTTGTATTTTCCATTTAGCTTTATGTTGCATCAATGTAGACTACAACCTCATTCGGTAAATTCATATGGATCTGGAACCCAACTTCGCTGCAGGCAACTTATATATAGTTTTGCATCCAAAGTATGCTAAAAAGGACCATTACTTTCTCAGTTTTTCTCTGTTCCCAGGCTTGCTCACTCAGTGAATCATTTTCCAAAATTGAAATTACTGGCTCCACCTCAATTTTTTCCATTCATATTTTTCTCAAAACAATAATCAGATGTCGGTTGGAATATCTCAATAAAACTGAAGAAAAATTCTTGTTGACGCCACAGGATTGAAATTTCATTATAAGCTTATCTCACACAGAAAGCAGGAGCTGGCAGATGTGAAATTAGTAGTTGCGTTCATTCATTTATGTGTGAAACCTCTATTTCACTTGTAGCTATAGAAGAAAGAATTAGACGTAAAAGAACTGCAACATGATCAAAGGAGTAGAAGCCTTGTTCCTATCTCTTTAATGCTTTGTTTCTAATTATAAAAATCCAACCCACACACTTCAAAAGAACTCCAACTTTAATTCGTGATTGTGGGCACCATAGAAAGGTGCCTATATAATGCAACCGATGCTGTTTAATATTGTCAAGAGATTATGGTTCGTCTTATGGGATGGTGATGCCGACACTACTACTTTTATATTGATCATCGCAAACGAGCCCCAGCATGGACACTGACCCTAGCTCCTTCTGTTTCAGTTTGGAATTTGTTATTAAACATTCAGTGAATCCCTTATTACCTTGATTATTTGCTACTGAGATTGAACGATTAGTTTTCGGTATCTTCACTCGCAACTTTCTAAACAAATTTGCACTCAAAATGTCCATCAAGAGCGGTAGTAGGTCATATTTGTGTTAAGCAAAGAAAATACTTGATAGGTTCAATTTACACATTTACTTAAAAGTCTCAAGGTAAAACATTTGTTAAAAAGCTTGAAAGAGGACTATACACATGGGCAAATATGTTACGAGGGTAAGGGAATGCAATGTGTTCGATGAGTTGTCTACAGGGTGTTTGAAGAATTGCTACAAACAGATTCAGTAACAACTAGGGCAAGCATTGTAGACTGTTTCGTCTCAGCCATAGATCGAAAATAAATTTTGGATCCGTGATATGGACACAAATCAGACCTGTGAAGCTGTGAGTCCTGTGACCAAGTATTTCAATCAATCATTACCTTTGGCTGCCTAACATGGGTTTTCTGATAAGAGAATGACCATGGTCTGACATATAGAAGAGGGAGGAACTCAAAAGGAGCCAAGGAAAGTGATAGTCACCAACAATGGCAAAAGGCAGAGCTGAGTTGCCATGAATTGAATGAACAGAAGCAGAACAGTAAGGGCGAGGGAGAAAAGATGAGCTGCACCTAAATAATTATTGAGCATTTAGGATGGGATGGGGTTTGGAAAAGCAATAAAGCAAGTGACCTTGATGCTCAATGTGATGATCAGAGAGGCACATGCTAAACCAACATTGCCGCAGTCCTTTTTCTAGCTCTTGATGCTTTTTCAGTCTGTTTTTCTTCCTTCCTTCCCCACAATCTGTGTGGTCCGACCTCTCCCTGTCTTATCACATTCAAGCCCCTTCTCCTTTTCTTCACTAAACTTTGTCACATCAACCTTTTAGTCCCATT
Organism: Rosa persica; assembly: GCA_025331145.1. Taxonomy (NCBI): domain Eukaryota; kingdom Viridiplantae; phylum Streptophyta; class Magnoliopsida; order Rosales; family Rosaceae; genus Rosa; species Rosa persica. The sequence goes on along the minus strand of WFKR01000006.1, from coordinate 48,273,879 downwards.
AAGTTTCCTTTCACTCTTAACCAACTTGAAGTGTCTATTCCGTATTCCCACCTTCATAGATTCCAAGGACATAAACATACCCCCACCCTAACTGAACAATTAGTTTGAAGCTCCTATTTTCCTCCAACAAGGCCTGAGAACCCTCACAACCTTAATACGTGTGACATGACAAGTGATGATGACGGAATTCGGAATTTGTCCCAATAATATTGTGATAAGGAAACTTCATGAGAAATTTCATCAAATACTTTTAATCTTTTATTAAAATAGACTTTAAATTACACGCGTTTAAAGTGATTAATGGAATGTCTCATAACTAAGGTCCTATCCACAATGACTTTAGAAAGCAAATTAATTGTATTATTGGTTTTCAGCGGTACATGAGCATGATGACGTGCCACGCAAGTTTTTCTCCAACCTTCCCTTGTCTATATATATATATTTCCAATCAGCGTACACAACCAGACAGTCATCTCTAACGTACCCTTCTACTCTTCCTTGAAACTGATATCATATCCAGAACCCCAATAATGCCATCTGTGCGCTCTAGCCCATTCTATAACATGGAAAACTCAGCCCTCTTTTCTTTGATCCGGCATACTACTACCACCAATTCCACAACCGAAAAGCGTTCATCAAAGTCTTCATCATCATCATCCGGAGGCCTCCTCAAGATGTTCAAACTCTTTCCCATGTTGACATCAGGTTGCAAAATGGTGGCTCTGTTGGGTAGACCCCGAAAGCCTCTACTCAAAGACCATGCCACAACAGGTACAATTTTTGGTTATCGCAAAGGCAGAGTGAGCCTGGCAATACAAGAAGACCCTCATTGCATGCCAATCTTTGTAATAGAGCTGCCAATGCACAGCAATGTTTTCCACAAGGAAATGGCATCGGATATAGTCCGAATCGCGCTGGAGAGCGAGACCAAGACGCACAAGAAGAAGTTGTTAGAGGAGTTTGTTTGGGCTGTGTATTGTAATGGGAGAAAAGTTGGGTATTCGATTAGGAGGAAGCAAATGTCAGAGGATGAGCTTCATGTTATGCAAACTTTGAGAGGGGTTTCAATGGGAGCTGGAGTACTTCCAAGTCCATCGGAGAAGGAATATGCAGCAGATGGGGAACTGACATATATAAGGGCAAGGTTTGATAGGGTGGTTGGATCAAAGGATTCTGAGTCTTTGTACATGATAAATCCAGATGGTGCAGTTGGCCCAGAATTGAGTATTTTCTTTGTAAGAGCTCACTAATTAATATGTTATTATTCACCATATCTATTGATCTAGTTTTTGCTGATGTACGTAATATATGGTTTTTAGATGAGTGACTTGAGAGCTCCTCAAAGTTCAATGATTGGTATACAGATTTGATTGAGGCTACAAAAGTATCATTGATCTACTCAAAACTATCTTGTCAAAAGAGTGAAAAGATATCTGTTTGGGGTAAAGAGGAGCTCTAAAACTTGCTTAGAATGTATAATTTTTAGAATATGATTAATATAATACAGAAGATAAACATATGATGATATGAATAATCATCGATGGCCTAACCTCAGGCCGGTTTAAGTTCACACGCACCACTAAAACTAATGATTCAAAAGATCCAAGTGATTGAGTTGTGATAATAGTACGTGGTACTATTTCCATCGCCGGTATGTGCAGATTTTAATGAAATTAACTCATGATTGGTAAATCGTAAATGAAGTCATTTATTCGATAATGAAGAAAAAAGGTTAGGCTTCTGTTGGGCCCTTCATGGGTTATGTAATTTATAGGGATGGATGCCTTTGTTAGTTACTAGTGCACGGCTTTTTCGGATTGTTTTCTTTTTTACACCAATTGGAGGTAGAATTCGAATAGTTAGAGTTTGATAAAATTTGTTGAGTTAATTGAGCTAGTTATCTACGTTGTAGGTTGCAGATACTATCCTTATGTCCAAAAGTTAATTACCCCAATTTTTTGCACATATTGACCTTTAATCCGTCAATTTCATACAAGTCTAATTAGAAGTTACAGTATTATTTTGCCTTGTGAGAGGTACAACTCCTTGCATTGATAAAGAGAATTGTACTTTCTCTTACCAAAGTTACATCAAAAGTCATCTTAATTATAATTTATACTATTATTAATAGAACAAGGTTTGCCGATCTGAACTAAAAATTTTGATAAAAATAATCCTACAATATTATAAAACATTGAATAACATTTAATCTGGTGGGGTACAAATGTAAAACACAAATAGAAAAATAAAATAAAAAAACCACTCAAAGAACTCTGGCCTCCAACACCACGTACGTCCAAGCAGTTTCACCCACGTTCGTTAACCAATCAAGAACCGCCGGGGTACCAACACCATCCCTTTTCATTAAATCAGCCATGAACAACTCATGGTATCTTCGCTCACATTCACAACAACTCCAACCACATAGCTTCTTATCATATGAATTTTCTTTTAAATTTCTAGATATCTAATTCATTATTGATTTTGTTGAAACTGATAAGGCTTTTTAATGTGAAATAGGTTCTACAAGAGAGGAAATTGAGAATATATGGCCATTGTTTTTGTTGGCAACTGCATCTACAAAGCTTGCTTCCCAGAAGACCTGGCTTCTTTTCTTTCTTATTTTACGAATCCGGCAAGTGAAAAAAAAAAAAAAAGGTCATGGGGAGATATCGTATGTGATCGATGGATCTCTGATCGGGAAACCGAGTGGCTTCGAGACTGCTGCTATTATCACCATAGGAAATTTTTGTCAAGGTCTACCTGGTTTTTTGTGCAGTGTGTTTTCTTTCTATTTATAATTTAGTCTGAAACTTGAATCAATGTTTCTATCTATAGTTTAGTCTTTGCACTGACTTTCCTTCTTTACTTTTTTCTCCTTATGATGTTGTTTGGCTCCAAAACCAGTCTGGTTGCAAACAGTCTTTTTTGCTGTTGTGATTGTGGGAGTGCCAACACCGTGGGGTGCAGTCGTTGGGGGAGTCCATTGACCTAACTTTTGAATCAAGCGTTGTGGACGAGGAGAGCACCAACCTCGTCACAAGGCTCTTTTCTATGCCTTTCGGAAAAATGACTTCTTGCCTTAAGGGTAAGGGCTTTGGTTGTGATCTCTTGCGTTCACCGAATCGATACTCAGTGTTGTAGACTAAGTAGAGCAATCACTAAGAAGTTGGGAAAAAACACAGGGTTTTGCTAAAGCATGACTTTAGCTTCACTGGATTGCAAGGGTGTTACCCTTGCTTCGCTGGTAGTATCGGTGGCTGTGGTACTGGCAGTCGGCTCCTAGAGAGATTGGACTGGAAGTACGATCGCCGGGTTTTAACTAGGTTGAAGGTAAGTTTGCTCCGGAGAGGCTTTGATAATTTGAGAGATTAGTTAGGGAGTTGTGTCTTTTTCTGTCCTTGAAACCTGGTATATATACCTAGGGTTTCAACGGTTTCTTGCCATATAAGGATTATTGTTTGAAGTTTCCTATTCAATCTCCGCTACTTGATTCCAACAATGAATCGTTTTCTTCGCTGAATCCAGAATGGGCAAAGCTGTAACCCAAACCCAAGTAGACTTAATTTTGGGCAGCAGGTATCGGCCTGCTACGCTAAATCCTCCAAAGGGATCTTGCCAAAATTACTTTTGGGCTCAAACGTTGACCCCAAGCCTCGAGATTAGGCCCGCGAAAAATGTAACTGATCGAAGAGGACTAAGTGACGCGACTGACGATGGAAACGAGGCCATTAATGAAGGATTGCGTCTTTTCGCTTGCAAAATGTCTTTTCTTTTCATCGTTTCCCTCACAAAATCTCTTATTTAAATTCTGTCGCCGTCAGTCCAGATCCATCACATCAGAAACTCTTCCAATCTCTTAAACCCATACAGGATAAGAGTTCATGCCCCGATACCACATTTACCAACATATCAGCGACAGGTAGCCATATTAAGGTCTCTGTAATCCACACAGACCCTTATTTTGCCATTTTTCTTACGAACATGCACTATATTTGATAGCCACTGATTGTATTTGGCCACCCTGATAATGCCTGACTTGTGCATCTTTTCTACTTCCTCTTTGACCAGAACTTAGGTCTCTTAGTTCATTCTTCGCGGCTCTTGCTTCACAGGCCTCTTGTCAGGCAGCGTTGGTAGCTAGTGGCAAACCAAGTCTAGTGATAGGCCTGGCATGTCTTCGTATTTTTTCACGAAACAATCCTTGTATTCCAACAACAAATCTATAAGCCTCTGTCTTTTGTTAGGCTCTAAGTAAGTACTAATAGCCACTTCCATAGGCTCTTCGGCTGTTCCCAGATTGACCTTCTCAGTAGGCTCTCTAACCTTTGGAGGCGTGTCATCCAATGCCGCTGGGGCTAGTTGAATTTCCTCTTCTCCTCTTCATGGTCAGAGAATTCTTCATTAACCATTTCTAAGGTCGCAATTTGCTTGTATGCCTCTTTTTCCACCAAGTACGAAGACATCTGTCGTACAAAGAGTGGAAGGCCTCTATCCCTTCTCCTGGAAGGGTGTAATCTATTAAATAACGTAAGAGTGGGGCACAACATGGTTGGGCTTTTCTAGGTCCTCTTTTGCTAGCGTAACCCCCACTGTGCCAATTCAGAGGTCGTCATCCTTATGGGGCGGCCCTTACTGTCGATGCCACTGAACTGTAATGGAGTGATGGGCTCCAAGTAGTAACTGGCATCTACATAATTTGCAGAAATAGGAAAAGGCCAAGGATCAGGTTTGATTACCTCTGCCTTATCAGCGACTCTATCCTACATGAACAGCTTTTGGTGTAGGGTAGAGGGAACACAGTAGCTCCGGTGAATCCAGTCTCAGCCCAAGATGGCGCTATATGCCACGTAGCAGTCTGTCACAAAGAAAACATAGACGCCTTCTACCGGACCAACTTTGATGCGCAAGAACAATAAGCCCAATGTCTTTGTGATAGTTCCTGCAAAGTTTTTCAATGTAAGCGACATAGATTGGATTTTCTCTTTCTTGATCCCCAACAACTGCATGGTTCTTGTGGTGATGACATTGACTGTTGCCCCAGTGTTGACCATGATTTTGCTAACCATAGTGCCGTCAATCTCCGTTGTGATATATAGAGGTTGCATGTGCTGGACCATAGCATGTGAAGACCCAGATTTTCATACAATAAATTTATGTAATTCATTAATTGTTATATTAATTGAGTTGTGATATTTGGGATTATTTGGATTGTCGTGGGTTGAGGAAATTGGTTCCGAATGATTTTATTTTCGAAAACGAACGCTATTTAGGGGGTCGTGAAAATCGACTTTTTATACGTTAAAAATTTGGGAAAACTTCCTTCATGGAAGTTGTAGAGCTCGTCGATACGAGTCCGTGCATATGTGGAACGTATTATTCGGAGTTCGTATGAATAAGTTATGATTATTTGAAAATCAGAATTTTTCTATAAATATAGGATTTTTTTGTTGAAATTTCAGAAAAACAAAAAAAAATAACAAAAATCTCTCTCTCTCTCTCTCTCTCTCTTCTCTCTTGGCTGAAGCCCGAAGGATTGAAGAAAACCCGACCGACCCGACCCGGACCCGCGCGACCCGACCCTACTGCACCGGCGCCGTCCGACGTCCAACGGCGACGAAACCACCGCGAGGCCGCTCAGATCGACGTCGCCTGCCTCCCTGTTGACCCCGTTGCCGCCCCCGCTCGCCGCAAGCAGGAGATCGGAGCAGCTCAGCCCCGAACGCCCGACCCGATTGGATTTCGGTGGTGCCGGCGGTGCACGGGCCGATCCTCCTCATTTTCGTGACGTGCTCTTCCTTCTGATCATCCCCATATATGGCTTGCATCATGATTTTGAGTGTAGAGTGGTAGATCAAGAGTTGAAGATTTCGACGTCTCTGATTCGATCTGGAGACTGATCAGAGGGCCGAGATTAATCAAACTTCAAAGCCCGATCTAGGACGATCTAGACCTCATCTCCGAAAAAGTCAGGTATTAAAGTTGTTCAAAATTTCATTTTGAAGAAGTTTGTAGTTGACGACTTTTGCATCGGAGGTGGTTGATCTGCGTTGACCGCCGCGTTGACCACCGTCTGACCGCCGCGTGTGGCGGCGCATCGGACCGAATTTTGAGTTTTTATTATCTGAACGATGATCTATGCATCCATACGAGCGTTTTGAGATATAACTTGGTCATGTTAGAAAAAGTTGATAAATAGTCAATTTCTGTTTTGACGTTACTATTTACGGTTTTACAATTTACCTTCGATTTGAGATTTACGAAGATCAGACCATCGGTTTTACTTGAAATTTTAATATGATGTTCATATGACTGTCCCGATGACTTTGTGTGGTCACGGGCGAAGATCCGACATTTGGATCTTCGTATAATTATAAAATAGTGATTCGGGAGGCGATTAATGAAGATCCGTCCATCGGATTTTCGTATAATTTTGATAGGATGTTTCCATGGGCAATCCGTGAGGATCTAAATGTTGGATCATCAATTAAATTCAATCCGACCGTCGGATTGTCTTTATTTTAGAATCTGACCGTTGGATTATCGTTATTTTGAAATCCGACCGTTAGATCATCATTTAAGTTTATTTCATGCTTTGTTGCTAAGTAAAGACCGTACTTGATTAGGTATTTGACGGCTTGAGTTGACGAGCATTTGAATTATTGTGAGTTATATTTATTGAAGACGCAGCGGGAATTTCGAAGTGAGTAAAACTCACGTGGTTCATATTACGAACCGAGCGTTTTAAATCTATTTATTTTTTGTAATTGTGTGGAAAATATTTATGGATTAAATATTTATTTTAATCACATGGACTTGATCACTACGGTCCATAGGTAAGTAAAATTGAATTTTAATTATACAAATGAATTTCACGATTTTCTTGTGTGAACTATAGATGGTATTAGTGGTCATTCCTGAGTGAATGATTACGTGTATATATATATATATTTACGTGGAATATATATATTGATTGGTGTGATTTTAATGACGATATGATTGAGATAGAATGATGATTTGGATTATATTCAAATGCTTTAAATTCATGATAATATCATATATGTTGATTGAGTTGATTTAATTATGTGAAAACATACGATTATACGTATTGTGGATTTAGGGTCAACGTAGTGACCAGTATGGGGTAATCGGACGCTCTAATCCAAGGTGGATGATGGGATACGATTGGTTGAGTATGTACAATTATCGGACGTTCTAAATATGTATATAAGTATACATATTGATGAAATACGATAAAGATAAATATGTCGGATGCCATAACCTAGGCTAGGTGACGGGCTACGATTCAGTTAGAGCTCTAGTCTATCGAATACCGTATTTTTATAAATACGATGATGGGGTATTGTGGTTAAAGACGTGAGTAAGGGTTGGTGTTGAGTAGTTGATTTATTTTGATTGTTGTCTTTTTGTAGTTGTAGAATTGTTGCATGTTGACTTAGGTAGAAATAAATGTGATTAAATTAAGTAACCGCTCTTTCTTTTACTCATACGAGCTTTCATAAGCTTACCGGATTTTGTATTGTTGCAATCCCGGTACATTATTCAAATGGTGTAGCGGATATTCCTGCAGGTCAGGATAACCAGGGAGGTGACCGAGCTGCTTAGGTGTTACAGCAGTTACATTTTATTTCTTGAGTTGTGAGGTGTGTATGCTCATTTAGAGCTTTACAAATTATTGTGTATTTGTGTTGTAATAATTAACCGAAACTAGATTCGGTTTGATTGGTTTCATGTGGTGAGGTTGTTAAGAAAATGAATTTTCAGGATGAATATTTTGAGTTGTGGTAATTTTCATGTTTCGGATTTTGAATTTTATTCTAAAATTCGGGGCGTGACATAGCAGGTGTTGGCCTTATGAAACTCATGAAGAATTCCTTGCTGTTAGCATCTTTGGTCTCCAGAAACACTGCTTCTTCTAATGGTGTTGTTGCTGCTGAGGTGATTTAAAGTGGCTGCTAGCTGGCTTCCTCACCCGCTACACATTCTTACGTGGTGATCAGAAGAGCATACTTGGCTGAAAGCACGTACACCATGTTACAAGAAGTATCCACCACTTCTGTCTCGTCCATGTCATCCTCAAGGTTGAGTTTGGGTTCATCGAGTGGGATTTCATCGTTGAACTACTTGGCAATCTGTGCAACCAATGCCTCTCCTTCTGCTAGTGCTCCTGTATCACAACAGCTTGTTTTGGTAGGTCTGGCTTCTGTTCTGCTGATGGGACCTTTTTTGGAGCCGTGACCACCAAACTCTGGATCTTCTTAGGCTTCCATTGCAAGGATTCTGAAGTTTTGTCCTTGCCCCCCAGTCAATCAAAAACTGAGGGTTTGGCCTCGGGTTCTTCGCGAAACAGTCTACACTGGACACTCGGTCGCCTAGTTGGCGAATTGTCCTTCCTGACTGGCGGCAGTGTCCTTTCCCTAGTGATCCTGTAGAAAACACTGGACTTGGATGTCCCTGATGCTGTTGTCTATCTTTGAAAACTGTAAGGAGCCACTAAACCTTTGGCAGCTAGCGCCTCCATCTCTCTCTGATATTGCTTAGGAGATTTGAGCAATTACGAAGGCTTGGTCCAAAGCCTCTAGTGCTCGCTTGGCTTCCCCGAACCTGTGCTGCAACTTCCTTTTCTTTGACGGGCTAATCTCTACCGCCTTCCCCTTCTCCCTAGTGTACCATTTTCCTTCCTTTATGGTGGAGGATGAAGCTAGAGGAATGTATGGCTTGGTTAGGATGTCTTTCTGTTCGCCTCCGCGCTTTTCCTTCTTGTTTCTGCTCGGCAGCGACCGCTTTCAATTTCCTAAACAAGTTGGAATCCTTTGGGGATGGTGGTGACTCTACCTTGTCTTTTCCTTTGGGCTCGAAGGCTGATAACTTCGCTGTGGCGAAGCCCACTTGATTGGCGGTAATAAGCTAAAGCGAAATGTCTGCTCGACTTCTTCATGTGACACTTGGATGCCACATTCCTCTTTGCATCGCGAGCATAAGACCACTGGTAAGGCCTCGCTGATAGGCTTGGACTTCTTTCTCGCGAGGGATTCCTCTTCTTCACACTTTTCTTCCTAGCCCTTGGTGGTTAGATCAAGGGTTGGTTTCCTCTGGCCTTTTCTGGTCCATGCCACATCAACCATGTTCACCCCGGTATCGGGAAAATGGTTCAAATCTACTAGCACCGTCGCGGTCGTTAGTGACTCGACCTGCAAACTACCATTGTTAAGCCATACCTGAATTTGGTCCTTCAGCTTCACACACTTAGCTGTATTATGATTCCAAAGGTTAAGGAATTTACAATACTTCTTTCCCTTCAGCTGGTCTGGTCTGGGGAAGGGTCCAAAATTTGTCTTCACCATCTTCGCGGCTATCATTTCATCCAAAATCTCATGCACCTTATTGGCGTCGTAGGTATATGTCGTGAACTCAGGTTTGGTGAAGGCAACAGACTTAAGCTTAACTGGCTCCTTAGTGATTTTCAACTGTTTCAGGGCTGAGTTCTTCTTGCCGATTAGCTCAAAGGCAGAAACACCAGTCTCCTCCTCTTCTTCCTCCTCCAAGAAAGATTCTTCACCGTGGTAATAAGATCATAAGTAGCTGGCTGATAGCTAATTGCAGCCACTGTGCGATGTTTTTCGGGGACGTATGTGCCCTTAGACGCATTCTTCATGGCGTATGTCTCTCTAAGGAGGTGTTCAAAACTGCCAACCTCTGTGATAAGTTCTCCCATGGACTTGATCATACTGCCATGCTGCTTCTTCCGCTGATGTGGCTCTGGATAGCGATGTGCCAAAGATCCTGCACTTGAGGATATCATCATTCTGGTATTGGTCGCATTGCACCTTGAACCTGGCTAGATGAGTTATGGCATTCTCTGTATCTTCCCCTGAAAAAGTAGAAAATATGATATTTTTATAGCCTCTGGGGAAAGGCGCGAGCGTTATATGTGGTGGGAAAGGCCCCTCATAAACCTCATCAAGGTGGGCCCTAGGATTGGCCAACCTGATCATCTCCTCCACCTCATCACGCCTCACATAATCTGGGTCTGGCGGAGGTAGTCTCGCTGCAGCCTGGCGAGTTGCCTTTACCACGGGTGCAGGTTGACCCGTGGGTGCTGTTCCTCCTCTCATATGAACTACTCGAGGCGCGGGTGACTCCTGGAGAATGACAGTTGGCGTAGCCTCAGCCTTCTGGAGGGCTACTATTATGATAGGGTTTCCTGCCTGGTCAATCCCATAGTAGTCTCCTGGGAGCTCTAGGAACACATTCTCTGTCCCATCACTATCATACTGGGCAAACCCGACAAAGGAAGCAGGCACTTCTTCAATTGTCGCTGAGACCTTGGTCGTCTGTGCGCTTGGTGAGGTAATCTTATCTTTATTCCCGATTACCAAGGCCTTTTCCTTATTCTTCATTGTCGCGACAGTAACGGCTGTAGAAGGCGTGGTAGCGCTACTGCTAGCCTTTTCCCTAGCATTCAGTGGTATATATTTGCCAAAACCCGCGGGTTGGCCAAGCGAACCGAGGATGGCATTAAGGTCTCCCAGAGTCTTATTCAGAACCTCTTTAGTCTGGTCTAATTCAGCTTTCTGCATGGCAACTTGGGTCGCGAGGTTAGACCCCTCATTGCGGAGAACTGCCAATTTTGATGCAGTATGCTTGGTTTGGTTCATGATGTCCACAGAGATAAGTTTGCTCTGGATGGTATGACCGCTCGTCATATCCGGCCACGAGCTCCTTATGATGATCTTGGTCTTGCTTGTGGATATTTTCCAAATGTTCCTATGTTTGCCGCGACCTCACATCAAGCTTTTGAACAGAAATCGAAAGCTCACCAAGCCTTTGACGATTTTCAGCAAAGGCTTTTTCCATCTTTTCATTCTATGCAACATTATTCTTTTGGAAGATAGCAAGCCGTTCCTCAAAGCTCGCATTCTTTGGGACGAGAATGGGCACAAAGTCAACTGTTCTCACCTCGTCTTCAACCGTTTTGGTGGTATCGGACACCCCTCCAACCTCATTAGGGTGGGCGGTGGGAACCTTTTTGTCCTCAATAACAGGGTGTTGTTTTTCTCCTTGCTCACTTGACATCTCGGTCGATGGAGAATTGAGAGAAAATCTCTGGATCACCTGTTCGTCAGAAAGATGACGACAATCTGCACGCGAGTGCGGTTTGTAACTGGAGGTCTTGTGTTTTGGACAGTTAACGTAAACCTTCTAGAAAGGGTTTGCGCTTGACTTCCCAATGATGGTGGTTAGGAAGAAACACTATACAAGTCCCACTGGGCATGCCAAAATGTTTGGCTCCAAAACCAGTTTGGTTGCAAACAGTCTCTTTTGCTGTTATGATTGCGGGCGTGTTAGCATCGTGGGGTGCAGTCGTCGAGGGAGTCCATTTGACCTGACTTCTGAATCAAGCGTTATGGACGAGGAGAGCACCAACCTCGACACAAGGCTCTTTTCTATGCCTTTCGAAAAATGACTTCTTGCCTTACGGGTAAGGGCTTTGGTTGTGATCTCTTGCGTTCACCGAATCGATACTTAGTGTTGTAGACTAAGTAGAGCAATCATTGGGAAGTTGGGAGAAAGAACAAGTTTTGCTAAAGCATGACTTTAGCTTCGCTAGGTTGTGAAGGTGTTACCCTTACTTCGCAGGTAGTATCGGTGGCTGTGGTACTGGCAGTCGGCTCCTGGAGAGACTGGAACTGGAAGTACGATAGTCGGGTTTCAACTAGGTTGAAGGTAAGTTTACTCCGGAGAGGCTTTGATAATCAGAGAGATTAGTTTGGGAGTTGTGTCTTTTTCTGTCCTTGAAACCTAGTATATATACTTAGGGTTTCGACGGTTCATTGCCATAGAAGGATTATTGATTGAAGTTTCTTATTCAACTCCGCTACTTGATTCCAACAAGGACTCGTTTTCCTCTCTGAATTCGGAATGGGCGAAGCTGTAACTCCAACCCAAGTAGACTTAATTTTGGGCCGCAGGTATCAGCCTGCTACGCTAAATCTCCCAAAGGAATCTTGCCAAAATTACTTTTGAGCTCAAACAAATGTCATTGTTTTGCAGCTAAGTTTAAAGTGGGCTAACCATGAAACAATATATAGGACAGTACTTTCAGATCCTTTATCCAAAAGTCTCTATTTAGTGCAAAGAGTTCTCATAGTTCTCAAGGGTGAGAATACATTCTCTGTATTTCATCTCTGGGACTTGAGTTTTATTATTATTTTTTTATTTTTGGCAATGTATGGACTTGGCTTTTAAGCTGCATGCATAATGCTCTACAAATTCTGATTTTACTGGGTCAATTTCTTCTACCAGGGATGTGTATCATCCATTTGAAACAATATTTTTGATTTTTTTTTTTAATATGAAACCGTATTAATATTGTTATCATATTAGTAATTTGTTTTTTTTATCATGGTACTATATTCATAAGAAGAATTAATATTTCCTAAATTCTAAAGATCGCATATGTGTTTCACACGCATCGCGTGTGTGAATTGCTAGTGTATAATAAGGCAACTATAAGATCAAAGTGAGTTACTGAACATAATACTTTGGAGGAAAGTCAATTATATGTGATTGATTTGAAAAAATGGCCGAGAAGTTTGTGGAACAATTGGACCATTAAAACTTTAAAAGAGCATGTGTGAAGATTAAAATTATGTAATTGCAAGCCACAGCTGATTCTAGACCCATAATAATTTTTTAATAAAAATTTGAAAAACAAACAAGATTCGACACATCACCTACCATATATATATATATATAAGCGCCAAAAGTAACATTATGAAGAAAACTTGTGTTTTAAGATTTTTCTTTATTTTGATTGTTTTCTTGCTCTGCAAGACTATAATTTCTTTGTAAAATAATTTTTGCATGGTTTATGTAGTCAGGAATTATACAGAGAAAAAATTCGTAGACCAGAAAAAGTAAATTATTTTTGATTGAACACTTCCCAACCTTGCATTGCTTTTTGCCTAAAAATGTTCAAGCATTTCAATTCAATAGACTCAGCAGGCCTAGCAAAACAAAAATACAATTATCTCCCATCATTTACTGGTAATATGATGTGGTTCCTCATTGTATCATACCCAGAACTCGTATCGCCACCACCTCCATGACTAAACGTTTCCAGTGATATTTCACCAAGCAAGCTTTCATTCTCCTGTGCATTGGATGCATCATTATTAACCCAGGGATGATGCATTGCCACCCTTCTTAGTCCCTCAAGCTCGCTTGCTACTTCCATCATGGTTGGTCTTTCTTCTCCTTTCACTTTCAAACACCTCTTTGCAAGGTTAGAAACTTCCTTAAGCTGCTCGTCATTTGCCCCATTCAGAACACACTCATCAACCACTTGTACCAAGCGGTTTTCTTTCAGCGCGGAAAGAAAATACATTGCTAGATTTCTATCCTCCTCTAGCCTGTCAAACGAAAGCGCCTTCTTTCCTGTTAGTAGCTCCACAAGGACAACCCCAAAGCTATAGACATCACTCTTGTCAGTCAACTGGCTTGTTTGAAAGTATTCAGGGTCTAAATACCCGAGCGTGCCTTGTACCATTGTCGATAACTCAGTTTGATCCAATGGTACCAATCTGGAGGCACCAAAATCAGACACTTTTGCTGTAAGGGTTTCATCTAAAAGTATATTTGTGGACTTGACATCTCTATGGATAATAGGGACAGAAGCTGCCGAGTGCAAGTATGATAGCACTCCAGCAGCTTCTGCAGCAATCCTTAAACGAGTTTCCCAAGCAAAGTTGGATGCCTTGCTTTTGTTGTGGATGTAGTCGAATAGCGTTCCATTGGTGACAAACTCATAAACTAGTCGTGGGACTTCTGTCTCGAAACAACAACCCAAAAGCTTCACCACATTCCTGTGATTGATTTGGGAAAGCACCAGTACTTCATTAATGAATTGCTCTATTTGGCTTTGATCAACTATTTTGGATTTCTTGATTGCAACTACTCTTCCATCTGATAAAATTCCTTTGTACACTGTACCGTAGCCTCCTTTGCCAACGATTCTAGTCTCATGGTAGTTGTTGGTGGCATTCTCAAGTTCTTCTGCAGTAAAGATTTTTGCAGTTTGGTTAGTGGCACCACCTTGTCTTTCTGAAAGTTGTTGTTGTAAGATTAATCCTCCATTTTGTCTGAAGAATCTCTCCTTCAGCTTCATGAGTTTCCATCTTCTGTAGCCCAGATATAACCAAGAGCTACACATTAGCAACGATATGAGGCCGACAGCAATTCCTGCATTTCCAAAAAGTTTTGAGCATTAACCTCTATAGCTTTCAGAAATGTTCAAACATAAACCCTCTCTGGTTGATATCTGAACCATCATTTATAAACAAATGGAGCATCAACAGTAGGCTTGATCAGTAACTTTACTCACCAACAGTGATCTGAACAACTAATGTTCTGTTAGCTATGCAACCTTCTTCCCCTACTATGCCATTGCCATGGTACCCTTTGCGACAAAGACAGTGATGGCTTCCCTCTGTATTGACACATCTTTGTGCACAGTTATTGAGGTTTGGATCCTCACATTCATCAATATCTGTACACATTAAATGTCAATACATGAAAAATGAAGTAGTATTCTCAACACAGTTCACTTCATACTTGCAAAGTTTTTATGGTAAACCGAAAAAAGAAAATGATTGATGGATACCTTGACAACCATTAGAGAGGTATGGGCTCCCTTGATAACCGTCCTTGCACTTGCATCGGTATCCAGACCCCTTTTCGACATCAACACATTTGCTGTTCCCCTGGCACGCGCTGCCTCCGGCGTCGCCAGCTATCATTTTTCCTTCAACTTGCTTGCAAGTCTCATTTCCAATTGACCAGTCAAGCACAACAGGAAGTACTGTTACATTCTTTAAATCCATGAGCATAGCTCTGGAGAAGTTGAACTTGCTTTCTTCAACAATAAAGGCGAAGCTACATGGATTGAAAGGCCAAACATATGTATGATTCTGATAACTGTTTACAAACACATCAAAATAGCTCACTCCTTTAGCAATTGATGTCTGGCAACACCCTATACCGGAACATGAATCATTGGCAACATAATCAATGCTGTCACATGTTGATATGCAGCCACCTGTGTACTTCTTGATTTCGCCCTGGAAGCCTCGGATTTCTGCATAAGTGTCACATCCAACTGCAACGAACTTATTATCGGTGTTGGAGATGATGAATTTTGAAAGGCGGAGCCATGGAGAATTGTTCTTGATACGGAAACCAGATGATTCATAGCAATCGTGAGCTATATATTGCATGATATTCAACTTGCCATCAACAGAAATGTTTGTGACCTCAACAGTGCCTCCGGACAGAAATAGTTTCGGAGGGTCATATGTGGAGTTGCAAGTTACAAGGAACTCTTTATCATGGTAACAATAAGCTTCTCCGGTACCGAAAGGGTATGGTATGTTAACATTTCCACAGGTAGCTTCGCAACCAGGTTTCACATATTGATCAGCTAGTTGTGCTTGTGCTGCTGTGGCTATTAGTACTGACCGTATTAGCAGAAGTTGGAGAAGCATAATGTTGTATTTGATTACGTTTCTTCTTCTCTGCTAAATAGGAAGGTAGAATCCCAGACTAGATATTTCATATCAAACGTATCAAAGGATGCTCTTACATTTGGTGCGGTCTTCTTTACTTTTCATGGACCATTTCAACCAAAAAATAATGATGCAGACTTTTCAAAACGAATCATCCAAGAGTTAATTTGTCAAGCACAAGTATGAAATGGATGATGTTACACACGTTATCTGGGCATCTGGTATTACATCAGAATGATAGGAAATAAACTGTAATTAACTGGTTAATCAAACAAGAAAAACATTTATAAACATACAAAAAAAGTACGGTTGAAAAGTCATGCATCTGAACCTTATGCGAAGTTCATATGTACCAATATTCCAATTAATGATTAGTCTAAATTGTGACCACAAGAACCACGCGCATATCAATTGAGAATTAGTATTTGAGTTTATCAGGTGCACGCAACTAATTGGATAATCAATTTACAAGAATTGACATTTTACTGCACATATTTTCTTAATAGAGATAGCATTGCTTTCTGCCTGATATTCAAGACTATTTTTCCTCAAGCCTCTCTGCACACACTACACAACTAAGGGAAAAAATAAAAAGGGGAAAAATTATTATATGTTGTGCGGAAGCGTAACAAACACGATATTGATATGGATTCAAGAGTAACAAACAAAGAATCAAAGAAAGCAACTAATAAACAAACCATAAAGAACACCAAGATTTATAGTGGTTCACTCAATCGGTGTGATTGAGCTACGTTCACTTTCGGAGCCGGCAAGATATTCCACTATGATCAATTTGGAGAAACATGCAACTAGAGTTTATGAGCAACTCTCTCTACCCAAATCCCCGATACACCCAATCTTATTAACTCTCTTTGATTCAAATAGAGAAGAAGAAGAATTCTTACTTCTCATATACAATACATACTAACACCAACAACTAAGCTCAAGAAGCTTCAACTATGAAGTTGCTAATCCGCTAAGAGAGAAAAAGGCTCTGTGAGTATTAAGGATGGTTGTTAAGCTCCAAAATATTCTGACTTTAGTCAAATGACATCGTTTTACTTAGGAAGTAGCTACTGATTACTGTGTTAAATGGTTAAGATGCTTTTAGTCCTATGCATCTGGCGGCAATTCAAATGATTTATATTGGCTGCTCTCCATAGTCAAATGTAAGTGGGTGCTGCAAGGAAGTCTGTAGGTGCAACATCTCTTTCTCTAGTGAACCTTTTACACTTGTTTCGAACAGGTACTGTGTCTCAAGTTTATTTCTGTGTTTGGGTATACATTGAGATGTGATGAGAAATGTAGCAAGTCAATTCTAATCTCTGCACGAGTATTGGGTAAATGGTGGTTTAAAGTCGTCACTTATTTCGTGAGCTCTGTTGGTCATTTGATTTAATAGTTACAATGCTTGATTATCTTGATTCACATGCAATTTTGTTTTTACTTAAAAGGTGCAGATAATTCTCACGGCTGTTTCATGAAGTTTGCATTAGATCTTCAGTCGTTCGATGTTCAATAATGACCAGCCAAGCTACGAAAGCTTAGATTGGGGGCAATATCATTTCCATGGAGTTATAGCCAAACTCAAAGCAAGGCATATAAGGGAGTTGCATGAAAAACTTGTTGACTGCTTACGGATAAGATTATCGCATTATATATAGTTTTTCATAAATATCTTGTTATTGCATTTGTTTGCTAACATGATTTTTAGTTTTGTGCCCTTTTCGGAGGCGGCATACTGAGTGTCCCTGCGACATTAAACAAGTGAGTCTCCGAGATATTAAAATGATTCGTCCCCGCGACGTAAAATAAGTGAGTCTCTGAGACATTAAAATGATTCATCTCCACGACGTAAAAATGATTCTCCGCGACGTAAAACGAGTGAGTCTCCGAGACATTAAAATGATTTGTCTCTGTGGCATAAAAATAATTCGTCCCCGCGACGTGAAAAGAGTGAGTCTCCGAGACATTAAAATGATTCGTCTCCGCGACGTAAAAATGATTCGTCTCCTCGACGTAAAAATGATTCTCCCCGTGATGTAAACGAGTGAGTCTCCAAGACATTAAAATGATCCAACACCCACACCCCGCCCCTCCCCCCCCAAACCCCCTCCCGCGACGGAAAATAAGTTCGTCTCCGAGACATTAAAATGATTTGTCCCCACGACGTAAAATAAGTTCATCTCCAAGACATTAAATGGTTTGCATCTCATTACCTTGAGACATTAAATGGTTTGCATCTCATTACCTTCTCTATCGTAATATTCTCATATATACATGCATGATAAATCATGTCTTAATTTTTTAGTTGTGGCAGGCAATTGTTGTTGCTATTATTTATCCTCATGGACTAAGTAGAGCTTATAGAAAGGAAAAAAGGGACATTGTGGGGGTATAAAATTTTGGGTCCTCACCCATTAAGCCAAACCGGTCAAAGCCCAAAGTGACTAATAACTCGTTAAAGTGAAAGAGAGTAAAAGATGATGAGATAGTGGAGAACATGCAAACGCCACTCCTCCCATTAGAACATGGAGTAAGGGCCAAGAACAATGAAGTGAAGACCAAGGAAGAGATGACTATAAATCCTAAAGCTTATGGAGGATGAGAGGGGATAGTAACAAGTATTAATTCAATTTCTTTAATTTCATATTCTTCTCGAATTGATATTTACTTGGACGTTAGAGTGTTTTTCTGTTTTGCAGGTCCCTTCTCCCATAATCGATTGTAAGATGGATGCGTCTAGAGCTTCTCGAAGATTAAACGAAGGAAATTTTTGTTGGGTAATATTCCTCTCGAATTTTTGTGCACCAACACTTTTTTGAAGATTTCTTCATCATTCTTGCATTCATCAATGTCTGCAAAACAACACATACATAAAAGAAATACCCCAACAATAGTTACAGATATGAACCACCATTCAAACTAGCTATCTAGCTTGTGAATATAATACGTACCATGGCAGCCATTTAGGTATGGATTTCCCTTGTAACCGTCGTTGCGATACCCGAGCCCATTCTCGACATCCAAACACGTGCTTTTCCCTTGTGCTTTGTTCTTGACGTTGCTGTATGTCTCTTCTCCAATTGACCAATCCAGGACCACCAGAAAGTGATATGCATCTATCAATTTCATCAACATGTTAGAGGTAAAGTTAGTTCTCTCTTGGACAACAAAGGCGTAGCTGCAGGGATTGAAGGACCACACTTCCGTTTGATTTTTGTAGCTGCCTACCCTTATGTCAAAGTAAGTCATTCCTTTAGCTATATGTGTTTGGCAACAGCCTATACCAGAGCATGAATAATTGGCAACATAATCCTCTCGGTCATATCTTGTAATGCACCCCCCTGTGTACTCATAGTTATTGCCTTGGAAGACCGTAATTTCTGCATATGTGTCGCAACCAAAGCCTATGAACTTGTTGTCTGTGTCTGAGACGTAGCAGCTTTTCGATCAGAGAGAGATAACTCAGATAAGGGTTGTTGTTGAGGTCCAAGGGCGCACCTGAATTGGTAAAACAAGCCATGGCTTTTTCTTGAGTAATGTAGAGCTTCCCGTCAATCGCTATGTTTGTGACCTCAATGTCACTCACTCGAAGAAATGGCTTCGGAGGGTTATAACTTGTGCTATTACAGGTAATGAGGAAATCCGCATCATAGTAACAACCCTCTCTTGTTCCGAACGGATAGGGAATGCTAGCCGCATTTGTCTGGGCAACCCTATCTTTGGGATGATACTAGTAGCACCTCTATTGCAACCAGCACCAATATTGCAGCAAAAACATTTTCTTTATCCTCATAGAATTGCTATCTAGTTTCATCTATTGTTGGAACGAGGAATTTGGGAGTGGAAAACTTGTGAGAGAGTTATCGTCCTTTTAATGGCGGCTAGGAGATAGGAAGACTTGCTCGAGTCTCTCTACTCGGAAAGGAAGTATTATGATCAATTGGCTGTCCTAATCAGTAAGACGGTAACCCTACGTACGTACGTAGCATCATGGTCCAGCCATTTTTGAATTATGACTGTGTGTTCTTGTCTCAATTACAGTACGTCATCTACTACATAGAAATTACCTGGCCGGCTGGCCAGCTCCTTGAATTTTTTTCCTATATGTTCTGCAAGGCTATGGTGACAAAATTCTTGTAAAAATGAGTCAAAAAGTACCAAGAGCCGGGCACATGCAGGCTAGGAGTATAATCAGAGACTAATATTTCTAACCAATTAATTAAGCAAATATAATGCATGAATGCGGCTCTCTTAGTCTTCCCTTCACACAAGAAAAATTCATGCATCCCAGTATGGCTGGAGAGAATAATCCTTCTACCTCTTGGATCTAAATCAATAGAACACAGTCCCATTTGTGCAATTAATCAATCAAGCATATGGTTGAGAAAGTACGTCAATGATATTAATTACTTAAATGATTTATGCCTTTAGATTCTGAAGAGAGCGATGGGTGCATTAAGGTCTAGTCAACCTAAGCTAGTCTTCGGGGGCTAAGAGGCCTGCCCAGAAATTGATTGGAGCAGAACCAGCTGTTCTGAAGGATTGACCTGAAGAACTTGTTCTTAGTGCATGAATCATGGATGCGTGTAAGCCCAGCAATTGATTAGTTATCTGAACTTCGAGGAATCTACTTGGAGATCATGCCCATTTTTCACATGAAACTCCAAGCACCTATCCAAGTGTTTGTCAAAATATTAGATCATTGTTTTCGCACTCGGATCATCAATCAAACTGTGTTTCAATTTTATACATAATATTTGTTTTTAGATCTTGTGTAGAAAGTTAATTAGTTCTGATATAATTCGACTGAAGTCTTTGTACATAATAATTTAAATTTGGTTCACATCATGAAATTTTATACACATCAAGGGGAGTGACGGATTCAACTTTTTTGTTCTATGGAAAAAATCAGAAATATAGACGGATACAATTCATACCAAGCACCGCTAATTATCTAAGGATAGTTACTTCCTTTAACCTTATACATTAGTCAATTTTAACTTATGTTGAATAAGTTGTCGTACAACTTTTAAGTCTTCCCTCACTTTGTGTCTCATGTGGGTGTCTAATAGGAGAAGTGTGGCACTGAGTAAAAACAGAGAGCTACAGACCCTTTCATAAAATCATCTTCGTGTATGAATGTACCATCGCCTCTGTATTTTATATATATTGTTAATGTCTGAAATTCAGCGGTAGCTAAATCTTGTTTAACGCTGATCCACGATGTGGATCGTTACTTGTAAAGATCTTAATGCTTCTGCTACCCGTCAAGTGAAATACACAAGGCGTCAGAGGGAAACCGCCGTGTTTTTTCGATGTAGGACTGATATACTTCAGTTCTCAGCTTCTGATGTTTCAGCCAGGTGACCTTGGCAAGGCGAGCGGCGACGCGTCAGCGATAATCTCGGGCTGAGCCAGCGCTCAGATGATAGCCCGCTTGGTAGTGTTTCCGTAGGTCACACCCTTGCTGGTTGTTGGTACCGCTGGCGGTGGCATGAGCGTGGCTCATTATAGATAATTATGGCTAGGCAAATGCTTATGTAAGTATAAGTCCCCAGTCAAGGAGGGCTATCTTGGTTGGGGAGTTGTCTAGCGGTTCTAAAGTGTTGCTTCTGCTAGTCTTGCCGAGCATAATTAGCGTTAGTGCGTTGTCAGCTATGGATTTGTTCTGAGCAAACGCTTTGAACCCTTTCGGGTGGGCCCCTGCTAGGCCCCCTAGGGAGTCCCCCACTCCCCGGCTGAGATAGGCCTCTGCTTGGCCTGATGTTTGTTTGGTGAGTGGAGCTACGTTGAGCAGTGTCGGTTAGGTAGCAAGCCTAATCTTTGATACCCTAGCGCCAGGGGTTAACCGCCTGATGAGGGCCATTGAGTACTTTTTTGACATATTCCTTTACTCTTTCCCGGAGGAGCAAAGCTTGACTGCAACACTGCTTGGCGGTCGTTGATGATATGAGGCGTTGCCCCAAGAGGTATCCCTGGTGCGAGTTCATCTGTTAAGCATTACAAATGAGAAGCTCTGCTAGCAGTGTTTTGATTAGAGGGGACTTTTCCCTTGGAATCTGAAGGTGATAAGTTCTGTTAGCGGTGTTGCGCTTAGCAGAGACTTCTCTCTTAGAGGCTGAAGATGAAAAGTTCAGCTAGCGGTGTTGCGCTTAACATAGACTTTCTCCCTTAATGGGGCGTCTGTGCTACACACATCCCAGGTTGGTAACCTTTAGCCTTTACTTTGTGTTCCTGTGTGTTCTTTGCTCTGGTTCTAAGCTTATTTTGTTTTTTTTTTTGAATTTTGCAATGTTGTGGCAATGTGTTTGAGGGTCTAGAGAGGTTTGTGGGTGGGTTTTGGTGTTGGACAGAGGATTCGTGGTGGGTATTGTGCTAGATGGTCAAATCTGGGTTCAGGTTTGTCTTTGTTGGTTTTTGGGTTTTGTTGTGTTTGATCTTTTTTTTCTTGGTGTTCTTGGATAAAATCTGACATATGGGTAGTTTAGATCCGTTTAGAACTAATAATTTGAGTTTTAAGGTGTTTGTGATGGCTAACGTCATAGAGATCTCAACCAATGAGGATTCCGGGTATGACGTGTTGCTTAGCTCTTCTAATAGGATTTTATTGACACGTTGTGTCCGTCTTCCCCTGCAGGAACCTCACTATCGAATCCTCTAGGTATTGAACCGCTATGAACGATTTACTTGACCATGGCTAAGTAACGTGGTGGTCACGCGGAGATTTCGGCCGCGGGGGAGGATATCGCCGCCAGTCGTCAAAGGGAGGATAGACTGGCTAGTAACAACGCCGCTAGTAGTTCCAAAGGTAGGGTGATGATAATCCCGCTGACGAGGGAAGTGTAGAGTCGTCGTGGGTGTTACGGGATGGGACCTATGTTGACAAGCCAGAAGGGCCAATGACACAAGCGGCGATCAACAGAGTAAAAAGAGTGTACCAACTTCCCAGTGTGATAAAGTAGAGGCCACCAAAAAATAAGTAGAAGGCATCGTTCCTGTTGGCTGGATATGCCGCTGTGCATGAGGCCGTATTCCACCAGCCCGTATGGTTCCCGCTACTGCCCAATCTTCAGATTCTGATATGCGAGTTTGATATTGCATTTGGGCAAGTTTTCCAGAATATATGGAAGATGCTAATGGCGTTGAACGCTCTCTGGCGGTTGTCCGTTTATGAGAGTCCCATAGTGGCCGAGGTCCTTCACTTTTATGAGCTCATGTACGTGAAGCTTAAAGGCTGCAACGGACAAGTGAACCTTAGTGGTTGTGCTGGGGTGCTGAGGTTGATTGAGAATCCGTCGGATTTGATGTCCCCTTGGCGGACAACCTTCTGTGTCATGACCGAGGGTTGGGAGTTCGATGCGATTGTGAACAAGAAAGAACCGACATTTAGGATTAAGTCAGAGTTCCAACCTATTCAAGGTTGTCGCCGCACCTTTTGTCTCTGTTTGTCTCTTTTCAATTCCGTGGTTTTTGAAATTTATACTTTTTTTTTTGTAGCGGGACTACGCTTTGTGTTGACTCTAGCGGAGGAGTGTTGTGTTGCGAGGATCGTTGGGTGCTCGAAGAATCGCAACCTTCTTGACCTTCGTCTCCTGACTGGGTGGGAGCTGTTGGTTGCGTTGAAGTTGACCTGACTCTCAGGTACACACCCTTTTGTGTGTGTGTGTGTGTGTGTGTTTTTTTTTTTTTTTTTTGTGGCAGTTTTAGGCTTCTAAAACAATGGTTCGTGCTCACCTTATTTTTGCCTCTTTTTTCTTTTTTGTAGATCCCTTTCCTGGTAATAAGTCAAGTTGTGTGGCGTTTGATAGAGCCATAGACAACGCAGAGCTGAATAACTATTTGGAGGGCATGTTTGTCGTTAAACTGAACGCGCAGGAGATGACTGTTGACCCTCAAACCAAGAAGGTCACTTTTTTAGAGGAAGAAGTTGTACTGGAGATGCCCCATCACTCCCACCTGCCAGTTGTCGGGGAGGTCGCAGTTCAGCCTGAGCCTCGCCCCGAGAGCGGAATGTTACGACATGAACCAAAATTTATAGACTTACAGGTCTTTTGGACAGTAAACGAGAGTTATTTTAATTTTCGGCTCCGTTACGAACTTTTAGGGGGCCCTAAAAGATGACTTTTTGTTCGGCTCAAAATTTGAGAAAACATTCTTCATGAAAGTTATAGAGGACTTTAAACCGAGTGCGTGCATATGTGGTAAGCTTAAATCGGAGTTCGTATGAGAAAGTTATTGCCAAAATATCAAAGTTACTGTTTATGATAATTTGTCTATAAATAGTCAAGTCACTATGGTAAGTTTCCATTTCAGAAACTTACCGAGCTCTCTCTCTCTCCCCGATTCTCTCTTCCTCTCCGACCTCTTCACCTTCTTCCAGCCATAACTCTTTCATCTGGCGACAGATTTTGACGTATAAGATGTTGTTGGAAAGCTCTCTTCTTTCTCTTCATTGCTGGGTTGGTTTGGTAGCTTAATTTGAACTGTGGAAGGTGCAGCATGGAGAAGAAGAGGATGATATTGCTGTTTTCTTGGATTTTTGGTTGGAACTTGAGTTTCCGGCCACCTCCGGCGATGATTCTTTCTGGGTCTTGGAGCTCTTAAATCACACAACCATCTCTCAAAGTGTCTTGATCAAATTTGAAGCATGAAGAAAGAATCGAATGTTTGAAATTCGGAGTCACTATTCACATTTGGGTTTACTGTTTTCTTAATTGTTCATATAGTTCTAGTCGTTTTCTGGCTTTGTGGTAGTTAAGAGAATTGCTTAGAAGGTTGAGATGAATGTCCTGCTAAAATTTGGTGACCATCGGAGGAGTTGGCAGCCGCATAAACAGTGACGGAGGTGAACAGTGCGTCGGGTGAACAGTGACTTAAATTCTGTTTTTTAGTTGATTAAATCACATAATTGATGAAAAGTTGATATATGTGAATTTGATGAACTTTGGATGGATATCAAGGAGAATTGGGGGAGTTAAGATAAAAAGAGACGTTTAGGGATTCGATTTATTATCGTAAATTTAGATTTCCATCATGTAATTATTTATTTACGAGCATTATATTTATACAGGACGTGAGGAGGAATCATACGGAGGAAACTTCAAATAAACGACAAGTTTAGCCGTATATTGTGAGTGGACTTTTGTTTTAAATAATGATGTATGCATTTATTTTGAAATTATTCATTTATTTAATTATGGTTTTATTTAGCGAGCATAATATTTTGTTTTGGATTATAATTTTGGTATTGGTTTTTCCATATGAATTTCGGATATGAATTTATTATGCTTGAATTTGGATTTATGATTTGTTTTTGAGAATATGAATTGATTTCGGAGATTAATTATGATTTATCTCGATTATGATTTGAGAAATGGATTTGTGATACTATTTTTTGGATATCGAGCTTTCGATATTTATCTCTGATATATGATTATTATTTGAAAATGTGATTTATGTGATTTTCGACGAATTATTTTCTGAGGTGATTTCCGTAATTCAATATTATATTTTATTCGTCGATTTTGATATTCTAGAATATTATCAGAGATGAGATTTTCGAGGAAATTATTTACACTTATTATTCTCACCGACTTATTTATGAATTTGAGAATATTTTGACGTGCGGGGCCATGTCATTGGAATATACGTATTTTTTGGATTATTTTCCTTCACCATACTCGAGTTGGTTATTATGTCTCCTTCTCACTTACTTTGTGTTTGTGAGTGAAGTCGAGGTAATTTATTTTCCTCCTCACGTGAGTAGTAGAGGTTGTTATTTCTCCTCCTCACATAATTTATATGTGAGGGAGTCAAGGGTAGAGCTTGATGGGCTCTGATATACTCATATAGTGATAATCGTTCTTCCCCATATGATATTATTATTTGACTAGTGAGACTGGCCCGATTTCTTCTAAATGGCGAGGCTAGTCTGTTTTTACGAGTTTTCATGTGACGAGAAATATATTTTAGGGTAAAATATTGTTTACTCCTTATACTTTTGCTTGAAAAACACTTCAGTCATTGACCTTCTAATTTCACATGTTTAGTCTCTGCACTTCAAAATTTCAGACCAATAGGTCCTTGCCATCTAAAAGTCGTGGCGAAATGTCTATTATACCCTCAGTTCTTTTTTTTTAATTAATTAATTATTATTTTTTTTTTGAAAAGGAATTTTTTTTTCCTTTCTTTCTGTTTTTTTTTTATTTTTTTCTGTTTTTTTTTCTTTCTTTCTTTCTGTTTGGAAAAAAATAAAGAAAAAAGAATTTTAAAAAAGAGAGAAATGAATAAATTTATTACAAAAAAAAGAACTGAGGCCATAATAGACATTTCACCGCGACTTTTAGACGGTAAGGACCTATTGGTCTAAAATTTTGAAGTACAGGGACTAAGCGTGTGAAATTAGAAGGTCAGGGACTAAAGTGTTTTATGGTCAAAAGCTCAAGAACTAAACAGTATTTAACTCTATATTTTATAAATCTGGCATGCATCGAAATTTTTGTAAATATTTCAAATTATGGGAAAGTTTAAAGTTCGTTCAATTAAATTATATTGTTAATTATTTTTATCAACTCACTCTAATGTGTTTTTAAATTACTTTCCCATGGGCCCTTTGTTTCAAATGCCCAGTTTGGAGGCGATATTAGTCGAGATCGGGCGTACATGGAGTTGAGGTATAGCTAGCACTACTTCCGCATTGTAGGATCTATCGATCCTTTTCCTCTTTTCATTTATTTTAGAATTGCTCTGATAACATACGAGAATTGTTTATTATGGAAATTGAGTTGTTGGTTTTGGGGAGCATGATGGCTCCAGAAGTATAAGGACGACGGTATGCTAGAAGTGTAATTTGAATTCTTTGCAGGTTAGGGTTGTTCATTTTTGGGGAAAGTTCTATTGAATTTTCTTGAAAAGTGGACCCCGCAGGGCCACCTGAAATTTCAGGGGGAAATTCTAGGTCGGGTCCTGTCACGGAGCTCTGCCTGGAGTAAGCCTGGTGGTCGGCCAGAGAAGGATGTTGAGAACGCTCCCCCCACCCCCCTCAGAAGGAGCGGGCCGCGCTGCAAAAGGAGGTCGATGGCATGGGAGCCGACGCTATTGTGGGTTTGGAACATGAAGTCCCCTGGAGGACTGCTGCTGGAGGTGCCCCTCATAGTGCTACTCTTAAGAAGAAGAGCCGGCAGAATGACGCCAAGGAAGTCGACAACGCGGTTGATATAGTGCCACTAGTCATTCGTCAAAAGAAAAAAGTGAGGCAGGATGCCCAGAAGGTCACAGTCGTTGTTTCCAGGGAGGTGCCTACCACCGGCCTGGATTCCTTTGTCTCATACGTTGAGTTCCTGACCTACACCGAGCAGGACTTGTTCTTTCATATTTGTGAGTGGCTCGGTTTTGGTGGTATGGACTGCACAGCACACCCCGCCGTCCTCCAGTAGTTGGCGTTTAGCTCGGCCTTTGGCCATTTAGTGGTCGAGCTGAATGAATTGTTCCTAGCGGCATCGATGCCGTCGCCCGCCAAGCGTTAACTGAGTGACGAAGTCAAAGGTCTACAAAAAGAGTTGGCAGAAAAGTTGAATCAATTGGCAGACTCCGACCACTCTCTGTCGAAAGCGGAGGTGGACTTAGTCGACATTCGGGGTAAGTTGGACGTTGTCGTTACCCAGGACATCGAAAGGAACACTTGGGTGTCACAACTGGAACAAGATATCACTCCCCTTCAGGAACAGTTGGCGACGAAGGTTAGGCGTGTGGACATAATACAGCGCGATGTTGCTGGCAAGGCTGAGGATGTCAAAAGGCTGGAGAGCGAAGTTGCCGGGACGATATCTGAAAAGCAGCAGGTTGGTGCCGCTGCCATTAAGACTTTCAAGCAGTCTTAAGAGTATAAGGATGCCCTTACAGCAGTTGGCAAAGAAGGCGCCGCCGCGAACTTCTAGCTACTGAATTGACTGGGGAAAAGCCGCTGCTCTGTCGATGGCCCGTGAGCCTCAAGGTCCGGTGGGGGAGGTTAGCGGTGGGCTAGATGTCGAACCGTGGGTTACTGGATCTGTGAGTGATGAATCTGTTGAAATGTTGCAGTACACTCCGTTAGCCACCGCTTCCGAGGTTTCGTGGGAGCAATTTTTGGCTATCCATACTCGGGAGGATGGGACTATAGTTACCCCAAGTCCTACTGCTCCTATGTCCAACCAAACAAGCTGCTCGGTAGTGCAAACAGCACAAGTTAACAGTGATGGCGCCGCCACCTCTTTAAGCAAGCCGTGAAGACTTTTCCTGATTTTGCTTTGTTGTTGTTGTTACTGCCACTTAGGCGTTTATCAGACAACTTTTGGTTGGGGAGTCCCAACCTAAGTTTTAAATGAGATTCTGCTTTTTCCTTTCATCTTGTGAATTTTTCTAAGTGTCGGGTTGCAGCTGGCAAACTCTTGCTGTCTTTCTTCAATTTGTTGGTGTACCGCTAGAGTTTATTATTATTATTATTCTTTTGTCTTTCAGTGAAACATTAAAGGAATTAAAATTGTTCAAAGTGCACGAAGTAGCGGACGTGGTTTAGGGTTTAGGGTTTAGAAAAGAAAGAGAGAAAGAGAAGACAAGATGTATAGCGGTCGTCTCCAACCTTAGCGGGAGACTACGTCCACTTAAATATTGCACTATATGTATTTGGGCATTGCGGTCCAACATAATTATAAGAGGTGTTGTAATGGGATGGATCCTAAGTGGGAGGAGTAGTCCCTTTTATATGGAATGGAGCCGCTCTCATTTACAAATTTTCCAATGTAGGATGTTAAAGTCCTATTCTAGTGCATAAAGGTTCATTATGGAGACAACTCAGCAAGGCCGGGAAGGTGGCTTCTCGGCGAGGTATTAGTCGCTTCAGACTACCGTAGCGTAGCTTGGACATCGGGCTACGGGATGCATGTCGCAGTTGGGTCCCACCATGACATGTGGGTCCCCCAAAGAGGGTGTTACATGTGTTTGGTCATATAGAAAATCCTCCATAATAGTGGAGGTATGTAAATCGGTTTACTTCATGTGGGTGATCAAAAAGCTTCTCTGGGCCTTGTCCTGCATTAATTAAACTTTGGCACTTGAGGAAGATGGTGAAATCGGTGATTCATCGTGAAAGCAAGCCTGTAGGGGAAGATGTGTTTGGTCGGACTAGTCCGCGTCGGGGAGGTCTCAAAGCCATCAATCTTAGTGATTCTCGGCGTTGGATAATGCCAATGCTAACGTGGAGAGAAATGTCTCAAGATCCAGGGCGGAGACGAGATCGCCTGCATCTTATATGTGCGGAGGCAATGGTGGCCGCAACAAAGATCGGTGCAAGAGTGGGTGTGCCCAATTTGAGTTGGGTGCCCAAATCACTGTTATGGCCCAACTTGAATTGGGGGCCCAAGTATGTTGAATGGCGCAAGTTTTGGGTGTCCATATCCATTGGGGTGCCCAAATCACTTTGAAGGCCCAATTGTGTTGGGGTGTCCAATTTTTTTTTGGTGTCCAAACAAAGTTGGGTGCAAAAATTAAATCCGGATTGGAAGCTTACAGTTTTGGGATCTAGTTCTATGGGGTTTTGAATTTGGGATCCAGGAGGTTGGACCCAGCCAAATCCCCTAGCTTCAACTTGTATGGCAAGGAGAGCTTTTAGTTTTTTGTTTAACTATGCATATGTACTGGGTTCTAGATTTTTCCTAGTTATAAGCTTGCTCTCATTTATGAGCACTGATTGTTTAATGAGTGGTCCTAACATGGTACGTCCTAGACTTGTCCATAGATGACCGTATTATTCTACCTTGAGCTAAATGAGAATTATCTTACTTGATTCTAAAAATACATTTTCAATGATATTAGTCGAGAAATTCATATAGCTTCTATCAATTAAATCGATATTTTTGCTATATGTCCTCGATAATTGAGTATATTGGATATGACAAACTATTGAATAACGTGTACAATTCCAGTTTAATCCAAGCTTAATGGTCTGTCGGCCAAAGGGTAACCAAGTGTCTCATCACTCAATCTAATTCATCGATGTATTTCTATATATAGACACAAACATATGAATCATGAATAGTATTGGGGCATGGACACATTCGACTTCCAGAATCTAATCCAGATCGAGTTGTTAATTAGTGGCCTCTAAACAACTACTTGAGCTAGAGTATATATATATGTCACAAATAGACACTATTAATTGTATCAAGATTTTTTTAAAACTCAATACTTGATAAGTGTTTAAGTTGAGACAATATCAGTTGGTGGCGGAATTTGAAACTTCTTTTTTGTGTTTGGAGGGGGTGCTTAGTAATTTTTTTTTTCTACAATTGAAATTCACTATCAAATTCAAATACAAACAAATATTGAATAACAAGAAAAAGAAAAAAAAAATTTCAAAGCCATACCAAGCATGCATTAATATTCTCCTTTAAATGCACACATTAATTTATATTTTATAGAATTCTATGAGATGCATAAGGCTATTAATTAAGGTAATTATTATAATTATCTTTTTACAAGGAATAATCAATGTTAAAAATTCAATTTGAGGGGGCCATAATTATAAATTTTAGTCTAAATAATTTAATTATGATAAGGATACTAGCTAAACAATGAGATTATAGCATTTTCCAAAATAATTTGGAGGGGGGTCAGGGCCCACTCCAACCTCCAAATAGTTCCGCCATAAACAATGAAATTATAGCATTTTCCAAAATAATTTGGAGGAGGGCCAGGGCCCACTCCAACCCCCAAATAGTTCCGCCATTAATATCAATGCAAGTCACGCTTCTCATTTTTAAACAATAACACTATATATATATCAAAATTGTAAACTTACAATTTACAAATACGAAGATTAATTGCAATCTAACTAAAACAAATAGGCTAAGTACCTGCACCACCCTCATTAATTGTAGAGTTGTTTGGGTTTATGCACGCATTTGTACTTACTGTACATGCACTACACTATAAAGAGTGTGTGTGTGTGTGGGTGTTCGATTATTTGGATTGGATGAGGAGTTGTTTAATACAAATAGCTATTAAAGTAACAAATAAGTAGCACCAAAGCACAGTATATAGAGAGCCTGTATCCATGTCGTACGTAGTTACTACAGATCGAATCCCAGTAGTTAAGCAATCATTTTTTCCTTTGTCTGCTGTTGAGCATACTTGAAGGACATAATAAATCAGAAACGATATTAATTAGATAGCTGATTATCTAACTAGGGTTAATCATAGCCGGTGGTGAGCCACAAAGTTGACCCACCTCTGCAACCATATTCGATACCAACAAATGTAGTTTATGTTGTTAGGTCGAACGCTATGCTAATTTTGTTTATGATAAAGTAATTTGTGGTTTACATCTAAAATCAATTGACGCAGTGATAGAACTGAAACTTCTTATTAGGGGGGTCAAAAATATTGATCAATTTTTCTTTCTACAATTGACATTTATTATAAAATTCGAAAACAAACAAATATTGAATAACCAAAAAAGGAAAAGTATTTTTTCTTCATTTTTGATGCCAAAATATTAAGCATGCTTTAATATTTTCCTTTAAATGCACTCATCTAATTAATGTTTTATAGAATTCTATAAGATACATAAGTCAATTTATTAAGGTAATTATTATGATTATCTTTTTACATGGAATAATTAGTGTTAAGACTTCAATTTGAGAGGCATTTAGACTTTGATTATGAAAAAATTACAAACCAACCAATAGAATAATATATTGTTTAAATCATTGGGGAGGTCAGGGCCCACTTCGGCCTCTATAAAGTTCCGTCATTGAATTGACGATAAATAGAGTGACCTGAATCATTATAAACTCATAGGTAAGGTCTTCATTTTCTCATGCGGGATGTATACTCTCAACAATCTACAACCCAATTAATCCCTGTACGCATGCAGCCCCTACTTCGAATTGATATATATTCTTGCCACGTCCATTATCCATTCTCCTGCATATTCCTCTATACATATATGTGTGTGTGAGTGTTGTTCGAAAAAACACAAGGACATTCATGTGAGTCTATTGTCCTTGTGCATCCTGGCAATCCATCGATGTTTGTACTACTAGATTCTTGAGTTTCAGTAAATCTCTGAAGCATGCAGGGGCAGAACTAGGATTTAAACACTGAGGGGTCTAGAACTCGAGATAGAAATTTAAAAAAAAATCCAAAAATAAATAAATAAATTATATACAATATAATTCAGAAGTAAACTATAAATTCGAAACACAACCATATATAACTCTCATTTCAAAACTAAAAAAACCAACTATAAGAATGAAAAAAAGCAACTAAATTTTTAATTTATATGTCAATGATTTGTATTACAATAAATTTTATATTATTTTATTACACTTATATAAAGGATTGATCATCACGTGCTTTTGGGGGGTCCACTACATGAAGAGAAGGTTTCTCCCTCATGCATATATATCTGTATATCTGACACAAAGCTTGGGGGGGGTCCCGGACCCCGCCGGACCGTAACACAGCTCCTGGAAGCATGACCCGTGGTTCTGGATTGTGGAGAAGGGTTTGCGACGTCACACATTCTCCAGGTCCAAAGGGATCCAGCGCCCAACTACCGACTCTCCCTGGAATTGCGTTATGGTAAGTGAATTAGAAACCAAAAGTAACAGTACGTACGTCCATAGTTCAGCGTACTTTATTAGATGTTATTTCGGAATTTTGAGTTTAGAGTTCCATTAATCATTAGTATAGAGAGCAAAGTGGGAGTCTTTTATCACTCTCATCATCAAACTGTGGGCACAGGAGGATTAGATTAATTCCAAGGAGAAAATATTATAGAGGATCAATAGAGAAATACTTTCTGGTATAAAAACTCAGAATTAGACTCCCACGCAAACTGTAAAGAGTATAATTGCTAATGAAGGTAGCCAGGTTAGCAGCTCTGCTTAACACGCATCCAAAAGTGGACACGTGTTTAGTTAGAGTAGTCTTAAGGGTCTGTTATAAGGCTCTCTGTTGGTATAAATTAAACCTCTTCATCATGTTAATCAGCTCAGCCTTGTATAATTACCATTTATAACAAAGATAGTAGATGTTCATCGTCTTTTCTTCTTCCTTCAGTTTGTTCTTGATTTCCTGCAAATTTTCATCATCATCACTAAAAATCTAGCAGAAATTCCTTAACAATTAACTGATTAATTACTAATTCAGGATATCTGTGTATAACAATATGAAAAATTATTTGAGAATCTTCATGGCAATTGACGTCGACAATGGACCATGAGACCTTCACTACCAATATATAGCTAGGCAATCTATGTCAGCTTAGAGAATAGCTGACTAGGTTTTAATTAACTGATTTGGATTCGGACTGGGTAAACTTGGAGAATTGCTGGAGGGTAGACTCATCAGCCCTGTAGTGGTTCTGAGTGAATCCGAGTAGCTTGGCCCAAGTGAAATCCTGGTATTTCCTTGTCCCTACTTCAGTAACAAGTTCCTCTGGAGGTTTCACCACCTTGTCATCCTTGGGGCACAAAAAGAATGCCAAAGATCTCCTCTCCTTTACTGCGTTCACACTCGCCCGATGCAGGCAGCTCTTGTACAATCCATTCGATAGTGCCTGTAACATGTCCGTACACAATGATTCGAGCGAGCTCAAACACTAAATGGTTTTTTAGTCAGTTCATAAATTCAGATTAGGGCACCATTGCATGCATGCTGACATATATGAGAAAGTACATTATTAATCTCACATTTAAAAGAATTTTGTATTTATATTTAGATATTTCATCCTGAAAAATCTCCATTCATTCGTTATAATGTACATATTTTCTCCATTAATGGTTTTGAGCACCTATCCTTGCCTGCCAAGTGCAATGAGACCGAGTAAAATCATTGTAATGTGATCCATTGATTTGGTACTCTTGAAAAGCTAGCTAGTTAATTTAGTAGTTTCTCGATCCATATAGCATAGTCCAACATGCAAAAACTTATCTCGATCATCTTACACAATCTGGGGTCGGCCACTATCTAGCTAGTGATCTGGTATCTATCTCTTATAATATATATGGGTTGTCTCTCGACTCAAATATGTTGTTTAATTAAGGTTGGATTTGAGATTTTAATGTCTCTAGGCGAAATTTAAACGATTCCCTACTAATCATAATTTCAAATTACTATGAGTGGTACTAGTTATCTCATGTACTATCTAAAGTCTAGCTAGGTTAAGATATGTACCGTGAAGGTGTCACCAATGTTGATGACCAGAGCACCTTGAATGGGTCTCACAGATTGCCAATTGTTGTTGACAAACACTTCAAGCCCCCCAACTTGGTCTTGGTGAAGAATGGTTAGGGATGTTGGATCACAATGAGGACCAGTCCCAAAAGAAAGGCTTGGCTCTTGGCAAGTCGGATAGTAGTTGCACCTCATGATAGAGTGACCATCCTCAAAGAATTCCCTGTAGTGCAAGCGCTTCACTCCTAAGGTGATTGCCAGTAGCTCCATTATTGAAAGAGCCAAACTCTTCATTGCTTCACAGTATTTTTGATACACCTTCCTGCAAATTTAATTAAATTCGCAAAACCAAATTAATATATATTGCATTTACATGTATGATTTAGTATTCATCGTGCCTTAAGAGCAAACACGTTGTCTAACTACGTACTAGCTGGACAGTGTGTGTATTATATTAGCTAATACAAGGCTGGACCTTTAAATGGATCGGGTTTAGAGTGAATCGACCTAAATCTGAATTTGATTATTAACAATAAAATTCAACCCAATCCAATCCGAAATCTAGCAGATCGTTAATAACTCAATCTAAATCCATATCTAGTGGATTAAAAGATACCCGGTCAACTAGTATGACTGTTATTATAATTAATGAATATTCTTAAATTTTAAATAATAATATTAATTTTTGTTTTATCATGATACATTGATACTTCGTAAAATAAAATATTGTAATAAAATGAAGAGTATCACCCAATGTTGAATTAAATAACCAAGATACGACTTAAAACAATACACCACGGTAAGCAAAATATTGTATTTATAAAACAAAGGGTTAAATAATCATAAAAACATATTGCATTATTAATAGATCATATCAACCTAAATCCGTGTTTGATCAGTTTAATAAACTGATTAACGGATCCGAACCATTGTCGAGATTAATAAATCAAATGTTCAATCTAAATCCGTTCAATGACCATGAATTTGGACCAAATCCAAATAAAAATCCGGTCTATTAAGGGGTCTAAATACAACTATTTAAACACCCTACATTTGTTGATCGAACAATGGAACAAAAACAGTTAATAATTATGACCATTCATATGGTATGTTGCTCTCTTGCATGACTGTTCATTTGAACGAAGTCAAATATAATTCGACAAACTGATATACATTAATTAATTTGACAACATAATATATCATAATAATTATTGTGTCTTGCAAAGAAAAAAAAATTACTCAGTAATATAATTACTTGTATACCATATTACTTACCCAGTCTCTTCAAAACTATCCCCTAATTTGGATTTAAAGAAATCCGCCACAACTTTCTCCGAGCCATTGTCATGGAAGCCGAAAGACAATGTCTCCTTCCAGGGAAGTTTGGTGGAGAATCGGTCGGCATGGGAGCCGGAATAACCCCAAGGGCTACCGGGGACTCTCTTGATCCTCAACTTCTCGCTAACGGGGAGGTGAAAGAACTGATCCAAATGGTCGTCAGCGAGGTTGATGAGGCTGGTGTCCACACCGTGGTTGGTGACTTGGAAAAAGCCATGGCTTAAGCAAGAAGCCCTAATTAGCTTGGCAGCATTCTCGATTGCCACACCGTCACCCTTGAAGAAGCCCTTGAGATCAATCAGCGGTTCATTGAGCTCTTCGTGAGCCGCCACTAAGTCGGCTTCTGGCCAAATGAAACCACTGGGAACATGCGTTTGCCGCTGCAAAAAGGAAGAGTCAACAGGGCCAAGGTTGGTTTGTTGAGCATGGAGCTTTGATGGCGATGACAAAAGGATAGAGGCCATACTGGTAGAGAGAGAGAGAGAGAGAGGGAAGGAGGGAGGGAAGACTGCTGCTTTTATAGCAGGAAAAGAATAACTTTCCTATTATATTTTAGGACATACAGGAAATTACAGAGCTCTATCGGGATTCTGCAGATTATTGTTAGAAAAAAAAAAAAAAACTCTTTTGTAATGACAACAAAATAAATTCTTTGCCATTCATGTATATTTTTAAATCAAACGAATGGTAATTAATATTTCCTTTCAGTTATGTGGCATGGCAAAGGCTATACAAATGAAATCAATTTGTAGTCTTATACTGTCATACAGATACATTTGTACATGTTCTCCATACAAACTGTTAACAGGTAAGTTTCGTTATTTTCCAATCAAAATAATAGTATTCTTTGAACAAAATTCTGTCGGAATTTTGATTTTGATTATTGTTTAATGAATTGTCAATCTTCTTTTTTTTTAAAAGAAATGAATTGTCAGTCGAGTGGTTCTAGTTAGACCTCCAAATTTGATGTGTGAAACTCTCTTACTTTAAAAAAATTAAATTCACTTTTCTTAATACTTAAAAAGCTAAGTACACATACTTAATTTTACCAAAACACCATTGAACAATTAAATTTGTAATTTCAAATTTTCTTTTTTTTAATCTCTATCAATTCAACCACGAAGAATTTCGTGAGGGAGTTGCCTACATTTTTTTTGTGTGTTTTTAATGGCAAATCTGAAAGTGATTCTTAGAGGGGACAAACAAGTAGACAATTACAAAGACTTCTTGTTAATCCAGATCATAGTTTTTTTGTTTTATTTTTTTTTTGCAATATGGATGGTTCTAAAAAAGACTTTGGTTCTGAAATAAATAATATATATCGATTAAATCTTATTAAAATGAGTTGATCTCAGATCTTAATTAATAATAACTACACCAAAATACTCAATGAATTATAAGAAAATTTCAAACCAAATTGTTTTGAATGTATTTTTGTATTAAATGATGGAGCCATGCATAGAAATTAATTATTGTTACTTAATTATTTTAGGTAAATTATAAAATTATATAGGTAAAATAAGAAAATTCTGAAGAAAAAGATAATTTATTAAATCTTATATTAATTGGGAAGGTAAGAAGAGTATCTTTTTTTTTTTTTTCTTTTTTCTTTTTTCTCTTTGTCCATATTTGTATTTTTTCATATGTGTTGACAAAGTGTACTGATAATTGAAAAAAAAAATGGAGATCCAAATATCAAATTTGAAGGTTTCAAGAACCACCTTTGTCTAGGAGAAAAACTATCATTAAGGTAAGATAAATGGCTCTAATATTAAGGTTCAATGAAAACTGCTTTTAAATATTGGGTAGGTGACATTTCATATGGACACTAATTAATGACTTAGTATATACTAGCATTTCTCCATACATGCTCTGTATGTGCAACTTTTTTTTTTTTTTAAGAAAATAAAAAAGAAAAGAGTTGGTTATCGCAGATAAAAGATAATGGAGGAAGAAAAGCGGGTTGTGGATAATTTTTTTTGTTTATTTTTTTAATAAAAAAATATTTTATAAATGTCTTAATTATTCTTCTGATTTAATTAATTATCAAATTTTATTAATCTTCTAGGTGTTTTAGGAAATCAGAAATTGAGAGAAATTCGCTGTGTATTCTCATTGATAATAGGAACCTCTTTATATAGAGGATTACAATGCATAGAATCTGAACATACAAGGAAATTAATTATACATTGAATAGGATTCTAAATCCTTCTATAACCCTATTACCACTAGGTCAAGTAACCTAGAGTTTGGACCAGAAACATAATCTGGATTTTCTTGAACACTCCCCCTTGTGTCGCCCAAACGTGGTGCTTCTCTCGTTGCCTCATTAAAAATCTTGCCGAGTAACAAAAACCCAATGGGACAAAAATAATCTCCGTCGAAGGGGAAAAAGAGTACAACACACTCTTCACGTTTCGAGACCATACATGTATACATCTCCCCCTGATGTCTGCACCTCCCCCTGATGATTACGATCATGGGAGTTCAGATAGTTTCCGCAAGCCAATTCTTGACACATGTTTCTCGAACGTGGATTTAGGCAATGAATTAGTAAACAAGTCTGCCACATTATCCTCATATCGAACCTGGTTTACTTTGATCTTGAGGAGCTTCTGTTGGTGCTGATTGTAGAAGAATTTGGGCGATATATGCTTGGTGTTGTCGCCTTTGATGTAGCCTTGCTTCATTTGTTCAATGCAAGCAGCATTATCCTCATAAATGCTTGTTGGCTCATCTGTGGTAGACTTCAAACCACAATGACTTCGAACATGCGTAATTATGGATTGTAACCATATACATTCACGAACTGCTTCGTGAAGAGCAATAATCTCTGCATGATTCGAAGAGGTAGCGACTAAGGTCTGCTTTGTAGACCTCCACGATATCGCGGTGTTTCCCATGGTGAATACATAACCAGTTTGGGAACGACCTTTGTGTGGGTCAGAGAGATACCCAACATCAGCAAAACCTTCCAAAACACTTATATCGTTTTGGGATAGGGAGAGGGAACGCAGTCCACCATGTGTGGTGTTCCGGTTATTTGATAGGTCCGAATCCATCATCTCTCTGTAGGGATAGAATAAGCCCATATTGATGGTACCACTTAGGTATCGAAAGATATCTTTAACACCAGTCCAATGGCGTCGTGTTGGCGCGGAGCTATATCTAGCTAACAAGTTCACAGCGAATGAGATGTCCGGTCTCGTGCATTGTGCTAAGTACAATAATGCACCTATTGCACTTAGATATGGCACTTCTGCCTCTAACATTTCTTCGTCGTCATCTTTTGGACGGAATGGATCTTTCTTTGGATCAAGACTACGGACGACCATTGGGGTGCTTGAAGGCTTAATCTTATAAGTATTGAAATGCCTAAGCATCTTTTGGGTATAAGCTGATTGATGAATCAGAATACCATGTTCATGGTGCTCAAGTTCCAAACCGAGATAAAACCGTGTTTTCCCAAGATCTTTCATCTCAAACTCGGATTTCAAGTGTTCAGCGGTTTCCCTTAACTCTTGAAGGGTGCCAATTATATTCATGACATCGACATAGACCACTACTATTGTAAATCAGGAACTTGTCCTTTTTATGAACACACATGGGCATAGTTCATTATTGACATATCCCTTCCCAATCAAGTAGTCACTCAGACGGTTATACCACATCCGTCCGGATTATTTCAATCCATAGAATGAGCGTTTTTATCTTATTGCCAACGCGCTCCGTGGTTTATAGCCACTTGATTTGGGTAACTGAATTCCATCTGGAACTTTCATGTATATTTCCATATCTAGATCCCCATATAGATACGTTGTAACCATGTCCATAAGCTGCATGTTCAGTTTTTCAGAAACTACCAAACTGATAAGGTAGCGGAATGTAATGACGTCTATTACGGGAGAATAGGTCTCCTTGTAGTCGATTCCAGGGTGTTATGAGAAGCCTTGCGCCACAAGGCGAGCTTTGTACCTTACAATCTCGTTTTTCTCATTACGCTTTCTAACGAATACCCATTTATGACCAACTAGTTTGGTGTTAGGCGGTATTGGTACAATTTGCCAAATACCTTTCTTTTCGTTAGAGAATCAAGTTCTGCCTGGATCGCATCTTTCCATTTTGGTCAATCAGCTCTACGTTGGCATTCATCAACGGAGCGTGGTTTGATGTCATCAGTCTCAATAATCTCACGCGCTACTGAATACGCGAATACATCATCAATGATAATGGAGCTTCTTTCCCACGTCCCATGTACACTAGTGTAATTCATAGAGATCTCTACGTTCTCAGGGATTGGTTCTGACATTGAGGCGTCCCCCAATGATGTCTCTTGGACATAACCATAATCCGGAACATTCTCATGGGACGGATTTTAAGTATCGATGATCAAAGGATTTGTTTGTGCCTCATTCGCTCTTTTTCTAGGGCGAGTATCCTTCGAACCAATTGGTCTACCACGCTTCCTTGCGGGACATGCGGCCATAAATGCCACATCATTGCCATGCTGGGCAATGGCGCCATCTCCTGGTGTCACGGGAGTGGCGTTATGTCCATTATTAGGGACATCAATCCTTGCAGGCACGTTTGCAGTAGGTATGTGTAATCTCGTCACTTTGGCAACATCAGAAAAACGCATCAGGCAGAGTGTCTGCTACGTTCTGGAGCTCGATTATTCTTCGCACTTCAAGTTTGGACTATGCGGTACGGGGATCGAGATGAGACATAGTGGGGACAGACCCCGACAATTCATGTCGTTCCTGTTGAACATTTGTGTTCTTATCTCCCCCTAACGACGGGAAGACTGTCTCATCAAAGTGACAATCCGTAAATTTAGCGGTAAAGAGATCGCTTGTCAAGGGTTCAAGATAGCAGACGATAGTTGGAGATTCATAGCCAACATAAATGCCCATTCGTCATTGTGGACCCATCTTTGTACGCTGTGGCGGCGTAATAGGCACACAAATAGCACACCCAAAAATGCGTAAGTGCGAGATATCAGGCTCGTACCCAACTGTAACACATAATAAGATTGAGTTGCAGTAGGTCGTAGACGAATGAGCCTCGCTGCATGCAATATTGCATATCCCCAAGTAGAAACAGGAAGACTGGTGCGCATTACCAATGTCCGAGCTATCATTTGTAGTAGTTTGATAGTAGCTTCTGCGAGACCATTTTGGGTATGAACATGAGGAACTGGATGCTCAACATCAATCCCCAATGACATGCAATACTCATCAAATGTTTTCGATGTAAACTCCCCAGCATTATCAAGTCGAATTGACTTAATTGGATGGTCGGGGTAGTGAGCCCGTAGACGGATAATCTGGGCAAGGAGTTTAGCATAAGCAGCATTGCGAGTGGACAACAGCGCGACATGTGACCAGCGTGTCGACGCATCAACCAATACCATAAAGTATTTAAAAGGTCCGCATGATGGTTGAATTGGTCCACAGATATCCTCTTGGATTCTCTGTAAGAACGAAATAAGTATTTTGGGATCCTTTCCGTAGGATGGTCTCGGTCCTAATTTTCCGAAATGAACAGGCTTTGCAGAATGAGCGAGGGGCCTTAGAAGCAACCAATGAGGATTTTGGTTAGGCCGAAACGTCTGTAACGCTATTAGAAGCAAAATGTGTGACTACATCTCCCATGATGACGTTAGAGCTATGTAAATTGGTTTGTGTGGCGTCATTGCCACTAGGAAGGATAACCATGGCGTCAAGCTCATGGTTGGCGCCATTTGTGGCGTCATCACAAGGGACAAGAGCGGCCTTGCGGCGGCCCAAGACAGCAGCAGCGCCTGAGGCTGCAGTTTTTGCGGTCTTGGTAAGTCCGGGAATCAATGTTTGATTCTTACTTCTTCTCATTC
Source organism: Rosa persica (assembly GCA_025331145.1). Classification (NCBI taxonomy): domain Eukaryota; kingdom Viridiplantae; phylum Streptophyta; class Magnoliopsida; order Rosales; family Rosaceae; genus Rosa; species Rosa persica. The sequence goes on along the minus strand of WFKR01000006.1, from coordinate 48,232,860 downwards.
TGAAGAATGGATGTCCGTGTGAAGTCTTTAGTATACGGAGCATCATATCACGACCAGGATATCCTAGTCGGTCATGCCAAAGCCAATATGTGTCTGAATCCAAGAGATCTTCTCTTATGACATTATTGGATTCAATTGGTCGAATTGTAGTGACATAAAGTCAACTAGATTGAAACGTAAGCTTCTCTAAGATGCGTTTTCTGCCGCAATCATTAGAGGTAATGCAAATGAATTATATTCCATTCTTATTATGCGTTCCCGCATGAAATCTGTTGGCTCTTATATCTTTAAAACTTAATAAGGTTTGATTTGCCTTAGAAGCGTAGAAAGCTTCAGTGACTTTAATCAAGGTGCCATTTGGTAAAAGGAATTGGGCTATTCCATGTCCTTGAACTAAACCTGATGGCCCATCCATTGTAGTCACAGAGGAATATGTAGGCAACATCTCTAAGAATAATTGCCTATGTCGTAGAATGGTGTGCGTAGTCGCACTATCCGCGAGACATTGTAGTTCATCCATTCCTAAAAGAAAAGCTCAAAATTAAAAAGGAGTCATAAAGAAAAGAACTCAACTTTTATTGATAAGCCAAACAGAATTACACCATCGTTTAATCAAAGAAGATCTAATCCGAAAAGAAACTAGCTAATGTATACAATGGCAGTCATCTAACTTCTTTCGGTAATTTCAATGTAAATATGACCAGGTGAGTAGAGAGATGTCGGTGGAGCAAGGCTCGCTTAAGTACCACTTATCTCAAAACCTTCCTAGACATCACATTTACAAGGAGTACGCCTACTTTGAAGTAAGATTAAACCATTGGCATCTACTACAAATAATATGACAATTGCCTACATCTCTTGGAAAATAAAAAGACTTAATCAAAATCGTCAGTTTCTGGGTCTTGATCTTTGTAGTCTTCCACCCTTAGATTGAGATCGCCATCTTGATCTTCTTGTTCCATGTAGTTGGCCTCCCTTGCTTCACGATACATTTTGTATGCGTTCGCAACGTTCTGGGATGCACTACACTTCCTTGCCCAATGTCCACTTGATCCACATCGAAGACAAACATCTTTATGGTTAGGCTCCCTTGATCGAGGTGCATTTGATGCACGAGTTGGACGACCATTGTTCTTGGTGGTGTCACCACCATGGCCGAGGCTCCGCCTCTCTCTCTCTTCACATGTTGACCTCCACGGTTCCGTGCACGCCTATCTTGGCGATTTCCTTCCTCTTTTGGGCGAGAATATGGACCAGAACATCTAGAATTGTCCCGACTCTTAGGGTTTCGCTCCTTGCGTCCTCCCTTCGGGACACGACTATAATTAGACTCCGGAATAGACTTAGTTCCCACAGGTCTAGCATTATAGTTCTTCATAAGAATATTGTCGTGCTTCTCAGCTACGTTCATGGCGCCTATGAGCTCATGAAATCTTGTGATACGTCCTGCATTCATATCAATCCGATAATTCTTCGAAATCATCAGGGCAGAGACGGGGAAGGTAGAGAGAGTCTTCTCGATCAACATCGTGTCAGTTATGGTTTGTCCAAAGAATTCCATCAAGGACTTGATACGAAGGGCTTCCGAGTTATAATCAAGCACGGACTTGAAGTCATAGAAGCGGAGGCTATGCCGTCTCACTTCTAAATCAGGAAGCAGGGAGTCACGAACGTTGCCAAATCGCTACTCAAGTTCCACCCATAGTTTTCTGGGGTCTTCCTCATTGAGTTATTCACTTTGGAGAGCATCATTCATGTGCCTTGTCATGAGAATTATGGCCTTGGCTTTATTTGCTTTGAAAGCACGAAGTTGCTCTACAGAAAGCATGTTCTGACTAGGCTCTTAGATGGTTTTCAGAAGTCCATCAGCCTTAAGATGTTGGCGCACATCTCGGACCCACCTATGGTATCCTGCGCCAGTTGTCTCTAGTGGAACAAAGTTCAACTTATTCAGGTAACTCATCCTGAAAAACAACACAAGATTAGGGTTAGTTTCGGAGCATAAAAGGCTACCACGAAAACAATAAGAATTTCTGAGCGTAGTCGCTTCCAAGAAATTAGGGATTTCTGAGCGGAGTCGCTCCTAAGAAAATCCGATTCCAAGAGGGGTTTTGGATTAGATCAAAACAATGATGTATGTGGTCGATCGTTTTTCTTCTTAACAAACTCTAAGTTTGGAGGACTCTACAAGCTCCAAGCTTGGAGTGAGCACGAACCCCCACAGTTCGGCTTTAGGTCTCCCCTATGAAGAAGAAAGGGGGGTAGAAGAAGGGATGTTGGAAGTCCCCGAGAAAAGAAGAAGAAATTGAAAAACTTCAAAAACTGGAACTTTTAGAAAAATTTACCTTGAAAAGTTGCTGGAAATCTTGACTGGAGAAGTCCTTTGAAGGTGGCAGGAAAAATGTCACCTGGGGTCGCCGGAAAAGTGGCTAGAGACAGGTGGTGGCCGGACCTAGGCTGGGTTGTGCGGGGCTGCTGCAAGGATTGTGCAGGGGTTGTGCGGAGGCTGCCGGCAGATGCTGCAGGGGTGTAGGCAGGTGCCTCGGCAGTTGTCAGCAGATGGTGCAGGGCTGCGTGCGGGGCTCGGCAGGAGTAGGCGAGGTCTTGCAGGGGCTGCGCGCAGGTGTCGGCAGGTGTGCGGAAGGCTCTCGGCAGATGCGCGCAGGGCTCGGCAGATGCGCGCGGGCTTCTCGACAGATGCACTGGGCTCTCGGCAGATGCGCGCAGGCTTCTCGGCAGATGCCCGCGGGGCTCTAGGCAGATGCAGGGGTCGGTTCAGCTTTTTCTGATGGCCAGTTCAAGTAGATTCCGGCCGGTTCCGGTGGTTCCGCAGCCGGTCCTGGGCTCCTTAGGACTAGGTCTACGGTATGTGGGGCAGTGGTTACAGGATTTTGAAGGTTACGAAAATATGGTTTTCAGGGTTAGGGCTTCGTACTGATAACGTGTTTTAGGGAATCAGAAGTTGAGAGAAATTCGCTGTGTATTCTCATTGATAGTAGGGACCTCTTTATATAGAGGGTTACAATGCATAAAATCTGAACATACAAGGAAAGTAATTCTACATTGAATAGGATTCTAAATCCTTCTATAACCCTATTACCACTAGATCAAGTAACCTAGAGTTTGGGTCAGACACATAATCTGGATTTCCTTGAACACTAGGATCATTTCTGTCAAAATTCTTGAATTTAACTAACAAACATTCTTCTCTTAATAATAGTATAGATATAAAGGATTTGAATTTTGAAAATAAGGCTACATTTCGTATGTGAAATCTATGAGGATTTGAATTTCGAACTTAAGGCTAGATTAGGTAAAAAACAAAACCTTATACATCTATACAGGTGTACTTGAAAGAAATTACAGTGTGCAACTCTTCCAAAGAGAAATATAAAGATACAACCTAAGTAGTTCAACAAACCATCTAAATTGCTTATTAAACAACCCTCCTTCCCTCTATCTTATCTTCCCTCCACTACTCCCTCCGTCCATCCAGCGCCACGGTGTGGGTTTGAGAGGCAAATATTTTTGGGGTTAAGATAGAATCACAGTCACTTCTTATAAGTTTGTTTGCTTTTTCACTTGTATTTATTTTTTTATTAATAATATAAAATGGAGGGATGAGCGGTAGATTCTCGGATGTAGTGGATTTTTTTTGCCTCTATAAAGAGGGTAGACGCCTCACACGAAAACCGCTAACAAAGGCTAATATCACATAATTCTTTATATATTAAAAAAATTGTTACTTTGTTTGCTTGATTCAAATGAATTTACGAAAAATTTGAAATGATCCACTCATGTACTTATGTTTTGTTTGAAAAGGTAAATACGACTCTCATCACATATTTCATTGATCATACAAGTATTGCTCCTCATTTTCGTGTTTTTAGGTTTTCATGTTGCTACCGCAAGTCTTACCCACGCTCATAGCCTCATACTAATAATAAGTAAGTAATCTGTTTTTGAATTAATGAGATCTTCTTTTTTTTCAAAAATAAAATAAAATAATCTATTGGTATTATACCAAAATGATAATAATATACTTGGTACCATGTAGGCAAGGGCGGAGCCATGGGTGGCTAGCCTGTGCTATAGCCCAAGTGACATTATGAAACTTCTATATAGATTGTGTATAAATCTTATGAGTTTCTTATATATTTACATATTATGGAGCTTTCTAGCTACCCGAGAGAACTATTCTGCTTCCGCCATTGCATGTAGGTGCAGCCAACTCAATACATCTATAGACAAGGGATAAGAGGCAGGAAATACTAGTTGCGCAACATATAATTAACTAGTACCGTTCTGCCTTATTTCTTTATGTAACAACAAACTGTGTATTTGAGCAAAATTAAAAACTATACCAACTATAATGCATAGAATCACAACTATAGTTTTGGATGACATCGAACCTAGTTGAAATCAGGGCCGGCAAAACATATATGTTCCTAACCAGGAAACGAAACTTGCATGTACGCTTAAGGGTTATTAGTTTTTGCATGATCAATGTATTAATTTATAATTGATCTTCAGCGCCTCTTGGCAGGTATTTTGGATCAGTCCACTGATCGAGTTCATATATAGATAGACTGATAAAGTAATCCAAGTGCTGATTGAAGTAGACACTTTCAGCTATTGGCCAATGGCTATGTAACTATCACACTCATAGCAGAGGATTATTCTTTAATTCATTGGCTTCTCCCCTGTTAGCTCAATTCACTGCTTACTTCAGTACCAAACTCTTAATCATATCACTTCCTTTTCTCTGGGAAAGAAATTAAGTAAACTAGCTATTTGGTCGTATTATGATTTCGTTCGGTTCCATGGTTGTGCGTAAATTGTTCCAGAAAGAGAGGGCAACCGCTGGTATTATTAAGAGTTATTAATCTACAGTGAAGAGTGCTACAGTTTGCAGAAAGCGGCTTCTGGCTTCCAAAAGCAAGGGTCTCTAGGCTTATGCTTTTCGGCGAAAAAAGCCATGGCGTCTGTTAGAAGCCGGGTGAAGGAGGAGTTACCAAACGCTAAAGGCTGTATGCTTATAAGCGGGGGAAGCAAAAAAGCCCCCCCCAAACGCAGCCTGAGTTTGTCATTTATCATTCACACATCAATTCGATTTTTAAGCAATAGAACATCAAACATTTGTTGCAAGAACACCATCATAAGATACGATACAATATATTGCGAGTACAGCCCAAGAAATCAAACCAAACAAATATACAGAAGAGGGTTTAATCCATTCAAACCACGCTAAACCCATAATTAATGAAGGAAATCAAAACTTTTCTATATGCACTAGCACACTGAACAAGAAATTCTACAAGAAAATAAAACAATCCAAAGAGATTAGAGGGTTATCAATGTCCTCAGGAACAGACTCCATGTAACGGTCATGAGCCAGAGCTTCTCTAACAGCAACTTCATCGATTTTGGAACTGATCCTGTGAATCCTTGTCTGTGTCTCTCTCGCAGGACTCTTCAAACAAGGCCGAGCCATTAACCCACTTGGGTTGTTGTTCGGACTAGCCGGCCTAAGATTTGAGCCCTTTTTTGGCGGGTTGGCCATTACTGTTACCCGGTTCTTCTCTGAAACATTGAACCTTCTACTCGGAGACGGTGACCTCAAGCTTCTAGAATATGCAGAGATCACGGGCTTCTCGGGCTCTTTACGGAAGCTCTTCTGTCGCTTCAGAGTTGGTGAAGTACTTGTCCGGACTCTCTTCTGCGGTGTCGTTTTAGTACACCCATTTCCTCTGTTTATTGGGCTCGGCTGCTGCTGTTTTTTCAACGTTGCCGCTGCAACTGGTTTTTGTGCTTCCTTGATTGAAGCAATGCGAGATATATGCTGGTTTTCTTTGTAGCAAGACCACAAGAACTCGTTTGAAAATGATCTGTCGATCTTTGAACTGCTCGAAACTGAAGAAGCGCTGCTTGACAAGGTTGAGCTCGATGAGCTGATGGTGGAGTTGGAATTAGTAGTACTACTAGTAGTGGTGGTGGGGCAATAACTGAAGGAAGAAACTGAGGAAGTGGAATTTGAAGGGGAAGAAGGAAAGGGTGAGATTTTGTTTGAATGGTGAGAAGGAATCGGAGTGGTGGGTTTAGGAGGTTGGGTTGAGATTACCAGTTTGTCTTGGACATGATTGCAGAATTGATCATCTTCTTCGACTTGAAAGTGGTTTTTGGGACTGCATTTGCTAATGCAAGAACCCATATTTTTGCTGGGTTTTGATTTTGGTCGTCTTGTAGGAAATTGATGTGGTAACATATATGGGTGACCTGTTGATATAGTGCAAGTCCCATTTTCAAGTGAAAAACAGAGGGAAAGGGGGGTGTGTGTGTGTGTGTGGCTTTTGCTTTTGCTCTTTTTCTTTTCAGACATTTGAATTTGAGGGCCGGGTATGAAATCCGTTGGGCAACGGTTGGGTAGAAGTAGAACATGGTGGCTACTTTTCAAGATTTCATCATATCTATATGCCTCTCTAGTCTCCACTTTCTAGAATGAGATTGCAGACACAAAATTGTATCCGACTTCACATTTACTTGGGCTAGTGCATATGGAAATGGTTATCCTTCCAATTTTTGGGTCAGATTAACCCCCTGTTTCATAGTTCTCTAAAAATATCCTATGCCGACCGCTTTACCAATTGGTCCAGCCGCCAATAAGAAAAGCCAAAATCTTATATTTCAAATACCTCTTGCGTTTTTTTCATTTTCCAAAAATGCCCTTAATCTTGCCGCATGTCATTTGTATTTGACAGTGGTGCAAATGAGCGGTGGTGATCTAATCCTAGATCTTCGCCATATGAGGTCTCCTCGCAAAAGATTGAAAATATCGAATAGAAGTACATCCTTAGACTCGATCCGCCAAACAAGGAAGATCCAACAAACTCCTAGGCCAGAATGAAAAAATTGTCAATATTAAAGGTTAAATGGCTTGATTCGATCCGATGTTTTAACAAGAAAAAATCACTCACTAACCTAAAGTTATTCCAACTTTTTCGGTGAGGAAGTAATGTAAAGAAAAACTTTGGAGTCAAAGAAATAAATATATAAAAATTTGGCTATAATCATTTCTAATATTGTAAGAAAATTAAGTTAAATTACCGAATTATGGTTAAATCTCAAGAACAATCAAGCTCCGACTTATAACTCATGGCTCTAAGGGATCTTCTCAATAATAGCTCCTCTTGGGGGCACAGGGCCTCTTCCACCTTGACCTTGGGGCTGACCACTAATTGTGCCTCCACTACCACTGCCGCCGCCGTTTCCATTCATCTTCAGGCCGCTCAACTCAATCACTACTCTCCGGCCAGTTAGGCTAGCTGGCTTGGTATGTGTGTTTTCTATACATGGGGGGATGAATGAACCAGTCGATCGATATTACTCGCAAACAGACAAAAAGCGAATAACCCACGCGTGGAGACAAAATGCACGTCCCCACAGGGCCACAGCTTTCTTGAGCTAGGGCTCACATATGTAATATTATTATGGGCAAAACATTCACCTGCGTCTAATTGCATGGTTCTGTTGCTTCTGTTTTTCATCAACACCACTAATCCTTTGAGCAATCTGATATGATCATTGGACATCCGCAATCACAGAGGGATGATCTCGCTGACGTACAAGGTGTATACGTCACGTAATTCTGGGTTTGCTGGTTTTGTCGACAAAGAAAAGGTTGAGACCTGGGGAGGTCTTATCCTCATATTATATTATCTATATATATTTGGGACCTGGGACCCGCAGACAAAGGCACGAGGCGGATTTAATCAAGAAAAACAAAAACCAACTGATATTTTGTTTTGATATCACTAAATTCTGGATGTGGATAGGATTAGGAATGGTTGAATGGTTTTGATGGGCCTCCATTGCCAAGCATCCAAACAATGGTAGATCAATAACAAGCCCGCCCACAAGCCCAAACTGAAAATGCCCAGTCCATCAGTACGATTTTGTTTGAATTTACTTTGACTCGGAGGATCAACTATGTTAGTGGACCTGATTATCTCCATGATTTGGGCAGCCATCACATGGTGTCCTAGCTGGTCTACCATTTCCTTTTGAATCATTTACATTCCATGGCAGGACAGGAGTCCACATGAGTGGCAGTGGTACTGAATTTTTATGAGGCAAGGAGAGAGACCACGGTCCGTAGATTCAAACGACTTAAAAGATTCTGGGGATCAGGAACTGGGTTATGGTATTGTCAGGGTCACTCCTCTATCCCATAATAGCTGTACCCTATTCCTCCTATAGCTTGATTAGCTTCATCACTGATGACCAGCAAGTGTCTGAGCAGCTTATTAGTTTAGAGGGTACAGAGGAATCCTGGAATCATGGTTGAAATTTCCAAGGTACCAAGTTGAGCATTGGCTTGGCCTGCTGAATTCATCTCAACGATATCTGATTGCTAATTTTCTTGTTAATTTTTTTTCGAAACAATAAATCACGGCAAAACAATGAACTTTTATTTAAAGAAAATAATATAAAGAGAGTCACCAACAATTTTTCAATAATATTAATGATAATAAAAGTTAAGACAGTTTTATTTAGTTTCGATTACGAAAATTAGGATTAATTTCAGTTTACCCTTATGAGGTTTGGGGGTGTCATCATGTCACACATTCTATTCTTAATTTTGAATTTTTATTCCCTAAACTTTCCAATTTCAATCAGCCGTGTTCAATTTCTCCTATTCCGTCCAAATTGGACGTTAACTTTGACCTTTAAGGGCTAAAATGGTAATTTCAAGACAAAAAACTATTAAAAAAAAGAATTAAAAAAAATTGTCTTCAACTTATACACCACAAGTTATAATAGGTTTATAAAAACAAAATGATACTCTAAGTGGTTGAAAGTCGCTTGCTGATCTACGATATTTGTGATATATCTCTGATAAAGTAAAGAATTTTAGGATATATCCCCAATAAAGTGAAGAAATATATGATCTATGATTTTACACAAATATTTCTTCACGATTTTCCGTTTTATCTGTAAATATCTGTAAAAAATGATTTTACACAAATATTTCTTCACTTTATTACGGATATATCCTAAAATTGTTCACTTTATCGGAGATATATCACAAATATCGTAGATAAGCAAGAGACTTTCAACCACCTAGAGTATCTTTTTGTTTTTATAAACCTATTATAACTTGTGGTGTATAGCTTGAAAACAAAAAAAATAAAAATAAAAATAAAAAATAAATCTTTTTTTTTAATTTTTTTTGTTTGAAATGACTATTTTAGCTCTCAAAGGTCATAGTTAACGTCCAATTTAAACGGAATAGGAGAAATTAAACACGGCTTGTTGAAATTAGAAAGCTTGGGGTAAAAATTCAAAATTGAGAATAGAGAGGGTGACATGATGACATCCCAAACCTTAGAGGGGTAAATTGAAATTAATCCCCAAAAATTATTGTCAGAACCCATCCCGAAAATCCTTTCAAATTTTCAAGATGGACTCTGCGGGGCCCACTTTTAAGAAAAATTCGACAGAACTTCCCTTAAAAGTGGACAACCCAACCTGTGAGAAAAACGACAAAACACATATTTCTAAATTCAAGATCTCACAACAAGCAGTCATTAAGCAACAACCAAGCGTAAGGCAGTAAAATTTATACAATACAGCCTCTTAGGGTTATCAGAGCAATCTACGATAAAAGCAAATATATTACATGGGGTAGGTTAATATTAACCTACGAAAGGCAAGTGGCAGAACTGGTGCTAAGCCTCGATCTCACACCGAACAGCAACACTGCGAACTGGGCAAAGGAAACCGAAAAGCCCAGGGGAAAGTAAGCGATAAAACGTTAGTTGTGAGTGGACAAAAATATTTAATCAAGAAAGAAGTGTTTCTCACTTTCCCACTTTTATTGTTTAGAACATTCTTAATGCATGCAATAGGGAACCAAAGGTTTCCAAATCACTTCCATGACTAAGCCAGCCCCGCTGGCTTAAGGGAAGTTCGACCGACCCTGATAGTCGGACGAATAAACAAATAAGTAAATAATTTAAAAGGTATGAGGAAAAACGTCATCACCATACAATAAAATAAAGTGAGCCGCTAAGGCTCGGGTCGGAGTGTCCCACACTCAAGAGCATCCCATGCTCGGCTCTACTCACCCACTAACACAAAGTAAGCAGGGAGGAGTACCAATAAGCTAGCTAGCAATAAAGTATATCGACCCAGGTATGGTGGGTAAAAACCATATGAAAATCGAGAATTTATGAGATTTCCTCGAAGTCTCACAAGAAAGGAATTTAGTCCAACGACGTGACCCCGCACGCCGACATGATTCAAAATTATGAATCAATATATTAAAATCATGTAAGTTTATAATCTCGAAGAAATCTTCCCTTTCCGAAGATTTTTCGAGAAACCCGAATCTACTAATAAATAATGATACTTTCATTTTCAGAAATAATCTGATCGAAGATTATTTCTAATAAAAAGTTCGAAATGGAACATAACCACTTCTAATCGGCAATTTGAACCATAACTAATTTCATAATCAAAAATCGAATAATATGCTTATTAAATAACAAATACTTTAAATAATTTCGTAACTTAGAAAATTTAATTGCATGCATGACTTTAAAATCAAACGTCCACTCACCGTATATGGCTAAGCCTGCCGTCGATCCGAACCCTCTTCGTAGGAATCCTCCTCACGTCCTGTACCATATAACGTTCATAAACCAATAAGTACAGGACGGATAAAAATTAAATCCACCAAAACCAAACCATATCCCAATTGTTATTATTTGCTTAAAAATCTCAAATTTCACTTTTCTAACTTCATTTCTTTACTTTGAGCTTCCGATACACGGATTATTCGTGAATTAATCAATGAATTTCACATCATAACGAAAACCATATCTACACTTCACAAAATTAATCCGAGGTCACCAATATGCAAACTACATTATACTATCGACTTAATAACCAAATTACGACAATCAGAAACCTGCCCTACACCACCTCACGCGCCGCCCACAGTGGCGGCGAGTGGCGGTTACTCGCCGGAATCAACCTCCTCCTATGGCCACCAAATTTCATCCACAACATCAATTCTACTCACTGATCATTTCATTCAACTACAACACATCCAAATAACAATCAAAACCAGTCGAAATCAACGAATGAACATAAACCCAGAAATTATCCAAGAACCCTAGAATTTCAATTCAACAATTCGACTTCTACACAGCAAATCGAGACACAAGGCCATAGGGGAAATGATCAGTGGAGAAAACCGAACCTTCGACACCGGTTTGGTGGCCGGAGACGACCGAAATCGCCGGAAATCACCGAAAAACCCAATCTGCTACAGTGAGCTTTGTGGCTCAATTCCGAGCTCCTCCGGTCGAGATACCATGAAATGTGACCATGAGCATGACGAGGAGGAAGAGGCGAACCCAGGAACGTCCGGGTTTCGTCGTGGGGCGGCCGGAATCGCAGGAACTCAGAGGGAGGGGTTTCGGCCGAACTGGAGGAGGAAGAAATCGGGGGAGAGGAGAGAGAAAAGGCCGGGTAAGTTTCCAATTTTGGAAACTTACCACAGTAACTTCCTATTTAAAGAATTTTACTATGAACAGTAACCGGGAATAGTAAATTTAGTTTTTCGCTTATAACTTTCGCATACTAACTCCGATTTTTACGAACCACGTATGCATGTTCTCGGTTTAACATCCTCTACGACTTCCATGAATAACATTTTCTCAAATTATGACCCGAACAAAAAGTCAACTTTTAGGGCCACTAAAATCATATTACGGAGTAAAAAGTAAGTGTAATTGACATTTACCGTCAAATTAATAAAAATCGAAAATTCTGGGTTCGGGACGTAACAATTATAACCTTTTGTTTTAGTTGATTAATTCTGAGAGTTTGGAGTTCACCATTTATACACTGAGCCGAGGCTTGAGAATGGGTCAAGTTTGAAATCAGGGGATTGTCAAGACTGGTACTACACTGTTGAGATCATTGTTTACCGGATTTCTCCTGCAGTGACGAACCAGGAAAAAAAAAAAAAAAAACACTGAAAAGGCTCGAGGATGTGTTTTCGAAAAGTGCTTCTCTTGGAAAGCACGAAGCACTTCCAAAGATTCCAACTTTTCCTCTTGTCTTTTTACTGCCTCCGGGGGATCCCCCTCACTTTAAAACCAAAGACAAATACTCCAAACAACCCCCTCCTCATCCCTCTCCTTTTGCCTATTGGTGATTCTCTCTCATATTTTCAAATCAACAGAATCTTTAGACTCTCTCTCTCTCTCTCTCTCTCCAGTGAGAGAGAGAATAAACACTAGCTCTGGGCCTTCTCTCTCACAAGTCACAAGTAGTCATGAAGTGACCAAGCCTTTCCTGAATGCACAAACCCACGCCATGCATTGGCTAGATTACATTCTGGGTGAACCAAAGCTTTGCTCTTTGTGTATTTCAAGGCCAGTTCTGTTCTGAAAGGAAAACACAGGTTTAGTCTAGCTACCAGGTATTCGACAAAATGTCTAGGCCATATGCTGAGCAATCTCCACCACCACCACCACCACAAGCCTTTGTGCTACAGGGCAGCGACGCCAGCACTTACTCCCCCCACGGCTCGATTGGTGCAGTGGTTGGTGTGCTTGTAATGGTCGTAATCCTCGCCGCAGTTGCTGTCGTAATCGGACGGCTCTGCTCCGGCAAGACTGTCATGGGCTACGGCCATTTCGATATGGAGAGCTGGGCCGAGACCAAATGCTCATCTTGCATTGATGGAAGGATCAGTGTCTCACTTCCCAGGCCCAATGTGTCAACAGCAACATCACCAGCCCAACAATCTGAGCAATATGATGCTCAAACACCAGCACCTACTGCAAATGCTTAACTTCTAGCTAGCTAGCTTCTGGGTTTTCAATTCGATATCGTAGGCAAATTGATCTTTTCCGTTATTTGTTTTTTGATGTTTTGGTGTCCTTCTACATTTGCAAGCTCAGTCTTTGAATTTTTGAATTGCCTAGCTAGCTGATTAGCTCTTCAGCTGTATTTTACACTCAAGTTAATGGCAGTTGCTACATTTGCTTGATCATTGACCAAGTCAGGTTCTATGTTACATCAATTTAAGCCACTGAAAAGGAAAGGGCAATGTCTTTAGCTCTTAGATTAAGTGAAGAATAGGTGGAACTTGTAGTGATCTTCAGCTGGTTTGATTAATGAACTTCTTCTTGTTCTTCTGCAATTCAATTCTTAGACTTGTGAGTTGCTGTGGCATTAATGCAATGTGTGTATGGACCATGCGTTGAGTAGCAACAAAATCAAATCATATATTCCCATCTTGGGCTGATAATGATAGGTACTAGACCTTGTTAAGTTCATAATGGCTATATGGCTAGTGGGTTTTTGGTATGTTTACTGAATTTCTAGTCCTTTTCACAGCATTCAATGACATTATATTCTGGCAATTACAGTATCGCAATGGCAGCTATTAACAATTTTCCAGCTGCCAGCTAGCTGGCCTAGCCTGCTTCCATATACAGAGCTTCTGAAGCCATGAAGCATTACTCTGCAATTTTGCATTAGTTTGTCAATAATGTTAGATGCCCAAAGGCTGAAGGAAACAAAAATGGTCACATCAGGATATGGCAATAATGTAGTAATTGTTGTAGTATAAATGTATAAATACCGTATATGTCTATATCATGTAACAAAATACGTAAAAATATTTAGATAGTTACTTGAGTGTATGAAGACTTATGTAAACATGCTTTGCCAAAGGGCAACAAACATGGCAAAAAATCATCATCAAGATGGTTATCATTTTGGTTTTCTCTTTGAGCTTTCACACTTCAAATGTATTCCTATAAATACCTATTTGTATGAGATGAATAAACACATTGAAATCTCCATTCTCTCTGAAATATTACTCTCTCTTTCTGTTTGTCAATTCCTCTTGTTCTTAAACACGTTATCAGCACGAAGTTTCTCTAGAATTAGAATCGAAAATTGACGAAAGAAGAGTTCATCATCGATCGAAGTCATTTTTCCAAACCTACAAAAATCCCCAAACCCTAGCTCATATCAAAGTCCTTGATTCCAGGAGCCCGGAACCGGTCTCAGAATCGCCGGAACCGGCCGGAAACTGCCTGAACCGACAGCCGGAAGCAGAAAAACCGAACCGGACCGTTGCCGGACCGCTGTCGAGTTCTGTCGAGGACCTGCCGAGAGCTGCGCAGCAGCTGCCGACACATCTGTCGACAGATTTTCGCGGCGACTTTTTCGACACTTTTCCGGCGACTTTTCGGACGATTTTTCTCGACTTTTTCCAACGATCCTTCCGATCACCTCCGATAATTTTTCCGGTCAAAATTTCTGGCAACACTATTCCAAGGTATTCTTTACTAAAAGTTCCCGTTTTTGAGTTTTTATTTATTTTCTCTCATTTTTCCTTTTTCTCGGGAACTTACAATCAAAAGCGGAATTATAGAAATTCACGCCAAACGAACTAAGAGCGTTCGTAATCAATGAACTAAGAGTGTTCACAATGATTCTTGGAAATTGATTTCTTGGTAGCATAGCTCGGAAATCTTATTATTTTTCGTGGAAGTTTTAACTCCGAAACTAATATTTTCTTCTTATCTTCAAGGATGTCGAATGAACCTAGACTCGATTTTCAAATCCTTGACTCAACAGGTTCGGATTACCATAGCTGGAAAACCGACGTTGAGAACCATCTCATATCAAATGGGATATTGCCCATCATCCATGAACCAAACCCAGCCCTTGTGTTCCCTCGAACACCCAAGAGGCATGCACAAGCAATCATCTTGATGCGACGTCATATGGACAAAGCACTCAGACTAGAGTACATGTCCATCAAAGATGCAAAGGATTTATGGGAGGCGCTACAAGAGCGCTTTAACAATATCCAAGATTCTCGCCTCCCTGACTTGAAGGTTCAGTGGAACGATGTACACTTCTCAGACTTCAAGTCTATTGCTGAGTACAATTCAGAAGCTCTTCGTCTCAAGTCCATGTTGAGGTTCTGTCAAAGACCCCTCACAGAAGAAGAGCTAATTGAGAAAACTCTCTCCACCTTCCCCGTTGCAGCAATTTTGCTATCAAAGAAGTATTGCACTGAAGTAAATGCTGGACGAATTACGAGGTTCAATGAACTCATAAATATTTTATCGGTAGCCGAAAAGCACGACAACATTCTCGTAAAGAATTATAATTCAAGACCCATTGAAACCAAGAGCGTTCGTGAGGCAAATTATAATGCACCCAAGAGAGGGCACAAGGAGCGGTACCCCAGCAATAGGGGACATGTGTACCCTAATAATAGGGGACATGAAGGACGAACATGTCCATATAACCGCCCCAATAGAGAAGGAAACCGCAACTTTAGAGCGGGCACACGTGATGGCAACTCCACACGTGGAAGAGGGAGATATGGCAACACCGGCGGTGGAAATAGAACCATGAGCCGTGGAGGTCGCACCATGCGTCGTGGTAGTAGCAGCAACCCTCCTAGGGGATATCCACAACGTGCACAATCTGCACAACCTGCACCTCAAATGAAGGGAGGGAACCACAATGACATGTGTCATAGATGTGGATCAATCGAGCATTGGTTTAAACAATGTCATGCAAGTACCCAATTAGCTACACACTACAAGGAGTACAGGGAAGCAAGAGAGCAAGACGCTAACCTTGCCGAAGATGAAAATAGTGAAGATGTCAATCTCACTGTTGAGGACTTCAAAGCTGTAGATGAAGAGCACGAGGATGCCATAGACTTTGATTAGAATAATCCTCTTTCTATTTTCCAAGAATGGCAAATGTGCCTTAGTCAATAAATAACAATTGTATTAAACTCCTTCTTATGTGGCGTACCCAATGAAGTATGATGTCTAGGAAAGCAATTGAGAACGGGGTATTTAAGCGAGCCTCGCTCCACCAACATCTCTCTACTTTCCTGGTCATATTTCATTGGAATTACCAAACGGATTGAGTGATAACAATTTGTCTAAAGTTTGATTTTTGGAATAGACTTATGAATAACTTTGATGTAATCATTGGCTATTTTCCCTATTAATAAAGTATCGCATTCAATGTCATGGACATGTGTTAATATTCCGAACTTTATCCCTTTCAGTATGTTTTTCGGAGAATTGGAATGCCTTCTTGATAGTGGCACCACACATACTATATTGCGACATAGGCAATTATTTTTATGGATGACACTCAGTCGATCCTCAGTAACTACGATGGCAGGACCATCACAATTGATTCATGGTCGAGGACCAGCTCAATTTTTGTTATCAAATGGCACAAATGTTAATGTCGCCGAAGCTCTATATGCTCCAAGGGCCGGAAAGACCATATTAAGCTTTAAAGACATAAGAGCCAATGATTTTCATGTGGAAACACATTGTGAGAATGGACAAGAGTTCCTTTGCATCACCTCTAAAAACTACAGAAATACACGAGTTTTAGAGAAACTTATGTGTCGCTCTAGTGGATTGTATGCAACCACTATTAGAGTCATTGAATCCAACCATGTCATGAATGACAATTTATGGGATCCTGACACATACAAGCTTTGGCACGACCGTTTGGGACATTCAGGTCGTGACATGATGCTCCGTATATTAAAAACTTCACACGGACATCCATTCTTCAAAACGAAAAGAAGTACGAACCAAACATTGGTCCAAAGAGTTACTTCTAAAGCACATCATTCGTTTTGTAAAGCTTGCTCTTTAGCAAAGGTAGGATCAAGACCATCCTATGCAAAGGACACTAAAGAAAATATACCATTCTTACAAAGAATACAAGGTGATATTTGTGGACCTATCCAACCAACTTGCGGACCATTTAGATATTTTATGGTGTTGGTTGATGCATCGACACGTTGGTCACATGTCATGCTCTTATCCACAAGAAATGCTGCATTTGCTAAACTCCTAGCACAAATCAATAAATTAAGGGCTCACCACCCTGATCATCCTATTAAGTCAATTCGTCTTGACAATGCTGGAGAATTTACATCAAGAACCTTTGATGATTATTGCATGTCTATTGGGATTGAGGTCGAACACCCTGTCCCTCATGTACACACCCAAAATGGACTCGCAGAAGCTGCTATTAAAAGACTTCAAATGGTTGCCAGGGAATTGGTTATGCGCACCAATCTCCCTATTTCTGCTTGGGGCTATGCAATATTACATGCAGCTGTGCTTATTCGTCTGAGACCCACTGCCACCCAACCCTTTTCTACGTCCCAAATGGTGACTGGGTATGAGCCTAATGTCTCACACTTACGCATATTTGGGTGTGCAGTCTATGTGCCAATTGCGCCGCCACAGCGCACCAAAATGGGTCCTCAAAGACGCTTAGGCCTTTATGTTGGATATGATACTCCAAGCATTATCCGCTACATAGAACCCTTGACAGGTGATCTATTTACCGCTAGATTTGCGGATTGTCACTTTGATGAGACAGTCTTTCCGTCATTAAGGGGAGACAAGAACATTAATGTTCAACAGAAAAGACAGGAATTGTCGTGGTCTGTCCCCACTTTGTCTCATCTTGATCCCTCAACCACACAATCTGAAATAAAAGTGCGGAGGATTCTCGATCTTCAGAACGTAGCAGAATCAATGCCTGATGCATTTTCTGATATCGCAAAAGTGACAAGATCACACATACCTGTTGCAAACGTACCTGCAAGGATTGATGTTCCTAGAACTAAAGGACATGACATCCCCTCTATGAGTGATGCAGTGGCTAGACCCATGGCTCCTGCTAGAAAGCGCGGGAGGCCTATAGGTTCGATGGATTCTCGCCCAAGAAAGAAAGCGAGCTTGACACAAAATAATCCATTAATCATCGATATAAATAATCCATCTCATGAAAAAATTCCGGATTATGGTTATGTCCAAGAGACATCATTAGAGGACGCTCCAATAGTAGAACCAATTCCAGAGAATAGAGAGATCTCCATTAATTACACTAGTATACATGTAATTATGGACAGAAATTCTATGGCTATTGATGATGCGTTTGCATATCATATTGCAAAAGGAATTATAGAATACGATGATATCGAACCTCGCTCCGTTGAAGAATGTCAACGAAGAGCAGATTGGTCCAAATGGAAAAATACGATCCAGACTGAATTGGATTCACTAATAAAGAGACAGGTATTTGGGTCTATATCACTGACACCACCAAATATAAAACATGTTGGCCATAAATGGGTCTTTGTTAGAAAGCGTAATGAGAAAAATGAGGTTGTTAGATACAAAGCCCGCCTTGTGGCGCAAGGTTTCTCACAACGCCCTGGAATCGACTACGAGGAGACATACTCTCCCGTAATGGACGTTATAACGTTCCGCTACCTTGTCAGTTTGGTAGTTTCCGAAAAACTTGACATGCAGCTCACAGATGTGGTTACAGCATATCTCTATGGGGATCTAGATTCAGAGATATATATGAAGGTTCCAGATGGACTTCAATTACCCAAATCAAGTGGTTCTAAACCACGGAGCGCGTTTTCAATAAAATTAAGACGCTCACTATATGGATTGAAACAATCCGGACGGATGTGGTATAACCATCTAAGTGACTACTTGATTGGGAAGGGATATGTTAACAATGAAATATGCCCTTGTGTGTTCATTAAAAGAACAAGATCCGGATTTAAAACCTCATATAGAATTAATTTGATAAAGTAATCTGGGGTTCACATCCAAAACTAATTGGCAATGGATAGTATGTCCCAAACTGTCACACCCCGATTTTTAAAACAAATAAAAATCTATATATATAATCTCATAGTTATACATGCATGAAGGTTTAGCCGTCAATACAAAATACCTTAATTTTTTTTCTTTTTAAACAAAGTATATACTGATGCTTTGAACCCTCAAAGTCAATATATTACATGAGTTTACGAATTAAATTGCCACAACAAAATAATAAGTAAATGTTCATCAGAGCTCACTACAAGCGGAAGTCTTAATAACGGTAAGGTCACAAAATTGACTTCCTACCGTAAAGCTACTAGCACGCTACCTCAGTTTCAGCCACGATTTCCCTGACCTGCAAGATTAACCCCTACACCATTGAATAGTACACTGAGTTACTATACAACAAACCAGGTAAGCTTATGAAAGCTCGTATGAGTAACTCAAAACAACAACAGAAATAACTCACACAAATCACGGAAAAACCCACACGTTTTAATCAAGGAAACAACTCATGCAAATCACGGGATAAACCCACACGTTTCAATCAAGGAAACAACTCACGCAAATTATTGGACAAACCCACAAAAAATCACGGCATAAACCCACACAAAATCACCTGATAAACCCACACGTTTCAATCAAGGAAACAACTCACGCAAATCACGGGATAAACCCACACAAAATCACGGGAGACAAACTAGAGCTCTAATTTATTATAACTACACCCCTGGCCAAAGGCATGGTTGGTCACATTCGTGACCTATGATCACATTGCATGATCCACGATCCTCAACCCTCAGGTCTTTGGATCCACTGTATAAATACCAAAACAATAAAATGAACGCACCCACAATTATTGTTTTATCACACAAATCCACCTACATATATATATTTCACGTAAATATATATATATATATAAATATAAGTTTGCTCAGGTGCGGATATCCGCACCTAAGAAAAAAGGTACGGATTTTCAGTTTTGACCCACTTTTCGATCATATTTTCACATCTTAACCGTTCCATTTTTAGGTCCTAATGTATAGATCACCTCTGCAAAATTTCAGCCAAATTGGTGATCGTTGAGGCATCCAAAATTGTAATTTACACGAACGAACCGAATCTGCCGAACTGGGACCGTTCGTGTACATTGTTGTAAATTGCAGTTTTTGATACCTTAACGATCACTAATTTGGCTGAAATTTTACAGAGGTGATATATATATTAGGACCTAAAAACTAAACGGTTAAGATGTGAAAATATGATCGAAAAATGGGTCAAAACTGGAAATCCGTACCTAAGAAAAACTGCGGACGTCTGTAGTGGAGAAGAGCTGTCTATATATATATATATATAGACATTCGCTCAAGAATGCTACTAATACCAACAATAATTTACAAGCGAAAACTCGAGAAATCACCGTTATAGTAAAACTCATTTTCCTACCTGTGAATCGGAGTCCTATGAACCGTAGTCGATCAAGTTCATATCATTTCAAACAAATATTCATTTCGAAAGCTATTCAAAAATTAACTAATTGATCCGGTCATAAATGAACATTGGGAGATTACTCACCTCAAAATCCCGCTGCGTCTTCTACACATAACCGAACTAACACTCGTACCAACAACTCGTCCAAATTACCTTGAGAAGCACCTCATCACCAGTGGTCTCAACTTAGTACACATATTACAAGCGATTAAATTTCGAATCCCTTAATCGAACAACAACCCTAAAAGTAACGGCAATCAAGGCCAAAACACATCTGAGACCTCCCTAAATCTCCGGAATACTTCCACTATCGATATGTCCAAACCACAAGTCGATCGGACGTTCGAATCCTCACTGATCGATAACCGAAACTATCGAAATCCCAAAAACCCTAACATGCTCATACAATCTCCAAAAATTACGTTTTGTATATCGAAATGCTCGTATTGACGAGTAGATTGAAATCAGGAACAAAAACTATCCCTGAGGTGGCCGGAAACCGTAGGAAAACACCATTACAGTGGCGGCGCCGCAACCAATCCAAAGTCGGAATTTGCAAAACTTCCAACACCAAAGTTCTTCATCTCAACTCCAATGTCAACTTTCATAACTACACCAAAGTCCAATTATAAACCAATCGATTGAATTTTACCTTAGAACAAATCAGACCGATTGAAATCATATAACTTCAAAGCTTCGATTCGTCCTCCACAAGTGAAATCGTTCCAAGCTATCTTGGGAAAAGTATCTCTGTCCTTTGGCACCAAAAGCCCTCAAGAACCACCAGCTATTTTTGCCAGAAACTCCAGTTATGATGAAGGCGATTTCGTCCAGAACGAGGTTTCTTCTCGGACTTGCAACGCTCACCACAGCTCGTCCCACACTCGATGGTTACCACAAACGTGTAGAAGAGGTTGAGGCGAAGAAAGTCCACTTGGAATCACGTCCTATGGTGGCCGGAGGAGGAAGAACGACGCCGGCGAAGGGAGATGGGCGAAACCGGGCTCGAGAGAGAGAGGGAGAGGATCAGTTTTCTGGTTTTGGAAAATTATGTCATTCTTTTCAAATTACCCGAATTTTCTCATATTTATAGAATTTTTCTAATTTTCAATCGCTCATAACGTTCTCATACAAACTCCGATTCTCGCATTCTGCATGTCCATGAACTCGTATCGACAGCTCTACGACTTTTGTGAAGGAAATTTTCGAAGAATTCTAACGTATGAAGTGTTAACCTTCGTGCCCCCCCCCCCTAAAACCATACTTTTCAAATAACAATTCGTCTGAAACACTTCCGCTCCATCCACGAGCCACGAAATCGTCCAATAACCTTAAGTTAGATTCCGAAAAATCCTCGGAAAATAATAACTAATTTCTTGGGTACTACACAAACCCTTATAAACCCATATGCAATGTCTCATTTTTCCAATGTGTGATGTATATATTCTCAACACGCCTCCGCATGGGTGGCGAATTTTCAAGTCATACACATGAACAACTTTTAGGTGATGTGGAGCCCGTGTGGCCGTTAGACATGAACACGTGGGTAACCCGCTCTGATACCATGATAAAGTAATCAGGGGTTCACATCCAAAACTAATTAGCAATGGATGGAATGGCCCAAACCCTTATAAACCCCTATCAAGGTCTAATTTTTCCGATGTGGGATGTATATAGCCTCAACATAATTGAATACTTAAAATATAATTTTTTTATAAAACATCATGATTAACTATAGTTAGGTTTTATAACACATGACTATTTTGTATTGAGTGGTGGTATCACTACCAATACTATCACCACCAAAATATTGGTGGTGAGTAAATTTGAATCCTTTTATGTCCAATTTTGGTGGTGAGCAAATTTGAATCCTTTTATGTCCGGCTTGTAATTGGTCGAGCTGATAGGAGCATATTTTGGATCCGGCGGTCAAACTCACTAGTAGAAACATGACATGTTCGATAACTTGGTTCAACCATTCAAAACAGGTAGTGTACAATATTTTTGATATCGGCCTACGTGGTTTATTATGATTTATTGGTCAGATATTGAGATAATCATACCCAAAAAATGCTTGGTCGAAAGGGTTTCACAAGAAAACCATATGGGATATTTGAAAGGTTAAGGCCTAGGATTTCTCAAATTATCATGGTCGTAATCGTTAATTTTCATTATTATAGATCGAATTTTGCAAAAACTTAATCAAATTCAAAATAAATATCCTGTTTTAGAGAAACGAAATTGAGAGAGAATTGTTTTGTGTTCTCATTGATAATAGGGCCCTCTTTATATAGAAGATTACAATGCATAGAATCTGAACATACAAGGAAAGTAATTCTACATTGAATAGGATTCTAAATCCTTCTATTATAACTCTATTACCACTAGGTCAAGTAACCTAGAGTTTGGGCCAGACACATAATCTGGATTTCCTTGAACACTCCCCTTTGTGTCGCCCAAACGTGGTGCTTCTCTCGTTGCCTCATTAAAAAACCTTGCCGAGTAACAAAAACCCAGTGGGACAAAAATAATCTAGGTCAAAGGGGAAAAAGAGCACAATACACCCTTCACGTTTCAAGACCATACATGTAGACATCTCCCCCTGGTGTCTGCATCTCCCCTGATGACTACGATCATGGGGATTCAGATAACTTCCACAAACGATGCTACCAACATGTTTCTCGAAAGTGGAATTTAGGCAATGACTTAGTGAGCAAGCCTGCCGCACTGTCTTTAGATTGAACCTAGTTCATTTTGATCTTGAGGAGAGTTTGTTGTTGCTGATTATGCTTGGTGTTATCGCTTTTGATGTAGCATTGCCTCATTTGTTCAAAACAAGCAGCTTTAACCTAAATGCTTGTGGCTCATCTGTGGTAGACTTCAAACCACAACTGTTCGAACATGCGTAATTATGGATCCAATCCATATACATTCACGAACCACTTCGTGAAGAGTAATAATCTCTGCATTGTTTGAAGATATAGCGACTAGGGTCTGTTCTGTAGACCTCCAAGATATCACGGTTTTTACCTATGGTGAACACTTAACCAGTTTGGGAATGACCTTTGTGTGGGTCAAAGAGATACCCAATATCAGCAAAACCTTCAAAAACACATGTTGTTTTGGGGTGGGGATAGGAAACGCAGGCCAGCGTTGGAAGCGTTTCTGGTGTGTGATGGGTCCGAATCCATCATCTCTCTGTAGGGATAGAACAAGCCCATATCAATCGTACATCTCAAGTATCGAAAGATATCTTTTACACCAATCCAATGGCATCACGTTGGCGCAGAGCTATATCAAGCTATCAAGTTCACAACATATGAGATGTCCGGTCTTGTGCATTGAGCTAAGTACAATAATGCGTGTATTGCACTTAAGTGGGGCACTTTTGCCTCTACCACATCTTCGCCATCATCCTATGGACGAAGAAGATCCTTCAGGATCAAGACTACAGAGGATTATGGGAGTGGTTGAAGGCTTGACCTTGTCAAAATGCCTAAGCATCCATCGACACGATGCTCAAGTTCCAAACAGAGACATAATCATGTTCTCCCAAAATCTTTCATCTCAAGCTCGGATTTCAAGTGTTCAGCGGTTTCCCTTAACTCTTTAAGAGCTTCCAATGAAGGTCATATCCAACATGAACCGCGATAGAATCTGAAACTTGTTATGGAAATACGTGGGCATATCCCTTTCCAATCAAGTAGTCACTTTAGTGAGCGTTTCAACCTTATTGTAAACGCGCTCCGTGGTCTAGAGCCACTTGACTTGGGTAGATGAAGTTCACCATGAACCTTCATGTATATTCTGTATCTAGATCCCCGTATAGATACGTAGTGACCACATTTGTAAGCTGCATAATCAGTTATTTAGAAACTACCAAACTGACAGGGTAGTGGAGTGCAATGACATCCATTACGAGAGAGTATGTCTCATCGTAGTCAATTCCAGGGCGTTTTTGTGAGAAGCCTTGTGCCATAAGGTGAGATTACCATCTCTTTTTCTCAACACGCTTTTTAACGAAGACCCATTAGTCAACAGGTTTTATGATAGGAGGTGTTGGCATCACTGGCTCAAAAAGCTTCCTCTTCGTTAGAGAATCCAACTTAACCTGGATCGCATCTTTCCATTTAGGCCAAATCTCTCTACGATGGCATTCATTCATCAATGGAGCGTGGTTCTATATCATCAGACTCAACAAACTCATGCGCAACGAAATGCGCGACTTATGATGGAGTTTCTATCCCACATCTCATGTACACTAGTATAAGTTTCATAGAGCTCTATATTCTCAGGAATAAGTTCTGACGTTGAGGCGTCCCCCAACGATAACCATAATCCAGAAGATACTTATTAGACGGATTTTGAGTCTTGATGATCCAAGGATTGAGTTGTGCCAAAGTATCCTTCGAACCCACGGGCCTCCCACGCATCCTAGCTGGGGCCATGGACTGTAACGCCAGAGTGCCACTCTCTTTGGCGTTGGCACCATGCCTACGTCCGTGTAGGATTCTTCCTTGCAGGCATATTTGCAGCAGATGTGTGATCTCGTCACTTTTAGTAGGGATCGAGATGAGACATAGTGGAGACAGATCACGACAATTCATGTTCTTCCTGTTGAATATCCATGTTCTTATCTCCCCCTTTAGTAGGGATCGAGATGAGACATAGTGGAAGACTGTCCAACAGAGTGACAACCCGCAAATCTAGCGGTAAGGAGATCGCTTAGCAAGGGCATGAAGTGGCGGACGATTGTTAGAGTCTCAAATCCAACGTAGTTGCCCATTCGTCTGTGAAGACCCATCATAAAGTGCTGTGGCGGCGCAATTGGCATATAAAGGCATACTCAAATATGCGTAAGTACGATACTTGTACCAAGTCACTAGCTGTAACGCAGAGGTAGGTTGAATGGCGGGGGGTCGTAGACGAATTAACATAGCTGCATGCGATATTGCATCATCCCAAGAGGATATAAGGAAATTAGTGCGCATTACCACTGTCCGGACTACCATCGTAGTCATTTTCGCGAGACCAATTGGGTGTGTTTATGGGAATATAATGTCCAACATTAGTCCCAATGCAATAACCATCGAAAGGCTTCGATGTAAACTCTCTAGCATCGTCAAGTGCAATTGACGGAATAGGATGATCCGGGGAGTGAGCCCGTTGTCATATGGTATTTGTTAGGAGTGCAGCAGAAGTAGCATTTACAAGTGGACAATAGCCCAACACGTGACCAGCGTGTTTGTGTGTCAACCAACATCATGAGATATTTAAACTTCCGCAGGTTGGTTGAACTAGTCCACAGAATCCCCAAGGACTCTATGTATGAACATAATGAGTATTTTCATATCCTTTGCATAGGACGATCTCAGTCCTAATTTCCAGAAGGAACAGACTTTGCAAAATGAGCGAGAGGCCTTGGAAGCAACTAATGAGGATTTTGGTTGGGCCTGAGCGTCTGTAGCGCTATTATAAGCAAAATGTGTGACTAATCTCCCATCATGGCGTTGGAGCCATGGGAATTAGTATGTATGGCGTCATGGCCATTGGGAGGAACAACCATGGCGTCATGCTCATGGTTAGCGCCATTTATGGTGTTGTCACATGGGACTTGGGGGGGCCCTATGGCACCCTAAGACGGCTGCAGCGCCAGATGCTGCAATTGTTGCTGTCTTGCTAAGTACATGAATCAATTTTCGATTCTTGCTTCTTCTCACTCTGAAGAATGGATGTCCGTGTAAAGTCTTTAGTAGACGGATCATCATATCATGACCAAGATGACCTATCATGTCGTAGCAAAGCCAATATATGTCTAAATCCAAGAGATATTCTCTTATAATTTTATTGGATTTAATAGCTCGAATAGTGACATAGAGTCCACTAGAGAGACACATAAACTTCTCTAAGATGCACCTTTGTTCGCACTCATTAGAGGTATTGCAAAAGAACTCACCTCCGTTCTCTACATGCGTTTTCACATGGAACCCGTTGACTATTCATAGGTGCGATTTGCCCTAGGAGCGTAGAGAGTTTCTGTGACAGTAATTAAGGTGCCATTTGGCAATGGGAACTTGGGATATTCCATGTCCTTGAATTAATACTGATGACCCAGCTATCATAGTCACAAAGTCATATGCTCTGAATCAAAATAGAGTCATAATGAAAAGAACTCGAAATTGTATTCATAAGACCACGGAGTTACATCATTGTCTCTTTGACCAAAGAAAATCTAATCCAAATTGCTAGTTAATGCAAAACAATGGTAGTCATCTAACTTCTTTCGGTAATTCCAAAATAAACTAGGTAAGTAAAGAGATGTCGGTGGCGCAATGCTCGCTTAAGTACCACTAATCTCATAACCTTCCTAGATATCACAGTTACTTTGGGTGAGCCTACTTTGAAGAAAGACTAAACCATAGGCATTTACTACAAAAATAATATGGCGATTGCCTATTACATCTCTTGAAAAAATAAAGACTTAAACAGGATTGACGATCTATTGATTCCAGCCAGATTTGTAGTCTTTAACCCTTCATTCTAGATCATCATCTTGATCTTCTTGTTCCACGTTGTAAGCTTCTCTTGCTTCACAATATGCTTTGTAGGCGGTGACAATTTCTGCACGAGCTATACAAATTTGTGCCCAATGATCGGATACTCCACATCGAGAACATACATCTCTTTGCTTAGACTCCATTGATTGAGGTGTTTTAAAAGCGTCATTTAGATGGCTCTTATGTTGGTGGCGCCACCAACATGGCCAGAGGCGTTGCCTTCCTCTCTCTTTCCACATTGACCTCTTCAGTTCCTTGTTTGCCTATTTTGGCGGTTACCTTCCTTAGTAGAGCGATTATATAGACCAGAACGTCCATAAGTATCCCTAAGATTAGGGTTTCGCTCTTAGCGCCATCTCTTAGGGGCGCGACTATAATTGGACTCCGGAATCTCTGTTTCCACGAATCTTGAATTATAGTTCTTCACAAGGATGTTGTCATGTTTTTCAGTGACATTCATAGCTCCAATAAGCTCATGAAGCCTTGTGATCCGTCCTGCAGTAACATCGATTCGATAGTTATTAGCAACCATCAAAGCAGAGACAGGGAAGATAGAGGGAGTCTTCTCAATCAACATCGCATATGTGATCTCTTTACCACAGAATTCCATTAAGGATTTAATGCGAAGTGCTTCCGAGTTGTAGTCAAGAACTGACTTGAAATCACAAAAGCGGAGGCTATGTCATCTCACTTCTAGGTCAGGAAGCAGGGAGTCACGGACATTGTCAAATCTTTCTTCGAGTGAGACCCACAGCCTTCTGGGGTCTTCTTCATTCATATACTCGTACTGGAGTGAATCATCCATATGACGAGTCATTAGGATGATGGCTTTCGCCTTATTTGCCTCTAAGGCTGCTCTATTTGCTTCCAAAACTTGAGCTTGCTCAACAGTTAGCACGTCCTGGCTAGGCTCGAGAATCGTCTCTAGGATTCCATCGGCCTTGAGATGCTGGCGGACATCACGAACCCACCTGTGATATCCAGAGCCAATTGTTCCCAATGGAGCAAAGTCCAATTTGTTCAGGTTACTCATCCTGAAAGAGAACAAGAAATTAGGGTTAGTTTCAGAGCGTAAAAGGCTACCTCAAAACAATAAGAATTTCTGAGCGTCGTTGCTTCCAAGAAATTAGGGATTTCTAAGCGTAGTCGCTTCCAAGAAAATCTGATTCCAAGAGAGGTTTTGGATTAGATCGAAACAATGATGTATGTGGTTGATCGTTTTTCTTCTCAACAAACCCTAAGTTTGGAGGACTCTACAAGCTCCAACCTTAGAGTGAGCACGAACCCCCACAGTTCGGCTTAATTAGGTTTCCCTTATGATGAAGAAAGAAGGGTAGAAGAAGGGATGTTGGAAGTCCCCGAGAAAAGAAGAAGAAATTGAAAAACTTCAAAAACGGGAAATTTTAGAAAAGTTTACCTCGAAAAGATGCCAGAAATTTTGGCCGGAAAAGTTGTTGGCTTGGCAGTGCAGGGATACTGCAGGGTCGCTGCAAAGATGCCGCGAGGACTATTGTGGGGCCGCTGCGGGGATGCGACTGCTGCGGGGATGTCGCGAGGCCACGAGGATGCTGCAGAGATGTCGCGAGGATGCTGAGGATCTTGGGATTGAGAATTTAGGGTTTTGGCTATTTGTTTCAGGGTTAGCGCTTCGTGCTGATAACGTGTTTTAGAGAAACGAAATTGAGAGAGAATTGTTGTGTATTCTCATTGATAATAGGGGTCTCTTTATATAGAGGATTGCAATGCATAGAATCTGAACATACGAGGAAAGTAATTCTACATTGAATAGGATTCTAAATCTTTCTATTATAACTCTATTACTACTAGGTCAAGTAACCTAGAGTTTGGGTCAGACACATAATCTGGATTTCCTTGAACATATCCAAAAAAAAAATTTCAAAATAGATAAGTATTGAATGGACATCGTGAGAATCAAAACCAGTGCATATGTTGAGGTGTTTTTAGAATATGAATGGTTTTTGGATCTAGTTGGATTGATCTTTTGTAGAAATGTAAAGGTGTTTTAGAATATGAATGGTCTTTATCAAGCTTTGTCATGCAAATCAAAGCGATCGATAGAGCAAATGGTGTTCTTCCTTCTCCGGTCGCTCTACTTCTCCATTTTCTCTGAAGCGCACTCCCTGTATATTTTCTACAAGCCTGCAAACTGAGAAAAGGGAAATGGCGATGGTTGACCGTTGAATCCTCGTGTTAACGAACCCACACTTGAATATATTCCGTTGCCTTACGATGACCTTTTGAACCCTTAATGCGCCTGTAATTATAGCCACTGCAGAAGTTCTTGCTCTTAGTGGATGATGACCAAAATTACCATGACCAAAACCATAATTGTCAACCATGCATTTCACTTCTGCCCTCCATTTTTTATGATCATGTGTCACAAAATGACTCTCTCTGTCTCAGGCCACCTACAAAGCAACCTAATCTGACTAATTGAACATTGGCAATTAAAAAATTACCAACTGAGAAAAACGGAGCTGAAAATGACCATGTGTACCTGGAGATAAGAACATGCTAATTATCTGAATCAAAAGCCACGCATTTTCATCACCAACCAATTCAATTGAAAGAGGCAATAGTCAAATTCCTTTTCCTATATAAAGCCTATAAGCCTTTATCTCCTCTCATCACCTTCTCATCTTCCAGTTTATACATTTTACTTGGCGCATTGTTGAAGTTGAAGGGCAACTACTACTGCTTTAAGATACGAAAATGGCTTTCATCAGTTACACTACACATGGCTTCATCCTCCTCCTAGCTGCTGCTTCTCTATTGGCAGTCAGCGACGCCAAAACCATTGTCGTTGGAGGGAGTGAAGGATGGCGTTTCGGCTTCAACTACACCGATTGGGTCTTCAAAAACAGCCCTTTTTACATAAATGACCAACTGGGTAAGTTCCATTTCAAAACACGTCACATGCATGCGTATCATTAAGTTTTGCTTAGCATGTGTTTGTTAAAATGCTGCAGTGTTCAAGTATGATCCGCCAAGCGAGAACAACAGCGGCTACAGCGTCTACCTGCTGCCCAACCTGTGGAGCTACATCAAATGCGACTTCAGCAAGGCCAAGATGTTGGCCGGTCCAAACCAAGGCGGCGGCGAGGGGTTCAAGGTTGAGCTGAACCAGTGGAGGCCTTACTACTTTGCCAGTGGTGATAAAGATGGCTACAATTGCAAGGACGGGCTCATGAAGTTCTTTGCCGTGCCACTTCCTCATTGGAACAACTGATGATCCATATTCACAATTAACAAGAGCCTTTTTGGCCTTTATATAAAATTATACACACATGCACTTACCACACACACACACATACCAGATTGATTATTATTCTGTGTTCAATAATTCTGGAAGGATCTGAGTGAGAATAATGAAGACGGTGATCGATCTTCTTCTTCTTTATGGCACTGTATACGAGTTATAGGGGAATAAATTGAAATCTGCTTCTTTCTTCATGGATTTTGTTTTTGTCTCAAAGTAAACATTACAATCTCCAAAATGGAAGTAAACTAAAAAAGCATTTGCTCATATAGTCATATGCTTCATAATGGAAACAGAATCCCAAATCCAAATATTCAAGTTTTGCAAAAGAACATCTACGAGCCTCTGCACATATTGCTATTGGCTTTGCATTCAATGCCTGGTTCAAAAATAGTGCCAGAGTACTCTATGGCAAATGCATCCAATCGTCTTGTCTTTTCACTCTAGTGTGGCTGATACGTGATTCAATGAATTCCAGATAAGTAATTGCTTGACAATGGGGCCATATGTGTAGTCGATCTCGTACGTAAGGTTCGAAATATTTGCCGATATTAATTCTGACATATCTGCCTATCATTTGCCCCAAAAATACGCTTCCTCACCTACACATCTCCAATATATCTGCCTGTATTTCCTTAAATTTGAGTATCGATATGCTTGTAATGTCTGACACTTAAAACTTTGGTCGCATGTTGCACAATAGAATCTGAAAATCTAAGCGTTGCAAAATAGTTCTAAACACTGGGCCGGGCCTCTTCCCCGATTGATACATGGTGTTGGGTCTACATTTTGATAGTCAATATAAAGTTCACAAGCCTGTTTATGTTGGACTTGGATCGTAGGCCTTCTCAAGTTATGAAACCCCAGACAAGATGAGCGAGACAGTTCTTCATTGTCACGCACGTAACTCACATTCATGGTTCCTTCCGATAAAGGCTCGACACATTTAAAGCATGCATGCACTATAGATTAGCATGTGCATGAATCCAATCACATCAACTAGTGGGCAAATCCAAAAGGCAGAAGTGTGTGTTTGTTTGCTTAAAGTAGGACACAAGTCTTGAGTGCCAGTTCATAGTTGCTTGCTTCAAACCGCTCCGAAACAAGGTGCCGCTATTCTTAACTTATTGGTTAATATCCTACTTGCTTTTCCGGATTTCTTCTTTTTCTCCCACTCAAAGAAAGCAACGTCCGGTTTTCGACATGGGAGGCCGCCAGTCATGGAGTTTAAAGTACCTGAACTTGTTTTTACTCAGATTAATTACATGAAAGAAATGGTTCTTGAGAGACCGGTGAATGTATATAATCAAATGATGTGTTGTTAGGATTCGTACGTTAGAGCTCCTTATCAGGTGATTGGCGAGGTGACAATTACGCTATCTAAGACAATTTATCAAAACTGTTATTTTGATTATATTATTTGCAGTTTTAAACCGGTCTTTGAGGAAACAAATGCATGTTATGATGTTTTGCGAAGACATCAAGCGCATGAAGCGAGTAAGATGTTAATAGTTAAAGTTGCAGATGAAAAGTTTGCGTTAACAATTGACGCTTAAACCAGTCTTCATTAACACTCCATATATAGATCCTCTACATAGGTCGCGTTTGTTTTGCCTCATATAAGGATTGGATAGGGAAAAACATATCCAATCAGATCACTTGAGATGTTTGGATGCCTAGATGTGTTAGGATCGGAAATTTTATATCCAATCAGACTTGGATAAAGAATCTTGTTGAAATGGTGTGATAAATTAAATCCTGCTACTTATTTCTTCGTCTTTTGGCCTCATCGACAACGTAGAACTTCTCTCTTCCTCTGCGACCTTCACCTTCCTATGCTCCGTCACAATTCTCTAGCCCTCTGCGGCTATTTGACCTGCTGTCGCTATATCTCAGGTAAATCTCTCTTGGAATTAATTGATTCGTAGATGTTCGATCATTTTCCGCCACCACCTCCTTGATCGCCGTCGTCACCACCATCGTGAGCTCCACCAACAGCACCTCCCCGAGCGCCGCCGTGATGACTGCATAATGATGGTCCAGATCTATTCAATTTTGGTCTAGAATTGTTAAAATGAAGGATCAGTTGATTTTGAAATTGTCATCGTCGTGCTCTAGATTTATTTATTTTTTTAAATCTTATCAAGTTCCCAATCTTACTACACAAACGCAAGATTGGTTTGGAGTTAGCATCTCCTATCCAATCTAATCTAGTCTAATCCAATTTGAAATCTTAAATCCAATCTTGTCTACTCTACCAAACGCGGCAATAGTCCGTCAACCATCAAGTCTCCATATAGCCTATGGGCGAGTTTGCCCCTTTTAGGCTTAGAATTTCAAATTCAAACTAAATAACCTTCCTTCAAAACCTTAAATCACTCTTGCGTGTATAAGTTTGTGAATATACGTAGGAGCCATAAAAGTATAAATAATTAAAAGTCTTTTTTCTAAAAGTGTTTTTAATATTTAAAATATTGAAATTTCTAAATAAAAAATTGTACATTCATTTAGCTCATTATAGAGCACATCACAGACAATAACTATTCAAGCTGTTTGGACTTTAAAGTTTTATGTTGTTTTAGAATAATCTTCGATTCCTTTTGGACCACTATAAATGAACACATTACAAAGCAAATCATCATACAAATCTCATACCTCTCCTGAACTTAATTGTTTTTTTTATATATTTAGATGCAATGCCACATTATCCATTCTTATCCAAACAATTGTACCGTGATTCAGTGGATTCAGTGGAGATGCATATATACTAATATTCACATCTCGGTCAGGGCATGAGCTGGGCTCCATACTCCAAAGTTTCAGAAACTACCAAACAAATGTTAATTATAGAAGCAAAGGCGACGTGTATTTGGGCATACCATTCAAACTAATTGGTTAGTCACTTGTTTTCATCCGGTCACACTTCATAGAACTAATAAAAGGCAAGAGCAAAATCATGCATTGCAATTTGAAGAATGAGAACACGGCATTGTAAAACCTCATATATATTTTGCAAAGCTTGGAAAGCAGGTACTTTAAAAGTGACTAATTAAACACTTGACATCCTCCCCCCTTTGTCTTTTCGAATCTCATCGAATTCCATAATATTCGTCCGTTGCTAGCTTACAGCCTGTATATTCATAACAGCTAGTAAAGTTCATTTGATTTGAACCCTTCATGAATTAAACACCCCACATATTAACAGAAAAAGAAAATTAATTCAACCCAGGAAGAGAATGACCAATATATATAAAGAAGAAGAATATCATCAATCAAGCCCAGAAGTTTCTGAAAATGACGAGCTCACGTAATCCCTAACTTCCCTGGCAATCACACCCCTCATCACATCCCAAAACCCCGCCGGAGGAAAACTCTCGCTGCTGCTCCGGTGATGGTGGTGTTGTTCCGACGACGATACCACAGAGCCACCAATCCCCGGCGTGGCCAGAGTCAACTCGGTCAACGGGTCATCCAGATCCATGGACCCATTACGCCCGGAGGCAGCTGAAGCACTACTAGTAGTAGTAGTATTACCCACCATCATCACCTCAATAGCTGCATTGCCAATATTACCCTCGCACTGATGATCCATTTCTTGGTGGTCTTGTGGTTCTCTTACCCTTCTCTTCAGGGTCGAGTTCCAGTGGTTCTTGACCGCATTGTCGGTCCGGCCCGGGAGCAACCGGGCAATGGTGGCCCACCGGTTGCCGTAGCGGGCGTGCGCGGCCAGGATGGTTTCATCTTCGGCTTGGGAAAAGGGACGGTGCTGGACGCTGGGGCTGAGCTGGTTGCACCACCTAAGCCTGCAGGACTTGCCCGAGCGACCCTTAATGTAGCGGCTAATCAAAGACCAATTTCTGGGGCCGTAGCGCTCGACGAGGCGGGTGAGAACCCGGTCCTCCTCGGCGCTCCATGGGCCCTTGATTCTCTCGGCCTTGTTGGGATTTCTGGGCTGCGAGGATTCCGAGGAAGAAGAGTCGGAGGTAGAAGTAGAAGAAGAGCACATATTCATGGCAATATTTGCATCCATTGTTAGTGAGTGAGAGCTTTGGAAAAGGAAGAGGCTTTGAGTAGGAGAGAGTACGAGAAAAAGGGAAGGTTTTGGGAGAGAGAGAGAGGTGCATGAACTAGGAGGAAGAAGGAGTACGCTGTGCACTTGGGGTGTCCAATTAATGGGTTAGAGGGTTATATTGGGGAGGGAGAGGAGGAGGGTCAGGTTTGGTGCTTCCAGGAAACTGACTTTTGTAAAGTGGGTGGGGGGACTAACTGGAACCGACTGCGTAGATGCGCACCCCGTTACTCATTTTCTTGCATTTTTCTGCGCGCAGATTTGTCTCAGCTTGATTGTGCTTTGTCTACGGTTGATGGTTTTGCAATTTTACTCTCCTGTCCCTTCCATGATTTATTGTGACCCTCATTGGTTGATCATCGAATATATCGTTGAAAACTTGAAATCATTAATTGGCTTTTTTTGAAAAGGTTATATGATTATCCAAACCTTCTTCTTAGTAATCTAACATAAACTAATGCAAATATTAAGAGAATCTAAGAGAGATAGTGGGAATTAAAAAAGAGTCAATTGTTAAAAAATCACTTCTTATTAGTTGGATGTTCTCAGAGCAGAAGCATTTGAGGAATTAGAATTGCACGATAATGCTTATCTATTAAGAATGTAACATGTATGTAACTAGTTTAGCACAGTTTGAACATACTTTGAATTTGGGACGACATTTTTTTTTAGAAACTGCTTGATTGTATCAAGGAAAAAACTCAAAGAAGATAAAGTTCGGTCTTTAAGCCCTCCTTATAACAAAAAAAAATATGTAAGTATTTGAGATATAATAGATATTTATATTTCTATAAATTTATACAATTTTAAATTGAACTCATTACTGTATGTAAGGTTATAATTTATTTGAAAACTCGTTCAAATCCACAATGGAACCTATTCCAATTTGATCGGTGATTGTTGTCTACAACACAAAGTATCTATGTGTGTCCAAATTTATACTAAATTCTTTATTGATGTCATTATTTAATTTTTTTTATATCGAATGTATTAAGTTGATATTTTAGAAGCAAGTCACATTAATCACGTTGTGCGCATTACTTTCATTTGAATTATCTTTTTTGAGGTCATTATCTATATTCAAGGAAGCAAGTCACATTAATCACGTTGTGCGCATTACTTTCATTTGAATTGTCTTTTTTGAGGTCATTATCTATATTTAAGGCATGATCCCATGTGGTACATATAGACCCGGTGGATAGCAAACTCCTAGCCCAATGAATTCAAAACAAAAATGGAAATAAAGTTTAAATTGAATAGATATCACATTGGGTTGTTTTGTGTAGATATATTTACCAGTTGTTTTCTGATGATGAATCATGTTCAGTTGATCACAAACCCACATTTATTTGAACATTATAGCCAATTTATAATTAGAGTTGTATGATGCAATTCAGTTATGAACTATCGGGAAATGATGAGAGCAAAATAAACGAGAAATTGAAATTAGAATTAAGACACACACATGTGGAGGGGTAAAAAAGAGAGAGCGGATGGAGGAACCGGGAAATCCCCGTGCCGCAGAAAACCAAGTAATAAAATCATTATCGTACAAGGGACAAGAGAGAGAGAGAGAGAGTAGTACTAGGTAGTACCAGTTGTATTGGTATGTTTAATTGTTAAAGGAGACTAGGGGAGAGAGTGCATTTAACACATGACAGGAAACCCAGAGCTGTTAAACACAACAGAAACGTTTTAAAACGGAAAGTGGGGACCATACTTCCTTTTTTTGACTAACAGCTGTGAAAGTCATCTCTCTCTTTTTCTCGGAGGAGTCCAGAGTCGTAGAAATCAACGGCTTCGGATGATGTGATGAGATCAATCTGAAAAAGCAGACCCTGGTAAAAAAGGTTGAAGTATTAATTAATAAATAAAGCAGCGGTTTTCGATGACTTCAACGTCTTCCACGTAGGAAGGCCCCACTCCCAGCCTGTAAGAATCTCACGTGATTCCAGTTGAATCCTTTGACTTTTTCGCCTCATCCACCTTCCCCTACTCCTCTTTGCAGAGCGTCACTCTCACTTTTAATGTATAAATAAGGGAATTGTTTTAGGGTTTTTTTTTTGAGTAATTTAGTTAAAATGAAAAATAACAGGTGCGGGATAAGAAAAATAAGATGTATAAACAGAAGTTTATAACTCGAAGTTTTAGCCTTTTCCTGCAATGGAATTAGAAGAAAATGTCCAAACCATTTTACTACATTTTGCACAAGTAGAAAGCTGTCTACTAACTCTGAGGGAACCGTATCAAGTTTTAATTAATTAGGGAAACCCCTAAACCACACATCAAAACCATTATAATGTGAGAAAGTAGTACAAGTAGATGATATCTTAGAATTATTTAAAAGCATGGATTGCGTCTTTGTTTTATAAGATAGTCATGGACTGATAGAGCAACCAGGCACTGTGAATAGAAACTGAGCAGCACGCACTTAGAAGCTCGCGTAAGTGAGCTCACACAATCTCAACAGAAACCCTAATGATGGTGGAATCCTAGCCGCCCACGTGGCCCATTCGTGAACTTTTGGAGCCATTATAGCGGGACGTGTGGCGCAATTTCTAGCCGGAAGCAGTTGGGCAGTTGATTCTACAGCTGGCACCAAATCCCACACTCACCGACTGATATTTCAGATTCGGTGTCTGAAATTTTACCCCAAAAAAAGAAATTTACTGTCCTTTAAGAAAAAAAGAAAGGTAATAATGGCGTGTGACAGGTTCCAGTTTTCGCAGGTGGGTCCGGAAGCGTGCGACTGTTTCAGGTTTTGGAAAGATATTTTTTGATTCGGATCGGAAAAGATTTTTGGGCCAAGCTGGGTGTTGTTACAATCAGTGGGACCCACGGTGTTCCCTTCCAACCCAATTGCCGGTTGGGTTGGTCCCTCTGAATATTTACTACTATTAAGAGCCCAATAACGTGTGAAAACTGTTGCCGTGTCAGTCCCCTTCCTCGCTGGTCAACCATTTTTGGTTATAGGGGTTGGTGCTCTTGTTCATGTTCTCCCTGTCTTCTTCTTCTTCTTCTTCTTCGTCTGTCCACCTATTTATATGATTTAGGTTTTGTGTGATTGCTCATCTTGCTAACAGTTTGAAATTCATGATTTAGTACTTTTTTATTTCACAGTATCTATAAATAAACTTGTATTACAGCGATTGTTGAGATATATACAAATATATAGTCTCATAGTAGTTATAAATTTATCTCCACATATGATTGTGAATAGATATCTGGTTCCGATTTCATTTCGTTCACTAAACCACTTTTCATGCCGACAAGTAATTTTATTTTTAAAAAATTATACGCGATAGTAATATATTTTTCTTATGTCAAAGCATCATTATACATATATTAAAGCCGCCAGAGCAACACTATTTATAGCAAAGTTCATTGAAAATACATCTCTCTCCCAGCTCCACTCAGAAAAAGAAATAAAGTACTCCTACCATCTGTGACTATGACTAAATAACAATGCTTGCTTGTCAAGTAGTTTCAAACCCAGTCCTCCTAATCTCCAAGGTTCAAGTCTACCTAGCTAGCTAGCTAGTAATCTACAAGTCTACAAGGTGCTTAATTTATACAAGTACACAAAACTGTTGTAATTTGCAAGCTGTTGACAGATGGACTTGAATTAAAATAAAGAGATCCCTTAGTCCTTTAGACCAGAGAAGATCTAGATTTAGTCCTTTCACTAATACGTACCTTCTGAATCTATCCAAGGGGATACGGTTGCAATCTATGAAATTTCTTGAGAGGTCAGTTTTGATGATAAAAAAACTCTGTTTGACTATGTTTAATTTAAGGTTTTTTCATATTGAAATGTAAGCCCTATCCATATTTTTGCCTCTCAGACAGAACTAAGCTAGCTGTAATCCTAAAGTTGAATAGGATAGATTTAGACTGGGTTTTGTAGGCTTATATAGTTAGATTGGAACCCTAAATTCTAAAAGCCCATTTTAGCTTCCCATGGCTGTCCTTAGTAGATGGGAACAGAGGATGAGTTCACTAAAGATCAATTTGGGCATACAGTTGCTTGCATTTGTTAGCTGCTTGTCACTTTGTCCATGGTATGGCTTTTTGTTGCATTAGGACACAAGGTAAGAAATCAATCTGATTCGTATGTTTCTCTTAATGAGAAAATCGGCCAGAATCTACGGGATCAAAACTACGAGAGTTAAGGTATGATGGAAGGAGTTTCGGCTCAAGTAGGTCTTACCTAACTCAATTAGTTAGAGCCAGGCATTTGCTGTTATTCATATTTTTCATGGTCAATGAAGTCGACTTGTCTATGTTCAGAGTTTATATGTACAAAAAAGTTTTGCAACATTTTGGACACAAAAATAGTATCTGCAACCAAGATGGTAGATAAGCAGGTACCAACTTGAATTGTTGAGGCTAAAATAGGACTACATCTAGGTCTTTGGAACTTCCCACGAAAGGAAAGTTCTTCTGCTTCTCATATGGGAGCTTAATGAAGTCACTGCAAAAAGAAGAAGAATATACATGGTAATTCTGTACATAGATATTGAATGGTAGATGACTTGTCCGGCTAAGGAAAAAGATCAAACCGTTAACCCTTGTCAAGTT
The DNA here is from genome assembly GCA_025331145.1 of Rosa persica. Classification (NCBI taxonomy): domain Eukaryota; kingdom Viridiplantae; phylum Streptophyta; class Magnoliopsida; order Rosales; family Rosaceae; genus Rosa; species Rosa persica. Next base: position 48,194,148 of record WFKR01000006.1, on the reverse strand, counting down.
CAATCCATTACTGCCACTTAGTTTATCCTCACCAATCTTCTAGTGCTCTCTTGCAACAGATGCAGCACGAAAGACTTCACTGACCGGCATACAAGCACAAAGTGTTCCAAATCAAAGACACCAACTCTACAAAAGCGCAGAACAATAGAAACACTTATGACTAGAAAATGCACGAATACCAGCTGGAGTTACTCCACATCGAGTTAAGTCGAGGACTTCCAAGTCGGGGCAATTCTTAGCAAGAGCAACAATGGTGCAGTCCGACATTCTGGACAGCTCTTCCAAGCTCAAGTTCTTGAGGGTTGAAATAGCCGAGAGCGCCACACCTCCAATGTCGGTGATCCTAAATTGCGAACAGTTTGCCAAATTAAGGTGCTCCAAGAATGCATTTGCTGCAAAAGCAAGAACCCATCATCAGTGATGTCGCGGTTGAAAGCAAGGACTAATGTCTCGAGGGTCTTTGAGCATGAACCATGTGCCAGAGAACCCAATCCACGAACCGTCATCCGGTAACACTTGTACAAATACAAATTCCTAATTGAACTCGAACACCCAATTGCTTCAAGGGCCTCGTCAGAGATATTTAAACAACCTCCCAAGTCCAAATATATGTGTCAAAAAATGTGCCAGCTTTATTAGCGAAATAGGTACAAGATCCGTAACGGACATTCTCCCCCAAGCATAACCTGGGACAGTTTTGGACACTGATTTGCAAGACCTGGTAAGCCTAAGCGTAAGAGACAAAGATCGAAAGACGTTTTTAAATTAAGGTTGAGGACCTCGATTTTGGGACACGTTCGGGCAATGAATATGAGATCGGAGTCGGTGACAGACTCGGATGTTTCGAATGTGACTAAATTTGGGAATGTAGGCAGTACCTGAGGGACACAATAGGGCCGGAGAAGACGAATGGATGATCGATTGAGACCCTCAACCCTCAACGATTGGCTGCAGACCTCCGAAAACGATCTTCTATCAATTGGGTCGGTAAGCTTGTTGAGAATTAGGCCAAGCTCTTCATCACAAAGAAAATAAACATGCCCTAGTATTTTTGCCACTATCTCTCCCTGTTGTGATTGGGTACTAACAAGATATTAACTCAAGTCACTACGTTAAAGTCTTTGAAACGTCCAACCTGGATGAACTTCTTCTGCCCGGGAAAAAAAAGAGGACTAAAATATGCAGCTCATATCAGTTGCCTTTGTCAACTAGAAATATGTATGGCTGTATGTAAGATGGGTATTTGGTTCAAGTAGGTCCTTGCCAACCCAACCAGCCAGTCAGCAACTTTCAGGGAGGGGGAATTGGATCTAAAGGTTTTAAGAAAAAAGATTGGACGCAAAACACACACATGCTTAGCTTAAATACCAGTAAATATGTTTACCAATTCGGTTCCCAAATACGGCTGCAAGCCTGCAATGTACTCATTTTCCTAAAACACTAGCAAAAATGCCCGGTTACTAAAATTTCAGGCAACGTTGGCAATCACGATTTCATTTAGGTGATCATCTCGCATGAGTCTAGTTACGGGCTCATATGGGCTGGATGAAGCTAAAACCAAAAAAGAATATACATTCCAACTCTACATGGAAAACCTGAAAATAGTAGTCAAAATACAGATAAAACTAGATACTGAACAGAAATTGCAGCTAAACGCTAATGTCTTTGAAAGATTTAACACGGATAAACTTTTCCGGCTGAGGTTCCAAAATATGAAATTACTAGATGTGGAAAAATAAGTAAGGCGGAGATCAACCTAAGCTCTCACCAAGCTAAATCTGAAACCTCCACCATATTCTCCAGTAACCCACTTTTAACAAATCTTCTAGTCCGCTTTCGCATCAGAGGCAATATCTGCTTTAGCGTTTTATGGTGCACCAGAATAGACTTCAATGACCGGCAGCCAAGCACCAAGTGTTCCAAATCAGATGCGCCAACTTCACATAAGCGCAAACCAATAGTTTGTAAGCAAGCGTGACCTGAAGATGCACGAATACCACCAGCTCCAGTTACTCCACAGTCACTTAAATCAACCATCTCCAAGTTGGGGCAATTCTGAGCTAGAGCAACAATGGTGCGGTCTGACACTTCGCCCAGCCTGCACAAGCTCAATTTTTTTAGGGTTGAAATGGCCGAGATTGCGACACCTCCAACATCGGTGATCTCTGGTTCTCAGGTGCTCCAAGCAATGCATTTTCTGCAAATGCGAGACCCCAACATCAGTGATGCTGGGGATCCAATTAAGGATCAATGTCTTGAGGGTTTTTGAGATAGACCCATTTCCTAGAAAACCCAATCCGCGATCCGTAACCAGAAAACAGCATTCCCAATTCAAATAGCTAATCGAACTGGAAGACCCAATTGCTTCGAGGGCTTCGTCCGAGACCTTAATACAACCTCCCAAATCCAAATGTGTCAAGTTGTGTGCTATATCAGTACGGAATCATTAATACTCCTTCTCCAATTTAGCAGCATAATCTTGGACAACTTTTGACACCCATTTGCTAAAGTGAGTAGACCTACGCCTAAGAGACGGAAACATAGACCAGTTGTATTAAGGTTGAGGACCTCAAGTTTGGGACATGTTTGGCCCAAAAATTCCAGATCATCGTCCTTGATGGTGGGATGTTTCGAATTTGACTAAATTTGGGAATCTTGGGAGTACCTGACGGGGAAAATCGGGACCGAGAAGACGAAGTGATGATCGGTTTAGACTCTCCACTTTATACCATAGCTTGCAGACCTCCGAGAACAATTTCCGATCAGCTGGGTCGCTAACCTTGTTGACGATTTGGGCTAGTTCATCCTCACCCAGCAAACAAATTCTCCCCAAATTTTTGGCCATTTTCTCTCTCTTTTGGTTTGGTACTCTCTTTGCTGAAGCAAACCTGCCGGAGGCTCTCTGCCATATAGCGCCCCTGTCAAATGGGTTGGGCTAAACATGCTTAGCCCAGATCTTCCTGGCCCAAACTTAAACTCGCACCCAGATGCTGTCCCATTCCCAACTCCCTTGTTACATTTTAATTTACTCATATAATCATATCCATCAAGTAAGTGATTTTCTGAAAACAATAGATAACCGGGTAAACGTTGCAATGAAAAGAAAAAAGTCGTCTGTGTGCTATAATTTCATAGAAAACACATTTGATCGCTCGCTTTAGGTCCATAGAATCTTAAGACCAGCCTTGAGCAGGTTAATTTATGGAGGAAACGGGCAAGATAAAGCTCTCGAGTAACTTTGAGGCATGATTAATAAATACCTCTTTATAAATTTGAAGATATACTTCACAAAATGCGGTTTTTAATCCAAAAGCTTAGCACCTTTAACCAGGTTTGTCGGGATAGTGATTTGATTCTTGCAAAGGAGAAATGTTGAGCTAACAATAGAGGAAGTGGGGCAAGTGTTCTTCTTCAGTGGTGAAACAAACTCCTTGGCTGGACTTCTGGAAAGGCATAGGAGCAAATGGAACAGTTCTTAGCTTTTCTTATGTTCCAGATTGGTGATTGTAGATTCCTTTTAGGATCAACAACGGTGTGCCCAACTATGGCAAAATATGTCAGCTTAAAATAATATTAAACCCTTTTACCCATAGGTTATGTAATTTATATTCTTCTTAATTGTTGTGTCTTCATTCAGTTTCATACAAGACCAGCAGAAATATTGTTCTCACTAAGCAACAATGCAACCACAGTCCCATTGTGGAACTAAATGAAGCCAACTTATAAGAAGTATATAAATTGCAACCTCTACATGAAAATATGTAAACAACATATTGAACTGAAATTTCCAGGCTATAATAGTAGTACCTCTAAAGGTCTTTCAACGATTTAACATAGAAAAGGAAAAAGATAAAAACTACAAGTTGTTGAAAGAAGCAGCAGCAGACCACAACCAAACTCTCACCAACCTTGTACAAGTTCAAGCCATCACCACTAACACATTGTCACAACTTTTCTAGTTCTTTTTCCCAGCTGAGGCTTCATCTGAATTAAAGTCTCAGAATCCAGCACAATAGATTTCAGTGATGGGCATCCACGCACCAAGTGTTCCAAATTATGCCCACTAACATTACAGAATCGCAGAACAATAGATTGCAACAACTTGTGACTCGAAAATGCACGTATACTAACTCCAGTTAGTCTACAATCACTTAAATCAATAACTTCCAAGTTGAGGCAGTTCTCAGCGAGAGCAACAATGGTGCGGTCCGACACTTTTACCAGCGCAACCAAGCTCAATTTCTTGAGGGTTGAAATGGCCGAGATTGCCACACCTCCAGTGTCCGTGATCCTTCGGCCGCAATTGGCCAAATTCAAGTGTTCCAAGCAACGCATTCTCTGCAAATGCGATACCCCAACATCTGTAATCCCTTCACACCAAGCCAGGATCAATGTCTTGAGGGTTTTCGAGCAAGACCCATTTGCAAGAAAACCCAGTCCTTTATCCGTAATCTGACGACACCATTCCAAACTCAAATAACTAATCGAACTACAAAACCCAATAGCTTCAAGCGATTTGTCCGAGACCTCCAAACAACACCCCAAGTCCAAATACGTCAAATTTTTCGCCGAGTTTATTAGCGAAACAGATATCTGATCCGTAACAGAGCTTCTGCCTGTAAGTATAACCTTGGACAATTTTGGACACCCATTTGCCAGAGCCGGTAGACCAAAACATTTGAGACCAAGATCCCACGACGTGGTCACCAAATTAAGGTTGAGGACCTCGATTTTGGGACATGTCTGGGATATGAACTCGAGATCGGTGTCGGAGATAGAGTTGGGTGTTTCGAAGGTGACTATGTTTGGGAACCTAGGCAGTGCCTGACGGAGAAAATCGGGTCGGAGAAGACGGATTGATGATCGGTTTAGACCCTCGACTCTAAGCCATTGTTTGCAGACCTGGGAGAAGGATTTTCTATCAGCTGGGTCGAGAAGCTTGGTGAGGATTAGGGCCAGTTCTTCGTCGCAAAGCAAAGAAACTTTCCCTAATTTTTTCGCCATTTTTCTTTCCGATTTGGTTTCGTATTCTGTTTGCTTGAACACCAACTGGTCAAGTCACCGGTATTTCATCTTTCGCTGTGGCTACATATTATAACGACACGTAGTTTCCTTCTAACGATTTGGGACACGTGTAGAAACCTCTGTTTTTCACCATTTTTATTTGAATATTTTCACAAATATTGTATGAAGTATGGATGATTCTACACTTGATGTATGAATTTTGCATTTCAACATCAGTTTTTGATACATCCGGTTAACACCGTTAAGTTGGATAATAAAATAAAAGATATTATGTAAAAGTTAACTGAAAAAAAAATTAACTGTTATAGGGGATATCTAACGGAAAAAGTTAACGGTGTATATCAAAATGAAAAATTTGAGTAAACTTAATATACCATTTTGATATATATAAAAATTAGTATACCAAAGTGTAAAAATGCCAATAATTGATACATGGTTTATGATGTTTCACATTTTTATTTTTCTAAAACTATGAATATTGGTTTAATGTTATTTTTTTTCCACCCAAAAAAAAAAAAAAACCTTTTTCAGTTTGAAACACAACATTCAGACAAAAAATTAAAAAGTTGAAACATAGTTTGAAAGTCTTTTGAATAAAAGATTGAAAACCTCAAATTTTGAGACAAACTCAAGTTACAAATTTGATGTCCGTTATGTCACATATAGAAGTTTTAATGTGATTAAGTTTAAAAATCTTGGTAGCTGACAGAGATATTTGGCTTGGAGAAGACGAATCAATGATCGGTTTACGTCCTACACTGTCAGCCCTAGCGTGCAGACCTCAGAGAACGATTTTCTATCATCTAGGTCGCGAAGCTTGTTCAAGACTAGGCCAAGTAGCTGTCCCATGTTCACACCTCTTGTAAATTTTGTCAAAACTCTCTTGATCCATTTGAATGTTTAGAGTTTACACTAATATCTGATGCTTCAAGAGGTCATTTTCTAAAAGCATTGTGTTTCATGGAACACTGACCAAGTAAAATAAGGTGAAACAACATTAAATGCAATCCAGAATTCAAATGCCTAATACGGTTCAAATGCAGTTCCAGAATGGGAATATATATCGGCCTTATGTTCATCTGGATTACTCATATGTACTAAAACTCAAGAGTCCTCAAATCATATCTGGCAGTGACCAGTTATTATCAGGCATGTGGAACTTTAGCACTTTGCAAGCAAGATTTCATTCAGCCATTTCTACAAAACATGTAGAACTCGTGGCATACAAGCCTTAATTGCGGTGTATAATAATCTTAGGCAACTCCCACGTATGGAACTGCTTGAAGCCAAAACATATAAGAACATAAGCTAATTGAAACATTTACATGGAAAAACCTGTAAATGCAGATAATAATGGTCTGAAAAATTTCGAGGCCAAAAGTAGTAGTACATGTAAAGGTCTTTGAAATATTTAACATGATGAACTTCTTTGGCTGATGAAAAACTTACTAATTGTTGAGAACACAAGCAACAAAGCAATACCAAACTCTAGCGCACCTTCGCTAAGTTCAAGCCATCACCACCACCTCTATTTCGAGGAATACGTTGGAAAAGCGCTACCCATCCTCACGAGTCTTCTAGTGCTCTCTCGCATCAGGGGCAATATCTTGCTCAAACTCTCTTCACCATGCAGAAGTATAGACTTCAATGACGGGCATCCGAGCACCAAGTGTTCCAAATCAGATGCGCTAACTTGATGAAGACGATGCAAAACAATAGTTTCCAAGCACACATGACCCGAAAATGCACGAATACCAGCTCCAGTTAACAACCTACATTCACTTATATCAAGCACCTCCAAGTTGGGGCAATTCTGAGCCAGAGCAGCAACTGTGCTGTTGGACAGTTTGGCCAGCGCAGCCAAGTTCAATTTCCTAACGGTCTTAATGGCCGAGATTGCGACACCCCCAATGTCAGTGATCTTATGCCTCGAACTGTTGGACAGATTCAGGTGCTCCAAGCATTGCATTTTCTGCAAACTTGAGACCCCAATATCAGTAATTCCCTTACACCAAGCTAGTATCAATGTCTTTAACGTTTTCGAGCAAGACCCATTTGCAAGAAAACCCAATCCACGATCCGTAAGACCACACGATTCCAAATCTAAATAGCTAAGTGAACCACAACACCCAATTGCTTTGAGGGCTCTATCCGAGATGTTATAACAACCTCCCAAATCCAAATGTGCCAAATTGGGTGCTAACTTTATGAGCGAAACAATTACGGGATCAGTAATAGACCTTCTCCTTTTAAGCAAGACCTTGGATAATTTTGGACATCTATTTGCTACCACCACTAGACCAAACCCCAAGAGACTGAAGGGTTTATGACCTGACGTAGTGAGGTCTATGGTCTCGAGTTGGGTACATGTTTGGGCTAAGAATTCGACGTCAGTGTCGGTGACAGGCTCGGAGGTTTCGAATGTGAGTAAATTTGGGAATCTAGGGAGTACCTGACGGAGGAATTGGTGTCGGAGAAGACGAAGTGATGATCGGTGTAGAGCCTCGACTTGAAACCATTCCTTGCAGACCTGGGAGAAGGTTTTTCTATCACCTGGGTCGCTGAGCTTGGTGAGGATTAGGCCAAGTTCTTCGTGACACAGCAAGGGAATTCTCCCCAATTCTTTTCCCATTTTTTTCTCTGTTTGGCTCAAACAGCGAAACTGACGACGACTTGCGTTGTAGTGAAAGACTGAAAGCTTGAGAATTGAGGACGTTTTGTTCTCTGCGACATGTAGTTATCTATTTTTGGTCAGATGGGTTGGGCTAGGAATTTGATAAATATGCTCAGCCCGATATAAGAGGTTTATTAAACAGGATTGGTTTGAAACTTTCAGGTTAATGTTGAAATTAAGATGGCCATGATTAGAAACATACATATCAAAGGGCACCAAAACCAAAAGAAATGGCATTCATGGATGATGTTCGCAAGCAGAATTTCATTTAGGAATTTTACAAAGAGTTAGAGCTCATCCAATCCAGGGAACCATCGTTAAACACCAGTAAATTGACCCGCACGATGCTGTGAGTTTGTTTTTTTTCCAAACTTCATATGCAATACATAAATACTTGCAGTCTAAAAAATTTATGTGCTACTTAGAAGTTAGAATATGATTTGTTTTATTGTTAATATTAGATTAACAATAAATGAGATACAACAACAAACTTTTTCCATGATTTATAGAAATATACAAATACAAAATAGAATTGTTCTCCCTTAAAAGACAAAAAAAAGGAAATATGACAGATTTGTGTTAAAAAAAAAAAAAGAGGGAGAGAGAGAAGTTATGACAAAATTATAATTTGAGTCAAAAGATGAGGGTAAAACCGTCACTTCATTTTGTGAACAGTAAAAATAGTGGTAAGAGGATAGGAGCTTTATTATATTTAGAATCGGTCGTTAAGGCGTATTCTCAAAATATCGATATATCTACAGCTGTGGCAACAAGCGCGTGATTACCATCCCCTTGTTTGAGACGGTTCGCATACAAGACTAATTCGGGTGTCTAAGAAGAGGTCAATGAAAGATTTAACGTAGAAGCCTCATTCCAAACCCCATTCCAGATCACCACTGTTGTTGTTGTTAGTTTGGAGCCGAGTTGAGTAAGGCTCACCCTGATTATGCAGGAAAGATTGGTTTTTCGCTCGAGTAGGGGCCTTTCTATCCAAACAGTAAGGCTGAAACAAATTGGACCAAGATTACGGGCAATTTAGCCTACACTACAAGTGCAATTTTCAATTAGCAGGCAGGTATGTGGGAATTATGAGCTCTCAACTTTGCAAGATTTCCTTAAACCCACGAATAAAGAGACTCTTGATCTGTATGGCCACACCATACAGGTTACAGAACTCCGAAAACTAAGGGGCTTTTCATCAAACAGGTGATGATTGGTGTCCAATTCCCTGGTTAACAATGCTACAGCTTCACTTCTACTAGTAGATGAGAAAAAGTGCAATTCAGAGTTCAAATGCTTACTACAATTAGATAACAAACTGCATATATAGTCCATGCAAGGCTAAAAAGACATTAAATCTCAAGGTATCTATAAACAGCTTCGACATGGCAATTGCTGAACTTGTTTTTCTAAACTAAGGTGAAAAAGACCAAAGCATGCTAGTTGCTCACCCCAAGAAATACAGCAACTGAGTTGCTGCATCCAACCATACCCATTAATCTTCGATCCTCAGGAATTTTCGAGTGTTCACTTGCATCAGAGGCAGCATGCACGTAATTCTCCCTGATTTCAACACAACAGACTTCAATGAAGGGCACCCAAGTACTACGAGTTCCACATCATACACACTCATCATACACAAGAGATTCTAAGTACGGATGAGTTGAAAATGCACGAATACCAGCTCCAGCTACCAAAGAACAACGACTTATATTAAGCACCTCCAAGTTGCGGCAGTTCTCAGCAAGAGCAGCAATGGTGCAGTCTGAGATTTTATACAGCGAACTCAAGTTCAATTTCTTGAGTGTTCCAATTTCCGAGACTGCGACACCTCCAATGTCAGTGACTTTTGACAACCAAGCCAAATTCAGGTACTCCAAGGAGCTCATTTTGAGCAAAAGCGAGACCCCAACATCTGTAATCTCGTCACACTGAGCAAGGATCAATGTCTTGAGGGTTTTCGAGCAAGAACCATTTGCCAGAAAACCCAATCCTTCATCTGTGATTAGACCCCATTTCAAATTCAAGTAGCTAATCGAACTACAAGACCCAATTGCTTCGAGGTCTTCGTCCAACACCAAACAATGTCCCAAATCCAAATGTGTCAAATTGTGTGCTGAGTTTAAAAACTTAAGATGAACATTCACCGATCTCCGTCTAAGCATAACCCGGGATAGTCTGGGACACCCCTTTGCCAAAACGCTCATACCATCGACCCAATAGTCAGGACTTTTCTTAAATGGAGGGTGATCTTTAGTACTGAGGTTGATGACCTCAAGATCGTGACAAGTTTGAGCTATGAACTTGAGGTTGATCTGAGTGATAGGCTTGGAAGTTTCAAATGTGAGTAAATTTGGGAATCTAGGGAGTACCTGATGGAGATATTCGGTTCGGAGAAGACGAAGTGATGATCGGTTTAGACCTTCCACTCTCAGCCATTGCTTGCAGACCTCCGAAAACGATCTTCTATCATCTGGGTTGCTGATCTTATTGACGATTAGGCCAAGCAAATCCTCATCATCTAGTACAGGAATTTTGCATACTTTTTTGGTTTCTGAAATCATTTTCCCCTTTCTACTCATCTCGCTGAAACAACCAACAGACTCATCCCCATAGTGTAGTGAGTAGTGACTGTAGTCTACGATGCAGTATTGCACTATCAGCGAGGTCTGCGAGGAGATGTGAAATGGGTTGGGCTAGGGATTTGATAAAGCCAGACGGCCCTAAACATGCTCAGTCCAATCTTGGGCTTTTCCCAATCCAGGATTTGCTATCCTTATTTTGTTATTGGCAAAGTTGAGTAAACGGAATTCCAACTTTAGACAGTCATAATAAACGCACACAAATAAAGAGACTCTTTAAGTAAATGCAACGGAATTACAAAGTAAGGCTCAGATTTACTTTCACAAGAAGAAAGGAATAATGAAGTTCAGAATAAATTTGATGAATGATAACCAATTGCATTGTCATGGCTACAAAAAACACTACACCTCAAGGTGTCTATGAAAGCTTCAGCAATTGTCAGCATGAAAAGAGATAGTACTCATATTTAAACTTGCATTAATGTTCTGCTAATCTAACGTCAAAAAGATCGAAATATGCAAGAGAGATAGTCAAAGAGATCAAAATATGCAATAGCAAGCAATTAAGGTGCTGGATCGATTCATACATACCCGGACATTAGTACGTCTTCCACCGTCAACAATCTTCTAGTACTCTCTTGCATTAATAGAGGCAGCGGCCACTCACTAGTCACTGAGTCGACCACAACAGACTTCAGTGAAGGGCACCCAAGTATCACATGTTCCACATCACATGCATTGAGATACCCACCATATAAGCGCAACACGAGATTCTAAGCACATATGACTTGAAAACTTACGAATACCAGCTCCCAGTCACCGAACACCAACTTAAATCAAGCCACTCCAAGCTGAGGCAATTTTCAGCAAGAGCAACAATGGTGCGGTCTGACACTCTCGACCCGCGCGTACAAGTTCAATCTCATGAGTGTTTGACAACCGATCGAGATTGCCACACCTCCGATGTCGGTGACATCTGATGACAAGTGAGCCACATTCAGGTCCTAAAAGCAATGCATCTTCTGCAACCGCGAGACCCCAACATCAGTAATTTTAGCGCACCAAGCAAGGACCAATGTCTAGAGGGGTTTTGAGACAGTCCCATTTTGCCAGAAAACCCAATCCTCTATCCGTAATGCCAAAACACCATTCCAAATTCAAATAGCTAATAGAACAGGATGACCCAATTGCTTCAAGGGATCTGTCATTGATGGAGAAGAAACAATTATTCAAATCTAAGTATGTCAAATTATGTGCTAATTAAGTTGATAAACGGAACATGTTAAAAAAACTCTCCCTCTAAGCGAAACCCGAGACAATTTGGGACACCCTCTTGCCAAAGCGCATAGACCTTTGTATGCAATGTCAAGACGGCCTTTGGAATTAAGGTTGATCACCTCGATATTGGGACAAGTTTTAGCTAAGAATTTGAGGTCGGTTTCGCTGATATCCTTGGACGTTTCGAATGTGACTAAATTGGGGAATTGACTGAGAAATTCAGGTCCGAGGAGAAGAATTGATGGTCGGGTTAGACCCTCCACTCTCAGCCATTGCTTGCAGACTTTGGAGAAGGATTTTCTATCATCTGGGTCGCTTAACCTTTTGAAGATTAGGCCTACTTCATCGTCACTCAGCAAACAATTTTCCATAGTTCTTCTTTTGCCATGCAATTTACTGTTTTGGTTTGCCAACTCTGTTTGCTCCAAGCAAGCAACCGACGGCTGGCTTCGCTCTAGTAACAAACCCTAAATGTGAACGATATTTGAAGAAGTCTCCATATTTTAACTTAAACCCTAACAAAGGAACAATATTCTCGACTTAAATATCTATGGTCAGCTCTTTTGCGTGATTCCATTACAGGCCATTTACATCCCTCTAAAACTCATATAGTTTAGCATGTGACAATGTGACACGACGTTTCTTTTATGTACACAAACGCAAAGGAGATCTGGTGTGTGGCTATATATCCAGCTATGAGTCCACATCAGTATGCACCACGCCCACCACCGCCCACCAACCCTTCCCACACTTCTCCCTAAGGGAGCTAAGGGCAGGAGCTACCAGTACCGCATATAATGGGTTGAGTTCTTGAAGGACTTGGTTTACCCGTCCATCCTTGCGGAAGCTGGAATAGCTTTGGACTGCATGCTCTGACACAATGGGTCATAAAAAATGGTTCCCCACTGTAGTATCTTCATCCTGCAAAACATGGAAGGAAAAAGTTATGTTACAACTCAAGACGCTCAAAGCCTTATATTTCTTTTAAGAAAATTCTGGTCATACTTCTTTCAGAGAATGTCAAAGGAAGCTCCTCATCTACTGTCCCTATTTGATCTGACCAGCCAGGGAAACCCATCTTATCTTTTGAATGTTTCCTACTAGAATCCGCAGGTAAGTTGTCTTCATCTATACCGCGATACAAGTGTTTCATTATGAAAAGGGCAGTATCGTAATCCCTCCAATAGTTTCTGCACACAAAGGGTTTACCAATCAAATGACAGACTGAAAAAAAAAAAAAAATTAGATGTGTTTTATAGACACAACAGACTGAAGGTACCACATCTACATACATTCATGTGCTTACTGAAAAAAAAGGACAAAGATAATATAGAAGATCCGACTTTTTTTTTACAGTTCCGCTCATAAAATTATTACCTCTTTTTTTATTTATTGATAGGGATCATTTTATTCATGGAAATACAAACAGAAAAGGATATGCTTCTGAAAAGCATACATACTGATAACTTGGTAAAAAACTTATTGGCTATCTAAAATTATAAATAAGTCAATCTTCAATATTAGAAACATTTGATGAGGGCTTAATTGATAAATCCTGTGATAGTGCAGAAATATGCGTGACAGTATGAATCAATCATTCCATGCCTGGGTTGATAAATAAAAAGGAGAGAAAAAAAAAGAAAAAGAAAAAGGAAACAATAACAAGTTCAATTGTACAAGAATACATTTAAACGGATACTTACGTATGAGCTCCAATTGCAGAAATATACGGATGTTCAAATGTCTTGTCCTGCATTATCAACATAAACTTAATTGAGGACTCAGAAAAAGTAGCTGTACTAGTTACATAGAGAAATAAATATTGTGGATCTAACTGAGGTTAAGGAAAGCAACAAGGAAACAAGGCACAGTCATACATTTGGGGGGGGGGGGGGGGGGGGGGGGGGGGGGGGGGTGTGAATATTTAAAGCAGAAAGAAGGACCTTTAAATGAGGACTGAGCATCATCTATACATCCAAATAACTTATCACTTGCATCTTTTGCATGTCAAGGTGTCTAATTTAAATTCCTTAAGCGTTCTAAGTTAGCAAATACAGCATTCAGGTTCACCACTTGTGAATTTACAATTGATGATCCATGCAACAACATATGCCAGTGCCACACTCTAACTACCTCTTCAATTTAACTTTCTTAACATTATTCACTTGTTCGGATGGTATTTTATATCACCATTTCGGATGGTATTTTTATATCACCATAAGAAAGAAGAAGCCGGGGAACGGCCAGTAACAGCATTATGATGGCCAACCTCTTTTGTCAATCTCTCTCCCCTTCCCCTCCCCCATTCCAATCTAAGGCCTATCCTGATTCCCAAACCTAGTGTGGTGAGAAAGAAATTGGTGATTTCAGCACTAAAAGGAATTTGAAAGTAATTGCACATTCACACAGGAAGAGACAACAGAGATGCAATTTCAGCACTAGAATAATAACTTATTAGTGCCAACTGAGCACTTATTAATGCCAAGCATATGAGAGAAAGAAGTTGCACGGCATATTTCTGGAAAGACAAAAATGAAAAATGAGACTGCAGATGCACAAGCGTGTGTGCGTGTTCGTTGTGCCTGAGTGGGTGAATGCTTGCATGTATGTCTATCAAGAGTGAAAGGGTGCTGGGATACACACTTGAAGCACATGATCTATCCGTCCTTCTTCACTTCCAGTTATCCTTTCCATCATAAGAGTACCATATGATCTCTCCTCTCGTTCTTCGGCATTTTCTGCTGCTTCTGTGATTTAACAAAAAACAATACAAATGCAGTAATCTTCTGAAAAAAAAAGTGATGGATAAGTAGTATTACTACTTTTTATTATTATTAGTTTATTACTATTTAGGGTTCGAAGTTTAAATTCCAACTCCCAAACTCTTTGTTTTATTTTTCCTCCATAATATTAAGAGATCCTTCATTCTATATGTCACTTGAAGTAAAACAAAATATCTATTACCTTCTAGGATATCCTTGTTTCTTGACTGGCAAACTGTCAGAACTTTAACCTGTACAAATAGAGCAAAACCCTTAGGTTTGCAATAACTTCTACACATAATAGAACCAAAGCATACATGTAATCGAATAACTTGATTTTGTGCAACAAAAAGACTGATCAAACCCTAACTCTAATTTGTTTTATTTATGCAATCTGATTAAGAAATTAACAACCAAACACATATGAGTATTTCTAAACTGGAGATTGCATAATATCATTGTATGGACATAAATAACCATCAAGTAGGCAGCTGACATTAAGAAGAAGATGATATCAACTTTGAAAAAGTATAACGGAACTCACTTTTACGAAGTTTAGATGATCCATTATTGCTTGAGAACGAGCAGCTAAATCTTCAGTAAATTCCTGCACTTTCAGAGAATGAGAGAGAGAAAGAGAGAGAAAAGTCTTCCACAATTCTGTGTGCGCTAAATTGCCTACCTGAAATCCAATATGCAACCTCTTTCCACCTTTGTGGTAGGGTATGATAACAGGTCGCTTGCCGAGGTATTCTTTACACACAAGTGGCTCTATTAGTGAACAACTTGAGATCACTAAACTTGATTTCAAACTATTATGGCCCTCGCTTAAATAAAGATATTAGTGAACTGTCTTTCAACCACATACCTTTCCATCATAACCAGGGTTCCTCCTAAGAAATTTTAAATATAACCGATTTAATTGGTTGGATACCTAGTCAGGAAAAAAAAAAAATATTGAGTGCGATGAAGACACCACCAGTTTATTTCCAAGAAGACATTCAGAAGAAACTAGACTCACAATATCATCACAAGTATATCAGGAAAATATACTGACAATCTAACAACCAAGTATGCCCTACCGAGTTAATGATGTCCTGACAATATATGGGGCTCATGTAGTATAACACATCATGAACAGTCGCACTCAGCATGACACGCAGACCCTTCACACCGTCTAAAGTACATTTTTCCACTGCAGTTTCACCACTAAGCTTCAAACCCTTTCTCCACTGAAATGCAAATACCAGTAAGTTAGTACAAATTGTGTCCCACAGAAATGAGACAGGAGAGTTATGTTATCATACTTATTTTACATGGATCACAAAACTCTCCTGTCTCATGCTTTAAGAGACGAGAGTTTAGTTATCATAGAATAGATATAGAGTTGATACATATGGGCTAGACATTATACAAAAGAGATAACTTGCCTGGCATGGTATGAAAAGAACCCTCTGAGTATCACGTTGGAGTGAAGTAAGGTGCGTTTCGGCAAGACTTGCTGTTATATGGTGAAAATTACCAACGTCATCAACCAAATTGGATTTTTCCAATCTTTGACCGATACCATGAACCATGAACACAAGATGTCGAACAGGAACCTAAACCATAAATGCAGCATTAAACATCATCACTTTTACAAGCAAACTGCAGCAGTAAATGTTATCACCCAAAAAAAAAAAAAAAAGAGAGAGAGTTTACTGTTACAAGAAAAGCTGATTTAGGAAAAAGATTAACAACTCAAAAGACTGAAACAGACTCAAGACAGGCGCTTTTTTATCTTCTCTGAAAACTTTTCGGGTGAATAAGTTTATGCGGACTGTAAATTAGAGCAATCACCCTTAAAAAGCGTTTGTGACCTCAAAACTGAATATCAAGTTATTCTTCCTAAAAATGATAATCTTATACACAAAAGGCGGGATGATTCTAAAAATATGGGTCACATGATGTTCTACTTCAGGGATATCTCAAATTGTTTTGAGATTGGCATTATATAAATCAATTATAAAACTAGTCAATCGCATACCCATTAATCCACAGCCTACACACTTTACCATGACCAGAGTTCAACACCACCGACTACCCAGGCCTTGCAGTGAATCACAAAATGACCACCCGTTGACTTGCAGCTCAAGGGAGCCATTCACCCTGCTATGTGTTTCTAGTTACAGATCAAGGTATTCATTCTCCCAGCTATTTGTTCAGAACTATATATCACTAAGATCTGTGTAACTTCATTTTTGAAAAAATGCATATATTATGCAAAGGTTCTATGATGAAAAGAATACTTCAGAGGAAAAAAATCCAACAAGCAGAAATACATCTTTCTTTAAAAGTGAAACAATCATACCTGTGAACAATAATCATCCATTTTCTCCTCCTTCTGCTGACGTAATTCATTCTATTGGGAAAAAAAACAAAGCCAAGGGGATAAGTTGCTTTGTATAGGGCTCTTATGTAGAAACTGATAATATTATCTTGGTGGAAATCAGGACACAACAAGACTGGGATGTCAACAAACCATAATTTACACATACTGGTATGAAACTCAGGAGACAATCACACATTCTATCTTGACACTAATGACAATATTCATGTGCTGCACAAGATCTAAACATAGCTGCCTAATGAGACCCCATTCCAGTTGCTTCCACCTACCTATCAAGACCAAATGCAAGTAAACTCGAGAACTATCATGGTGTCAACATTAATTGTTGCTATTGTCTTTGTTGCCTTTTTCCTTTTCTCTTATTGCCATTATAGAAAAGATGAAATTTATGAGTACACCAGTTCTTGAACAGAATGCTGACTTCCACTAAACTTCAGATCATCCATCTCATATTCACACGTCCAGCATATACCAAATTATAGACATCAATAGATTAAAATGACATCAAAAGAAAAGCTCACACAGAAATAACAGTAGATACGTGCATCAATAACAGATATGCATTAGCGGGATACTCAAACAAACTCCGAAGAATATGAGAGTTGAATCGAATATTGGAAGAAATGTACAATCTTGTAAAAAGAAATTGAAGGAAGTATCACAACTTATGCCCTGAAACCACTAACCTGAGTGGGTTTTGGAGAGTGAGATGCAGAATATCCACGCCGTAACTTAATTCCATTTCCGCTGAAAGAAATGACATTAGAAAAACCAGAAGCATCTGCATTGAGCCAAGCCTCCCAAGTATTATCTTCTCCAGTGAAAAGCACATGCAATCCCTAGAAGTGCATCACCAACTTGTGTTTAAGAATTAAATAATAACCTATAGAAAATTGTATGCAATACCAAAATCCTTACATAGATAGAGCCTTGCAAATCAACTCGAGCTGCAAAAAGTCCAGAGGGCTGAAAAGTTCTCCGATGCCAAACCTGCATAAGAAGTCAAATTTCATCTCCTTATGCTAACCACCTTGAAAACCAAGTGAGGCTGCTAGTATGAATTCTAAAATGAATGAGAGTCAATCAGATCTTCATACATGCAGAAACATGTAGAAGGTGCAGCCAGCAACATCTACATATAATTTATGGATCTAAAATTTGGTAAATTTCATATATAAATAATCCCCAGATTCTACATAAACTTAGGCAGTTACCACACTCTCAGACATATAAAATCTGGAAAATGAATACAATATGTAGATAAAAATAACATATCTCAATAAGAGGCAAACCTGGCTGCGATATGCGATCTCCAATTGTTCAGCAACATCTTCACGAAGTGGCAGCCAATCAACCCCTTTACGAGCAAACCAGTGGCCTCTTAAGACGCGCCGGTTTTCTCCATCCCAATAAACAGGGAAACAATGCCGCTTCACTAAATCTACCTGCAACAATTATTCAACTCAAATGATTATCCCAAAACTAGTAGGAGTTGGATTATTTCTTTCTCCAACTCTAACAAATTATATATTTTACAGCAATCTCTAAAATCTTTATAATTCCTCTTTAGAATTTTAGAGATTGCTGTAAATTTAGGGAATTTAGTTTTCTCTCGTTGTCTACTGAGATAGTGCTCACGTCAGCCATGATCAGGGCTGGGCTTGTGTGGCATGTGGGCTTGGTCAGTCATGGAAATAATCATGGAATTGACTATTTTCTTGGCTGTAGTCAAGAAGGCGTGGGTTTTGCCCGGTCAAGCTTCTTCCGCTGGAAATGCTTTTCTCCCAGTCGGTCACCACATCAGCTTTCTCTTGACTATGACCAATCAAGTTCACACCGGTGCACTTGCTCTAAGAACAAATTCTTCAGGTCAATCCTTCAGAACAGCTGGCTCTGCTCCATTCAATTTCTGGGCGGGCCTCAGAGCCCCCGAAGACTAGCTTAGCCTGACCAGACCTTAATCTAAAGGCATAAATCAATTAAGTAATTAATATCATTGACGTACTTTCTCAACCATATGCTTGATTGATTAATTGCACAAATGGGACTGTGTTCCATTAATTTAGATCCAAGAGGTAGAAGGATTATTCTCTCTAGCCATACTGGGATGCATGAATTTTTCTTTTGTGAAGGCAAGACTAAGAGAGCCGCATTCATGCATTATATTTGCTTAATTAATTAGTTAGAAATATTAGTCTCTTATTAGACTCCTAGCCTGCATGTGCCCGGCGCCTCTTGGTACTTTTTGACGCATTTTTACAAGAATTTTGTCACCATAGCCTTGCAGAACATATAGGAGAAAATTCAAGGAGCTGGCCAGCTGGCCAGGTAATTTCTAGGTAGTAGATGAAGTACTGTATATGAGACAAGAACTCACAGTCATAATTCATAAATGGCTGGACCATGATGCTGCGTACGTACGTAGGGTTACCGTCTTACTGATTAGGCAGTCAACTGATCATAAGTCTTCCTTTCCGAGTAGAGAGACTCGAGCAAGTCTTCCTATCTCCTAGCCGCCATTAAAAGGACCGATAACTCTCTCACAAGTTTTCCACTCCCAAATTCCTCGGTCCAACAATAGATGAAACTAGCTAGCCATGTCTATGAGGATAAAGAAAATGTTTTTGATGCAATTGGTGCTGGTTGCAATAGAGGTGCTACTAGTATCATCCCAAACAGTGGATATTACAAGAGAGGGTTGCCCAGACAAATGTGGCAATGTTAGCATTCCCTATCCGTTTGGAACAAGAAAAGGTTGTTACTATGATGAGGATTTCCTCATTACTTGTAATAGCACAAGTTATAACCCTCCGAAGCCATTTCTGAGAAAGAGTGACATTGAGGTCACAAACATATCCATTGAAGGGAAGCTCTACATTACTCAAGACATAGCCATGGCTTGTTATTACAAATCAGGTGAGCCCTGGGAAGGCAACTACAGCCCTTATCTTTCTTTGAAAAAGTTCTACATCTCAGACACTGATAACAAATTCATAGGTGTTGGTTGCGACACCTATGCCGAAATTAGGGGCTTCCAGGGTACAAGCCATCAGTACACAGGTGGGTGCTTTTCGAAATGCTATAGCACTGCCTTTTTCTCCAATTATTCATGCTCTGGCATAGGCTGTTGCCAAACATCTATTGCCAAAGGAATGACTTACTTTGACATAAACGTAAGCAGCTACGAAAACCAAAAGCAAGTTTGGAACTTCAATCCCTGCAGCTATGCTTTTCTTGTCCAAGAGGGTAAGTTCAACTTCACCTCCGACATGTTGAGTGATTTAATAAATATCTCTCAGTTTCCCGTGGTTCTCGATTGGTCAATTGGAGATGAGACATGCAGCCAGATCAAGAACAATGTGTGTAAGGGGAACAGCAAGTGTTTGGCTGTCGAGAATGGGCTCGGGTATCGCTGCAAGTGCAACGAAGGTTATGAAGGGAATCCATACCTAAATGGCTGCACTGGTACGTATTTCACTTCTCAAATACTTGAATTACAAGCTACTTATTTGTTGGCTGGTTCTTATCTGTAACTACTATATACGTTATGTCGTTTTTGCAGACATTAATGAATGCGAGGATCCGGTAATTGCCAAAAAGTGCAAACAAAAATGCATAAATACAGAGGGGAACTATACTTGTGCTTGCCACGAGGGGTACCATAACAATGGCACAGCAGACTCGGTAGATTGTATCGCCGACCAAAAATTTGTTCAAATTATAGTTGGTAAGTTCAATAGCAATACTCTGCTCCATTTGGTTACGAAAAATATCAGAACTACTAATGCTTAGATGCGTTGGAAATGTAGGACTCGGTGTTGGCCTCATATCCTTATTAATAGGCAGCTCCTGGTTGTACTTGGTCTACAAAAGATGGAAGCTCATGAAGCTAAAGGAGAAGTTCTTCATCCAAAATGGAGGTCTGTTGTTAAAGCAACAGCTTTCGGAACGACAAGGTGGTGCCACTAACCAAACTACCAAAATCTTCACCGAAGACCAACTTAAGAAGGCTACCAACCATTTTAGTGAAGCCAGAATCGTTGGCAAAGGAGGTTTCGGTACAGTCTACAAAGGGATTATAGCAGATGAAAGAGCTAAGGAAACAGTGGTTGCAATTAAGAAATCCAAACTTGTGGATCGAAGCCAAATAGAGCAATTCATTAATGAAGTACTGGTGCTTTCCCAAATCAATCACAGGAATGTGGTGAAGCTTTTGGGTTGTTGTTTCGAGACAGAAGTCCCACTACTAGTTTATGAGTTTGTCACCAATGGTACTCTATTCGACTACATCCACAACAAAAGCAAGGCATCCAACTTTCCTTGGGAAATTCGTTTAAGGATAGCTGCAGAAACTGCTGGAGTGCTATCACACTTGCACTCTGAAGCTTCTATTCCCATCATTCACAGAGATGTCAAGTCCACAAACATACTCTTGGATGATAATCTTACCGCAAAAGTGTCTGATTTCGGTGCCTCGAGATTGGTTCCGTCAGATCAAGCTCAGCTATCTACAATGGTGCAAGGAACGGTAGGGTATTTGGATCCTGAATACTTACAGACTAGCCAGTTGACGGACAAGAGTGATGTCTATAGCTTTGGGGTTGTTCTGGTGGAACTACTAACAGGAAAGAAGGCGCTTTCGTTCGACAAGCCGGAGAAGGAGAGAATTCTAGCCATGTATTTTCTTTCTGCCCTGAGAGAGGACAGATTGGTACAGGTAATTGATGGTAGTGTCATGAACGGGGCAAACGTTGAGCAGCTTAAGGAAGTTTCGAGCCTTGCAAAGAGGTGTTTGAAAGTAAAAGGAAAAGAAAGACCAACCATGAAGGAAGTGGCAATGGAGCTTGAGGGACTGAGAAGGATGGTAATGCATCCATGGGTTAATAATGATGAATCCAATGCAGAGGAGAATGAACACTTGCTTGGTGAAATAGCACTGGAAACTTTTAGTCATAAAGGTGGTGGGGATACGAGTTCTGGGTATGATACCATGAGGAACCCGATCACATTACCCGTTGATGATGGGAGATAATTGTGCCGCTGGTGCTGAACTAGTCCATTTGACAATGTGCCGCGTCTCTGTGATTGTCTTGCTAGGCTTGTTGAGTCTGTTCTACGGAAATGCATGGAATCCTTAGTTTCTTTCTTCATCCTTGTCTTCTTCAGTGGTGGGAGTTGCAGATAGTTATGACTTGTGACTGCCATTTGTGCCATGTGAGCCTGTGACAAATATTTAGACTATAATATTTCGGTTCAAGTAAATTCAGAATATGTGTCTGACCTAAATTCTAGGTTACATGACCTAATTGTAATAGAGTTTTGAATTAGAGATATTCTCGGAGATATTCTCGAAGATATTCATAAATATCCGATTATCTTTCCTTGTACAACTTTGATTCTATGTCTTGTAATCCTCTATATAAAGAGGCCCCTATTATCAATGAAAGTACGACTCAATTCTCTTCCAATTCAGTTTTCGTTAAACACGTTATCACCACAACGCCTTAACCCTAAAACCTAATAGCCAAAATCCTAAATCCAAATACAAAACCTTGAAAACCTTTCATCCCCCGCCACACACCTTGAAGAACTCCACCCCAGGAGTCCAGAGCCAAGGGAAGAACAACCAGAACCTGGCCGGAAACTTACCAAATGGCCAGTGGAATCTCCAAACCATCCGCAGCAAATATTCTACCGATTCACCAACTTCCGGATCTCCAATTGCTACCAAATTTTACCAGAAGTAGTATCTCAAACCCAAAATCTGGGAACCGGAAAAACTTTTATCGGAACCAGCCTAAAAGCTTGTGAACCTGCCACCTGACTGCTGCTGCATCTTGAACCGGCAGAGAGAAGAAAAGTATATAAAAAAATAAAAAAGGCAGCCCAGAAGCCCAGAATGAATCAGCGGCCCAGAGAGAAGAAAAGAAGGAGGCGGCCCAAGCCCGTGATGCAGCCCAGAAGCAGGCCCACTGCCACGTCAGTGGCTCCGGCGACAGGTCACCGCGGTCAACTTTTCCGGTGATATTTCCGGTTACTTTTTCCGATAACTATTTCGAGGTATTTTTTACTGAAAGTTCCAAGCTTTTTCTCATGGACTTGCAAACTCCCTTCTTCTACCCCCCCCCCCCCCCCCCCCTCTCTTTTTTTTTCATTATAAGAGAGACCTGATTAAACTGAACTGTGGAGGTTCATGCCCACTCCAAGCTTGGAGCTTGTTAAGATCTCCAAACTTAGAGTTTGTAGAGAATTTATGATCGACCACTTACATCACTGTTTCGATCTAATCTAATACCTCTTGGAATTGAATTTCTTGGAAGCGATTACTCTCAGAAATTTTATATGTTTTCATGGTAGCTTTTTCCACTCCGAAACTAACCTTTTTTTCTTGTTTTCTTTCAGGCTGAGTAACCTGAACAAATTAGACTTTGCTCCATTGGGAACAACTGGCTCTGGATATCACAGTTGGTTCGTGATATTCGTCAGCAACTCAAGGCTAATGGAATCCTGGGTACGATTCTCGAGCCTAGCCAGGACGTGCTAACTGTTGAGCAAGCTCAAGCTTTGGAAGCAAATAGAGCAGCCTTAGAGGCAAATAAGGCTAAAGCCACAATAACTCGTCATATGGATGATTCGCTCCAGTACGCGTGTATGAATGAAGAAGACCCCAGAAGGCTGTGGATCTCACTCGAAGAAAGATTTGGCAACGTCCTTGACTCATTGCTTCCTTACCTAGAAGTGAGATGGCATAGCCTCCGTTTCTGTGATTTCAAGTCAGTTCTTGACTACAACTCAACAGTACTTCGCATTAAATCCTTAATGGAATTCTGTGGTAAAGAGATAACAGATGCGATGTTGATTGAGAAAACTCTCTCTACCTTCCCCGTCTCTGCATTGATTGCTAAGAACTATCGAATCGATGTTATTGCAGGACGGATCACAAGGTTTCATGAGCTCATTGGACATGACAACATCCTTGTGAAAAACTATAATTCGAGATCCGTGGAAACAGAGCATAGTCAATAATCCAATTATAGTCGCGCCCCTAAGAGAGGGCGTCAAGACCTAAACCCTAATCTTAGGGATACTTCTGGACGTTCTAGTCCATATAATCGCTCTACTTGGGAAGGTAGCCGTCAAAATAGGTGAATAAGGAACCGAAAAGGTCAACGTGGAAAGAGAGAGAAGGTCAACGTGGAAAGAGAGAGGGAGGCAACGCCTCTGGCCATATTGGTAGCGCCACCAATACTAAGAGCCATCTAAATGACGCTTTCAAAGCGCTTCAATCAATGGAGTCTGAGTAAAGATATGTATGTTCTCGATGTGGGGTATCCGATCATTGGGCACACATTTGTAGAGCTTGTGAAGAAATTTTCACCGCCTACAAAGCATATTGTGAAGCAAGAGAAACTCATTATGTGGAACAAGAAGATCAAGAAGATGATCTAGAATGAAGGGTTGAAGACTACAAATCTGGCTGGGATCAATTGAAGACTAGAATTCTGTTTAAGTCTTTATTTTTCCAAGAGATGTAATAGGCAATTGCCATATACTTTGTAGTAAATGTCATTGGTTTAGTTTTTCTTCACATAGGCTTATCCAAAATGAGTATGATGTCTAGGAAGGTTTTGAGATAAGTGGTACTTAAATGAGTTTTGCTCCACCGATATCTCTCTACTCACCTGGTCATATTTATTTTAGAGTTACCGAAAGAAGTCAAACGATTACCTTTGTTTTGCATTTGGATTAGATTCTCCTAATGGTTAAGAGACAATAATGTACTCTGTTGTCTTATGAATAAATGTTTGAGTTCTTTTCATTATAACTACATTTTGATTCTAAGCATATTACTTTGTGACTACTATGGTTGGGCCATCAATATTAATTCAAGGACATGGAATAGCTCAAGTTCCCCTTGCCAAATGGCACCTTGATCACTATCACAGAAACTCTCTACACTCCTAGAAAAAATCGCACCTATGAATAGTCAACGGATTCCATGCGAAAACGCATGTAGAGAACGGAAATGAGTTCCTTTGCAATACCTCTGTCGATTGCGAACAAAAATGCATCTTAGAGAAGTTTATGTGTCTCTCTAGTGGACTCTATGTCACTATTCAAGCTATTAAATCCAATAAAGTAATGAGAGAAGATCTCTTGGATTTAGATACATATTGGCTTTGTCACGACATAATAGCTCATCATAGTCATGATATGATGATCTGCCTACTAAAGACTTCACATAGACATTCTTTCTCTCGAGCGAAACGAAGCATGAATCAAAAGTTGATTCCTGGACTAAGTGTAACCGCCGCTGCTGCCTCTGGCACCACCGCCGTCCACCACCAGCCTAGGGCTGGCACAGTCCCTATCCATGAAGCCATGGATGGTGTCTATCATGGTGATGGCGCCCTAGGTGATGCTGCAATCACTGACTTTGCTTCAAATAGCGTTTCAGACGCTTAGGCCCAACCAAAATCCTCATTGGTTGCTTCTAAAGCCTCTCGCTCGTTTACAAAGCCTGTTCCTTAGGGAAATTAGGACTGAGATCATCTTATGCAAAGAATATGAAAATGCTCATTCTGTTCTTACATAGAGTTCAACCAACCTGCGGACGTTTAAATATCTCATGATGTTGGTTGACAGGCAAACATACTGATCACGTGTTGTGCCATTATCCACCTGTAAATGCTGCTTATACTACACTCCTATCACATATCATATGACAATGGGCTCACTTCCCGAATCATCTTATTCAGTCAATTGGACTTGACAATACTAGAGAGTTTACATCGAAGACTTTCGATGGTTATTGCAATGGGACTGATGTCGAACATCATATTCTCATATACACACCTAAATGGTCTCGCGGAAACGACTACGATAGTAGTCTGGACATTGATAATGTGCACCAATCTCCTTATATCCGCTTGGAGTGATGCAATATCACATGCAACTATACTAATTCGTCTACGACCCACCGCCACTCAATTTATCTCTGCGTTACAGCTAGTGACTGGGTATCAGTATTGTACTTATGCATATTTGAGTCTGTCATTTATGTGCCAACTGCACCGCCGTAACACACTATGATGGGTCCTTAGAGACGAATGGGCAACTACGTTGGATTTGAGATTCCAACAATTGTCAGCCACTTAATGCCCTTGCTAGGCGATCTCTTTACAGCATGTCTTGCGGATTGTCACTTTGATGAGACAGTCTTCCCGTCGTTAGGGGGAGATAAGAACACGAATGTTCAGCAGAAACGACAAGAATTATCGTGGTCTGTCCCCACTATGTCTCATCTCGATCCCTGTTAAAGTGACGAGATCACACATCTGCTGCAAATATGCCTGCAAGGAATGACATCCCTACGAGAGGATGTAGCTCCACCCTACAAGGAGGTAGGCATGGTGCCAACGCCAAAGAAAGTGGCATTCTAGCGTTATAGGCCATGGCCCTAGCTAGGATGTATGGGAGGCCCGTCGGTTCAAATGATACCTTGGCACAATCCAATCCTTTGATCATCGACACTCAAAATCCGTCTCATAAGAATCTTCCAGATTATGGTTATCGTTGGGGGATGCCTCAACGTCAGAACCTATTCCTGAAAATATAGAACCTCCATCATAATTGATGATGTGGTTGCGTATGAGTTTGTTGAGTCTGATAATATCGAACCACACTCCGTTGATGAATGAATGCCAACGTAGATAATTTGGCCTAAATGAAAGCTATAGAGGTTAATGTTCAAAACTTTTGGAAATGCAGGAATTGCTGTCGGCCTTATATAGTTGCTAATGTGCAGCTCTTGGTTATATCTGGGCTACAGAAGATGGAAACTCATGAAGCGGAATGAGAGATTCTTCAGACAAAATGGAGGATTAACAACTTTCCGTAAGACAAGGTGGTGCTACTAACCAAAAATACAAAAATCTTTACTGCAGATGAACTTGAGAAGGCCACCAACAACTACCATGAGACTAGAATCGTTGGCAAAGGAGAGGCTATGGTACAGCTTTCAGAGGAATTTTATCAACTGGAAGAGTAGTTGCAATCAAGAAATCCAAAATAGTTGATCAAAGCCAAATAGAGCAATTCATTAATAAAGTACTGGTGCTTTCCCAAATCAATCACAGGAATGTGGTGAAGCTTTTAGGTTGTTGTTTCGAGACAGAAGTCCCACGACTAGTTTATGAGTTTGTCACCAATGGTGCGCTATTCGACTACATCCACAACAAAAGCAAGGCATCCAACTTTGCTTGGGAAACTCGTTTAACGATAGCTGCAGAAGCTGCTGGAGTGCTATCATACTTGCACTCGACAGCTTCTGTCCCTATTATCCATAGAGATGTCAAGTCCACAAATATACTTTTAGATGAAACCCTCACAGCAAAAGTGTCTAATTTTGGTGCCTCCAGATTGGTACCATTGGATCAAACTGAGTTATCGACAATGGTACAAGGCACGCTCGGGTACTTAGACCCTGAATACTTTCAAACACGCCAGTTGACTGACAAGAGTGATGTTTATAGCTTTGGGGTTTTCCTTGTGGAGCTACTAACAGGAAAAAAGGCGTTTTCGTTCGACATGCAAGAGGATGATAGAAATCTAGCAATGTATTTTCTTTCCGCACTGAAAGAAAACCGCTTGGTACAAGTGGTTGATGAGTGTGTTCTGAATGGGGCAATGACGAGCAGCTTAAGGAAGTTTCTAACCTTGCAAAGAGGTGTTTGAATATGAAAGGAGAAGAAAGACCAACCATGGTGGAAGTAGCAAGCGAGCTTCAGGGACTAAGAAGGATGACAATGCATCATCCCTGGGTTAATAATGATGAATCCAATGCACAGGAGAATGAAAGCTTGCTTGGTGAAATATCACTGGAAACCTTTAGTCATGGAGGTGGTGGCGATGCTAGTTCTGGGTATGATACAATGACGAACCACATCATATTAGAGCAAGTGCAGCGGTTGCTCCTGCCAGGTCAAAGCTCATATTTGATGAGGTGTTGCCCAGCTGAAGAAAATTTCACCTTCCACCGGCCAAAGCTTCACTAGCCAAGAGTTGGCTTTGCATGACCAAGGCCAAAAAAAAGGGCAAGGTCGTGACTTTTTTCTTGCCCAAAGTCAAGGAGCTGCCAGCACTGCAAAAGGGAGAACATGGGTGACATCAGGAAGAAACGCAAAGAGACAGACGCGGCTTAATCCAAGGGTGGAAGACATGGACCAATCCAGAAGCGTCATGTGGCCTACCTGCAGCAGGAATTTGTCACGTAGCGACATTGAGTGGGCGGCAGGACACTTGGAACCGTTGGCTTCTTAAGTGATTTTGATTCCAACGGTC
This sequence comes from Rosa persica, assembly GCA_025331145.1. Lineage (NCBI taxonomy): Eukaryota > Viridiplantae > Streptophyta > Magnoliopsida > Rosales > Rosaceae > Rosa > Rosa persica. The sequence goes on along the minus strand of WFKR01000006.1, from coordinate 48,166,095 downwards.
CTTTAATCTGGGCCGTTGGTTTCAATTGAAACAGTGATCCAACGGTAATGAAGGAATAGTGAAAAAAAAAGGAACAATAAAAATGAGCAGTTAAAACACTAAATAAACAGTGGAAAATGAATAGTTAAAATTGATAAACAGTCTTGACCGATCAAGAAAAACAACGGGTGTAAACTCATATCCAGTGGCAGTGAACAGTATCTTAACTGGTCGAATTCTTGACTTCTCGATCTTGACATTTCTTGACTACGGATGAACTTGCTCTTACCAATAAATGATGGGAGATAATTGTGTTACTGTTTTGCTAGTCCTGCTGAGTCTATTATATTGAAATGCTTGAACAGTATTAGGCAAAAAGCGATGCAAGGATGGAAGTGTTCAATGAAAAATAATTTACTTTTTCTGGTCCATGTATTTTTTCTGTGTATAATTCCAGACTAAATAAACGGACGATATTGCTCGACTTAAATATCTATGGACAGCTCTTTTGCATGACTCCATTACAAGCCATTTACATCCCTCTAAAACTAATTTAGTTTAGCATGTGAGACGACGTTTCTTTTATGTACACAAACGCATAGATCTGGTGTGGACATATATCCAGCTATGAGTCTACATCAGTATGTACACCGCCCACCAACCCTTCCCCCACACTTCTCCCTAAGGGAGCTAAGGGCAGGAGCTACCAGTACCGCATACAATGGGTTTGAGTTCTTGAAGGACTTGGTTTACCGGTCGATCCTTGCGGAAGCTGGAATAGCTTTGAACTGCATGCTCTGACACAATTGGTCATAAAAAATGGTTCCCCACTGTAGTATCTTCATCCTGCAAAACATGGATGGAAAAAGTTATGTTACAACTCAAGACGCTCAAAACCTTCTTATATTTCTTTAAGAAAATTCTGGTCATACTTCTTTCAGAGAATGTCAAAGGAAGCTCCTCATCTACTGTCCCTATTTGATCTGACCAGCCAGGGAAACCCATCTTATCTTTTGAATATTTCCTACTAGATTCCGCAGGTAAGTTGTCTTCATCTATACCACGATACAAGTGTTTCATTATGAAAAGGGCAGTATCGTAATCCCTCCAATAGTTTCTGCACACAAAGGGTTTACCAATCAAATGACAGACAGGAGAAAAAATAGATGTGTTTTATAGACACAACAAACTTGAGGTACCACATCTATATACATTCATATGCTTATTGAAAAAAAGGACAAAGATAATATAGAAGATCCGACTTTTTTTTACAGTTCCACTCGTAAAATTATTACCTCTTTTTTCTTTTTTCTTTTTTCTTTTTATTGATAGGGATCATTTTACTCATGGAAATACAAACAGAAGAGGATATGCTTCTGAAAAGCATACGTACTGATAACTTGGTAAAAAACTTATTGGCTATCTAAAATTATAAATAAAAGTCAACTTTCAATATGAGAAACATTCGATGAGGGCTTAATTGATAAATCCTGTGCTAGTGCAGAAGTATGCATGACAGTTTGCATCAATCATACCATGCTTGGGTTGATAAATAAAAAGGAGAAAAAAAAAAAGGAAACAATAACAAGTTTAATTGTACAAGAAGACATTTAAGTGGATGCTTACGTATGTGCTCCAATTGCAGAAATATACGGATGTTCAAATGTCTTGTCCTGCATTATCAACACAAACTTAATTGAGGAATCAGAAAAGGTAGCTGTACTAGTTACATAAGAGAAATAAATATTGTGGATCTAACTGAGGTTAACGAAAGCAACAAGGCAATAAGGCAGTCATACATAGGGGGTGAATATTTAAAGCAGAAAGAAGGACCTTTAAATGAGAACTGAGCATCATCTATATATCCAAATAACTTATCACTTGCATCTTTTGTATGTCAAGGTGTCTAATTTAAATTCCTTAAGGGTTCTAAGTTAGCAAATACAGCATTCAAGCTCGCCACTTGTGAATTTACAATTGATGGTCCATGCAACAACATATGCCATTGCGACACTCTAACTACCTCTTCAATTTAACTTTTTGAACATTATTCACTTGTTCGGATGGTATTTTATATCACCATAAGAAAGAAGAAGCAGGGGAAGGAACAGTAACAGCATTATGATGGCCAACCTCTTTTGTCAATCTCTCTCTCCTTCCCCTCCCCCATTCCAATCTAAGGCCTATCCTGATTCCCAACCCTAGTGTGGTGAGAAAGAAATTGGTCATTTCAGCACTAAAAGGAATTTGAAAGTAATTGCATATTCACACAGGAAGAGACAACAGAGACATGCAATTTCAGCACTAGAATAATAACTTATTAGTGACAAGCATATGGGAGAAAGAAGTTGCACGGCATATTTCTGGAACGACAAAAATGAAAAATGAGACTGCGGATGCACAAGCGTGTGTGTGTGTGTTTGTTGTGCCTGAGTGGGTGAATGCTTGCATGTATGTCTATCAAGAGTGAATGGGTGCTGGGATACACACTTGAAGCACATGATCTATCCGTCCTTCTTCACTTCCAGTTATCCTTTCCATCATAAGAGTACCATATGATCTCTCCTCTCGTTCTTCGGCATTTTCTGCTGCTTCTATGATTTAACAAAAAACAATACAAATGCAGTAATCGTCTGAAGAAAAGTGATGGATAAAAATAGTATTACTACTTTTTATTATTATTAATTTATTACTATTTAGGGTTCGAAGTTTAAATTCCAACTCCCAAACTCTTTGTTTTATTTTTCCTCCATAATATTAAGAGATCCTTCATTCTATATGTCACTTGAAGTAAAACAAAATATCTATTACCTTCTAGGATATCCGTGTTTCTTGACTGGCAAACTGTCAGAACTTTAACCTGTACAAATAGAGCAAAACCCTTAGGTTTGCATAACTTCTACACATAATAGAACCAAAGCATACATGTAATCGAATAACTTGATTTTGTGCAACAAAAAGACTGATCAAACCCTAACTCTAATTTGTTTTATTTATGCAATCTGATTAGGAAATTAACAACCAACATATGAGTATTTCTAAACTGGAAATTGCATAATATCATTGTATGGACATAAATAACCATTAAGTAGGCAGTTGACATTAAGAAGAAGTTGATATCAACTTTGAAAAGTATAACGGAACTCACTTTTACGAAGTTTAGATGATCCATTATTGCTTGAGAACGAGCAGCTAAATCTTCAGTAAATTCCTGTACTTTCAGAGTATGAGAGAGAGAGAGAGAGAGAGAGAAGTCTTCCACAATTCTGTATATGCTAAATTGCCTACCTGAAATCCAATATGCAACCTCTTTCCACCTTTGTGGTAGGGTATGATAACAGGTCGCTTGCCGAGGTATTCTTTACACACAAGTGGCTCTATTCTGTATTTAAATACGATACAAGTTATCTCAACCGTTCTAGATCCGACATGATTGTACAAGAAAAAACAAAAAAATAACAGAACCATCAACAAACACACTATTGAAACGTATAACTTCTTTTAGATATTCAAGTGCAAATGCACATATTAAGCAAAAAAATGACTGAAAGTGATCTTTAGCTGTGTGTGACTCCAGATTTAGCAGTTACAAGTCTTATGTTTGACCTACATGTGATCTCCAATGCATATGCTTCATTACACTAAATATAATTAAAACTAACATAAAACCTATCACAATTATAAGAATCTACACACACACAAGGGGCATTTTCAAAATGAATTTTGGTCTGAGAATTTTATAATAGATTCTGTCACTCCAGTTTTTGTTTCATGTCATTTAAGCTACCATGTGACATTGATCCACCGAGTAGTTGCCTGTATGAGCCATATCCCAAAAGAGAAATGATGTTTGCTAATGTGTTAGTGCAAATTGGATTTCATGGTAGATATTTGAAACAAGAGAGCTGGACTGCAACAGACCTATATGCAACAGGATCAAAGGGATGAAATATGTTGAACATTTGCCGACAAGCTGGCATCTCCTCACTTATATTTTCCTCTTCCCAATAGTCTTTCCCCTTGCCTGGAATATAGAGGAATTAGAGCACATTAAATCTCTGACGCAGGTCTCAAAAACATAAAACATCTAAGCTACCAAATCTGGACAGCCACCAGCCTAGCACCATACTATGACAACAAGAATTACAGAAGAACCCCCATTAAACAGAATCAATACAAATCTCAGCATATATCTAAATTCTAAACCCCATTGCTAACATATTGTATCAGCATATATGAGAATTAAACTATTCTATAGAGAGCAATAGCTGGGCAAGAACCAGCAAGTAAAGCATATTAAGACATGTTCATTCATTATTACCAATTCCAATACGAATATTACGAAGGGCCAGGAAGACCCCAAGGGGTGATCCAACTGCAAAAAATGTATCAACCTGCAATATGAATGAGTTAAATTCAATGAGTGACAGAGTCCATAAAAGATTATATCTTTTTCACCATTTGCATTCAAAGAGTGCCATCCAAATTATTTTAACTTTCAAGATAAATGAATTCAAAGCTTTATTTTTTTGCATATGCTACTCTGGCAGTAACATGGGTACACAATACAGGAATATATTTCTCCTTTTCTTGCACCTTGAATTCAAGTTTCGTGTATTTGATATAAGGGGTATAACTCTGAGTTGAGCCCTCTTGCCTGGGAGGCAATTTTTCCGATATGGATCTCTGCGGCGAAGTTGCAAGAACCTCTTCATTTTCTGTGCAGGTTATGCATATTATTGCACAAGAAGCAAAAGGTAAATGAAATGAATAATAGATAATACACATATCAGAGATCACCTTGATACAAACCAGGACTACCATCTCTACCACCACATTTGGTTTCCAGTTCTGCTATTTTGGCTTTTAGAGAATCAATCTGGATCAGAAAAAGTATATATATTAATAAAAACACAAAAAAACCACTGAATGTATACCTAAACAAAACATCTAAAAAAAGGCCAGGCAGAGTATATCATCTCTTTATGTATCTCACCTCCTCCCTCAGCGATTTGACTACTTCGTCTTTATTGCTCGTTTCTTCACATACTTCTTCAACCACTTTCTCTATGTGATCAACTGGGACTCCACATTCCATTCTAGTGGTTTCATCCGAGATATCCTGTTTAAACTTGTCGCTAGCTTCACAAACTGATTCGTGCACATAATTGTTACCCTGCATTTGTTTCGAGTCCATAGACCTTGCATTAAACTCATTCAAATCTGATGTCTCACAACTCGCAACATTACACGCATCTACGGCATTTCCCTCATGCATTAATAGAGTTGGTTGTGCATTCAATTTTCCTTCAAGAATTGAACCCATGTCATCAGTTTGATTATATACAAAAGAGACTGCATCTCCCAAATTAGTAAGAGAGTCATCAGTAGGTGATTGGTTGTTCATATCAGGAGAAGATTCTTCATTTCTAGCATGTTCTTTGTACATCCAATCCATTGGAAATGGGGAGGACAAATTCTCTTGATGACAAAGGATATCATAAGAGAGGACACTTCCCAAAGAATGACCGTATATGGAAACCTACATGGACGTAAGAACAACTTGAGATCACTAAACTTGATTTCAAACTATTATGGCCATCGCTTAACTAAAGATATTAGTGAACTGTCTTTCAACCACATACCTTTCCATCATAACCTGGGTTTCTCCTAAGAAATTTTAAATATAACCGATTTAATTGGTTGGATACCTGGTCAGGAAAAAAAAAATATATTGAGTGCAATGAAGACACCACCAGTTTTTTTTCCAAGAAGACATCCAGAAGAAACTAGACTCACAATATCATCACAAGTGTATCAAGAAAATATACTGACAATCTAACAACCAAGTATGTCCTACCGAGTTAATGATGTCCTGACAATATATGGGGCTCATGTAGTATAACACATCATGAACAGTCGCACTCAGCATGACACGCAAACCCTTCACACCGTCTAAAGTACATTTTTCCACTGCAGTTTCACCACTAAGCTTCAAACCCTTTCTCCACTGAAATGCAAATATCAGTAAGTTAGAATATAATACAAATTGTGTCCCACAGAAATGAGACAGGAGAGTTATGTTATCATACTTATTTTACATGGATCACAAAACTCTCCTGTCTCATGCTTTATGAGACGAGAGTTTAGTTATCATAGAATAGATATCAAGTTGATAGATATGGGCTAGACATTAAAGAGATAACTTGCCTGGCATGGTATGAAAAGAACCCTCTGAGTATCACGTTGGAGTGAAGTAAGGTGTGTTTCAGCAAGACTTGCTGTTATATGGTGAAAATTACCGACGTCATCAACCAAATTAGATTTTTCCAATCTTTGACCAATACCATGAACCATGAACACAAGATGTCGAACAGGAACCTAAACCAGAAATGCAGCATTAAACATTATCACTTTTACAAGCAAACTGCAGCAGTAAATGTTATCACCAAAAAAAAAAAAAAAGAGAGAGAATTTACTGTTACAAGCAGCAGATTTAGGAAAAAGATTAACAACTCAAAAGACTGAAACAGACTCAAGACAGGCACTTTTTTATCTTCTCAGAAAACTTTTCAGGTGAACAAGTTTATGCGGCCTGTAAATTAGAGCAATCACCCTTAAAAAGCATTTGTGACCTCGAAACTGAATATCAAGCTATTCTTAACCTAAAAATGATAATCTTATACACAAAAGGCAGGATGATTCTAAAAATATGGGTCAAATGATGTTCTACTTCAGGGATATCTCAAATTGTTTTGAGATTGGCATTATATAAATCAATTATAAAACTAGTCAATCACATACGCATTAATCCACAGCCTACACACTTTACTATGACCGGAGTTCAACAACACCAACTACCCAGGCCTTGCAGTGAATCACAAAATGACAACCAGTTGACTTGCAGCTCAAGGAAGCCATTCACTCTGCTATGTGTTTCTAGTTACAGATCAATGTATTCATTCTCCCAGCTATTTGTTCAGAACTATATATCACTGAGATCTGTGCAACTTCATTTTTAGGGAAAAAAAATGCATATATTATGCAAAGGTTCTATGATGAAAAGAATACTTTAGAGGAAAAAATCCAACAAGCAGAAATACATCTTTCTTTAAAAGTGAAACAATCATACCTGTGAACAATAATCATCCATTTTCTCCTCCTTCTGCTGACGTAATTCATTCTATTGAAAAAAAAAAACAAGGGGATAAGTCGCTTTGTATAGGACTCTTATGTAGAAACTGATAATATTATCTTGGTGGAAATCAGGACACAACAAGACTGGGATGTCAACAAAACATAATTAACATATACTGTTATGAAACTCAGAGGACAATCATACATTCTGTCTTGACACTAATGACAATATTCATGTGCTACACAAGATCTAAACATAGCTGCCTAATGAGACCCCATTCCAGTTGCTTCCACCCACCTATCAAGACCAAGTGCAAGTAAACTGGAGAACTATCATGGTGTCAACATTAATTGTTGCCTTTTTTCTTTTCTCTTATTGGCATTATAGAAAAGATGAAATTTACGAGTACACCAGTTCTTGAACAGAATGCTGACTTCCACTAAACATCAGATCATCCATCTCATATTCACACGTCCAGCATATACCAAATTATAGACACCACTAGACTAAAATGACATCAAAAGAAAAGCTCACACAGAAATAACAGTAGATACGTGCATCAATAACAGATATGCATTAGCGGGATACTCACACAAACTCCGAAGAATATGAGAGTTGAATCGAATATTGGAAGAAATGTACAATCTTGTAAAAAGAAATTGAAGGAAGTATCACAACTTATGCCCTGAAACCACTAACCTGAGTGGGTTTTGGAGAGTGAGATGCAGAATATCCACGCCGTAACTTAATTCCATTTCCGCTGAAAGAAATGACATTAGAAAAACCAGAAGCATCTGCATTGAGCCAAGCCTCCCAAGTATTATCTTCTCCAGTGAAAAGCACATGCATTCCCTAGAAGTGCATCACCAAATTGTGTTTAAGAATTAAATAATAACCTATAAAAAATTGTATGCAATACCAAAATCCTTACATAGATAGAGCCTTGCAAATCAACTCGAGCTGCAAAAAGTCCAGAGGGCTGAAAAGTTCTCCGATGCCAAACCTGCATAAGAAGTCAAATTTCATCTCCTTATGCTAACCACCTTGAAAACCAAGTGAGGGTGCTAGTATGAATTCTAAAATGAATGAGAGTCAATCAGATCTTCATACATGCAGAAACATGTAGAAGGTGCAGCCAGCAACATCTACATATAATTTATGGATCTAAAATTTGGTAAATTTCATATATAAATAATCCCCAGATTCTACATAAACTTAGGCAGTTACCACACTCTCAGACATATAAAATCTGGAAAATGAATACAATATGTAGATAAAAATAACATATCTCAATAAGAGGCAAACCTGGCTGCGATATGCGATCTCCAATTGTTCAGCAACATCTTCACGAAGTGGCAGCCAATCAACCCCTTTACGAGCAAACCAGTGGCCTCTTAAGACGCGCCGGTTTTCTCCATCCCAATAAACAGGGAAACAATGCCGCTTCACTAAATCTACCTGCAACAATTATTCAACTCAAATGATTATCCCAAAACTAGTAGGAGTTGGATTATTTCACGTTTAAAAGTTGCCGTTACTAAACAACAAAGTATCTTAGATGCTAGGACATTCCATATATTAGCTCGAATTTTTCCGTATGAGTCTGGTAAGGAAAAGAAGGTATACTTCATAAAGCCCTCCCTTAACAGGGACACCGACTCTCTCTTCTTCCTCTTCATACAATGGAATCGAACGAGCCTTCTCATCCACTTTCTTACTGGAACTAGGCAGCTCTTTCGGACCTTCACTACATTCTGCATACTCTCTCCACCAACAAGAAAGCAACTCTTCCTCCCTCTACATTGTGCAAATCAAACCACCATCTAATCAAACCAATTCTAAAACACAAACATCTCAAATTCAGCTCTAAATCATAACAAAACAACCAAACCTGCAAAAACGAGGCCTCAATTGCCAGAGAGTCCCTCATGCCGAAACGAAAATACTCCCCCTTGCCCACTATCTCAGTCCTCGGAACTGAAGCAGCCAGCTCTGCAAATCACATAAGCGAAAATCATCAATTCCGAAACTCAGTAGCTTAACCTGGATGTTGACCGAGCCCTAATTACCATTCTCTCCCAGAGGGACCTTGTTAAAGTACCACCGGACGTCGCCACCGTCGGAAGGGCTCAAAGTCTGCGCTAGATACTTCTGGTGGCCCTTGCACTGCTCAATCTCATCTTCCAATCTCTGAATGTTCGACGGCGTGTTCTTCAGCAAATCGGGAAACGACGACTCTTCGGCCCGACGCTGTGCTCCGGAATCCCCCATTATCACAAGTGCCTTGAAACTCTGGCCGACTCTTTCAGCAATTTAAGGGTTGCATTACAAAACCCTAGCGAGAAATCGAAGCACTGATTATTGATCAGAGTGAGAGCGAGAGAGGAATTTTTTCAGAGGGGAATTGGGAATTGGAGAAATTGTGGAAACCGAAACGGAAGAGGAAGCAGGAGAAAGTGGAATGCAAAACCCCAATTTGTGCGGGAATTGCAGAATGAGAAGAGTGTGGAAAAATCATGACCGGGGAAGAAGAAAGGAAGCGAGATTCTTCGGAGGAAGGAATGACAGCTTTGAATGGCAGGTGGGTTACAACTGCTGCACATCGCTTTGGCGGTTGCGTGCCATTTCCTTTTTCTTTCTTTTATTTTTTCTGTTTTTTCAAATTTTTTTATTTTTAGAACATTTTTTTTTTCCTTTGACCATCGTTTGTTTTAGATGAGTTTTAGCGATGTCTACATAAATGTTCACCGGTTCAGTAACTAACCGAGCAAAAAAGAAAAAATTTAGAAAAATTAATTATCTCAACCATCTTTAGATATAGATGTAATGATGAAAAATTAAGCAATTCAAGCTTAAAAATAATTTTTTTCGTCGTTAAATCTAAATGCGGAAGTTATTTGGTTCCTTAATGAGAAGTATTAAGTGGGTGGACATTATTAGTTTAGTGGATCATTGCTCTGTAAATGTTTACGTAGATGAACCTTACTTATTTTAATTTTTTAGAGATACAATCGATCTCAGACATATCATTATATCGTCGAAATACATTTGTAGTAAATGCCTTGAATCATACTTACATGAACCTAACTCCATCAATACATGTATTAGAAAATTCAAACTCAACAAATTGGTTTACTAAATTGGAACCTAGCAAGCTCAGCTCGTGCAGTAAATATATAGTGTCATATATATGTTCACCATACATGTGCGATGCACGTGTTATTAGTAAAAGAATGAAAAACGAAGAAGTTTGATATGACTTAATACCTCGAACTTATTGGTTATATGAAGTGCATCAAAATGCATTTCTCTTATAAACACTACGATAGTCACCTTTTGTATAAATTGTTATTGCATAGAAAAGAGAGATTCAATTAGTGTTCAAAGAATTTAAAAAGAAATCCTAAAACGAATGGCTTGCCGTTTAATAATTTTTATTCACCTACTCTTTGTTGGTATAAACATAGGCAAACATGGGTTTGTATATTGCTCTGAACTTCTGAAGTATGGAAACTAATTTGAATGTGATTAAGTCTCTTATGGAACTCATGAAGCATGGAAACTAACTTTAATATAGTTAAGTCTCTCATAGAATAACTGATGGAAACTGATTTGAACGTGGTTAAGTCTTTCACGAGATAAACTGTTCAATTTTTTAATGATCATGGATAACTGTATACTTTATATACTTCCAACAAGACCATTTAAATTTATTAATTCTTTGAGTTTTGTTTTATTTAGGCAAGGATATGTTAGTCAAACCATATATTGGTGAAACCTTCGACACCAAAAAGATGGCCTTGCTTTATAGAGCAAAGATTAGTCGAACAACCCCTTTGACTTGTTTTAGGTTATACTAGAAACTATCATGCCCTATGGGTGTGGAAAGTGGGTGGCTACTCGTCTAGAAGTATGTAGTTTTTATTTTCTTGATCAAATAAGAAATGGTAACAAGAGCTTCCAATAGAAACTCTACCCACTTAGAGCAACTCCAATAACTTCCTTATTGTTTTTGTATTATAAGGAAGTAAAAGTAAAAGTTTTAGCCTTTTTTCTTTCTCCAACTCTAACAAATTATATATTTTACAGCAATCTCTAAAATCTTTATAATTCCTCTTTAGAATTTTAGAGATTGCTGTAAATTTAGGGAATGTAGTTTTCTCTTTCCTCACTATCCCTAAAATATAATCTATTATAGGGAATATGTTGGAGTAAAACAAGCTCATTTTTTCCTAAAATATAGAAAAATCAAAATATGAGGAAGTTATTGGAATTGCTCTTAAATTTCACAATTGAAGTCCATACTGACACATCGATAGAACCAATTATGCCCATACTCCAAACACAAAAGAGGTAGACTTCACTTCTAGAAGTGAGTAGTTAGTTTATGAAAATAATAATTTTTTTTATTAATTGTTTATTTAATTTTTGACTTTTTATCCTTTACATATAGAAAGATATATTGTATATAAAATTAGTGGAACTTTTTAACAAATCTATGGAATTTAAAAGTTCAGGTGTATTCAGTATAGACTTTTAATATAGGTTTGTGTTGGAGGCAAAGATTTTACACAAGGGAAAAAAGCCCTAGCGCCGCTAGAGCACACAAACACCACTAGATCGTTCCCTGTTCGGCGGAGGCCATGGATAGTGCCGGCTTCCCCGCGTTGTCTTCATGCTGGCTGCCGGACGGGCACCTCAATGCCCTGGGCTTTGGTCGAGAGAGAAGATGGTTGTGGCTTGTGGTTTGGCAAGCTGGTTTTGACGGTAAGCGTAGGCAGCTTTTCTGGGCGTCTGTGGTGGTTTTTCTGTGCAGGGACGAAACGATTCGATGGCTGCGTGAATAGTGGGCGTTTGGGCGACAGTGCGACTTGTGGTGATCGGGGCTGGGCGCTGCTTCAGCAAAGGTTCAGGGCTCAAGGCGTTGCTGGCTTGTGGCGGAGCTTGACGGCTCAGCTCGTGGCAAGGTTGGTTCGTGGCTGGCTTGCAGTGTACCTGGTTTGTGGTTGGTCTTGAGGGTGGCGCTGCATAGGCTACTGCCAACGTGGTGGATGGCTGGTTTGGGTTTGGATCAACCAGTCTTGCTGGGCCTTGAGCTGAGCCTTCCCTCTTGGTGACTGCCCTATTGGGCTTAGTTGTTGGGCTGAGGTTCTACCTTAGTCCATTAACTTCTAAATTTGGGCTACGGTTTAGGCTATTGGCCAAAATCTATGTTTTTAGCTTTTTGTCTAATTACCATAAATTTCATTGTATTAGGAATCTAACAAGTGTAGTTTGATTTGTTTATTCGCTATGGTCTTTTTCCATAGCTTATAGACTCGCTTTTAAGTGAGTGATAAGTTTAAATATAGTTGGTTTATCCTATGTGCCAATGTGGCTCCTCCACCAAACCTTGTTTTGACCATTATTATGTGTCAACGGGTGGGTATGTAATGACATTCTTGTCATGCGCTATTATCAATGGAATCATCATTATTTAAAATATATATATATATATATATATATATATATATATAAACTTTTAATAGTCCATGAAAGTCTCGGAGTATTCAATTAAGATTTTAAAAGACTTTATGAATTCCAACAAAAGCTAGAAGTATTCGATTAAGACTTTTAAAAATGAATAAAAGTACATAGGTATTCAAAATATCATTCATATTTAAGGACTTAGAAACTCGTTGATAATTATAGACTTTGTAGTGTTAATTATACATACTAAACTCTGATAATTTTCCAACCACCAGACCAAAGATTTGAAAAAGTCTATGATAGACTTTCTTTATGAGCGGGAAAAGGTTGATCTTCGATCATCTCTCTTTATTGTTTTTTTTTTTGTCTTTTCTTTAATCGTTGGACACCCAAAATGTTCACTAATACTCAAATATTGTGGTCTACCCCAAAAACTTATAATAGTGTTGCTATGAAATATTGGATCGTGTCTTCTTAGTTAGTCTCATTTATTTGAGTTTATATTTACGGTTCAAATGAAGCTTGTATATATATATAAAGACAGTGACTAATATTTTGTTATGATATATGTTAATTGGCGAAAACATGATTGATGAGAATAATTAACCATAAATATCAAGTGATCTATGTTGTATCTTTTTGTTGGTTGGGAGATTAGGAATGAGAACATACAGAGTAATAATCATTCATTTGAGTCAATGTCTACCAAAAAATACTTGACAATTGAAGAGTTAACAAGCTATTATCTTGTTTTGCGTTTGGGTTTGATTGATTTTATTTTTTATTTTTTTATGTGTTGAGAAGTCTATAGAAGTTATTCATAATAAAAGTATATAGATTTCATAAATCAATAAAAAGTCTCTGGCTAAAATCAATAGCAGTTTGTCAACTTTTTAAAGAGTCTATATACTTTTCAAAAAGTATGTCATTTAACAAAAGTCTATACAAATCCAAATACAATACACCCCCCATAAAGTTATTTAATATTATAGGGGTATAAAAGTAAAAAAATTAAGTTATGGTGAGCAATCTTTTTTCTCTTAAATTTAAGTAGCATTTGCCCATACTCCATGCATATCCCTTTTCACTTATGCAAATTCTCAATTAAATTGATGATAGTTTGAGTATTCATAATCTTGATTTATTAATTATAAATACAAACAATTCATGTTGGACAGATTCGGTTCGTTAATTGATTTGATATAGTTCAATACCCATACTATTATCAACTCGGCTGAAAATTTATAGGAATCATCTACTCATAGGAACCTAAAAATTGAACAGTGAGAATATTGATATGTAATTATAAATTAGTCTAAAAGATGGTTAGTTTCTTAATACAAAACTAACTGTTTAGCTCTAAAGTAAAAGGATATTTCAAAATATGTAGTATGGGCCTTTGGGCTACAAAGGCAAATAACCATACAAAGGACTAGCAATCCCCGTATATATATTGGCCCAACAAACTCCAACCCTAAACTTGAAGGGTGGGTCACATAACCCGACTCTATTTAAGGCCCTTAAACCCTCCAAAGTTCACACGTAAAGACACACACAGTCGTATCCATTCTGATATATCAACTCCCTCCCTCCATCCATCCACCCACCCATTCAACCACACTGACATTTATTGAAAACCCTAGATTCCTGCTCCCCACTCACCTCATCCAAGATTTTGTGGCCACGTTCCCACTTTAGATTTTGATCCTATGGCGGAGGAGGAGGTTGTGGTAGTCTCCGCGAGCCCTAAGCCGTCGGATCACAAACGAAAGCTCGAGGAATTGGAGCCCGAACAAGAATCGGTCCTTGAACAGCCTCCTAAAAGCTCCGGCGAGCTTGCCGACCCGAATGCGGAGCCCGATGCAGCCAATGAACTTGATGCGTCGCCGCCGTCGGACGAATCTGACGCCAAACGGCCGCGTCTTGATGACAAGTCCGATGATATAGGTATTATATTAGCTCTGATTTGATTTCTAGGGTTTCTGCATCTCTATGTAGGTATGCACATGGCGTTTGAGTGTTCGATGCTGCCACTTGTAGCTTAATTCGTTTATCTTGTGTAATGGTGATTTTTTTTCTTTGATATTTATCTGTTTCTGTTGTTTTTCCTAATTGTGTTAGAGCTTTAGGTTGGTGATCTGCATAACAGCTTTCCTCGTAGAGTTTAATATGAATTACAAAGCGAGTAGTTAGACATTTTTAATATGAAGTTTCATGCCATGTTACAAGTTCATAAATCTTATTGCTTAAACATTGATTTTGATGATAACAGCGAGAGCGAATGGTCACCAGGAGAAGTTGGATGATACTCCGAAGGAGAATAATGAGGAAGAGGTAGTGCCCGCCCCTGCATTTGTCGACCTTACGGAAACAGAGACTGCTCCTTCTCAGCCTGGGTTTGTGGACCTTACGGAAACAGCAACGAACGAACAACACTTTGGCACCAATGGTGAGACAAGTGACATCCAAAAGCCTTCGGTTGAGGATTCTGTGGCGGATGCTGCTCAGGAACCTCCTCAAGAGGAGCCTCAACCGCACTCTGCTGAGGAAGGGGACGCTGTCCCTGCGCAACCAGAGCAAGGGGACGCTCTCTCTGGGCAACAGGAGAAAACAGATACTCTACCTGTGAACCAACAGCAAGGTGATACTTTCTCTGGGCAACAGGAGCAAGGGGATGCTTTCTCTGCCCAACAGGATCAACTTTCTGAAAATGAGGCTATCACACACAGAATGGAGGTTCCTAATAATAAGGTCTGCTGAATATGCCTATAGTATGTTGCGCTAATGCTTTATGTCATACTAATATTTTGTACATCATGTTGTGCTGCAACTGCTTTACCTTTGATATTATTTGCTTTGGGAACCAACAGTCAAATTTTCCAGGAGGTAACTCCTGGGTAGATGTTGACAGTGTTGTTGCATTCTCTTCAACAGTCAAATGCCGCCTTTAACTGCTGTGGAATTCTAAACTAAAATCAAGTTGAAAAAGAAGATCCATATTCTGTGGAATTCTGACAGAAGCATTAAAATGCAGGTTGGGGTTCTGATTGGTAAGGCTGGGGATACTATTCGGTACTTGCAATACAATTCTAGAGCAAAAATCCAAATCACAAAGGATGCTGATGCAGATCCATATTCTGCAACAAGGCCTGTAGAGATAACAGGAAGTTTGGATAGTGTCACCAAAGCTGAAAAGCTTATAAATGCTGTTATTGCAGAGGTTTGGTGCTGTCTCTGACTTAGATTTGTTGTGCTTCACTCTTATATACATTTGGAAATCTAAATCTTCATATATGCTGAATTCAATGTACCTTTTGGTAGGCTGATGCGGGGGGTTCTCCTTCTCTGGTGGCTAGGGGCGTTGCTACCGCACAGGCTGTTGCAGCTGCAGAACAAATTCAGATACAAGTACCAAATGAAAAGGTAAGTTCTATTAGTGTTCTTTTGGTGGCTTTCCTATCTACAATGCTGAATTTAAGACATTTCTTTTCCTTGCCAGGTTGGTTTGATAATAGGCAGAATGGGGGACACCATTAAAAGTCTGCAGGCCAAAACAGGGGCCCGTATCCAGGTAGTTTATTTTGTATGGCTTGCCTCGTTTTGATGCATGTAAGCACATAGTTGCTAATTTTTGTCGGCATCCTAGCTTTACTGACCTATCCTATTTTTACTCGCTGTTTTAGTTGATACCCCAACATCTTCCAAAGGGAGATGAATCCAAAGAAAGGACAGTACGAGTAAGTGGTGATAAGAAGCAGATTGACATGGCTAGGGAATTGATAAAGGAAGTTATGAATCAGGTTAGTTCTTGGCCTGATGGTTTTCTCTTTAAAACAGGAACTCTGTTGGTATTTAATTTGTGGTTGTGTTGTTTTGGTGGTTATTTATTATATTTGACGGGAGTGATCTGTGGTTGTTTTCGTTGTGGGGTGATACTGTGGTTATCAGAACTATTTTCAGTATAGTGTTTGAGTTCTTATACCTTGTTCCTCTTTCTGATCTTGTATTCCCTCTTTCCTATACAACAAATGGTTGGTTTATGTATAAACTTGAGGTTTGTGTTAGTGAGTGCCACTAGGAGTCTTCCCTGAAATAGAAACATGGTGGGGCTGCTTCTTTACCAAATGATCTTTATATAGATTCTCTTTAATCATGGACCGTAGAATGAAGGACTTTTGTATGTGGTAAAATAAATTTGATTGGAGCCATTTAAAGTTGTGGCAGCGAGCTCATGATTTACTGTCTTGACTCGAGTAGAAATGAATCTGAGGTGTTTGGGTGTCTTAGATGCTATAAGTTATAGTCAGTAAATAGGTAGAAGCATGATCATCTAGTTCATTGTATATGCCCTATGCAATTTCTAAGTAACAATAACAGAAGGTTGGTTAAGTTATAAATTCCTTTGGCAACAATCATTATGCTTATGGAATGATTAGCTGTCCAAAGAACTGTATTTGCATGCATGTGACACCTTTCGATCCATATGAGGAAAACTGTTACATTATTTTCCATGGGAATGAGAGCCTGAACCTTTGATCCTAAGACTTTGCAATATTGATGAATGATCTATGCCAAGGTCACTTAAAATGCTGTTAGGAAGATCATGTATTCAATCAAAGATGCCGGTTGCCATGATTTTTTTGTGTTGAAGGTGCCGATTTCGAGTTGGTTGGCTTTAAAAATGCAGATTGGCTTTTGCCTTGTCCATGGGGTCAGCATGGCTTAGACAACGACTATTCATTCTCATCCACTGAAGAGAGGTATCAGGCTTATAACTCGCGATTGCTGGATGTTTATAGTTGGTAAGATTGCTTTGAGACCTGAAAGTTGACATAATTCAGTTAGACTATATTGCATTAGCCTTAGTGCTCATAAGCACCTCCCTTGTACTATGCATTAGACGTCTATGGAAATTTCTTTTCATTACTGGTGAGTTGTTTGGATCTTTGTTTTTTGTATTCGAAGTATATGGGACCTGGTATGCATGCTTTAGTGTACAAGTCATTCTAAAGTTAGGATAGATGCTGTAGCAATACATATGTTAGCCATTTGAGCCGAGTTGACATGATGCTGAAATATGTTGCATGTATACCTCAATTAGGGTTGTTGACATAGTCTGAAAGAGTAATCAGTTAACCATGTTCCTTTCCATCCATTGCTGAATTTGTGGCCTTATTAGTCGTTCACGCTGCATCCTGACTTATCAAATGCGGTTAATAAATCTGTCGAATGCTGTGATTTTGTTGTGTTGTTGTCATCAGAAATTTGAATCATTAGTTATGGTCCATTTGACTAGGAAGTACTAGGAAAACAAATGTTATTATTGCTCTAGCATAATAGTGATAATGTTGAAGGGTTATCTTGCTGCTAGTTTGCTACCTAGGGTTATGGAACGATGTATGCAGAGGAAATCCAAGCATTATCAAAACTTGACCATTGCATTGAAAATGTAGTTTGAGTAGTAGTGCTCCATGATCTAGGACATTATGTAATAACGTCTCTGGAGGCTGCCAAAGGGGTTGCAGATGGTTCAAACTTACAGAGGACATTTCCCAAATCATCTGGATATCTCTCAAATAAATATGTTTTAATTTTATTATGTTCCACTCTTTCTACTTGATTGATAAGGGAGGGGCTGTGGTGCCAGATACATTTTTCAGGGCTTACATATCTTTTTCTTTTGTTGAGTATACTTCAGTTGAATTCTTTGGTAGCCTACAGCTTGCCTGTTATATTTGTATTCCTTTTATTCTGATGTTGTCTCTATGTGGGGCAACAGTAATATGCTGTTTGTTGCCTCAGACCTTTTTCTTAATTAATTCTGTGTCATGGTTGTTGATGGTAATTTCACACTTGTTCTGTATATACGTACATCTGAAGTCTATATGATCCCCTGGAGCCCTCAAATTTTAAGAACAGGAGATGTGGTTAAAGAAGCAACTTCTACATTCATTTTTCTTTTTAAAAGTTATATATTAGATCATTCATTTCCCTCTGTTGATGATTTCTTTCTGTGATTGCCTTTGAATAGACTGTGAGGCCATCCAGTGGTTTTAACCATCAGGCTTATCGGTCCCATGGACCAGGTGGTCCTCAATGGGGTCCACGAGGTGCTCGTCCATCCCAGCACTCTTCATATGATTATCAGCAACGAGGACCATATCAGTCCCGTACTCAGTACCCTCCTGCATATGGGAATTATCCTCAACATATGGGTCCTAGAAGTGGCTTTGGTTCTGGTTGGGAGCAAAGGCCACCTCCAAACATGCAGGGGATGCCTCCACATGGCGGTGGTTATGATTACTATGGCGGACAAGGAGCTGAAGCCCCAGCCCAACATTCTACCCATGGCCCTTCTCATGCTCCTGGCCCTTCTCCTAACCCTATAATGGGTGGACCTCCATCCCAAGCAAACTATAATTATGGCCAGCCACATGGTTCAGACTATAGGCATCCGGCTCCTTTTTCTCATGCTGCACCTCCTCAGCATGGCTATGGGCATGGGTATGAAGAACCAAAATATGATAATCATGCTCCACCACAGCACTCATATGGAGGACATGGAGCTTCTCAGCCGTATCCACAAACTGGAGCTCAGCCAGGTTATGGTCCACAGCAGCATTATGGTAAGCCACCAGCATATACCATGCCATCTCAGGGACCACCTCCCCCGTCTTATGGTGCCCCCATGGGTAGCCAACCAGGAGAAGCGGTTTATCAGACACCAGCTCAGTCATATGGTCAGAATGTCCCAGCTCAACAGCCATATCCATATGCATCCACTGCACCGGCACAGCAGACTTATGCTCCGTATGGTTCTGCCCCAGCTGCTGATGGGTACACTCAGCCACCAACTGCTTCGAGCGCAGGTTATCCACAGCAGGGAGGGCAGCCTGCTAGTTATGGTCAGCCTGGCTCGCAGCTTGCACCTGGCTATGCACAAGCAGCTCCTGCAGGGTATGCACAATACCCAACGTCTCAACAAGGTTACTCCGAGCAGTCTGCTTCATACACTGGTGGTTATGGGTACCAAGGGTCTCAAGATCCTGCCTATGGAGGTGTCTCTGCACCTGCCTATGGTGGAGCTCCACCTGCGCAACAGGGCTACGCACAACCGGCACCCGCAGCAGCTGGGGCACAGCAGGGCTACGCCCAGCCAGCACCAGCAACAACTCAACAAAGCTATGATCAATCGATCCCGCAGTCAGGCGGTTATGGGAAAACTGTGTCACCTCAGCCTGGCTACGCTCAATATGACTCGAGTCAAATGTATGCTGCACCTCGTTGAATAATATTAACGTAGTTTTGAGAGCTTCTTGTTGTGGCTGATGTGCCATGTTCATCTTTTGCTCTAGTAGTAAGTAGTTAGGCCTTTCTGACTGAATTGTTCATGGAACTTTTGCACTTACTGCTTTTATTGATGTAATGCAGTGTTGATGCTTTCTTAAAATTCTGAAACTTGTCCATTAATTGCTGATAATCAATCTTCTATGGTACTGTTAATGATTCGATGTCTATCAACGTCTATCAATTTGTTCGTGCCTCTTTTCCTTTTGTTTTTGTTTTCTTTTGTCTGTTTACATAAAATCTCAAAATGAACCAGGTAATAGAGGCTAATAATAAGTGGATTTATAGCAATTCAACATCAGTAAGAGTTTACAAGTCAGAATCTTCTTGTGATTTCCCTAGACCTGAATGTTTGGAGCAATTTGCTCTGCTCCGTGGTACTCCGCTATCATTTGGTTCATTTTTATGAAGAAAACTACATCAAATACTATGGAGAAAATATCGTTAGCATTCAATTTTTTTTTTTTTTAAATTTCAGTTTTCTTCCAAATAAATGTTGCAATATCCTTAATCATCACAAAGATCATCAAATATTATAGACAAAAATACCATCAAATGTTAAGTTACAATAAATGATAGCGGAAGAGTATATAACGACATATTTTAACTTGTGATGAAATATATTAACACCTAATTTGAGTTTGATTTAAAAATATTAAGTTATAAGTAGACGAAAATCAAGGTACAATTATTGCACCAAAAAAAAAAAATCAAGGTACAATTATTCATACGCATTACATCAGGTGTAAAAGTGTAAACTGTAAAGAAAAAAGTAGATTATGAGATCATATATGTTTAAATGTTTTATCAAATCGAGGTGTACAGATATGGCAGAGGGATTCAGCTTTCTGTGTATTGTAATAGCTATCTTGTGGGATACGCAACAGAAGGGTCCGATTCTGACACACATTTTTGGGGCACCTCACCCTCTCCTAGCTCATTTATCCTCTCACTCCATGTCGTCACTCTCCCGTCAACGCTCACATTCCATCCATGAGATCCATGACATTATGCCATCACTACATAAAACTAGAGAGATCCATACATTTTTGGTGAGATTCTATTTTTCATATCCTCTAGCAATTTTATATTAGGTAACTTAATTCCTTCATGATCTCACTTTTAATCTGCAATGGTAGCTGTAAGTGATGACCATGGGTTAGAATTAGACTAGACTATAATTTGATACTTACTAATGACAAACTTCATGTAGTTGTCTAATGTCTACTGTTTTAGTAGTAACGGATTATTCATGAGTAATATTTTCTATTTTTTATGTTAACACTTCATCTTACAGTTTACATTTCCGAGATTTTGAAATGAATATTGTTATTCTCTCAACATTTTTTTTTATTTTTTATTTTCCATAATTCAATAGTATCATGAATTTCAGTTTACTCTAATAAGAGATTTCATTCTTGAACTTATTTCATTAGAATTAGACTAGATCATAATTCAATCTTTTACTAATGACAGACTTTGTGTAGTTGTTTAATGTTGAATGTATTAGTAGTAGCAGTTTTTATATATTTTTTTATATTTTTGTTATGTTTTTATTTTTTATTGTTTATTTTTTATTGACACCTACATTTTGGATTGATCCATGTATCTCAAATGTTTCTTAGACCAAAGAAATTATCCGTTTAGAGACCGAATGACCAACAAGGTATGTAGTTACATATTATTTATGAGTAACATGTTTTATTTTCTGTTAATAGTCCATTTTTACGATTTTACATCTCCAAAATTCTAAAATGAAATATTGTTCTTCTCTCAGTTTTTATTTATTTTTACATGCATTCAATAATGTCATGAATTTCAGTTTCCTTTAGCAAGAGACTTGGGAAAATAATAAGGTCCTTCTTAAGATGCTAGTAGATCACATTAGTTGTCTAATGTCTAATATACTAGTAGTAGCAGGTTTTTTTTTTTTTTTTTAATCCTTGACTTCAGATGATACAAAATGTTTATTAGGCTAAAAAACTCATTGAAGGACCGAACGACCAATAGGGTATGTACTATTTTTTTTTTCTTTTTTTAAATAGAAGGTTCTTTGCATTAGATGACCAGCTAAAAGTCAGAGTCTACGTACCATTAAAGACAGAAAAATGGTAAGGTAACAACCAAGCTCCTAGCAACAAGTTATGTATGAACAACATTTTCCGTCTTATGTTAATAGTCCATTTTTACATCTCCAAAATACTGAATTGAAATATCGTCTTCTCTCACATTTTTTTTTACATGCATTAAATAATATCATGAATTTCAGTTTACGTTGGCAAGAGACTTGGGACAATAATAACATTAATAAGGTCCCTTTTAAGATAAAGTGTACAAAAACACACACACTGAAGCAGAGAGTGTACAAAAATGTTCCTAACAATTCATAATAGTTATTTATAAAGTAAATCAAAAATAGTAATCAACACTACGTCAGGGATTGAAGAACAAATCTCCACACTTGCATCTCCAGCTTATGGGCTTGTAATTCGACAACTCGTCGCCGCCTCTGGAATAAGCAGTGCTCTTGGGGCTTGTTTTTCTAGTAGAAGCAGCAGAGCTGCTGCTGCGTTTTGCTCCATTGTTGCGGCTTTGTTGAACTTGGGGAGCCACCGGGACCTGCACCGCCACACAATGCCCACAACCACCGCACCGACTCCGGCATTGCGGCGGCCTTGACCCAATTTGACGAGCGTTGACCCTTTCCCCTCCACCTGCATTTTTCTCGTTCAAAACATTGCCTCCCTGAAAATGACTGTCAGAGATTAATAGACACAACTATAAAAGGAAAGAGTTGATTGCTAGAGTTATGAACTCTTACTGTAGTTGCTTCAGGTAGCTTGGTTGGAATTGGTCTAGTAGCTGGAATATAAATGAAGAAAACCCATTTTAATACTTAATAAATTGATTTCAGACTCAGAAATTCGGATAATGTTCGACCGAAAAAAAGAAAAAAGAAATTTAGATAATGAGGTGGGATTTTACTTACCTTGTGCTATGAAACTGAAGTGCGTACTGAAGCTTGAAACCAAAACTAGTAGGATGGGAATGATTATGTGTCTATTTCTGTGCCAACAAACCCAGTTTTGAGAGCTGCCCATTTTCCAGAAGAGGGTGGTGATTGAGAGACCTGTGATTAAGAGCAGAGCCGCAAAAACACAGCGGCTTTCTTAGTGTGTGAAACCTTGAGAGCAAGATAAGTAGCGGAGAGAGGCAATTTAAAAACAGAGCAAACAGTTAGAGAGAGAGAGAGAGAGAGAGAGAGAGAGAGAGGTGAATGGTGGCAGTGACACAGCTACTAGAGGAATGTAAATACTTACTGAAAAGTGATGGAAGGGAGGTTTCAGAAATTGAATGCCACCTCCATTATACAAAATACGATCGCTCTGTTTGCTCTGTTTTGATCAGTTTTCACTTTCACCTCCCCAAATACTCTGTTATAAATAGTGAATGATCTTATGTAATATCAATGCAACGTGGAATTACACAGGCTATAGTACAAATGGTGAGAGCTCACAAACGAAAACGCGAAGGACCTCAGCAGTCTCGATTTCTGAGCCTCCGGGAAACCAGGTTTGTACAATCAATTATAAATCTGGTGCAAAAGAGATAAACTTTGCTTTTATGATCTGTTTGTGCATACAGAAAAAGAAGAGAACTTTGACAGCGCAGCTCCGATAGCGACTAGCTTCTTGGGAGGTCGTTTTCGTTCACTCTGTGGATATGAAAATCTTAGAGAGGCTTCGCTTGGATTTGGATTTGGATTTGGTTTTTGGTTTTGGTTTCGGTTTCTTGCTTCAATTGCTGGCCTAACGTATGGTTTTCCTTTTGTGGAAATCTGGGCTTGCTTAGCTCGCTCTTCCATTTTCACACGCTACAGTCAGACTGATTCTCTCTATGCGATCGCTTTTCTTGGAAACATATACGTAATGGGTTTATATTAATTTTTTAACAGAAAATTCAGGCACCCATTTTGAGTCAGAGTACTGAGTAGTGTGATAATTGGTTGCATTAGATTTTGCATTACATCATGAGTCGTGATCGAAGCAATAATGGGATTAGTTATTCATCAAGTCCCCAAGCTATTATTGGCCTAGGCTTTTGAATCAGATACCTTACGTGCGTAATCTATCTGATTCATGCTTTTTTTGAGCCTAAACTTTGAGGGAGGCCAAACTTTGGATCGGAGACTCCATTCTTATTCGGGCAATCGAGTGCATTGTTGTAGCTTTTGGCTACTACTTTTTCACAGAGGTTCAAATATGAGTGAAACATCACTTCAGCAATAGGATCGGTGAACACTATACAGGACAAAACAATATTCTATTGCTAATTAATTAAAATCAACTTCTTAATGCTGGGATTACTGAATTTGTTCAAAATTTAAAACCTCGCTACCGAATGAACAAATTTAGTGAACGTAACATTGTGCTGTTGCATAGACTGATTACAGTCATATGCCTCTCTTTTACTTGGGAAAACGTTAAGAGGGTTATAGAGCGGGTGAATGAGGGTAGTGAAGGTAATTTCAAGCATGAAAGTGGCAGACTCAGTCGTTTTATGCATGAATAGTTACACATCAAGTCTGAAGGGTAGTGAAGGCCAAGCCGAACCAAGCTCTGTCTATGCAATTAATATTGTCACCCCCGTGAATGGAAAAAATGCCAGTTTCTTCTTCTTCTTCTTCCAAGGCATTGAACGAGTAGTGACCACACTGATCCAGTTTAAAAAATTGTAAATCTTCAGTCCAGCTTCCAACTGTTTCTGTCTTATTCAATGTTGAAACTTTATGGACCACATTTACATTTTCCTCGTGTAAAAATTTCAAGCAGCTTGAAGAATCTCAGATAACTTCATTGATATAGAATTAGTCATCCGACATCTAATGTACAAACTAGCTAGGTATCCGGTAACAGGACATTACACTATGAGCGTGTGTTTTACGCGGCACAAGCTGCTTCACATTTATTACTATAGAGATTAGAAATGCTCCACTGGCATTTTGAGTTCTTAAAAATGACCTCGATGATAATATAGAGAAGAAAATAACTTGCAGTATCACATCAGCTGGTGAGCATCTTCAAGTAATACTACTTTCTTCAAGAGACATGTACATGTGGAGCCGGCAGGGGTTGGGTTTATATTCTTTGTATTGATGCTCCATGACTGTCTCTTCCTTTCAGACCCAAAGTAGGTTTAAAATTCTCACCTGAGGCTGAAATGTTGACAACACTCCCTTAGTCCCTTCTCTTTGCCAAGAAAAGGGTGTCGTAGGGCATAGGAGATTCTGCTGGATTTCAGTTTATAGCAAATTTATTCACCGACCATGTCATACATGAAAATTGTCCACCATGTGTTGGATCACATCAGCTCCATCAGAATGCATACAATAAGTTTTCACCTGACCCACAAAAAGAGCATTAAAGATTTGATCAGTGATTCAGTCAAGTACGCATACATTGTGAAACAGATTTTAAACACGGCAATGGTGAATTGCTGGAAGGTAACTTAGTTCACCGATGACATTAAAAGAGTTTACTTGACACATAATGTGCTTCAAGAAAAATCATCAATTTACCTGAATGGTACTATGTGCAAGGTACTTTTGTCTACTTCCACTAAAACTCACATCAATCCTTTCCCAGCTCACCTTGGTCAAACCTCTGATCATTTCCTCTGCAATCATGCTGAGAAATTAGTGGAAAAAGGCAAAAAAAAAAAATAAAAAAAAAAAATCAAGGAGCTAGAACTAATGCATTGACTGATTGACATGAGCTCAAAACTAAGTATCCACATTCTAATAATAATATGTGGACTAAAGAGGAAATCTGAAGGGTTGTATTTCAATCCATTAAAAATTGGATTTTTAACAGTTGAAATTCTTCTGCAGCTTTGGTATGTATAAGCTTCAGAAAACAATTAATCACTAGTAATAACTACTAAGTTACAGGTGAAACAAGATAAAGAACTAGCATACCTTCGAAGTCAATATTCACGTCGTCCTCTAAAGCAACTTCTTCTTGAGTCCCAGCGGTGTTTATCATGTCCTCATTTACAATATGTGGATATTTATTGTCTCTGGATAAATGTTTAAGCTGGTGGAAAATTTCATGGTAAGATTAACTCCCGATATAATCAAAGAATCCAAGTAGCTTCAAAATTACCTTTGGCAGCTCCTTCTTATGACGAATGGAAGACGTACTCCATCCCACGAGGTCTATATGAGTCAAGTGTTCCACATATATAATGGATATAGTAACAAAAGATTTGTTGAGTATCAAATTGAAAATATTGATACACTCCAACTTTTACTTGCATCAGTTTAAGAACAAAATTTTTATCTACATTTCAAGACCAGATCTGGATGGCAAAGTGCCACATTGCAAAACATTTCCTTCAACAAGATAAGCATATTAATTACAAAAGAAAACATTAAGAAAAAAACATAGAGCTATAAATTAAGAGGATACGATCATAATGAACATTTGCATAGGCAACATGACGCCTGAAGGACTTCAATGCAGATCTGCAGAGACAACAAATTTTTTGATGGCAAGTTCTTGAATCATTACCACAGTTTCTGAGCATATGTTACAAAACAAATGCAATTATAATTAGGAATTAAGGACTCACAAGAATTTAAGATCTTCAGAATCATAAACCATCTGAAGTAAAAGGGGAGGTTTTCCTTTATCCCTATCAGTTAAAAACAGATGTCTTCCAGTTCTACCTAGACACCATGAAGTACGAGCTGCTGCTTTTTCAAGGATTTGAAAGCCACAAAACACTGGAACCTGAACAAAAAACCAGCCGACAATCAAAAATAGAATCTAGACATTAGTCTTTCCTCATAAAGGAGATTTGAAGCTTCACAATTCAATTAATTATGCTATAAACATATACCTAATTCTTCATTCAACCAAAACAAAATCTCTAATTTTACTATCAAGTGGCACCAAAATGTAAGACATTTGATGTATAAATGAAACTTCTGGTATTATAATAGAGAGCGACTATGCAACCATAACTAACTGGAGTGACCTGTTTATGCCCCCATGAACCGAGGTGCGGAGTTGCAGATGTTATAAAATTCACCGGCTCCAGTCCAGCAATTTTGCTTTTCGCTTTCTGTTCCAGCAATGGATCCTCATATCCATTGCCCCTACATTCTCCATTTTCCTGAGAAAACTCCCTCGTGGTGTCACGTTCATAAAGCCTGCCGATGGCATACCTTGCTATAAGGCCGCCTAATGAGTGACCAACAAACGAGATCTTCTGAACACTTTGGTGGCGTTTTATTACAGATTTAACCTGAACAAAACAACAACAAAAACTATAAGCTTGAAACTCAAACCAGCCTTTCAATCATATATAAAATTTCACCAACACAACCTGAACAACCCAACAAACACAAAATAAGAAACACCATGATTCCAATTTGAAGGAAGAACGAAAAACAAACGAACCTCTTCTGCTAATCTCTCTCCCATTACATCCACACCATCAAATGTCAACGTTGAACAATTACATTCACTGCCTGCAATGCAAACTCAACACATGCAACTCAAATTCATTTCATTACTACTTCAAAGACTTGCCAAAATAAGAAACTTGAAAAAGAATGAAACTTTAAACTCACAATGCACAACAACATCTTCTGGGTATCTCTTCACAAATTGGGTCGCTGCATACCTCCAATCCTCGGCACTGCACCAATCAAAAAGCCTCAAACTTTAAACCATACAACATTGAATTAACAAAACCCAGAATCAAAAAGCAAGAATATTAACCTGCCTATAAGCCCATTAACCATTATAACAAGGTGGGTCGGGTTCATTCCCCGACCGGCTTCATCCTCCACCTCCATATCGAAACTCCCTTTCCCGTCAGTCGTTTCCGGTTTTAAACTAAAGCACCGAAATTTGGGGAGGTAACGAAACGCACCGTTTTTGGTCTTCTTCTTCGTCCTATTTTTTATGACTCTCTGTTTGATTTCATTGGAAGAATCGGCGGTGGTCCGTACAGAGCCGGCCTCCGACTCCAGAGAAGCCATGGGGGCTACCCGTGCTGGTCAAAATGGTTTTGTTTGTTTGTTTGCTTCTTGGGAGCGTCGCTGCGGTTTCGGACTTTTCAGTTTTGACAAGTTAAATTTCATATGTATGGCTATGGGTCCACGCCGGACCCGACCCGCCGGAGATTGCCTTTTCCGTCAATGTTGACTCGTTTTGCTGTTTTTTGTTGATAAGATGATACGGGGGTTCTGTTGGTCGAGTTATGGAAAGTCCGCGGGTATCTGGAATGTTCAGCTCTATGTAGAGTGACATGGAAATTTCTTGCATGTTATACGCAATTCTCGATTCACATACTCAGTTCTTTAATCGGTTGTGCTCGATTTAGATCACACGGTGTGGAGAATAATAAAGCAGTTTGAGTTTAGTTATTTTTTGAATACATTTAAAAAAGAAATTTATTGAATAAGTAAACAAAGCAGCTTTTAGTAAAAACATGCAAGACCGAAATGAGAAATAATTTCTATTTCAGGTTCTATAATTTTAATAACGGAAGTATTGAAGAAAGTATTGAATATCAGCTGGAATATCAATCTATACTATTATTAAGAGACAGATTTGCTCACCTAAGGAACAATTTTAAGAGATTATGAGAGACAAATGCATCTCAGCCACATGTATTAAATATAAAAACAGAAATTATAACAACTTAAAACTGTGCATTTATTTTCAACCGTCAAATTCACTTGTCTCTCACAGTCTTTTCAAACTGTATCTTAGGTGAGCAGATCTTATTAAAAGAAGATGTTTTGTTAGTCAAAACCGAAATTTTTTTTTTTCACTTTTTTATATCCTCAAAATATTAAATAATTTTATATATCTATCAATACTATTATTAAGGCTCCAGCCTTGCCATCGTCTTGGGTTGTTGCCGGACGGCTTCGGATTTTTCGGACGGCTTGGCTTATTTTCTGGCCACATCTCAACCAGCGGCGTGGGTATGCTGATCATGACCAGTGAGATTCCGGATGGTGCGAGTTATGGCGGCGTGAGCTATGGTGACGTGAGGCGTGGCGGTTTGGGTCGCAGTGGTGAGTGGCTGTGGCGTAGATCGCAGCAGAACGAATGGTGGCAAAGCGAGTCGAATTATGCTGCTATGCTTGTGGGGTACAACATGTCGTCAGGAGTGTTGGGCGTGTGACATACGACATGTCGTTGAGGGTGATGGGCTGGGAACAGACAAGCTTGATGGACTCTGAAGTTTGGACTATTCCTTTGGATGCTTTGGGCCTGCTACTTTGGGCTAGTGTTTTTCCCTAGGTCATTATGTTTTAGCTTGTCTTTTATAATAAATTCCCTATATTTCAGGAACCTAAGTACTGATGTGCATCCAATGTCTTTATATCATCTTTGGAGTAGTACCGAAGGAGGATATTCACTAGTTCTACGTATTGAATATATAATGAGTAAGATTATTTATACGTACCACTTGTAGGTACTACCACTAGCTTCTTGTCTGTCTATGTCCTTAAATAACAACGGAAGGGTATGTAACGGTCTTTTATGGCTTGTGATGAATATATTATTTCACCCCCGTGGCATTACTAAAAAAAAAAAAAAAAAAGTTTGCTCTCTATAACTAATTTTTTTTTACTGATTTACCCTAAATATATTAAAATACTTTGAATCAGGTAAAATCAATAGGGATAATAAAGTCAAATAACAAAATAAAAACAAAAAACAAAAAAAAAAGATTAAATGTAGTGGAGATGTGGAGGGTGGAAACTCTCACTATCATACAAGGAAAGTAATCGTACATTGAATAAGAATCTAAATCATTCTATTGTAACTCTATTACCACTAGGTCAAGTAACCTAGAGTTTGGGCCAGACACATATTATGGATTTACTTGAACACTCCCCCTTGTGTCGCCCAAACGTGGTGTTTCTCTCGTTGCCTCATTAAAAACTTTGCCGAGTAACAAAAACCCAGTGGGACAAAATTAACTTCGGTCGAAGGGGAAAAAGAGCACAATACACCTTTCACTTCTCGAGACCATACATGCATACATCTCCACTTGATGTCTGCATCTCCCCCTGATGACTACAGTCATGGAAATTCGGATAACTTCCTAAATGATGCTACCAACATGTTTCTCGAAAGTGGAATGCATGCGATGACTTAATGAGCAAGTATGTCACACTGTCCTCATATCGAACCTAGTTCACTTAATCTTGAGGAGAGTCTGTTGTTGCTGATTATCCTTTGTATTGTCGCTTTTGATGTAGCCTTGCTTCATTTGTTCAAAACAAACAGCATTATCCTCATAAATGCTCGTAGGCTCATATGTGGTAGACCTTAAACCACAATTGCTTCGAACATGCGTAACTATGGATCCAATCCATATACATTCACAAACTACTTCGTGAAGAGCAATAATCTCTGCATTGTTTGAATATATAACTATTAGGGTCTATTCTGTAGACCTCCAAAATATCATGGTCTTTACCCATGGTGAACACTTAACCAGTTTGGGAAGCATTTGTGTGGGTCAGAGAGATACCCAACATCAGCAAAACCTTCCAAAACACTTATGTCGTTTTGGGGTGGGGATAGAAAATGTCGGCCAACGTTGGCAGCATTTCTGGTGTGTGATGGGTCTGAATCCATCATCTCTTTGTAGGGATAGAACAAGCCCATATCAATCGTACATCTCAAGTATCGAAATATATCTTTTACACCAATCCAATGACGTCGCGTTGGTGCAAAACTATCTAGCTAACAAGTTCACAACGTATGAGATGTCCGGTCTTGTGTATGGAGCTGAGTACAATAATGCACCTATTGTACTTAAGTATGGCACTTCTGCCTCTAGCACATCTTCGTTATCATCCTTTGGACAAAGATGATCTTTTTTAGGATCAAGACTAAGGCGATCATGGGGGTGCTTGAAGGTTTGACCTTGTCAAAATGCCTAAGCATCTATCAACACGATACTCAAGTTCCAAACCGAGACATAATCGTGTTCTCCCAAAATCTGTCATCTTAAACTCGGATTTCAGCTGTTTCCCTTAACTCTTTAAGGGCTTCTAATGAAGATCATGTCCAACATGAACCGCAATAGAATCCGAAACTTGTTATATGAAAACGGGTGGGCATATCCCTTCCCAATCAAGTAGTCACTTTAGTGAGTGTTTCAACCTTATTGGAAACGTGCTCCGTGGTCTAGAGCCACTTGACTTAGGTAAATGAAGTTCACCATGAACCTTCATATACATTCCATATCTAGATCCCCATAGAGATACGTAGTGACCACATTCGTAAACTGTTTGTTCAGTTATTTGGAAACTACCAAATTGACAAGGTAGTGGAGTGCAATGACATCCATTAAGAGAGAATATATCTCATCGTAGTCAATTCCAGGGCGTTTTGTGAGAAGACTTGAGCCATAAGGTGAGCTTACCATATATTTTTCTTGTGTTATGAGGTGTTGGCATCACTGGCTCGAAAACCTTCCTCTTAGTTAGAGAATCCAACTTAACCTGGATCACATCTTTCCATTTAGGCCAAATTTCTCTACGTTGATATTCATTCAACAACAGAGCGTGGTTCGATATCATCAGACTCAATAAACTCATGAGCAATGAAATGCACAACTACATCATCAATTATGATGGAATTTCTATCCCACGTCTCATGTACACTAGTGTAATTTTCATAGAGCTCTATATTCTCAGGAATAGGTTATGACGTTGAGGCGTCCCCCAACAATAACCATAACCCAAAAGATTCTCATAAGACAGATTTTGAGTCTTAATGATAAAAGGATTAGAATGTGCCAAAGTATCATTCGAATCCACAGGCCTCCACGCATCCTTGTTGGGGCCATGGCCTGTAACGCCAGACTGCCACTCTCTTTAGCGTCGGCACCATGCCTACCTCCATGTAGGGTGGCGCTACGTCCTTTCGTAGGGATATCTTTCCTTGCAGGCATGTTTGTAGCGTATTTGTGTGATCTCGTCACTTGAACTTTGATCGAGATGAGACATAGTGGGGATAGACCACGACAATTCATGTCATTCTTGCTGAACATTTGTGTTTGTATCTCCCCCTAATGACGGGAATACTGTCTCATTAAAGTGACATCCGCAAATCTAGCGGTAAGGAGATCGCCTTGCAAAGGCATTAAGTGACAGATGATTGTTGGAATCTCAAATCTAATGTAGTTGCCTCTTTGTCTGTAAGGACCTATCATAGTGCACTGTGGCAGCGCAATTGGCACATAAATGACTCACTAAAATGTGTGTAAGTACAAAATACTTGTACCCAGTCACTAGCTGTAACGTAGAGATACATTGAGTGGCGGTAGGTCGTAGACAAAGTAGCTGCATGCGATATTACATCACCCTAAGCAGATATAAGGAGACTGGTGCGCATTACCAATGTTCGGGCTACCATCGTAGTCGTTTACCGCGAGACCATTTGGGTGTGTACTTGGGAATATGATTTCCAACATCAGTCCCAATGCAATAACCATCGAAAGTCTTCGATGTAAATTCTCTAGCATTGTCAAGTCCAATTGACTGAATAGGATGATCCGAGGAATGAGCCCGTTGTCATATGATATGTGCTAGGACTGTACAGTAAGTAGCATTTACAGATGGATAATGGCACAACACGTGACCAGCGTGTTTGCTTGTCAACCAACATCATCAGATATTTAAACGTCCGCAAGTTGGTTGAACTAGTCCACATAATCCACATGGATTCCATGCAAGAACAGAATGAGTATTTTCATATTCTTTGCATAGGACGGTCTCAGTCCTAATTTTCCTAAGGAACGGGCTTTGTAAAATGAGCGAGATGCCTTAGAAGCAACCAATGAGGAGTTTGGTTGGGCAAGAGTGTCTGTAGCGCTATTAGAAGAAAAATGTGTGACTACATCACCCATCATGGTGTTGGAACCATGGAAAGTGGCATCCATTGCGGTATGGCCATGGGGAAAAACATCCATGGCGGCATGGCCATGGTTGGTGCCATTTATGGCGTTGTCACAAAGGACTTTCGCAGCCCTACGGCGGCTAAGGATAGCAGCAGCTCCAGATGTCGTGGTAGCGGCGCTCACACTAAGTCCGGTAATCAATTTTCGATTCTTGCTTCGTTTCGCTCAAAAGAATGGATGTCCGTGTGAAGTCTTTAGTAGACGGATCATCATATCATGACTAGGATGATCTATCTTGTCGTGACAAAGTCAATATGTGTCTAAATCCAAGAGATATTCTCTCATGACTTGATTGGATTTAATAGCTTGAATACTGACATAGAGTCCACTAGAGAGACACATAAACTTCTCCAAGATGCGCAATTGTTCGCAATCATTAGAGGCATTGCAAAGGAACTCATTTCTATTCTCTACACGCGTTTTCGCACGGAATCTTTTGGCTATTCATAGGTGCGATTTGCCCTAGGAGCGTAGAAATTTTATGTGACAGTAATCAATGTGCAATTTGGTAAGAGGAACTTGGGCTATTCCATGTCCTTGAATTAATACTGATGACCCAGCCATTGTAGTCACAAAATCATAAGCTCATAATCAAAATGGAGTCATAATGAAAAGAACTCGAAATTTTATTCATAAGCCAACAGAGTTACATCATTGTCTCTTTGACCAAAGAAAATCTAATCCAAAATGCTAGCTAATGCAAAACAATGGTAGTCGTCTAACTTCTTTCAGTAATTCCAAAATAAATGTGACCAGGTGAGTAGAGAGATGTCAGTGGAACAAAACTCGCTGAAGTACCATTAATCTCAGAACCTTCCTAGACATCACACTTACTTTGGGTAAGCCTACTTTGAAGAATGGATAAACCATTGGCATTTATTGCAAAAATATATGGCAATTGCCTATTACATCTCTTGGAAAAATAAAGACTTAAACATAATTAGCGATCTATTGATCCCAGCCAGATTTGTAGTCTTTAACC
Organism: Rosa persica; assembly: GCA_025331145.1. Taxonomy (NCBI): domain Eukaryota; kingdom Viridiplantae; phylum Streptophyta; class Magnoliopsida; order Rosales; family Rosaceae; genus Rosa; species Rosa persica. The sequence goes on along the minus strand of WFKR01000006.1, from coordinate 48,132,169 downwards.
CTTCACTTTAGATCATCATTTTGATCTTCTTGTTCCACATTGTGAGCTTCTTTTGCTTCACAATATTCTTTGTAGGCGATGACAATTTCTTCAAGAGCTCTACAAATGTGTGTAAAATGACCGGATACTCCACATCGAGAACATGCATCTCTTTGCTCAGACTGCATTGATTGAGACGTTTTGAAAGCGTCATCATTTAGATGGCTCTTAGTGTTGATGGCGCCACCAATATGGCCAGAGGAGTTGCCTCCCTCTCTCTTTCCACGTTGACCTCTTCGGTTCCGTGTTCACATATTTTGGCGGTTACATTTCCAAATAGAGCGATTATATGGACCAGAATGTCCAGAAGTATCCGTAAGATTAAGGTTTCGCTCTTGGCTCCCTCGCTTAAGGGTGCGACTATAATTGGACTCCGAAATATGCTATGTTCCCACGGGTCTTGAATTATAGTTCTTCACAAGGATGCTGTCATTCTTTTCAGCGATATTCATGGCTCCAATGAGATCATGAAACCTTGTGTGATTCGTCTTACAGTAACATCGATTCAATAGTTCTTAGCAACCATCAATGCAGAGACGGGGAATGTAGAGAGAGTCTTCTCAATCAACAGCGCATCTGTGATATCTTTTCCACAGAGTTCCATTAAGGATTTAATTAGAAGTGTTTCCGAGTTGTAGTCAAGAACTGACTTGAAATCACAAAAGCGGAGGCTATGCCATCTCACTTTTAGGTCAGGAAGCAGGGAGTCATAGACGTTGCCAAATCGTTCTTCGAGTGCGACCCACAGCCTTCTAGGGTATTCTTCTTTCATATACTCGTACTGGAGCGAATCATCCATATGACGAGTCATTAGGATGATGGCTTTCACCTTATTGGCCTCTAAGGCTGCTCTATTTGCTTCCAAAGCTTGAGTTTGCTCAACAGTTAGCACGTCCTGGCTAGGCTCGAGAATCATATCCAGGATTCCATCGGCCTTGAAATGCTGGCGGACATCACGAACCCACCTGTGACATCCAGAGCAAATTTTTTCCAATGGAGCGAATTCCAGTTTGTTCATGTTACTCATCCTGAAAGCGAACAAGAAAAAAAGGTTAGTTTCGAAGCGGAAAACGCTACCACGAAAACAATAGAAATTTATGAGCGTAGTTGTTTCCAAGAAATTTAGGGATTTCTTAGCGTAGTCGGTTCCAAGAAATCTGATTCAAAGAGAAATTTGATTAGATTGAAACAATGACGTGTTTGTGGTCGATCATAATATCTCAACAAACTCTAAGTTTGGAGGACTCTACAAGCTCCAAGCTTGGAGTGAGCACGAACCCCCACAGTTCAGATTTTGGTCTCCCCTATGGTGAAGAAAGGGGGGTAGAAGAAGGGAGATTGCAAGTTCTCGAGAAAAAGAAATGGAGAAATTAAATTTCAAAAGCAGGAACTTTAATTTAAAAGCCTAATTGTTGAAATTCGGAGCAGATTTGCTTCTGAACAACTTTCACTTCGATTGGTGTATAGATCTCAAGACAACTCCAATAAGGCTGAAATTCGGAGGTCTGATAGAAGAGACAGAAACGAACAACTTTAATAAAGGAAGGATTTTGATCTGAGGTCCCGATCAAGACGTTTCGGGGCGCGCAAGCAGACTGATCTGCACAGGAACGAGCGTCCTGCTGTGCTGCAGGGACAGCAGGCGTGCAGCGATGCTGCAGGGGCAGTAGGTGGCACACGGGTGCATAAGGGTTGCAGGGGCACGCATGTGGGCAACAACGGCTAGGCTAGCTAGGGCTAGGTGCAATGATGGAAAAAGTGATGTTGAAGAGAATTTCAGTTTTTGAATTTTTGGTTTTGTGGTTAGAACTCGTGCTGATAACGTGTTGTAGAGAAACTGAAATTGAGAGGAATTTGCTGTGTTTTCTTACTGATAATAGAGATCTCTTTATATAGATTTACAATGTATAGAATCCGAATTATACAAGGAAAATAATCGTACATTGAATAGGAATCTAAATCCTTCTATTGTAACTCTATTACTACTAGGTCAAGTAATCTAGAGTTTGGACCAGACACATATTCTGGATTTACTTAAATATTTATAAAATAATTATGAAAATTTCGATTGTTCCGGAGATATTTGATGTCTTTCTTTTAGCGGATATGGAAGAGTTCAAAAACCCAACTTTCCGGAAATAAATGCCATTAAGCCCAATAAGCGAAAGCCCAAAAAAATCGTTCTACTGCGCCTTTTCCATGGTACGAGAGGTGAAAAGCTACGTTGAACAGATGAAGAACTGGTGGTGGAGAGCAGAGCAAAAGTTTTACAACTATTCTTTATACTTGTCAAAACTCCATGGAGATTTTTTTCATGACCCATGAGGATTTAATGGACTCCATTGCTCCTCTACCACTTCGGTGCCAAGAAAAACAATGGGTTTGGGTTTTAGGCTGAACCTCAAGTGTGGTTTTCCAATTCATAATTCTCATTGGCAGACCAATTCTCCTTCCAAGCTTTCTTCAACTTCTGGTCAGTTGAAATTGCCTCTTTCACCTTGTTTACACTTTTGCTTTCATATTTTTGTGCAGCTATTTTTTGCAACCTTTGAACAGTTTATAATATGTTACTCATGAATCTGAATATTGTAAGATGATCACATAATTCATATTAGAAACAAAGACTGTCTGATTGGTCTTGGTCTGAATTTTTGTTCTGTCAAGTTGATACAGTTAGAGGCAGGGGGGGTTCTTTCAGTTCAGCAAGGCCGTCCTTTTTGTCTGTTATTTCTGAGGAATGTGAGACTTGTAATAAAGATTCTTTCAAAGTGTACACGTGTCCATCTGTATCCCCACAGCTCTTAGATGATGATGGTTACTCAGAAGTGGAAGAGAAGGTTTTCCCTTGCACTGATTTGTTGCTAGAAGGTTGAATTCTTTTCGTTGTTTTTTACTTGAAGAAAATCTTATGATAGCTTTTACCTTTCAGATGAATATTAGGAGGATGTCAAAGAGTGGCTCACCTAATATGATTGATGATAAAGAGCACAGCTTTCTATCAAGTGCAGGGTTACGAGCATCTCATTTTAGCTTGTTACTGCAAAATCTTAATGTTTTGGAGGCGACTTTTGCTGATTCGGATGTGTCAAAGTTGGAAAAGGAGATCCTTTTGCAATTAGGAAGGCTTGGAGCTCTGAAGTTATTTGATATTTGTCTATCTAGAACGCTTAAAACCTCGAGCTTTTTGGATTTATCTGACATACCTACTGAGCCGATTGAAGAGCATAAGATGGAAAGGATGAGTATTGTCCGTTCTGGCAAAAGGGAGGAACGAAAATTAAGGAAAAGAACATCAGATGATTCCAAAAAGTTTACTGGTTCCTTGCCTTTAAAACCAATGAAGGAAGGTTTTAAAAAGCCTACTCCTTCATCATTTAGAAGAGCATCAAATTCTAGAAGTCGAAGACTACTGTTGGCTAAAAATGAGGCAGAAATGTCAGTCGGAGTTAAGGTAGTACTGACATTCAAGGATATGGATTTAAAATAAAATTCACATTCATGAAAGATGTTTTTACCAGCTATAGTTTTGTATCATTACAGGTGATCGCTGACTTGGAGAGGCTTAAAGCAACATTGGAGAAGGAAACTGGTAAAGTACCGACCTTAAGATGCTGGGCAGAAGCAGCTGGAGTTGATGAAAAGGTGCTGCAACAACAATTGCATTTTGGTTGGTATTGCCAAGATGAGCTTGTAAGGAGCAGTCGGTCTTTGGTTCTATACCTTGCTCGAAACTATAGAGGACTTGGAGTAGCCTTGGATGATTTGCTGCAGGTTTAATAAGCATATATTCTTGTAGTTGTCCACTGTTCTTGTTTTAATAAAGTACTAGTCTTTTTTCTTATTTAGAAGAATATTTCTAAGTCAACCTTGCCTTGAATATTTTACATGAGATTATGTTTTCATTCAATCTGACTATACCACTTTTAGGTTTGGAAAGAGTCATTGTTAAATTATAGACTGAATTATTTGAACTGGGTTAAAGTCCCACTTGCCATAAAATATGAATGAAAAAGAGGATGAAGAGTTTTACTTGGCAGTGACATTCCGTTCTTTGTTGATCATTAAAACAGATGATATACAACAATATGTTTCAGATGTCAAAACATAATGCAGAAACTTTAAATTATAACTCTGTAGTACTACATGTATTTGTGTGATATTTATGTAATTTGTACTCTTGTTCTGTTAGTCTCTCACTTAATGTTCTGTATTATTCAGGCTGGAAACCTGGGTCTCCTACAAGGTGCAGAAAGATTTGATCCCTCGCGGGGTTACAGATTCTCAACCTATGTCCAATACTGGATAAGAAAATCAATGTCAAGATTGCTGGCACAACATGCCAGAGGGATCAAAATTCCTGTATGTTCCTCTTCTCTTTGAAAGACCTTCTATAAACAATATGCATGTCAGTCAATGCTGTGGTTGATCCTTGACTTGTTTTCATTTTAGAACACATTAAGTAAAGCAATAAATCGGATACAGAAGGCTCGAAAAGCCAATTACAGCAGCCACATGAAATACCCCGATGATGAAGAAATTGCAAAGATTACAGGTCTTTCTTTGGCGAAAATCAGATCGGCTAGCAGATGTCTGAGAGTTGTGGGTTCAGTAGATCATAAGATATGGGAATGCTCAGCTGGGACGTATATGGTATATTAATCCTGCCAACTCTCTCTGTCTCTCTTGCATGTGCATTTATTATTTTATATACATATTTTTCTCTTTTTCTGGGATTTAATGACCTAGTGGGAATAGAACTGAAAAAGCAAAATGGAGATCAGTATCATTAGCTTACTTCAGTCATCTTGCATGTTCAGCTATAAAAACTCTCGTAGTTAGTTACATGCGACAATTTGGAAGTCAAAACATTGGTGTTCCCTAATGATGTTTTACGGTGCTAGAGATTATTTAATTTTATTTACTAGAAATTGTGTTTGCATTTTTGTCCAGGAATTTACTCGAGATATAGCTGTAGAGAGTCCTGGAGAACCTGTCATGCGGCAACACATGAAAAACGACATTCATGATCTGCTGGAAGGCTTGAATTCAAGAGAGAAGCAAGTTTTGGCACTACGATATGGTCTAAACTACTGCAATCCCAAGTCACTTGAGGAGATTGGAAGGCTTTTCCATGTGAGCAAGGAGTGGATACGAAAGATAGAAAAGAATGCTCTGACCAAGCTGAGGGATGAAGAAACCAACAAAAACTTGAGCCATTATTTGAAGCAGTGGTAAGTTTCAGAATAATGCCAACAGGAACTCAGAAAGTTTAAGGTTCGCTATCAGAGCAAGTAGCTAGGCTGGTCGAATAGTCATCAGATATCGATTACTGTCACTACTTTCTGGGAAACATAATAGAATACACAAACTTACCATCACTATTGCAGCTGACAACTCTACCATGGGAATTTTTGTTTCTCCCATTTGTGAATTATAATGCCATATATGTTAGTATTCTTTCAGTTTCCTGGACTGGTGAGGGGAATTTCATGTGCTGATTGTTCTTGTAGATCCCTTTTCAGTCAACTGTATAGTGTACTTGTTGCTGGTACATATGATGATATGATAACCGTTATGTAAAAATCCTTTTTCATTAACTGAATGATGAAATTATTGCTTGCCTTTGTTTTATTTTTATGGTAAGGCGATAGTCTATTGAGAGCGAATAGTAGAAGTGATGTCCCATCTTTTTTAAGGCACAATAATGAGTGATATTACACAAGTAACTTCACATATTTTTCAACGCAACGAGTGCAGAAATTACTAATTTTGAAATCAGCTATTAAAAACATGAACTCAATGTCTTAAACTTTCGACGTCATATCACTTAACCACCTAAGTAACTTTTCATTTTCTCTAATGCAACAAGTGCATAACGGGCATACCTTAGAATTGACAATTAAGGACTATGAACACAGGGTCCGAAACTTTTTATGCTGTTTTACCTAAACATAAATGAGTTAGAATAGCCTTTATCCTCCGGGGCTCATGCCTAAGAAGATACAAAAAATAGCCCATGAGAGCCTGAGATTGTACAATCGATATATCATGATAAACAACAATAAGCCTCAGTTGTGATCCACTATTGTATCGACTTATTCCAACTTAACCACCTATCATACAAGCCATTTACGGTCATCATGTTAAAGAACGACAAGTTAACACAATATAAGTACAATAGTGAGCCACATACCATGCTTGTCGTTGTTTAACATATCACATGAGTTCAAGGAAAATGCCATAAGCCACCACCATAGACCGAGACTGTTTAGAGCCATGAGGTCCTTGCTTGTAGAATGTTGTACAAATATGATCACCATCAAAATGAATGGACTAACATGACTGTAGACACCGTGTATTGTTCTAATTATTGTTATCAATTTATTATTCTAATTTGTTGTATTGTTCTTATTTATTATTACTAATTTTTTATTTTGTTCTTGTCGTGATTTTGGGTTTTATATTCCTTTGTTGATTTAGTAAATCTGCTCAATTATGGAACTGAAAATGAAAAATTGGTCCCCTATTCACTTCAATAAAAGTTCCTTAAATTTTGTTTTCTCATTAACTAGGGCATATATAACTCGAGTAGTCACTCTCCTCTCTTTTTTTTTGTACCGACATACCACCAAATTTACATTAATTAATGATTTATTAATTAGAGTTTTATTTTAATAAAAAGGAAACAAATAGTTTGTCCTAACTCCCCTCCCACATAACTTGAGCGGGTTAAGCTTCCCATCTGAGGTGCTTTCACCAAATTCATACACGTGTCTTACCTTTAACCTTTTGCACTAACCATTAAACCCATTTTGTTAAGAAAATGTTTCCATCACCCAGATCTCCCCCGTTGAGCAGTCACAGACCAATAGTCTTCCACCCTTCCATTGACAATCAAAGTCAAACTTCAGATAAGCAGCCTACGTCGGTGCCTTGCTGGCACCACCTCTTCCCTTAGGTCACGCAAACAACCTCCCCGGCGGGTGACGCAACAGTCGAACCTCCACTTACGACTTTATTGCCTCGGACACGCGCCGCGCCCTGATGCAAAGCATCGTTATATTCCTTGTACGGCGTCGTTTTCAACGGTTGGTTCATTATCCGTTCTCCGTTATCCAAGAGAGTGTAGTACACGATCTATTACAGCAGCGTGAGATCCATCTGAATATACGATCCTGCACGCTCAACCCCACGATATACCAAACCGCCTCCACCAATGCCACTCGACCATTCCCAGAGACCACCAATAGCGGCCTTACACAATCACAAGCTGACATGTACCCGACCGCAGAGGATCGCCCCCAATTATCTTCCCAAAAAATCAATGAACTCCCCCCTTTCTTTTCTCTCTCCTCCATTTCTTCTTGCAGAGCGATTTCTAGGGTTCTTCCTCCTCAGTTGGAATTTCAATTTCAAGTCCAGGCCTTCGAAAATCCAATTGAGCTCAGAATCCAATTCCAAAAGCTTCAAATCAAATGAGTAATGACTCTTGCCAATAGTGAATGGCTCGCTTTCACCCTCCCACTCTTCATTTCGCATTCTGCTTCATCCTTATAGCTCTAACCACAAACCCTAGCCTCCTCCTTGCATCCGAAGACGACGACGAGTTTTCTGATTCCAATCTCTTCCACCAGGATTACTCGCCACCGGCTCCGCCGCCGCCGCCGCCGCACCCGCCGTCGGTGTCCTGCACCGATGACCTCGGCGGCGTCGGCTCACTGGACACCACGTGTCAGATAGTCTCTGATTCGAACCTCACCAGAGACGTGTATATAGCAGGGAAAGGAAATTTTTATATCCTACCCGGTGTGAGATTCTATTGCGATACTCCTGGTTGCTCCATAATCGTTAACGTTACTGGTAATTTTAGCTTAGGTAACTCGTCGTCGGTTTTCGCCGGAGCTTTTGAGGTCGTTGCGCACAATGCCAGCTTTCTCAATGGCTCAGTGGTGAACACGACGGCTCTGGCGGGGAAACCGCCGCCGCAGACGAGCGGGACCCCGCAGGGGATAGACGGTGCCGGCGGCGGCCATGGAGGGCGCGGCGCGTGTTGTTTGGTGGACCATTCGAAGCTTCCGGAAGACGTGTGGGGCGGCGACGCCTACTCGTGGTCGTCGCTGCAGAGGCCGTGTAGTTTTGGGAGCAGAGGTGGTTCGACGAGTAAGGAAGTGGATTATGGAGGGTTAGGGGGAGGGATAGTGAAGCTGGTGATTACGAATTTTCTGGAGGTGAATGGGAGTGTTTTGGCCGAGGGAGGTGATGGAGGTGCCAAAGGTGGAGGTGGTTCTGGTGGCAGCATCTACATTAAGGCTCAGAGAATGTATGTTTCATGATCATTCCTTCTCATATGTTTTCTATTTTGCCTTTCGCCACCGAAAGAGAAACACTCTTTGTTTGAAAGATTTTCTAGCTCAAAGAACTATAGTACAAAAACGAATGAGGTGAATGTAGCTGCAAGGTTTCTAGCTTCTTGTACTTCTTGTTTTACTGGATTCATGATGTCTTTCTAGTTGTGCATTAAGATGTGGTTACAGCATGAGCATTATTCAGTTGAACATGTCCCACCCTGTTACATTTCATTGTTGTGATGCCCTACGTTAGTGGGAGTGTTAGCTGATCGTAGTTTCCATCTATTGAAGTTGTATCACTGCAAAATTTGTCGTATGCCTTTTTGTGGAACTGGTAGTGAATGCCTTTTGACAGATGTATGCTATTATCAAGTGCAGGACTGGTAGTGGCAGGATAAGTGCTTGTGGTGGTAATGGTTATGCTGGTGGCGGTGGTGGAAGAGTGTCAATTGATGTTTTTAGCAGGCATGATGACCCTTCAGTATTTGTGCATGGTGAGACATCTTTTATTTGACTGACATCGCTAGATCTGTTTCTGTTTCTCATATTAATCACATTTTCAGGACCTCTTTTTTCAACATTCTATGTAATTGTATGAGTAGGGAGGGGTTTATAATTGAAGATCTTGGCGTAGTCTGTCCAATAGGTGCATTGTAGTCGGACCACCATGTTCACAATAATTGCTCTGATTAAATAGGATTCCTGAGATCTGTCTTTCCCATTTTAAAGTCCTGGTTATTTGGTGGTTGAAGCTGTTCTATATAACACAAGACAGTCCTCTTGTTCACCAGTTAGACTTCTTAAATGAATAACTTTAAATGCTTAATGGTTTAGTGAACTTGTTTTGTCTAATTCCTAGAAAGTGTATTCTACTCAAGAACTCAACTCGGGTTCTTTCCTTAAATTTCTGGTTCAAAGTTTAAAAGAAATATGGATTTTTATATTAATATGAATTTATGCAGTTAGCCTCCACGGAGAAGAAAAAGATTTTGTTGGTAGTGATTAATTAAATGATTGGAGTATCATTTTATAAGTGTGCGATAGTTTGACCTTAATTATCTCATATGCAGGAGGAACTAGCAATGCTTGTCCAGAAAATGCAGGCGGTGCTGGTACTTTATATGATGCAGTTCCTCGAAGCCTTATTATTAGCAATCATAACAAGTCAACAGATACAGAAACACTTCTTTTGGAGTTTCCTTATCAGCCTCTTATGACAAATGTATATGTTCGAAATAAAGCTAGGGCTACTGTCCCTCTGCTTTGGAGTCGAGTCCAGGTTTGTAAAGCTCCATATTTACACTTCGGATGTTGTTTCTTCCTATCCTTTACATTGTCATATTTTTGACTCGCTTAGTTGTACACTTCTTGTTGAGGATAATAGATGTTGATTACAGAAATTTGAAAGTGGTTTCAATCCCCGTTATTGTGTCGTTAGACGTGGCACAAAAGATGCAATGACACACCAGTGACACCACAGATAACAAAAATGCTATAGTGTTTTTTTTTTTAATTTAAAATTTAAAATTTAATTTAAATTCGTAATTACGAGATGCATTATGTTACATATGAGGTTTTAGGTTCAGTCAACCATTCTTCATGCAATGTACAGGTGCAAGGACAGATAAGTCTTCTCTGTGATAGTGTGCTTAGCTTTGGACTTCAACATTATGCTTCATCAGAATTTGAGTTATTGGCTGAAGAATTGCTAATGAGCGATTCTGTAATAAAGGTGAGTGGTAACTTTGTGGATTTTCCTTGTTTGCAGTTCCTTTCTTTAGTCTATATGCAATTGAATTATAACTTTTTCATTTGCTTCACCTATTTAATTATCTAATTCCTTGTCATGTGGATACCTCCTATATATGTGGTAGTTTAACAGACAGATTGCACCACTGAGAGGGCTTGATTTTTGCTAAATTTTTGGTGTGTGGACTTTATATGACTCTAATTGTAAGCTGATGATAAACTGGCCTTTCGTTTATTATTACTCCAGGTGTATGGAGCCTTGCGCATGTCTGTAAAAATGTTCTTGATGTGGAATTCCAAGATGCTTATAGATGGTGGTGGAGAAGAAGCTGTTGACACATCCTTACTTGAGGCTAGTAACTTGGTTGTTCTCAGGGTAAATTGCCTACTATCTATGTGCATTTCGTAGAGTTTGTTGCTCATGATACATTCATGTTTGACAAGTAATCTTTTTAATAGGAGTCATCTGTGATACACTCTAATGCAAATTTGGGAGTTCATGGACAAGGGTTACTGAACCTATCAGGACCAGGAGATTGGATTCAAGCACAACGTCTGGTGCTATCACTATTCTACAGTATTCATGTAAGTGCTTGTTTAGTCAAATTGTCATTTTTTTCCCTTCCTTTGTACATGATTTTTTATAATTCCTTTTAACTTTATGAAGGTTGGGCCTGGATCTGTTTTGCGTGGCCCCTTAGAGAACGCAACATCTGATTCTGTGTAAGTTTTACTAGGGTTGTATTGTTTCTAGTCTGGTTGAATCTTCCTTCCCTCCAACTGTAGAGCTTTGTATTGTCTGCTGGCTGAAATACTAATTCTTTCTATTGTCATGTTCCATAGAACACCAAGGCTCTACTGTGAAAATGAAGATTGCCCGGTTGAGCTACTTCATCCGCCTGAAGATTGCAATGTGAACTCCTCACTGTCCTTTACACTTCAGGTCTGAATAAGTTGAGTATCAAGTCATGAGGCTTTGTATTAACTGGTGCAGACAAGTTTACAGTTTGGCTTTGCCTTTTCAGATATGCCGGGTTGAGGATATCAATATTGCAGGCCTGATAAAAGGATCCATTGTTCATTTTCACAGGGCAAGGACCATTGCTGTCCACTCTACTGGAATGATAAGTGCATCAGGAATGGGTAAGCTTTCAGGAATCCATTCCTCCCCCAAAACACTTGCAGCAGAGTATATTTTTCGGTTGGATGACATACTTGTCTTCATGCAGGCTGCACTGGTGGTATAGGGAGTGGTACCGTTCTAAGCAATGGAATTGGCAGTGGTGGTGGGCATGGCGGTAAAGGTGGGGCTGCATGTATTAATGGTAGTTGTGTTGAGGGTGGAATCACATATGGGAATGAAAAGTTGCCTTGTGAACTTGGTAGTGGAAGTGGATATGACAGTTCAGCTGGTTCAACTGCTGGTGGTGGTATTATTGGTAAGCTTATGTTTTGAGTTGATAGGCTAGGTGGTTTTCATGATACAAGAAATATGAATCTAGCCACATCCTAGGGTTTTTACTGGTAGTTTTCCTTCTCAGCATATGCCCAGGGCTAAAGTAAAGCTAATATCTGCCAATTTCTCTAAGCTTGAATTTGATTATGGTTTAGTTGGTTGCTTATGTTTTGACTTGTTCATACTTATTTGAGTTCACTGTTACCATTTTCCAGTTCTTTTTCTCTCAGTAAGACATTGTATTTTCTCAAACAGTAATGGGTTCTTTAGAACATCCATTGTCAAATATGTCTGTTGAAGGCTTGGTGACAGCTGATGGTGAAGATTCTGAAAGTGGACGTCCTGGGGGTGGTTCTGGTGGAACTATACTTCTCTTCTTGCGTGCATTAGCTCTTGGTGAATCTGCCAATCTCTCGAGTGTTGGGGGATATGGGAATTCCAATGGGGCAGGTGGTGGTGGTGGAGGAAGAATTCATTTTCATTGGTCAGACATTCCCACTGGAGATGTTTATCAGCCCATTGCAAGTGTGGATGGAAACATCCATGCAAGGTTTGTAGTCTAAGTATTTTGTTATATACCACCATGATTAGGACACTTCTAAATTCCAATCCACCTTGTTTTCTGTTTCACTATTGCAGGGGAGGGACAGGCAGAGACCAGGGTGGTGCTGGAGAACATGGGACAGTGACGGGAAAAGCATGCCCAAAAGGGCTATATGGGACCTTTTGTGAGGTAGCTTGCATTGTTTTTTGACACAGTTGAAATCTATCTTTTGTGCTGTTTCATTTGTTAAACCACTTGGCTTCTGTTTGTATTGCCAAAACTGTGTTTTTAACAAATTTGAATTTCTTTTAGTAAACCCTTTAGCATGTCCGATTGCTGTGACACTTATCATGTCACCTCTTAACCGCTTGGGGATTGCTAAAATTCTTATTTTGTTGTTTAGGAATGTCCAGCTGGCACTTATAAGGATGTCATTGGGTCTGATGGGGCACTTTGTCATGATTGTCCTCCTGAAGAGCTTCCTCAACGTGCTATTTATATTCCTGTTCGAGGTACTTCCATGTAAATAGGGTAACCAGAAGGCTTTTGGGTTCCCATGGAATCACATTCTTTTGCATCTTGTTTCCAGCTCCACATTGTGTTTCTTGTTGTGAAAATCATGTTATGAGTATTTTCTCTTCTTGTAATTAATCTAGCAAACGCATTGTTCTCTTATCAGGTGGTGTTGCCGAGATGCCTTGTCCTTACAAATGCATTTCAGACAGATATCACATGCCAAACTGTTATACGGCTCTTGAAGAGTTGATCTACACATTTGGTGGGCCTTGGCTATTCGGTCTTCTTCTGATCGGTCTCCTCATCCTGTTAGCTTTGGTGCTAAGTGTCGCGCGTATGAAATTTGTTGGGGTTGATGAATTACCAGGCCCAGCTCCCACTCAACATGGCTCTCAAATAGACCACTCTTTTCCATTTCTTGAATCATTGAACGAGGTTTCATTCTTGCATTATAAAACTTGTCCTCGTACTAATTTTTGCATGAAAAATAAGGGTTTGGCACTTAATTTGCCCCCACTTTAGAGATTGCTAAGCTGGTATTTGTATTATAGGTTTTGGAAACAAACAGAGCTGAGGAATCCCATAGCCATGTGCACAGAATGTATTTTATGGGTCCGAATACATTCAGTGAACCTTGGCATCTGCCTCACACTCCTCCAGAACAAATAAAAGAGATTGTGTGAGTTACTTGTATTTACTTATTTCTTTATATTTCAGTATCCCGGTATTTAAGAAACTTTGGAAGTTATGGTTGCTCTCTATCTATTTATAATCAATTTTAGATTCCAATATAGTATTCCCTCCTAATTTATCTGATCTGGCAGATACGAGGGTCCATTCAATACATTTGTTGATGAGATTAATGCCATAGCCACTTATCAGTGGTGGGAGGGAGCAATGTACATCATTCTTGCTGTTCTTGCATACCCCCTTGCATGCTCATGGCAACAGTGGCGCCGAAGATTGAAATTGCAACGCCTGCGTGAATTTGTTCGATCGGAATACGATCATGCCTGCTTACGGTCTTGTCGTTCACGTGCTCTTTATGAAGGAATTAAGGTTAGAATGGCAAATTTCTAGTTTCAATTTGCCCCGGTTCATAGCACGATGTTGATTACAATGAATATTTTGATGTGATTAATTCCATATATATAAGGATGCTTGAAACTAATTTGATGTGATTAATTCAACTAGAATGTGTAGGGGAAATTGATATATATGCTCTCAGTAAGATTAGCTATCATTGCTTCCTTCATGAGCTGTTATGTTGTTAATATCTGTTATTTTCCCTTTCTTTGGAACTTTTTTTTACCCCTTTGTATGCTTTGAAACTCTCATGGATTGTTTATATGTATCGCATTGTTGATTATTTATATAATCAATAGTAAGCCTTGTAATGTTTTAGTTGTATTGCTGTTAGGTAGCTGCCACTTCTGATTTAATGCTAGCTTATGTGGACTTCTTCCTTGGTGGGGACGAAAAGAGAACTGATCTTCCTCCTCGTTTACATCAAAGATTTCCTATGTCATTACCTTTTGGGGGTGATGGAAGTTACTTGGCTCCTTTCTGTCTTCACAGTGATAATATTGTCACAAGTCTCATGAGTCAGGTTTGTTGAATGATGATGACAAATTCAAAAGCCAGTTGGCCAAACTTTTTTTTGTTCTTCCTAAGTCACAACTCCTGTACAGTTTATTTAACTGTAGAGATTTGTTTTGCAGTCGATCCCACCGACCACATGGTACCGTATGGTGGCTGGTTTGAATGCACAGTTACGCTTAGTTTGCCGTGGAAGGCTAAGAGTTACACTCCTTCCTGTCCTTAGGTGGCTTGAAAGCCATGCCAATCCGGCTTTGAGGAATTATGGTGTACGTGTTGATCTTGCGTGGTTTCAGGCTACAGCTTTTGGTTATCGCCATTATGGACTAGTGGTGTATGCTCTTGAAGAAGACCACATTGATGGAGCAATTGGAACTGAAGAATCACGGTAATGTCTTGTAATGTTTGTGTTTGGAAATAATTGTGTACTATGTTCGTCTCATTTTGACCTCTGCTTATTGTCCTCTTGTTAGATTAGTGTCAGAACTGGTTCTGCATGATGAAAGTCTGTCCATGAATTTATAACTAAAAACACATGATACACACACACATTTTGCTAGAGTTGTGTTTTATGGCCGATACCCTTTCCTTGCAAATTGGTATGCTTTGACTAATGTAATAAAGATAACCTCAACATAACATGCAAATGCATGAACTGAGATCAGTGGTTAGAGGATACAAGAAACAATGGCAGTCATAACATCAAATAAAGCATATATGTCGTGGTTCACTTGGATGATAGCTGAGTTTGACTTTTGCTCTTTGATTTTCAGTGCAAATAGCATTGACAATGGAAATTCTTCTGGTCATTTGATAGAAGAACCACTCATAAGCCAATCTCACAGAAGCAATGTGAGGCGAAGGAGAGCATATGGAGGGATTGTAGATGCCAACAATGTACAAATGCTTATGGAACCGAGAGATATATTTTATCCTGTCTCTCTTATGCTTCATAATACTAAACCCGTTGGACACCAGGTATCTCTCATCCTTAACTAATAAAATATATATATATATATATATATATATAATAGTAATGTCTCTGCTCAGATTTTACATCTCTCATTCTGACATGTTTCTTTTGTGAACTGCAGGATCTTGTTGGTTTAGTCATCTCAATGCTTCTTTTAGGAGATTTTAGTTTAGTTTTGCTCACATTACTCCTACTGTATTCATTTACATTAGTGGACGTCTTTCTGGTTCTGTTTATTTTACCGCTCGGCATTCTTCTCCCATTTCCTGCTGGTATTAATGCTCTGTTCAGTCATGGACCCAGACGTTCTGCCGGGCTTGCACGTATACATGCTCTGTGGAATCTTACATCCTTAGTTAATGTTGTAAGTTGCTGTTTCTAACTTGTGTTTTGTAAGTCTGTCTTCTGAGTTGAATAACAAATAAATAAGGAACTACATGCTCTTTTAGTTATTGGATGGCTTATAAAAGGAACAAATATTTGGTGCAGTTTTCTTAACTTCAAAAGTTTTTTTTTTTTTTTTTGGCCCTTGCGAATTATGTGCTGACTGGAAACTGGCAAATTATTACATATTATTGGAATGATTGAATATGGTATATTGATCTGGCATTATCTGTTCTCAGGTGGTTGCTTTCATTTGTGGATATGTTCACTTTAACAGTCAAGCATCGAGTAAAAAACTTCCATTTCAATCCTGGAATATAAGCATGTAAGAAGATTCTGTTGCTGAAAGCGCTTCCTTAGTTCAAATATATGTTATATCATCGGCACTGTATTCAACTAATGGGTTGTTTGCCTTTATTATCTGTGGTTGTGGTGCCAGGGATGACAGTGAGTGGTGGATTTTTCCTGCTGGTCTGGTTGTTTGTAAAATTTTTCAATCACAGCTAATCAATTGGCATGTAGCCAACCTGGAGATTCAAGACCGTTCCTTGTACAGCAATGATTTTGAGCTGTTCTGGCAATCCTGATAATTTTTAACAGGAGAATGCTCTTCCACATTAACATGGTTTTTGGCTCTTTTGTAATACATTTCCTCTACGCTATTTTGACAGTAGGAGTGAGTGACATAGGCAGGTAGCAAAGAAAAATGTTGAATATGAATTGTGAGAGTGAAAAGAAATAGAAGAGAGAAAGATAGGCATTGATGTTAATGTAACCACTTTTGAACAATGTGATGCAGTTTTCTGTATATAGTAATTGGGGCATATACCCACTCTTTAGTGGATTTTAGTATCAGCATTGTCAATTCTTTTGCACTTGTCCTTCGGCCTGCTCATAAGTGTGCGGTTTTTTTTTTTTGGCTATTAAGAAAGCCTTTTTTTTTTTGTTAAAAAAAAAAGCTCTGTTCCCTTACGGATCATATGCCCAAAGGGAATAGTGATCACCTAATGAGTAAGCATATTCCATGCCTAGGGAATAGAATTCAGAGAAGAATTGAGAGTTTTTGATTTTCAGAATCAAGTAAGGAATATTTGCCATTGTTGATTTACGGACTGGTACAGTCATATTTGTGCTGAGTATGAATAGATATGGTTTTGTCCGGGTGAAGTTGGTAGTTAAAATCTATTAGAGCACAAGAAGAGGAAACAAACGTGCAAAATGAGTCAAGTTTGCTTGTGCAACTCCAAATGCTAAGAGGTGTGCTGCTGAATTCAGGACGCCCCAAAGACCATGCTGTTCACTCCGGCTCTTTATACATGCAACTGCTGAGATGCACTCGTTACGCTAATCCGAGTATCTGCACATGCAAATAGAACATCTCCTTGGATAATTTCATGATCTCCATTACTAGTGCATATTGTTCCCTTTCCAAGAGTGACCACAAAAATTGAAGGACCAGGTACTGCAGGAAACTCCGTCGATTCTCCACCCGGAAGATGACACCGATCCACCTCAAATTCATCGAAAGGTGGGATGCACCTTGTCACATAAGGATACATAGCAACTCCTCGCCTGATTTCAGGGAAACCCTGCTTTCATGTGAGCATAGAACAAAGGTCTTAACATCTCGATGCTTAGGAGTAAGGCCAGCCCTGACTACGTTGTCCGAGCTCGCCACGCCCTCAATGCAGTCCCCGGATATCATTTGCTCCGAGGCACAATGCTTCTCCAGGATTAAGCTTCATATGGTTGATCGAGAAAGAAAGCAGATATCACACCCACGTCCTCTTCTGAATATTGCTCTTCCAATTGCAACACTAGCTGCTCCTTGTCTGTCAACTGCCTCACCTAATCGATCATACATAATGTCCATCAAAGAAAAGGTACACAAATGAAGAACAAATGAAATAGAAGTCAAATCATCGGTCAATCAATATTGGAATTACTTACCTGGCTTTTGGTTTGTAGACAATTTTTCAGCTTAGATGTTGCTGCAGTTATCATCTGTTTGTCAGCTGACATTAACTGGCTGAAAATTGAACGCAGAACAGACTTGACTTTATCTCCCCCCCCCCACCATCTTCGTCATGGATCGGTCTGAAGCACTTGGTTTGCAACTTCACTGCCAACCACTTGCACAATCTCGGGTACATTGTTGAGCACATCCTCAATAAGCTCCTGAAAATCATTAATGAATTGAATGATTTAATATGAAACAGCTCCGTGAACTGAAGCTCGCTCTTTAAGTTTGTTGTAGAGGGATACATGGAAAGCAATGAAACCACAAAGAGCTTGAAAATGTGTTGTAGCAAGCGCCATCTCCGGCTTGTGATTATCGTCCTTGTAAAGATCAGGCATAGACTTGTGCAAAGCCGTGGCCAATTCCTTATCTGGGTGAGCCTGTATCGACAATGCCTTCGCCACAGAAAGCACCTAAACTCGGTACAGCCATGCAATGCATGCACCCAAAACACACCTTGAATCATCTTAATGGATTACTAGACAGTTTTACAATTAGTTGATTAGTACGGACGTACATTAAACAAGAAAGGTAGGTCAGAGCCCCATTTTTGGACGACCCGTGACCAAGAATCTCATCTGGTTTGTCAGAGATCCAATCTTTGAGAGACAACGACGACGTAGTGTTATTCGGATCAATCAAAAAGGAAGGTCCAGATTGATGGGTTCCCATCCGAAACTCGGCGTAAGGCTTTTGTGGGTCAATTTTACTACCAGAGTTGGAGGCACAAATCCTTGCTACCTCAGAATCTAGGCCTTTCTTGCCCCATTCGTAGTTCTGGACAGTGCATTTCAGCTTCTGAACACTCCTCTTCCTCTCCATCTCCATTTTACAATTTGATTTTGCTTGATTAACGCTTAACAATCGAAAAACGAAATGGACTAGTGGAATTGAATTGTAAGGAAGGTTAATTATATGAAAATTATTCATGGGATGCATAAATATAGGATGCTTGTGGGCATGGGCATACCATGTGGGCATAAAAATAGGAGGGAGAGGATACGTGGTAGTATATCATATAGGATGCTTTTCATAACTATTTAGTACATACTCCCTGGGTAGTACATTGTACAATATCCTAAGAAGTGTTTTCCAAAGAAACACCAGCAAGAAATGCATTGCCTATAGTGAGTTCTTGTTGAAAATTGATGTGCTCCAAAATCCAGTTTTTCATCCTAATTTGAGCGAGCAACAGTGCCTTCTCAAGCGAGAACGTGGCTGATGTGCTTCAAGATCGACTTTCTTCTCCCAATTTGGTGACTACTGACTAGAGTTCATTTCACATCCCGATTTCTCAGTGATAAATGGCGTTAACTTGGCAGTTTAACATGGTCTCAATTTATGTTTATGGCGATATTTGCTGTCATGATTATGAATATTTAAAGTAAAACCTTTTGGAATTCAATTTTCTTGCTGTCTCAAGTCTTCCCAGGAAAAATGCTTTGATGGTGTCTCAACTTTGTAAGTATTGAACCCCTAAAGCGAATCTAGTAAACAACAAACAATGGCTATTCCTTAAGATGAGGCGAATGAGGTGAACAAGTCAGGTGCCTTCAAGCACAAATCAGCTTGAATTTCACTAATAACCAACTATTACTGTAAAAATTAAAAGGAGTCTGAGAGAGCAGAGGATTCCAACTACAATGATCAAAATGAAAGTTCTAAATCCGGTGAAGGCAAAACGACCTCATTTATAATGCCACTGATTCTGTCGTGACAACGCTACTCTTTGTTCAAGACCTTGGGAACTTTGATGTATGGCTCCTCGTAATTTGGAATAGCAGCAATTATGGCATTCCTGTTGGACAACAAATTCCATATCAGCATGCTTCGTTAATTAAGGATTCGCTTTGGAATAGACATTGCTTCTGCCTATTTCAAAGAACTGAAACTACCATCTCACCTATTCTCAAATGTTTCGGGGACATCAGCACGGAAATTATCACCTTCAGTATCTGTAATACACAGTAAGAATCAGTTATGCTACAAGTGACAACGAATACGAAAGTAAGATCCAACCTCCTGCCTTGAACACAAAACACATCAACAGGAGAAACAATGCAGCTGAAACAATGTGATTGGATTCTCAATCCCATTCAGAAATGAATAGTTTCTTTTTCACAAAACAAAACCCTAATCAACAATGTGAAGTGCAAACTGAAACTGACTATCATAGGGGTTCTGAAGCACCTGCTCTTATAGAGGGCTCCACGCTTTCAAGATCAACTGCTTGAAGCTGTCCAAACCTGCAGACAGACCCACCAATCATAACAACCACAACACAAATTCAGCATAGAGTTCTTTGAAACAGAAGACTAATCTTTACCATTCCATGACTTGTCCAATTTTGGGAGCAAATTCTTCAACCTTTAAAACCAAAAAAAAAAAACAAAAACAAAATTGTAATGAAAACATTAAAGCATCGAAATTGAACGAACACAATGTTTGTGAAGAGAGGAAGGTAATAAACCTCTTGAGAGGTCAAAGAAATTCGAGCAGTCTCAGCCAGACGTGGCACATCCAGAGCTTCCAGAGGAGACGAAGACCCAGCAGTTGTTGCAGTTGAAAAACTTCGCCGCCGGTGAAGCACTTGCGGAAATTTTCGGTGGGAGTTAAAGTTGGGTAAAAACTGGTTCTTGGGTAACAAACAAGAAGACACCTCCTTCACCAGAAGCAAAGCTCTGCTCCCCATTTTTCCCTTTTCACTCTCTCATCCTCAGTTCGGCTCTGAACTTCCTATCTATATGGGTTAGCTAGGATTTAATTTTCAGAAGCACAACCCGTTTCTCTCTTGACCCGCCCCGTTTCAGTTGTGAATGAAATGACAGGTTTATCCTTACATCTCCTCTTAAAGTATTAAATACTAGGCAGTAGTACTGAATAGAAAAGAAAGAAGTACTCTTTAGGCCAAAAAGAAGAACATAATTCACATCAGCCATTCAAGCTATTCAGATTACAGCCTCCGGCTTCCACACTAAAAATGATCTCGACAACAACCTGTTTTCTTACAGTTGTTATATCGCATCTTAAACGTGACATTAGCCTAATGATATGTGTTACTAACACGGGAGGAAATATTTACAAGACTGTCAAAAACAATCAGTTAACTGTGGTTCGAAGGTTGTATGTCAACTTTGTCTGAAGCTCCTTCATCTGCTGCTGCTGTTGTATTGCTCCTCTCTGTAACGGGATTGTTGCAATGGTGAAGTGGGGGAGCAGCAAATGAACTTGTGTGGTACATGTCAGAAGGTGGTTGATTTGTACATTGCGTTGTGCTCTCAGGCAATGAGGTAGATACTACTGCGTTTGCTGGATCTGTGTCGCTGGTTCCACTATGTCCGACTCCATCTCTGCCACAAGCTGCTACCAATGCTGTAGCTACAACCATAAACATGCATATGAGACTAGTCAGCAAAATGCTTTTCCCCCCAAAAAAAAAGATAAACAAAATTCTAAAGAGAGCAATTTGTTTTGGCTCCCTATCATCTCTATGCATGGTCTCCATATACAGTCCCAAAACGATTTGACAACAAAACGATTTGACAAGAAAAGACAAAGGAAGAAGTTAAATAACCTGTGTGAGCAGTGCTGGTGTTTGCTATGCTTGTGTTTGAGGCCACAGATGAGGTTCCTGCTCCTTTTTTCATTTTAGACTGCAAAAGATGACCGCAAATACGTGAGATACATTAGTCAACTTCCTATCCATAACTACCAGAAACTAGTGCACAAGATCTGCTCTTGCTTTCTTCTAAACTAAATGCATTCATGTCCATGTTTGTTAACATAGCAGAATAAGGAGATGCACGCCCTGGTGAATGTGAAATGCCTGTCGCAAGTTGAACCTAAAAGGAGAAGATATGCTCTACCCAAGAATTTACACATTTTTCAGCATCTCAAGATAACTCCTTTCAAATCATGTTAGTTTTCATACCCTTGCATTTTCTTCACAATGCTTTACAACAAAAGAGATGTTTGTGTAACGGCCATGCAATAGTGTGTAAGCCCACAAGAGAAGCTTCCTTGGAATGCTAAGGTCAAGGATTTCAGCCCCCTCCGTGCTTGGTCTGAACTGTGTATCTCTTGCTAACCATGATGAAACTAAACACAGATTGACACCGGATGAAGGCATTACACTTGAGCTCTCACGATAGAAGTTGTACGAAGATCGAAGCAAAGCACTGGCAGTCTCTAAATTTTCATCTGAAGCTTTCTTAACAACTAAGTTCTTTATTTTAGAGAAAACAGGATTTCGTTTTGCTTCAAGCTTTTTAAAATGGGTTGGGTCCTCAAAAGCTGAACTCCACAATTCATCTGTCTGCAAATCAACACAGAGCAGCTGGCTATTTTCCAACCCACCATCTGAAGGATTTAGAACCTGAATCTCACTTGCGATTTCAGGCTGTGATGGAGTGATCTGTGCCAACCACAATATAAGAGATCTACACCAAGCAATGGATGCATGCCTGCAAACTTTCGCACAGTTGCTGTTTGACAATTTTGGATTCTTGAAACGCTTTCGGATCTTCTCATTTATGGCTTCAAGAGTGTCCAATTTACCATTTTCCTCTAATGATATGATATGTTCATGAAGATATCTGCAGAAAATCAAAAGGTCCATTAGACTCGTTGACATGACCACTAACGCATCGAAACTCACACTTATTTCTAAGATTAATAAAATGGATACAGACCAGGATACTGGAGACGATAAAAGCTGAGACTAAAAAAAAAAAAAAAAAAAATCTAAGACCTCCATCAAGGTTTCATCAACAACTTGAGAATTGATAGCTATTATGTAAAGCATAAGACTTTTTGGAATATAAAATCAGCTAAACAGTACGTAAATTACCCATATAAACTGCTTTCTGATGTTTCTGTGACCTTGATCTCAGGCAAACCACATATTTCAGGCCATAAGTTCCCCTGTTCCATGAACAAAGAAAACACTTTCTCCAATATATGCTCGGAATTATCTACAGCACCAGATCCAACAGTTTCAACTTGGCGGATCGATGAAACAAGGGCCTTTACATACCTCCCAAGGGCAACTGGAACAAGATCTTCAATGCATAGTGAAAACTGCATTTTTTAATCAAGTTAGATCATCTTAAATTAGTAGGGAAAAAAGCAGATGACATATAGAATAAGATGAGCTATTTAACGGTAATATTGGCACATCTATTATTAATACTTAAAACCGTATGGACAAGTAAGAAGCACTAGTAAATATAGATGAAAGATATAGACAGTGGAGAGATATAAAACTTCAGTTAGCTAATCTGTATACAGTCATGCACAAAGCTGCAAAATTTGTACTCTGGATTGTCTATAATCCGTCTTTATACAGATTTCAAAAGCTGCAGATTTATATGCTGCAAAGTCATAATTTATGCACAACTTTATACAGATTTTGATGGCTGAGGTGGTTGTTATTAGCTAGCACTAAACTATTATCTGTGTCTCCACAGATTTTTAAAATCATCAAGAAATTGCTTCAGCCATAGCAGTCACTGAAACACACGAGAGATTGAATCATTACCCTCTTATCAGACCGAAGAGAGATATAAGCACGGTCAAGAGTACAGATGTCTCCAGTTTCCTCCAACAGTTTCAAATAGAACAGAAGATATTTCCGAATGCAAGTAATGAATTTTCTAGAACTTTCAGGTAAGTTAACCTCAAGGGACCTTTTGCTCCCGCAAACTCCAGGAGTTTTCCGCCTGGTACAAGGAGAAGATATAACTGATTAGCTTCAAATGGAATTATAGTTTCAGCTACATAATACCAACTTAAAAAATATAGACGTTACATAGATTTATGGTTGTACCTTCCTTTTTTGGCTGTACTATCAATTTCCCACATATTTATTGTAAATGATGACCGAGATGACTTGAAGCAAAAAGAGAGTTCATCTTTTGCTCTCTCAGATGCACCACTTTCCCCTCTTCTATGCAGACCTTGTGCAAGCATATATCTGGCTTTATGAAAATGTTTAAGCTCCCCTTCAATACAAGTTTCAAGGGCACAAAGACAGTCGCTGTAAAGCATGTTCCACACCTCTGATTTAACCGCATCTTCATGCTTCACCTTCTCAGAGTTTGTTTCTGTGCTTCTATCCTCTGGTGAATTTGACATTTCCGCATCCATGTCACCTACCATTGTCATGACAGCATCCTTCGTTGATTGACTAAAAGCATATGCTGAAAGAACCTGGAATGGCCAAAGATTAATTGGGATATACACAAGTAGCACAACTATAAGACAAATTGTCTCTAAGTCCATAAAGCATTTTAGTGTAGGCGGGTCACAAAGACATGTCCCTCTTAAAGACTTGGTCGGTTGTTCATCAGATTGTAAAAGTATAAGGTGGACCAATTCAGGAAGATATCATTTGGATATTCCGAAAGTCTTGAGGATTGAGAGATAGAATGTTGATGATCTGGAAGAGAAGCCAGACAAACATGAATAAAAAATAAAGGAAGAAAGAGAAAACCTTTAAAGCTTCTACATTTTGTTTTCCACATGTAAAAAGTAATTTCAGGCGCGAAGCATGCATCCTGTAAACAGGATCTACAGCTGTTGGATTCAGAGCAATAGCTTTATCATAATATGATAACGATGTCTCATAGGAGTACCCAAGCTTTTCACAGAGCTTCCCAATATAGTAAGCATGGGACCAGTCTTGCCTGATAAAGAAGAAAGCATAAAAAATCCATTTGAATTTGGCACGTGAGGTTTGTATAGGTAATTGCACAAAAAGGAACTGCAGAAAAAAGTGCATACTTGTGAGCAAAAGCCTTTTTAAAGTGTCTCATCGAGTTCTCGCAAAACACCACCCATGCTGCATCCTTCAAGGGTACAACAGTTCGTTGATCATAAAATGGCACCACACTTTGAAGGCTATCATAGTATACCAATGCCAATAACTCGTGTATCTCACTCTGAGCAACGGATTAAAAACAAAAATCATTACCTTATCCTTGACATCCAAGAAATATTATAACTCATTGAGATAAGAGCTTTTACGACTTAAATGGCCTGTATATCGTAGCACATTAATAATTTTTATGGGATCCAACAGAACATGAACCCCAACCTTAAAATCTGTAAATTCAAAAAAGTATCAACAATCTCAAAGAATCAAAGATTTGAACAGTCCCAAATTAGTGATAGCAATACAAAGTAACCCTACCACATTAAGGCTGAAGCCCACATGCAAGGACTTCAGATATGAAATCTAACCAACCAAGAGTGCAGTAAAATATATGTAGTATGTAGATATACAAAAAGACAAGAGGGTAAAACCTGCTCAGCTGATGTCTTTGCCAAAGCCAAACTCATTAACAGACACCGCCTACTCCTCCTTCGACTTGTCTCAACCCTCTGAGGTAATGTAACATTCTTCCTCCATCCTGCCACATTGATGTGTTTACTGCCATCATTTAGTAACAAGTCCACTTCCTGTAGAAAAGGATCCCCAGAACATGACACTTCAGGCATTTTTTTCGCCTGTATTCACAAATTAGAATGACAAACAACGGTAGATATTACCTCATCATAGATATGTCCTAGTCTTTGCCAACTTTCAAAACGCAGAGGGTTGTAGAGTAAATCATATTTGAAGAGATCCGCATTATGCTGTACAAATTCTTCCCCTTCCTTTGTAAGCACAAAGCCAGGCCACTTGTCTGTAGCACTCATTTCCTCAGAGAGGGCAAGAAAATAATATAAATTGCAATAGACATCCAGATATGGTTCAGAGCTGCAAGCAGTCAATTACAGATAGTTCATGATCTCTGAATTTAACCATCAAGTGAGAGAATGAGGGATTACATTCTGAAAACAAGAAGAAAAACAATTGGGAAGCTATATTTACCTCCCAACGGATGATGACTTTTGTTGTTTAAGCCTTCTCTCATCAGGAAGTATCACCTTCGTTATGGTCTCAAGAAAGCCATCGGACCCAGCCTCATCTGAGAGCTTATCTTCACATAAATTGAGATCATCTAAGAACTTATCTATTGCATTTCCAGCCAAAACATCTTCTGGTGGTTGTGGAAAGTGTTTGCGTATGGCTCTGAGTACTCTTCGAACTTTGACTAGTCCTGTCCTCTGCAACATACATGAGTAATGACAGTCCATAGAGGTTAGAAAACTATGTATTTAAGTAAGAAAGCATACTTATATAAATGGGAAACCATACAACATATACAAGCACTTGGAAGATGATAGAGAGAGAAAACTCACAGAAGAAGCCTTTGCATAAGGAAGTATGTACTGAAATACATCAGCACATTGTTCCTTTGTCTGGTAATCACCAGGGCTAGTATTTTTGTGCACAGCTAAGTCATCTTCATAGGATGAATCAGATCTAATATTTAGACCATATAAGCATAAGAAACACTGATCCAAGGCATAATCAATTTTCAACTCAAGCTCCTCCCTTTCATCTTCTATTAGTTCATCTTCGTCTTCATTCAATTGATCGCTTGCTTCTTCACCTCTGTTGAACTTACCACCAGAACCATCTTCATCTTGCTTTCTACCTGAACCATCTTCATCTTGCTTTCTACCATCTGATTCCAAATTAAGATCTTCATCTAGAGCTTTATCAGATAAAATGTTTTTTGATGATATTGCTTCTGCTACATCCTTCCCTGCAGTACTGATTTCATCTCTTCCAGTGTGAACCATTTCCACATCTAGTGCATCTGATTTTGATTCATTTAGAGTTATTTTGGCAGGACTATTTAGGTCAAGCAGCTCGTTGTCTTCAGTTGTTTCTTTACTTGATGAGTTAAAGGTAGATTTAAACTTCATATCCAAGGCCAATAGATGCTTAATTGCAAATTTAAGAAACATTCCTTCCTCCTTTTCAGTACCCTGACCCGCACAGCAGAGTCCATAATCCGCCAGTAGATCGTGCATAGTGACAATTAAGTCAACCTAAGATGAGAAGTCAGAAAAAAGGAGAAATGAAAAGGGAAAGAAAGACAAATAAATAAAAAAATCAGGAAAGAACTCAAAATATAACCAATTTGAGAATATTTTACTCACTTGAGTTTTAACAGGTATCATGTGGTTGAGGTGTTGAAGTTTGCAGAATGCAATGGAAGCTTCAATAAAGCAACTTTGTTCAATTTCATCAGCCGTCACTAGCTCAGGAGATTTTTTACAGAGGAATATGCTTGCAACATTACACATGACTGACAAGAGCAAGCATTGGAGATCACCTATGCTGCTCAACGGAACAGAATTGCTGTCCTGCAAGCATGAGATATAAATCATATAATCAGATACTGTACAATTTATGAAAGTATATTATCCTTAGATTAATCTATAGTTATTAACACAGTAATAAGTTTGCTAACATCATTACCCTCCTGTTTCTCTGATCCTTATTAGCATGTCGTAGGTTTTCAATTGAACAAATTTGACGAAACTGTACAGTTTGAGGTAAGCATGACCACCCCTCCCCTCCCCCACCCCACCCCCCACCAAAAAAAAAAAAAAAAAGGTAATATTAGAGCTATTTGCGATTTATTCATATACATAGACTTACAGAAGCTCCAGGTTGATCAATAAAGTTCTTCACTTGGGAAGCGCATTGAGAAATGGCCTTTACTTCCTCTGCAACCAAGAAATTCCACCACTGCTTGCTCGAACTTTCATTTGAATCTATGACAGAATGGAAGTGAGCTTTTGACCCTGATTTAGAAAGGAAGGATTTGTAGGAAGCCAGGCATTCATCAATCCCTGCTGCTGCCATAAGAATTTGCAGTTTCCGACGATGACAATTCAAATAAATGTCAACATCCACGGGTTTCGTCTTTTCACAAGCTTTGATTAAAATGTCTAGTGCTGACAGTTCAACTGAAGTAATTCCTTCGCCTCCTTTATTAGCTAAGCGTAGAGGTAATGCATCAGGGGGCACATTTCTTGTGGCAAATAGAAGCGGAACAAGCAAGGTCATGCACTCCATATACATTTCCTTCTCAATCATCTCACCTAAAGTCTTCTGCGTCAAGAAATCAACCTTTAAAATG
Source organism: Rosa persica (assembly GCA_025331145.1). Taxonomy (NCBI): domain Eukaryota; kingdom Viridiplantae; phylum Streptophyta; class Magnoliopsida; order Rosales; family Rosaceae; genus Rosa; species Rosa persica. The sequence continues at coordinate 48,104,495 of WFKR01000006.1, read as the reverse complement.
TTAATTTCATGGAGAATCCTATCAACAGTTAACTCTTTAACAACCTTGCAATATGGGAGGCGGATTACACGCTGCGAATCACTGATATTTTCCTTGTTTGCCAAAAGTGACAAGGAAATACAGAATTCTTGGTGGGCTTTTTCCTTGTTGCCGTCTAAAATAGATAACCGTCCACTTAACCAGAAAAACCGAACCCAAAAGGAGCTACTTGCTAACAACTTGTCACCTAATGACACATCCTGGCAAACAGAATTGTCGGCTGATATTCCATTATTACCGAAGAGTCTCTTAAGCCCAGAGATACTTTTATCTTCCAAAGCTACTGATTCGAGAATCTTACAAAGATGATAAGATGCCTCAGACATGAATTCCGACAACCTTGAAGCATCAGACAATGAACCAAGGTCATAATAAAGCTCAGCAAGGAAAAGACAGCATTCAGGGGTCCTATCCTTCCCCCAATTCCTTGTCATCTTTTCCAAGTCCAGAAACTTACCAAATGCATCCTGATGCAGAAGATCTCTACTTGCAACCTCTTCCAAAAGCAAATGAGCCAAATGGAAAGCACCGTAGTTCTTTGAAGCTTTTTCAACAAATCTGCAAACATCACCATATTCAGTATCCCAGGGATTAGCTTGATCGGGACATGAAACAGAATGATTACTAGAATGATTGGAATCTTTGATTCCTGATCCGCCAGCAATAAAAGGTTCTAGACACTGAACGACAACCTTGGCCTGAGCTTTACCATTAGCAAAGTCAAGATCTTCTTTCCCTGGTTTACGAGTTCTAAGCCTTTCAAGGCGAGTACTCCGCCTCTCCTGTTTTTGGAATTCTAGAAGACTTGTGTCTTTCTCTTTAACACCTGTTCTTCCAGTGTTGCAATCACCAGACGAGGTATTTTCACCAATTGGGGTCAAGTTATGTCCTTTTCTTTCCTCAGACCCTCTGTTACCTTCTGAACTAGAAGGTAAGCGTATAATTAATCTGATGTCTCCAGATCTGTATTCTTTTGCATTCCCCATTTCAGATGTACAGCCATTCAACGGAAGTAAGATATCCAAGAGTGCATCAGCAAGAGCTGCCCAAGTAGCATCTGCAAGGTTCAAATCCATGCTCTGGTTCAGCTTCTTGGATGCAACGCCCTCCTCTAGAAGTGCTTGAGTTGCTTTTCTCTTGTCAACAAATTTGAGACGGACATGTTTAGGTTCCAGCTTATCTATACCTCTAGGAGCAAATGGAACTGGCTCTGACTCTTCAATTGTTTTCTTGACATGCAAAGCACGAGAATGTGATGGCCAATGCCTCAAAATTAACTCTGCCACAGAAAGGCATGCAACCTCATCACCGATGGCAATAAGAACTTCCAACAATTTCTCCATGCAGTTCCCTGCATAAACAGTTTCAAAGAAGATTCTCGATTTGTATTACCAAAAAGTAATCACACAGAAAGCCAAGCATTTATAATTGAGATATTAAACTTCTTAAACACCATAAACACTCACAATTATTAGGGCTGCATAAAAGCCCTTGCTCAAATGCCCAACGTGATATACTCAGAGAGCCCATCGAGCATGATAATGTTCCGAGATGGTTCCAGACAACAGAATCTTTGGTATCGATCTCTACAGCTTGAAGATAACATCGTAGAGCACTCTCATAATGTGCTGAACCTTGTTGAAGAAAAACATTGGCAAGGTTCTTCAGTGCCAAAAATCTGCAGCCAGCGAAAAAATATATATATATAATGCAAGGTTCTTCATCATGTTCTCTTTCTTTTCTTTTTATCTCTATTGTTCCTGAGAACTACCAAAAAGAGCATATCTCCAAAACTAAGAACCTACATGAACTGTAAGACTTATCATTCATCTTATGTGCATTACAAAATTGTAGAAATCCACTACATATAAGTTCTATAAAATTGGCCGAGACCACAATGGATTCTGGGATAATGCATAAATCCGAACCTGAGTTGCAACAGATGACAATCGCTGACATTACCATCCACCTGCACGGCAATAGAAATTTGAATGACCATCCATTAACACAAAAGAACCAGTAAAATACCATCTCAAAAAGTATTTCTTTACAGATCTTACCCGCGCGTTTTCTATTAGAGGGTCTTTTAGAACAGATTCTAATAGTTCGCTAGCCCTTTTGTATTCTTTAGTTTGTAACTTGTGAAGTCCTTCATGATAAGTTTGTGAGAGATGAAATTCCTGACAAGACCAAACCAAACAACTTATCAGCTGTAAAAATGACAATGCTTTTGAACTGGGCTTACTATACGCAAACTATCCTCCTCAGTTCATCACAATTCAATTTCTGGCAACAAAGGCAGGAATGTAATAAACTTCCCAAACACTAAAATTACCACTAGTGAAATGTGAAAAACACTCAAACTTACACTCATTAGTGATTACAGCTCAAAAATTCCAACTCAGTGACAAAAAAAATCATGAAGCAATTCAAGAAAAGATAGCAAATTTTCACAAAGAAAAAACAAAATAAACTGAGAGAGGGAAATGGAGAGGCATGCCTGAGCTTCTTTGGTAGGAGCTAAGGGCTCCCACGTGCCTTTGGAGTTAGTATCGTCATTGATAGCTGCAATTGAGAACTGCAAAAAAAAAAAAAAAAGCACACAAATTCAGAATCACACTACCGGAAACCTCAAAATTCAACAACAAAAAACGAGAAAATTTTCAATTGAATAAAACGAAACTCTAGCTCAACGCACCATCTTCAATCGTCGTTCGAATTCGGTAGCAGCAGTTTTTTGTTTCGAAGTTAGGGTATACTGTACTCAGAAACTAGAATTTTCAGAGGAATTAGGGTTTTTGAAAAGGGAGGGAGATTTACACAGTGGCGTCGTTTCAACAATTTTAGCGAAACGTCGGTGAGTGTTTAAAGGAGAAAAGAAATGTGTCACCGCCTTATTGGCTGGTTTAGTCAAAACGGTGCGTTTTGTGCTCTGTTTAAGTGCGCGGTCATTGTTGAGCTAGTTGGAGTTCCTTGGAGTCGGAGACCGCGAGGTTCTGATCGACCATAGCTCCAATCCGATTGGTTGCTCCAAAAGCCAAACAAAGAGAGGTAATAAAAACTTACCCACCTTCAAAACGATTCGCTTCGTTCTTGTTTCGCAACGATAAAGGTTAAAACTTTAAAAGAGTTGTAGTGTTTGTACAATTTTCATGAGTATTTTTGTATTGCCCACCAGGTGTTTGATAAAATGCGCAACTGAAATGTGTGATTGTGTTTGGTTAGGTTAGGTTGAAGAAATCGAAGTCGCATTGCTCCACAATGTGTCAGATACGTGTTTGTAATGTTTTGATTACCACTCTCTACATTGTCTGGATTATTATCGGTGGTTCGAGTTTAAGCCATGGAAGCCTGTAAGTGTATATCGAAACAACCCAATGCATGTGTTTCTGCTGACGTGGTGTTTAACCAAATTTGCTGTTTTTTACAGGGTAGACAAGAAGGTTTTGAATGTAGGGGAAGAGCTGTGGAGGGAAACTCTGCCACTACGTATGGGTTCGCGGCTTTACCAGCTTCAAGGGATCAAGCCTGATACTTGGTATGAAGTGAAGATATCATATCCAGCTTCTGTATGTACTTCTCGACCTCTACTGGAGTTGATTTGCGTCGTTCACCACTCCCATTATGGATTCTTTTTAACTTTGTATTGGTGGTGCGTTAACATTTGAACAGATACCGGCTAGCTTTTCCATGCAACTCAAGAGAGAGGACTTGGAGTTACCACTGAGAGGGAACAGAAGATTGCTCAACACCGAAAAGCTGATTTTCAAGAGCGAAAATGATCAGGTTCTATTTCGCCAATGAAACTTTTTAATGCATATTTGCACTATGAGATGCCCGGTAAGATATGATCCTTACGTAACTATACTTGCTGCTCAGGGTGGCTTGTATGTGTTAGTGACTGTGGAGCCTGAGGGGGTTGTTGCCATACCAAATGTGCAGGAGAGGGAGCACATCATTTTCAACATAGGTAATGTGCATACACTAAATTCAACCTTGGCGATTAGTATGATCTGTTTTCCAAGTGTTGAAGAAGATTAATTAAAATGTTTTCTCATATAATTTGCTTGCATCTTATTGGGAGCAGTTTGTGATGAATTATTGCTGGGGATTCCTCACCAAGCTTGGTGGATTGTGGGCTTTGTGGTGGTGTGTTTGGTTTTGGCCTTCATCATACCCTCATTTCTTCCACCCTTTTTGTTACGAGCACTCGATCAGAATGCTTCGAAAGATTCTTGAATATGACTCTGACTCGAAACCAGTGGCCGACACCATCAAATTTTGAAGATCATTTCACTGAAGTTCCGAGCAGAGGTATCGGAAGTACGATAAATTTTCACTTGGCTGCCGTAGATTGTTTTGAATCACTTCTGGGCATCAATGGAGCTTCTCAGTTTTCTTCTTTCTCTCTTACAAATGATTAGATGAAGTAGGCTTGTTAGCATCAAAATTTCTTCCTCTCTCTTTTTATAGATAAATTGGCACATTATTGTGCTCAATTTGGTATGCATTCCGACATTGAAATCAATAGAACACCACTTCGTTTTTCTTTAGTTTGGTAGTGCCAGAAACACTTTCGATTAAGCTAGCTTCACAAATGCGCACAGGCTATGAAAGCAGAAAAGGGGTTTACCATAAACAAGAACTTACACACGAACCACATTCAATTACAGAAACAGAAAGAACGCAAACACAAACACTGAAGAAACAGCAATGGCCTCATTCTATTACAACAACACAGTTATATATGACACTTTCATAAACCAATTTGCACGAAAGAACCCCCATATGCGCGAGCCCTTTTCTTGGCAGCGAGGTGGTCAGATGCGTATTTAATCAACCATGATAGTGCCATAATCGCCACCATGCCACACCCGCCGGAGAAAACCAAACCACTTGCTGCAAGGAAGAGGACTATCCCAGCCGGGACTAGGACCGGACTAAACAGCACTATAACTGGGCTGGCTAAGATCAGGGTCATCACTGTCCCGGTTAAAGTTAACCCGGACAAGAGTAAGAAAGTGGCACCGATTGCTCCAGTGGTCAAGACCTTGGCAGTGCTGGTCCGGTCGCGTGAGGCCACTGGCTCATTGGGCTTCCGGGAAGAGGCGAATGGCCTGATGTTGATCATGGCTACTGCGACTGAAAATTATGAAGAAGAGTCGTGGAATCGAACAAGTCGTATTTGTTGGAGAAGAACGGTCGGTGGTGATGATCTTGTGGTGTTTTTTGTGGCTCGATCGGTGGTGGTGGGTTGCATGAGTTTATGTTCATCTGGAGTATAACACGTCGCTACGAGTGAATGGGTGCAAGAACAGGTGGCTGCCTACATTCTAGAATTCACATTAACAGCAGATTCTTCACCGTTTTCCGTGTACTTGCGATTGCCTTGAAAAAGTTTTTCACCTCCAAATTACATTCTCTAGTTTAACACTAATATCAAAACAAATATGTCAAAACTCATCCCTTGTTTAACACCTGTTTCTATTAAAAATTAATTGTCTATGTCATAGTAATACATGATTTTAAAGAGCTGTTTCAAGTGATGGATTATAAAAATATCAATCCAATTCTTTTATAAGAATTTTTCATAAGAATAGCATATAAAATCTGTTGATGTGCTTAACCTAACTTGAAGAGACACTATTAGCCTCACTTGCATGGATGTGTATGTATACCGTTAGCTTCACTAAACAGGAGTATTGTTAGCCTCACTTACATCGGTGTAAACATGCCCATACCATCGTAAGCCTCATTAGTCTTATCCACAGTTAACCTTGCTTGCATGAACGCGGATATGCTCACGATTAACCTCACTTCCCATAAACATGCCATAGAACTTCGTAATGTATGCACAGCCTATGAAAGCTTAAAAGGACGTAACCGAAAACCACATTAATTCAATCGCTTGTATCCCCTAAAAACTGCCCACAAACCACGTTCAATTACAGAAAGAACATCCCTTCACAAACACAACACTTAACTCATTGAACATTTCCAAATAAACCCATATATGCGCGAGTGAGCCCTTTTCTGGCGGCCACGTAGTCAGATAGGATACAACCATGACAAAAACGTAATTCCTGCGACGCCACACCCGCCGGAGAGAACCACACCAGTCGCTGCTGTGCGGAACAGGACTAGAATCGGATCTAAACACCACTTGAGAAGAGGAATGTACAGTGCAGATATCACATATACATACTACAGTAAGATTTGACTTCACATCCAACCTAGCTTAAGCAACCCAGGTATACTTGCATGTATCGACTGAGAGTTCATGGCCGTGTTGCTTTAGCTGTTCTTCATGTTCTTAACATGCATAGCTAGGTTATTTCTTTTTTTGATATATATCCTTTATCATCTGATCTATACTTGTTTTAGCACGAACATTGTTTGTTTTTCTTCCTGTAGATAAATTGGCATATTATGTCAGGTTATGCTTCATCTTTTGCTTTAGTTTGGCATTCAAGCTGCAACACGTTTCATTAAATGTACAATTGCTCACAGGCTATAAATGAAAACAGAAAATTAACGAGTTTATCATAAACAAGAACGTCCACATAAACCACATAATCCGATCTTGCAATCGATGCATTACAACACCACCGCATACACACACACACACACACATATATATGTATACGTAAGCGCACACTTTCATAGACCAAATTGAGCGTAAGACCCCCCATAAGTGTAATCCCTTCTCCTGGTAGAGACGTAGTTGGATACATACTTGTACAACCACGTCAGCGCCGATATGGCAGCCACGCCACACCCGCCGGAGAAAACAAAACCAGCTGCTACTAGGACCAAGACTATCGCCGCCGGGACTAGGACCGGACTGAATAGCACTAGAACCGGGGTGGCCAGGATCAGGGCCATCACGGTCCCGGTTAAAGTTAACGCGGACAAGCCTAAAAGCGTGGTGCCAATTGCGCCGGCTGTTAAGAACCTGGTTATGCTAGTCTGGCCCTGTGAGGACGGAAACGAGTACCGATCGACGTCGCGCTTGTGATGAAAGTCGGCTGTGGCCATGATCGACGGCGGAGATGTGATTGAGACAATTAGTGATGGAGCCGAGAAGGGTTAGTTCTGTATATATAAGAAGCAAAGGTTCGTTTGTTATTGCATGTGAGGTAGCACGCTGGTGATCCTAGACTGTAAACACGTAGCTAGCTAGAAGTGAATAAGTGGCATGTCGCGGTGTCATGGCATCCATTTGTCAGACAAAACCAAAGAGAAGATGAACACGACAAGAAGTTAATGGTCGCTTTTGCTTATCGTTATTCTTGCAGATCGTAATACCGTTACGGCGTTATTTATGTCGCGGTATTTATTTATTTATTTTATCTGAAATGTCGTTTTGTTGTAGTATAAAATGTATATATCGTATATATCTATATCATATAACAAAATACGTAAAAGTATTTAGATAGGTACTTGAGTGTATAATCATAGGTACTTGAGTGTATGAAGACTTATGTAAACATGCTTTACCAAAGGGCAACAAGCATGGCAGAAAATCATCATCAAGATGGTTATCATTTTGAGTTTCTCTTTGAGCTTTCACACTTCAAATGTATTCCTATAAATACCCATTTGTATGAGATGAATAAACACATTGAAATCTCCATTCTCTCTGAAATTTTACTCTCCTTTTCTGTTTATCAATTCCTCTTGTTCTTAAACACGTTATCAGCACGAAGTTGCTCTAGAATTAGAATCGAAAAATTGACGAAAGAAGAGTTCATCATAGATCGAAGTCATTTTTCAAAACCTACAAAAAATCCCCAAACCCTAGCTCAGATTAAAGCCCTTGATTCCAGGAGCCCGGAACCGGTCTCAGAATAGCCGGAACCGGCCGGAAACGGCCTGAACCGGCCGCCGGAAGCGGAAAAATCAAACCGGACCGCTGCCGAACCGCTGCCGAGAGCTGCCGAGGTCCTGCCGAGCTGCTGCCGAGACCTGCCGAGCTGCTGCCGAGAGCTACGCAGCAGCTGCCGAGGTGCTGCCGAGACGCTGCGCAGCAGCTGCCGAGCCATCTGCCGAGTAGCTGTCGACACATCTGTCGACAGATTTGCGCGGCGACTTTCTGACAACTTTTCCGGCGACTTTTTCGACACTTTTCCGGCGACTTTTCCGACTACTTTTCGGACGATTTTTCTCGATTTTTTCCAACTATCATTCCGGTCACCTACGATAATTTTTCCGGTCAAAAATTTCCTGCAACACTATTCCAAGGTATTCTTTACTAAAAGTTCCCGTTTTTTGAGTTTTTATTTATTTTCTCTCCTTTTTCCTTTTTCTCGGGAACTTACAATCAAAAGCGGAATTATAGCAATTCACGCCAAACGAACTAAGAGCGTTCGTAATCAATGAACTAAGAGTGTTCACAATGATTCTTGGAAATTGATTTCTTGGTAGCATAGCTCGGAAATCTTATTATTTTTTGTGGAAGTTTTAACTCCGAAACTAATATTTTCTTCTTATCTTCAAGGATGTCGAATGAACCTAGACTCGATTTTCAAATCCTTGACTCAACAGGTTCGGATTACCATAGCTGGAAAACCGACGTTGAGAATCATCTCACATCGAAGGGCATATTGCCCATCATCCATGAACCAAACCCGGCTCTTGTGTTCCCTCGAACACCCAAGAAGCATGCACAAGCAATCATCTTGATGCGACGTCATATGGACAAAGCACTCAGGCTAGAGTACATGTCCATCAAAGATGCAAAGGATTTATGGGAAGCACTACAAGAGCGCTTTAACAATATCCAAGATTCTCTCCTCCCTGACTTGAAGGTTCAGTGGAACGATGTACGCTTCTCAGACTTCAAGTCTATTGCTGAGTACAATTCAAAAGCTCTTCGTCTCAAATCCATGTTGAGGTTCTGTCAAAGATCCCTCACAGAAGAAGAGCTAATTGAGAAAACTCTCTCCACCTTCCCCGTTGCAGCAATTTTGCTATCAAAGCAGTATCGCACTGAAGTAAATGCTGGACGAGTTACGAGGTTCAATGAACTCATAAATATTTTGTCGGTAGCCGAAAAGCACGACAACATTCTCGTAAAGAATTATAATTCAAGACCCATTGGAACCAAGAGCGTTCGTGAAGCAAATTATAATGCACCCAAGAGAGGGCACAGGGAGCGGTACCCCAGCAATAGGGGACATGTGTACCCTAATAATATGGGACATGAATGACGAACAGGTCCATATAACCGCCCCAATAGGGAAGGAAACCGCAACTTTAGAGCGGGCACACGTGATGGTAACTCCACACGTGGAAGAGGGAGATACGGCAACACCGGCCGTAGAAATAGCACCATGAGCCGTGGAGGTCGCACCATGAGCCGTGGTAGTAGCAGCAGCAACCCTCCAAGGGGATATCCACAACGTGCACAACCTGCACAACCTGCACAAACTGTACAACCTGCACAACCTATACCTCAAATGAAGGGAGGGAACCACAATGACATGTGTCATAGATGTGGATCAATCGAGCATTGGTTTAAACAATGTCATGCAAGTACCCAATTAGCTGCACGCTACAAGGAGTACAGGGAAGCAAGAGAGCAAGAAGCTAACCTTGCCGAAGATGAAAATAGTGAAGATGTCAATCTCACTGTTGAGGACTTCAAAGCTGTAGATGAAGAGCACGAGGATGCCACAGACTTTGATTAGAATAATCCTCTTTCTATTTTCCAAGAATGGCAAATGTGCCTTAGTCAATAAATAACAATTGTATTAAACTCCTTCTTATGTGGCGTACCCAATGAAGTATGATGTCTAGGAAAGCAATTGAGATCGGGGTATTTAAGCGAGCCTCGCTCCACCAACATCTCTCTACTTTCCTGGTCATATTCCGTTGGAATTACCAAACGGATTGAGTGATAGCAATTTGTCTAAAGTTTGATATTTGGAATAGACTTATGAATAACTTTGATGTAATCATTGGCTATTTTCCCTATTAATAAAGTATCGCATTCAATGTCATGGACATGTGTTAATATTCCGAACTTTATTCCTTTCAGTATGTTTTCCGGAGAATTGGAATGCCTTCTTGATAGTGGCACCACACATACGATATTGCGACATAGGCAATTATTTTTATGGATGACACCCAGTCGATCCTCAGTAACTACGATGGCAGGACCATCACAATTGATTCATGGTCGAGGACCAACTCAATTTTTGTTACCAAATGGCACAAATATTAATGTCGCCGAAGCTCTATATGCTCCAAGGGCCGGAAGGACCCTATTAAGCTTTAAAGACATAAGAGCCAATGATTTTCATGTGGAAACACATTGTGAGAATGGACAAGAGTTCCTTTGCATCACCTCTAAAAACTACGGAAATACATGAGTTTTAGAGAAACTTATGTGTCGCTCTAGTGGATTGTATGCAACCACTATTAGAGTCATTGAATCCCACCATGTCATGAATGACAAATTATGGGATCCTGACACATACAAGCTTTGGCACGACCGTTTGGGACATCCAGGTCGTGACATGATGCTCCGTATATTAAAAACTTCACACGGACATCCATTCTTCAAAACGAAAAGAAGTACGTACCAAACATTGGTCCGAAGAGTTACTTCTAAAGTGTATCATTCGTTTTGCAAAGCTTGCTCTTTAGCAAAGGTAGGATCAAGACCATCCTATGCAAAGGACACTAAAGAAAATATATCATTCTTACAAAGAATACAATGTGATATTTGTGGACCTATCCAACCAACTTGCGGACCATTTAGATATTTTATGGTGTTGGTTGATGCATCGACACGTTGGTCACATGTCATGCTCTTATCCACAAGAAATGCTGCATTTGCTAAACTCCTAGCACAAATCATTAAATTAAGGGCTCACCACCCCAATCATCCTATTAAATCAATTCGTCTTGACAATGCTGGAGAATTTACATCAAGAACCTTTGATGATTATTGCATGTCCATTGGGATTGAGGTGGAACATCCTGTCCCTCATGTACACACCCAAAATGGACTCGCAGAAGCTGCAATTAAAAGACTTCAAATGGTTGCCAGGGCATTGGTTATGCGCACCAATCTCCCTATTTCTGCTTGGGGCTATGCAATATTACATGCAGCTGTGCTTATTCGTCTGAGACCCACTGCCACCAAACCATTTTCTACGTCCCAACTGGTGACTGGGTATGAGCCTAATGTCTCACACTTACGCATATTTGGGTGTGCAGTCTATGTACCAATTGCGCCGCCACAGCGCACCAAAATGGGTCCTTAAAGACGCTTAGGCCTTTATGTTGGATATGATACTCCAAGCATTATCCGCTACATAGAACCCTTGACAAGTGATCTATTTACCGCTAGATTTGCGGATTGCCACTTTGATGAGACAGTCTTCCCGTCATTAGGGGGAGACAAGAACATTAATGTTCAACAGAAAAGACAGGAATTGTCGTGGTCTGTCCCCACTTTGTCTCATCTTAATCCCCGAACCACACAGTCTGAAATAGAGGTGCGGAGGATTCTCGATCTTCATAACGTAGCAGAATCAATGCCTGATGCGTTTTCTGATATCGCTAAAGTGACAAGATCACACATACCTGCTGCAAACGTACCTGCAAGGATTGATGTTCCTAAAACTAAAGGACATGACATCCCCTCTATGGGTGATGAAGTGGCTAGACCCATGGCTCCTGCTAGAAAGCGCGGGAGGCCTATAGGTTCGATGGATTCTCGCCCAAGAAAGAAAGCGAGCTTGACACAAAATAATCCATTAATCATCGATATAAATAATCCATCTCATGAAAAAATTCCGGATTATGGTTATGTCCAAGAGACATCATTGGAGGACGCTCCAATAGTAGAACCAATTCCAGAGAATAGAGAGATCTCCATGAATTACACTAGTATACATGTAATTATGGACAGAAATTCTATGGCTATTGATGATGCGTTTGCATATCATATTGCAAAAGAAATTATAGAATACGATGATATCGAACCTCGCTCCGTTGAAGAATGCCAACGTAGAGCAGATTGGTCAAAATGGAAAAATGCGATCCAGACTGAATTGGATTCACTAACAAAGAGACAGGTATTTGGGTCTATAACACTGACACCACCAAATATAAAACCTGTTGGCCATAAATGGGTCTTTGTTAGAAAGCGTAATGAGAAAAATGAGGTTGTTAGATACAAAGCCCGTCTTGTGGCGCAAGGTTTCTCACAACGTCCTGGAATCGACTACGAGGAGACATACTCTCCCGTAATGGACGTTATAACGTTCCGCTACCTTGTCAGTTTGGTAGTTTCCGAAAAACTTGACATGCAGCTCATGGATGTGGTTACAGCATATCTCTCTGGGGATCTAGATTCAGAGATATATATGAAGGTTCCAGATGGACTTCAATTACCCAAATCAAGTGGCTCTAAATCACAGAGCGCGTTTTCAATAAAATTAAGACGCTCACTATATGGATTGAAACAATCCGGACGGATGTGGTATAACCGTCTAAGTGACTACTTGATTGGGAAGGGATATGTTAACAATGAAATATGCCCTTGCGTGTTCATTAAGAGAACAAGATCCGGATTTGCAATTGTAGCAGTTTATGTTGATGACATGAACCTAATTGGAACTCTAGATGAGTTAAAAGAAACTGCTACATATTTGAAATCTGAATTTGAGATGAAAGATCTCGGGAAAACACGGTTTTGTCTCGAAATAGAACTCGAGCACCGTAATGATGGGATTATGATCCATCAATCAGCATATACTCAAAAGTTACTAAGGCGCTTTAATGAAGATAAAGCAAAGCCTGTGAGTACTCCCATGATCAACCGTAGTCTTGAGCCCATGAAAGATCCGTTTCGTCCAAGGGATGAGGACGAAGATTTATTAGAAGCTGAAATACCATACCTAAGCGCGATAGGCGCATTATTGTATTTAGCTCAATGCACAAGACCGGATATCTCATTTGCAGTAAACTTGTTAGCTCGACACAGTTCTGCGCCAACACGCCGCCATTGGATTGGTATAAAGACAATCCTTCGATACCTAAAAGGTACCATGTTATGTCTTTACCATGGGAAACACCGCGATATCTTGGAGATCTACAAAACAGACTCTTGTTGCTACTTCCTCAAATCATGCAGAGATAATTGCACTACATGAAGCCGTGTGTGAGTGCATATGGCTAAGGTCTATAAATAGATACATTCGAGGAACTTGTGGTTTGAAATTCACCACAAATGAACCTACATGCATTTACGAGGACAATGCAGCTTGTATTGCGCAAATGAAATTAGGTTTCATCAAAGGCGACAATACCAAGCATATATCGCCGAAATTCTTCTACAATCAGCAACAGCAAACACTTCTAAATATTGAAGTAAATCAAATCCGATCAGAAGATAATGTAGCTGACTTATTTACTAAGTCACTACCAAAATCCCCTTTCGAGAAACATGTAAGGAGCATCGGATTGAGGAGGATATCCGAACTCCCACGATCTTCAAGGGGAGTCTAAATCAGGTGGAGTATCCAGAAACATACTTCACACTCAACGCGCGTTGTGCTCTTTTTCCCTTTCAACCAAGGTTGTTTTTTCCCACAGGGTTTTATTACTTGGCAAGGTTTTTAACGAGGCAACTTCGATGCGCACCATCTACACAATACTATTGAACATGAAATATCCAAGGGGGAGTGTTGTAGTATAAAATGTATATATACCGTATATGTCTATATCATGTAACAAAATACGTAAAAGTATTTAGATAGGTACTTGAATGTATAATCATAGGTACTTGAGTGTATAAAGACTTATGTAAACATGCTTTACCAAAGGGTAACAAGCATGGCAGACGATCATCATCAAGATGGTTATCATTTTGAGTTTCTTTTTGAGCTTTCACACTTCAAATGTATTCCTATAAATACCCCTTTGTATGAGATGAATAAACACATTGAAATCTCCATTCTCTCTGAAATTTTACTCTCCTTTTCTGTTTATCAATTCCTCTTGTTCTTAAACACGTTTGTATTTTTTTTTTCTTCTTTTCAAAGGATTTTCTAGAGACAGATTCGACAGATTCTAAGAGTATTGATCTAAATATTCGCATTTGAAGATAGGAAATACTATCACATGCAGCTCTAGACTCCTGTCGTGAAATTGATGATTGATATATAATTCAATTTTCTAACCATTAAAGCCTAAATCTTTAGGTCTAGCTTATCCTATACAAATCTGTTTAATATTGCTCAAAAGACATTATTCAACCACATTTACTAGTATTGTGTTTTAATGTTCGGTTCATAATGCTAATTATCATTTAGGTTTCAGAACAGTATATAATCAAATAAATTGGATCATTTTGTTCCCGTAGCTAGGATTATGAGTAACTGGTGCATGTTACTGAAAAAGATTTTTGGCAAAACAACATACATTTTGCAAAGATATCGACTCCTACAGATTTAAATCTGTTCTTCAGGTATTAATTACACATAAAAATAAATAAAGACATGAAAGCAGAGAGCTCTACATGGATGGAATTAAAGCAACTAGAACATAGGTATACTTAATTCATTAACAAACTAAATCACATAAACCACTTAATCCATTCCCACAAGGACCATACCCAACCAATCCACCCGAATCTCATTTGCAAGTACTTCCTCACAAGCCTACGCCCTAGATCAAATAAAAACTGCGTCCAATTCTTTTTCTTCGACGCGTACTCATACAACAACGATAATGCCCATATTGCACCCACCACCGACAACACAAAACCAGCTCCGACTAGGAGTACGAATATCCCGGCCGGAAACAGAATCGGACTAAACAACACTACAAATGGCGTAACCACGATCAGCGCCATCAAAGTCCCGGTTAGAATTAAGCCGGAGAAGAAATATAGCGTGATACCAATTGCGGTCGAGCACAAAAACTTGAGAGTACTAGCAATCTCATCGGAGGATAGGGCCGAGTAATCTTCCGGCTTCTGATACGACTCCGTCGCCGCCATGATCTACGACTGTGATTAAACTTCAGCCTTCAACCGCCGTGATTGAGTGAGATTTAAGGGGACAATGTACGGTGCGTGGGGCGGTAGTGACGGTGCGATTTTGAGTTTCTGAGCTATACACATCACTAGAACTAAATGCGTGGCAGCACACTTGGCGGTTTTACACGACTCCACGTGGCGCGCAATGGGGTTTGTCACTTTCCTACTTTGACCGCTTGGTACGACTGGCTTGGCTCCACATGGTAGAGGAGCGTCTAAACGGTGGCAATCACCTGCATGACAGGGAAAAACTGGAGCGTTTTAAACCGTTGATATCTCCGGTTCGTAAATCACAAAGCTGCACACTGGTGTACGAGATCGGGCCTTAAATTTTGAAAATCTTAGGGAGGAGACAGAAGCGGGATCCCACGTGGCGAGATCTGGGAATTCGACCGTTGCGAAGTGCTGGCTTTATTCAATCCCCTTGTTTAGAAATCCCTCACTCTAATTTCAATCTCCCCCCACCTCCCTTCTCTCTTTCTCTCTCCACATTTCTCTCTCTTCTCTCTCTAATGGCGATTGCTGCGGAGAACCAACCCCAGGAGAAGGTATGAATCGAATTAGCCCCTTCAAATTTCAATTTTTGAAGCCGTTGAGGGCTCGCGAAGAAACCCCCAATTCGAATCCTAGGTTCTTATGTTCTTTCTGGTCGTTTGATTTTGATTTTAGGCTTAAAGAATTGTTTTTATGGATTATTTACTGTCCAATTGGGCTCGAAGGAAAAGAATTAGGGTTTGATTAGGGTTTTAGGAATTCTAGAGTTATTAATTCGAGGAATCTGGGATTGATTTGTTGGGTGATTGGGTTTGGTTTTTTTAGGGCTTTAAGCTAATTGATGATTGTGAGGAATTTAATTGTGGTTTTGGTTTCTGACAGGGTTCATCGGAGGTTTCGGCGACGGAGACGAAGAGGTGGACGCTTAATGACTTCGATATTGGGAAGCCTCTGGGACGTGGAAAGTTTGGTCATGTCTATTTGGCAAGAGAGAAGAGGGTATGCTCCTTCTTCTTTACTATGGGCATGTATTTGTTCAATTAGCTCTTTCGGCTACAATCTTGGTACTTTTCTGAATTCTTGTTGATTATGGAGTTGATCTGCTATAGCTGTTTACAAAAGGAACTGCACTGATTAGAACAGGTGATTAGATGTTGATGATCTACTGATTTCCATAAACTTTTCGCGAGAAATGAATAGAGGGGATGATATTTGTGTATAATATGATATCTTATCAAATGATGTGGAATGTCTTTTTGAGTTTTAAGTTGGAAATGAAAGTTTGCTATGCATCATTTTGATGCGGTATCTCTTTGTTTGCACACAGTTTTTGATCTTTATTTATGCCTGAAACAGAGCAATCATATAGTGGCACTTAAAGTCCTCTTCAAGAGCCAGTTGCAACAGTCTCAGGTTGAACATCAGCTTCGCCGGGAAGTTGAAATACAAAGTCATCTTCGCCATCCCAATATCTTACGCCTTTACGGCTACTTTTATGATCAGGTATACTGCTCATAGGTGGTTTATGTTTGCACCAAATTGAACATCTCATACTTAATGGAACCACATTGGTACTGAGTTACTGACCCTTGTAGTGGAATTGTAATTATTGCAGAAACGAGTTTATTTGATATTGGAATATGCAGCCAAAGGTGAACTATACAAGGAACTCCAGCGGTGTAAATACTTTAGTGAAAGACGTGCTGCCACCGTAAGTTGTTTTTGTGGTTTCTCTGAAATCATTCCCCTTTCACTTTGTCTCTCAATTATTGAAAAAACAATATATAAAAATAAAAAAAAAGACCAGAAATCCTGATGTTTTTGTATGTGGCATTTGCAGTATGTTGCATCATTGGCCCGAGCCCTTATATACTGTCATGGAAAGCACGTAATTCACAGAGATATCAAACCTGAAAACCTTCTCATTGGTCAACAGGTGCTGACTGCCTTTCTTTGCTGTTATTCCTTTTCATGACTTATTGATGCATATTTGTTGCTTATCATGTCAATGTGGATTTCCTTTGTCAGGGTGAACTCAAGATAGCAGATTTTGGCTGGTCAGTGCACACCTTCAACCGCAGGCGGACCATGTGCGGCACTCTTGATTACCTACCTCCTGAGATGGGTATGAAAAAGTGTTTTCTGCAAATGCTAAAAGAATTTGTCTTTATTGTCTTCACTTGCTATGTTACATGTATTTAATTTCATCCTTGAAAACCAGTCTGTTCATACTGATCTTCTTTCACATGCATTTTGTTTCATTATGTCAAAGAGAATTTGTATGGAAACAATTTTGAAACATTGTTCTGCAAAATCGGAAGTATTCTACCTAGCTAACATTTGCGGGGTTGTGAAACATTTCATCCTTGAAAATCAGTCTCTTCATACTGATCTTCTTTCACATGCATTTTGTTTCATTAGGTCAAAAAGAACTTTTATGGAAAACTTTTTGAAACATTGTCCTGCAAAATCACAACTATTTTACCTAGCTAACATTTGCGGGGTTGTGAAACAGTGGAGAGTGTAGAGCATGATGCTAGTGTGGACATCTGGAGCCTTGGTGTCCTGTGCTATGAGTTTCTTTATGGAGTCCCTCCATTTGAGGCCAAGGAGCATTCAGACACATATAGAAGGTAAAGTGTGGATTGTGCAAAATGATTGAAGATTATATATAATCTATACATGGCTAAATGGCTATTTTGTCTTTGCAGGATTGTTCAAGTGGATCTGAAGTTCCCTTCTAAACCAATTGTCTCATCTGCTGCAAAGGACCTTATAAGTCAGGTGCTTTTGTCTACTATGATTTGCAGTTTGCACTTGATCAATTCAAGTGCTTTTGTTTCCTCAGAATAAAAGGGTTATTGGTAGTAATGCTGGATTTTATTTGTCTTATAAATGCAGATGCTCGTCAAGGATTCTTCTCACCGTCTGCCATTACACAAGCTTCTTGAACATCCTTGGATTGTTCAGAACGCTGAGCCATCTGGCGTTTATAAGATCTAAAGGGAGAATGGCAGTGGTCCTTTTATTTTTTATGTAACAATCCCAATATTATGAGCATTCAAACAATATCCTGTAATGATAAATGATAACAAATTGTTTGTTAATAAAAATTCTTTGTTTTAACCATGTTGTCCGAGTCTACAATTCATCAATTACAGTAATTGGTTTAATACGATTGAGATTGTGCCAAGATACATCCTCTAGTTGTTAAGATTCTTTGCAGTGTTTCGCTCTGTATTGAGCTTTTTCTAACCTCAAGCAGATAAAATGAGATAATTGCACCACCGGCGTTGCAGGAGACGTGTAAAAGATGAATCTACTGAGCAAATGGCCAGCTGTTATGAACTTCTTATACATCCAAACTACAATCAAACTCTAAACATCCAAAACTATCCAACAGAACAAATGGCCACTAGCAGCACCAGTCATAAATATGCAATGAACCACCAAAGTAATTACAAATTCGTACACGGGTGGAGCTTAATTAGATTCTGCTAATCCCATTCCAGATATGCTAATTTTGCTTCTATCAAATGAACACATCTTAAGCAGGGCATGGTGAATTGAATTCTTCTGATACAACAGCAAACACTTACGTTCCACAGATGATACTAGCAGTCAAAAATGTGAATTCCCATCAACATTCCCATCAAGGAAGGTTCTGAACTAATGATTCTAACAGAAGGTTCCGAATAAAACAGTCGAGTTTTCATGTCAAGCTAGGAAAATCTTTAGTACTTGCTATCTTTACAATTTCCCCCTTCTAGCAGTTGAGTTGGAGGCTCTTCCTCTTTTTGGACTTCATCAACGTCTTTGGGGTTCAAGAAGCTCGGCTGGTTGGTTGAAGAAAGGAGTCGTGCCCACATCCTATCAGTAATCACAACCTTGTTCGGGCTCTCAGTAATACGCTGTATATCAAAAGTTAAAAAAGATCAATCTGTGAGTCTCAACTTCAAACTCTGAGAGCAATATTTCGAATGAGATTACATATTAAAACGATGCAGTTAATAGAAGCTTCCACCATTCAAGTGCGACAATAAACAAACTTGTAAGAGAAAGGATAACTATGTGAGTGATGGAAAACCTACATTAAAAGGAATGTAAGAATGTCTTCCATTGACAGGCCCAACTACAAAGCCCGTGAACCCTGCCATTGCTCCATGAACGGCACTTTGAGCCAGCAGTGTGCAGTAGACATTGTCGGCCGCATTACTTGGAATAGCCCTGATCATGTATGTAGGATCTGGAAAACAATTTGACTCGTTAGATAGCATTTTTATACTTATTTAGTGAATTTTGGAATGAGGAATATACACATTGGTGGGAGGTAATCTGGGGCAACTAACCTATATATTTCAGATTAATAGACATCTTTTGTTGTCTTGCAAAGTGATCCTGAAACAGAAGCAAAAAGAATGGTTAGCCAGACAAAAGAAATTCACAGGTCCGGTACAAAGGTATCTGCATCAATAATTAATTTCTCAATTGATGTCACAGTTTTCTTGGGAATGGAAGAACAGAGGATAAATTTCCTTTCCTTTTATCCGATTCTTATTCCACCCAGAAGAAAAGCATGGAGGGGAATGTTTATGTCAATATGATTCTTTCATGATATCATGTGATGCAAAGAAGAAAAATAGAGGATTGCAAGTAATACCTTGATCCTCTGAGATATCCATAACCCAACATCTTGAAGTAGCTTGTTTCCTGAAGCATCTTGCTGGTTCATGGATTGCAAGCTCTCTGAAAGAAGATCCTGTCCTGCTCCCTCAGCAATCACAATAACCATATGTCCATTTTCTTTGAGCCGCTTTTCAATGAACTCAAAAAGTCCACCTCGTCCTTCAAGAAAGAAGGGGGACTCTGGAATCAAACAACAGTCCACATCTCGACTGGCAAGTGTAGCATACATAGCTATGAAACCTGCAACAGGAATTCCAGTTTAAGATGAAAGCTGAATAAGGAATCAGAACATAACTATTACAAAGATTAAGCATTAGGACCAGTATTTGCATGACACTGAAGAAGAATACGAAAATGTAGACATGAAAGGAGAATCATTACCGCTGTAGCGTCCCATTAGCTTCACAAGACCAATACCATTCTCAATACTTTCAGCTTCCACATGAGCTGCATTAATGGCACGCTGGGCCTCCTCAACCGCAGTATCAAAGCCAAAGGATCTATCTATAACCTGAATCAAAATGACAAAAATACTGCATAAAGCAACAAAAGCAGAAAACTAAAATTAGATCATCTGTTTTTGCTGTGTCTAAGAAGTACCAGAATGTCATTGTCTATTGTTTTAGGAACTCCTACAACAGAAACTTTGAGGCCACGGCGTCTAACTTCCTGCACAATCAGAAGTAACTGCCTCATGAATAGCTAAGCCATGAGAAACAATATGACGATATTTTTCTATTACAAAATTCATGCAAAGCAATGCAATGAACTATATGGGAGGGGGAGATATGTAAATCTATACATATATGATAGTATAGACTGTACATCGATACATGCACGTCCTGGGGACATTAAACCATGCCTTAGGCACCCAAAAATTACTAGCACCAAAGAACCATCAAATAACCCATTCTACCACCATGACCTTGTAAATAGTGACTAATTGTTTTTTTTTTTTTTTCAAACTAATTATTATGCAGGCTGGACTAGCAAGGTACGGTAGTAAGGAACTCAATTTCGATACCAAAGACAGAAATGAGATTGTAACATATACTTCACAAAAATAATTCAGATGCAGTTTCAATAAATCCGTTAATATTGACCCTAACTATGAGTTTTAAGGTGGCCTCATAAGTAACTACAAAGGTTAGATCTCGAAATATATATACATAATGTCCTAATGAGAAGACATCAAAATTGAATTCTTTATCAGAGAGTAGATTAACCTCAAATATCACAGATGCTCCTCTTTGAGTTCCATCACCTCCAATTATGTAAACCTGTACCACAAGTAGAGAACACCCTGAGAGTCTGTCAGTGTGCCTGAGCTATGAGCTATGACGTTTGAACTTAGAATGTATGGCAAACATCAAGCAAAACAGTTTAGCCTTACATGGTTAATTCCACGATCATGAATGCTGTCAACTATCTTCGAGGTATCATGGCCTCCTCGTGATGTCCCAAGGATAGTACCACCACGTTTGTGGATGTCATTCACAACCTTAGGTGTCAACTCAACAGTATTTCGGGAATAGAAACCACTATATCCTCCCTAATATAGGCCAAACAGAATTTGTTAGTGCAAAATAATGAACCTCGTGATATGCAAACCACAACTCTTGTAAACAAGTAGTATCAAATTTATCCCTTTATTGAAATTATGGAAACAGATTAAACATCGATTTCACCAGCATATATGGTTACTCACATCTATTCCAAGAACCCTGGTGACACCATACATGTGATAAAGTCCACAGACAATTTCCCTGATCACCGTGTTGAGCCCAGGGCACAAACCACCACAAGTCACAATACAGGCATGCACTTCATCCGCCTCAAAATACACCTGAACCAACACACAACCCATCAATGCATGCACTCCAAATGCAGAGTGCATTTCTATGTAGTATCACTTCAACAGCATCCAGACGAAAATAAAATGTGATACCTTCTGGCGTGGTCCTGCTCGCCGAAGGTGTGTCCCTCTTGGACTATCCTTGTGCACAACAATCTATAAACAAGTGGAACCAACACAAATTAAGATCACATATAACTCAGCATTCGCTAATTTTTCTTGATCAAAATCAACTCTTCTTGGACATGATCATCTTTTGGTCGCAGTAGTTCAATTCTTTTTGGTAACACAATACTCAAATTGATGAGATCTCAACTGAAAAATATATATCTTTTTACGAAAAGCTTAAAATCAGAGTGTTACCTTTTGAGCAACAGTGTCATCTTGGTTAACAAAATACTGCCTGGAAAAAAAAAAAAAAAAGTTAGCCATAAAAGAGTCGCTGTGTACTGAACTGGAAACGAATCAAACCAAAAGCATAGATCATTGTTCTGGAAAAGTAGTACGGACTTGACTACAGAGTAAGCAGGATTGATTTGCAGTGGATTGGGATAAGTCTGCAACCAAACGCCGCAAAATCGATTCAATCATAGTGTTCAAATACAACGACTTCAATGCGAAGACTAAAAGAGTGTGAGCGAGAAAATTACAGGAAGATCGGACAAGTAATCGGCCAGATGAGGCACATCTTCGAGGACGTAACCGGCGTCGCCTTTGACGATCTTCATCTTCGGATCACCGGAAACCGCCATTGTTGTTGTTCTGGATTTCAATAAGAACCAGCAGCAGCCAAGCAAATTGATTTGGTCTAGCAGAAGCGAGGAGTTAAACGTAAATTTGAAAGAGGAATATTTAAAGGCCGCGGTGATTGGGCCCGTGAGGTCCGGAACGCGTGAACGGCACGTGAGTCGTGTTGTTAAAGCTACACTGGTGGCTGGTTTTGAGCGGCGGGTTTGGAATAAAGGAAAGCGGGATGATGCGACGCCGTTTTGGAGCGGGAAAACAGGTGGCGGATTACTTGGGACTGTTGTTTGCTTTTGGTGCCTGGTTTTGTTTTAGTCTAGTCCAAGTAGGGACGAGGTCAGTATAATCATGTGCTTTTTCACATCGGTCTCTAGAATTAGAATTTTTAGATGACGAGAACAATATTTGAATATCGGCTTTAATTTGATTGTTGGGCAAAATCTAATATGAATGGCTCATGATGGAAATCACGTGGGCATGACTCTCTAAGTTAATTAAAAGATATATGTATGCCTACTTTAACTAAGGAATATTTGAATATCGGCTTTAATTTGATTGTTGGGCAAAATCCAATATGAATGGCCCATGATGGAAATCACGTGGGCATGACTCTCTAAGTTAATTAGAAGATATATGTATGCCTACTTTAACTAAGGAATATATATATGTCTTGCTGCCGCCAACAGATTTTTAGTGTGAGAGATTAGATAATTAACCTAATTATATTTAGGGTTTTGGGTATAGAATTTTATTGCAAAACTCTGATTGTATTCTCTACAATTGATTATAGTGGAATTTCTCGCCGGCTCGAAAGTGGACGTAGCTCAATCACATTGATTGAGTGAACCACTATAAATTCTTGTGCTCTTGTGTTTACTTTCTTTTTCGTTGTTTGGTTGCTCATCTAGTTCCATATCAATATTGTGTTTGTTACGCTTCCGCACAAAAAACTGGTATCAGAGCTCTGGTTTTGAATTGAGAGTTGATTCATTGATTGGAAACCATGGTTGATGAGAAAAAGAAAGGGGATGAGTCTTCAGGTTCTTCGCGTTGGTCGACTTCCAGGCCATCAATTGGTAATGTCAAATTTGAAGTTGAAAAGTTTAATGGCACCAACAATTTTGGCATGTGGCAGTGTGAGATGATGGATGTCTTGTGTCAACAAGAATTAGATATAGCTCTGGAAGATAAACCTACAGACATAGATGATGTGGAGTGGGCGAGAATTAACAAGTGAGCTTGTGGTTCTATCAGAATGTGCCTTGCTAAAGATCAGAAATTCTTTGTCATGAAAGAAACTTCTGCAAAAGAGTTGTGGAAGAAATTAGAAGACCAATATATGATGAAGAGCACTGAAAATCGGTTTCACCTGAAGAGGCGGCTTTTTCGATTTAATTATCGACAGGGTGTTTCTGTTTCTGAACACATCAATGATTTCAATAAGATACTTGCAGATTTGGCTAATTTGGATGTGCAAATTAGTGATGAGGATAAAGCTTTGTGTTTGCTAAATTCTCTTCCTGGCGAGTATGAGCATTTGATTACAACTTTGTGGCATGGAAAAAATGATGTGAAATTTGATGATGTGTGTAATTCATTGATAAATAATGAGTGCTGAAAGAAAGAGAAGCAACTTCAGAATGTGTCAGGTGAAGCACTTGTAGTAAGAGGTAGATCTGATGAGAGAAAACTTACTGGAAAAAGAGGTAAATCTCGTTCAAAGTCAAGAAGTAAATTTCCTACAAAAGATGAGTGTGTTTTTTGTCGCAACAAAGGTCATTGAAAGAAAGATTGTCCTAAGTTGAAGAATGGAGACAAGAAGGATTCTGAAGTGAATGTTGTAAGAGATGATGAAGATGACGACTTTGATTTTGCTTTGAGTTGTTCATCAGCTTTTGAAGATTTTGAAGAATATGAGATTAAATTTGCTTTGGCTAGTTCATCTGCAGTTGGTTATTCTGATAAGTGGATTATGGATTCAGTTGGTTGTTCACATCATATGTGTCCTAATAGGGAATGATTCTCTACTTTCAAGGAGTTGAATGGTGGAGTAGTTTTGATGGGAGACAACAGTCCTTGCAAAACAAGAGGGATTGGTACAATTCGTCTCAAGATGTATGATGGAGTAGTCAGAGAATTAACTAATGTCAGGTATGTTCCAAATTTGAAGAAAAATCTTATCTCTTTGGGAACTTTAGAATCAAAAGGGCACACAATTACATTGAAAAGTGGAGTTGTTAAAGTTGTCTCTGGTTTACTTGTGATGATGAGAGGTGAAAGATTCAGAAATTTGTATTTTCTACAAGGGAGCACAGTGACAGGTGAAATAGCAATATCTGAGACTATAGATGATGATGCAGACAATACAAAATTATGGCATATACATCTTGGACATGTTGGTGAGAAAGCAATGTAGGGATTAGTGAAGCAAGCTCTATTGAAAGGTGCAAAGATCGGAAAATTAGAATTTTGTGAACATTGTGTCTTGGGAAAACAGACTAGAGTTAAATTTGGCACCGCAGTTCATCAGACTAAAAGTACTCTAGATTATGTTCACACTGATGTATGGGGACCTACCAAAACTGCATATTTGGGAGGTAAGCATTATTATGTCTCTTTTGTTGATGACTTCTCTATAAGAGTATGGGTGTACACCATGAAGCATAAAGATGAAGTCTTAGATATATTTGTGAAGTGAAAGAAGATGATTGAGACTCAGACCAATCGAAAAATTAAGAGGCTCAGGTCAGATAATGGTGGTGAATACAAATCTGATATGTTCTTGAAACTATGTCAAGATGAGGGCATTGTGAGACACTTCACAGTTAGAGAGACACCACAACAGAATAGGGTGGCAGAGCACATGAATCAGACTTTATTGGAGAAAATTCGGTGTATGTTGTCTAATGCTGGATTAGGCAAAGAATTTTGGGTTGAGGCAGTTGTGTATGCAAGTTATCTCATTAATAGGTTACCTACTGCTGCACTTGAGGGAAAACCTCCTATGGAGGTATGGTCTGGTAAACCTGCTACTGAATATCACTATTTACATATTTTTGGTTGTCCTGCTTATTTTCATGTCAGGGAAAGCAAGCTTGATCCAAGGGCCAAGAAAGCTATATTCTTGGGATTTAATGAGGGTGTCAAGGGATTCAGGCTTTGGTGTCCAGATGTGAAAAAAGTTGTTGTAAGCAGAGATGTGACTTTTGATCAGGCTATTTGTCACGGCCCGAATTTTAGTATAAAATTCAAAATCTGAAACATGAAAATTACCACAACTCAAAATAATCATCCTGAAAATTTCTTTTCTTAACAACCTCACCACACGAAATAAAATCAAAGCCGAATTTATTTCTCGGTTAATAATTACAACTCAAATACAAAATGAACTGTAAAGCTCTAAATGAGCATACACACCTCACAACTCAAAGAAATAAAAATAACTGTTGTAACACCTAAGCAGCTCGGTCACCTCTCTGATTATCCTGACCTGCAGGAATATCCGCTACACCATTTGAATAGTGTACCGGGATTGCAACAACACAAAACCCGGTAAGCTTATGAAAGCTCGTATGAGTAAAATAAAGGACTGTTGTTTAATTAAATCATCATTATTTCCACTCAACAATTTTCACAACCACAAGTAACCAACAATCTCAATAAATCAACAATCAACACCAAACCCTAACTCACATATTTCTTCACAAAACTTCAACATCGTATTTATAAAAATACGGTATTTAACAGACTAGAGCTCTAACTGAATCGTAGCCCGTCACCTGGCCTAGGTTATGGAATCCGACATTTTTATTTTTATCGTATTTCATTAATATATATACATTTATACATATTTAGAACGTCCGATAATAATACATACTCAACCAATCGTATCTCATCATCCACCTAGGATTAGAGCGTCCGATTCCCCTATACCGGTCACCACATTGACTATAAATCCATAAATGAGCACAACATGTATTATCACATAACGAAATCAACCCAACCAAGATACACAATATTATCATGAAATTAAGCATTTGAAATATAATTCAAATCATCAATTCAACTTAATCATATCATCATTTAACAATTCACCCATCAATATATTTTCCACGTAAATATATATATACGTAATCATCCACTCAGGAATGACCACTAATACCATCTATAGTTCACATAAGAAAATCGTGAAATTCATTTGTATAATTAAAATTCATTTTACTTACCTATGGACCGTAGTGATCAAGTCCATGTGATTTTAAAAACAAATATTTAATCCACAAATATTTTTCATACAATTACCAAAAATAAATAATTTAAAGCGCTCAGTTCATAATATGAACCACGTGAGTTTTACTCACCTCGATACTCCCGCTGCGTCTTCAAATAAAATATAACCCACACCGAAACAGCTCACCCAAATATAATCCGTCAATCACCTAATCAAATGTGATTCGAATTTAGCCAATAATTCCAAAACATAACTGAACTACTATTTAAAGGGTCGGATTCTAATTTATAAGAAAATCCGACGGACAGATTCTCACGAATCGCTCCCTAATCACCGTTTTGCACTTATACGAAGATCCAATGGTCGGATCTTCACCCATGACCACACAAAGCCACTGGAACAATCATATGATCATCATATCAAAACTACAAGTCCATCGGACAGTTCAAATTTCACAGATCATAAATCTAACGATCGAAATCTCAAAGTTCATAACAAAATCATACGATATCCGAAAAATACGTATAATATGCCGAAATGATCATATTGAAACGTAGAATCATAAAATGGACAGAAACTAAATTTTAGACCTCCAAAGGTGGCCAGAAAGGGCCGTCGGAATTAAGGATAGAGCCGCCACCGACCACCACCAATGGTGTCGAGGTCGAGCTTCTCCCCTTCGTTTCATCATTCTGAACAACTTTCATAACTAGCACAAGACCAAAAAATGACGAGAAGGGATCGAAAAGTACCAAATACAGTCGGCGGCCGGAATTTTTCCAGAATCCGGCGAGCTTGAAAACCGACCTAAAAACTACAACCTAATGCCTCAATCTCTTCTGAAAACTTGTTCAGAACTTCCTTGCGAACTCACCAGGTCAAGAATCACAAGAAACGATCGTGTATAACTCGAGATATTTGGATCGAAAGTTCCGTTCGATCCGATCGGGACTGGCTTCCAGCCGCCACCACAAGCCGCTCCGCCTTGTAAAACTGCTTCTGGGAGCTTTAGGAGGTTGAGTCAATGTAGAGGGAGGAGTTTCACTTGGTTTGGAGGCCGAAAACGCAAGGAGTTCGTTTTGGTTCGTTTTCGGGTCCGACTGGTTTGGGCAGTTTAGCTGGGGCTGGAGGCCTTACCGGTGGAAGTGACGCCTTCCAGGAGGTAGAGCAGCTTAAGACGAAGGTCTGAGACTTAGTTTGAGGTCGATTGGTGGTCTGTGGAGGGAGAACAATCTTGGAGAACTTTGCTCTCTCTCTCTCTCTCGGTCGTTTTCGGATGAATAAACGAAGGAAGAAGATGATGAATAGTGACTTCTGAAAATGGAAAAGAGGCCGGACCAGAATGGAAAGTTTCTGAAAATGTCTAGGGTTTTTTTTTCTATTTATACCAAAATAGAAATAATTTCTAAATTCTATAACTAATTCAAAAAAAAATCCGGACGTTCCGCATACGCAGGGACTCATATCGACGAGCTCTACAGCTTCCATGAAGGAAGTTTTCCCAAATTTTGCACGCATAAAAAGTCGATTTCTCAAACCAAGCATTTCGAGCTTTTCCGTTAAAATAATCGTTTCGTACCTTCGATAATTCAAAAGGTGAAATATTATCGAACAACATTCGTGAAATCGTACAATAATCGTTCAACACAATCACTCGAATTTAAAATGAAAATTTCGGTTATTACACTATTATGGTTGATTAGAACAAGCAGAAAAATTCTAAAGAACAGAGAATGACCGTAAAGAGTTTGCAGCAGGTGGAGTTAAAAAAAAAATTGTTGAAACTCCAATTGATCAAATGAGTCCTATTGTTGATTCAGATGATTTAAATATTGAGGACATGAGAGTTGAAGTAGAGACTCCAACCCAAGAGCCTACACCGCAAGATGGACCAATTGCAACTACAAAGGGAAAAATGAATGCTCAAAAGCCAGCTTGGCTTAATGATATGGTGACTTATGCACTTCCAGTTACTGAAGAAGAAATTCCTACTACTTATGAAGAAGCTGTCATACATGCAGATTGTGTAGATTGGAAAAAAGCTATGGGTGAGGAGATGAAGTCTCTTCACAAGAATAAAACATGGGAGTTGGTTCAGTTACCACATGGGAAGAGAGCAATTGGTTGCAAGTGGGTGTTTGCTAAAAAGGAAGGATCACTGTATAAGGCTAGATTGGTAGCTAAAGGCTACGCACAAAAAAAAGGAATTGATTACAATGAGGTATTTTCTCCTGTTGTTAAGCATTCTTCTATTCGTATTTTAGTGGCCTTGGTTGCACAATTTGATCTGGAGTTAGCATAGCTTGATGTAAAAACTGCTTTCTTACATGGTGAATTAAAAGAAGAGATATATATGACTCAGCCAGAAGGATTTAAAATTGCTGGTAAAGAAAATTGGGTCATAAATCATTGTATGGTTTGAAACAATCTCCAAGACAGTGGTACAAGCGGTTTGATAAATTTATGTTCGGTCAGAAGTACACTCGGAGTCTTTATGATCCATGTGTTTATTTTCGCAAGTTGCAGGATGGGACTTTCATTTATTTGCTCTTATATGTTGATGATATGTTAATTGCATCTAAGAGCAAGGTGGAGATAAATAAATTGAAATCACAATTGAGTGGTGAATTTGAGATGAAGGACTTGAGAGAAGCTAAAAAGATTTTGGGCATGGAAATTGAAAGAGATAAATCAAGAGGCAAAGTTTGTTTGTCACATAAACAATATTTGAAGAAGGTACTGCATCGGTTTGGCATGGATGATAAATCTAAACCTGTAAGTACACCTCTTGCCTCTCACTTTAAGCTTAAATCTACTATGTCTCCTAGCACAGATGATGATATGAAATATATGGCCAAAGTTCCTTATGCTAGTGTTGTTGGTAGCTTGATATATTGTATGGTGTGTACCAGACCGGATATTTCACAGGCCTTAAGTGTGGTGAGCAGATATATGCATAACCCAGGTAAAGGTCATTGGCAAGCAGTAAAGTGGATTCTACGGTATATTCTTGGTATTGTGGATGTTGGATTGGTTTTTCAACAGGATAAGACGAGTCAGTGTGTTGTTAGATATGTGGACTCTGATTTCACAGGTGATTTGGATAAGTACCGATCTACTACAGCTTATGTGTTTACTCCTGCTAGTGGACCGGTGAGTTGGAAGTCAAATTTGCGATCTACAATTGCTTTGTCGACTACAGAAGCTGAATATATGGCGGTTGCAGAGGGTGCAAAAGAAGTAGTTTGGGTTCGTGGTTTGCTTGAGGACTTGGGAATTATTCAAGAACATGTGGATATTTTTTGTGACAATCAAAGTGCTATTCATTTAGCAGAGAACCAAGTTACTTATGCTCGTACTAAACATATTAATGTCAAATTTCACAAGATTCGTCAGATGGTGGAGGATGGTGATGTTCAACTCCTCAAAATTAGAATTGCAGATAATCATGCTGATATGTTGACAAAGTCGGTTCCATTGAGCAAGTTCTTGATTGGTATTTGTAGAATTTGAAATTCTCTATGGGGATGTCGGAGCGGTGATTGGTTTTGAAGTTCTACTTTGGAGAATTTACATCAAGTAAAGCCAAGGTGGAGATTATTGGTTATTGGCTTTAATTTGATTGGTGGGCAAAATCCAATGTGAATGGCCCATGGTGGAGATCACGTGGGCATGACTCTCTAGGTTAATTAGGAGATATATGTATGCCTACTTTAACTAGGGAATATATATATATATATATATATATATGCCTTGCTGCCGCCAACAAATTTTTGGTGTGAGAGATTAGATAATTAACCTAATTATATTTAGGGTTTTGATAGAGAGTTTTATTGCAAAACTCTAATTGTGATCTCTCCAATTGATTATAGTGGAATCTCTCGCCAGCTCCGAAAGTGGACGTAGCTCAATCACATTGATTGAGTGAACCACTATAAATTCTTGTGTTCTTGTGTTTGCTTTCTTTTTCGTTGTTTGGTTGCTCATGTAGTTCCATATCAATATTGTGTTTGTTACGCTTTCGCACAACAAACAACGGCTTTGAAATTACGTCGTTGATAATTCGCGTGACTTGTTAGTTCTACGTATGTAGTTCCTTGTTAATTCTAAATAAATTTCATAGTTCAAGTTGTTTTTGGCGATGAAACAAAGAAATTACGGTCTAAATCTAACATAATTACCGTCAAAATTATCAAAGTAAAAAGTTAAACTAGCTGAACGAGACAGAGCATTGGCCCACGCTCAAGCTGCTTTTAGATGACTAGTTTTAGCAATTGTATCGACAAGAAAATTGGTCTCACGCCTGACATGCTTGAGAAAAACCACTTGAATCTTGGTAACAAGATGCTTATATCATAAATTAAGTTTTTAATCTTCCAAGGAGCTTGGCAAGCAGCATATATACTATCAGGCCCCGTTTGGATGACAGAAAATCATGGTATGGAATGAGAATTAATTTCATTTTTCATGTAGAGGTGTTGTTTGGTTGTAATTAGAAATTGAAAATGAAATAAAAAATGAGATTTGACTGAAAATTGACTCTCTTATAAAACATAAATTGAATTACCTAGTAAGGGGTGGTACTCTAATTTCATTCCCACCATCAAATGAAAAATTACATAAATTATCCCTCTAAAATATTTATATTCTCTCACAAACGTTCCTTATAACTTAATGTCATATTTGTACGTTAATTAGTAAAAAGGTGTCATTGAAAATTATAATTTTATATTTTATTCTTATGACTTACCAAATACTACAATAGAAATGAGAAATAAATTCCATATTTTACTTTTTAGTAATGTTCCAAAACACCCACATCGAAATACCAAAACATATTCAATTCCATATCGGTTTGGAAAGGAAAATAAATAATTTTCCTATTTTGACATTCCTGCCAACCAAACGGGGCCAAAGAGAGCTATCGCACAACCGCTTCACGTATTACTTACGAAAGCTGTATTGCCTAAAGGAGGCATGTTGCAAGAGCGTAGGTGAGTGGTCAGCGTAGGAGATGTACCTTTGAATCTCCTTGAACTTCAATATTGGTGAAACCATGAATTAAGGCTACATGTAAACCAGCTCTAAGGCCATGTTTGGTTCGCGAAATCAGGGCCTTGGGAAAGAAAAGTAATTCATTTTCTATGTTTGGGATGACAAAGGAAAGGAAAATGGTTCCCAAAGGAAAGAAAAATAGGAGGGGAAAATGGTTCCCCCCACCCACCCTAGGATTCACTTTCCCTCCTAGTTTCTTGCATTTATTACAAAAATATATGACCATATTTACGGCCTTTCCAAACAATAGAAAGGAAAATTAATGGGAATTGTAATTTCTCATGTCCATGGAAGGAGTAAGGAATTAATTTCCTTTCATGTTTTTTCCACGAACTAAACGTGACTAAGGGCAACAGATTCCACATATCGCAAGAAACACATCAATAATTTATAAGTTCTTGGAAGCAGCTAAAAGCCTAAAATAGGATTGCCACCATCATTTCGAAAAACAAACCCAACAGTACTTTGATTGTTTTTCAACCACTTTACGTCGAATTTTCCTAAAAGCTTTTGTACATGGTTTCTGGTTATTAGTCTTTCCTTAAAAAAAATAAAAAGGCACGGACTCTTCTCGGCCCAACCAATTACTTGAAAATGAGTTTGGTCCACAGAAGAAAATTGAACTTGTTCTAGAGTCGTGGACTTCTTCTCCAGGCCGACAGAGTCGTGGATTTATAGCTCTCCGAAAAAGGCCAACCAAATCCATCAACAGTTGCTTCGGCTTTAGTCCATAAAAAAGGCACAACTCACACCGCGCCACGTAGCTTGGCCGTGACAGCAGAGCTGTCGTCTTAGAAAAGCAAGCAAGCGTCTTACAAACCTCATTTAATTTCTCATAAATCTTCGCACCTTCCTTTTCCATCCATCGACTCTCTCTCTCTCTCTCTCTCTCTCTCTCACACCCCAAACAATCAGTGAAGGAAAGCCAAGAGAAGACCAAAACGATGTCGTGGCAGCAGTACGTGGACGAGCACTTGATGTGCGAAATCGACGGCAACACCCTCACCGCCGCCGCCATCCTCGGCCAAGACGGCAGCGTTTGGTCCAAGAGCGCCAACTTTCCTCAGGTTCCTTCCACTCATTCGTCTCTACTACTTGAAGTTTAATCTCTAGATTTACTTCGTCTCTGGATCTGATTTGTTAGGTTTCAGTATGATCTGATGATCAAGCTTCAAAATAATCACTGATGAACTCAAATTTGAAGTGTTTGTGTTGTTATTGATCTGAGAATTTGATGTTTAGAATGAGAGTTAGGTTAGCCAGAACAGATTGATTGGTTTATTGTGTTATGCGATTTTTGTTGTGTATGATTTGTAGTTGGATTATTGTTGATCGGCCGGCGTTATTGGTTGTGTGGTGTTGTAGTTTAAGCCGGAAGAGATTGCGGCCATTATGAAAGATTTTGATCAACCCGGAACGCTTGCCCCGACTGGATTGTTCCTTGGTGGGACTAAATATATGGTGATTCAAGGTGAAGCCGGAGCGGTGATTCGTGGAAAGAAGGTAAGGTTTTAGCAATCTGATGTATATATCACCTGTGTATGCGTTTTTGAATTTGGATGGAAAATATGCAAGAATGCGTTGATTTGTGGCTCGATTCCGAAATGGTATATTGAATAGTAGTGCTTTGTTTACCTGGCATGCTCTTGTGACAAAATAGTGAGAATTAGAAACCGCGTGATAGATGTGTTTGTCACGTTGTGTATTTCGTTTGACTTGATATATATGCTCCAAACCAGGGCTCTGGTGGCATTACTGTTAAGAAGACCAGTCAGGCCTTGATCATTGGCATATATGATGAGCCTTTGACTCCTGGGCAGTGCAACATGATAGTCGAAAGGCTGGGTGATTATCTGATTGAACAGGGTCTGTAATTGCTCTGGTAAGTTGATGATTTCTCCATTTCCTCGAATATTCATGGTTTTTTTTGGAGGAAGGGTTAGTTTGCGTAACTAAATTAACCGTGTTTTTGTTTTCTTGGTGCAGTTAATATTTCATGGAAGTTATGGTGAACTAGGAGTGAGAACGAAGTTGCTGCTGCTTGGAATGTGATGGATTATGTGTGAGCCATTTGTTCTGGATTGCCTTTGTGGATGATAGTATCTTGATTTTACAGTTAATATTTTACTGGAGTTATTTCTATACTGTTCCGCTGAAGCGTATGTAATTGAATTTGTCTTCTTGGAGATACCATGAACGTATGGCTTTGTAGTAGTTTGTTCCATCAGAAATATGACTTGGGTGTAAAATATGAAACATTCTGCTTAGCCTTCCTTTTCACTGTCTGCTGAAGATGTTTACTATTCTTGAGAAGTGGATTTGCCATAATGGGATTTGGAGAGCCAAAAGTTTTCTCGGTTAAATCGTGTATGTTAGGCATAATTTGGTTTCTGTGTCGGTAGTCATTGTCCGAACATTTTCCATATTTGAAATGATGGAATTGACTGTCTCGCACGAAAATTTCAAGCTCAATGATTGTAGAGATTAATTTGGTCGTGTAATGGTCATTACAAAGCACAAACTTGCGAATCTTCACGGTTAAAATTGTAGTTACCGGACTAGTGCTGGCAAGCCCAAATAATTGTAGTTACCGGACTAGTGCTGACAAGCCCAAATGCAACGGCCATCACAGTTAAAGGCTAAAAAGCCCAAATGCGATGGCCATCTTCTCACCTAGAACAGATAAAGCATCCTCTTCTTCGACTTTGTAACGAAGCACCAGATCTGTTTGGAAACTATGTATCCAGCTAGCTTCATCATCCTCCTTAGTCTGCTTCATCTTCCTCCTTAATCTGTAAACTTCGGGCATATTTTGTTGAGTAGAGGATAGATAAATCTCCTATGGACTCATGAGCTATGTTATCCACCTCTGTCCAACTACGGCTAGGTGTCTTTGTTACTCCCTAATTTCACTCGTCTGCCTACACCATTGTATCATCAAGCCTATTCATTGAATGTGCAATACAAATGAGACACAATAAGAGTAACTTTGCAACCGGAACTTCTACAACACACAAACACAGCATGATCCGACGGTGGTCGAGCATTGTAAGGGCTTTTTTACTGTTCATTGCAGGGACTCACACACCATTAGATCATGCGTGTATAATAGAAGTTTCGTTTTGCAAATATATAGATAGCATTAGCTAAAGATATAAAACTATATAGATAATCCAATAGCCCCGGCTCAGAAAAATATAACTAAAATTAAACAACGCATCACTTGCATTTTGGTGTACAGTAGCAGATGGGTCACTGTAATACACAAAATTAAAGAGCCTTTTCTCCCAACGAGAGCTGCTTTAACATTTTGACATGGATCCTTTACACCAGTGATCAAAAAGTTCCTCATGATCGAAGAACCTTCATGAGTCTAAGCATCTTCGACACATCGAGAACTTGGATGCTCTAAGCAGTTCCAATCCCTCGAGTGAAATCTAGAGAATAACTCCATGTCCGAGATAGGCTTTGTGGACTCGCGGATTGGCATCCTAGAATCAGAAGGATCACTATCATCTTCATCAAAGAGCTTGTCAGAATTCCTATATATTTGCTTTTATCCTTGCCACCTCCTCTTCTTATGGAGTAAAATGGACTGTATTCGATCAGCAGCATCAAATAAATTGCATCGAGTCTGAATAATTTTAGTTTTCTTGAAGCTCTTCTTTTCTTGATTACAAGAGACCACAACCCGATCATTATATATCATAAGGATTTCACCATCACTGAAGAACATAATCGGTTCATAAATATCACGGAAGTGATCATACAGGAAATCAGTTATATACAAGTTTTCAACGACAAGACTTTTAGTCCAAGACTCTCGGACACCATTTATAATCCTTCATAAACCAAATGTCAAATTTGTGCTCATCAACACTAAACACAGAGAATGAGAGACAACTTTCCCAAACTCCCAACCTCAAACAATCATTCTGGGAGCAAAACCTCAAACGATCTTCAGAAGGCAAAGGTAGTGGTCGAAATTGTTCTGTTTCAAAATTGAAAGAATGTATAACGTGAGAACCATTTAAACCCTTGGGAAGCCAATGAAGAGCTACATGCAGAAGAGAATTGCACGGTGACATGTCATCGCCAGTAGGAGCATTTCCAATGCTTCTCCAAACTCCTGTACCAATTTAGCCTCAAGGTAATCGCTACCCAAGTTTGGACGAAAGGTATCCAACAGCTTGTACTGATTGGTTTGGACGCTAAAACCAAGTCCAACAAAAGCTCCAGGTTGCTGGTCCTTATGATAAGCAGGTGGAATGGTAATATACTCGCTCAAAATGGGATTGCACATGTAAGAAACATCTGATTCAGAACCAGACTAGACAAACAAACTAAGCCGTCGCACGAGTTTATCAGAACAAATTCAGTATTGGGTACGCTGTTTTTAGGGGTAAAAGTCATTTTCTGCTCGAGAAAATCAGAACCACCGTCAGCAGATTGTTGTACTTAACGAGGGTCGGAATTTATAAGAAGCCATGCTTTTGAAACGCACCTGCAATTTAATAGGGTTTTGGCAGAGAGCCTTGAGAGAATGTTGACCAGTAAATCATCAGGAAGGTGTTCGAATCTGCACGGCTCATCTC
Source organism: Rosa persica (assembly GCA_025331145.1). Classification (NCBI taxonomy): domain Eukaryota; kingdom Viridiplantae; phylum Streptophyta; class Magnoliopsida; order Rosales; family Rosaceae; genus Rosa; species Rosa persica. Next base: position 48,068,235 of record WFKR01000006.1, on the reverse strand, counting down.
TATGCCTCTTTGCAGCTGATACCTGCTCAGTGTGTCCCTTTCTTCCTTCTCTTGGCAATCAGCATTACATGTTTTTTTGGATCGAATTAGCGGCAATGGAAAAGAGAGCTGTTTCTAGGGTTTCAAAGGTCAGGCTGGGTTTTTTTCTCATGAAAATTAAAGGGTTTTTTTATAGTGCTCTTCCCATCTTCCCACCGACTTTTCTAATTCCATATCTACCAATTGCGTCATTGTTATTGCTTTTTAAATAACTATCAATTCATCTTTTGATCGAATGAATAATATAGTTATATATGAAGATCTAACCATGTAGCTTGACCGGCCATTATGAGGCTAGTGATTGTCTATGGGAGTCTATGATCATTAGATCATATACAACGCCAACAAAAAGTAAATTCAATAATACAGCACACATTTAGACAGCAACTAAACTATTCTCACTTCAGGAACATTTAAGAAGAAAAAATAAACATTCTATCATAAAGTGGACTATGGTACACTCCTGTATAAGGTAGATGTTCGCAAAACAAAGAACACCACCACTGCTAGCTGTACTTTGTAGATTCATTTTGGTTACACAATCATAAGCACCCTGTGTATTTTGTATTTTTTGTTTGTGCTAAGAAACAATGCAGTTGATTTGCATATTTAGATTGATAAGAATGACATTAGTAAAACATATATGCTAGACTGGAGACGTAAGCTTGTTAAATTAGGAGAAAATCATAATAAATTAAGAAAATGCAAAAAAAAAGCCTGGGGTTAGAAAATACCAATAGAAATTTCATAATGACTAGGAACTTCAAGTTTAAACAGTACAAGCACTGAAGCTAGGATTGGTCCAACAAATTTAACAAAAAAAAAAAAAAAGAGACTAGGCATTAGGTGCATGTTGTTTTGGTAGTATGATGCATGGTTACTGTCACGCTAAAACAAAAACAAGCAGCCTTTTTCCCATCTCTGCCAAGGACCAAAGCCACAACAACCTTCTCAGTTACAGTAACTTCCACACTAGCAATTGAAATAAGAACAAAGTCACAACAACTTTCACACAAGTGATTGAAAAATTCTGAAGTAGAACCGGTATGCATGAGTTGAAGAATCCTTACAAATTAGGAACTCCTTCATTGTGAAAACATAATATCTGAGTGCACGTGCCAAGTGGTAGAAATCTTAAATTAGTAGCATCTCGATCAAAACCAGCAGAACCATGTACTACTCCACCAAATAGCTTGTCCGATTTCCTATCCTCTCATCTTCCTGACCTCCTCTCCTTCAAATAAACTGTGAAGTGATGCAAAGCAGGGACTATGTGCAACTGAGTGAAAGGAGTTGCACCGAGTCTGAATGATTTTTGTTTTTTGAAAGTTTTTGTTTTCGAATTATAAGAAACTATAATCCGATCATTATAGACCATTAAAATTTCCCCATCCCTCAAGTACATAACCGGTTCGTAAAAATCAGTTACTGAGCGCGCTCAGTTGGAAACATGTTTTCAACGACAAGAGCTTCTGTCCAAGACTCCTGCACCCCATACTCCTTCATAATCCACAAGTCAAATTCGGTAGCATGTACATCAAACACACAATATGAGAGACAGCTCTCCCGCACTCCCAAACTTATACCACCTCTGTTAGACTTCAACTTCAACTGATCACTAGAGGGTGGCGGCAGTGCTCGAAACTGTTCTCTTTCGAAATCGAAAGAATGTATCAAGGGAGAACCTCTAGAATCGATGGGAGCAACATGAATAGCTCCATGCAGAAAAGAATTAAAGGGTGATATAGCCTTGTCAGTAGGAGCATTTCCAATGCTTCTCCAAACTCCTGAACCGATAGTGTAAACTTCAGCCTGACGGTTATTCATATAGTTACGCCAATCTGGAGAAAATATTGCAACAACTTGTATTCATTTGTCACTGAACTATAACCAAGTGCAGCAAAATCTCCCCATTTCTTATTACTAGCGAGAGGAACTTTAATGTACTCGTGCAAAAGAGGATTACACACAATCAAAGAGCTCTCTTCTTTATACCCAGACAAACAAACCAAACCGTTGCAGGAGTTCACTACTGTAAATACATCAACGGATGCAGCGTTTTTAGTAATGAAGGTCAACTTTTCCATGAGCAAATTATCAGAACCAGCACACTTATCTACCTGAGTGAAATGCAATCTCCTAGCAATATTTTTATTATGGGGAGTACTACGGATCTGAATCAAGATCCCAGAGGCAGATCTTGACTGGTGCAGACGGACAAAACGGGGTTCAGAAATTACTAAAAGCCAGGCTTTACAAACAAACTTACAATTCCTCTTCACCGGGAGACATGACAGAATGTCAATGAGTAAGTCATTTTGAAGGTTTTGGATTATGCAAGGTCCGTCATTTTCCCATTTCTCTTGGATGATCGGTGGTGCTTCGGGTTGCCTTGGATAATTCCCTGAGCGTTCGCCTCGGTTTCTCTTTGCAATCGGCATTTTGGGTGGTTTTATTTTGTTTTGTTTTTGCTGAAACTGAGTACAAGAGCAGCTGGCGTCGTAAACAAGAGGGGAGCTGTTCTTAGGGTTTCAAGACCCACATCGGGATTGGGATTGGGAATGGGATTTCTCTTCCTTTTTGTTTGGAGTAGGTTTATATGGAATCTTTTTGGGGGTTTCATGGTGTCTTGAACAGGTGCCAACCATGCTTGTTCCAACAAATAATTACGTCATTATGACTGTTGCAGAACTATGAACTTGTATCAATCTAATTACTAGTCAATATCATGAACAAAAGATTTTAGGGTGCTAGGGCTTTTTCTTTCCTCGTGGACAAGGTGGAGATTTTTCTTTGTCGTATCTTAGCATGGGACGAAACTTTGCATGCGGACAAAGTTACTGACACATAATACCTGTCAATCAGTAATCACGTGTTGAAATTCTTTTAAATCAGATAACCATTAAAGGAACTCAAATAAGAAGTATCTACTAGATTTGGTCCTTTGGATATCATTTAAATTATATTGTTGACTTTTCATGTTTAAGGACTATAAAAACAACATTACTGCTTCCTTAATTTTATAAACGATTTAAATAAGCCGAGTATCTTAACTTCGTATATGTGAGCAGTGTTGATGTCTATTTATGAGACATTATGAGGTTCATCAAACTAGTTATGATCTATGGATTCATCAAGCAGTCGTGACCTGTTACAAAAGTGGTGGCTGGCTGATGAAGTAGGAAAGGTGGCCAGACGTCAATGTGAGGGTTGATGTCGATCGATTGATGGCACAACAACCGTAACTAGGCGTTGGAAATTGAGCGTTTATCCAAGCGTCTTAAAATAATAAGAAAAGATAATTTGAATCAAGTCCTTGAACTTTTTCAATGAAAAGAGTAATGTATATTTGACCAACAAAATAATGTGATCAACTCCTTTAAAGGAAAAGAAATTAAATTTTATTAAAAATACGAACTTAAATATTACGATAATGAACATGTATCCGAGTATCTCAAGATAACAAGAAAACGTAATTTCACTCAAATCATTGAGCTTTTTCAAATAGAAAGAGTAATGCATATTTGTTTGGTCAAATATGTGGTACTTTTTTTTTTATTAAAAAAAAAAGATCAAACAAAATAAAAATAAAGTGACAAAGAAAAAGAAATCAAATTTGTCTGTACCAAAAAACTAAAGAACTCAAATTTGTACCAAGCATTTACCTGAACGGACAAGAACACGAAATTTTAATGTTAAAAAAACAGACGTGGCAGTTGCAGCGGTAAGGCGGCGAGCGCTTTTGTCTGTGGGGGAGTCCTTTTCAGATTTACATGAACTCTCTCTCTCTCTCTCTCTCTCTCTCTCTCTCAAATCCTCTCTGTGTTTTGTTTTCTTGAGAATGGGAATTCCATCGGAAATGAGAGACATGTGGGTGAGCAAACGCCGAAACGCTTTGCTGATTCCTTCGCCATATGAAGACGAGATTCAACAGAAGGCCTTGAGGGCCAAAACTTGCACCCAAGGTTTGATCTTTATGACTGATTTTGCATTGATTTTGATATCTAATTCCGGGTTGAGTTTGATCGGAGTATCCGATTGATTTGTATTGTTTGATTGATTAATTGATAGTGTTTGGTTGGTTTTGATTGAAGAAAAGAAGAGGAGGATTGGATGTGTCCGTAAAAAGGTTGAAACTTTTTACTGATGTTCAGCGGGAAAACAGAGAATATAAACAAATTGGGGATTTTATTTGGTCATTGTTAATCTGATGGGCTCATGCTTAAGTGAGAAGATTGTTTATGTCGTAAGTAGATGTGAGAGGGTCTAATATTTCCATGATTTGCAGAGGGCGCTCGTCAGGGATTCAAGGCAGCTTGCATTTGGGGTGCTGTCAGCGCTGTGCCTACAGTATGTGTTTCGTTGCAATCTTAGTCTTGTTTTTGTGTTGGGATTTGTTTTTTCATTAGAAATTGGTAGTTTGTGTAATTTGCATCGGAGAAACTTGAATGGCTGATCATGACCTTCTAAACTCTTGTTGGCATTACCTTCCTGGTTTACTGCAAGATGAATCAGTGAACTTCAATGTCCATATGACAGATGTCTTTGAGAAAAGAAAGGTCCCGTACTTTTTTCCTTGGCGCAACCTAGGTAGCTCCAAAACTAGTGGTCGCAGGTTTGAGTTGCCAAAACAACCTAATTAGAAATAGGGAAATGGCACCAGCACGTGTCCTCCTCTCCAGATATTGCATTGACAGCCTTATGCCAAAGCCATTGAGTCTTTGTGTTTTTGTGGGTTCAAGGCAGGTCTTGTCATTTGGTGTATTTTTAAGTTTTCTGAAAGATTTGATGCTTGCAATTGACATGATCTTCATATTTCCAGTTGGCTGCTGTTCGTACGATCCCTTGGGCAAAGGCTAACCTCAATTATACTGCTCAAGCACTGATGATATCTGCTGGTATGTTTTTGAATTCATATATTGCAGGCCTTGTATAGCAATTCTAGTTATAGGGTAGTTACTTACTAGGTATGATTCAGAGTTTTAATTGTCAATGCCCCTAACAAACTGAATAAATTTTGGAAAGTTTTAACATGTGTTTTTATTTGATCAACAGCATCAATTGCTGCTTACTTCATCACCGCTGATAAAACTATCTTGGAGTGTGCTAGAAAAAATGCGCAGTTGCAACAAGCCTTGAGCCGCCAGCAGTGATATCAATCATATCATGCCTGTAACTCAAAATGATATGAATACCATCCAGTGACTTATCATGGCACATGATGGTGCGGCTTGTTATGCATAGCAGAGGAGTCTGTTTTGTGTATTTAAGTGTACCCCACCTTCTCCTAACAGAATTTTCATTTTACATTCCAAGCTTTATAAGCAAGAGAACCTCTTTGTGTTTTCTTGGAAGAATAATGTGTTCATTAATAAGGCTGGGGTTCGGTACTGTGAAATCGTTCTGTGGCCTTATTACGATAATTACAAGGATTTCAGTTTGTTTATGTGCATTGTGTTCATTTCAGTGGATGTGTGTGTAGCTCTTGCCGACCCCTTTTTGGGGTTGCTTCGGTAGAAAATTGGGGAATTCTGAAAAGTGAATCTGGCCCTTTACTCTCTGAAATTGAAGAGTTTTATAAGTCACATGACCAAAGAAAGAACCTATGCCATTAAAGCACTGTGATTTTACATTCTTTCTCAACATGAAAAATACAAAAAATGAAGGAACTCCACAAAATTACATTCCTTTATTTGTCCACCTATAAGTCAGGTGTCTTTTCAGCTTTGAAAGACATCATGGACAAGTGTTATGGAGGTAATTACATAAACAAATTGCATGCCGGAACTGTGTTCAGATAAATGTATCTAGCTCAAGTCTCTTTTTGAGCATAAAGAATGGAAGTTTCAGTCATTTTTGACGGAAACAATCGAATCATCTTAAAAGAATCTTGCAGGCAGCATGCTTCGTCCTAATTATTAAGCTATGTCCTATTCTAGTTCTTCTCTGTCTGAATCGAAGCTCAAAATGCATACCGGTAGATCGCATCAACTGCACCATCTTCGTCGTTACTGGCACCAATTAAATTAGCCACAGCTTTTGTTTTCTCGGAACCATTGCTAAGAGCAACACTCAAAGAAGCTAGTTCAAGCATCTCAACGTCATTTTCTCCATCGCCAATAGCCATGATCTAGATAATAAGTAGAATTGATCAAGAATGAAATCATAATTCCTATTATCGTATATAACAAAAGGTCTAAGAAGGGAACATATAACATCCAAGAAGGCACATTTGTGAATTAGGAAGGGTTCTACCAATATATGCTGTTTGTGAGTTTGGATAGTTAACATACTACTTGAATGAATGCAACACTGAATACAGTACCATGATCCACTTGTGAGAAAATAAAGGAACAAGTGTATGAAGTTTCCACAATAAGAAGGTGATAATCTGTGGATCACATTACCATTTGTAATTGTTTGGCTATGCTTATATTACCAGGCCATGATTGAACACCCTTTCTCAATTTGTCTTGATAATTTTTATGCCAGTCAAGTGGAGATAACCAATAACTCCCTTTAAAGTAGTAAAAGGTAAACATATACAAGATATTAATGTAATTCTGTTGGTCCTTAGTCCTTACCTCCTTTGGAGTGATGCCCAAATGATCAAGCAGCAACTTTACTCCACTCCCTTTGGAGGTTCCCGGGGGAACAATTTCAAGCATATCTGGCTGAGCTTGAACAACTGATGCACGATCTCTAGTTGCTCCTGACCAGTATGGCCTCAAAGTAGTTGCAACTCCTTCGGCAGTGTCCATGAAGATCACTTTCTGTATATCCATAAGGGGTGTGTCATCAAGCAAAAGTAGCATGTACAATATATTTAGTTAGTCATGCTGTACACTTGATACCAAGTGTTGTGGACAAGAAACAATAGCATAAGCTCCCTTTGTGCACACTCTTAGTTTCACGAGCAAAAGCATAGAATATTGTTATACCCCTAGCCAGGGCTGAGCCTACTAATAAGCAAAACTGAATGCGAGTACCATACAATTTCATAAAACATAAACTTGGAATGGATCTGAATGTAAATCAAGATTAGACATCCATTCAGAAAATTAAACCAAGAGCAGACACTGAGACAATAGCAGTAATGGAACACCATGGAAAGTATCTTTCATCATGTTGGTGTTGTGGAATGCATACAAGGAGAGTAACCGAGTTCTTCAGGACCATACCTGTATGTCACCAGCAGCCAAGAGATGCTCAACTGAAGGCATGATCTCCCCCTGTAAAATTGACTCCATGTAAAACATGTATGAAAGGAAAAGGGAGGGAACTGTATTAGATGACAGAAAACTTTTGACCCTGATGAACATTAATCTTTTGGTACCTTTGGCTCATGATATACAGTATGCAGTGAGTCAACTAGGGGGTGGTCAAATAGAGTGAAGCAACGATCCTCACTGTAAGCAATAAGAGGAATCCTATTCTCCCAAGAGTAAAGACATGCCTGCATGTAAAGAACATATTGTCGTTTGTATTATAACAATTCCAATGAAACAATGAACTTGCATGCCTCAACAAGGTATTACCTCTCTGCAGACATTTGGATCTAAATTCCCTTTAAAGATTTCCCGACCTTGCTTACCATAAACAAGCAATCCCTGGAATCAATTAGAGGCAGACAATAAGGCAAAACTGTAGTAATATTAACCCCAGACAAGAAGGAGAAATATGTGCAACAATTAATAATGCATTTTGGTTAGGGCACCGGACTTTGGTGACAGACAAAGAATAGGAATGTTTAAGCCAGAATGTGTATGAGTACCACACTTCTCTCTGTAATGTCTTAATCAAGCTCAAAATGATTGCATAATGATTTACAGTGACGGAATTGGGTAGATAAGTGAATTATGCCATGGTATATAAACACTTGAATATATGATTGATAAGAGCTCTCTGAACAGAAGAGTTGGAATGTATCTGACAAAAAGAATTTAAACTATACAATTATTTTATTACATTCAACTTGGCAATATGTCGAGGATAAAAATTGCGAGGGAAAAAAGATAAACCTGGCAGAAAACCCCAGGAGAAAATTCTGAAACAATGCCATCTTTTCCTGCTAAGTCTACCATTTTAAAAATGTTGATCACAGCTGAGCGAGTCTGTTCCAGATAATTAACAGCAATAAGAAGATTGTTTTTCAATCAGCACTATTCATGACTAAAGAAATAAAGTAATAGGTAATCCTAGATCAACAGTAGCAGATAATAATAACAAAGTTACTATGACAGACCAATCAAAATAAGTTTAAATTTCTATTGACCAAGATATACGGAACACATAACGATATGCCTGATAATTAACAATAAAAAAATGTTCTTACTTTTCCTGTTGCTATCACTATTTTCACACCCCTTGATGTGACCTCTTTAAGAGCCTTTGCAGTTGTTGAACTGATTTGAGTTTTACTGTTGAGAAGGGTGCCTTATATACCAAGAGAATAAACATAAGGCTACTAATAGAAATAGAAAACACAAAAACAGAATGCATAAGAGCACAGTAAAGCCTCAAACTTACCATCCATATCACAGAAAATATATTTGAATTTTGGCTTATAATATCGAAGGCTGCCTTCTCTCTTCCTGTCTTTTAACAAAAACTTGGAAGATTATCTCACTACAAACGTAAATGGACAAACATAGCTACAGAATGAGTGGGAACTTTATACGATTAGCAAGCTAATTAAGGTCCAAAGACCACTGATGTCAAGTGAAACTGGAAGACGAAAAAAGTTACCATCCTGTTTCTCCTCATGGGAAATTGCATTGATCTCAGCATTAGACGCACTCTGAATCAATCCTTTTCCTGTCCACCCAAGGCTCTTCAAGAGAAGCTCCTCCTCCTTCTCCATTTCCACTTCGGCTTCTTCGCTAATCTCATGATCAAATCCTAATAGATGCAACAATCCATGTATCTGCAGGAGACATCAGTGAATAATGTTATCAAATGACATATTATGAATCCAAACATGAAAATGCATATATCGTGGTTGGTCACCACCACATTAAAACTTCAAATAAAAACACATTATGAAGCCAACCATGAGAATGCGTATCTCGTCAAGAATCGTATGTCCTCTTTCTTCTGCCTGTCTCGCCGCAGTCTCTACAGAAATCACAACGTCACCCAACATAAGCTGCAAAGACGAAAACGCCGAATAACCACCAAATGTACCTCCTTTATTTCAATGTATCAAAAATAAAAAGAAGCATAAAAGCAAATGAGCTAGTACAATGGGAAGCCTAAGCTCAGGGACGTGTTGTGACATTGAAAGCACATCAGTAGCATGGTCCTCATCTCTCCATTCTTTGTTAAGCTTTCGGATAAACTCGTCATTGCAAAGCATCACCGAAAGCTCCACGCTCTGAAACCCTCCGACGTCACTGATGCCATCGTCCCTGGTTTTATACTCCGAATCTTTCAAGCCATCAAACGCTAGCTTCATTGCCATCGGAACATTAACCCTGAGTAACTCCGCTATCCCCTGCATTGTTCAACGTCAAATCATTCATCAGAGGCATTTCCACAAACACTTGGTGTGCGTTTTGAGATGGCAAATGGCTTACAAGGATTTCGGGATCGTCAGGCAACTCTTCTTCGATGCAAATGCTGACGTTGAGCTCGAGCTCCTTGACCTTGCTCTTCGGGGCTCGCCGCCTTACTTTCCGGTAGTCTCTCTGCGCGGCACAGATTCGTAAGGATGGTCTCGGACGAGCTCTCCAGTCGCCGCCGCAGAGGGCGTGGAATCTCCGGCCGAAGAAGAGCGAGGCTTTGGAGGCGTCGAAGCGGTGCGGTTGGGGAGGGGAGATTGAATTCGGTCTGGGGGTGTTTCTGATGGGAATGGGGGTGATGGATATGAGGGTGGCGCGTGGAATGTAACGCGCCATTGGGCGGGTAGAATGGGCGGGTGGGTGGATGGCGCGGAGGATAGTAGAGAGATGAAGGAGCATGTAGAGAAGATGCCTTACGCCTTTGGAGCTCTTGACGGAAGAAATGGTTGGTTAGTTCGCGCTTTGTTAGTCACAAACTGACGGTGACTTTCAAAACCAAACTACCACAGGCTTCTTTTTTTTTATATTTTTTTTATTGGAGATAGTTAGGTCAGCGAATTGGTAAAACACACCTATTCAGTTATTCGGATCGAGGTCACTAGGATATACCAGTAAAATCAGACTAATTCCCGTCGTAAGTGTGCAAACTCAAAAACATTTCAAACCTGCTGGCTACAAACACATGAGAGTTGAGATTTAAACACTAGACATGAAGTTTGTATGCTAGGCTGCTCGACCAATCTTAAAACACTAGGTGGTTAACTATTAAAAGTTTTTACTTGTAAATAATTTGTTTTATTTTTTCTAACCCACTTCACTATATACGCCTTTAAACAGTTAATTTCATACAAAAAAATCCAAATAACAAAAAATCTCCATTGTAATGTAGGTTTCTGCTCCTCCATGGATACACGTACAAAGCTCTTTTGAATAGAAAGAATCAGATCTCCATCTCTGTAGCTAGAATCAATAGTAGTTCTTTTTAACAGAGATAATAATGGGATCGTTTTAAACTGTAAAGAATCTTCAGGCGGGTTGAAAGCCTCATCCGAACTATTAAGCTGTTTATATTGTTGTTCTTGTTTTGGTTGAATTGAAGCTCACAATGCATAGCGGTAGATTGCATCAGCCGCACCATCTTCGTCGTTGCTGGCACCGATTACATTCGCCACAGCTTTTGTTTTCTCTGATCCATTACTGAGACAAATGCCCAAACCAGCCAGCTCAAGCATCTCAACATCATTCTCCCCATCGCCAATAGCCATGATCTAAAGAACATAAGCTATTAGTAGTCATAATCCTACCATGATCAAACACCCTTTCCTAATCAGTAGTCATAATCCTAATGTCGATCAAGTGGAGGAACATGATTCTGACATTAGTAACTGGCAAACAGAAAAAGGCCCCTACCTCCTTTGGAGTGATTCCCAAATGATCAAGCAACATCTTTACTCCACTACCTTTTGAGGTTCCTGGGGGAACAAGTTCAAGCATGTCCGGCACAGTTTGAACAACTGTGGCACGATCTCCAGTTGCTTCTGACCAATACGGCCTCAAAGCAGTAGATACTCCCTCAGCAGTGTCCATGAAGACCAGTTTCTGTATACGGATAAGGTGTGCACATCAATACATGAACAAAATGCAGGAAGTCAATTCTATTATGTGTCATATTTTTCAGTCAATACATAAATAATGGCCTTCTCAAAAGTCACAAAACTATATCTTATACAAAGAAGTGTTCTTTGAATAATGGGGGAGAATTATTTTGCCTTCTTGAGGATCATACCTGTATGTCAGCTGCAGCCAAGAGCTGCTCAACTGAAGGCATGATCTCTGCCTGTAAATCATATATGAAAGGAGGGAAATAAACATGGAAGTTGTGGTCAACATACTATAGATTAACAAATACCAAAGCATCAGATGTAAAGAAGGTTTTCAATGCTGGTTTTCCGGTTACAAGAGCAACCCCACAAGCTTTTACATTGGAACAACGAAATGCATATTAGCGTGATGAAACATGAATCTTTTCACACCTTTGGCTCATGATATACAGTATGCATAGCATCAACATATGGGTGATCAAACAGACTCAAGCACCGGTCCTTGCTGAATGCAATGAGAGGAACCTTATTCTCCAATGAGTAAAGACATGCCTGCGCAAAAGGATCATATGGCTGTTGCTTAATTTATAACCAACAAAACAATGAAATTCTTGCATGTCGTGCCAAGGATTTACCTCTCTGCAGACATTTGGATCTAAATTCCTTTTGCAAATTTCCTGACCTTGAATACCATAAACCAGCAATCCCTGGAGTCAAGTAGAGGCGCAAAGTAAGGACATGATGTACTAAAGTTAATCTGAGACTGAAGTAAATATAGTTTTAAGAAGTGCAAATATTTGCAAACAATCAATAATGCATATTTGTTTCTTAAAAATTTGACCTAGTATTACACAGTTGAGTCATTGGTTCTATATCTTAGACAGAGGAATATGCTTGGATGGGAACATGAATGAGTGCTGCAATTCACTACAGTACCTTTATCAATCAAACAACAGAAAATACACTCAAAAATCTAAACCCAATGCAAATTGAGAGCATCACAAATAAGGTACTTGGGTGGATGCAATCAACCAAGTGAATAGATTAGAGGCAAACTTGAAAATACCAAAGATAACATCTATGACAAAAGAGTAAGCATGTATCTGACAAGTGAAGACAGTTCTTTGTTCATCACATTCAACTCAGCAGCATGCTTAAGTTGAAATCTTCAAAGGAGAAAGGATAAACCTGCAAGTAAACCCCAGGAGAAAATTCTGAAACAATGCCATTTTTTACAGCTAAATCTACCATCTTAAAGACGCGCATCACAGCTGGACGAGCCTGTTCCAAACCGCTGTTAACACTATTCAGCAATCAAAGAAGAAAAGAAGTAATATTGTAGCATACAAACCACAAAAAGTAACAAAGTAACTAAACAGACCAAAATAAAAAAGTGAAATTCTAGTAGCGAAGACAGATGAGAGCACATTTCAACTATCATATCTTGAAAATGATCGAAAGAAGATGTGCTTACTTTACCGGTGGCAATCACTATTTTCACACCCCTTGATGAGGCTTCTTTGAGAGCCCTGGCAGTGGTTGAACTCAATTGACTTTTGCTGTTGAGGAGGGTTCCTTGAATAGCAATAAACATCAAACAATTATTACAAGCTAGACAATGAATGTGATGAGTGTAGAAGAGCAAAACAAGGCCAAACTTACCATCCATGTCACAGAACACATATTTGAACTTTTGTTTATAAAATCGGAGGGTGCCTTCTTTCTTCCTGTCTTTTAACAATTTACTTGTGAGATTCTCTCATCACAAACTTGACTAAGCAAACTTTGGCTACAGAATCAATTGAACTATTTATAATCTTACGTAGTTAACAGAGTAAAATAAGGATGAAAGAAGAAGGAAGTGAAACTGAAACTGATAAATAATAACATTACCATCTTTTCCCCTCGTTGGATTTTGGATGGGTTTCAGGATCAGATGCAACCATTTTTTTCCCCTTCCACCCAAGACTGTCTAAAAGACGTTCCTCCTCCTTCTCCATTTCCCCTGTAGCCTCTTTACTGATCTCATGATCAAATCTCAATAAATGTAACAATCCCTGCACCTGCAGCATGGTTCAAGGATATGAAATTACAACAAAATTACTATGAGTACTTTAACAGATCAAAACCACACATTCACTTGGATTTTCCTTTTACTCGTCTTTCTTTCTCTTTTCGTTCATAAAGTTCTTTACTAGTTATGGCTGTGAGTTCGCATATATAATAGCCAACAACTATTCCTCCATGAGAAACTATCTCTTCACTGAAAACCTTAACCCAACAGCTGGCTTGCACATTAGAATCGGGCAATCCAAGACATGTGTTTCTCCCAATGAAATCAAAAGTACTATACATTAAGCCTTCCAGTAGCAAATTTTGCCATAATGGCATCAAAATGCGACTTTCATATCAGCAATTATCATGGATAAATGTACTATAATGGGACTCAGAAAGCATCACATTCATTCAACAAAATGTCACATATAGCAAGAGTAATATAAGCATGAAACAAACACTAATAGTCCTACCATGAGAAGGCGCATCTCATCAAGAAGTGTGTGGCCTCTTTGCTCTGCTTGCCTCGCCGCCATCTCAACAGAAATCACAATGTCACCCAACAGAACCTGCATATTAATCCCAATAACCGTCACACATTCATCTCCAAAAAATTACATCCTTTACACCTTTACATCTTAAAAAGTAGAGACGAAAATTCAACTTCCTACATTTGGAATCTTAAGACCAGGCACATGCTTGGACTTGGAAACGACACCGGTAGCACGGTCCTCGTCTCTCCAGTCCTTGTTACGTTTTCTCATAAACTCATCATTGCACAGAATCACCGAAACCTCAGCGCTTTCAAAACCACCACTGAAATCTTTCAATCCACCAAACGCTAGGTTCAATGCAGTTCGAACATTTAGCCTAAGCAATTCGGCAATCCTCTGCAAATTTCATTATCAGCCGCTATACTTAAACATTTAGACTAACGTTACTTGAGCTTGTAGTTACCGATATTTCGTGATCCTCAGGCAAACCTTCTTCGATGCTAACGCTCACATTGACCTGGAGCTCCTTCTCTTTCTGCGTAGAGCAGACTCGCGTCCTCACCAATGGCCTCGCAGCGTCTCTCCGACCGTAACGGCACAGCGCGTGGAATTTCCGGCCGAATAGCGCAGATTTCGAGGCCTCGACGCGATTCGTTCTGCCACGGACGACCAGTTTCGGAAATGACGCGGTGGATATCAGGGCGGCGCGTGGGACACAACGCGCCATTTGAGTGGCGGGGGAGACTGGACAGAAGGTTGGTTGGTTTGGCTTGTTCGCGCTTCGGGAGTGACAAACTGATAGTAACGGCGACGTTACCGGCTAAAATGAAAGTCAAACAAGTCAAAAAAACCAGCGGGGAGTTTCTGGTAATTTCGCATAGAATATAGAAAGCCGAGGGCTATGCTGGATAAAACGTTTTGAGTCTTTTTAATTAATCAAAGTCTCTGCATCTTAAGATCAAAATCAATCGAACGACTCTCTCTCTCTCTCTCTCTCTAAAATCCTCATCTCCACTTCTTTCTCGATCTTTTCACCCACCTCTTCAATCCTCCAATTCCGTCAAAAAAAAAAAAAAAAAAACTAATCCCGATTTCCGATCTGGAATTGGTTAGGTTTCCGATCTTAGGGTTTTTGCTTTCGGCATTTTCACTCTCTCTATTAACTCAAATTTTGCCTCCTAAGCCCATTTTTACACAATTTTGCAGAGAATTTTTGATATTTAGTTCCCAGATATTTTTGGAAATTTTGCTATTTTTGGTATAGAGGCTATAGAGGTGAGAAAAAAGGTTGGGGTTTTTCTGGTGCTGAGATGGCGGCCTCTGAGAGTCGGAAAAATGCTTCGTCTGAGACTCCACAGCCGCCGAGGAATTACGGCATCACGAAGCCGATTTTTCTCTCCGGGCCGTCGCAGTCTGATCGTCAACGAAATATCGAACTCGAGAAGGTAATCTGTAGTCATTTGGTTATGGAATTTTGTGTGATTTGTGGCGGACCTTGATTTGATTTGAAAGTTTGTGATTTTTGTTTACGTTGTTCTTATTTAGTTCTTGGTTGATTCGGGGCTGTATGAGAGCAAAGACGAGGCTGCGAAAAGAGAAGAGGTTCTTGGCTGCATTGGTCAGGTAATTGATCTCCATCCGTATCGCAATTATTGAACAAAATCAGTTATAGGACACTGGTTTTGTTTGATTAGATTGAGAATGCCTGAGAATTTGGTATTGTATATATGAAGTGTGGCAATATTGCATTGGATGCGGTTTTATGTGGTGGAAGTGATGTTGATACTGAGCTATATTTTGCTGTAGATTGTGAAAGACTGGGTGAAGCAATTGACACGCCAGAGAGGCTACACCGATCAGATGGTGGAGGAAGCAAATGCCCTCATTTTTACTTTTGGATCGTATCGGCTTGGGGTGAGTTTAAGTTTTTCGCAGTTTCTTCATGGTGCTGTACATATCGCTTCGTGGATCATATTTCCAGCTACATATATAATGAAACTATTAATGCCTTCTGTGCCATGTAACATTTTTCCTCATGTTTTTTCAATGGACTGTGCTTTGACGTAGCAAAAAATTTCTTGACAGGTCCATGGGCCTGGAGCTGATATAGATACTTTGTGTGTTGGACCATCATATGTGAATCGAGAGGTAATTTTATCTGCTCTGAGTATATGTATATTCTTTATTCATCTTTGATGAGTATGACCAGATTTATTCTCAGTGGTTCTACCTCACACTTGATTTTCTCACTTCAGGAGGATTTTTTTATTATTTTGCATGACATCCTGTGTGAAATGGAAGAGGTAACTGAACTTCAACGAGTTCCTGATGCTCATGTCCCAGTCATGAAATTCAAGTTTCACGGCATATCAATTGATCTTCTGTATGCAAGCATATCTCTCTTGGTTGTCCCAGAGGTGAGTTCAGAATTCAGCTTCTTAAAACCTGTTTCTTTTCACTTTTTTACTTTTATTTTTTTTATTTACCAATTTTTTGTGCTTGTAACCATATGTACACAGTCATATAGAGGACTATTTTCAAGCCTATCTAAACATGGTCATATGAGTTGCTTGCCACATTTAACAAGAACAACTCTGTTTTTCACCTAATTGGAAAATTTCTCTCCTTATGAGAATTTAAATATCTGGTTTTGTCACCTTATATTCAAGACATTATACAATGTACTAATATTGTAACAAATTTGTAAGTTACTAACATTTGAAAGACCATTAAGCTGCTATATTGATTCCTGGTGTTATTTATAATATTGATGTGGTGTTGGAACATGCTTTTCGACAGGATCTGGACATCTCAGATGAATTTGTGCTATGCAACGTTGACGAGCAAACTGTTCGAAGTCTGAATGGTTGCAGGGTTGCAGATCAAATTCTTAAGCTTGTCCCAAATGTTGAGGTTGATCTTATCCTATCTATTACCCTGGTTTATTTCTGTGTTCAAATGACTCGTCCCTTGACACTCTATTTGATTGTAGCACTTCCGCACAACACTCAGGTGTTTGAAGTTTTGGGGCAAAAGGCGCGGTGTTTATTCTAATGTAAGTTTGGCAGTGGTATATGGTTCTCATTGTCATTAAATTGTTTGTGTCACACTTTTGAACTGTCATATATGTGTGTAGGTTACTGGATTTCTTGGTGGTGTAAATTGGGCTATTTTAGTTGCTCGGATATGTCAGCTTTATCCCAATGCAAATCCTAGTATGTTGGTTTCTCGGTTTTTCAGAGTGTACACTCAGTGGCGTTGGCCAAATCCTGTACTTCTTTGTTCAATAGAAGAGAATGAACTTGGGTTACCTACATGGGATCCTCGTAAAAACCCTCAGGATCGCTTTCATCATATGCCAATAATAACTCCTGCATACCCTTGTATGAACTCTAGTTACAATGTTTCAGTAAGTACTCTACGTGTTATGACAGAGCAGTTCCATCATGGTAATAGGATATGTGAGGTAAGAACATGAATCGAATTTCAAAATGGCTTGCTGCATATGTTTGAGCATTGATGTAAATTGCGTATTGGTTTTCATACAGGAGATTGAGCTGAAGAAAAGCCAGTGGAGCGCTCTGTTTGAACCTTATCTTTTCTTTGAGGCATACAAAAACTATCTGCAGGTGGACATAGTAGCAGCCGATGCTGATGATTTGTTGGCGTGGAAGGGGTGGGTGGAATCTCGGCTTAGACAGCTCACCTTGAAGGTAATTTTTTTGGGTAAACAATTCATAGAGTAAAGGCTACTGAGTTTTTCATCGTACATTTCCACCAAGTGAGTCGATTAAGACAATTAGTTAATTGAAACTGTTGTTTATCCTTTCCTGAATGTTATTTGTCTTTGTGCAGATAGAGCGAGACACCAATGGAATGCTTCAGTGCCATCCATATCCAAAGGAGTATATAGATGCATCCAAGCCATGTGCACATTGTGCTTTCTTTATGGGTTTGCAGAGGAAAGAAGGCGTAAGAGGCCAAGAAGGTCAGCAATTTTATATACGTGGAACAGTTGATGAGTTCAAGCTTGATGTAAACAGGTATGGATTTTGGAAACCTGGGATGGACATGTATGTTTGTCATGTTCGCCGGAAGCAGCTTCCTCCCTTTGTCTTCCCTGATGGGTATAAACGGTCTCGATTATCAAGACATATAAGCCAGCAAGATGAAGGAACTTATGAAGAACCTTCTGGGCCTACTGAAAGACATATCAGGAGGAAAATGAATCCTAAAATAGAGGATACAAGGCCGAGTGAACTAGAGAAGCAGACGTCTATTAGTCCACTACGGGTGGAGTCTGTATCCCCAGAAAGTATTGCAGGTATATCTGGTGGAACACCTAATACTAGCTTCAGTAATGGTGGTAGATTAGAGTGTCTACCAACTGGAGGCAATTCTGGTGGACAATTGGAGAGTGTAAAGGGTACCATTGTACCTGTGGGCTTAGTTGAAAATGTTGTGCGGGAGTCCATCGCTGAAAATGAATTAACAGCTATGTGTGCTTCTGAATTCCCTAGTGTCCAGAAGCCTGCAGAACAGGGTAAGGAGTTGATACATCCATCTGCAGTATCTTTCTCGGAATCCAAGGAAACATGCCAGATTGAAATAAATGGAGACAGAGTTGAAAATGTGGTTTTGGTGGACATGAAGAGTATGGAGACTGACTCTACTGGTAGTATGCTGAATTGGACAGAGGGTCCTATTGATGTTGACCAAGAACCAGTCAAAGCATGCAGTCAGACTGTGGGGGTGGAGAATGCTGAAGGTGTATTAAAATCAACTTCCAGCAATCGGAACCTCAATTGCGAGGTGAGTTTCTCCATATGAGGATTGTCGATTAGGCATGTACTGATGGAAGTGAGAAAACTAAGAGTTTTGGAGATAGTGAGACATGGGGATCTTTGCAGGATGATTTACTTTCGCCAGGAGCACAGTTCCTTCGGAAAAGTGGCACTGGAAATCTGCACGGCGTACTTTAAAATGCCTGATCAGGAGTTGGAGGTTTTGAACATAAACTCTCTTATGCTTTGTTCTCTCTTGTTTGGTTCTCTTTTAGACTCATGTACATAATCTTTCATTGTCTTTTTCTGTCCTTCACTCTTTTTTGTGTTAACTACTTGACTAAACTCTTTTCCTTCACATGCTGGTATTAAAGCTTTTTTTATTTTTTTATTTTTTAATATTAGATTTAGATATTTGATAATGATAAATTTCTTTTTTTCTTTTTTCTTTTTTCCTTCCCGGAACAGACAATGTGTTTACTGGTGCATATTGTGGTGGCAGGTCCTGCACCACTAAGCGCTTTGTTTCCAGTAACTATGCTTAGACCTTACTATCTTCGTATCTCATTCCTTTTTTTTCTTTTTTTTTTTCATCTCTTCTACACAATAGATTTTTGGTAACCTGATGAGTCTTTCTGATCCTTGATTTTGTATTGTATAGCCAACTGTAATCGCATATGCTGTCAATTTGGAAGCTGGAGCTAGGTCAGAATCTATGCAATAGCCAACAATGTGGCCTGCTTTGAAACTCTTTGTTCTATTAAGCGAATCATTATATGTTTATGCTGGTCTGTTTTTGTTGTGCGGCTGTTCTGTAACAGGTTAAGTCTGAGATCAATGGAATGACATAGCTGAGGTGAATTGTTGAAGAGGGAGTCTCACTACTATTAGAGAAAGAGCCAGCACAATGGTAAGTGCCACATAACTGCTGGCTTTCATTATGGCTTAGGGTGGGCATGTGTAAAATGTGAAGCCTAGTGCCTGGGAAGGTTCAGCAATGCAAATAGCACAGCATGGTGGTCTAGTGCCTTGGAATTTCAAAGCTGGTGGCGAGACGTTGAGCAACATGAATTCAAGCGAGTATGCTTGTGCTTTGCAGACTCAAAAGGACTTTGTTATTTGAGGCAACTTGGTGAGGGTGGGAAGGAAGTTCTGCTGCTTTCTGTATTGGAACTCTTTCTTGGCAAAGTGGTTGCACAAGACTTAAAGGACCCTGTTATTTGAGGCAACTTGAGTGTGTGGGAAGGTAATTGTACAGCTCTGTCTGCGTATGGAAGAGTCGTTCTTGGGCAAATAGGTTCCATAATATTTGGGGCTGCGAGCGGCTACTTTCTCGTTTTTTGCCATGTATAACACCCGTCAAACTTGTTAACTTTGTAAACCACACACCCCCCCCCCCCCCCCCCAAGACCATTGTAATACAGTTTCTTATACAAGTTGTCTTTTGCCATCTCTGACTGACTTTGACTCTCTCTATCTCTCTCCTTCACACACTGCACGCAACAAATGAAGCATCAAAGACTACTGTTTTATAAGTTGTTGTGCACAAGCAGATTCATTTCATGAAACAGGAATCTATTTTCCAAGTTTGATGGAAGGCAGGAGTTTATGATAAAGCTGGCAGAAACAGTTTGGCAATATAGAGAGAATTGACTGGAGCATCGATACTGAAAGCTTAAAACAACAGTATTGTATAACAGCCTTGAGCTTGGCTAACCTAGTCTTACAATCCTTTAAGCAGAATCCTCAAGAAAGGGTATTGATACCCTGTGTGTGAAAAACTACATTGATTTTGAGCCAGACTTGAGCATGGCTAACCTAGTATTTACTATATAGGCTCGAAAAGCCAAAAGCAGAGGATCCTCTATCCATCCGGTGCTCAGATTTCTTCACAGCTATCCAGAGCACATTACACACTGTAAACTATGCTATCATCTACCTTTTTACTGCGCTTGTAACTAGAAAGGTAAGTCGCAGTGTTAAGGAGAGGCGCAATGTCAAACTCACTCCCCACCTTTTTGACATCAGAACCATCTGACAAACCATACCCGCGAAGAATGTGCAGAACTTCTTTCATGGAAGGCCGAGTTGAAGGTAGTGTGCTGGTGCAGATAAGTCCCAGTTTAAACACAGTAGCCATCTCTTCCAAGTAACATGTCTTCTTTATATCCTCATCCAGGGCCTCATTAATGTTCTTTCCTT
The DNA here is from genome assembly GCA_025331145.1 of Rosa persica. Taxonomy (NCBI): domain Eukaryota; kingdom Viridiplantae; phylum Streptophyta; class Magnoliopsida; order Rosales; family Rosaceae; genus Rosa; species Rosa persica. The sequence goes on along the minus strand of WFKR01000006.1, from coordinate 48,047,497 downwards.
CGCCAAATAGCTGCCATGCCCATTCTGCTAGGCTGGTATATTCGCCTCCACTATTAGGTTCTCTGCCTGTTGTTAGTTCTAGAAGTACTACTCCAAAGCTGTATACATCGATCTTTTCATTGATTTTTGTCGTATAAGCATACTCTGCGTGAAACATCACAATGTCAAGGTCAGGTAATGATCAAAACTGAATGTAGCACCAAAATAGTAACAGTTTAGGTTAATGCTAAAAAAAACAGACCAATTAAAGAATTTACCTGGGGCAATGTAACCAAAAGAGCCTGCAATAACAGACATAGTGTGGGGTTGTCCTTCTCCATGCTTGGCCAAGATCTTGGCCAGCCCGAAATCTGCAATGCGAGCTTTGAATTCTGAGTCCAACAAGATATTGCTGGACTTGACATCTCTATGAATTACTGGGGGAGAGCACTCATGGTGCATGTAGTACAAGCCTTGTGCTGCCCCTATTGCAATCTCCAGTCTCTTTGGCCAGTCCAAAACAACATGTTGAGCCAGAGTCATTCCCGCCATTATTCTTGTCTTCTTTCCATGAAGCCACTTATCTAGGCTATGATTCTCCATGTATTCATACACCAGAAGCTTCGAATTCTCACTAGAAATGCAGCACAGCAACTTAACAATGTTTGAATGACGAATGGTGCCCAGTATCTCAACCTCAGCATTGAATTCTTTCTCAAGCTTCTGATCTAGTTCCTTGCTGTTCCAAATCCTTTTAACCGCGACAAATTCACGCGGGCAGTTAGTACTAACTCGATAAACCTTCCCTGAGCCTCCACTTCCAATGAGATTAGCATCTGTCAAGTTTGTCAAGACATTGAACTCAGTGAAATCCAACCTCTGGAATGAGGTAAGCTTCCATGTTGCCAAGTCATGGCCACGCTTCTTCCTCCGGTAGTCTCTGACCACGAAAAATGTCAATAGAACAGTAACTAGAAACACAACAATGGAGAGGACTAAGATCATGGCAAGGACTCTGGAGGACAACTTGTGGGAACCATGGATTTTGGTGTAGCAACTGGGAAGGTTTAGAATTGGACTATTAGCACATAGATTTGAATTGTTCAAGAAACTGTTTTCATAAGCAAGGTTATCAAACACATCTGGGATCTTCCCAGAAAGCTCGTTTGAAGACAAGTTGAGGGAGTTGAGCCTCAAGTGGCCTAATTCAGATGGGATTTGACCTGAGAATTCGTTTCCTGACAAATCCAAGTAGAGGAGGTCAGGCAAAGAACCAATAGCTGTTGGAATGTAGCCTGAAAGCTCATTCCTTGAGAGATCTAGAGTAGTCAATGATCCCCAAGCAATGATCTGCGTTGGTAATTCACCCGAAAATCGATTCCCATCGAGTGACAAAGTGTTCAGCTGTGAAAGACTTGTCAATTCTACTGGAATTTTCCCTGAAAACAGATTCCCACTTGCCTTAAAAACAACCAAAGTTTGCCAAGATGAAACTTGAACTGGAATTTCACCAGAAAACTTATTGTTGCTGATTTCCAGTCTAGACAGATTCGAAGCTAGCCTGGTGCTGGGAAGCTGCCCCGAAAACGAATTGTTGCTCATCATCAGGGTCGAAAGATTCAGTGAAGTCCAAAGTCCCTCGGGGAGCTCACCCCAAAAACTGTTGTCTTGAACTTGAACTGTGCGCAAAGCACGACAATTCCCAAGCCCTTTAGGCAACTCTCCACTAAGTTTGTTAGAGAACGCAATAACTCCTTGCAACATGCCTTCGCTGCACAGATGCTCCGGCAGTGAGCCACTCAGCTCATTCTCCGAAACCTCAAATCCTTCAAGCTTCGAGTTAAGACCTAACTCCGGCGGCAAAGTCCCATTCAGCTTGTTCTTGAAAACCCGAAAGCCCCTCAGCGTCGAAATAAGGCCTAAACTTGCAGGAATTCCACCCGTTAGTTGATTCGAGTACAAATGCAAGACAGTCAGGTTGCTCAGCTTGCCGAAATCCGGTGGAATTGAGCCGGTCAAGTTGTTCATAGAAAGGTCAACTTCTGCCAAACTCAATGCTTCAACGGTGATCGGTATCTCTCCGGTCAATCTATTCCGGTATAGATACAAATTTCTCAAATCCTTCAACAAAAACAAGCCATCAGGAATCTTGCCTTCCAAATTGTTATAGGCAAGATCAAGCTCCTGGAGGCTCACAAGATTAGAGAAAGTAGCCGGGATTTGACCGATCAAGTTCGACCCCCTCATCCGGAATTCCTTCAGCTTCTCCAACTTTCCGAACTCCGGCGGGATTTGCGCAGCGATCAGATAACCGTTGAAGGAAATGTTTAAGATCTCGAGATTCAACAAGTTGCCTATCTCCCTCGGAACTGTTCCGTTGAACAGATTTGAGTAAAGCTGCAAGGCCTTCAGCTCCGTTAGGTTTCCGATGGCCGCAGGAACGTCGCCGGAGAAGTTGTTCCCGCCGAGGTCCAAGTATTGTAGAGACGACGAAATCCGGTCGATATCGCCGGGAATTGAACCGACGAAGTAGTTCTGGGAGAGGTCGAGGAATTGGAGCTTGGAGCAGTTGTAGACAGACGTCGGAAACTCGCCGGGAATGTAATTCCAGGCGAGGTTGAGGACGGTGAGGTTCGGAAGGTCGCAAATGGTGGCCGGAATTTTCTCCTTGATATCTTTTTCTGAGAGGAAGAGACCGGTGACCTTGCCGGAGGTGCAGCTGACCTCCGGCCAATCGCACGGTGGTGATGAAGAGTTCCAGGACTGGATGGACGGTGGATCTCCCCATTGCTGTTTGAGTTTGAGTAGGATCGCCTGCTCGGAATCCGAGGATTGTGAAATTACGGTAAAGGGTAAGGAGATGAGGATGGAGAAGAAGAGTGGTAAGAGTATTTTGGCCATTTCATGTGGATCAGTTGGTTGCTCCGCCCTCTGTGTTTTTCTTTGTTTTTTTACCGGGAAAATATGGGCTGCTATTCAAACTTGGGCTGGTCAAGGAAGCCGCGGTATTATATGTGTTTGTGTTTATGAAAATGACTCCAGAGTTTAAATTAATTACATTATGCCACTGAAAGTGATTTTGGACAATCACGTATTAGTCAACTCAGAGTTTAATCTTGACACGGATCAGGCAGAGGTAAAAATCATTACTTAAAGGGAAAAAAATATGAGAAATGTTAATAAATAATCTTGCCGCGGTCCAGTACTATTCATTTAAGAGACATTTTTGTTTATTTTATGAGCGAAATGTCCTGAGTTTAGTTCACAGACTAATTATTATGCATTATTAATTGTAATTATATTAGTTGTTGATTCACTTGATTGTAGAAATGAAAAAGATTCTCGTAAACATCTTACCATTACAAATCGTACACGTTAAGAGAATGTCAATGAAATAGTTGATATTCTTTAGACCTTCATTACTTACGGGCGTGATAAGTTTATTATGTTAAAAACTTAACATTCTTAATTAGTAAATTATATTTCATCTTATTATAACGTAAAATTTGATTTTAAATAATACATCTTACGTTTTCTTATACTTATAAAATGAAAATTAAGCTGCAGTACACAATAAACTAATGAAATCGAATCCAGGGAAACAACACACCAATCTAGGGATGATTGTTTGTGTTTATCTAATTAGAATATCAGAACATAGTTTAATACTTGTAAGCATAATTTAATTAGAAGTCGTTGTAGGAATAGTTGGTGATCTATTACAGTATTACAAGTTGGTCGTATGTGCAGGGTAGGACCCTTATTCTAGAAGACGGACGTATATATATAACACAAACATTTTTTTATTTATTTTTTTTGAGAATATATATAACACAAATAAAGCAATTAAGGAAAGTGACTACTTTAATCACATGTCGTTAACTTGTTAGAATGAAAGTAGTACCCTATCAGACTCCGAGTGGCATATCCGTAAATTGGGAAACAAACATGGGCTTTCTCTTACCTTTTTCCGGCATATTATCCTTGGAGCTTTCAGTTAGATTCAACTAATGTCTGCATTTTAGAAGTCAAATAGTGTGCCATGAACGATGATAGTGGCTGGTGTTGGTGAGCGGAAATTTCATAGTTGGTTTTGTTTTTCTTTTCTTTTTATTAAATTCTAGTTAAAGTGGTTTTGGCCATTTGACTAATATATATATATATATATGTAATTCATATACGATATTAATAAATCGGTACATCAAGTAAATTTTCTCTATTTCATATTAAGAGAAACTGATTTTATATAGTAGTAGATTAGATCAACTTGGTTTGAAACTAGTCTATGACTATTCGAAACTAGTCTATTGCTATACAGATACGTTAATATATCATCGAACTTTTGGATGGGTAATTTAGAAGATATTCAAAGTATGGGAACGCTAGTCGATCTGGTCTAGTTTATAAAACTTGTAGTCAAAGAAAAAGACCTCATAAAGACAAACTTTTGAACGCACTCATTTTCCTCTAGTTTACTGGTTGAATGAGCTTAAAGACTAGTCACTTCTAACACGAGAGTCAGTGTGGAAAATCATGGACCAATCACTTCACGATTCAAAGATTGGAAAAGAAAACATAGATCTTTTTGACTCGTCCGTTACTTCTAGAAATGATAAAGTAAAATAATCATGTTTTTCTATGCCAGAATTCATGCATGTTCCTGCGCGCAAATGCATGAAATTAACTGACAATTAACTTGAGTTCCTTACAGGGGAGGTCTGTGTTATGTTCCTAGAGATTTTTGAGAACTCAAACTCCTTAATTTCTTGAAAAATACATCTATGAATCTTTAATTACCTAAAAGAGATGTCTCTATAATGATTAATGAATATGCTATTCTAAATACTTGAGAGCTTAGGGCTCTTTTCTAAAATTAAAGAAATATTTAAGATCGATTGATCTCCTCAGTTTTGTCTTTTAAAAGAAAAATTTATGAATCTGCCGTTATTATTAATATTGTTTGTAATGTAATTTCTAACAAACGTATAATTTGGGACTTCCTATCTATAGAAAGAAAACGGTAGCGGATCCTGACTCAGTTTTCTGCGTTTAGTCTAATACATACCCAGAAATCACGCTTAATTACTATGACATTAAAGGCCAAGAGATTCGTCCTTGAAAGAAACTTCAATGTAACTACTAATTACTAACCAAATGGTCGAATTACCAGAAAAATCCAAAGATGATGCATGCATATATGGGCCATATACCATCCTACGTCTAGAAGGAATGCGACACCAGAAACCAGCTGGTTGGTGAAGTAGGACAGGCCATGGGCATCATCATATACATATCTTCACTATTTTAGCTTAAATTATTTATCTACATCATCACTTTGAATTGCTTGCATGCTCTAGGTTCTAGGCTTCTAGCTAGCTATCCTGGTTTTGTCAATTTCAGTCTAGCTGCTTGGACTGGAGATATTAGTGGCCGGGTTTTGCATTTGTATTTTTGGGTATTGCTCCAATAGGCTTGATCACTATGCTAGTGAGGCCTCAGATAATATTGATAATGTTGGCAAAGGCATCCATTTTGTGCTCCAAAACAGTTCCAGATTCTTAAGTGGGTTTGCTCATGCATGGTTAGATTAATTATACAATATTATTTCTTAAATCTAGAAGTGGGAAGGTAAAATTGCATGATGGTTTGTTAAAGGTAATATGATGAATTTCTAAATGCATGGTAAGGTAGGTGATCATCTCTGTTCACCTATCATACTGATAATTTCATCGACAGTGACACAGAAGTATGATTCTATAATATCCCCAACTCCACTGAATACCCGAAGAACAGAGAATTAAAAAGGAGAGAAAAAACAGAACCCCATTTGTAGAAAGCATATGTGAATGTAAATAATGAAGGCTGCTGAGTTGAAAAGTCTCTTGGACCATCTGCATTCTGCATTCTACTTCAATCATGTATCAAGAAGAGGAAAAACGCACAATTAATAATCACCAAAAACATGCATCAGTTTCTAAAGCGAACAGTCTAAAATGGTGAGAGAGGGTTTAGAATAAGTTCAATCTATTCTAGTGAATTTATAATAGCAAGAAGACATCAAGCTACATATGTAACCATCAATTTAACTATACTCGATAGTCGATACTCCATTATGTTGCTACGACACAATAGTTCTCTTCTTGGCTGAATGAGTTCAAATTAAAATTTGACGATAATTGACATATCCGCTACACTAATAAATCATAGGGATAGGTTAATGTTTTCTTGTCATGAATCTGAACCAGATAAATGAAGTGTCCAGATTCAGACTCCAACAACATAATCATCATATTTTGTCAGATTATTTGGCAAGAGAACATATTCGTCTAAACATATACTAATTTTGCGATCACTCTTTAACTTGGAAGAGCTTGTACGCACCGAGACCCTTATGCAGACCATAAATGGAACCAGATGCCGCAGCCAAGGAAAGAAGCAAGCACAAAAAGCTCAGGAGTTGGAGCCCGAACCAGCGAAGGGTTTGTTTCTGAATCTTGTTTTGCACAATGTGCATCTCTATTGGGACATAAACTATAAGAGGCCAGTACCCGATAGCTCCGAGAAGCGCCAGCATATCTGTGAAGAATGGCATTGCCATGGCAATGAAAGTCGCCAACACCACAAAGGTTGTTCTCCATGTCAGCCTAAACATGTTTATATCGAACTTCATGTACCCTAGTCTGACTTGGTTCTCTTTGTTAATGAAATTGGACTTTGGCCACCTTCTACTCGCCAACAGTTCAACAATGGCAAACACTGGTTGGCATAGTACCTGCTCAGAAATAACGATACACATCACTAGATGTCATACATAATGTAGGGTAATGGTTTTTTTTTTTTTTTTTTCCGAATATCTATTTAACATGTTATATTGTCAGATTATTAATATCCATGCACATATTCAATAGTCAGCTAATAAGTATATTATCGTAACAAAATAATTTTGGGTAAAGTACAAGATGCACGCACCTGAAATGCACCAACTATGTGCAACACAATACAAAAATTAGCCAAATCAAGAAGCCAGAATGCCCAGGGCATCTCATCTCCAAAACCAGCAAGCAGGTTTTCCGGTGTCTTGTTGCCGAATGCAGCATAACCCAAGCTAGCACACATCATGAAGAATATTGTCATAGTCGAACCCCCTATCACAACAGCCCTCTTCATCACTTTGTTTTCTGGTGGCGATGACTTCAGCGTGTCCTGAAAATCACAGGAAATGCAATGTCAAAGACGAGGGGTTTTTCCCAAGCTAAGGAGGAAAACCGCAAAAAGGGTGTAGTTGATATGGCTTACTTGGATCTCAAACAGGACAAGAGCATACGAGCAAGCAAATGCAATATCTCCCATTGCTATAAGCATCATCCAAATTTTTTCCGATGACGACTGATCCGCCCCTGCAAGAAAGGTTGTTCCTCCGTCCCCTGTTCAAAATAAACTTTTCATTTTTAGATGCTACTCGTCATTTTGTGGGCTCATGTTATTCTTGTAGGGGCAATTCAAGCCAAATCTACCAATGACCCAAAGCCCACTTAAAAATATGGATGAGAACTTGCCTGATATGATCTTAGCAAGAGAAAGTCCAATTCCAATAGTTGCATAGACAAATGACATGATAGCTGCAAGCTTAGAGAGCCAAGTCAATTTGTGAAAGTTTTGGAGTTGTGATAAGAGAATTTCAACAAGCCCAAATCCAACCATGTGTGGAATGTAGGAAAACACGCATGGAGAATCTTCACCATTTTTGCGATGACAATTGGACTTCTGTATAGCCCTGAATTGAATAGCCATCAATTTCCAGTACAAGTAGGATTAGAACTGGGAATGGTTACTAGCTAGTGTTGATTATCAATTAACACTTACACCAAGCTATTTGCAGTGGTTATAGTGAAGCCAACTCCAATGGCACCAAGGTCTAAATATAAAATCCATCCACAAATCATGTGCATTGTTCCACCTAGACATTAGGAAGTTGAACCAAATATCAAATCAAGAATTTCTGATCCATTAAATACACTTCAATAGTATACTATAAAACAATCACGAGACTTATAACTAAATGGCCGAACTTACAACTATAAATTAATTAGTGAAAATAAATTCCTCATGTGATGAACTTACCTAAATAGACTTTGACAGTCTCCATATAAGAGCAGTTTCTCTTGCCCGAAACTGGGTCTGGATATCTGTAACAATCTGCTAAGAGAATGGAAGCGTAGCCAGCAGTGAAGGTGCAGAACAAGAGGATGAAAACCCCGGCAAGCCATCCGAGTTGGGCCATTGCCCAGGCTAGAGATAGCACCCCTGCACCTATTGATGTTGTGATTATATGGGCACTGGCAGTCCATACTGTTCCTGCATCACACAAATTAAAGCAATTGATTACTAGGTCAGTAGTGATGTCGTATTATTTAAAAATCAAATTTAATCAAGTCCGATACGTACACTTTTGTTAAGTTTAAGTTTAGTTACATTTCCAATTGAGTGTTTCTATTGAGACTTCCAAATATACTTGATCTCAGTCTATTATGAATTATTAAATTACATGGCATATTTAACCTACTATAAAATGACTATTAAGGACAATAATTATACCAAAAAAAATATATATTTATTTCATGTAGACTTTCCAATTCAATAATATTAGATTGTATTTTTTTATTATTTTCCTTATCTATTTTCATTTCCAATTTCACTACATACTCATTATAGCATTCATATATATTTAATAAGAATTAATTAAAAATATGATTAAGATCATGTGACATAAAAATGTATGATATATATGTTGAACACATATTGGTGAGAGAAAACAAAATAAATCGTATTATGATTTATGACCTAAATCTACGTCTACCCATTATATTTTTGCAACAAAGGAGAAAAAAAGGGGTGAGTAGTTAAAGAAAAACTAAAAAAATATTTAAATAATTAATCACGAGTATAGAGAAAAAAAATAAAAAAATGATTTCTTCATTTTTTTTTTTGCACAGCTAAAATAAAAAGCCACAGATAGTTCATGTTATTTTCTTTTGATTAGAAATTAATTTTCGAAACTCAATACCTTGTGTTTGATTTTTTTTTTGATTGAAAAAGAGATTTATGCATGTTGTTTGATTAAGAAAATGTGTATATAGTTAAGATTTATAGAGTAATTAAATCATTGAAATAACTCAGTTTTTATTTTAAAGATAATAATTTGATTGCAAATTATATGGTTATTTGAGGAATTTTAGTGAGTAAATTTAGTATTTAAAAATTGAATAAATGTGTAAAAGGCATAGAGGTCAAGTGAGTAAATTTAGATATTTCAATAGAAAAACTCTTTTCAATTTCAAAATTAATTGGTGAGATTTACACCCATAATCTTCAACTTTTTTTTCCCTTAATTTTCACTTAACTAGTACAGAAACTTTGATAGTAGGTGAGCTTAATTTAGTGCATAGCGGTGATAGCGCAATCTGCTTGCATTAATACCTGTATCTAAAAGGAGGATTTGTTCCATTAATTTATTAATGATAATATTCCAAGTAAAAAAAAAGGAGAACAAGAAGAAGAAGAAAACCAAACAAACCAGTGCACTAAATTCATGAATATATGCATCATGCCATATGATCAAACTCATCAAAGTATCATGTGCCCTTAAGCCTTCAATGAAGATAATTATAGGCAGTTATTTTTTCTTTCTTCTCTTTTCTGCTGGTGCGTATGAAATTATTTAGTCTACATTGTTGCATCCTAGCTTATAGATCTCTAGCTAAAGTTGTATTTTTGAAATTCAGACCCCAAAAGGAAAGGATTTGCTGGATAAATTGATTTGATAGTCTTTCATAGCCAAAAGAAGGGAAAGCAGTCTCCCTTTCTGAAATTCAATACTCATCACAAATCTAAAAAGAATCAGAAAAATTGCTAATAGAGACGAACAAGACGTAGAGAGATCGAATACCAGTTCTTTTGAGTTTGCCGTCATCATCCACCAGCAGCTCTTCTCCAGCTTCCACGTTTTTCGCAGGATTGTTCAAACCAGATTCAGATAAGTCATGTTGAAATTCAGCCTTAAGCTCACTCCACGCCATCACAATTCTAGCTCTGCATGTAATTCGGAGTACTCAGACAACAAGAAAATGAGGAAGAACACAATATATATAAGAAGATAGTAATTACCTAAAGAATCTTTTCGGGGTGTGTAAGTTTGAAACGACTCAAATGCCTACTATAATTCTGCATGACCTCTTTAATTTCTGTCAGATATATATTTAAAATCTAGCTGGACAACCTACTCCCATAGACTGTACTGGTTATATTTGGTATTCTTCCGAGGACAACAGCAAACTCCATTAATTTATATGAAACGTCAACCGGTGTAGCAATTAATTTCCTTAATTATATTTTCATTATCGAAGTTGCATCACATTCGAATTGGCCATTTGTAACTGACAACAAGCTAGGCCTAATTTCAGCATGCATGATAATGGTAATAGGGTGGCCAAATGGAGGAGGTAATTAACAGTTGCGTCCAACTTTGTCAACATACGTGTAGTATGTAAACGGAGAGAAAGTCAGGAGCAAAAGTCCCTGTCCGGCGGTGTGCCATTTCGCCGTCGTCGGACGGGCCTTGTCGGTCCTCTGTGGGTCTGAAGTGAGCCGATTCCTCGATCAATATGGCTGTATCGGGGAGTTTTTCGGTGGCGGTTTGGAGGGTGAGGAAAGGGGATTTTGCGGTTACTGTTGGGCGTGGGCGTTGGTCTGTTCATCGCTGGCCTTGGCGGCGCGAATCCGGAATGCTCTAATCTGGGTCGGATCCGGAAACGGTGTTGTTTGGTAAAGGCAGCGCAGATCCTTGGCGTGACGGGTGGTGTTCCGTCGACGGCGGCCGGCGTTGGATTGAGCCAAGCTTGGCTTGGCTGGTAGTTAGCGTTCACCTTGCTTCCTATGTGGAGGCTTGGGCTTGGGCTTGGGCTCTTCTTTTGGACGCGGCCTGGGCTGGATTTGTTTTCTGACCCGAAAAGATAAAATTCTTAAAATTGTTCCTGAAATTAAGTTGACCCTTGAAAAAATAGTGCCACATCGGTCCACTAAATCTCAATAGTGTCAATTTTACAAATTGACCTGAAAATTCATCATATTTACCAAAACACCACTGCCATAACCCAGTCTCTTGTCTCATCTCTCATCTTCATCTTCCTCTTCGCCAATTACTGGAATTACGGGTACCAGCGGGGAACGTTCCAGCTACGAAATCGTACGGACGGAGATGAGAGGGAGTCGAGGACATCTGAGGGTCGAGAAATGGGTGTGTTACTCGGAGCTGGTGAAGGAGGAGCTCGGCGAGCGAGTGTTGCAGCGTTGACCATGATCGGAAAAGTCATCAGGATAACGGTTGGCGTTGAAGCTTGACTATGAGGAGGTCTTGAATTCTTGGTCCGATAAGGCTCGCTTTACATTAGAACCGATGACGGCGACGTGCCATCGGCCACGAAAAACCGCCAACGTACTGGTCATCTTTAATTGGGTATTGCAAGTACAAAAAAAAGGAAGGAGATCGAAGTCCAGGAAAAAAGTGAGGGTTCTATCTCACTTAGCAGTCACTCTTAATGGGAAGAAGCAATAACTACTAATATTAGCTATGTCTATCTCATTCTCTTCCGCAAGCTTCTAGCACGAACGTACGTTGATCTTGTGCCAATCTCTTATGATATATACATGAGGGACGTAGATATAAAAACATATATAGCCACACTACCAAGTATGTATGCAATACATATGCTCCTGAGGCTTACAGGTAACCGTCTTAAAAAAAAAAAAAAAAAAAAAATGTTTACCCCAGTTTTCGACTAAGACTTTACACTTTCTTAACCACATGCTTAATTCGGACAGGAAAATATTTTAAGAAAGTTTGAACAAGCAGCCTTCTCATATGAATTGAGCTGTACATAACATTAATTAATTCGAGCCATACTCCGACTGTTAGCACTTGATGCATCTCTTCAGCTTGATGTTATCGCGTCTACACTACAGGTATGCTGAGAAAGGAGATACAAGTAGCACCTGATGCACTTGCAGCTTGAGCTTGTCCTGTCTACGCTCGGAATTGAACTGGGGAGGAAAATCTGGGAAAAATGGACTTACTAATACAACTGCGCACCCCTACTAATGTTTGCCTAGTCATTTCTAACTGTTGTGCAATTTCTGCCTTCCTATCTATAAAAAGAAAAAGATAGTTGGATCCCGGCACAATTCCATGCATTTAGTCTACTACATACCCATAAATGACGCTTATAATTACTAGGACAAAAAAGGCCCATAGACTCGTCTTTGAAAGAAACATCAATGTACGTAACTACTAAGTACTAACCAAACGGTGGAACTACCAGCAAAATCCAAAGATGATGATGCATGCATATACAGGCCATCATCGTCGAGTACCTAGAAGGAATGCGACACCGACACCAGAAACCTGGTTGGTGAAATAGGACAGACAATGAATCATAGGCATCATCATATGCATGTTTTCTTCTATTTTAGCTTCAATTATTTATCTACATCATCACTTCGAATTGTTGCTCTAGGTTCTAGCTAGCTAATAACCTGGTTTTGTCAAGTCATGAATTTCAGTCTAGCTTGGACTGGAGATATATATTAGTGGGTTTTGCATTTTTATTTTTGGGTATTGCTCCAATAGGCTTGATAATATAGGCGAAGCCGTCCATTTGGTGTTAGATCAAAAGTGGACTCATCACAAGTTATCCTAGAGTAACTAGGAAACCATCAAAGCATTAAATCGAATACAACATGGATCAGGAAAAGAATCAACCTAGATATCTAATGTGATAGTGTATTTAACATTGGATTAGGAATCCATTATTTGGACTACAAGAAAGTCCTAAACTGTGGTGCATTAGGAATCTGAGATACAAGTCTTGTTCCATAAGGAAAACATTTATGGGAGGATTCCTAGGACTTGAACTCGTATAAATAAGAGGTTAGGGTCCCTGTTATCACCACTGTAATACAAGCATTGTGTTCTGCCCATTCAGAAGCTAAAGTTGGTGAATAGCAGAAGACTTCAACCTCACCTTCATTCTTGTTTTTTGCAGCTGCAGCAATGGCTTCTACCTTGGACATCAATGGTATGTGTTTTGATCTTTTGATACTTAAGAAGAACATGATTTGTGTGAGCTTGTTTTGTAATTTAGTTTTACAATTGGTATCAAAGCATAGGCTCACAATTTGTTCTTCAAAATATTTTGAAACAAAATCGTTTTAGGTTTTCAAACAAAAAAAAAAAAAGAAAATATTTTGCTTTGCAATAAAACGGCCACGTTTTGGCCATCTTCAGAAAATCTTCTTGGCCCAAGTAGCAGCACATGCTGATCCGAGGCCCAGACCCGGCCCCAAAAACCTTCTTCCGAAACTAAAGAAAGTGACCGTTGTTATAACGGTCACATAAAGCGGGGATTGGTTCTGGGTATTCAGAATCGGAGACGCACAAGATGAATTCATCTTGTAGGGATTCAAGACCCCTGTGTTGCCCGATTACGATGCCAACAAGGATATTTGCTGCTTTCTGTTTCTGAATTCATGCTTCCGCGAAAAATTTTGCAGCAAAATTAGGGAAATTGCAAAGATCAGGTTTTTACAGAAAATTCAGTTTCGATTCAATTTTGTTTTGTTGATTGATGAGCACAAGAACCCTAGTAGCATTCCCGGCGTGCGCATAGGCTAGAGTAGATGGTGACCGGATGAAATTTAAATTTCTTGGTTGTTTTTGTGTTCCTGTGAAATCGACATTGTGCTTGCATATCTGTGTTGTTGTGTTTGTGTTTTGATATGCATGTTTAAAGTAAATTCTTGAGTTTTGTATCTGTGAATCATGGTATGACAATGCATGCAGAAAACTCCCGAAATTTTAGGCATTGTTAAAAATTGACAGGTACAAAGAGCTTAGTTTCTTATAAGGATTATTAATCCGGATAGAAAATCAAGTTTTCAAGCTAAATGTGGTTTGTGTTTTCTGTAGTTTTAAGTGAACATATTGCACAAAGCATTCTTCATTAATTCTTGCAGAAAGCCTTAAGTTAACAAACCAGGAAATTGTATCTTGTATTTTAAAGTCATACATATAATTTTGCTTCCAAAGAAGTAGTACAGTATGATTTTAGGATGCAGATAGCAATATGCACATATATTCTTTCCAAATATGGATACTTTGAATTCAAATTTCTGTCTAAAGATGTGATTTGTGTTCTTTGGATAACTTGGATTGAATAAGTGTGGCGTATTGATTTGGAACCTTCAGAATATCATGTTTTCTGCTCAAAAGTGTTGCATGCTATTAATTTTGGTTAAAAGGGCTATTGGTTGAAATATGACATTGCTTGTGTTTTTTGTTTTCTGTTTGCATTGTTTTGTTTTTGTTATTGCTTAAAGTTACAGAAAACATAAAACATAAAATTTTAAGAACTTTACAGATGGAAAAACTCACAAAACTTTATTTTGTTTTTGCTCTTTAGGAATCCCTACTGTAACCTTGAACACCATTCAGCTCTTAACTGGATATAATTACAAGAAGTGGAGAAATCAAGTGGACTTTTACCTAGCCATGAACCAGAACATGGATCTTTGCTTAACTGAGGAAGAACCTGAGATGCTTACTAGTGAAAGCTCAGATGAAGAAAAGAAACATTATAAGGAGTGGCATAAGGCTAATAAGATGGCAAAGAATGTGATTAGGACTACCATGTCAGATACAGTTAGAGGTAGTATAGAAGAACCTGACCTAGCCATGGATTTTCTGTATGCCATTCATGACATGTATAGGGAGAGTGACAAAGCTGAGGCAGCTAGGCTGGCAAAAGAGTTTAATGACCTTAAGTACACTGGAACAGGAAAAATGAGAGAGCACATCATGAAGCTTATTGAGATTAATGCTCAGCTAAGGGACCTCAACATGGGGGTCACTGATGATTATGTAGTGCACACTGCACTGCATTCCTTGCCCAATAGTTTTAGCCAGCTCAGGACTAGCTACAATGCTCAGAAGGAAAAATGGAGTCTTAAGGAGCTGATTGCCATCTGTGTAGATAAGGAAGACATGATTAGGAAGGAGAAAGAACCTAGTACCTCAGTGAACCTTGTTGAAAAGCCTAAGAAGAAATACCATAACCAGTCAAAGCTCAAGCCTGCCAAAACTATCTACAAAGGGTCAACCTCGGGAGCAGCTAAAGCCAACAAACCATTTAGGTTCAAGTGCTATTTCTGTAAGAAAGTAGGGCACATGAAGAAAGACTGCACAGGCTTTAAGAATTGGTTGATCAAAAAGGGTAATTTTTCTAACTCACTGTTTTCTTTAGAAATTAATTTAGTTAATGTTGAACCAAAAACTTGGTGGATTGATTCAGGAAGCCCCTTACATATTACTAATTCTCTGCAGGGATTCATAAGGAAGACAGTCCCAAGAAGTGATGAAGTGAACCTGTGTGTAGGAAATGGCATGAGAGTGGCAGTCAAAGCTATTGGAACCTTAAAATTAGATCTTGGTTTAGGAAAGTTGTTAGTCTTGGATAATGTTTATTATGTACCTTCCATGAGAAGGAATTTGATTTCAGTTTCTCTTTTGGTTAAATCCGGATGTAGACTTCTTATCGACAATAATGGAATTATTATTTCTAAAGATTCAGTTCAAATTGGTTCTGGTGTTATATTGAATGATTACCTGCAGTTAAATTGTTCACACAGTCAACAAGAAATTTCTCTTGTTGAAAATAATAACACATCAAGTAACACTTTAACTGGTGTTAAAAGAACTAAATGCAATGAAAAGTCTGCATTTTTGTGGCATAGAAGACTCGGCCATATATCAAAAGAGAGATTGAAAATTTTGGTTAAAAACAATATCTTGAATGAACTTGACTTTTCTGATTTACAAGACTGTGTTGAATGTTTTAAGGGAAAGATAACTAACTTAAGGAAAAAGACTGCATACAGAAGCCAAGCACTTTTAGAGCTCATACATACTGACATTTGTGGTCCATTAAGAACTCAAACAATCTGTGGAAATGTGTATTTCATAACCTTCATCGATGACTTTTCTAGATATTGTTATGTTTATCTACTTTCAGAAAAATCTCAAGCACTTAAAGCTTTTCAGATATTTAAGGCTGAAGTAGAAAAACAACTAGAAAAGAAAATCAAAACTGTTAGATCAGATAGAGGTGGTGAATTTTATGGAAAATACACAGAGAGTGGACAACAAAAGGGTCCTTTTGCCTTGTTTCTGCAAGAACAAGGCATTAAAGCTCAATATACCACACCATATAATCCTCAGCAAAATGGTGTGGCTGAGAGAAAGAATAGGACACTTTTGAATATGGTCAGGAGCATGATGTGCACAACAGGTCTACCTAGGTTTTTATGGGGAGAAGCTTTAAGGACTGCAAACTATGTTTGCAATAGAACACCTAGTAAAGCTATAGAGAAAACTGCTTTTGAGTTATGGTGTGGCAGAAAGCCTAGCCTCCACCATTGTCATGTGTGGGGATGCCCTGCAGAAGCTAGAATCTACAATCCCAACATTAACAAGCTTGATCCTAAAACTGTAAGTTGCAATTTTATAGGTTATCCTGAAAAATCTAAAGGGTATAGGCTTTATGCAGCTCATCACTCACCAAGAATTTTTGAAACACATCAAGTCAAATTCTTGGACGAGAAAATTCACAATACAAGTCTTGAGGATTTATCTTCAGAATTTGAAGAAATTGTGGATAATGAGCATACTGAAAGTATATTGCCTATAGTTCATGATTCACAAGCAGCCATTAGTGTTCCAGAAACTCAAAATGCACAAGATCAACTTGTTGATCAAGAAATGCATTTTGCAGATGATCAAGCTAATCTTGAGCCCTTACCTGATCAACCACAGCCTGTAGAACCTCAAAATCAGCCTGCAGAACCACACCAAAATCAAAATCCCCAATTAAGAAGGTCTAATAGAGCAAGGAAACCAACTTATGGGGGGGGGGGGGAAGATTCAGACTACATTGTTTATTTGCAAGAACATGAAGTTGAAATTGATCTTGCAGATGACAATGATCCAGTTACTTTCAATCAAGCTATTGAAAGCAGTCAATCAAGTGAGTGGAAACAAGCTATGGAAGCTGAGATTGACTCCATGAACCACAATGCAGTTTGGGATTTAGTGAAACCTGACCCCAAACAAAAGGCTATAGGCTGCAAGTGGGTATTTAAAACTAAGAGAGATGCAAATGGGAAAATTGAGAGACATAAAGCTAGGTTAGTTGCCAAGGGTTTCACACAGAAGGAGGGTATTGATTTCACTGAAACTTTTTCCCCAGTTTCAACCAAAGACTCTTTTAGGATCATTATGGCACTTGTAGCTCAGTTTGATATGGAACTACACCAGATGGATGTCAAGACAGCATTCTTGAATGGAGAACTCGATGAGGTCATTTACATGAAGCAGCCTGAAGGGTTTATAGAACCAGGAACAGAAGATTTTGTCTGCAAGTTAAGAAAATCCATTTATGGTTTAAAACAGGCCTCTAGACAGTGGTATAAAAATTTTGACTCTGTGATTTCTTCCTTTGGATTCACTGAGAATTTAGTGGATGAGTGTGTTTATCTCAAAACATCTGGAAACCAATTTATATTTCTGGTACTTTATGTTGATGACATTTTGTTGGCCAGTAGCAACTTAAAGCTACTTAAAGAAACCAAAGCCTTTCTGTCAAAGAATTTTGACATGAAAGATTTAGGTGAGGCATCATATGTACTAGGAATAGAAATTATAAGAGACAGGGCACAAGGTTTGCTAGGTTTATCCTAGCAAAACTATATTGCTAAAATTCTGAAAAGATTTGGCATGGAGACTTGTGCATCAGGGGAGGTTCCAATGTCTAAAGGAGATAAGCTCACTAAGAAACAAAGTCCAAAGAATGAAGTAGGAAAGGTGGATATGGAATCCAAGCCTTATGCAAGGCTTGTTGGAAGCCTCATGTATGCTCAGGTCTGCACTAGACCTGATTTGTCTTTTGCAGTTGGTATTCTTTCCAGGTTTCAGTCTAATCCAGGTCATGAGCACTGGGTAGCTGGAAAGAAAGTACTCAGGTACTTGCAGAGGACTAGAAACCACATGCTTGTGTATAGACAAGTGGAAAAATTGGAACTTGTAGGATATACAGACTCAGATTTTGCAGGAAATTATCCTGATTCCAAGAAATCGACTTGTGGATATGTTTTTATGCTTGCAGGAGGGGCTGTTGCTTGGAAAACTATGAAACAAACCTTAGTGACAACATCTACAATGCAGGCAGAATTTATTGCAGTATATGAAGGAATGTGTGAAGGGCTATGGATTAGAAATTTCTTGATGCAGACTAGGATTTTAAATCATATAGTTTCTGATACTCTTGTAATTTATTGTGACAATGAGGCAGCTGTGTTCTTCAGTAAAAACAGTAAAAGGTCAAGTAACTCAAAGCATATTGACCTCAAGTATTACAGTGTGAGGGAGAGAGTCAAGCATGGTGAAATTTCAGTATTAAGTATAAGCACAGACTTTCAGCTTGCAGATCCCTTCACTAAGGCATTGTCAGTTGCTGCCTTCAAGAAACATATTGAGAACATTGGTGTTTTATCAAGTTTAGGTTCTTAAGTTCAGTGGGAGCCTAATCTAGTTAAGAGCAAATAATTATAAGTTTTGTAATTTTCTGAGTTCTATGTATTTTGATAGTTGTGAATTCAGTTCAGTTATTATCACAACTTTATGTATTATAGAACTTTTGATTATCAATAAAAATTCTCGAGGTATTTCATTCAAGTTGTGTTACTGCAATTTTATTAAAATTTTCTGCAACTTTTATTTGTGCTCTTGGTTTACCTAAATGTCAGATGGTCTTGTAACTTCAGTGAACATGTTCCTTCAGTTTAAAGTACAAGCATTAAAGATCATCAGTGTTTTCAGTTATGCTTGAGTTTCATTTTGAAACATTCAGTTGGACCATTTAGGTATATGATCTTCTGGTAATACACGATGTTCATATACTGCATCATTTTGTTTGAAATAGCATATGTGGAATACAGGAGCTTGTGTTAGTGGTCTGGAAGTGCTGCATTTTTGTTAAAGTGTATGCTTTTCCTTGCTCTGCATAAGCTACTGTGTTTTGACCATGTTGAATGGATTTTGAGACTTTTCCTTATTCTGGTGCACACTTCAGTTGGTTGTAAACGAGTTGATGTTATTCAGTTTTGGTTGTCCTTGATAACCAGTGATAGTCCAAGTGGGAGATTGTTAGATCAAAAGTGGACTCATCACAAGTTATCCTAGAGTAACTAGGAAACCATCAAAGCATTAAATCGAATACAACATGGATCAGGAAAAGAATCAACCTAGATATCTAATGTGATAGTGTATTTAACATTGGATTAGGAATCCATTATTTGGACTACAAGAAAGTCCTAAACTGTGGTGCATTAGGAATCTGAGATACAAGTCTTGTTCCATAAGGAAAACCTTTATGGGAGGATTCCTAGGACTTGAACTCGTATAAATAAGAGGTTAGGGTCCCTGTTATCACCACTGTAATACAAGCATTGTGTTCTGCCCATTCAGAAGCTAAAGTTGGTGAATAGCAGAAGACTTCAACCTCACCTTCATTCTTGTTTTTTGCAGCTGCAGCAATGGCTTCTACCTTGGACATCAATGGTATGTGTTTTGATCTTTTGATACTTAAGAAGAACATGATTTGTGTGAGCTTGTTTTGTAATTTAGTTTTACATTTGGTGCTCCAACACAATTCTAGATTGTGAAGTGGCGGGTTTGCACATGTTTAGATTGATTATACAATATTAGTTCTTAAATCAAGAAGCGGGAAGGTAAAATCACATTATGGTAGGTGATCTGTTCATCTATCATACTGAGAGTTTCTTCAACAGTGAGACAAAAGTATGAATCTACAATATCTCCAACTCCACTGAATACTTTGGAGAACAAAGAACGAAAATGGAGAGAAAAAGCAGAACCCGATTAGCAGAAAGCATATGTGTGAATGTAAATAATGAAGGCTGCTGAGTCGTTGAAAAGTCTCTTGGACCATTTGCATTCTGCAGTCTACTTCAATCATGTATCAAGAAGCGGAAAAACGCACAATAATCACTACCAACATGCATCAGGCCGGTTCTAAAGCGATTAGTCTAAAATGGTGAGAGAGGGTGTGAAATTGAGTGACAATTAGATTATTCTTTCTTGACTATATATACTCGATACTCCATTATGTTGGTACAACACAATAGTTCTCTCTTGTACCGAATAAGTTCAAAATGAAAAGTTGACGATAATTGATATTTCCCCTTCACTAATATATCATAGGGATAGGTTAATTCTCTTGTCATGAATCTGAACCAGATTAATGAATTGTCCAGATTCAGACTCCAACGTACAACATAAGCATTATATGTTGTTAGATTATTTGGCAAGAGAACATTTCCGTATAAACATATACTAATTTTGCGATCACTCTTTAACTTGGAAGAGCTTGTACGCACCGAGACCCTTATGCAGACCATAAATGGAACCAGATGCCGCGGCCAAGGAAAGAAGCAAGCACAAAAAGCTCAGGAGTTGGAGCCCGAACCAGCGAAGGGTTTGTTTCTGAATCTTGTTTTGCACAATGTGCATCTCTATTGGGACATAAACTATAAGAGGCCAGTACCCGATAGCTCCGAGAAGCGCCAGCATATCTGTGAAGAATGGCATTGCCATGGCAATGACAGTCACCAACACCACAAAGGATGTTCTCCATATCAGCCTAAATATGTTTATATTGAACTTCATCTTCCCTAGTTTGACCGGGTTCTCTTTGGTAATGAATTTGGACTTTGGCCAGCTTCTTCTAGCCAACAGTTCGACAATGCGAAACACTGGTTGGCACAATACCTGCTCAGAAATAACAATATACATCATAAGATGTCATACATAATGTAGGGTAATGGTTTCTTGCCGAATATCTATCTAACATGTTATATTTCAGGCTATTAATGTTGACACTTGACGCTCACACATTGAAAGAGCATATTATCCTAATTACAATTACTACAATTCACGCACCTGAAATGCACCAGCTATGTGCACCACAATGCAAAAATTAGCCAAATCCAGGAGCCAGAATGCCCGGGGCATCTCATCTCCAAAACCAGCAAGCAGGTTTTCGGGTGTCATGTTGCCAAACGCGGCATAACCCAAGCTACCACACATCATGAAGAGTAATGCCATAGTCAAACCCCCTATAACGACAGCCCTCTTCATCACTTTGTTCTCTGGTGGCGATGACTTCAGTGTATCCTGAAAATCACAGGAAATGCAATGTCAAAGACGAGGGGTTTTTCCCAAGCTAAATAGGAAAACCGCAAAAAGGGTGTGGTTGATATGGCTTACTTGGATATCAAACAGGATAAGAGCATACGAGCAAGCAAATGCAATATCTCCGGCTGCTATAAACATTTTCCAAATTTTTTCCGATGACGACTGGTCCGCCCCTGCAAGAAATGTTGTTCCTCCATCCCCTGTTCAAAATAAACTCCTCAATTACTCTTTCATTTTGAGGAGTTGGGCTTTACATATTGTGGGCTGATGTTAAAAATATGGATAAGAACTTACCTGATATGATCTTAGCTAGAGAAAGTCCAATTCCAATAGTTGCATAGACAAAAGACATCATGGCTGCAAGCTTAGAGAGCCAAGTCAATTTGTGAAAGTTTTGGAGTTGTGATAAGAGAATTTCAACAAGCCCAAATCCAACCATATGTGGAATGTTGGAAAACATGCATGGAGACTCTTCACCATTTTTGCGATGACAACTCGACTTCTGTATAGCCCTGAATTGAATAGCCATCAATTTCGAGTACATAAAGGATTAGAATGGCTATGTTGATTATCAATAAAAACTTACACCAAGCTTTTTGCAGTGGTTATAGTGAAGCCAACTCCAATGGTAGCAAGGTTTAAATATAACATCCATCCACAAATCTTGTGCTTTGTTCCACCTAGATCGACATTAGGAAGTTGGACCAAACTTTTATCAAATCAAGAATTTCCGATCCATTAAACTAACTTCAATACTACACTATAAAAACTAAAAAAGAGACTTATAACTAAAAGTCTAAAATGGACAAGAGCCGAACTTACAACTAAAAATTAATTAGTCATAACATATTTCGCTTACGTGATGGATTTACCTAAATAGACTTTGACAGCCTCCATATAGGAGTAGTTTCTCTTGCCCGACACTGGGTCCGGAAATCTGTAACAATCTGCTAAGAGAGTGGCAGCGTAGCCAGCAGCGAAGGTGCAGAACAAGAGAATGAAAATGCCGGCGAGCCATCCGAGTTGGGCCATTGCCCAGGCTAGAGATAGCACTCCAGCTCCTATTGATGCTGTGATTATATGGGCACAGGCAGTCCATACTGTTCCTGCATGATCACACAAATTAAAGCAATTGATTACTAGTTGAGTCGTGATGTCGTATTGTTTGATAATCAAATTTAATCAAGTCCGATACGCACACTTTTGTTAACTTTAAGTTTAGTTACATTTCCAGTTTTGAAACTAATTGGTGAGATTTACACCCATAATCTTCAATTTTCTTCTTGTTTTCTTAATTTTCACTTAACTAGTACAGAAACTTTGATAGTAGGTGAGCTTTAATGCATAGCGCTATCTGCTTGCATTAATACCTGTATCTGTTTTTTTTTTTTTTTGGCATAGCATTAATACCTGTATCTAAACGGAGGATTTGTTCCATCAATTTATTAATGACAATATTCCAAGCGGGAAAAAAAATAAAAAAAAAAAGAAGAAGAAGAAAACCAAACATACAAACCACTGAAACAGTGCACTGAATTCATATATGCGTCATGCATGTATGCATGTATGATTAAGTATCATGTGCCCTTAAGCCTTCAATGAAGATAATTATAGGCTCGAGATTAGCTAGTTATTTTTTCTTATTTCTTCTCTTTTCTATTCTCTACATTGTTGCATCCTAGCTTATGGATGTCAAGCTAAAGCTGTTGTTTGTAATTCTGACCCCAAAAAGAATGGATGTGCTAGCTACATGTTAAATTAATTTGATAGTATTTCACTGTCCTTCTCAGCTAGCTAAAAGAAGGGAAGGTAGTCTCCCTCTCTGAAAATCGATACTCATCAGAATGGTAAAAAGAAGCAGAAAAATTGCTAATAGAGACGAAAAGACGTAGAGAGAATACCAGTCCTTTTGAGTTTGCCATCATCATCCACCTGTAGTTCTTCTCCAGCTTCCCCGTACTTTGCCGGATTGTTCAAGCCAGATTCAGATAAGTCGTGTTGAAATTCAGCTTCAACCTCACTCAACGCCATTACAACTAGTTTTGCATGTAATTCGGTGTACTCGGAATCACAGAGATTACTAGAAAATGATGAAGAACACAGTATATAAGAAGATAGTAGTTCCCTAGAGAATCTTTTCGAGGTGTGAAAGTTCGAAACGAGTCAAATTAATGCCTATTAAATCTGCATGACCTCTTTAATTTCTGTCAGATAATTAAAATCTGGACAACCTACTCCCATAGATAGATAGATAGATAGATAGATAGAGATATCCTGCTGGTTATATTTGGTATTCTCCAAGGACAACAGCAAACTCTATTATATATTTATATGAAACGACGAGTGCATAGTAATTAATCTCCTTATGTTTTCTTTAGCGAAGTTGCATCACGCCTAACTTTAGCATGCATGACAAGATAGGGTGGCCAGATAAGGGAGGTTAACAGTTGCGTCCAACCTTGTCAAAGATACGTGTATGTAAAGTAAGAGAAAAGCCATCCTCTCACAATTTTGCCATATATACACTGCAGTTTTGCTAGCTTTAGGGACCACGTTACTTAATTTGTGTGTGAAAAGGTTTATGAGTCTATGTATTGATTTTCATGAGATAATGTAGCTCTATTTATGGGCACCTATCCAACAAGAACTCTCAAGGGAGAGAGAGTTACGATACAAATGTTTGGATTTTCTTTCCTTGCTACCACCCTAGATGATCGTACGTATGTGTTCCTCAATCGTCTAACGAGAGATCAATTACAATACACACAATCTTTTATTTTTCTTTTCTATCACTATAGATATTGTAGTAGAATTATATACACACACACACACACGACTATGTCCCTCACCACACAATTGCGTAATAACTGTTATTCTTCAAGGCTTTTGCATGTCCTACGGATGCATTTGGATGGTCTGTGCATATATTTCTTAACTTGTTAATTCTATTGTAATAACATATTTTACCGGACATGAAAATTAACTTCTACAAGACTATGAGTCCATATACCATGCATTTGGCGCGGCTGTGGCTATGTTTATGGTGTTTTTTTTTTTTTTTTAACAAATAAATCAAATACATTATGATTCATGTGTTTAAATCCAAAATTGAAAACCTAGATAAAACCATGTCATTTTGGACACAAGCATCATGCCATCATATGATCACACAAAACAAAGCAAAAAATTATATTTGATCATCTTCTACACGCTTAATTAATATACAGAATATAGGACATTTGAAAAAAAAGAGAGAACTTAATGAGAAGCCTTTAATTATACAGAGCAGCTAGGAGAGAGCTTGATGCAGACTTATGAGAATTTCTCCACTAATAATAGCAGCTGCCTCCTCATCTTCCAATTTCCATGGCAGACTCGAGTGGTGTCTTTTCATGCCGACTGCTGCTAACTGAAAGTAACAGGCAAACTTCCACTATTGTAAATATTCTGATCGAAAAGCTCAAAAGCTAGCCATCAAAATTTGACATCACTAGCAGCTTTTCTATTTATGAGAAAGGGTAAAGTTAATCTCACGTCGTAGAGTGGATAGCTCTGGGCTCTTTAGCACACGTAGCCTCTTTGCCGTGGAAACAAACATGCTGCGATTTTAGAATGAAATGAAAGAAGAAAATATTACCACTGTGTCAAGTGACCAACTAAAGCATGTATATGAGAAATTAAGGTTTCAGCTAAGGAGATCTGATATGTATGCTTGAGTCTAGCCGTGCTTTATAAATCGAAGAGAATATTAGCACACCGGTATGAGATTTATAACCCTTATTTCGGTGTGTGGGATGAGATGTGAACTCTTAGATTTGTAATATACGGCTAGGATTAAAGTAGAAATAAGTACATCCTAGTTTAGATCTATAATGACAAAATGCTTACTTCCATGGGACATCACCAACAAGCATCCTGTCTCCTTCATTATCCTCATAGAGTAGAGTATATGAATCACTAATTGCTTTGGTCTCTTCCTTGTTCTCTTTTTCAACAGCAGAATGATCTCTTTGAGCTGTAAAAAACAAAGGACAAAATAAAAAAGTAGCAAATATGCATATTCTTTTATCATAATCATTGATCTTTAACTAGCAAACGTACACTAGCAAAGAAGCAGTACTAAGCTTGCATGTATCTGAGTTTTGAGAAAGATTGACTAACCAGCAAGAAGACCTTGGAAGAGGTGATCTATGGCAGAGGAGAGCTTCTCATAACTATCATAGGCTTTGAGGTTAACTTTTCTTCCAATGGGAACTCCTTCCATGTTGATCTTCACAAACATATGCTCTTTGGTACTACTCTCTGCGGATTTTCCTTTATTCTCCTCCTGCAAAATCTCAAGTGGTGACTGATCCGAAGCCGCCTTCGCGAGGCTCTTGTTTGCAAGATTTTTTCTGAATGAACGGACTGGAGGCCACCCAACTACCGGAGCTTGTGCAATTCTGCTTTTACTGAAGTAGCAACAGGAAGTAATAAACCTCACTTATAAGAAGAAAAACAGAAACACAATATGGGAAAAGTAGGATACTTCTATTAAATCACATAGTTCAACTCAACTACAAGACCTTTACTTCATGACAACTACTTCACTATGTATTTCAATAAAAATCAGTAAAGTAATTGCAACACTTATAAAGTAATTAAAAAAAAATTGAGCACCTTTTCTCATCAAAGCCATTTGCTGCAGCCGAAATGGGAAATTTTGAAGCAGTGGCAGGATCTGAACACGCTTTCTTATCTGGATGAGGAATCATTGGGCACTGGAAATAGGAAGACTTTGGCTGATGCTGAGCAGTGTTTGCCAACCACTTTGTCTCTTCATTTTTGGCCTTAACTTGTAATTCATGACAGACTCTTTTGGCTTGAGGATTAGAACTAATGAAACCAAGCTGGGAGTGAAGACACTGTTCTTGATCTCCTGGAGGACCCAACCTCAGCTCCAGCTTTTTGTCTTCAGATGCAACACCACAGCTTCTCTTATTTGCTCTCACATGCATTTCATCAGTTCCATGGAGTTCATCAAGATTATACAACTGACCCATACTCTTCACAAAACCTATTTCAAGAGAAGCTCAAACACTATTTTCAGCCTAAGACAAGTAGCTAGCAAAAACCAAAGTGGTTGTATTGGAAATATATAGCAAAGTGTGCCAACCATGACCTTTTTTAGAGGCCCAAGTATAGAGCAAGAAAAGGAAAGTGCTAGAAATATTCGTAGGCTCAATTTTGGCACTGAAAATGGAAATGTAGAGTCTGAAACATAAGTATCGGCGGCCGCGTAGATTGGAATATGGGGCAAGTCATATATACATGACACTAAATATGATATATGACCAGGACAGCATTCTAAAAAATAAGCAATGTGCTTGTATGTGTGGTGTGCGTGTGTGACTGTGTGACTGTGAAAGAGATGAGTCTTGTAATTATGTTTTCATATGAAAAAGAAAAGAAGCACATGCCCATTTATTCCATATCTGGGAGCCACCAAGTTCCTAATGCCCTTTGTACTTTCTGGTTGCTGTTTTTCTTATAATGCATGCCTTGCCACATAAACTAGGTTAACTACAGCTGAGCTAAAGTGCTAAACTAACTCTCAGTTTTGCTTTTGGCTTGCAATCAACTTCAGAACTTTAAGATGAATCAATTCGATCATGAGTAAAATTACGTACCCTAAGTTTGCTGGGGTTGTGCTCACATCGGTTATGTATGTAAAATTCACATACAACTAGTTATTTTAGGGTATATATATCGCGCCAGAATGGTGAGGCTACTGCATTTCTGAGTGAAATGTATTGATCTCTATCGATCAATTAACTTGTCAAATGAGCTTAAAACATGTATGCATGATAGGAGACCTGGATTGAATATGGTCCATAGACTTTCAAGTGCTACTACTGACTTGGATAGATTCAAGAAAGAGTCAAATATGTGTAGCAGTAGTAGCAACAGCTAGCACTATCTTGTAATTTTCATGGAGAAGACTTCCTAGTCACTAAAAAGTACTAGTAGTGGTCCTCTGCTCCACTAGCTAGCTAATATCTTAGCTACACTAACATGTGCTTCTTAAAACCCTAGCCTTCTTTGCCATTATACACTGGGCACTGAGATCTGTTAAAACTAACTGGTTATTAAGCTTAAGCTGCTTTACAGACTCAAGATTTTGAAGGATTAACATGCCTTTCTGGCTGCTCTTGCAATTGATGGGTTGGTGGGGAAAGATTACCAGATAATCTCATGATTTTTAAGGTTATTCTCATTCTGTTAATTAATCTTGAAAGCTTCTTTTTCCTTGAAAAGAAGCAATTGAGAAACTGATGATCAAATGTTCAATGAATGTTGAGCATATTTGCAGATGGAGCAAGTCATGATCATCATCATTAGCAAGGCCAACCCTTTTGCAATTACCATCTCTAGTGGGTGGTGGACCCCTACATTCCACTTATAAAGATATCATATCACTCACTGCCCTCAATCTGTTCATCCTGATAAACCCAACTTTCACTTTAGGCCTTTTTCTGCTTTCTCATCTCCTCTCTTTAGTTTCTTCATTTCTTGATTGTTGTTATCATTGCTAGCTTTTCCTGCGCTCTAACAAACCTTCCAATATGTTCACAAGAAAACCATGCTTGGTTAGTGATGATGGCATTAAGATACCAAATTCATGCATCTCTGATTCACCATATATATGTGAACCGAAATAGCTATGATGGGGTGTTTATGATAATTACAAGTGCTTGATGGCTTCTTTTATGACTAAGACAATCTTAAACTAAATAGGCTGGTTCCTTGACCCTTTAAGTCAATCAGTACCCTACTAGAAAGTTTAACATGTATCATGTTCTCTCACATCCAACCTCTCATGACCTCCCTTGTTATCATTAGATCAGGGAGTTAAGAATTACATGCTACACATAAAGGCAATTAAATGACAACAACACAGCTGCAAATTTATTTATTAAAATAAAAAAGGCCTTCAAATCATAATACATGCAGTATATATCAAAGAGGAGTAAATCTAGAAGTAGATTTTTTCGAACAATATTACTTCTATATATAATTATATATGGCTAACCAAAACTCAGTATCTGCATATTGCAGCAGCTAAACTTGAAAATGGTGCCCTCTATAGTAAAATATATATTACGTAGCTAGGAGTCCACAAAATTGACAAAATACATAGTTCTCAACTAGTTTCTCCCTATTATATGGGCACCTCAGGCAATCGCCAATCTATGTGGCATTCAAGACCTTTGTGCCATTCCAGCTTGCCTTCTCAACTACACATATAAGAAAGAAAAATAGCTGCTAGAGTTAATTAATTAATCGAACACGGCTTACAGTTGCCCAGAGAGAGAGAAAGTGACTAGAGGTACCTGGAAATAAGTTTCAAGCTGCCTCTTCAATGCCTCATGTTCATGTTTCACTCTCTGGAAAGCCCTGAAGCATCTGCAAAATTCAATCATAATCATGAGGCCCCAACAGGGAGAAAATGAAGAACTAGTATTAATAGTATCGATGTAAATGCACATAAGAGACATGTTTGCTTTACCCTTCAGCATTTCCTGCCAGACAAAAGTCTTTGAATTGTGTGCATTCATTCTTCACCTTTATAGCTCCAATGCTGTTAGAAATCAAACTTTCATCAGTACATTGGAGTAACAATGGTATTACTCAAACAGTCACAAAATCTCAAAAACATAAAGTTGTCCTGAAATGAACCAATAGTATGTCTCAACAGCTAACAAAGTTATGATCGAAAGTTGAAACAGAGAATAAGTAGCTAGTATTGGTTTTAGTAGAGTGATCAACCTTGAGCTACTACCCTTGAACTGGTGCATGTAATCATCCAGCCTGGCAAAATCCATAGGTACACTATGCCTGCAAAATTCATCTTAATCATCACTTTTCATTCTTATCACTACTACCGGGAATAATACAAGCAGCACTGTTATTCCCATTAATGGAAAAAAAAGCTAGCTACTTGATGACTTACAGTGCTTGATCAATCTTTTGGAAGAGTCTAGATGAGTCTTTGTAGAACAATGTCACAATTTCCTCCACAAAGTTTGGGTTACTCTCGTCTTCCAAATCCTCCAGCTGGACAAGTTGCTGCTGATCCAAGTAATGCTGCAAAGATCAATCAAGCAAACCACCATTAAGTATTGGGCCTACATATGGGCCGAAGCGCATTCTAGTAAGAGAAAAGATCGGGCCTCTGTGTGTCGTCAAATAAAGAAGTTGGGCTTTGGTAGATTCAGGGAATAGAGCCCTAGTCAAACCTAGGACATCAATGCACCACCAGTCACCGGGCGGCCCAACTGCTCAGTGCTATATTTATTTTGAAGGAACTTTAAAGAATGAAATGCAAGGATACTCATTAGAACATTTATAAGACACAGTGCTTATTCATTTCATGAAAGAGAAGATTAGGTCATCGTTAAATTCCCTTATTAGTTGTTAAATTCTTACGTTCACTCTAAGTGATGACCGGTGAATCAAATGGCAAATAGATAATGACTTTAAATCATGATACATTAACGGTTAATCGTTTATCGAAACATGAAAGCACGTCATTATCAAAAAAAAAAGAGAAAACTGAATGTGTAATCCTAACACCCTGTTCCCTGAAAAAAAAAAAAAAAAAAAAAAAAAAGACAAAAAAACAATCATGATGAACCTGCTCAATGAGAGAACTTCTCATGTGGGCAACCTGGCGTCGCAACTGGTTTCTGTCCATTCTTCGTTTACAAGTATATGCAAAGCAAGACTGAAATGAGAAGCTGAAACTGGGATATGGAGCAGAGAGCTAAAATCTCAATGGATTGATTGTTATATTATAGAATCATGGGCAGCCAACCTATTTATAGCAAGTTCTGCGAAGAGGGAAGGGTAGCGTCTGAAATTAAAGGCAGAGAACAAATCAAGGTGTACGTGTCAACAAAATATCTTGCTTGTTTATCCATTTTGGGAATTGTCATTGGTATAATGTATATGCATGAAGATACACGTAACTATCTACTGGTATCAAGGGAAAATAGCCCCATAATCTAGTGAAATTTTCCTAAACAAAAAAGTTCAATAATCTAGCTAGCTATGAAAGAGCTATTTACAGACGACAAAGAAAATGGGAGAGCCCTTAAATTTGTAATGGACAACTTAGATTGCAAATCATGGTAACCTAGACAGGAGGGATCTAATCAAAGATCTCATTGAAATTAAGTTTAGGGTATTTTCAGTGGTAAGGGTTTACCAAAGCAAATCACAGCAAGAAAAAAGAACAAAGAATTTTCTCATATGATAACTTTTTTATTTAATTATACTATTGGCATTTCGAGAAAGTTGTTGTACAATTTGCTACTATAAATGGAGACCCTTCTTTTGGTGTCAAAGACTTCACTAAAATTTGGATTGCCATATATGTTTTTGAATATAGTAAATTTAATTCATATAAAAAGCATTTAAAATGTCATTATGGTAAACTACCAAAATTAAATAAAGAAAATTAAAAAAGAAAAAAACAATGGTTGAGAAACACAAATCCAATCTAAAAATTACTGTAGATACCTAACTTTTATTTTGTTTAATTGTTGAAATTTGAGATCAAAACGCACTAAATTCTTGATTATTACTCCGGGCATCGAACGAGTATAACGCTAGTATATACTAATATACAATGCATTTGTGAGAGCCCCAGTAATACTTCATGTTTATATTTTGATGATGAAAGAAATTCCAGACCTCATTTAACATTTGAATGGTAATCTATAACATTGTCACAATGTCACTTACACCTTACCGATCGGAAAGTATATACTAGAATGCACGTATATAGATGGAGAAAAATCTGGTGCTAGACACATGTTTTTCCATAAATTCTGTTGAAAAGCCGTGTCGCACGGACAATGCCTGCTCGAAGGCACACAAATAACACACTCGAACCTTTCCCAATCTTATGCAACTTTGGAACAAATCCTGGAATCTTTCCTTCCTTTCAAGGATTTGGATTGTTGGCAAATGAACGTCTCACAATTCAGAAATTTTTTGAGAATGCTTCCCAGCAGATATAACAGTATAGATACTACTGCCAAGTTCCAAGGTGCTTATTCTCCCTACCTTTTTTGTCATCTTATATTTGGTTTAAATATACACTTCTTGGTTGCAAATGATTTTGCAAGATATTTCCTGATAATATATACATGCCCTGAAAATGTTATGCAGTAGGAAAATTTGATCATAATGACCACATAATATCTTTGGTTATCTGCAGTCATCGGGGATCAAAGATTACCCGAAAACACGTGACGTCGTTAAGTTGTATACACTCTAATAAGATATCTAGCAAATGTATATCAGTACGCTTCATAATACCACGAAGTGATGGGAAACAAACGGTTGGGCACTAATCAAAACCTCGGAACACAAGAAATGCTGAGGCCGGTTGCTCATGGGCGTGTGAAATGATTTCCAGCCACTGATGCATCTACGACCGGATATCAAGCGCACACGGACGTGACTCTCGCTTTCCATCTTTGCAAGGAATCAACTCCGTCTTTCTTATTAACAAAAATATTTTGGTAAAAAAAAAAAGCTTTAAATCAATAACAGGTTCGAGTAATGAAGTTCTGATATGTAAACACTACTGGCAGATTCAAGGGGCTGCAAAGAAAGAGGAAGACATTAAAGAAAATAAATGATTGAAATGAGAATATAACCTTTTTGAATGGCAAAAAGTTGTCATTGTCGTGCCTCTCTCTTTCTCTGCAATCCTCAGGAAATGTTCAGAAGGAGAAAGAAGAGCAGGGAGGAGAAGCACTTATTCACTCGGTGTCTGTTATGTAGATGCGTGGTCACATCGCCTCTTTTGTAAAGAAACAAGGCCATGGGTGGATTGAATGGGATGAGAATATGAAATTTATGTTTTTTGAACTTGTCTAATCATGGAAAGGATTGATATTCTCTCTTTCTATCATATCTCCTGTGTCGATAAGAATTCCCATCCCTCCACAGATGTGATCAACGCATACCAGTCCTGTAGATTTAGGCTTCTTCTAAACAGATACGAGCTTCCAAGAAAAAGCTATTCCAAAAATAAAATTTTGAAAACTCTAAGTGAAGAAAATACCTTTAGGCAGAAATCGCTTTGTAGATGACTGTTTCCAGCAGAGAACCTGATAAACAATGCTGGTAGATCATTTTCAAAACATCATTCTGTAAATCTAAAAGTTTCTTCAGCCACAACCATATTCCTGAATCATGACCAGCTAAACAATGATTCCGCCTGATTGTTATATATGCCTTATGATAATGGTACATTATAGATGATAGCAAATCAGACTCAGCTAGCTGATCCAAGAGCAGCACACATTCACATCTAAGTAATCATAGTTTTACCATTAGAGTATCGTATTGTTACAATGTTTTTTAAGGAAAACAGAGGCGTGGCTTCTAGCAGACAAATGTCAATTCCCAGATTATAGGAAGAAAATAAAATATTAATCATCGGAGAGTCACATTATACTACATTTTAAAAGAGAAACTACCAAATCACAAAATTATATTGAATGAACAATACACCTATCTGGACAGAGGCAACTCCATCAATTAATATTCGAGGCCTTTCCCTTAAATATCTTTCCACTCATCAAGAATATGCTTATGGTTGTTATACTCCGAAAAAAATTGTGTGGGTGGGGTCATCCATCATCCAAAGTAGACTTTAAGTTTCTATCTTACTGGTCTTTTCACATGGATTCTTCCTGCAGCATCGGTTCTGCTCATCTCCGCAAGAATCCCATAGCCTGGTAGACATTATTGAGAGTAGTATCAGCTATATCTGAAGCTTTCGTGGCACCTTCTGCCAAAATTCCATCCAAATAAGCTGAGTCAGAAATGATATCCTCGTAGCGAACCTGCAAAAGTAGAAAATGAAGATGTTGACAGGGAACACCACAATCAATGATGGAATAATATGGTACACTTAATGACAATTGAAAAAGATCATTTCCTAAAATTGAAGACCACGCGAATCAATTAATGATTGGACATATGACATCAATATATCTTTTGCCGGATAATACAAAGGCATGCAGCCCGAAGCATAAGAACAACCAGCAAGCAATATAATACAATATTCCCACCAAATTATTGTGTGCAGTTTCTGCATCCTAACAAACAAAGGTAAATTGCCCAACAGCTGAAAGGGAATCATCTCAGCAGAACTGTTGCGGGATCGGGATCGGGATCAGGATCAATGAAATTGATACTTAAAAAGCATGAACATGCCTTCGGAGTTTGGAAGCACATAAAAGTTCTTTTCTTTTTTCTTAGTGTTTTTGCTGGGGTGAATAAACATATCAAGATATGGGAAAAAAATTCAACATACCCGCAGCAAACAGTTGCAAGTGAACCTAGAATTAATACATAACCTTTTATAGCTGTTCTAACCCAAGATCTTAGGAAACGCAAATACCAGTGCTGGATTCTAACCTAGAATTAACACAACATATTAAAAATGCTTCATATTTAGATATTAAAACCTGGATAGGATACAGATGATCAATCAACGCATCAGCCAGGAGTGACTTAAATGTGCCCCAGTTCATATCTTGGCATTCTTGTGCAACTTCCTGCCATAATAAAGGTTCACTGGTTAACTAATCTCAAACCTAGTGCAATGTTCATAATTACGAGATGATAGGCCATCTTCATATTCCCGAAATTCTTTACAAACAAAATTTTGCACTACACTGACACCCCATGAATTACCTCTTTTGTCTTTCCCGATATGAGCTGATATATTGAGAGAAGATTATTGCACTCAGGCCTTTCTGGATTATCAAATTCCATGCTGTAAGAATTACCCATGAAACAAACCAAAAACAGATTATATGACCTCCCAATAAACAAAGGGACAAGCACAGCATCATAAAAAGAAAAAAAATCCACGAAGCAGAACATCAAAGTGAAAAAGATTCAAGTGATTTTGGAAGATAGATATTCACCCTGGAAATGAGTCTGTTTTGCACCTCTTTATCTTGTTAGCTATTACCTATAGAACAATTAAGACACTTGGATCAACTTCCTGAGGGGAATAATATGAAACTA
This sequence comes from Rosa persica, assembly GCA_025331145.1. Taxonomy (NCBI): domain Eukaryota; kingdom Viridiplantae; phylum Streptophyta; class Magnoliopsida; order Rosales; family Rosaceae; genus Rosa; species Rosa persica. Next base: position 48,013,035 of record WFKR01000006.1, on the reverse strand, counting down.
AAGAAAATAAATCGAAAACAAAAACCAAAATAGGTAGGCCACAAGGATCAATAAAGGTACTTAACGAATAAATGCCAAGGTATGGATCTAGTCAACCATTTACAGCAACAAGAAGTGAAATGAGAATGATAGATAAATGGTTCTGGCAGAAATTGCAGTACTCTTGACTACTTTAACTATTCTGAGAAGTTTCAACGTCTTGACAAAAATAGGAAAAAGAAAAACTGTTACATCAGTGCTTGCTATATAATCTATACTTTCCTTACAGCAATATAAAAAGATCTATAAGCAGCATCAGATTAAAGGAGTGTGAGGCAATCTAGACTAGTTTGTGACAGTCAATTCAACCTCCATAACGTCAACATACATATAGAAATAACAGAATAATGCAAACCCACACTAAAGCTTGGTTATGTCAAAATCAATGACAACTGATAAACACAAAACACATCGTACACGCATGCTATTATGCTAATAAAAGGATCCATATAGAACCAAAAACAAGGAGCGGGCAGATTTCTATTTCTCACATCTTTTGGGTCAAGAAGATTTATCCGCGACTGATCAGAAGGCGCAGATTTGGACATCTGTAATGTTGCAATCAAAAGATATGTCAGTAATTAAAAGTGTAGGATGTTTCATAGCTGTAGTTTCATACTAACCAAAACCCATCTCTTTTCTTCTTCCTTTTGGTCATAATCTGAACCCCTATCATATCCCTCAGGTGCTTCATAGTCTTAATTCACTTTTAAAACTGTAGTTTTATTCATTTTCTACTTTGATGCTAGATGGATATATTTCATCGTTACCTAAGACAATAATATAAAATACTGCGAACACAAAATCAAATGTATACTATTCTGCTGTAAGTTGATATGAGAACTCAAACAATCAAACAGGAACAACCTTGGAACAACCATCAGTAAGGGACATCACTCGAGCTCCAACTGGTGGTATAAGAGGCTCAGGGACCTTAACAACAAAAGGCCATAGTTATTAATCTTATGATGCTGACAAGCTCAAGTTAACATTAACAAACAAAAAATAATAATTTCACCTTAAAAAGTGCACCTCCTCTCCTGCATCCGTGTATAAAATACATATTGTTAACATATAAAATAGTCATCGAGTTAAATGGAAAACTTTCATGTCTAAGTCATGGATAATCTCATATTTGTAAGTTGTAAACTCTCACCCTCCTAATTTTTTCCATTTCCGTCCTCCAAATAAATTATTAACACGCTCAGCCAGCTCACGTGTCAACTCCAAATGCTGCTTTTGATCTTCACCGACTGGGACAAAGTCAGACTACAGAAGCATGCAGGAAATCATAAGAATAATGGCATAATTGTTAACTATCATCAATATGTATAGTTAACCAAGCACGCACACACATAGAAGCATTGAAGTTGCTACAGATACTGCATGATTATTACACCTTAAATGGTTGTAACAACTGCAGTGCTTCTATGTGTAACTCAGCTTATGCATCAGACAGTAAAGGAACCGAAAACCTCAATCTGCACTCTGTACTTAGGAGAGAGATAATTATCTGGTATAATATTTCAAATCCTATCTGGAAATTTTGAAGATTACCTGATATAAAAGAATATCAGACGCCATCAAAACAGGGTAAGTCAAGAGAGCAACACCAACATTTTCATCCCCCTACAGTAGCAGAACCAAAAGATCAATCATACAATTTAACATGTAGAAACTGTAAAACACCCAAAACAGGCAATATAAAGCTATTTCTATGAAGAACTACAATAACCAAATTGAGATACAAACAATCTAATAAATGACAGTAAGTCGTAAAAATGCTAGTCAAGAAAAATCTTGATTGATTATTTGTCTGCTACTGTCAATAAAAACAGAGTGAGAGATAAAAACCCTAACATATTGACCAGAATGATTTCCTATTTGTATAATTTGTCATCAATGAGAACACCTCTAAGTAGATTAGACACAAAACCGATGATAGAGCTTTCATACAGCTATAAACGCACCGCCTTGCGTGATTTCTCTTTAAACTGAATCATTCTGTTAAGCCATCCAACAGGTGCTACAGAACTTAAAAGCCACATCAGTTCTACATGGGCACGAACATGAGACTGCACAAACACAGATGCCTGCACATACAAAATCATAATAGAACATAAGCAAAAGTAAAAACTTCTAACAACATCAGAAAGGACCAATATCTGCATTGGACCTTCGAGGTGTCTACTCCACATGCCAAATAAAGAGCTGCTGTATCCCTCGTTGCCCTGGATAATTGTTGTGCATCATACGGTAATGTAATCTGTGAGAAGGAAAATGAAAACTTTGAAACGCTAATAAGAAAATCATAAACCAGATTCATTTTCCAAGCATAGCAAGACAAACCCTGAGCCTCTTTCTCCATGTATTCATATATTTACAGTTTGCAGTTCTGATGCCCACTCTAAAAAAAAAAAAAAAACATGCTCTGTGCTATTGATTAGATGAGCATGAACGTTCTAATTGTACACTATGGCCACAAAAATTTATCATTTAAAGAGAACATCAGCAGTCACAATTACTTCCGTGAATACCACAGCACATATTACAAACAACAAGCCAATGAATCTTATAAGCAAATGATTCTACTCTAATCTATCTGTGGGTACTACATGCACAAGCAACAATGGAAAGTGAAAAAAGAGTATCACATCATAAATTAAAAGATGAATTAAGGAACTGAAAACACACCGCATGGAGGTCCACAATGAAAAAGAGAGTATCGTATGTATTCTGCAAGCAATAGATACCACAATGCATATTAGCTAACTATTTAAAAATATCAGATTCAATTAACTACTCCTAAAGCACACAATTCAGTTCTACCTGTAATGTAATCCAGTTTCGTATGGCACCGAGATAATTCCCCAGGTGGATAGAACCTGTCGGCTGGACTCCAGACACTATCCTCTTCCTACAAATGAAGAATCTAAATTCAATGAACCTGAATACAAATGTAATCCAATTCCAATCTATTCAAATATGTGTGTGGCCAATAAATTTTTCAATTCAATCAATATCATCAACAATGTAGCTACATATAAGACGGAACAAGTAAGAATTTGGCAGTAAATAGTAAGAAATGAAAAGGATTACTTTACAGTGGTCGGAGAACTCTCGGAAACGGCCGGTTGCGAGAGCGAAACGCTGCAACAGCATCGGAATCCGGCGGAGCTTCGTGGACTTGGAAGCCGATTCTGAGGAATTGAACTAGCTCGTTTCAAGTGCCTGATTTGAAATCCACCAGCGCGCCTGCATCAAAAAATCAAAACCATACAAGAATGTGAAGCTTTCAATTGGAGATTGACGGCGACGAGAGAGAGAGAGAGAGAGAGAGAGAGAGTACAGGGAGGAAGCGAGGCGAGGAGAAGAGTTGGAGATGGTGAGGAAGTGAGAGAGGACTAAGCGACCCATGGCCTCTGCTTGGTTTCGCGGCTTTGGAAATTTTATCCGACGCTCTTTTATATGTGCCTCGACGAGTGACGGAGTGAGTGGCGATCAAAGTACAGCTTTACCAATTACCCGTTTTGTCTTTGTTCAGAAGTTACAGCTTTACCATTTATCAAATTTTTGCACTTTTTTCTTGATAATAATACAAGAAAGTTGGGCATGAAATCTAGCGAGACTAATGATGTTCGTATCGTTAGAAGTAAGAGGTTAACCACATCTATTAATCCAGCGAGGCTAATCATGTCTGTATTCAAGCGAGGTTTATAATACTTACATCCATGCAAGTAAGTGAAACTAAGCACACATAGAGATGTAGTGTGATATTCCTAAACCCTATGAATCGATCCTAGAATTGATAAATCATGTTCTTATTCCCGTCAAACTATTTTCACCAATAAATCAAATCGTAATTATAGAACTAACAAACCTCATAAATCTCAATACTGCTTTTTGTTACTAATTTCTAAAGTTTGAAAATTGGAAAGAAAGAAAAAATAGGTGAAGATTTTTGAGTTCTGTCACTTGAAAAAACTCATAAAACTCATTTTTACTAAAAGAGACTATAACATATGAGAATTTCAATATTTAAAAGGTGTTGACAAAATTCAAGTACTCCCATAACACCTTGAAGTCTTTTAAATGGAGCCACCTCTGTGTATAAGGGGCGGCGAACCAACATTTACATTAAATAAGTTTATTGAGTGTAAATGTTGGTTTGCCACTAGTCGTCATAAATATTTGGGAAAAATCTTCAAATGGTACCTGAACTATGGTCAAATGCACATTTTGGTACCTAAACTTTCAAAACTACACTCGTAGTACCTGAACTATTGCTCCGTTTCATCATATGATACTTCATCCAATCTGCCATTAACTTTGCCCATAATTTTTTTTTTTTTTTTGAGATGAATGTCATCCTATAAGAATGAGCCACGTATGCAAAGTTAACGGCATATTTGATTGAAGTACCATATGGAGAAACGGAGCAATAGTTCAGGTACCATCAGGATAGTTTTAAAAGTTTAGGTATCAAAATGTGCACTACACAATAGTCCATGTACCATATGAGGATTTTCCCCTAAATATTTACAAGAATTTTTTCTTTTGGCCTTTTATATATTTACCAGACTTAAAAAGGTAAAGTTACTATTTATTTTATTTTATCCAACGATGCTAGAAAATTCGGCTAAGTGCCGTGAGGCTGTGGCAAGCGTGTGTCACTGGCACCAGGTCAGTGGAGGGAGACAAGTGATTAGAGCGGGAGAAATAACACCACCACCGCCGGAGGGTAACCATTCAAACCCCCCTCACAAATTTCTCATTTCTTCCGAACAAAAGCACTCGAAATTCACAGCGAGGTAACATCTCAACGATGGCCGACAACGAACGCCTTCTGGCGAGAGAGCGGCTACAGATCGAGCAGATTCGAGCACTCGATCTCGAGGAGCTGGAGGTCGAGGAGGTCGATGACGACTACAACGACGACTCTTCCGCCGACGACGCCGTCGCCGCCGCCACGTAATTATCATCCTCCACCTTCTTCTTCTTTGAACTCGTAACTCATCACTAGACGTGTGAATTTATATGCTTAATTTGGGACCTAGGGTTTATGAATCCAATTCGAATTGAGATTTCGTGATTTTTTTTTTTTTCACTGTGAGATTTGGATACTGACTTCGTTATGGAAATTTTAACTTGAAGTGGTCGCGGCATGGCTGATGAATATACCTTCAATACTTGTTTGGCTTCGTTGCATACATATCTTGGAGGTATGTCACTTAATCTGTGTATTTATTCGTTTTTGTGTAGTTACTGGTTCAAAGTTTTGATGCTTAATTGCTTAGTTCATTGTTATTTGTAACAGAGGTTGAAGACACTCATCATAGGATGGCGTTTTTGGATGGGGGTGCGGTATTGAACCTCCCAATCTTCTATCTCGAAGGTACTGCTCTATGTATTATTACATTCGATAGTTCAATTTGATCCAGTCTCTCACCGCGGTGGCAGCCGAAGTTGTACAACACTTCAGCATGTGTGTGTTATCGACATTTCCGAGTAATGTGAAGAAAGAATTATTTGACTAAAGAATATGAATGTATTAGGGGAATTACAGACATTTTAGACGGCATATATACAGTTCAAAACTATATTAGTGTCTTCTAAATGCTCCCTGTCAATAAAATAGCACCCTAGAGATGTCATACGAGTCAGAGCAAGTGGTATCTCACTATTGCCACATTTCTGAACATTGTTGTGTCTGATATTTTAGCTGCTGTAATAACATTACCTAATTGTTACCCCAAGCCATTTTAGTCCAAATGCGTGAGGATATAGCAGAATTAAAGTTAAGTAAGGCACTTATGATGTTTTGGGAATGCCTTCTTCAGCTCTTCCTCTTTCTCATATTGTCACAATGCTTTTATTCATTTTATAGTTATTCAATGTTTTAAAGAAAACTTAGATTTTTTTTACGTGGTGTATCGCAGGAGTTGTCCTGTTCCCAGACGCTACGCTTCCACTAAGAGTTATTCAATCCAATCTTGTAGTCGCTATTGAGAGAGCACTATCCCAAGTTGACGCTCCTTATACCATTGGTGTGGTATGTGAACTGCTTGTGACAGCTGCTGACTTGTTCTGCCCACATATTGCATTTCCTTCTCTGAATTTTCATCGTAATTTTTTCTCCTGAATTTTTTTTTTTGCAGATTCGTGTTTACAGAGATCCCAACAATAGAAGCATAAAGTTTGCAAATATTGGGACAACTGCGGAGGTATGTTTAGTTTGGCCTACTGCTCATATGTCTGAATCTACGTCATCTCATTTTTATGTGCTAGATTATTAAACTATTAATTTTTTTTTTCTCTTTCTTTTTCAGATTCGCCAATATAGGAGATTAGAGGATGGCTCACTGAACGTGGTAACCCGTGGTCAACAGCGATTTCGTCTTAGACGCCGTTGGATTGATGTGGAAGGAGCGGTTAGAATAACTTTGTGTTTCAGAGATTGCCGGCTCATGACTCTATTGCTTATATGGTCATCTATATAATGACTAATTTGTTATAAAATTTTCATCTGTCAGCCATACGGGGAAATCCAAATTATACAAGAAGATGTACCATTGAGGGCTCCACGGGCTGCATTTGGAGATCTGGCACCATTTAGTAATCGAAAAGGCCATAGTTTCCCGCGTGCAATGCCTTCGCACGCTTCTCGTGGAAATTCAAATGGATCTATGGATTTGGACAATGACTCAGAGGCAAATTCAGATGAAAGCTTTGAGAGTGCACTTTCTTTGACAGAAAAGGGAATTCACCAGTCTGCAATTCAATCCTATTATGGATCTGATGTAATGTCAACAAGCAGTGATGGTGAGAAGTCAGAATTCTTATCTCAAGGATCACAGTCAAAAGACTCTGAGTCCACAGATTCATTGCATTCGTGCCCTGAGAGTTTGGTTGATTTGGGGAGCAGTTCCATATCGGAGATGCAATCATCCAAACAGAAAGATCCAAGTAGTTGTTGGAGAAATACAGACTCTAAACAGATACGTAGAATTCCAAGAGCATTCTGGCCCTATTGGGTATATCGCATGTATGACTCCTATTGTCTTGCTCAAGGAGTGGCAGGTAGTTTGACTTTGCTTTGGTTCACACCTGATTTCCAAGTTCTTAAAGATTCCTTGATATATTAGCAGATTTTCCCTGGTTATAACTAAATTGAAAAACAATCAAGTACTTTTGTATTGTCCACTTTGTGATGCAGAACATGTTTAATCTAAGTTTTATTTTAGTATACTTGTGAAATCACTCTAGAATTACAATGACATTAGCAGAATCATTATTAATCATGGCAATACCTACTAAAGTTGTTCAATCAACTTCATTAGATATAGATGACGGCACAGAAAAAAGAAATAAGAAGAGACAGCCATAGATTTAGCCCAGGGTATCTCTGAGCATTTTGCAACATCCTGCTGTATCATATATGAATTGAGTGAAAAAAAGAGTTTAAGGATTCAACTTCACATATTGTTAGTTTCCTGTTTGTGTTTTTAGTCAACCAGGTGCGCACCTGTTGACATGTTTTTCATACTTCATATTTCATTCTGCATTGATTGCAGATATGTGGAAACAGATAGTTGGGGCACCATTAATGGATGGTCTGGTGAAGAAGCCTGATCTTTTGTCGTTTTACATCGCTAGTAAACTTCCTGTTTCTGAATCTACAAGGCAGGAGCTTTTGGAGATTGATGGTATTTCATATAGGTTGCGTCGGGAAATTGAGTTGCTTCGGACTGTTAATCTTCTCCGGTGTAAAACTTGTCAGGTTGCTTTTGCTTTAGAACTCTGCGTGCATAAATACATACAATTTGCCAATATATGCTCTATTTACATATGTGGGTGTGTGTCTTTGGTATACGCTGCAGACTGTTTTTGCAAGGCGGAGTGATATGCTAGTGATGTCAAGTGATGGTCCTCTTGGTGCTTATGTAAACCCCTATGGTTGTGTACACGAGATAATGACTCTCTACAAAGCAACTGGCTTGGCACTCATAGGTTCAGCAGTGAAAGAATACAGCTGGTTTCCTGGGTATGACCTTGTACTAGCACTTTCTAATTCTCTGACCAAGTTATTATTCTTACCAAATCCATCGTAGTGCATTTACTGTCCTCAAGGCCAATGGGTTTTATCTGTTTGATGCTTTTTCAAAGAACAAAACAATAATATCTTTATAGAGCTTACGTGTGAAACCATGATAGTGTGATTTCAAGATATGAGGTGATTAGCAAACTTGAGGGAGTTTGTAAGATTAAGGTCGAACAAATGCAGAAATGCAGTTCATGATTTCGGGAAATTGGAACTTATGTCATAATCATAATATTACATGGAATGACTGTAACCTGAGGTATAACTGCAAGGATAGTAAATCTGGGCAATATATTGATGTGCTATTTATCCCCTTTCAAATCCTGGGAATTTTGTCACTTTATTTTAATTGATGGTTTGGTTTTCTAATGATAATATTTTATGCTGCTAATTTCTACGACTTATTTGATTGAAGTGATCTTAGAATTTGATTGTTGTGTGTGTCTTGTGGATAATAAATAAAAAATTGTTATGTGAGAGGCTAAGATGCTAGTCTGCTCATTTTTGCAGGTATGCATGGACAATAGCAAACTGTGCCACCTGTGAAACTCAAATGGGTTGGCTCTTCACAGCCACAAAAAAGAATCTGAAGCCTAAATTGTTTTGGGGGATTCGGAGTGCCCAAGTTTCTGATGACTTGCACTAAATTTGAGTCACTTCCCTGAATTTTACTGTTATGTAATGCGCTATAGTTGTATATAGCTACTTGTATCTATCTGCAAATTGACACCTGCACTTACCAATCTTGTTTGAAATCAGTACATTTTACCTATCCATAATTCATGTATAGAAAAGTAGTTCTGCTATCTACGTAGTTCCTTCTGGCTTGAGAGCCTTTGTCAACTAGTAGCTGTAAAACATCAGCATGTTCGAAGTACCATGCGACATTGGTATTATACTATTACATCATTCTGATCCCAGTCTTGCATTACATTTTCCTACGAAAAGTGTAGTTCTCAACCTCTTGTATCAGTTCCCGATGGTATATAGCATATAGCAATGTATATAAACGAACACATTTACCAATGAATTATTCCAAAGCCCAATAAAAGAGAGGGATGGAAAATTGTCGACAAGAATGCTGCCACTCACATACTGAAGTAACCATTTTTATATGTGAATGCTTTTGCATCAGGGACTTCTTCCATTTCGCTTTACCCACTTCCACCATGACAATAACCACAACATGGCAATAAGCCAAGACATGTTTGTAAAGCTGCTTTGTTATATTGATACTTCAATGAAGATTTCCAATGGAAAAATTACATAGCTGCTCGAAATTGGAACAAAGAAAAAAAAAATTTCAAGTTTGCAAGTTCTAAAAGCCTAAAGGACCGAACTAACAAAGTAACCCAATGAAAGCAGTTATTTTGGGGAAAGAATGATAATCAGGCATTGCAGACCACACGAGACACTGGACTTTCAAAGATAGTTTCTGTAGAGTGGGCTGTACATTCTGCTCTCTGCATACTTAACAAGATCTTTTGGTCGAGGCAGATTAGAAGCCAGACCTGTAATACAATCGGTAATGTGATGTTAGTACAACTATTAGCAGAGTGCTTGTGACTGGAACAATGTCAGAGAAGGTAACTTACCAAGGTCATAAACCGTAGCAGCGACCTTAGCAGCGATGTTTGCTGATATCTTTCTGATGTTGGTAAATGGTGGGTAAATCAATCCTTTGTCGTAGTTTTCTCCGGTGACTTGGGTAGCCAAAGCTTCAGCTGTTGCATAAAGTAGAATGGAAGAAGTTATGTAACGAGCGTAGCTTTATCACTAGTATTATTAGATAACCAGTCACTGTATAAATCATCCTTCCAGTCCTTACAGGCTGCCAAAAGCATTTCATCGTGTACACGAATGGCACCAGAGATGATTAATCCCAAACCGAAACCAGGAAATATGTAAGCATTGTTGGCCTGAATGAGATAGTGTGGAAAGGTAAGATCCCATTGTCCAAGTAAATTTCAGATGAAGTGAGTAATTCATAACAGAAAATTGCTCGAGCTGGATATACAAACCTGGCCAGGCACTAGGAGCTTGTCCTCATATTCAACCGGGTCAAATGGGCTTCCACTAGCAAAGATTGCTTGACCCTGAGCATGAAAAGAGAGATGATAAAAAAGGGTTGTACTAGCGCCGCAACTAAAGAAGATAGCAAGAAATCAAGAATGTACTAATTACCTTGGTCCATGTGTAAGCTTCTTCAGCAGTACACTCAGATTGTGATGTTGGGTTGGAAAGAGCAAGGATAAGAGGTTTCTACATGCCAATCACCAGATCAATGTCACTACTTTAGTTGATAATCACATTTACATAAAGGAAAAAGTGGGAAACAGAAAGAGTGAGAACCTCATTAAAAGATGCCATGGCCTCGACCACTTCCTGTGTAAATTGCTTTCCTACACCAGATGTCCCTATCAACACTGTTGGTTTGATTGCCTGAGGAAGTATGAGCACAATGTAAGATCACAAGTGGGATTTTTTGTTGAAAGATATTCATTCATCAAATAAAAAATCAAACCATCTTCACACCTTCACAGCATCGACAAGTTCCCTTACAGGTTCATGCTCATGAGCCCAAGGCTTCTTAAAATGTTGAAGTGATTCTACACGAGATTGAACAATCAATCCCTGGAACAAATATGAAACCCAGTTATAACCCAAAAGAGAATGAGAGAGCTATTTTCTATAAAATATACCAAGGAAATGCATAATTTTTACAGAGGAACTCAATCATATTCTAAGTACCTTTGAATCCACAAGCCAAATCTTCTTACGGGTTTCTTCAACTGGAGCTTTGGTCTGCCAAGGTTTTAACACATCATTAATAACAAATCCTTAGCTGAAGGAAGTGACTTTTTTTTGGGAAAAAGGGAGAAGGAAGCAAATACCTTTTTTGATATCTCAAGAGCAATAAGTTCCGCTATACCAGTTCCAGCCTTCAGTAGCCAAGAAACTAAAGTGAGAAACTACAGCCAGAAAAAAGTGCATTTAAGAACAGAGAGACTCTTAGTTCTGAGTATTTGATGTTACCTCTCCGGCACCCAAAAATAAGAAAGTATGATCAGCTAAAGTTCCACCAATTAATTTCAAGGATGCTATAAGCCCTGCTAACACCACAGATGCTGTTCCCTGAATAAAAATGAAAGAGACCACAGTTTGAAATAGTTCTCCCAACTCTTTCTAACAAGAGTCAGAAGAAGCTGAACATGTTACCTGTATATCATCATTAAACACAAGGTGACTTGAACTGTATTTAGACAGCAGTTCAAATGCATTGTGGTTTGCAAAATCTTCAAACTATAAAACCGGAGAAAGAAAACCTGGTCAGTCAATGCCCAATAAAACTGGTTGAAAAAAAAAAAAAACTCAATGGTTACAGATATGCAACATGTTGAGATGAAAACTACCTGAACTAGAATTTTCTCCCCATAATTCCTCTTGACTGCAGTCATGAATTCCTCAAGAAGCTCTGCATATTCCTAAATCATAAACAAAAAATACCACCTTAGTTTTACAGAAATCACATATTTCATGCTGTCAAAAAACATAAGAGAAGATAGAGATCAAGGAAAAAAATATTAAACCTGTCCAGTTGCCCTCTTGTGCTTAAGCCCAGTGTAAAACTCATCATTCAGCAACTTCTCATTGTTTGTGCCAACATCAATGGTTATAGGCAAGCACTGTAAACAATACATACAGATTCTAAAAGTTCTTATGAAACAAATGTTGATCAACAAAAAAGACGCAGTAGTGGTGAAAAGGCTTACTGCTGAAGGAGGAACTCCTCCCAATGCTGTATACAAAGAAAGCTTTCCAACTGGAATTCCCATGCCCTGAAAAATTTGGAACATTTATGTCAATGAATTCAACTAGAGATGAAGTATACATGAATTCAACTAGAGAAAAAATTTCCAACTGATATATATACATGAATTCAGAGAAACAGTTTCAACATAGTATACGCATGTAACTATTGGATGTTAAACTGAAAAAAAAACCTGCCATACATACCTGACAGCCAAGATCTCCAAGCCCCAAAATACGCTCACCATCAGTCACAACAATAACTTGAATTCTCCTTTCTGGCCAGTTTTTTAATACTTCTAGGATTTTCCCCCTAGAAAATTTCAACACTTAATATATCCTTGACAGATTCACAGCTAATTCATAGGAGTTGGAGGTAAAAAAAAATACTGTTAACTGGCCATACTTGTCTTTTAAACTGACATAAAGACCCTGAGGACGCCTGAAAATGCTACCATATTTTTGGCAAGCCTCACCAACTGTAGGGGTGTACACGACAGGGAGCAGCTCCTCAACATTATCAATCAAAAGCTTATAAAACAGCCCTTCATTTCTCTCCTGTACAACGAAACAAAAGTACCACAGAAGTAAGTGAAAATGAATAACAACAATCCCTTACAAAGTAATTTGTATGATCTGAAGCTCAACAGTTTCAATTTTATGGGCGTGTGCCAATTTAATATATCTATATTCTACAATGATATCCAGAACCAATAAAAAATAAATTTTACCTGAAGATCCATCATGGCCATATATCTTTGCAATGGAACCTCATATTTTCGAAGATTGTGCATCATCTTCTTTTCCTAATCACCAAAAAGTATTACAGGAATGTTTAGCAAAAGAGAAACACCAAAAGGCAGACTTATAGCAGTGAGAAATAGCTTAATCTGTTAAACAAGAAAGAATTGAGATGAACTTTGAGCAATGCCATTTTGTAACCTGAAGCTCTTGGGTCAGGACGGCTGGAGGCAGAAGGCCACGTAAGTAATGAGCATCTCTCTCCTTCTCAGTGAAGGCAAGTCCTTTGTTGTAGCGTGGTTCTCGCAACAAATTATGTCCACTGTAACACATATAGATTGCAGGTAATGCATCAAAAACTTTAAAATCTGCATATGCAAGTTCCTGAAATTGATTCATTAACTAGAATCATTGTGAGGGAAAAAAAAAAAACATGGTATTTACAAATAGGTGTCTATTAGACAGCTACATTCCTATATTACTATTCTTACATGAAAAGAATGTAGTTGTCCAGTCCTCTTCTAGGAGACTAGGAAAAACAAGTGCTGAAGCGATCAAAGAATAACCAATCAATCTTTCTTCAATCTTGTGTTATCAAAACATCTAGCCGAAAATTGCAGGAGTCTGTCCTACAAATTTAAGTTTTGATACAATTTTTTTTTTTAAAGCAACTCCTCTCATGCTAAAGAAGGGCATATTCTATGTGATCCCTATAAATCTGAGGTGCGAGAAGAATATGAAAGAAAAAGGTCTGCCGACGTAGATTAAATTGAGGATTCTTTTGAAAATCAGGAATTTTCTCTTCAAAGCAAATGAAAAATGTGGACCATCTGATCCAATCCAACCTGCAAACTGTAATGAACCTCAAAACACAATCTTTCTATTAAAACGTAATACAAACAAATGGTTCCCAACAAATCAAAAGAGCACACATCAACACTTTTAACCAAAATAACCCCAGAATCTTTAAACGCCGTGAACAGACAACTTAAACATTAAACTTTGCATAAAGGACAACGACACCAAAAAAAACAGGGAACACAAACACAAAAATCAAAATTCCCATATGCACGATTCCATGAAAATTAGATAAGCCTATCTATCTCACCTTGCAACAGAAGCAGTCCAGGGGGTGAGAACCTGATCCTCCGTGGCACAATCCTCACCGTACACGTCCTGAAAACCCCCACCAAAACCAGCCTTGCTCTCCATCTCCTTCACTATACTCCCCATGAAAGCCCAAACCTTTGGTTCTCCCACACCCACTATTCTCTTCTGAAACCAACACACAAGCTTAAACACCAATAATGCAGAACAACCCAGAAAACAATACAGGCAAAGCTGAATTGTTTTGCGAAGACTTGGACAATGCCCTCCACTTATATAGCAAAATTAAGAGCAAGATTGGGTCCTTTTCTCTCTCTGGTTTATTACAAATTTACGAAAGAGGTGAAAACAAGAAGTTTGGTTTCATTGTCAAAGTGAAGAACAGGTGATGTAACCACGTGTAAGATCTTATTCAACTAATCAAATATGGCGATTCTATTTTTCTGCTAAATTTTAATAAGGGAATGACAGTCGATCAGATGCAATGACATGAGTTTAATAATATGTTACCAGAAAAGTGCGTCTGGTCAGAGACATCATCATATTAGAGGCTACGGCGGATGTTATCATATTCTTACGTCCTCATAAAACCGCGTCTCCACGCTCGTAGGGAGATAAATATTAAGAATTATTATGGATTGTCATTATTTCTTATGAAAACATCACAAATTGTGTATGAATTTTAGGCGATTCTATATTTTGGTGTAACAACTTTCATAACTATCAGAATAGTGTATCAAGTTTGCTCCAATTTTTCATTTTGGTGTACGCCGTTAAATTTTCTGTTATCTTTACAAAAAAACTCGACAAAGCTAAAGAAAAAATAACCGATTTTTTTTTTTACAAAAATAACGGAAAATTTAACGACGTACACCAAAATGAAAGATTTGAGCAAACTTGATACATCATTCTGATAGTTATGAAAGTTTGTACACCAAAGTGTCAAATGACCTAAAGTTCATACATCATTTGTGAATATATCCCTTATTTCTTTCCTTTTTTTTTTTTACTTTATGGGAAGCAAAAACTGAAATTGACGCCAGAGTAATATATCATTGGACGAATATATCTAATTTAATTTTTTTTTCCCCTTGTTTGCTTCATTTGATGCCACTTGTGTATTTTTAGTCGTCAATCAAAACATCATTTCGTTTAGTGATGAGACATTTTTATACAACAAAATATTGTGGGTGTTTCGAGTTGGGTTTCATTTTAATGCAACCAAACGTCAATAAACGATTTGAGTTCCAACTTTCTCCTCTGCTTTGCTAAAAGAAAATATAGCGGTCATGGTCGGACCAAAAGGGAAGGAAACCAGCTGCAAAAACCATGTTCTTTCCTCTGTGGGAATGAACGAGATCCACATTGTGTGATGGAGAAAAGAGATTGGTAATTTGGTATAAACACTCCAGCGAGATATGAAATCGTAGCCACCAATAAAATCAGTTTCCTTGGCTGCGCACTATGATATCATTTCTTCTTGCATATCTGTATATAATTTTTTGTTTTTTTTTTTTTTTTTTAAGTAGAATCAAATCAACGACCCTACCACATCTGGTTTTTGCTCAAAGGTCATTTTCTTTTCAGTAGTATTAATATGACCTTAAATACTATGACCTAACCACTTAGCTGTGCGACCTTAAAATGACATGAATATAACTTGCATAGTAGAATGTATTCTATCCCCGCTTCTTCTTTCTTCTTCCACTTGTGTGCGATTCACTTGGTTAGGATTGATCTTGAGGCTTTAAAATTGATAAAAATCTATGGTCATTATAGTTTTTAGTTTTAGTAACGTTAGTTGAGCGGGAAATCCATTTCTTCTTGTGATCAAAATATTATCGATCCTTTTCTTTTGGTTTCTGATTTTTGATTGATGGAAAATCAACTCTCAAACACTAAGAAATACTTGCCAAAAAGAAAATTATCACCAAGAAGACGGTCAGTAATTGATCAATCTGGTCAATTTAGTACAAACTACAAGAAACACTCATTTTTCCTCTCTTCTCTACCACTATATACATGTTTATTTATTTTTTCAGACTACAAGAAACACTCATTTTTCCTCTATTCTCTATCACTATATACATGTTTATTTATTCTTTTATTCCCATGACCCCATTACAGTCATCTACAAATATTTTTTTTTTGTCATTTTAAGAGATTACTTATTATACTAATTTTTCGATTATTGTATTTAAGGTCATATATATATAATTATATATATACACATACACGTGCAAAATAATTGTCTGTCGCTGCAAAACAGCTAGTGCGCGTATATATTTTAATGGCGTGGTGCATGTCATTTGATGAGATCATATAAACATCTAAAAGAGATTATGATACGAATACTCTGCAGAATAGGTCAGGGATATTAAATCATAAATTACTAAGTGTATATATCATTGTATATTGGATCTTATCGACACGTTCCTCTTAATTGAGATGCTCGTACATGATAAACTGGCTTACTGATTATTATTATTATCGTAGATCGCCAAACTCCATATAATAGTAAACTAGTTTCCACTTGATTGTAGATGAACTCCATATAATAAGAGACAAACTCTATACAAATATAAGGTTAGTTTCGAACTTGCATAATTGATCTGCTATAAGCTAACCTTTAGATTTGTAATGAACCGTTTATATTAGGTAAAGCACCTCATCGCAAGTATCTATGGATCACGACTTCAAGCTAAAATAATGATCACGCCATGCAAAAAATAAAAAATATAAAAATATAAAAAATTGAGGTGAGTTATTGATCTTATACGTACTTCACGTCGAAATTGACTTTGGTGGTAGTTTTAGTTTATTATTCCACCCGAAAGGAGCAACCAAACTATTTCCATGATTCCTTACTCTGTCCTCGAGTTTATTAGACCTTTTGGGTGAGTGAGAAAGGAAATATTGCAAAAGTGGTCGTTGTTGTATTGTGTTCAAGTGTTCATATTAATCTGAGGTGGTGACTGGTGCAGCTTTATCCATTTGATAAGCTCCATACCAAACCCGTCATACCTTTGGACCTAGCTACCAGCTCGCCGGTGACTTTGACTTCAGTCTATAAATATTTCTACATGGAGACTTTTTAATAGAAACCACTAAAAGTGAGGACTTCATATGATATTCACTTTTATATATATCACATTTACGTAAATCAACTGTTAGATGTTTAAATATTCATATGTAAATCATTAA
This sequence comes from Rosa persica, assembly GCA_025331145.1. Taxonomy (NCBI): domain Eukaryota; kingdom Viridiplantae; phylum Streptophyta; class Magnoliopsida; order Rosales; family Rosaceae; genus Rosa; species Rosa persica. Next base: position 47,996,033 of record WFKR01000006.1, on the reverse strand, counting down.
TATAATTTTTCAATCCAATTAAATACATTAAGACATTCATAATCGTGAACCGTTATGTTTTATCCTAACAAACTCGAAATATGTTCAAAAACATAATACAATTACGACGTATTTACAGGTTGTCGGCACTTGCTCTTCACGACGTGAATTACAATCCATCATGCATTATATATCGATGGACAGCGTCATATTGGTATTCTGCTGAACAAATTGATGTATCTATTCTGTTGGTCAAACTCTCTGGTGTTAATTATTATATATGAATATCTAATTCGTATGCCAATATATTATTTTCCACATCCTTTTTTGTTGTCTTTCACGTTCAACTACACTCAACTCTCAAACAACTATGGAGTTGTAGTACTTGGACTTGATTACTGAGGTATTGGAGATTTGCGTGGAGTCACCGTGTTTGATTTACTCTACTCCCCTCAATTTGGACCAAGAAATTTATATGCTTTTATAAGGAGCACAAAAATAAATCAAAAAGTCCATTTTCCCTTATTTGAATTTGAAATACTAGTGCTCCTTTCATGGCATGTGGACTCCATTATGTTCAATATCTAGCTACCAAAAAACCAAGGCATTGCACCTACCAACCCCAAACTCGTATGAATATTCCCATACTTGTATGAATATGAAAGGAAGCGACATCTTATTATAAATATATACACATGGATGATGAATGTATACGTATTATTGTTCTTATTGTTATCTCATGTTACATGCTCCCACATTATCACTACCGAATCGTAAAATGCATAATCCTTTTTTGTAATATGAAGATCTCGAAAAATAATATGACAAAAAGTATCAAATCCTTTTTAAGTTTGGTGTTATTCTATCATGCGTTGTACAGTGTCGACCCACCTACTGAAATATACCCTTACTAATTCTGTCTTCCTCTTCTTCTTCATGGCATGATTAAAGCATGAAAATAGTAACAACTTGTTGTTTTACTCGAGGCGGTGTGCGAATCTTTATGACACAAGTACTTTCAATAATTTAAGAGGTATAATTGTGAATTTCTTTTTTTTTCCAATAAAAAATTATAATAATTTAATTTTAACTGTATTTTACGGATTTTATAGCTTCGATCACTTTTGATATATCACGATGAAATATTGTCATTATTTCCTTCAACTTCAACATCAAGTTTGGTAATAAATCAAGATGCTCATGAAAAATTTCTTCCACTTATTTATTTTATTTTATTTATCTGAAAACTTCTTCCACTTAACTCGACGTTAAACAACGAAGATGACTAGAAGAACCATCCAACAAAAACTACGGGGTCAAATTATCGAAAATGACCATTCATGATCATATATCTCATCTTATGAGAAGTTGGGTAGGAGGCAATGAACCCAAACACTCATTGGGCCAGGCTTTTACTTTGAGTTGGGCCCCTTATTCCTGACACACCTGGAATAAACCCAAACTGTTGTGTTCTTCTTCTCACATTTCAATGCAAGCAAAAGGTTGCTTTACCTCTGTTTTCCTTTTCAGTTTGGAAACCCAAACCTCAATCTCAATTCTCAAGCTTAAAAAGAAACTAAATTCCAAAGTCGCTTACCAAGCTTCTAGGGTTTTCCAGGAGGAAGCAACATTGGGAAAAATTCCAAACTCTGTAATTAGGGTTTTAGAGAGACACAGTAATATGGACCATGGCCTTCGTCCCAGACAGAGGGAGTTCTTCATTGGCTTCACAAAGGGCGAGGTTTGTATGAAGTTATCTCCTTTTTTCTTTTATTCTATTAAATTTCATTCCTTTAACTTTATAGCTTTCTGGGTTTTATTGGGATTATTTGATATTTGCATTCATTGAAAATTTGGGCATTATTGGCTATCTAGGTGTGGTTGTTTGCATGGTGTATGATCATTCAATTCAAATCTTTATATGCCTATATCAACAGTCTTTTAGACAATGACAAACCTGCATGCAATAATGGAATTCAATTTCTGATATTGAGAGTTTTCTTTGTTTGTCTTCACCATTATGAACAGATGGAGAGAATGGACAAATTGGTGAGGGAATCAGGAGAAGCAGTGCTGGCCAAAGAATTTTGTCAAAATTTGGCGAAAAGTTTTAAGTGAGTTTTGATTTTATGGTCTGAACTCACTTTGAACTTCATAGTTATATTGATTTTTTTCCTTTCCAGTGATTGTTTTTCTGTTCTCTAAGTGCTGATTTGGCTTGGTTGTGCCTGTGCAGTCGCTCCACTGGTCGTGCTGGAAAACCAATTGTCAAATGGATTCAGGTTGCACATTTTATTCTCCTTTCCTTCCTTTCCTTTTATGACAGTGGAATATCGCTATGCTGTTGTTAGTCTGTTACTATTGTTCTCACTATATGGTGGTATCTATTCTGTTACTCTTGTGTTAGGTGCAAAATTGGTTCCAGGAAAGGATGCAAGAGTTACCTAACATATTAAAAGATCTCCAGGGAGTCTGCCCTTCCACTAAGGCACCTAAAATCAAAGAAAAACCTAAAGGTGCTTCTCATTATTGCTTGTTTCTCTTATGTCTATCTCTTGTATTACACAAGCTTGTAAAGGATTTTTCAAACTGATTAAATGTATTGGTGTGTTCGGCTGGTGAACTCATATACTATACAGAACAATAGAAAGTGTTTAACTGAAAGATAGCTGAGCAAAGTGAAATTTTGAAATGTTTTACTTACTACTAGTTCTTTTATAATCTTGGTTTTTTCCCTCAAGTTAGATACTGTAATACTGAGAACTCTTCCGCCTAGTATAGCGATCAATGACATATTTAATAAGTTGGCTGAACTGTTACATATAACATCATTTGCTAATTGTTGTTTCAATTTTTACGTTAAGCCCACTCCAAAGCAGAAGAAAAGATCCCAGAGTCAGAGTTGGAATTTGAGGCTAGATCATCAAAGGACGGGGCATGGTAAGCATTTACAAGAAACAACAACAAAAGTTTCATTTTGGTCCTTTTATGTTTGTCCTTTTGGATTCATCAACCTGATATTTATGTTTAATAATTAATCATAAGAAGATTGATATGAGGCATTTGATACAAGATTTCAAGGAAAGATTGCTTATGCAAAATTCAACTATCCTGAAAACTGTATAATTTTGGTACCTGGTCTTTTCAACTATCAGTTTAAAGAAGAGATAGAGCAAGTTAGAGCAAGGATGATGAAGAATCTGATAAATTCATTTTTAGGTTACGTCTGATAGTGAACCCCTTCAAATCATTTCTTGTCAGAAGACTCTTGAATATTTGTACCCATTTCAACTGTATGGTTTGTTTGGTTAATGCAAATATAGTCACCCTGATAGTAATTTTAAACAAAGGGTGTTTTTCTCAACTGAACTGAGGTCAAGAGTTTGCCTTAAATATCTTTCTTCTGATGTTATATAGCAGATGCTACGTCAGCATAGTTTTTTGGCTTAATTTTCATCCCTGATTGGTAATGCTATGTTAATGCATTTGATTTGAATGGGAATTCATGTTTTGAATTTCTTATATCACTTTACAGGTATGATGTTGATATGTTCCTGTGTCACCGAGTTGCTAGTGTGGGAGAAACTGTAAGTTTGTCATAACCTTTTCATATTGCTTCATATATGCTGAGATGTTTCCAATTGAGCCAACGGTCTGAACTTTGGGGTAGTTTTAAATCCTAACTGGTGCTACTTAGTATAGAGAAAAATGTTGTCTACCAACTAGGCCTATCTGTACCTAACGACAGATACTTGGATAAGGTTGATCTATGTTGCATCCCTTTTGCATGTATCTTGATAATCATTTGATGATTTTTGTCATTTATTAAAGGAAGTTCGTGTTAGATTTGTTGGGTTTGGAGCTGAAGAGGATGAGTGGGTTAATGTAAAAAAAGGAGTGCGAGAGCGCTCTGTACCCCTAGAGAATTCAGAATGTAGTTCATTGAAGGTTGGAGACCATGTCCTCTGCTTGCTGGTAATTTAAAAATTGTTGTTTATTTTTGTATAACATTTATAATTCATAGATCTTCCAAGTTGGTAGCACTTTACATTTGGTGTTTTGGCTGTAATCAGGAGAAGAGAGATCAAGCGATCTACTATGATGCTCATATTATAGAAATCCATCGAAGAATGCATGATATAAGGGGGTGTAGGTGTCTTTTCTTTATTCGGTATAATCATGACAACAGTGAGGTAAGTGTTAAATTGTTTTTCGTTTTCAATTCAGTTGTCTTGTTGGGTTAAGGTAAGATCGCTTCGATGTGATAATACTTATCTGTCTGCAGGAAAAAGTTCGGTTAAGGAGACTGTGTCGTAGGCCAATACGGTAGATGATGGGCAATGACAAAGTCATTCTTTACTCAATGCTAGTCACTTCTTTTTGCACGAGCTGTGCGGCAAGGATAGACATGGGTGCTTTGCAAGGGAAAAGAGGTACTGAAGTTGTGGGTCTGATAGATCACGACATCACGTAGATCAAGGAGTCATGATAGTTGCGGGTTGTAAACTTGTAATGTAGTTATTTTCTTTGTATCACAATCATGGTTGATTGATAAATTAAAATATAAAAAAACGAAGAAAAAGTTTGCTTCTTGAATTGCATATTTGTGATAAGCGTCTATCTTTTCAGCGTTACACCATAAAATTTGTTGAGGTGGTTTGTTTTTATCTTCTTATGTCTTAAGTTAAGCATCTTGAATTAACTTCTGAAAGAACCAAAAAAAATTAAGCATCTCGAATTCTTAATTGATTCCAAAAGAAAAATGCTTAAGGGCCTGTTTGGATTTTAGGATTTGGAGTGTGGATTTGATTTTGGGAACAATTGTGAGCAAAAAAAAGATTTTGGAACAATGATGCAGAGAAATTAATTTACTGAGAAATAGAAACTAACTTTGCACAGTGTCACAAATTGAAGCAGGTGAAAATGAATGCCTAGCTGCTGACCTGAAAAACCTTAAAGACGATGTGGTGGTAGCTAATACAATTATACAACATTTTCCTGAATTTCAAAACTGCCTAGTTGATGATGTGATATTGTCCTATTCCAATTCTTATTTAGGCAGTTTTGAAATTCAGGGAAATCTTGTATACTTGTATTATTAGCTACCACCACATCGTTTTTGGGTTTTTCAGGTCAGCAGCTAGGAAGAACAAGACCTGCCTATTCTGCCATAAAACTTTATATGGCCATCATTTTCTGTTGTTCAAAGGAATCAAGCAAAGGTTAAGTGGCGTAGTGAATAAGCAAAGTCAGTCATTATTGTCCTGTGCTATTGGTATCGATCTCTCTTGTGTCAAATTATCAAGGAAATTTGTGCGCCTAAGAGAATGTTAGTATTTAAAATAATTGAGTTGTTGCTTTAAGTGTTTAAGATTTTCGATGAGAACGTGAGATACGTTTAGAGGGTGTCGAGTTGAAGAGGCTGGGTGTTGGAATGTTTGAGAAGGTGCATGGTGAAGGTTGTGCACTTGTTTGGATGCGAAGTAGGATTTTGGTGAGTTTGAATTATTGATGGGGTGAATTCAATGTGAACCATGGCGCAATATTAAGCACGCTCTTCTCACGTGGGGCGCCGTTCCCTGCGGAGGCCGAAACAAGGATGCCCTTCTGGGTTGCGGAAAATGCAGCTATAGCAATCGGGTCCTTGTGATAAGGGCGGAGATTGCCGTCGTCTAATGACTATGACAGAGATATGGCGTCGCAACCGTCGTCTACGACCTTTTCAATGGCAGCCAGCAAGTTAAACTCTTCTCCCGCGTTTCTGTACGTGGAAAGTCTTGCGTTTGGAGCAACTCCAGATGCAACACCTTGTGCAAAGCCGAGGAAGGAGGCGGTTGGGACATGTCCTCCAGCGATGATTGACGCCACGTGTGTGCTGTTGCCGGAACTGTCCTTCTCGTCCTCGTCTCTTGCGGAAGTAAAATTGCTGCAGACAGTGAAGTATCCGGCTCCTATGAGCTTTCTGTTGCAAAAGGTTGCCGGATTCTCCGAATCTCCGGGGACACAGTTACCTCTCCAACTCGAGGGGACTAGCGTGGTCGTGGAAGCTGCTGTGCTCCGGCCATATTCCAGTGTCGACCACACCGACAATGACGTCAGAGCCGGAATCAGACCCGTTAAGAAGGCCATCATTGGTGTCGGATAGTCCCAGGAAGAGAGGAGACCTAGTTGTATGAAACTCTACGGTCTGCTAGGGAACAGTTGGAGGAGATCCTGGGCGTGTTCTCTAGCAGATCAGTGCAGTTTCATACAACTAGGTCTCCTCTCTTCCTTCTTAACCGGTCTCATTCCGGCTGCGACGTCATTGTATGAAACTGCACTGGTCCTTTACTCCACCTACAGTGACCAGTTAGAATCTGCTGTGGTATGCTTCCATAGCTGTTTGACTTGTTGGAGGGTGAGGTCGGCCGAGAAGCCATGAAAAACAGTTTGGTAAACATGGTGGATGGTCAGGGCGTTAAGGGTGGTTTTGTACCACTCGTGTTGGCTGGGATTGAGGTCATGTTGAACTCTCACAATGAAAAGTTGACTAGATGAAACAAGACAAGTCAAGCATGATGAGAAAGAAGGGCGTAGGAAGGAGCGTAGGGAGACCCATTGTGGATGCTATGGTTTATTTGTTGAACAATGGATGCGATGGTTTAGTAACGATGTGGGGTATTTTATAGAGTACTACGGTACCATGGTGTTCAAGGCTTCAGGCTCAGTTTTGAAGCTGATGAATCATTTAAGTCCTTGACATAGACATGTACCAAACCCTGCCTTTCCCCCCACCCTCCTCAATTTCTTCATTAACTATACTCCGTTCACTTGTAAGGAATATTAGCATACTATAGGTAGCTAGCCAGCTGCAATGGTTTACATTCTAGGAAGGACGACTTTCTATATATCGGGCATAGCTGGTTTTATGCTAGGTATGATAGGTATATATATGAGAGCATAGCTACATAGAGTTTATTGTTTTCTGGCCTAGCCACTTGAGATAGCTAGCTTCATTTATTTGTGTCACATCGATCATAGCTAGCGCCAGACATATGCATATATATATATATATATATATATATATAAATGAAATTAAAGGTGGAAAAGAGAATAAATAGTGTATACTAAATGAAGAAAATGTAAAAGAACAAAAGAAAACACATATTAGGAAAATTAGCTGTGAAAACCACATAATTTCATGGGAGATGGAAGGCATTTATGTCTTGATGTGAAAGCTAGCTCCTAGTAGATAAGAATTCAAAATGACTAGTAACTAATGTGTATTTACTGAGTTTTGTTTTTAGATACTTATGGGCAGGGACGTAGCCATGTACAAGGCTACCCGCTGGACGAATTTTGGGATACATATTTGGAGGCAGACCTATTATTGCATGCACACCTGCGCGTATACAATTACAGTTAATTTTTTAACGAACCATTGCATGTTGTCTTAGCATAACATTTAAGTAACAACATTAATATGATAATTTTTTTTAATGTGAAAAAGATAATCAAATGATTTCACTCTTACCTCCATGATGACTTGAACCTATGACCTCGATTTTAGGTAGTTGGTGCTCTAACTATTGAACTAACATCACTTCGTCATATTAATATGATAATTAAACTCACATGAAGTGATGACAAAGAAAATGAGCACCCAACCAATAGCCTTCTCCATTTCTTTGTCCAATAATTTGATATTGGAGGTTTTCTTTATCAATCATATGTGAAAGATTTTGAATTTGGGTCATATTTATACAGGGCATGTATTACAAAAAAAACAAAAAAATACATGAGTTGCATGTTTGATATTAATTCTAAATTAATCTAATTATAGCATGCGAGTCATATATATAGCGACTACATGTTTGGTATTGATAGTACCAAAGAAAGATAATAAGTGATAATAGCAGGCAATCAATTATTTTCCTTATTATAGTGAATTTACGTTTAATGACAAATATTGAGATAGTGAGACTCATACGAAGTAATGACAAAACAGATGAGCACCAACTCATGATAGCCTTCTCCATTTCTTTACTGATCAATCAATTTGATCTTGAAGGTTTTTCTCTCTGACACATATGTATCATATATATTTATACATAGGTTATCCGTATCAAAAAATATAGAGAAGGGCCAATGCTAAATCAATAAATAAATATTGACCAAAAAAATAAATATATCTAATTATTGAAGGTGAGTTATGTAGGTGATTTTATTTGGAACTAATTAATATAATAACATGCATTCTATCAAACCTATAAATAAATTTAATAACAGCAGCCAGTTAGATGCTTCCATTTAGAGATGTGATATCTTCATATATGGTGTATGAACTTTAGACATTTTGATACTTTGGTGTACCAACTTTTATAACTATCAAAATAATGTATCAAGTTTGCTCAAATCTTTCATTTTAGCGTACATCGTTAAATTTTCCGTCATCCTTGAAAAAAAAATAAATCCGTTATATTTTATTTAGCTTTGTCAGTTTTTTTTTTTTTTTTTGAAAGATGACTGAAAATTTAATGACGTACACCAAAATGAAAGATTAGAGCAAACTTAATACACATTCTGATAGTTATGAAAGTTGGTATACAAAAGTGTCAAAATGCCTAAAGTTTATACACTATTTGTGATGTTTTTTCTTTAGAGATTACTGATCCAGACGTTATGGGTCTTTCTTTAGAACATCTGTCCCCTCAATTCAAAGCCTTTCGGAGAAAAGAATGGGCTTAGAACATCTGTCCCACATAAATACAGCAAAGGCCCAATATCAAACAATTATTCTCAAGCTTTGTAAATTGCAACGAAGCAGTGAGAAAGCTCATAGCTAGAACCAGAACCAGAATCAAAATCAGATCGGGCGCGCAGTGAGAGAGAGAGACATAGAATGGAGAAGAAGCAAAGCAAACCAATGGAGTTGTTGAACGAGATGGTATCAGAGCCCTACCATCTCCTCCATTTCTTGGCCTTCTTCTCCTACTTTGTAGTTCGCACTTCCGCTGCTCAAGTCCTCTCTCCCCAAATCACCTCCCGTCTCTTTCTCCGAGAAATCCAAGCCGCTTTGGCCTTGGGTGTCTTCGCTGCCATCAAGGTCTCTCTATTAATTTCTTCGATTACACTAAATTCCGAGCTCATTTTTTCTTTTTAAGTCTCCGTTTTTCGATTTCATTTGATTTGGTAGGTTTTGTTTGTTGTAGTTTGTGAGGGAAGAAAACTGGGAGGCTTTTATTTCAGATACTGTCTTCTTTGCAAAGGTTAGAGCTGTAATTAGCAACAAAACTGTAATTAATAAACAAAATGGGAATTGATATTTTTTATATGAGATTTGTGTGCTTATTTTCAGATTTTTCTTCTTGCCCTTACTTTGATAATGGATTACCACTTGACTCTCTGGTACACAGTGATATTTGCAGGTAGGATTTTTATCCAATTTTTTTTCTTTTTTCTTCCGGCATTGTTATATGTTTGATTCCAAGTGCAACATTTTGCGGTTTCTTCACTGCAGGGATATATATTTTCACACAACAGCCGGCCTTTAAAAAATTAGGTAATCAAGATACTCTTTTTCGTTTGTATGAACTACAAGTTTGGCTTCCTATATGATGTAATGAACTCAAAGTTGTTTTTGGTATTTCAATTTTGCGAATTCTATTAGGTACTTCCAGTAAAATAACACCATTGCAGCTGGAAAGCTTGCTGACCGAAGGGAGCACATCAAGACTTTGGCTGGTAAGTGTTTCCAGGGCATTGAGCTTTGGACAGCATACCAATAGCTTTAGGAAAAGAGTTGAAATGTCAGTGTTGTTTCCCTTGATATATTTATTGAATGACATGATCAGGTTGAATTTCGTGCTGCATATTCACCTTCTTGCATACGCTCAAGTCGGTGCTTTCCTGAGCTTTCAATCACGTAAGTTTATCACCTGGTATACCATTATTTTGAGAGAGCTTGGCATTTGAAGCTGTATTTATTCCTGTTAGGATCATCTTATGTCTGCTCCTTAAACTGCTTTGGCAAGGGTTGTTATTACCAAATTGTGTGGTTGCTTATACATGCTTATTGACAGATATTCAAACAAAAGCTTTTCTTTTGGAATAGTTGACCTTGGCCTCTTCCCAAATGCTGCAGAGTATTTTGGAATATCACTCTCTGGTAAATGATATGTAATTATCAATGCTACTTAATTGTTCCTGTTTCCTTCAATTTGATAGATTACTATTAACCTGCAGGAAGCATGGGTCAACTTCCTGCGTATATATTATTCTCGCATGGATCTGAAGTTGCTCGCTATCCGGACTTAGATGTTGAATCAAAAGGTTCTTATTCTCCCATAACTAAGGTACGCCAACATTTAATTGCTGAGATGGCAGGCCATTTGCTTGCTTCTAATGGTGGCACCTCATGGTTCCTTTTCATATCCAACTTAGATTTCCTAGCCTCTTTCACTGCGGTTGGATAGAAAGCATTGTGTATGCTGTTAAACTAATCAGTAATGACATTTGGTAGTTTCAACATATCTAGACTTAGATTATTTTATCTCAAAGAGACAGATACTCGGTTTAGTATACTTTAATTTAATAATCTTGACCTAAATTAGTTAAGTTCAATCCTTGATTCCTGAATCCTGATAACACATCAAACCACAGTAGATTATAGTTCAACATGTTTTGTATTGACCTATGAATTTCGGGAAAACCATATCCTAGTTTACAATGACTTCATGCAAAAGCGCAGTCAATATGTTTATATGGGCTATGTTAAGTTGACGTGACTTTCTGATGAGAGTATGGATTGATTGTTTGTGTCGCAGAAATTTCTTTCGCAGTACTTCAAGCTTGACCTGCACCTTCTCGCGTATATAAATGGTAAATAGATATCTGACATCAATTCATACTGTATACTTTGCAGTATTAGTGCCCCCAAATTTGGTTCATTTTTGTATGATTATATATGCTTTGAGATGTAAAGAACATTTCTTCCTGACATTTAGTCACTTTTCTTCCCATTTTATAGAAAAGTTTTTACTTCTGTTTGATCTTGCGGTGAGTATGGACCATTCTGTTTTGAAGTCGGGTTTTTTATAGATAGCTTTTATGGATTATGGGGTGCTCCAGTTCTCTATTTTCGGTGCTCGGATGGGCCAAAGCCCAAAAGAAGGCCCTAACATAGAAGAAGATTTAGTATTGAGCGAGGGGCACCAACTCATGAAATCGTCACTTTAGCGTCAGCCGCTAAATTTTAAAAAACCTGTCACATCTCCACCGCCACGTCAGATCCGCAGCGGCGGCTAGCCGCTTGAATAGTTAATAACTTTGATTGAAGTGTCGCCATCGAATATTCGCCGCCCTTGGAAATTTTAAAAACAAAAAAATTAAAAAAATGTGATTGTGATTGAGCGGCGAGGAGGAATAACAAATCATGACGGAAATGTATCAATCATCAGATAATCACCGGTCACCTACATTCTTGTTGTACACTGAATTTGGGCCCCACAATCTTACCCGATGTGTACGCCGCTCTGTGGATCCCTCCAATATTTGGTTGTCGGCTCACGCTGCTTATGCCTTTATCTCCACACTGCCATTTACTTGTGCTTGGTGATGTGCCCCTAACTCTCTTCACAAATCTACAGCTTTTACTCCTTTGCCTGCTTCCTACTGCCGCTTGTGCTTCGCGTGCCACCAGCTCTCACTCCCACTTTATCAGGAAGAGATTGAGATATCCAGTACAGATCGGCTTAAAGCAAAATTTTCACACTTTATCATGAACAGATGTAATACGTTAACGTTTTTATTGTATTCTATAAGTAACTAATCAAACATTTCATATATGAAGTTTCAATAATTTGAAGACATCAGTAAACATTCCGACAACCCGACTTGTAATGTTGAGAGAGCTGACGGTTTTTATTTTACCGTAAACAATTTTACTGTATTCCACAAGTTAAACTAATCTAACAACTCCATCATACATCTAAAACTTTAATATTTCAGTGACATCATAGAATATCATGACTCATAATGTCGAGAGACTGACTGTAAATCAGTTTAAAATAAAATAAAAAAGTTACAATATTTCTACTTATGAAACGTAAATACTTCTGATATATTCTAAGAGTTAAATTAAACAATTTAGATATCTGAATCTGCGATATTCTATAGATACTGAGATATCATAGAACCTTCCGACTCTTAATATCGAGTAAAAATTGAATGGCACAAGCAAAAGATGCGGCAGCTGTGAAGGGGAAAACGGGAGGGTAATACAATAAAAAGAAGTAAAATTGGGAGGACAAGGGGACAGAGGTGCGTCGTGTCACAGTAAAGGAGGAACGGAACAGATCAAAAGTGTTGAGAGTCCGTTACGTTGACGAAGGTAAAGCCCAAAACAACTCACAATCTCACTCACGAATCCCGATAGCAAGAGAATGTCACTCTGACACACCGAAAGATAGCGACACGCGTACTGTTCCCAGTGGTCCCCACTTCCTGTCCACTCCCCCGACCAGCGCGTGAGATACCACCGTCGGATTCTTCTTTCCGACAGCCAAGAAAGGTGAGGAGCACGTTGTAAAGGTGAGGGTGAGAGACACACACTCTCTCTCTGCACGCGTGAGGGGGCCACACGTGTGGGACCACCCGGGTCCGCTGGTGTCAATCGCACGCTACAAGTGTCAAGCGCTGAAGAAACGTTACATACCTTTGGTGGCACGCTTCTCTATCCTACTAGCTGGGGAGTGGCCCAGTGCTTTTTTACCGGCCCAGCCCACATGATAATGTCACCGCCGTTGACCTTGTAAAAAAAAAAAAAAAAAGAAGTAAAAATTTTCAATTCAAAACCATTGCTTTAGTTTTCTTTTTTGTGTTAGGTTAGGGCCATTGGTGCCTTATCTTTCAAGTTTTTAAGCTTAGATTAACATTCAATAGGACATGCTTAAGCTTTTTAGGGTCTCTTGCAACTTACATAATGGGCAAAAAAGTGTACAGGGGAAATTAGATTATATTTGAATTTTTAAGTCTTATCTTAAGATTTGGAAGTTTGTATAATCAAACACCCACTTAGTTTGGTCTGCCATTAGTTTCTAATCTTAACCAATCACGTAAGAAAGGATAGGTAGTTATTTTCTTATTTACTCTTTTTTTCTTCCACATGTTTAGTGACGGCCAACTTTTGAAGAGTGGAAGAGTGCAATGTGAGGTTTGAAAAATTGATGGTAGGAGATGGAAGACGACCATTCATGATTGACTTGGTAATTACATTTTCCAAATTTGTATTGACCTGTTTACTCGAAGAAAACTGGTGGGAGGAAAGTGAATCGCATTTTTTGACATAAATGGTGTTTGGCAAGTCCTGGTGTGCCAAAGCTTCTACCTAAGGGCCATTATCAACCAAAGTTTCTACCCATTTGTGACTGTGTTTTCAACCTTGAACAGTCTCCAAATGGATTTGACTGGAATTTGGGTTGGTGAAAGACTGTTTCTTATCTTCTAATAAAACAAGATGAATATGAATATGCATGTCAGAGTTTGAATCAATTATGGGTTGGAAGTTTTTTTGCATAATTAAATTCTGATTATAAAGCAATGCGTTGGACACTTGTGCATGTCACTAAGTAGATGGAGTCTCAAATAATAAAACACCCATGATAATATGCATAGATTGCTTCACAGCCAAAATAAGTTAGAGAAAAGTTTGTATGCCATGCATGGAATTCGGTTATGATGATTCAGGAAATGGAATCAATGAGGACGCATGCGAAAGCCTTCATTATTTTGTCCTCTCTTCTCTTTTTGAGCTCTTGCATGTTTCACAATTCATCTTCAACTTCATTTACCTTGGTTATTACTTTTCACCTCACCAGAAATGGAGGATTTACCATTGGTTTCATGCAGAGATGAAGATAATGAGGCAGTAGGAGGGCAATTGCGTCCGATTGGGAAAAGAGAACAAAGTCAGAGAGAGGCGGAGTTTTAAGTGTTAGAAAGGGCCAAACAAAACAGAGAAGTGAGAAGTGCAGCATATAACAACAGCAAAAGCAACAGGTCGATGAGAGAGTGAAAGAAAAGGAAAAGGAAAAGGAAAAGGAAAATGATGATGTGAAAACAAATACATGTATCCCATCAAAATCAAATGGTCGCTATTATTCTTCTTGTTCTCTGTCTCGCCTCTATCATGCTGTCTCTCTTTTCCACCCTGAAATCCTAAAACCATCTTTCCTCTTGTTCACATATATAGCCTGCTGAGAAAACAAGATCACAGAGAATTTCCCTGCACCCTGAGTTTTCAGTACGTATGATTGTACACACCACCTTTTGATTCATGGTCAAGCCATTTCTAGCTTCTCATCTTCAGCAAAATCTTCTCAATCATCATTAGACAGCGAAAAACGGTGAGTGATTATTATCACTAGTCTTGTTGTGATTCGAGTTTCCTTATGCGAATTCATTTGCTTACGTTCATATGACATAAACTGATTACAGTTAGCATGGCGGTGACATCATCATCATCGTGTAAGGAGCTAGGAGGTGGTGGGATGAAGATGCAAATGGACAATGGCAAGTACGTGAGGTACACGCCGGAGCAAGTAGAAGCCTTGGAGAGGCTCTACCATGAGTGCCCGAAACCTAGCTCTATGCGCCGGCAACAGCTCATTCGAGAGTGCCCGATTCTCTCCAACATAGAGCCGAAGCAGATCAAAGTCTGGTTTCAGAACCGGAGGTCAGTTAGTCCGGGAAGAACTCGGGTTTGCTTTTATGGTTGTTGTTTTATTTGAAAGCGTGAATTTTGTGATCGATCTTTGTTCTTTTTTTGCTTTGTGCTTTGAATTCATAACAGGTGTAGAGAGAAGCAGAGGAAAGAGGCGTCTAGATTGCAAACGGTGAACAGAAAGCTGACGGCGATGAACAAGCTTTTGATGGAGGAAAACGATAGGTTGCAGAAACAGGTGTCGCACTTGGTCTACGAAAACAGCTATTTCCGCCAACAGACACAGAATGTATGTAAAGAAATTCAGGAAAATATTTCGTTTTGTTATGAAGGATAAGATGGAGTTTTGAAAAAGATGCAATCTTTTATCACATTAATTTTGGTGGTTCATGTTGTTCTCTTGTGTTGCAGACGACTCTGGCCACAACAGACACAAGTTGTGAGTCGGTGGTGACAAGTGGTCAACACCATTTGACTCCTCAGCATCCACCGAGGGATGCCAGCCCTGCTGGGTAAGTAGTGGGGGTTAATTTCCATTTTGTAGAGTCACTTCCACTCTGTGATTTTCAGAGTTTTTACCCTGATGTGTTTCTGGGCTGGTTGTTGATTGTTCTTTGTGTTTTTGTGCTAGACTTTTGTCCATTGCAGAGGAGACTTTAGCAGAGTTTCTTTCAAAGGCCACTGGAACTGCTGTGGAGTGGGTCCAATTGCCTGGTATGAAGGTAACTTCTCGTTCTCCTTCCTCTTCTTCCTTTTGCCTTTGGTTTCATTTTCATTCTTTTGTGATTATCAAGAAGAGTTTGCTAACCTTGTAAGCAACATTCAAGCCTCATCATCTTAATTTTTGGGCATACCAATCTTTGCCTTTTCCTTTTGGGCCCCCACCCCCCCCCCCCCTCATTTTGCTCTTTTTCTTCAATGGAGGAAATAGAATATTGTTTATGTGGAAAGAAAGGTGCAGGCTTTTAAAGTGCTCTGCTAAGTGGCAGCTCTGGTTATTAAAAAGTCTAATACTGGGTACAAAATTTATAAATGTTTGCAAAAAGATTAAGTAATTAAATGTTGGTTATGATCCCAAATTCCACATCTAATTAATTTTGATCGGCACAGCCTGGTCCGGATTCCATTGGAATCGTTGCTATTTCTCACGGTTGCACCGGTGTGGCAGCACGTGCTTGCGGCCTGGTGGGTCTAGAACCTACAAGGGTGAGTTCTTCTCCACCTGGTCTGGTAATTAAAGTAGTAATCTTGGTGCAGTAATTTATGAAGAGATTGACCAATGACTGTTGTGAACATACATACAGGTCTCTGAAATCCTTAAAGATCGACCCTCGTGGTTCCGTAATTGTCGATCTGTGGATGTGCTAAACGTGTTGTCCACTGGAAATGGTGGAACCATTGAACTGCTTTACATGCAGGTAAGGCTTTTGCAAAAATGTCTGTTTTGTGTTTTGCCATTTCTGTTTTATAACCGCTAGAACCTCAGACCTGCTTAACACAAATTAATCTGGAATGTAATTTGTCTCTTAATTAGCTCTATGCACCCACAACTTTGGCACCAGCTCGCGACTTCTGGTTGCTGCGCTACACATCTGTTTTGGAAGATGGTAGTCTTGTGGTATGTTAATCGATTTTTCACACAAGCATCAATTTTTTTTTCCTGTCTTTTCTTGTAAGAACAGTTATAATTTGGTGTTTCATGGTGTGAATGATGATAGGTCTGTGAAAGATCACTTAACAACACTCAAAATGGTCCAAGTATGCCACCGGTGCAGAATTTTGTGAGAGCAGAAATGCTGCCGAGTGGGTATCTAATTAGACCTTGTGAAGGTGGTGGATCAATCATCCACATTGTTGATCATATGGATTTAGAGGTATGCAATACAATATAAGGTTGCTCAGTTGCTCTATATATTGAAGCAAATTAATTCCTTGGTTTACAATTCTGACGCATGTGATTTACTTTAACATAGCCTTGGAGTGTACCTGAAGTCTTGCGCCCGCTTTATGAGTCTTCAACACTTCTCGCTCAGAAGACAACTATGGCGGTAAGACTGTTTTCTTCTGATGATAGTTTATAGCATCATGTAGTAATCTATATAGATTAATGGTAGGACATGAGCTTAACAATGTTTGAAGAAATGAAGCCTGATATTCGTCTTTTCTTCTTTCAGGCTTTACGCAATTTGAGGCAGATTTCTCAAGAAGTTTCTCAGCCTAATTCCAATGGTTGGGGAAGGAGGCCTGCAGCTCTACGCGCTCTTAGTCAAAGATTGAGCAAGTGTGTGTTATGATTTAATCTCAAAATTGTTCCTTGGATTGGTTGATGAACTTTCACTAATGACATCTTCTAATTTTTGTATTGCAGGGGTTTCAATGAAGCAGTGAATGGGTTTACAGATGAGGGATGGTCTATTTTAGAAAGTGATGGTGTTGATGATGTTACCCTTCTTGTGAACTCATCTCCAGGCAAGATGATGGGTGCGAATCTTTATGCCAATGGAGTTCCATCTATGAGCAATGCAGTGTTATGTGCCAAAGCGTCTATGTTACTCCAAGTAAGGATTTTGATAACACAACCAAGTTGCCATAATTTCTAAGAAATGACTTGGGAAATGTGAACAACTTATACTGGATTTAAGGAGGCACATTCCAAATCATTTGGCTTCTACTTTACAACAATTCAACATAAGAAATGTGCTGGTCATGTTCTGTTTATCCATTATCTTCTGAATTTTAATATGAACTCATGTGGTTTCTTTTTTTCCTGTAGAATGTGCCTCCAGCCATACTTCTTAGATTCTTGCGAGAACACCGATCAGAGTGGGCTGACAGAAGCATTGATGCGTATTCAGCTGCTGCTATTAAAGCTGGTCCATGTGGCATGCTAGGTTCTCGAGCTGGAAGTTTCGGGGATCAAGTTATTCTTCCACTGGCTCACACAATAGAACATGAAGAGGTAAGTGTTTGGTATTTAATTATCCCGTCCAATGTGAAACAAATACTGTCAGTAATATAGTATCTAATGTTTTTTTTTTTTGTATAGCAATATGCTGTCTAAAGTTTGACATGTTTTCGGTATATGCAAACAGTTCATGGAGGTCATTAAGATTGAAAATATGGGTCACTACCGGGACGATATGATGATGCCTGCAGCTGACATTTTCCTCTTGCAAGTAAGTCTACTTTTTTCTTTTCCATAAAATTCTTGCAGTATGGTATGCTATCATTCTCTAGATAGTTACTACTTCAATCTAAGGAGTTCCAGTTTACTTTGTTGGTGAGGTTTTTGTGGTTCAACTTGAACACTTGTAGACACTGGTTATTGAGTTTTATTGTTTCTGTGGTTGCTGGTTCCAGCTATGTAGTGGAGTGGATGAGAATGCTGTTGGCACCTGTGCCGAGCTTGTCTTTGCTCCTATTGATGCCTCTTTTTCTGATGATGCTCCAATTCTACCATCTGGTTTTCGCATCATTCCTCTTGATTCTCACATGGTAACCACTTATCTTATTTGATTTATTATAGAACTTGCTTGTTACAGATTTTATTTTCCCTCCGTTTCAGTTTGATGTTTTTGCGCTTTCTTATATATGGTCTTATGTGTTATGCAGGATGCCCCCAGTCCAAACCGTACGCTTGATCTTGCCTCTGCTCTTGAAATTGGACCGACAGGAAACAGATCATCTGGTGATAATGCTGGTCACTGTGGGAATACAAAATCTGTTATGACAATAGCATTCCAATTTGCATTTGAAATTCATCTTCAAGATAATGTAGCGTCCATGGCAAGGCAGTATATCCGTAGTATTATAGCAGCAGTGCAGAGGGTGGCATTGGCACTCTCCCCTTCTCGTTTTGGTTCTCATACTGGTTTTCGCCCACCACCCGGCACTCCTGAAGCACAAACACTAGCTGGTTGGATCTGTCAGAGCTATAGGTGAGTAAGATGACAATACGATTATTTAGGACAGATTCTTGTATGTACAACAGTGATTGCAAGATGTTAATTCTTCATCTTTTCAGGTGCTATCTAGGGGTAGAACTACTAAAAAGCGAAGGAAGCGAGTCCGTTCTCAAATCCCTCTGGCATCACTCAGATGCAATCTTATGCTGCTCTTTGAAGGTATATGTACATCCATTTCTTTGCTTTGATAGGCTGAAATAATCCTTCCAGCCTATGATATATGCTTAAGGTCTTTTCAATGCCATAATCTATTTTCACTGGTTTATGCAGGCATTGCCAGTATTTACATTTGCAAACCAGGCAGGCCTCGACATGCTTGAGACCACCTTGGTTGCACTTCAAGACATTACACTGGAAAAGATTTTCGATGACAATGGAAGGAAGATCCTGTTTACTGAGTTCCCACAGATCATGCAGCAGGTATGCTATTGACTTCTGGCAAAGGAAATTAAAACAAGCAATAGAGAAATTGAAATCTTATACAGCAACACTAGATTCTGTGACGATATAAACTAATTGCTGAGAAAAAAACACATGCTTTTGGGGTTTGCCTGATCATTTAAGTGACTAATTAATCTTTATTTTTGCTAGGGTTTTATGTGTCTACAAGGTGGTATATGCATGTCAAGCATGGGAAGACCAATCTCTTATGAGAGAGCAGTGGCATGGAAGGTGTTGAATGAAGAAGAAACTGCTCACTGTATCTGCTTCATGTTCATCAACTGGTCATTTGTTTAAACAGTACTTTGGACACAATAGAACATAGGATTTAGGAAAAAAAGGAAAAAGAACTACAAATTAGAAAAACCAAAAGGCATTTTGGGCCTTCTTCTTTTGGTTATCCTACTCCATGTATCATGCTTTATGCTTTATTTATGAATCATAATGCTTTTCCTTTTCTTTTCTTCTTAAAAAGATCTGAACACATTAGCTTTAAGATGTTTGGTACAGTTGCTGATAATTTCTGATAAATTCAGTTCATCCACTGTTCTCTACTATTTAAATTTCAGCGGTCCACATTCAGGTCCATTGGGATTATTCACCACAATGAGAGGTGTAGGACTCATCCCAATACCGGACATAAACCTTTTTTTTTTTTTTGGACATCAGCTTTATGTTTACCTTTATCTTTTCTCTTCTTTTCTTTTTTGACAACTTGTGTACGAAATTCTCTAGAAAATTTTTTCGTTAAGGTCTGATTGGTTATTGTATGGACATGTTCCAACAATAGATTTGTAGAGCCTCCCACAGAAAATAAAATGAAAATGACCTTAACAATGCCGACAAAATATTCATTGGAAAAGACTCAAGTTGCCAATAAAAAAATGAGAATTTTTGAAATAACCAATTTTAAGGCTTTAAGTTGATTTATGACCTTGTTTTTTAACATTGTTGGAAAATGACCATATGGATTGATAAAAAGTCTTAATTTAACTTTTTATATCTCCAAACTCCCCAAAAACCAATATTAACATTTAAAAACTTGTAGTACAAACAAAAGAGATGAAGAGTTTGTCCTCTTCCTCCTAGATCGTCTTCTTCAACACAATGGAAATAATTTCTCCTAAATCCAAAGAAACCATTCATTCTGTCATCACAACAACAACAAAAAATTCAAAGAAACCATTGTTCTATATCTTCTTTGCTCTCCTCTCTTTGAAGGTTTCTCCCAATTCCTCTTCCCACCCTCCAATTCTCCATGTGACAAATCAAATAATAAGATGTAGTTATAGAAAAGCTTGCGGATGATTTTTTTGTAACAAAGGTCATTCACAGCAAATAAACTAATTAAGTGGTGGATGACACCATTTTGAAATCTCTAGTTTGAAATTCTCCTGTAGTGGTGACACCGATTTCAATTACATAGATTTTGAATCATTGAGATTTGGAATTGAAATCCAAATCCAAATTATCTTTCTAATGGAGCTTAATATTATTCTGTTGTTTGACAACCCCTAGTATAGAGAATGGTCGTAAGTTCAAGGAGATGGTGTGTGTGTGTGTTGATGGGGTGGTAAGGCTCTAAACTCTCATTTGGGAGGTCAAGAGTTCGAGCCCCATCATGGATGGGGAGGGGTGGGGATTCAGGGAAAAAAAAAAGTTCAAGGAGATGGACACATTCTAAAAGAAGTCATCTTGACAGTTCTTAACATGATGAAATTTTTATCTCTTCTAGTCCATCATCATACCTAAAATGGAACGCTCTTGAAATGGAATCCACATGATCTATTAATATACATCTGTGGCCAAATAAAGCAAAATAAAGTAGAACAGAGGTGCTAATGAGTTTTCATTGATATTGGAAATTGGTACTACAACATAGCTATAGCCATATCTGCATTAGCCAATTATATAAGATTATTCAACAATTGAAGGAATGCCCACAAATGTATTGTCACGCCCCGAATTTTATAAATAACAATTCAAAATCCGAAACATGAAAATACTACAACTCAAATTAATCATCCTGAAAATTTCTTTTCTTAACATACTCACCACACGAAATAAAATCAAACCGAATTTAGTCTCGGTTAATTATTACAACTCAAATCCTTAATGTAAAGCTCTAAATGAGCATACACACCTCACAACTAAAAAAATTACAAAACTGCAGTAACACCTAAGCAGCTCGGTCACCTCCCTGGTTATCCTGACCTGCAGGAATATCCGCTACACCATTGAATAGTGTACCGGGATTGCAACAACACAAAACCCGGTAAGCTTATGAAAGCTTGTATGAGTAAAAGAAAGAACTGTTACTTAATTTAATCTCATTTGTCCCCACACACAGCAACACCCAATAATTTCTACATATGTCAGTACTAACAATCTCAATCAACACCAATTCAATATATCACAACAAACTAACTCACAACTTTCTTCACAACTCACAATCTCAATCACACACCAATTCAATATATCAAGACAAACCAACTCACAACTTTCTTCACGAATCTCATCATCGTATTTATGAAAATACGGTATTTGACAGACTAGAGCTCTAACTGAATCGTAGCCCGTCACCTGGCCTAGGTTATGGCATCCGACATATTTATCAATTATTGTATTTCATCAATATGTATACCTATATACATATTTAGAACGTCCAATAATTCCACATACTCAACCAATTGTATCCCATCATCCACACTAGGATTAGAGCGTCTGATTACCCACACCGGTCATTACGTCGACCCTAAACCCATAAATGAACGCAACATATAATATCACATACTTATGGAATTACAAAAATTGAAATAAAATCAATTCATCAATTCTACCCAATCATATCATCACACAACAATCCACTCATCAATATATATTTTCCACGTAAATATATATATATATATATATATATACACGAAATCATCCACTCAGGAATGACCACTAATACCATCTATAGTTCACACGAGAAAATTATGAAATTCATTTGTATAGTTAAAATTCATTTTACTTACCTATGGACCGTGGTGATTCAAGTCCATGAAATTTTAAAACAAATATTTAATCCGCAAACATTTTTCACACAATTACCAAAAATAAATAAATTAAAATGCTCGGTTCGTAATATGAACCATGTGAGTTTTACTCACCTCGAAACTCCCCCGCTGCGTCTTCAATATAATTATAATTATAATTACGCCGAATAGCCCACTCAAATAAAATCCGTCAATCACCTAATCAAATGTGATTCGAATTTAGCCAAAAATTTCAACACATAATTTAACTACCATTTAACGCCCGGATTCTAATTTACATTAAAATCCGTCGAGCGGTTTCTCACGAATCGCTCCCCTAATTACCGTTTTTCACATATACGAAGATCCAACGGTCGGATCTTCGCCCATGACCACACAAACCCTCTGGGACAGTCATATGATCATCATAACAAATTTACAAGTTCATCCGACGGTCATAATTTCACAGATAAAAAATCTAACGATCGAAATCGATCTAAATCACAAAATTCATAACTAATTCATACGATATCCGAAAAATGCGTATAATACGCCGAAATGATCGTATCGAAACATAGAATCATAAAATGGACAGAAACCAAATTTTAGACCTCCGGAGGTGGCCGGAAAAGGCCGCCGGAGTTAGGGATAGAGCCGCCACCGACCACCGCCAATGGTGTCGGGGCCGAGCTTGTCCCCTTCGTTTCATCATTCTAAACAACTTTCATAACTAGCACAAAACCTAAAAATGAGGGGAATGGATCGAAATTACCTATTTACAGTTGGCGGCCGGAAAAAATGCAGAAACCGGCGAGCTTGAAAACCGACGTGAAAACTGCAACCTCAGGCCCCGATCCCTTCTGGAAACTTGTTCAGAACTTCCTTGCGAACTCAACAAGCCAAGAATCACAAGAAACGATCGTGTATAGCTCGAGATATCTTGATCGAAAGTTTCGGTGTTTCGATCCGTTAGGGTCGAGCTCCGACGAATGTGAAAACGTTCGACCCAGTTCCGGTCCTTCTTGGTGCTTGTAGGGGAAGTTGAGGCGAGCTCAATGAGCCAAGAATCAAGTGAAATGGTGGAGTGTAGCTCGAGATATCGAGATCGAACCGAAATCGCCCCTTTTCGGTTCAGGCCGTGCCGCCGCCGCTACAGGCCGTGTCGTGACGCAAGGCCGCCTCTGGCAGCTGCGCAAGGATGAGAAGAAGCTCCTGGAAGTGGTTTGAAGTCGAGAGGTGGCCGGACGAGCTGGTGGTGGCTGCTTGAACTTCTGCCCTGTTTTGAGTCTCGGGCGCGCGGAGGGAGAGAGAGAGGAAACTCAGTTTTTTTTTCCAGAAACAGAAAGAAGAAGAGAAAGAGAGGAACCGGTAGAAAAAAATTAGGGTTTCCCAAAATTTTTCTATATATACAAGTTCGGAAAACTTCTAAATTCGATAACTAAATCAAAAAAAATCCGATCTTTGTGTTCCATACGTGTACGGACTCGTATCGACGAGCTCTACAACTTTCATGAAGGAAGTTTCTCCAAATTTCGTACGTAGAAAAACTCGATTTCTCAAACCGAGTATTTCGAGCTTTTCGTTAAAAATAATTGTTTCGAACTTCGATAAATGTAAAAGTGCATTATTATCGAACAATAATCGTTAAATCGTATAATAATCACTCAATACAATTACTTGAATTTAAAATGAAATTTGCGGGTATTACATGTATATATGAGATGAGTGAAAAAAGAAGAAGATAATACTGCAATAATAATAGGAGAAGTCGTGGGAATTGAAAAGTAGGGGAAAAGAAATGGATTTTGGAACCCTAGATTAAACATAAGGGTAATCAAGACCTTTTACCATTATATATGGTCATTTTTAAAATGTTTCAAAAAAAAGGTTAAAAATCAAATTGAATTACCAAAAGAGGTCATTTTTCAAAATTTCTCATATTTTGTCATAAAAACCATGCATAAAATATATAAAAATGAACACATCTCTACTGACACACGTTCGACTATTCGTTGATCAAAACCCATATAAAAAAAGAAAAAATCCTCAAATGATACCTGAACTATGGTCAAATACACATTTTGGTACCTAAACTTTTAAAACTACCCTCGTAGTACTTGAACTATTGTTCCGTTTCTCCATATGGTACTTCCATCCAATCTGCCGTTAACTTTGCTTATAAACTTTTTTTTTTTTGGGGAGATGAATGTCATTCTATAAAAATGAGCCACATAGGCAAAGTTAACAGCAGATTGGATGGAAATATCATATGGTGAAATAGAATAATAACTCAGTTACCATCATGGTAGTTTTGAAAGTTTAGGTACCAAAATGTGCATCAGACAATATTCCAAGTACCATATGAGGATTCTTCCCTATAAAAAAAGATGCACATATGCTTATAAATGGGTCGTCGTTAAAAGCCTCCTATAAAAAAATTACTATAAAAACGATAGTCTCTCACCAACTTTGTGTTTGGACTTGAGTTTAGACTCGAGTGGTACCTAATGGAAACGGCTAATTTTTCAGGGACATAGGCTGATGTGAGAATTATCTAAATATCTGAGTATTTTTACATTGAAATCTTTGAATATTAAAATTATTCTGAAGGATGTATGATTCTCATTATCAAATATTCACCTTTTTTTATAATAAGAAAAGATCAAGTAATCATCCTTGTACATGTATACATGCATTTGATGCATTTATCATTGTACTTAGAATCTCAGATGTTGTATTCTGTTAATTTTGTTATACATTCATATCACACGTTAGATTCAAAAATGGATCAAAAATTATATTCTCATTTGTTCTAATGCATCACAACATATGAATGAAGTGGGATTTGCCTCACATATTTTTCGGGAAGGGAACCAAGTTGCATATGCTTTTGCAAATTTTGGCATTTCTTCGGTAGGTTTGATTGGTGGGATTTGCCTCCAGCTTTTGTTTCATCGTTGTGTAATAGAGATTATTTGGGTCTTCCCAATTTCGTTTTCGTTAGTGGGTGTTAGAGTTAGTTTCGCTTTTCCGTGCTTTTGAGGAGTTAGGTTGTATGTCCCCTCCTCTTATGTGTTTCATTTTCTTTTCTTTTAGAATAAAGGGGAGATGGAGAGCTTTGTTGCTCTTCTATCTTCTTTAAAAAAAACACAACATATGAATGAAGTGATACACACACACGTAATTAATAAATATTGGGAAATATTTTGCATTTCTTGTTCTTCCATTTTTATAATTTTGTCCCCAAAAAAACAACTGCATTTTCTTGTCTTCCCCATGATCAAGAACTCAAGAAGAGAGAGACCAAGTAGAGATCAATATGAGCTTGAGGATTCGGTTTAACTATCAAATCTTGCTAATACTTCATGTTACTCCGGAATATCCCGCAGAGATCAATATGAGCTTGAGGATTCGGTTTAACTACCAGATCTTGCTAATACTTCATGGTTACTCCGGAATATCCCGCAATGAAGACCGATGCATGCATCCTCATCCATCAACACTCTCTTTCTCAAATTAAGAAGTGTACGTTATTGTCATCGAGCACAAATCTGTCCCTCCAATAATTCCAATCTTTTCTTTCAAGAAAAAAAAGAAAGTAAAAGCTAGCAACCACACTTAATCAATATGTAATAGATCCATCATGCCATCACATTGCTCATTCTTTAATTTCTTTAGTTAAGATGTAATCATTTCTATCAAGTACTCTTTATTGTCACATTAAACTTCTTATTTAGGTAATCTGATAAGCTATCTCTTACCCACCATTCAATATGTGACGAACGATTGATCGTAGCTTCAAGCAGAATATATATACTCTCATGTGTAATTTGCATCAATCCATAAACACAGAACACAAGAATTACGTGATTCGATTGATAGCCAATTAATCAACAGATCGTTACGTTATTACGTCTACAAGCTAAGAACAAGGACATGCATTTCATTATGTGATAGCTAAGTTATTTCATTCAACTACTCCGCTAATATATTCTCTGAATCCATCACTAGCTAGTAAACCTTTCTTTTGTTCTTTTTTGTCCGTCCTAAGCTTCGCCCAGACTGACTGTTCTAAAAGAATTGACTGCAAGGGATGTAGCTTTTGAGAGCGATATGTGCACTCTTATATTTGTTCTCTGCACTCCAATCTCCGGATCAAGAAATGTAATAAGCAAATTTTGGGAATGTGCGCACCACTACGAACTCCATGTTTATAAATCATAGAGTTTAAGAGTTAAGACTAATTGTAAACAATCAGCCGCAGACTTCAGATCATTGGAGCCAATTAGGCAGACCACTAAACTACCTAAAAAGGCGAAAACTAAAACCTAAGTTCAAACTCGACCGAAATTTGACTTGTTGGCCGGCCCTTGAGATTTTGATGGCTGTGGTGGTTGCCTCACTAGACTCTCACATTCAACCCTGTTCTCAATCGGTGGGTTTAACTTGAAGAACCGAAAAGCTAATCTTTATGCGATGCACCTATTACGATAATTATTAAGAGTTTGACCTCCCAAGTGAGTAACTTAAGCTTACTCATGACGACCGGCTTAGTGAAAAAAATTCCCCCTGGCCTCTCTTGATTTTGGAAGCGTTCAGTTATCAACTATGTAGTCTTGGAATTATGTTTGATTTAGTGGGTTCTTGCTGTGATATGATATGCGATGGGATCGATGCACGTGTATCCAAATTCCGTCAATGTAAACAAAACGCTACTTGCTTTAAATCAAACAAACACACGCTAAATTATTTTTTTTCGATCTACAAAGTAATCCAAAAGGATAATTGAAATTAAAATGCATGTAAAGACTTCGATCGATCAACAAGACATTTACATAAAGACAATAAAAGGAGCTTTTTGAATTGGAAAGAAATAAATAACAGAGACGGCCAAACTAAAGAGAGTACTTTTGCATGGTCTCCAAGAACTATCATCATTGAGATCTCGAGGCTTTTGAGACGAAAGGCAGCAGCTGCTTCAAATATATGATATGCCAGCAAAACTGAGCTGGGGTATATGTGAATTTGGTCCTGAAAATGTCAGCTCGTTTAAACTCATGTGTTTAGACTCATCTTTAGAGATGGAATCTTCTAACTATTTTAACCCTAGCTAGCTTATGGATCATCATGAGTACTTCAGCTAGCTGCTGATAGAGAAACTGTACAAAAGGAAAAGGGTTCTCGTCACTTTCATCATTGCTCGTTAGAGCGATCTAGCCAATAGGAGGAGAATACATATTAGAAATTAAGACGACGAAATAATTACTTAAAACCCTTCATTAGTTGATTAAACAGCATGATTACAACGTAAAAGGAAAGGTAGGTCACATGAAAGATTGTTGCTTCATGACCCTGCAGGTCATCTGAACACGAGATCTTCTTCTTTTGGCGCAACATTCAACAAGATACTCGATAAGTACTGAACACAAATACAATCATTATAATAAGAGAAGCTTGACTTGCACATACTAATTGATTAGTTCAACTACATACTAATACTTCATAAGGCATGCTTAATTATATTGTAAAAACCTTTGACCACTAATTGTAAAGAAAAAGGAAGAGACAGCTGATATTGAAGTGTGAGAAAAAGGGAAAAGGTTTGTTTCTTCACTGTCTATAATTAGCTAACTGAGCTTTTATACGTACGTACGTAGACATATAGATCTGCAACTTTGTGCATGACTGTATACAAATTGTTCCTTTGGCCTTGTTCCTATTTCAAAAGAATGTCCGACAATGGAACAAAGCAAATAAAATCGTCTTGGCACCATCAGAGGTCTACTACAGTATACGTTGTCCTTGGCCTGCTTGTGTTTGTTTGTTCTTTGACCTAACTCACTGATCACGACCTTTCAGTCGCCACAGTTTCGCTTTGTCTATGACTAAAGTAGTACAGCTAGGGAAATCTCAAAAGGAAAAATAACAGAACAGATATGCAATGGTAAATATAGTAATTTTGGTCAAATGATTAACGAAAGGAACTTGGTCTCTGCTAGGATGTAAGCTTCCAAGTTTTACCCACACCTTTCTGTGCATGTTATAGGACGTAAGAATGAAACTGAGTTTTACGCATGCGATTGGAGATTTATTCTTTCACCAATTGATAGGGGAAAGTCTGAAAGAGTGAAAGATTATCCCACGCTATAGCTAGATTAACAATGGTCCCGTCTCCTTTCTCTTGCAGGCCATAAAGAAAGGGATCGAAGAGGTAGTGATGTATTGCATATTCGAAGCTCGAACATCTAATATAGCTACTATTCATTACTTTTTTCTTCTTTTGGATCTGATCGATCTATACAAGATGTTGAAGTAATGCCATGCATGATTATGATTAATTAATTCGTAAGGAAAATTCATACACAGCTATAGAATCTAGGTAAAATTTAGCTAGTAACCTTATATATCTACAATTTTACACTCAGTATAGTATGCCAAACATACCATCAAACAATACATATGAGCTATTAACAATTAATTAACACCTTATGTTACAAATACAACAAAAGGTGATAATTAATTAATTAACACATACATTAATACCAGAAAAACCAATGAAATTAAGAAGGAAAACGGCTAAAAGAAGAAAGGTTGAACACAAATCTCTGGGGATTGAAAACTATCAAAAAGGTGAAGAAACAAAGTTTACTGCAACACAAGAACTTGTCTTCGTTATAGAGTCTAGGGTTTTGTACAGTTCATTTGCGCATGGTCTAGCCGTGGGGTCACCAGCAGTACAGTGAAGGGCTAGGTTCATGGTTTCAACAATTTCATTCTGATTCTTGAACACGTGTTCTCGGATCATCGGGTCGGTCCACGCATCAAGATGGCAATCCGAGTAGCAATACCGAGCCCACTCAACGATGCTCTCGTGTGCGCCCAACTCTATGTCGTCGGGGCTTTTCCCGGTCAGTAATTCGATGAGGACTAGACCAAAACCATAGATATCACTTTTCTCAGTGATGTCTTTGCTGGTTTTAGCTTCTGCAAACAAAGACATTAATATTTTAGAATTAGATTTACTTACAAGAGTGTGTAGTCTATATATCATCTTGCTAAATTATAAAGTTAAAAATGAATGATATTCTTAAATATCATGTCCGAAATATAAAAAGAGACCGTAAAACGTTCTTCAGTACCTGGAGAAACGTATGCAGAAGAAGCAAAACCCTTGGAGTCCCTAAACTCAGGGAGACTCAGCTGAAGACGAGGCTCATTTTTTGCGTCAACAATTACTTTCTCGGGAGACACACAACCGATGACAACACTCGGAGAGCAAGCAATATGCAAGAACCGTAGAGCTCTTGCAATCCCAACGGCAATCTTCCGTCGTTGTTCCCAGTTTATCTTCCGCAGAATTTGACACAATGCTTTCCCTTCGCAATAATCGTGGATGACATATGCATTCTTTTCTGAACGACATATTCCGATCAACCGGATGATGTTGGGGTGCCGAAGGTTTCCAAATTCCACCATTTTAGACCAAAATGTTGGTGAAATTGAATTCACAGCATCATCTTTTACAACAAATTGTGCACCTTTGTTGCCGATTGCAATGATATTACCTTGTTTTGCTGCTGATAAAATATCTTCAATTGAAACCGATCTTGAAACTTTGGGCTCAAAGAATTGCATTTTCCAAATTCCATCTTCATTCTCCACGGTTTTTAGCTCCAAATCCTTTCGTCTCCGAATGTATACAATGACAAAACCAGCAACACCAAAAGCAGCTAAAGCAACGAGAAAGCAAGTGAGAATAAACCACCACGTGGGGTTGTTTCTTACGCTTTTGCTCTTGCATGGTGGCAAACCACTCAAGGTGTCGCCGCCGCAAAGGTCATTTCCGGCCACCGAGCTCGCATTTATGGCAAGAAAGGCTCCGGTGGACGGCAAGTTTCCATGAAGGTGGTTGTGAGAAATATTCACTTGAACAAGCGATTCAATCACGCCTAGGTTCCGTGGAATTTCGCCGGAAAGTTGGTTATAGGACAAATCAAGCTGACCGAGAACTGGCATCGCAGAAAGGCTGACCGGAATTGGGCCGCTGAGATGGTTGCGGCTGAGGTCTAGGCCCACGAGCTTTTTACATGAAGACAATTGTTGAGGGATGGGACCAGAAAGCTTATTGTGAGAAAGCTTTAACTGCATCAGCTCCGATAAGTTCCCGAAATTCAGGGAAATATTTCCCGATAATTGATTTTCAGACAAGTCTAAGTTCTCGAGCTCGTCGCTGCCGAAAGACTCCGGTAAGTTGCCGAAAAGTCTGTTTCTCGCGATATTCAGCATTTGAAGTGAAGGCAGGTCCCACGTTTTGTCATCAATTCTTCCGGAAAAATTATTGCCTGAGATATCCAAGAAATACACAAGCGGAAGCTTTACAAATTCGGCCGATATTTCACCGGAGAGCCGGTTGTTTTGAACTCGAACTCGGCCTAAACTCTTGCAAGAAGCCAGACTTTTTGTGATTTCACCTTCAAGAGAATTGGAAAAGAGGATGAGCTTGAAAAGGTTCCCCGAGTGGCATAGCGTATCAGGTACTTTTCCGGTGAGGTAGTTTGAAGATAAGTCTACAACAGTGAGATTGCTTTGCTTTCCAAGATCACTCGGAATCCCCCCTGAGAACTTGTTCGACCACAGCTGAAGGACTTGCAGCCGAGACAGAGAAGCAAGGGATTTTGGAATCTTTCCGGTAAAGTTGTTTTCGAAAAGATGAAGAATCTCAAGTTGTTGTAGCTGACTAACAAGTTCAGGAATCTCACCCGAAAGAGAATTCTCACTAAGATCAAGTGAGACAAGCTTTCGAAGACCGAAAATGGATATAGGAAGCGGACCTGTGAGCTTGTTTCCGTAGAGGAAGAGATATCGGAGCTCGGTAAGGTTTCCTAGAGAGTCCGGGATTTGGCCGGTGAGATTGTTGAAAACGAGATCGAGATGATTCAAAGCAGTAAGCTTACCAATCTCTTGTGGGATTTCGCCGGAGAGATTGTTGTAGCCCAAGTAAATCAACTTTAAGCTCTTGACTTGGCCTAATTGGCTTGGAACTCTGCCAATTAGTTGGTTTGAAGCCAAAGTCAAGTACTCCAAGTTAGACATATTTGACATGGAATTTGGAATTTCTCCCGCCAACACATTACCACCAAGATCAAGAAACTTTAATCTCGAGAACAAACCAATGTTTTCGGGGATTTTCCCCGAAATCATGTTGTTACACAAGTCTAGTGTCTCCAGACCCGGAAGTGAACCATGTGGGATTTGACCGGTCAAGTTGTTGTTGCTGAGATTGAGATGTCGGAGAGAATTGGAGCTGGTGAATATGTCACGGGGAAGTTGGCCATGTATCTGATTGTTGGAGAGGTCGATTTTTTCGACGTGGGACAAGTGAAAGAGCGAGGATGATAATCTGCCGGAGATGTTTCTTCCAGAGAGGTCGATGAAGTTGACGTTGACGTGCGACGAATTAACATCACCGATGCATGTAACGCCGTGCCAATTGCAGAGATTGTTGGCGGTGGAGTTGCTCCAGCTTGAGAGGGAGTGTGAAGGGTCGTCGAAGATGGAAGCTTTGAAGGACAAGAGAAGCTGAACTTCAGCGTCATCATAACCATCCAAAGCACAGATATGATTTGGGAAGATTAAGAACATGATGATCAACATGCAAGGTATGAGACTAGTGCTTCGAGGTCTCTTCGCCATCTTCAGCTCAAATGTTATAACACCCACGTAGAAAGCACTGAAATCAGAGAGTATAAATTGGTTATTTAACACAAAAACATGGAAAATATAGTAAAACAAATAATGAACTACAACATGCATTAATATATTCAGAATCTGAAGAAATAAAGTTACAGAACTAATCAAAGAAGTTGGAGTAAAATGTCAGCAACGTACCTGAAGCTCATAATAATTAGGGCTTTTGCTGCTTGAAAGATGGTGCAGATTTTGTTGAGTGAATTGGAAGAGGAGGAAGGTTTGGAGTTTGGACTACTAATTGATGAAGAAGAGGGTTAGTAGTGTGAGAGAGTGTGTGTGGGAAATTTGAGTGCTTAAATAGATTGAAGATTAAGGTTCTGGAAATGGGGACGGAAGTTGCGGATAATTACGATATGGGATCTTGACTTTCTTCAGAATGATGTTTGAGCACGAACGGTTGAAAGGGAAACAGGGACAGATGTTGGAAAAAGCCTCTGATTTTGTCGGGTTTTTTGCTAAAATGCTCTTTTTGACTGATTGACTGGCTCACGCCATAATGACAAGATTTTTGTAACCGTTGAAAGACTTCCCAACTTTCTCACATGTAATTTCTTTCGGTAAAGTTAATTTTGAAGGAGAAATTTTTACATAAGTCAAATGTATCACGTGATGGTGGGATAATCCAATTAAAACTCATAAAATTTAAAGTGTATTCTGAAACTATCCTTACTTATTAAAATGAAATACCCAAAACACCCTCTTATATGTTCACTGATTGGGCAATCATACCTGCCACGTGATACGTTTGCCTTACGTAAGAATCTCTTATTTTGAAGAATATATTATCAGCTTATGGTTTTGTTACATAAATTAAAGTCGTAGGGTTTATCTTCTCTTGTATGAAGGGAAACTCCACAATATGTAAATATATAACATACATACAATTATCACTTTAAGACTTAATTACTCAAATAAGAACATACTTTCCTCTAATGAAGACCTTATTTATTTTAATGAGAACTTTTTTCTAGTTACATATTTTACTTTAACGAGGACCTTGAAATTCTAAAAAAATCCTTAAATTGGTAACATGAGTTCTTAAAATGATAAATATTACATGAAATTAGACATATATGAGAAAAGTTAACGTACCATAATTTTACCGTGAAACATAAATTAGAGAAACACGTATCAATTGATATGTTAATCACATATTCTTCCTTAAAAAGAAATTATTTATAAACAACAAGATGAAAGAGCTCGTGATTTCCTTCATTGATCGAAAATAAAAAAAAATAAAAAAAAGTGATCATGACAAGAGAACGTATGCAAGCTTCCGCCTAAAAGAAAAACTTGAAAAGGAGACAAATTAATAATACAGTTTAGACAAATTTATAAACCATTAAAAAGTTCAATGCTTCTAGCTTTCTTGACAAACATTTGTTAATTAATGATTCTAGTTTTAAGCTCTGTACGTTAAGTTCAGCCAATAGACAACTATACATTCAGAACTATTTCTCTCTCTCCTAAGGCAACCAAAGAACAATAATTCTTTGCTTCAAATCCATTCAACGGCTTGGTTGGAGTTTCACTAATCATTGTTGCACTTGCATCAGCCTAAGCTGCTTGTGTTGTCATTGTTTCTAAAATACTTTGCCACTTTTGTCAAACAAAATGATGACAAAAATAAAATTAATTAACAATCAAGAACTATTATTCAAGAGCTATCTAGCTCACTTTTGTGTGTATACACATGCTGGAATAAATGGCGCTTAAAAGTAGTTCTAGTGCAGAAGCTAGCAAGGTAAACTTTGTGGCTACAGAGAGAGAAGTTGATCATAATAATGATGATGAAGTTGCGCTGCATGAAAAAAGCAGTATTATTCTCGAACCCTTTTGTTTGGACTCTACCTTTTAATAATTATCTAGGTTTCTCCTTCTGCTAGAGAGAGCGAGAGAAAATAATTTGGAGAAAGAAATTAAACTTTTAGCTACAGAAAAAGAAGGAGAGTCTGCACTCTGCAGGGTGAGAGAGAGTACTTACAAACACAAGGAATTGAAGTATTTAGACAACAGTAGTGGGGCTAAAACTGAACAAGGCCTGAGAGATAAGAATAAAAGAGAATAAGGCAATTCAAAGCAGAGAAGTCAGAAATGAAAAGAATGAAGGACGACATGAGTTGAAAAGAGAAAGTTGAATGTCTTTGCACAGTAATAATAAACTAGCTAGGGTAAGGAGGTAGTGGTAGTCCGCCAAAAAAAAAAAAAAAAAAAAAGGAGGTAGTGGTAGTGCTCGTGCGCACAAATGCCTTTTCTCTGTTCTCTTTTGGGGACCCAGAGTCTCCTTTCTCGAAGGAATATACAGTGTGTGGTCTTTGTCATTACCAGCATGCTTTCCTCATCTCCATTTTCTAGGGTTTTACAATACTCGCTCCAGTCCCAGCTAGCTCTCCCCACTTCTCTTTAGCGAAACTTTACCTGTATTGTTTGCATATATGACCAAACACAACAGGCCTCGTGTATTTTGACGCATTAATATGCCTTGTTTAGTGCAAAGTATGTATCTAGTTATCTCTCTCACGTATTAATCATGCGATCACTTATTATAAAAATAAGAATATAAACACATTTAATCTGATTATATTACAGAAAATTAGTTTTATTTATTTATTTATTTTTATATATCATTAGAACCCGATGAGGGTGTGACCTATCCACTATGTTTCTCATGCCTAAAAAGCCACTAGAAAATATGAGTCTAAAACTCCACTTTCTATACCTAGTCTCGAAAGGAGGCGGGGTTAGTGGGCAGAAATGGTAAGTGCTAGGCTAGCTGGTCGACACAGATCATCAGCCAACTGAAAAAGACAATATGCTTCTAAACCTCTTCTGTATGGGCACCCTTAATCAAACTCAACACTAATTGATCAGATACATATACTTAATCCCCTCATCCACTACTCGGATGTGACCATGTTAGTTTGGTCTTCTAATATATGATAAAGTATAAGAATATTTTGTTATTAATTCATTTCATAATCCTCTTTGGAGATAATATTATTATTGAAAAGCTCATTTATGCCATTATGCTGTAAATACTAATAAGAAGCTGCATTATACTCCAAAACTAGGTTTAGTGCTTCCATTTTTGACTTATATATACAAATAAATGTATACCGCTTTTGAATTTTGATGCATATACCTCCACTTTTGAATTTTGATGCATATACCTTCCATATTCATGGTTGTTTTAATAATTTTTTAAAGGAGCTTAATTAACTTGTGATCGATTAACTGAGGTATGCATGACGAGGAGCTAGCTAGCCGACCCATTTCCCTTGAATAAGGGTCTGAATCTCTTTTGAAATTTGTAGGGCTTCATGTTCTGATAGTTAGTGGCCCAGTTCATTCACTTAGCCGGAACTTTAATCATTCTTTGCTCGTGTAATTAACTAATTAATGTCTATTATTGACAACTTTGGCTTGCACTTGTTAATTTGAGTACGTTCTTTCTTTCTTTTCCTTATAAACTACAGACTTTTAAGTTTTAATATGGTAATATGGACTGCAAATGTCGGGCAGAATGGTCCACTAGGTTTTTTCTAACCTAGATTGTTGAGCCACTTAGCCAAATTTGATCCAAAATATGCATCAAAAGGCATATGTATATAAACTCGGGTTTCCTAAAGATCGTGGCCGGTGATAGATTGGATCACTTCAAACTTTTCAGAAAGTTAATTATCAACTTATTATTAATATCTCTGTAACCACATGTAACCCGTCAAGATTTGTTTTTGGATGATTATTAGTTTGTAAATATGAAATCTTAATTTTAAGGGTTAATTGGCCTGGGGCATGCTTTGGTAACGGACCGGAACCGGCCGGTTTAAAGTGGGAGATGATTTCACAAGCAAATTAATTTGTTTCTTGTTAATGATGATCAAGTGGTCCAAATTTGATACATGGTCTCATTCAAATCTTAAAGTAGATTGTATTGCACGTTTGCAATTCACATGCTAAATGAGATCTTGCACCAACTCTGTATATGAAACATCATCATCAACTATGAGTCCTAGCTACGACTAGCCTAAAGACCCATGCATAACAAAGACCAAAACGAACTATGTATAACTGCTAGGTAGTTAGGTTAGTATGCAGACGTACTTGGGATTTACAGTTGGAGTCTGGGACTATGTTAGTTGCTCGGACTAGCTAGCTTATCCCATTACTAGTATACGTGCTTTGGGATAGACATAATTAACATGAAGCAATTTGCTTACCCCATTTTAACTTGTCACACTGGATAACAGCTCAATCAGTTAATTTTTCAGTTAGGCTTACAACACTGTTAGTCAGTTAGTTTTACTATAGTAATATTCAGTTTTGGTTTTGTAAGTCGGTTCAGTTAGTAGCCGATGGACATGTAATACTTATGAGGCACATGCTCGGCATGATTAATTCTTGACATGGAGATAAAATGATAATACCTTATCATAACAAAGGTTTGGTTTCTAGTATTAGAAGGAGATGGAGTGCAGTATTGTTGTTTAGCTTTATTTTATCATAGATAATTAGTTTACAGATTTTGGCGATGGAGATGTTAAAGTAAAATGACAATTGGAATTGGTCTACTCATTTCATTTCATAGTCGCTTTATATAGGGATAGAATTACAACGGAAAACATCGATTACATTAATGATACTAAATGCTTATTGATCCGTAATTATGCTGATTGATCCGTAATTGTGCTGATTGATGGTAATCACTGATTCTTTGATTCCCTCTCCGTCAGTTGCTTTGACGAAGGCACACAATATGTTTTTCCTTTAACACTCCCCCTTGTGCCAAGTCAAAGCGAAATGGTGCATGAGTTGTTGCCTCACTAAAAACCTTGCCAAATAACAACAAAAACCCTGTTGGACAAAAAATACGCCTTGGTCGAAGGAAAAGAGCACAACGCACCTTTTATATTTGAGGATGACATGTGTGTGTTAGACTCCCCCTGACGTCTACACCTCCCCCTGATACTTACATTAATCAGGGGAGATTGGAAAGTTTTCGCATTCTTATGCTTTTCACATGTTTCTCAAATATGGCCTTAGACAATGATTTGGTGAACAAATCTGCCACATTCTCCTCAGATCTTACTTGATTCACTTGAATCTCGAGGAGGGCCTGTTGTTGCTGTTTGTAGAAAAACTTTGGCGATATGTGTTTTGTATTATCACCCTTGATATATCCTAGCTTCATCTGTTCGATGCAAGCTGCATTATCTTCATAAATGCAAGTAGGCTCTTCAGTGGTAGAACTCAAACCACTAGTCCCTCAAATATGTGTGATGATAGCTCTTAACCATACACATTCACGAACCACCTCATGTAGAGCAATGATCTCTGAGTGGTTCGAGGAGGTAGCCACAAGGGTTTACTTGGTTGATCTCCAAGATATCGTCGTGTTCCCAATGGTGAATACATAACCAGTTTGGGAACGACCTTTATGTGGGTCAGAGAGGTACCCAACATCAGCACAACCAACCAAAATGTTATTTGGCGTTTCAGTGCAGTGAGTGACGCTTTCGCCATCAACATTTCCTTCAGGGATTGCAGTTCCATTTGCGGTCCCTTTTGTCTTTCTGTAGGGAAAGAACAGTCCCAAGTCAATGGTTCCTTTTAGGTATCGAAAAATGTTCTTGATACCATTCCAGTGACGTTGCTTTGGCGCTGAGCTAAATCTAGCTAACAACTTCACTGAGAATGCAATGTCTGGTCGAGTACATTGGGCTAAGTACAATAATGCGCCTATTGTACTTAAATAGGGAATTTCAGCTCCCAACACTTCTTCGTCATCTTCCTTTGGACGAAATGGATCTTTCTTTGCATCCAAACTTCGACCGATCATGGGAGTGCTAGCAGGATGTGCTTTGTCCATGTTAAATCGCCTAAGCATCTTTTGGACATATGCAGACTGGTGGATTAGTATTCCACAAACTCGGTCTTCTAGTTCAAGACCTAAACAGAATCGAGTTTTCCCAAGATCCTTCATCTTAAATTCGGATTTCAAGTAGCTCGTGGTTTCCCTTATTTCATCAAGAGTACCTATTATGTTCATATCATCGACATATACTGCTACAATTGCAAATCTGGAACTTGTTTTCTTTATGAATACGCAGGGGCATACTTCATCGTTCTTATATCTCTTCCCAATCAAGTAGTCATTTAGACGGGTATACCACATCCGCCCGGATTGTTTCAATCCGTAAAGTGAGTGTTTCAACCTAATTGCAAACGCACTCCGTGGTTTAGAGTCACATGACTTGGGTAATGTAAGGCCATCAGGTACTTTCATATATATCTCTGAATCTAGATCCTCATAGAGATATGCAGTAACCACATCCATGAACTGCATTTCAGTCCTTCGGAAACTACTAAGCTAACTAAGTAGCGAAACGTTATAACATCCATTACGGGAGAGTATGTCTCCTCGTAGTCAATTCCAGGGCGTTGTGAGAAATCTTGCGCCACAAGGCGAGCCTTATACCTCAGGACTTCATTCTTCTCATTACGCTTTCTGACAAAGACCCATTTATGTCCTACAGGCTTTACACTTGGTGGGGTTAGCACTACCGGACCAAATACCTGTCTCTTTGTCAGAGAATCTAATTCTGCCTGGATTGCTTCTTTCCATTTAGGCCAATCTGCTCTTTGTTGACATTCTGCAACAGAGCGTGGTTCGATATCATCGTGCTCTATGATTTCTTGAGCAACAGTGTATGCAAATATATCATCAATGTGTATGGAAGATCTTTCTATCAACTCATACGCACTCTCATAATCCATTGAGATTTCTTTGTTGTCTGGAATCATTTCAAACATCGGAGCGTCCTCCTGTATTGATTCATGGACATAACTATAATCAGAGACAATCTCATGAGAGGGATTCTCTACATTGATGATTAATGGATCGGTTTGTGCCTTACTCGCCCTCTTCTTCCTTGGGTGAGTGTCAATCGAACCAAGTGGCCTCCCCCTCTTCCTTTGGGGAGCCACAGCCTCAACCACACCTCCACTAAGTGTGGTTGCAGTGCCTCTATCTGCGACACCATGCCCCTTGTTGGGGACTTCTAACCTTACAAGCACATTTACAGCTGGTATATGTGATTTCGTCACTTTTGCGATATCAGTAAACGCATCAGGCATCGAATCTGCTACGTTCTGAAGATCGATTATTCTTTTCACTTCACTTTCACTTTGTGAAGTGCGGGGATCAAAATGAGACAGAGTGGGGACAAACCACGATTCCTGTCGTTCCCTTGGAAAATCCTTTTTCATATCCCCCCTAACGACGGGAAGACTGTCTCAGCAAAGTGATAATCCGCAAATCTAGCGGTAAAGAGATCGCCTGTCAAAGGTTCCAAGTAGCGGATAATTGTTGGGGATTCATATCCAACATAAATACTTAACCAAATTTTGATGACCCATTTTGATGCGTTGTGGGGGCGCAATAGGCACATATACTACGTAACCAAATATGCGTAAGTATGAAATGTCAGGCTCATATCCAGTTACCAACTGGTACGCAAAAAATGGTTGGCTAGCAGTGGGTCTGAAACGAGTAAGTAATGCTGCGTGCAATATTGCATAACCCCAGACAGATATAGGCAGGTTGGTGCGCATAACCAATGCCCTAGCCACCATTTGTAGCCTTTCGATTGTGGCTTCTGCGAGACCATTTTGTATATGCACATGGGGTACAGGATGCTTTACATCGATCCCGATAGACATGCAATAATCATCAAATGCTTTTGATGTAAACTCTCCAGCGTTATCAAGCCTTATAGACTTGATAGGATGATCAGGGTGGTGAGCTCTTAAACATATAATCTGTGCTAGGAGTTTTGCAGCATTTCTTGTGGCCAATAAAGCGACATGTGACCAATGTGTCGAAGTATCCACCAAAACCATAAAGTACTTAAAATGGTTCACATTCTGGATGGATAGGTCCACAGATATCTCCTTGGATCCTTTCTAAGAATTGAATGTTTTATTTTATATTTTTAGCGTAGGAATTTCTCGATCCTGTTTTTGCTAAAGAGCAGGCTTTGCAAAACGAGTGATGTACCTTTGAAATAGTCAATGAGGCATAATGGGAGGGAGGTAGTGCTTCTGTTACTTCAGAAGGTAATGACTGCATTTGAGCAGTACTAGAACCGACACCTTGCAGTGTGACGGATTTTTGTCCCATTTTATTTTTCACTCGAAAGAAGGGATGTCCATATGAGTTCGTTAAAATACGGATCATCATGTCATGACCGGGGTGCCCTAGGCGGTCATGCCAAAGCCTATATGAGTCAGTGTCCCAAATTTCATTGTTGGTGACAGCATAGGATTCAATGATCCAAATAGTAGTGAGGTACAGTCCAGTAGAATGACTCATAAGTTTCTCTAAAATGCATTTCCTTCCACATTCATTAGAGTTAATATAACGGTATTCAATTCCATTCTCACAGTGTGTTTTTCCATGATAACCATTGGCACGAATATCTTTGATACTTAACAAGGTTCAATTAGCTCTTGGTGCATACAGAGCGTCTTTGACTGTAAATATATCTCATATTCTTTAGAGTATTTCTATTTTAGTAGAATGATAATCTTTTCATTCTAATAATTTTTGTTTCTCTAGATGTATTGCTTTACATATTTATAGTGCTATTTCGAACCATGTAAATATGTGTAGTAAATAAATTTGAATAAATTCAATGCTTCAGAATAAAATTCAAAATTTATTAATAAGCCAATGATTATCAAATCAAGATCTTTATTCAGAAATCTAATTCATCAAACCATTCTTTAAGACCAAATAATAGTCTAATTAAAAAAAAATGAGGCATTATGCCTTCATATCTATCTTTGGAATATAAATAAAGCAAATCAGTCAAAGTCTGAAGCATCTTTTGACGAAGCAAGTTCCTTGTTGCCATTGAAGTCTGCAATAGTGAGGTTGACATCTAAGTCATGACCTTCTTCTTCCATATAGTGAGCCTCTTGTTCTTTAGACTCCCTATACCTCTTGTAAGTGGCTACAACTATGTTGTTTGCTTGGCAGTTCTTGTACTAATGCCCAATGACTCCACACCTATAGCATGGTTCATTGCCAACTGTATTCTGTTTGACTGAAGGGTTTTTAGGTGCCTTTTGCACCTTGTTTCCATGACCACTAGGGTCAGCACCACAATCTATGCGCCATACATTTGGAGGGCCTCCACGGCCCATATCACGACCCCTATGTCCCTTGCCACGTGGTGCATTGTTGCCACGTGGGTAGGGATCAGCACTTCCAGCCCCCTTTGCATTGGGGTTCTTTCCACCCTTCACTTTGCCATAATTAGCCTCAGGAATTTTCTTTGTTCCAACAGGCCTGACATTGTTGTTTAACAGAACCTCATTATGCCTCTCAGCCACTTGCAGTAGGTTGATCAGCTTGTTGAAGGTTGTGATTCTTTTGTTATCATACTCCAGCCTATACTGGTTTGCTAGTATAATTGCTGAAGTAGGAAAAGTGGAAAGAGTCTTCTAGATCATATCATCTTCTGTGAGTTTATTTCCACAAAAATTTAGACGTGCCTTTAGGCGCAACATGTCCTTGTTGAAGTCATTGACCCTTTTGAAGTCAAGCAAGCGGATTTCATTCCACTAAACGGTCAGTTCTTGGAGCAAGGTGTCATGAATGTTTCCAAAACGTCCCTTAAGGGCATCCCACAGTTCTTTGGGTGTCTTCAACTGAAGGTATTCCCAGCGTAGGCTAGGATCAATATGTTTCCTCAAAAACATTAAGGCATTTGCTTTCACCTTATCAGACGGTCCATCGTCTTTGGGGTCAGTGGGAGTTTTGATGGTGGCAGTGTATTCTTTTCCCACAAAAGCAGTTTCTACATCGGAAACCCAACGGTGGTACTCAAGTCCATCTGAATCCAAAATGTCAAATTCAGGTCGAGTTGGATCAGCCATCAACATAAACAAGAAAGAAGAAATAAATTACGCAGTCATAAAGACATCCACGTGAATTATTTTCCAAACGTATGAATTAGATTTCAAGACCAAGATTCGTAATGGTCACATTTTTTTTCCGATGCTATGTGAAAATACTTTATCACAGTAAGTATGTGTATAATGCGCATGAATTTTCATTATCATGGCAAAATGGAATTTTATATGTTGCATTACAAAAATAATTATAACACATTTAATAATAAATAAAGCATAGCATATATAAAAATAAATAAACTACATGGCATGCTCAAATTTCATATATAACAAAATATATGTATATGGCCTGCTCAAAAATAAAATATAAACAATAAAATATATAATCATATTTAAAGATAATCATATAAAGCATAAATAACAAGACATGCTTTAAATGATCAAAATTATCTAACTAAACATGCTCAATAACAAAATATAATAAAGGCATAAAAAGCATGCTTAAAAAATAGAAAATAAAATTCACATACTTGATTAAAATCATAAAATAAAATAAAGAAAACATACTTGATTTCGAGAAAATAAAACAATCTTAGCACAAGCGTGTGTTGATGCAGGCGTGCGTAGCGATGTTTTTAGGTTTGAGAAAACTAGGCCGCTTCCTCTCCCTTTTCAGCAGTGGGCTTTGATTTTTTTTTTTCTCTCTGTTTTTTTTTTCTTTTTCTTTTTCTTTCCTCTCTGTTTGTTTTTCAGTTTGCAGGAAGAAGAAACTCGTGCAGATGCCGATCTGGACGAGGGCACGGGGGCGCTGGGGCTGGGCTAGGCCAGGGCTGGGACCGGTGGAGGAGATGAGCGGATCCCGGTTGGCCAATCCGAACGTTGGCGGAGGCGCTGCTGCAGATGGGCTGCCGGATTCTTCAGCGATCTGTGCTGGGATCTGTGCGGGTGGGCTGGCCGCGTGGGTAGGAGGAAGGACTAGGCTGGAGCAGGGCTGCTGGCCGGTTTGGATCGGTGCTGTGATGGAATTTGGCTGAGGCCGGCTGGAAGGGTGGGTCAGCAGGTGTTGCAGGCTCAGGGGGCGGTCTGGGCGAGCAGAAGGTGGCTATTGGCTCTGACGTATAATCTGTGCGAGAAGAAAAAAAAAATTCTGCTAGGGTTGTTGATTTTTTTCTTTGACTATTGGCTTTGAGCGTGCTGATAACGTGTTAAAGTAAAATAACAATTGGAATTGGTTTACTCATTTCATTTCATAGTCGTTTTATATAGGGATAGAATTACAACGGAAACACCGATTACATTAATGATACTAAATACTGATTGATCCGTAATTATGCTGATTGATCCGTAATTGTGCTGATTGATGATAATCACTGATTCCTTGATTCCCTCTCCATCAGTTGCTTTGACGAAGGCACACAATATGTTTTTCCTTTAACAGGAGATGAATTGTTGGGCCATTTTAGAAAGACTATTTATTACATTGAAGCAATATGATATGAGATATTGGAATCAATTATTTTCTTAAGAAATTAAGAAAGAGTATTGTCCGCATTTTTGTTCAATTAACTTTCTCTTCTTCTTTGAAGCGGGGTTTGGGTTTGGAACCCGCTTAAACTTGAAATCTCATACCCATGCTTTGATATTGTTATCTATATTAAGAGTGTACATAAAAAAGAACATAATATTTTGACAAAAAGTACCATTAGCTATATATATTAATAAGTTCCTGTATTAACTCTGCCTTCTTAGCTATAGAGAACTTTACTCCAGGATATATTTTGGTGAGAAGGTGATGACTTATTTGACCAAGTGCTCATATTGAATTAGATTTATGATTATGAGACATCGAAAAAAACTATTAATTTTAGAAATGTATAAAATCTGCTTAATTCTGAAATATTATATATATATATATATACACATACCTTGCTCAAGTGCGGATATCTGCACCTAAGCAAAAGGTACGGATTTCCCATTTTTACCCACTTTTCGATCATATTTTCACATCTTAACCGTTCAGTTTTTAGATCATAATGTATAGATCATCTCTACAAAATTTCAGCGAATTTGATGATCGTTAAAGCATCCAAAACTGTAATTTACCATTATAAACACGAACGAACCGAATTTGTCGAATCGGAACAGTTCGTGTTTATAATGGTAAATTACAGTTTTTGATGCCTTAACGATCATCAAATTGGCTGAAAATTTGTAGAAGTGATCTATACATTAGGGACTAGAAACCGAACGGTTAAGATGTGAAAATATGATCGGAAAGTAGGGAAAAACTGAAAATCCGCACCTTTTGCTTAGGTTCGGATATCTGCAGCCAAGAAGGTTCCATATTTTGAATTTTAGAACTTCTTTCATTAAGTTTCCATTGTGAAGCACCACACTTAGGACAATTTTCCAGATGCTGCAAATCTTTTCTAAATAAACAGCAATCATTGACACAGGCGTGTATCTTCTCATATCCAAGATCAAATGCCTTTACTAGCTTCTTGATTGAATATAAGGACTTTGGAAGTGTGTTATCTTCCGGTAAGAAACTACGGCTAGTGCGAAGAATGTCATCGAAAGCAACATCAGTCAAACAGTGTCTTGCTTTCAGCTTCAATAAAGCAACTGATGCTGACATCTTCGTATAGTGTGTATAGCCAAAGAACAAGGGAGTTTCAGCTTCTCTTACTAAATTTAAAATTTCTGCCTCTCTAGTGTCAATAGTGTCATCTACATCTTCATCATCTTCATTATTTTCATCATGTTGAAAACATAAATCCTTAAACAACTTATATGTCTCAGGAATCTCAAGATCTTCATGATTGGATTCACTTCCCGTTTCACCATGA
Source organism: Rosa persica (assembly GCA_025331145.1). Classification (NCBI taxonomy): domain Eukaryota; kingdom Viridiplantae; phylum Streptophyta; class Magnoliopsida; order Rosales; family Rosaceae; genus Rosa; species Rosa persica. Next base: position 47,951,410 of record WFKR01000006.1, on the reverse strand, counting down.
CAAATCCAAATTTTGTAAGTAGGATCCATTCCTCTTGTTACCAAGTGCTCATAGACTATCTCAAAGTGGTGGTTTTCAGAGTTTCTACATTTGATACACGGACATATAATCTCATCTTTAGAATTCCCATAATCTACCCTTGCTTTATTCACCAACATCCGAGCTCCCACTATGTATTCATCCTTAAATCTATCAAATTGCAGCCATTCTTTCTCCATCTTAACAAAAACCACTACCACAGTGCCACCCTATTGCTATTCCTTCTTAACCAATTAATACTTTGACAAGGGCAAGGACAAGTATTCTAATTCAAATACTATGTACAATTAGTTTCAGTACAACAACCAAGTGATGACCTTCTCAAAAAGCAATCCTCATCTAATTCAGAAGCAATTAGCTTCTATTTCAAAAGCTGCTTCTTCTCCTCATCTAATTCATCAGCCAAAGACTCCAAGTCAACTTGCTAAGCCTAAAATTGGAAAAACATAAACTCTGTCCCAGATTAATACGAAGCAATAGTAGTAGATTATAAAAATCCAGTGGCAATGCACCAAGTCATCAAACTAACAAAATGGGCACCATGTGGTTGACACTGGAAAGTGGAATTATAACCAACTTATATAATTCTTTAGAATGTAATGCAGCAACACCATATAAAGTTAAAGTACAAAGAAACATTTATTGCAGTAAGGACTTGATTACTCACGTCACAGAACACAAATGGCTAAAGAGTGACCTCTGTCTCTACAGGGATCACAATCATATATGAACTAAGATCACAAAACACAAGTATCTAAAACCATAAGCTATAGAGCAACTTACTAATCCATAATCCTAAACAAATTTTCCGAGCAACCAAAGCAAAATCACATCAGAAAGGGAACAATATTTGCAGACAGACACTACAGGGTCCCTACCTCTTGAAGCTTAGTCTATCAAGCCTATATGCTTTCTTAGAAAAATGCCGGCAATTGAAGCCCCCTAGATCTTTTTACTTTTAAACTGTAATAGGTTTCATATGCTATCTAAGATGGAAAAAAAATATCAACCAAGAAATCGATTTTTCAAGCAATTCAATAGACTTTTACAGCCTTAGTGTTGTTAATAAAATGCACGTCGTTACTTGATTCCTAGAACAACTATGTAAAGAATAGTATGGAAAACTAAGGAGTGATCTCAACTGTGATCTAGCTTATTGTTTTAGAACACGAAGCTGAACAAGCTACTATGAAGCTCAATTATCAATTTATCAGTAAAATTGCAAAGACTACTTGGTGAACATCACCTACAACGCGCTAAAAGTTACTCTCCTTCTGGTTTTCTGTGACTGAGTTGGTAAAAATCATGCACGACAATCTTTTCTAAAATGCATTCGCATAATAATGCAAGTATTTAGACTACAACTCATTCAATCGCACTAAACTTATATGTATTCCAATTTACCTCATATATTTTCGAAACTAAACAATTTGAAGAACTATAAATGTCAAAATTTCATGCTATCTGTTGTACCTATTTTCTCAAAATGCAGAAAGTTAGTCATAGATTGCAGCTAACTAAACTTTCTTAATCAATTGCATATACAAAAAGAGAAGCCCATTCAATTCCACATAGCCACATACTCAATTGCCCATGCCTCCAATTTCTGAACCAAAACACCACCATGAACGAACAATAAGTCAAAAGACAATGCCTGTAATCAGAATCGGAAAAGCATTGCAGGAATCGAAGGGAGTAATGTGCAGAGAAGAGCGAGCTGATCGTCTTGGGAATCAAGGACAGAGAAGCTGAGCTGATCTGAGAGATGCTGCGAGTGAGGGAGAGAGATATATCTGAGCTTTTGATTTTGATACCTTGAGAGAATTTGAAATTGAAAACTGAGAATGAAGAGCGATAGTACCTGGAGATGAGTTGATGGCGGGAGGGAAAGACTACTTGAAGTCTGAAATGACTAGGAGGCTCCGACACCGTTGAACATTATGAAGGTCACCCTCGACTACGACGAGAGCTTTTGGCTTCGACTATGGCGTTTAGTGACTTTGTAAAAGCTAGGTCAACGAAATTTCAAATTTTCCCTAAAATTTAGAATAAAACAGACAGCTTCCCTCAAAATTTTCTATTATTTTTTTATCTCAAAGTTTTAACAGCGTTCATCACATGTTGTCATTCTGAAAAATTTTCAATAACGTGCACACCTGTTTGTTGATAACTTAATTGACAACTTGCAGATAACAACACGCAAAGTAGGTTGTTAATAACCAAATTAACAACATGCAAATGACGGATATAGTGTTAAATAATTTACTACAATGCACATTATTTGCTTGTTGTCGAATATTGTAAGTAACAACGAGCATTTAGAACATGTTGTTATTGTGATGATGTGGTAGACTACTTTTCTTATAGTGCTCATTAAGTGAGACCAAGCATGGAACTAGAAATTTAAATTCGGGAGTGCTAAATTTACCCTCTATTGGCAAGTTCTTTTTATTTTTTTTTGGTTTTGCATACATAATACATATATATTTGATACTAAAAGAAAATGTAGGGGTGCCGTAGCAATACCCAGTCCCCCTATATCACCGCGCCCCCGCTCCCCAACACCCCACACACCCCCATCCCCCCCCCACCCACCCCCCCCCCCCCCCCCCGCGAGACCGATCAGTTAATCCTTGGAACACAGCTACTTCTTCGAGTAAGCTTGGGCGTGCATGACGAGTTCTTGGAATTTCTGCTCTCCTCGCTTCGTTTTGCTATGTCCCTCATTGCAAATGTTAAGGAGAGCTTGGGATTGAGTCTGGTACTGTTGAATTTCTGGCACACATCCCTGTGAGAGCTCACAGCTTCTTCCATGGCAACTGATTCCTGAGCTGATCTTGTCATTCTTTCTTTCACGGCTTCGGAACAAAGCCCACAAACCCATTTGCCTGAAAAGGAATCCTCGACTTTGGCTATATAGGCTTGGGTGCATTCCTCTTTCATCCCACAGCATTTGCATTCCACTTGCTTCACCTCATCAATTGTGCTAAGACTATTAATCTTGCTGCTGATAAAAATTTCCAGTTCCCTCTTATACTTGCCTATCATCTCGACAGACACATCAGAACTCGTCCTTCGGAGAAGCCCATGCTCATTCTGCATGCATGCATACGTACAGAACAGAGAGATTAGCTCAATAATCAGTATAAAAACCAAAAGAACTGAAACAAACGAGTAATATTGTATTTGTGCTCGTAAGTTGAGACTAGGTCGATATCTCTGATCCGGCCCTTACCATATTGGCTACGACGCAACTGATCATGATGACGTTGTGGTAAAGAGGGTATGGTTTCAGTTGAAGGTAGATGACTAGTACGTGTATTTATATAATAAATGAAGCCATGGAGATTTGGATTATCTCCTTTTTTCATGGATGAATGTTTGCTATAGTGTGAAACCTCGCTTCGAGAAGTTTTCTTACAGTACGTCTCATGCTGGGGAGAGCACTTTACAGACTGGAATATCTATATTTAAAGAGATAGTTTCGCTTTTTTCTTGTACTTTTTCTATGCAATTAATGTGCAAATTGCGAACCCTTAATTTGGTGCCAAGAAATTAATTTGCAAATTGCATAGCCAGTTGTTATCTAGGGCTCGTGTTGCAAATTGCACGAGAAGATGATCTTAACTTGTTTAACATTTAAAATGAAGAAGAAAAAAGGACAAATAGTAACTAAGGATGATGTTATATAATTATATGCATTTGTGATTCATTTCGGATTGAAGTTTTGTCAATTTCGTGAGGAGGAATCCAAGAGCCACACATATATATCATGCATCTGTGACGGAATTTTATCCAGGAGAATTCTAAGAGAGACTACATATAGGCTGCGCTCTTATGTGCTTTGAGACTATAATTCACAATAATGTGTAACAGGCATTTTTTTATACACCCATACATGAACCCTAACCATCCAGTTTCATTCTCACAAAAAAAATAAAAACCCAGTTTATACCTGTATTATATGTCCCATGTAAGGCCACAATACTTCAGAAATGTAATTTATGAGAACCCATGAAGGAAGTTGAATGATAACAACTTCTTTAGAAATTATTAGGATCTATAGCCCCGAGTACTCTTCCCAGCTCGATCACTTTTGGTTACACGTCCATCAATCCTTTTAATTCATCCAACTGCACAGAAAATTATCGATATATAAACCCTAAAAAGGAAGAACTGCATCGTAAATCATGGAAGTTGATAGTATATACTAGACTCAGTATGGTCCTCAAGCTTAGCTTCCCATCAACTCAGGGAAACAAGATGACTACTTGGGAATTAGAATGGTCCCCAGGTCTTGATACTACGTACATACATACAGAAACTAGCTTAATTTCAAAAGCTAACCCTAAACCAAAGACGTGGAGAATGACTCACCAATAGATCTGTTCAAGTGGTGTTGAGAAGATCTGAATTTAAGTAGAGTTTTTGAAATGTTAGGAAATATGCAACCCATCAAGTCGCCACGGGATTTATTGATTTCCTTAGTTGTGAGCTTCCATTTTCTTTTAGAGTAAGTTCACCCGTTGATCACCTACTATTTACTACTTTTTAGTATATATTTTCATTTTCTGGGTCACGAAATACACTGTGTCTGTGACGCATGGCACGAAATACACTGTGCAAGTCACCATGGTGACCCAGAACACTATTCAGGGTGACTCAGGGTACGAAATACACTGTATTCATGACCCAAAGGACAAAATAACACATAAAAATAGTAAATAATGGGTGACCTGGTGACCCAATAGGTGAACTTACATGTATGATTATTAAATTGAACCTTTCATTTATCGTTCAACATTACGGAATTGCATCCAAACAAGGTTAATCGTGGACAAAGCCCACAAACTAGTGAGGCAATCAAGGTCCAAGCTAGTATGTTCTTACACCATAGAAACCAAGTCCAATACAAAAAAAAAAAAAAAAAACGAGACTCTAATTTCTCATTAATATTGTAGATTATAGAACATGATACGTTGTTGTGTGTGTGTTTTTCTATTTATTTTGTTTTTTATTTTATAAAAATAGAATGTTCATATTTTTTTTACCAATTTTTTTTCACTCAATAATCATGATTTTTAAGCAATTGTAGAACTAACGAAACTAATTTTTTTTTTTGACTTGATTCCTTTTTTTTTTTTTTTTTTGATCGGGAGTGAGGTAGCAAGACACCTCATTTACGTTAGTAAGTTAGTAACGCACTCACTCAGTCAGTATTCGGAACGAGGTCCACGAGAGTATCCCAGCAGGCGTACAAAAGTGAAGGCCCCTCAAACATGCTGGCCACAAACTGATGAGAGTTGGGATTCAAACTCTAGACATGAGGATTCCATGTTAGGTAGATCGACCAATCTTACCGCTCCAAGTGATTGACTTGATTCTTTTTTATGATTTTTCAAATTAGGAAAACAAGAAATTCCTTTTTAAAAAACCGTTAGAGATTAAGTGTTCTATCAATTAGAATACCTTTTATAAATCATTCTCTATGAATGTTGAGCTTGTGATACAAGAAAATGTCAAGAGAAAATAGTATTGACAAGATTTAACATGTTTCGACATGTCACGACACCTCCAAAGTGGCAAACCATGCCATGTCAAACCCATTTTTTTGTAAAATATTCTTGCTGTTGTTCAAATTAGTAAAGCATGATGGTTAGAAGATGTTGCAACTCATTGAACTCCAAAAGTTATATATTATCTTCAATTTCGGTTACTTTCTTTGTTCAATCATAATTTTTTGTTTCATTAAATACTTCCTCAAGAAGCAACTGTTCACATATATTTCTCCTTGAATTTTTCCGTAAATTGTGGAGAATTTTCTCTCTGGCTCTTCCAAAATACATTTTGTAGCCGCACTCTTGTTTAACAAATGCTTCTGTAGGAAACACTAGGAATTATGAGATTTGCAATAATGGGGCACTCATGATTTGGGCTTACACTTCAACTCTTCAAGTACGGGCCATTTAACATTATATTGGGTTTCGTAAGTTGGCCACATCAGGTCCAAGACTATTGTGCTGTGTCTCCCGGACGTATCATAATTTGCAACGGTCCAAGACTATTGATCAGTGCCTTGCTGTACTAATATCAATATGAACCATCATATTAGGAGTTGGCAATGTATAGACAAAGAAGAATTGTAAATTTAACTAAATTTTAGCTTAGGTAAATCCTGACCATAGTTAATTACAATTACATTATATACAATTACAAGCACACACCGGCAGCCCTTTTTACTATAGTGATCCACTATTTAATTCTTGTGCCATAATATATATAGGTGATTCTGAACACAAACACGTACAATATGACAATACTAGTACAGAAAAGATGATCGAGCAGAAGTCTACTTCAGCCGTAATTCTAGTAGCTCGGTTTACTAGTGTAGCGGCTCACCAACTTCTCCGGTGGTGATAGCCGGAATACAACTGGAACTCCTCGCCAGGGCACCACTGTTCTTCTGAACACCACTCTTGTAACTCATAGATTTGGACCTGCTAGTACTCGTAGAACTACTCTTCCTCAAAATCTCTTTGATGGCCTCAGCTTGGTACAGAACAGGGTTTGCCCTCTCAAGCCTATTAAACTTAACACAAGCACTCATATGCTCATTCACAGCCTCTTCCTTCTTCCCTCCGTTCTTGTCCATCTCTCCATTCACAGCTTCAGCGCACAGCCCGCAAATCAGCTTCCCCGAAAACTGGTTTCGCACGCGGTTTATGTACTCGGCCGTGCACTCCTCGGACATGCCACAGCACTCGCATTTGGCCTCTTCGACTTCTGATATGGTCGGCAGCAGCTTCTCGTCGTCTTCATGAATGTCGATGGCTGCTAACTCTTTGCTCAGAACTTCTATCGAAATGTCGGATTTGGTTCTTTGTATAGTACTACCTTCCATTGATAGTGTTGATGGCTTGCTCTTGGGGTAGGAACCCATGTGGTTTTCTCTGTTTGGGGCCATTAGGGTTCGAGATCATTGAAGCTTTGGGAATTTGAGTTTGAAAAACCAAGGACTTGGGGACTAATTTATATTGCTTTCCAACAACTCGAACTGTTTTGTGTAGAGGGAATGAGGGCAAATGTTTGTGGACTATGATCAAACATGTAAGCTGCAGCAATTAATGTGTGTGTATGACTCACATACACAGAGAGATATACCTGATTCCTGAATAAGCAAGATATTTCATAAAGCTTTGAAAGCTAACAGCTTTGTTCCCCTTTCTGGTTTCACTTTCCCTCATACCCATGTCAGTCCCGCGCGCACACCATAACTTAAGGTGGTTTTGCGACCGGTTTTGCTTGAAATTCTATGGTTTTGCTGTACTTTTATAGTTTATAGTACAGTTACAAACATCTCTTTTTGTTTTAGTTTTTGGGTGGTGAGATCTTATACCTGCTCCGTTGCACATCAAATTAAATTTGAAATGCTAATTTGAATCATAAAAAATGGTTATAATTTAAGTGCCAAAGAAACAATTACAAAACCTCGACTAGCTAATCGAAAGTTAATTGTTTCTAGCTTGCAAAGAGATTATAGTAAACCCCAGTACTAAACCAAGATAGGGTTCATAGTTTGAAATACTAATTTGAATCATCAAAATTGGTTATAATTTATTAAGTGCAAAGAAACAATTAGAAAACCTAAACTAGCTAATCGAAAGGTAATTGTTTCAAGCTTGCAGAGAGATTAACCCCAGTACTAAACCAGATAGCTTGGGAAGAATGTAATAATGTCCTCCAATTAAATATAATTCTAAATCAGGGTTTTATTTTCAGGACTGTACTGGGATCGGAGAAGCACTAAACAAAACAGGATGTTGGAAAACTAATTTTAATGTCGATGCCTAAATATACCTAGGTTGGTCCCTAAAATAGATGGAGATTGATCGAAAGAACTTCCACTTTTTTCACGAGAAATATCAACAAATATAACCAAATGCATGTGAAAAGGTGAAGAGAGTAAAGATTAACTGAATGGTGATAAAGATGATATTGAAGTCACATGTATCTTGGAGAGAAAGTGCAGTTATATATGTCGATCGTATATAATGTCTCTTTTATTGGCCGGAGAGTAAGAAAACAACGGCTGTTATAAGAAAAGAGGAAGATAATCGGATCGGATCTTCAAACTTTTTAAGAAGTGACCTCCCCAGCTGATATGTCAAGTTCGTCGAAGTAGTAACAACACTTTGATGAAATTAAACACCTTCTAAAAGGTGTGACCGCATCTATTTGATTGTTTCAATGGCTTTCTCACTTCTCATATATTCTACGTACCAATCGACTCCTTTTATATGCTCACACTACCACAAACTTGGGTTTTAGATACCATTAATAATGGCGTGAATTGGGGTTCAGACCTCCAATCAATGGTGTGTAAAGGAAATTTACAACAGGCACGAGCCCAATCACTATTATTGTATGAGTTGATATAGGTGGCGTGACATATACCCATGGCCTCACTATCAGTTTTTTGGTGCCTCAATTGATGAGCACTGTTCATGCATTGGTGATAGTGACTCAACACACCAATGTTGTGATTGGTGGAATATATGGTTGAATACATATCACTATAAATAGCACCACACCAATTCTATTGGTGACTCAATATATTTCATTTTAAAAAAAAAAATATCATGGAAAACTTAATTATTTTGAATATTATATAAAAACAAATCTTCTTAGACCAGAAGACTCCAAAGTTGACTACTGTCTTCTTTCATATGAAACCAGAAATTGCTTCTCATCTCTCTCCTTCCATTATTGAACTGCATGTTTACAAAGTCCATGTCGTTCTCCTGTAAGAAGAAAAACACACAAGTTATCCAAAAAGTATCCACCTGCATGAAATTTCTTTCAGGCAAGAAACTTAAAACAAACAATTATCATTCACATTGACTATGTAGTTAAAGCTGATTCGAGCTCATAAATTAAGCATCTATCGACATGGTTGACACATAGAAGGTAAAATCTGAAGTTAAAAACTTGGTTATATTGAATATTAGTGTACCATGCATCAAGTCTTTGAGCACTTGCAATTATACAATCATATATATGAATTATGGTGCCCACTTTTATGGAGGATGCATATTTACTCAGGCCACTTATTAGACTATGCTTTCAAAATTATTACAATTGTATGCAAAGCCATTCCAACCACGTTCAAGGAATACTCGGGCCATAAATATGTTTTCTTGAACTAGAGCTAGACATCATTATTCACATTTACAAAAGAATAGATTTTAGGAGTACCCTATTGAGTGAACAACATTTTTTTGTCTCCTCGTTCATAAGCTCTTGCAGCTTTCTGTTCAGATTATAACCCCCTACAAAATAATAAATGCTACATGTCAATTTAACGTATAAGACATACATAAAAAGTAGTATTGCTACGCCACATAACTCATCAAGTTTTAAAATCTACAAACTAACAATGAAATTTCATATGACCAGTCATTTAAGAATCTTACTTAAAAAGTTCAAATAGAGGGATGGCGAATCAAGGACAAGATGATATCCTCGTGATTGTATTTCCTTTCCAAGAGCTTTCCATGGAGCAGTTTAGCCTTTGACTTTGACAATTACATTCACCTCATCACCCTGATACAGTGATATTAGTTAGTTAACAATATGTCTCAAAAGCTGGAAGGAGCTAGTTAGGCAGTAATTCTCTATTTGGTGGAAAGAATATAAAATTCCAAAAAACTGCATTTGAATGATAAGTTCATAAAATTAATTTCCCAGCGAGAATATGCACAATCACATTTAAGACTGATACAAATGTCAGATCTACAAGGAAATTCAATAAAATCTGAAAGTAGTAAGCATTTATGAGAAACCTAAAGAACAAACAATGCTGGCTTTTTAATTTTTGTACTGCTCTAACCTCCCCCTGCACTCCATGAGGTGGAATTTAATTATGTTCACATAACCTTGCAAAACAACACAAAGTTCTCTTGGTTAGATACACAACCAAATCCATAAGCAGTAGGCTATTGAAGGGTTGAAAGAAATTGTAAAAATTATTACCAAAAAATAGTTTGCCGATGGGTTGTCAAATATATAGGCTCTCCATCAAATTTCATGTTCACACAATCAAGAAATTGCCTTAGACCTACGGGGAAGAAACAAAACATGAGCAAATATTCAGATAACAAACTCACACTAGCCAGCAATTCTATAACATTGCACACCTGTTATGGTACACAAACAAGATCATCACAATCTCATACAATAATACGAATAAGCAGGCTAAGTCCTACATGCATATCAACTCATATAATCTTGTGCAATTTAAGAAATCTAACCTAGTGATTCTGCATGTGATTTCTAGTTAAAAACTAGCTCAAAGGCAACTCCTGTTGGAAATTTTATGATTTAAAATTAAAATATATTTTATTTATTTCTTTATTTATTTTGGAGGTTATTTTTACTTTGTGTTTATTACTCTATTTATGGTTTAACAATTTTATGTTATAAATATATGATTATTATTTAACCGTTATATGGTTTATGATGCTAATTATGGTCATGGCAAGTATGACCTATATAAGGGTACATGGCTAGAGTTGGAAGGCATATGGTTGGAAAGCATGTGTAGTTGGACATATTGTCGGATATGAAATATCGAGATGGTCGGATAATATGAGGGATATCGTGCGAAGAAAAGGCACTCTACCATCACGCAACCACTCTAGCACAATACCCTAGCTATCTAAAGTCCTCTTCCACATTATACATATATCTATTTTAAGTATATACCGTTTTGAGTGCACGGGTGATTAAGGTTCAATGGGGCTTCCTAACTGCATGACGGAGCTCGAAGAGTTATTGTATCTTGGGAGAAGTTCGTCATTCAACCTTGTGCAGTAGGAGACGAATCTTCTCTTAGGACAGTGCGCTTGCACGCCTCGACTCAATAAGTTTTTCTATATAAAAAACCTATATATTATATTATTTTTTTATTTTATTTCATTTTCTTATCTATATTTCAATTCTTACTTCCCAAGATATTTCTATATTATTTTATTTTAATTTTACAGGAATTCCGTTCCATATTTTTTACAACAACTCCAACTACACCAGGGGCATTAATTGCATAACCAGTTGGGTTAGTAAAACTTTCAAACCCAATGGGACTTCTAGTAAGGACAGGCTTAAAGTACATACGAGCACAAGTAGGCGTTGCCATTAGACATGTGAGGATAGGCAAGATTATTGGAATAGCCACATACAGCCATTGGTGGAACATAAACCGTAATTAGAGGAAAAAAGGCATCAGTGAAATTCAATTCACTAGATATATCAAGGTTAGTTAGAGGCAAAACATGTGAGAAGTAGATTGGAGGTAGAGAAATGCGGTGTCCAGAAATACTTATCAAAAGCCCAGAGGAACTATAATCACATAAGATTACACCATTTAATGTAGTCAAACACCAGCACCAAAACACAAAATACAAAGTCTAAGCACAGGGAACCAAACAATGGTGTTATGAGAAAGAACAAAATATGAAAAACAAATGACATATTGGAACAAAAAATTGAATCCCAACACAATCATCGATAATAAAAATCTAAGATTCAAAACTTGAGTTTCTCAACATTTTCCCAAGATCCAAACAGATTGACCAAGCACAATAACACTTTTTCGGGAAACAAATAGAAACAAGTTGAAATTAAGTAAAGAAATTGAACCTGGTGTGAGGAGGAAGGACCGAGAGAGAGCTGAGATTGCATGCATTTTCATCGCTCTGAATCAGCGACTTGTGGCGATAAGGACAATTTGAAACGAACTTGAAGGCATTCGATCCATGAGGACTGATCATCTCATCCAGCAGAATAACCAGACCTCGAGTGTTTTCGTTTTCTCTACTCTTTTTCTTTATTATTTTAATTAGGACTGAGCCAAGTAGCCAAGTTACGTGTCAAGTCTCTCTTCACAAGTGATAAGTTCAAAATTATATAAAATTAGATGTGCACCATTAGTAGTGTTGGTGGGAGACTTTCACACCAATCAAAAGCGATGCTCCACTACTAAAATATAGAATGAGATTAATAGGTAATAATAAAATTATGGGGTTACATTAGTATCCTTGGCCCACATTTATGGTAGTGTCATGGTACTCGTTTTAAAATTTTACATCTAATTCAAAATGAGTTACGACCTTTTTTCTATATTTTTTTATTATTAAAATAGGTCAGCTCATTATATAGATTCAGTAAGTAGTACAAAAACGAAATACCTCCAAAGGGTCGACAGAAAGAATCGTTCCTAAAAGTACCCTGAGATTCATATTCTACAAGAAGAACTCAATATATCCCAATACACTCACCTTTTTAGACAGTTCACCCACCTTTTTTTTAAACAAAAACCAATAATCTCCGAAGTAAAAATAAAAAACCCTCAGAGATTATGATCTTTGAGACCTAACAAAACTAAATATTTTCCGGCAAAGGAGGAGCAGGCTCCTCTTCCATACCTTCTTCCTTGTCTCTTGCTTCAACCTCAGCAATAATTACTTCCTTAGTCATACTTTCAGTCACAGTCTTAGCAACTGAGTCAGCATGACTCTTCCATTTACGAGATTTTCTCCAGCTCCAAAGCCCTAGTAGTCTTTGGTTTATTCTTACTCTCTCGCGGGCGGCCCAGCTTCTTCTTCTTTGGTGAGATGATGATCTGACCATTTTTATGCTGCAGCATCAATGTTATATTTTCATCCACTTTGAAAGCAGGAGCTGGAAGTGATAAGAACCTCTAACCAGCATTGATAAGATCATAACCCGCTATTCTCTTTATGCCAACAACAGCCAAGTTAGACGACCCCAACAGCTTCAGAGTTGCTTTCTTCACTTTAGGCAACACATGCATTGGTAGCACCTTAGTCGAATTTGGCACTAAAGCTTCCCAATTCTTAAACCATCCTACACCACTATTTTCAACCAATTCCTATGGTGTACTGATTGCAATTCTAGCAAACTTGGAGCCATGGACCTCTTCACCTCCCTGTGACGCATGGCCTTCCATATCTCCAACCAAATTGGAGCCATGCATTAGACCACTCACCACCGCTTCCTCATACTGCAATACGAGCTCTATACTAGTCCCTGTGTGATCAATGAGCAGCGACTGCTCCACCAAAGGAATTGGTCCTGAAGCTAAGCTGCCCATTTCCAGCTACAAACTGACCATCACTGCTTCCGGTGGCCCATTCTAGAGTTCTTTCTTCTCTTTCATCATATCACCGTCACAACCCGTTGCATCATGCTAAAATAAACCACAATCCCTGTAGAATCCTTTAACTTTTTCATAAATTAGAGTAATATCAGGTTACACCGTGGGAGAGAACTCAAAGAGCATCCAAGTACGTAACCTCCGACGTATGTCCAACACCAGCCGAATTCTCTATTCCTCCTCATTCCGTCGAAGCGCCGTTTGATCAAATCGAATTACCTAACCAACATTAGATCCTATCAAGTTAAGCGCTGCCTTGTTATCAAGCGCCACCGACAAGCCCTTGACCACAACCCAAATCTCCATCTTCCACAAAGGGACTGTCTCCACCGAGCCAACCCCATCATTCTTACCCACCACCAACATCGTGTTCCTGTAGAACCACAGTCCTCCATGCAGTGCCCTCTTGCGATCAGCTTCATGGTTGAACTGAAACAAGAAACTATCTTTGGCCTCATGGACCGAGAGTCTCGATTTAATTCACCAGATAGAAGGAATGGTTCCTTTGAAACCGGGGAATCGAATTTGACCCAAGCAGACGCCCCACCATATACCAATGGTTGTCTAGCAGCGCTGCTGTCCTATCCGCGCCCAACGTCACCCTTGCAGAATCAGATGGGTTACGAGCAGCCATAGCACTGGTAGTAGTCTGCGCCATTGAAGCCCAAAGCGAGATTTTGGAGTTTTGGTGGAAGAAATTTTCTACGAAAACCCTAACAAAGCGAGCGGCTAGGCTAGGTCATTTTTTTGATTTTGTTAAGTAAATGAGTTACTGTTTTAGGGAATCAGAAATTGAGAGAAATTCGCTGTGTATTCTCATTGATAATAGGGGTCTCTTTATATAGAGGATTATAATGCATAGAATCTGAACATACAAGGAAAGTAATTCTACATTGAATAGGATTCTAAATCTTTCTCTAACCCTATTACCACTAGGTCAAGTAACCTAGAGTTTGGGCCAGACACATAATCTGGATTTTCTTGAACACTCCTCCTTGTGTTGCCCAAACGTGATGCTTCTTTCGTTACCTCATTAAAAACCTTGCCGAGTAACAAAAACTCAGTCGGAAAAAAATAACCACGGTCGAAGGGGAAAAAGAGTACAACTCACCCTTCACGTTTCGAGACCATACATGTAGACATCTCCCCCTGATGTCTGCGTCTCCCCCTAATGATTACAATCATGGGAGTTCAGATAGTTTCCGCAAGCCAATTCTTACCACATGTTTCTCGAACGTGGATTTAGTCAATGACTTAGTAAACAAGTCGGCCACATTGTCCTCATAACGAACCTGGTTCACTTTGATCTTGAGGAGCTTCTGTTGTAACTGATTGTAGAAGAATTTGGGCGATATATGCTTGGTGTTGTCACCTTTGATGTGGCTTTACTTCATTTATTCAATGCAAGCAGCATTATCCTCATAAATGCTTGTTGGCTCATCTGTGGTAGACTTCAAACCACAATTACTTCGAACATGCGTAACTATGGATCGAAGCCATATACATTCACGAACTGCTTCGTGAAATAATCTCTGCATGAATCGAAGAGGTAGCGACTAAGGTCTACTTTGTAGACCTCCAAGATATCGCGGTGTTTCCCATGGTGAATACATAGCCAGTTTGGAAACGACCTTTGTGTGGGTCAGAGAAATACCCAGCATCAGCAAAACCTTCCAAAACACCTATATCGTTTTGGGATGGGGAGGGGGAACGCAATCCACCATGTGTGGCGTTCCGGTTGTTTGATGGGTCAGAATCTATCATCTCTCTGTAGGGATAGAACAAGCCCATATCGATCGTACCACTTAGGTATCGAAATATATCTTTAACATTAGTCCAATGGCGTCGTGTTGGCGCGGAGCTATATCTAGCTAACAAGTTCACATCGAATGAGATGTCCGGTCTCGTGCATTGAGCTTAGTATAATAATGCGCCTATTGTACTTAGATATAACACTTCTGCCTCTAGCACTTCTTCGTCGTCATCTTTTGGACGGAATGGATCTTTCTTTGGATCAAGACTACGGAAGACCATTGGGGTGCTTGAAGGCTTAATCTTATCAGTATTGAAACACCTATGCATCTTTTGGGTATAAGCTGATTAATGAATCAGAATACCATCTTCACTGTGCTCAAGTTCCAAACCGAGGCAAAACCGTGTTTTCCCAAGATCTTTCATCTCGAACTCGGAGTTCAAGTGTTCAGCGGTTTCTCTTAACTTTTTAAGGGTGCCAATTATATCATGTCATCGACATAGACCGCTACTATTGCAAATCCGGAACTTGTCCTTTTTATGAACACACATGGGCATAGTTCATTATTGACATATCCATTCCCAATCAAGTAGTCACTCAGACAGTTATACCACATCCGTCCGGATTGTTTCAATCCATATAGTCAGCGTTTTAATCTTATGGCCAACGCGTTCCGTGGTTTAGAGCCACTTGATTATGGTAACTGAATTCCATCTGGAACTTTCATGAATATTTCCGTATCTAGATCCCCATATAGATACGCTGTAACCACGTCCATAAGCTGCATGTTCAGTTTTTCAGAAACTACCAAGCTGATAAGGTAGCGGAACTTTATGACGTCCATTATGGGAGAATAGGTCTCCTTGTAGTCGATTCCAGGGCGTTGTGAGAAACCTTGCGCCACAAGGCGAGCTTTGTACTTTACAATCTCGTTTTTCTCATTACGTTTTCTAACGAGTACCCATTTATGACCAACTGGTTTGGTGTTAGGCAGTATTGGTACAATTTTGCCAAATACCTTTCTTTTCGTTAGAGAATCAAGTTCTACGTTGGCATTCATCAACATAGTGTGGTTCGATGTCATCGGTCTCAATAATCTCACGCGCTACTGAATACGCGAATACATTATCAATGATGATGGAGCTTCTTACCCACGTCCCATGTACACTAGTGTAATTCACAGAGAACTATACGTTCTCCGGGATATGTTCTGACATTGAGGCGTCTCCCAATGATGTCTCTTGGATATAACCATAATCCGAAACATTCTCATGGGACGGATTTTGAGTATCGATAATCAAAGGATTTGTTTGTGCCTCATTCACTCTCTTTCTAGGGCTAGTATCCTTCGAACCAATTGGTCTACCGCGCTTCCTTACGGGACCTGCGGCCATTGATGTCACATCATTGCCATGCTGGGCAATGGCGCCATCTCCTGGTGTCACAGGAGTGGCGTTATGTCCATTATTAGGGACATCAATCCTTGCAGGCACGTTTTCAGCAGATATGTGTGATCTCGTCACTTTAGCAACATCAGAAAAAGTATCAGGCAGAGTGTCTGCTACGTTCTGGAGCTCGATTATTCTTCGCACTTCAAGTTCGGACTGTGCGGTACTGGGATCGAGATGAGACATAGTGGAGACAGACCACGACAATTCCTGTCATTCCTGTTGAACATCTGTGTCTTATCTCCCCCTAACGATGGGAAGACTGTCTCATCAAAGTGACAATCAGCAAATGTAGCGATAAAGAGATCGCCTGTCAAAGGTTCAAGATAGCGGACGATAATTGGAGATTCATAGCCAACATAAATGTCCATTCGTCGTTGTGGACCCATCTTTGTACGCTGTCGCGTCGTAATAGGCACATAAATAGCACACCTAAAAATACGTAAGTGTGAGATATCAGGCTCGTACTCAGTCACTAGCTGTAACGCAGAATAAGATTGAGTTGCAGTAGGTCATAGACGAATGAGCGTCGCTGCGTGCAATATTGCATATCCCCAAGCAGAAAAGGAAGACTGGTGCGTATAACCAATGTCCGAGCTATCATTTGTAGTCGTTTGATAGCAGCTTCTGTGAGACCATTTTGGGTATGAACATGGGGAACTGGATGCTCAACATCAATCCCCAATGACATGCAATAGTCATCGAATGTTTTCGATGTAAACTCCCCAGCATTATGAAGTCAAATTAACTTAATTGGATGGTCAAGGTAGTGAGCCTGTAGACAGATAATCTGGGCAAGGAGTTTAGCATAAGCAGCATTTTGAGTGGACAACAGCGCGACATGTGACCAGCATGTCGACGCATCAACCAATACCATAAAGTATTTAAAAGGTCCGCATGATGGTTGAATTGGTCCACAGAGATCCCCTTGGATTCTCTGTAAGAACGGAATAAGTATTTTGGGATCCTTTGCGTAGGACGGTCTCGGTCCTAATTTCCTGAATGAATAGGCTTTGTAGAATGAGCGAGGGGCCTTAGAAGCAACCAATCAGGATTTTGGTTGGGCCGGAGTGTCTGTAACGCTATTAGAAGCAAAATGTGTGACTACATCTCCCATGATGGCGTTAGAGCCATGGAAATTGGTGTGTGTGGCATCATGGCCACTAGGGGGAATAACCAAGGAGTCATGCTCATGGTTGGCGCCATTTGTGGCGTCATCACGAGGGATAAGAGCTGCCTTGCGGGGGCCCAAGACAGCAGCAGCGCCTGAGGCTGCAGTTTTTGCCGTCTTGCTAAGTCCGGGAATCAATGTTTGATTCTTGCTTCTTCTCATTCTGAAGAATGGATGTCCGTGTGAAGTCTTTAGTATATGGAGCATCATATCACGACCAGGATGTCCTAGTCGGTCGTGCTAAAGCCAATATATGTCTGAATCCAAGAGATCTTATCTTATGACATTATTGGATTCAGTTGGTCGAATTGTATTGACATAAAGTCCACTAGATTGACACATAAGCTTCTCTAAGATGCGCTTTCTGCCGCAATCATTAGATGTAATGCAAAGGAATTCTATTCCGTTCTCATTATGCGTTTCCGCACGGAATCCGTTGGCTCTTATATCTTTAAAGCTCAATAAGGTTCGATTTTCCTTAGGAGCGTAGAGAGCTTCAGTGACTTTAATCAAGGTGCCATTTGGCAAAAGGAATTGGGCCATTCTATGTCCTTGAACTAAACCTGATGGCCCAGCCATCGTAGTCATAGAGGAATATGTAGGCAGCATCTCTAAGAATAATTGCCTCTGTCGTAGAATGGTGTGCGTAGTCGCACTATCCTCGAGACATTGTAGTTCATCCATTCTTAAAAGAAAAGCTCATAATTAAAAAGGAGTCATAAAGAAAAGAACTCAACTTTTATTGATAAGCCAAATGGAATTACATCATCGTTTATTTAATCAAAGAAGATCTAATCCAAAAAGAAACTAGCTAATGCAAACAATGGCAGTCATCTAACTTCTTTCGGTAATTTCAATGCAAATGTGACCAAGTGAGTAAAAAGATGTCGGTGGAGCTAGGCTCGTTTAAGTACCACTTATCTCAAAACCTTCCTAGACATCACATTTACAAGGAGTACGCCTACTTTAAAGAAAGATTAAACCATTGGCATCTACTACAAATAATATAGCAATTGCCTACATCTCTTGAAAAATAAAAAGACTTAATCAAAATCGCCAGTTTCTGGGTCTTGATCTTTGTGGTCTTCCACCCTTAGATCGAGAGCGTCATCTTGATCTTCTTGTTCCATGTAGTTGGCCTCCCTTGCTTCACGATACATTTTGTATCTGTTTGCAACGTTCTGGGATGCACTACACTTCTTTGCCCAATGTCCACTTGATCCACATCGAAGACAAACACCTTTATGGTCAGGCTCCCTTGATCGAGGTGCATTTAATGCACGAGTTGGACAGCCATTGTTCTTGGTGGTGTCACCACCATGGCCGGAGGCTCCGCCTCTCTCTCTCTCTTCACACGTTGACCTTCACAGTTCTGTGCACGCCTATCTTGGCGATTTCCTTCCTCTTTAGGGCGAGAATATGGACCAGAACGTCCAGAATTGTCCCTACTCTTAGGGTTTCGCTCCTTGCATCCTCCCTTGGAGGCGCGACTATAATTAGACCCCGGAATAGACTTAGTTCCCACAGGTCTAGTGTAAAGACCCGAAATTTCAGTTAAATATTTCGTAATTCAATACTTCTCAAATTATATGAATTATGAGTTGTGAGTGTGATTCGAATGTCGTTATTTGAGAAATTTGGTTTCGAATGATTTTAGTATCGAAATTTAACGTTATTTAGGGTTATTAAAATTGACATATTTTTACGTAAGGAATTTGAGGAAACTTCTTTCATGAAAGTCGTAGAGTTCGTCGATACGAGTTCGTGCATATGCGGAACACAAGAATCGGAGTTTGTAGGAAGAAGTTATGACATTTAGAAGTTTTTGATTTTGTATATATATAGGTTAACATTTTTTGGAAAAATCAGAAAAAAATCAGAAAACCTAATTTTTCTCTCTCTCTCTCGCGCGGCACCGAACCAAAGAAAAAAAACAGAGCCAAACTTCTCCGGTTGAGTTCTTGCTCCTCCGGCCACCGTTTGACGTCAAACCACCTCCCACGGCTTCGCCTTGACCTTGTGCAGCTGCCAGAGGCAGCCTTGCGCCGTGGTACGGCTTGTAGCAGCGGCGGAAAGCTGGTTTTCCATTTTAGGCAGTTTTGAGTGCGAAGCGAATATCTCGAGTTCTAGACCACCAAATTACGAGTTCTTTATCTCGTTGGACTCGTATGGAGGAGTAGAACATGCAGTAAAAAGGACAGCACCAGAAGTGGAGGTTTTCACGTTCGTCGGAGAGCATATCGGTTTCTGCAGTTTTTCCGGCCAAACCGGACTGTTTTTGGTAAGTTTCGGCCACTTCCACTCATTTTCTCACTTCGTGTTAGTTATGAAAGTTGCTCAAAATGATGAAACGAAGGGGATGAGCTTGGCCCCGACACAATTGGTGGTGGTCGGGGGTGGCTCTGCCCTAAACTCCGGCGGCCCTTTCCGGTCACCTCCGGGGGTGTCATGAGTAGTTTCTGCTCATTTTTAGATTCTACATGTCGATACGATCATTTTGATATATAGCATGCGAATTTTGGATATCGTATGAATTAGTTATGAATTTTACGATTTCGATTGATTTCGATCGCTCAATTTGTGATTTATGAAGTTTGGACCGTCCGATAGAATTCTAGTTTTGATATAATGATCGTAGGACTGTCCCGGTGACCTTGTGTGGTCACGGGTGAAGATCCGACCTTGGGATCTTCATATAAGTGTGTTTTTGGAAATTATACGCTAAGTTAATTATCGTTTTGATTAGGTATTTGACGGATTTGTTAGCGGACGATTGTGAATCGTATTTTGGGCTGTAAGAAGACGCAGCGGGAGTTTAGAGGTGAGTAAATCTCACTTGGTTCATTTACGAACCGAATTTCCTTAATTGCTCAATTTATTGTTAAGTGTGAGAAAATGGTTTTTAAGAAATGTGTTTTAAAGTATATTAAAAATGAATTTCTTGATTTTGTATCATGTGAACTATAGTTGGTATTAGTGATCATTCCTGTGTGGATGGTTACGTATATATATATTTACGTGATTATATATTGAATGGTGTGACCTTGAGGTGTGGAATCGTGTTAATATGTTGTTGATAATGTTGATAATATGATTTTAATTATGTTGTTAATATTTGATAAATGTTGGTGATAAACATGTTGATTTTGTGAGTTGAATAGAAGGTAGAGAAACGTAGTATTCCGAGGATCGAATGGTTTAAGGATCTTTGGTTAATGATAACCGGAGTGTATGTGTTCTGAGGACAGAGAGGTCCAAAGTTCGACCGTTAAATAATAACGGGGATATATTGTTCTGAGGACATGAAATGGTCCAAAGTTCGCGGGTTACTGAGTAACCTGGAGATGCCGTTACTTGACCCTGGGCCAAGGTGTCAGAGGTAACGAGACAGTTAGAGCTCTAACGTGGGTGCCAAAGTGGCGATAGTTGTGATTAGGTGCCAAAGTGGCGAGAGTTGTGATTTGGTGATTGTGGAAATGTGTTCCATGTTGTTTCATGTGTGTTGGATTGATGCTGCTTGTGGTTGTTGAGATTGTTGGATGTTTACTTGAGATAAATGAGTTGTGGTCTAATAAATCAACCGTTCATTCTTATTTACTCACACGAGCTTTCAGAAAGCTTACCGGGTTTTGTGTTGTTGCAATCCCGGTACACTATTCAAATGGTGTAGCGGATAATCCTGCAGGTCAGGATAATCAGAGTGGTGAGCGAGCTGTGTAGGACAGCAGGGTTGAAACCAGCACTTGGTCTATTTTGATGTGTTTTTGTAGACTCTTGTGAGCAGAACATTTTATTTATGTTAGTATTGTAATAATTGACTCGAGAGATAGTTTGCTACGAGGTTTTTGTTATGGTTTTATGAGATATTGGTTTTGAGAAAAAAATTAGGACGTGATTTGTTTAGTTGTATTCATGTTTCGGATTTGAATTTATTATTCGAAATTCGGGGCGTGACAGTTTGGTATCAGAGCGTAAGGTACATATTTGGTGATAAGTTAATACCTTCCGAGTGATGGCCCGTCTGCAGCGGATCCCCATCGGGTGCTCTTCGGTATTAACAATGTCATTGGGTATGTGGGGGTGTTGGGAGTTGTCTAGAATGTTAGGACGTAATAGGAGTTGAATTAACCTCTTTGTGTTAGTAGCTTGGTTAATATGGACTTGTATTTACTTATGCTTTGATTTAAGTGTATACATGTATTAACCAGGTATGCTATGCTCCTTAGGTAATGGATATTGTGGGAGGCAGAGGTAGGGGTCGAGGTAGACCCAGAGGTAGAGGTAGAGGCCGAGGTAGGGGTGAGATTCCACATGTGGGAGTACATGAGGAAGAGGTGGAGGCACCGTTTGTGGAGCAACCTGTTCCACCTGAGGTTGTGGTTAATGATCCCGCTCGTCTGTTAGTGTTGGCGAGGGACATTAATAGGTTGGGAGCAACTAAATTTGTAGGAGGCACAGATTATATGGTGGCTGATCAATGGATCGAGGATTTACAGACCTATTTTGAGTTGATTGTCTGTGATGAGATCGAGAAGAGGAAGCTAGCCACTTTCATGCTCAAAGATGAGGCTAGGGTGTGGTGGAATTGCACTCAGAGGACTATTGATGTTTCTACCATGACTTGGGATGGATTTGGGAGGATCTTTAGGGAGAAATACTTCCCAGCATCGGTGAAGGAACAGCTGGAGAGGCAATTTCTCTCGCTTACTCAAGGGAAGATGAATGTGAGAGAATATGAGGCAGAGTTCTCCAGGCTATATCGGTTTGTGAAACCATTAGATGCTGAAGACTTGGCTAAGAAGTTTCAGCGGGGGTTGAATGGCTCTATTGAGCGAGATGTGACCATTATGGAGCTGAAGACAAAGGAGCAGATTTTAGCTAAAGCCCTGATCATTGAGCAGCAGAATCTGATCCACAAGGAGAAGCAGACAGTTGAGAGAGATTCTCAGGGAAAAGGGAAGGCGGTTGCAGGGAGTAGTGGGTCCAGAGATTATAGAGGTGGGCTCTGGAAGAGACAGCGGCCTTATTTTCATCATCAGGCTCCAGCCAGGATAGCAGCAGCACCTGTCCCTATTCAGGCACCACCTATCAGGCAAGTAGCACCAGCAGCCCCTATGAGGTGTTATAGCTGTAATGAGTTGGGTCATCTTGCTAGGACTTGCCCTAAACTCAGGCCTAGAGCATGTTTTCGATGCGGACAGACTGGACATATTGCCAGGGACTGTACTCAACCTCATATTGTAGGACAGGGTAACCAGCAGAGAACCTTACCTCCAGCACCAGCCAGAGTATTTGCCATCGGCCAGAGAGGCACCGGGGTGGAAGGTACCTTATCCGTTTATAACTATCTTGCTAGAGTACTGTTTGATACGGGTGCTTCCCACTCGTTCATATCTAGTTCTGTGGTAGATGTTTTGGGTTTGACTGCTATACCGCTTACTAGACCTTTATGTGTTACATCGCCTCTTTGCGTATCTCTTGAGCTTAGCATGTTTTGTGATGATTGCCCTATTGCAATTAGTGGTAGGAAGTTCACTGCATCTTTGATTGTGATTCCGGATCACACGTATGATGTGATTTTAGGTTTGGATTGGTTGAGTCCGAACTATGCAGTGATTGATTGTTATAGAATGATTGTGTCTTTTCATGCCCCTGGGCAACCAGTGTTTCACTATCGATGCCTGAGATCTGACGTTGCCATGAGGGCAGGGATCTTGGCACACATAGAATCAGTGAATAGCACTTCAGAAAGTGCAGGGATTCCAGTAGTGGCAGAGTATGCTGATGTGTTCCAGGAGATACCAGGCTTTCCTCCGAAAAGGGTAATGGATTTCTCCATTGATGTGATACCAGGTACTGCACCGGTGTCGAGAGCACCTTATCGGATGGCTCCAGCTGAACTTCAGGAGTTGAAGGTTCAAATTGAAGGATTACTTGCACAAGGGTTCATACAAGCAAGTGTATCTCCTTGGGGCGTACCAGTATTATTCGTGAAGAAGAAGGATAATTCACTTCGGTTATGTGTGGATTATCGACAGCTGAACAAGGTGACCATCAAGAATAGGTACCCTTTGCCTAGGATTGATGACTTGTTCGATCAGCTTAGGGAGGCTACGGTGTTCTCCAAAATTGATTTGAGATCTGGATATCACCAGTTGAGGGTGAGGGATGAAGATATTTCTAAGACGGCATTTAGGACCAGGTATGGGCATTATGAATTTCTTGTCATGCCTTTTGGTCTAACTAATGCACCTGCAGCTTTCATGGACTTGATGAACCGCACATTCAGTCTTTACTTAGATAAGTGTGTGGTGGTGTTCATTGATGACATCTTGATATATTCAAAGTCGTCTGACGAGCACGTGAAGCATTTGAGGATTGTGCTGCAAATTTTGAGAAGAGAAAAGTTATATGCAAAGTTTGAGAAGTGCGAGTTTTGGCAAAAGGAGATCAAGTTCCTTGGTCATGTAGTTTCGAAGGATGGAGTTTCTGTGGATCCTTCGAAGGTTGAAGCGGTGATGGGTTGGAGTCGCCCCACGACAGTTACAGAGATCCGTAGTTTCCTTGGTTTGGCAGGATACTACAGGCGATTCATTGAGGGGTTTTCTAGTATAGCTTCGGCTTTGACTAAGTTAACTAGGAAGGATACTCAGTTTGTGTGGACAGATGAATGTGAGAAGGCCTTTAGTGAGCTGAAGACTAGATTGACTACAGCTCCAGTGTTGACTGTCCCATCTAGTGGCGGTGGGTTAGTTATCTACAGTGATGCATCTCATCAGGGTTTGGGTTGTGTGTTGATGCAGAATGGGGGTGTAGTAGCATATGGTTCTAGACAGTTGAAGGTGCATGAGCGGAACTACCCCACTCATGATCTAGAGCTGGCTGCAGTGGTGTTTGCCTTGAAGATTTGGAGGCATTATCTTTATGGTGAGAAGTTCGAACTCTTTTCTGATCATAAGAGTTTGAAGTATCTATTCTCCCAGAAGGAGTTGAACATGAGGCAGAGAAGATGGATGGAGCTCATCAAAGATTATGATTTCACCTTGGAGTATCATCCCGGAAAGGCCAATGTAGTGGCGGATGCTTTGAGCAGGAAACCCCGAGCGATCATAGCGTCACTTATGGTTCAGGAGTGGCGTATGTTAGAGACTGTATCTGAGTTTGACCTTATACCCACAAGAGAAGGACAGGGAATCTTTCTCGATAGTATCACTTTACAGCCGACCTTGATTTCCAGGATCATTCAGAGTCAGACACATGATGAGTTCGCTCAAATGGTGATTTCGGAGATTATTCTTGATGCCAACGAGGAAGGTCCATCAGAGTGGACAGTTGGAACTGATGGTGGATTGAGATTTCGATTGAAATTGTATGTCCCGGGCGGTGATAACCTCAAGGAGGAGGTACTGCGGGAAGCACATCGATCTCGATATACGGTACACCCAGGGAGTACCAAGATGTATATGGACCTACGAAGACAGTTTTGGTGGATAGGGATGAAGAGGGATGTGGCTGAGTATGTATCTAGGTGCCTTACATGTCAGCAAGTGAAGGCAGAGCATCAGAGGCCTGCGGGAATGTTGAAACCTTTGCCGATTCCAGTATGGAAATGGGAAGAGATCTCCATGGACTTTGTGACTGGATTGCCTAGGTCCAGACAAAGTTATGATTCTATTTGGGTGATTGTTGATCGATTGACAAAGTCAGCACACTTTCTTCCTGTGGCAAAGACTTACTCAGGTGATGCTTTGTGTAAGTTGTATCTTGATGAGATTGTGAGGCTTCATGGCGTGCCTGTATCAATCGTCTCTGATCGGGATGCTCGTTTCACTTCGGAATTTTGGCGTAGATTCCATAAGGCTTTCGGCACATCTTTGGCTATGAGCACTGCATTTCATCCACAGACTGATGGGCAGACAGAGAGGGTGAACCAGGTGATGGAGGATATGCTTAGGGCATGTGTTTTGGACTTCAAGGGAAGTTGGGCGGATCATCTGCCATTGGTAGAGTTTGCCTACAACAACAGCTATCACTCTAGTATTGGCATGGCCCCATATGAGGCACTTTATGGTAGGCCATGTAGGACTCCTATCTGTTGGGCGGATGTTGGAGAGAAACAGCTCTTGGGTCCTGCGCTTGTTCGGGAGACTACAGAGAAGGTTATTACCATCCGAGACAGGATCCGTACTGCACAGAGTAGACAGAAGAGTTATGCCGACCTTAGAAGGAGACCGTTGGACTTTGAGGTGGGTGATTACGTATTCTTGAAAGTCTCACCTATGAAAGGTGTGGTGAGATTTGGCAAGAAGGGGAAATTGGCACCGAGATACATTGGACCCTTTGAGATTTTGGAAAGGGTCGGAGAATTGGCATATCGGCTTGCTTTACCTATTAGCATGGCCGGTGTACACAATGTTTTCCATGTGTCCATGCTTAGGAGGTACATTCGAGATGAGTCTCATGTGATTGATCACAGTACGATCGAGGTGAGTCCGGATGTGACTTTCGTTGTTGAGCCTGTTCGTATCTTGGATAGGTCCACGAAGAGGCTTCGTAGGAAGGAAGTTGAGTTGGTTAAGGTGTTGTGGAGTCATCATGATGAGGGTGATGCGTCATGGGAGCTAGAGTCTGACATAAGGGCTAAGTACCCACTACTGTTTGTTGATGAGTTTGCTTGAATTTCGGGACGAAATTCCTTTAAGGAGGGTAGACTGTAAAGACCCGAAATTTCAGTTAAATATTTCGTAATTCAATACTTCTCAAATTATATGAATTATGAGTTGTGAGTGTGATTCGAATGTCGTTATTTGAGAAATTTGGTTTCGAATGATTTTAGTATCGAAATTTAACGTTATTTAGGGTTATTAAAATTGACATATTTTTACGTAAGGAATTTGAGGAAACTTCTTTCATGAAAGTCGTAGAGTTCGTCGATACGAGTTCGTGCATATGCGGAACACAAGAATCGGAGTTTGTAGGAAGAAGTTATGACATTTAGAAGTTTTTGATTTTGTATATATATAGGTTAACATTTTTTGGAAAAATCAGAAAAAAATCAGAAAACCTAATTTTTCTCTCTCTCTCTCGCGCGGCACCGAACCAAAGAAAAAAAACAGAGCCAAACTTCTCCGGTTGAGTTCTTGCTCCTCCGGCCACCGTTTGACGTCAAACCACCTCCCACGGCTTCGCCTTGACCTTGTGCAGCTGCCAGAGGCAGCCTTGCGCCGTGGTACGGCTTGTAGCAGCGGCGGAAAGCTGGTTTTCCATTTTAGGCAGTTTTGAGTGCGAAGCGAATATCTCGAGTTCTAGACCACCAAATTACGAGTTCTTTATCTCGTTGGACTCGTATGGAGGAGTAGAACATGCAGTAAAAAGGACAGCACCAGAAGTGGAGGTTTTCACGTTCGTCGGAGAGCATATCGGTTTCTGCAGTTTTTCCGGCCAAACCGGACTGTTTTTGGTAAGTTTCGGCCACTTCCACTCATTTTCTCACTTCGTGTTAGTTATGAAAGTTGCTCAAAATGATGAAACGAAGGGGATGAGCTTGGCCCCGACACAATTGGTGGTGGTCGGGGGTGGCTCTGCCCTAAACTCCGGCGGCCCTTTCCGGTCACCTCCGGGGGTGTCATGAGTAGTTTCTGCTCATTTTTAGATTCTACATGTCGATACGATCATTTTGATATATAGCATGCGAATTTTGGATATCGTATGAATTAGTTATGAATTTTACGATTTCGATTGATTTCGATCGCTCAATTTGTGATTTATGAAGTTTGGACCGTCCGATAGAATTCTAGTTTTGATATAATGATCGTAGGACTGTCCCGGTGACCTTGTGTGGTCACGGGTGAAGATCCGACCTTGGGATCTTCATATAAGTGTGTTTTTGGAAATTATACGCTAAGTTAATTATCGTTTTGATTAGGTATTTGACGGATTTGTTAGCGGACGATTGTGAATCGTATTTTGGGCTGTAAGAAGACGCAGCGGGAGTTTAGAGGTGAGTAAATCTCACTTGGTTCATTTACGAACCGAATTTCCTTAATTGCTCAATTTATTGTTAAGTGTGAGAAAATGGTTTTTAAGAAATGTGTTTTAAAGTATATTAAAAATGAATTTCTTGATTTTGTATCATGTGAACTATAGTTGGTATTAGTGATCATTCCTGTGTGGATGGTTACGTATATATATATTTACGTGATTATATATTGAATGGTGTGACCTTGAGGTGTGGAATCGTGTTAATATGTTGTTGATAATGTTGATAATATGATTTTAATTATGTTGTTAATATTTGATAAATGTTGGTGATAAACATGTTGATTTTGTGAGTTGAATAGAAGGTAGAGAAACGTAGTATTCCGAGGATCGAATGGTTTAAGGATCTTTGGTTAATGATAACCGGAGTGTATGTGTTCTGAGGACAGAGAGGTCCAAAGTTCGACCGTTAAATAATAACGGGGATATATTGTTCTGAGGACATGAAATGGTCCAAAGTTCGCGGGTTACTGAGTAACCTGGAGATGCCGTTACTTGACCCTGGGCCAAGGTGTCAGAGGTAACGAGACAGTTAGAGCTCTAACGTGGGTGCCAAAGTGGCGATAGTTGTGATTAGGTGCCAAAGTGGCGAGAGTTGTGATTTGGTGATTGTGGAAATGTGTTCCATGTTGTTTCATGTGTGTTGGATTGATGTTGCTTGTGGTTGTTGAGATTGTTGGATGTTTACTTGAGATAAATGAGTTGTGGTCTAATAAATCAACCGTTCATTCTTATTTACTCACACGAGCTTTCAGAAAGCTTACCGGGTTTTGTGTTGTTGCAATCCCGGTACACTATTCAAATGGTGTAGCGGATAATCCTGCAGGTCAGGATAATCAGAGTGGTGAGCGAGCTGTGTAGGACAGCAGGGTTGAAACCAGCACTTGGTCTATTTTGGTGTGTTTTTGTAGACTCTTGTGAGCAGAACATTTTATTTATGTTAGTATTGTAATAATTGACTCGAGAGATAGTTTGCTACGAGGTTTTTGTTATGGTTTTATGAGATATTGGTTTTGAGAAAAAAATTAGGACGTGATTTGTTTAGTTGTATTCATGTTTCGGATTTGAATTTATTATTCGAAATTCGGGGCGTGACATCTAGCATTATAGTTCTTCACAAGGATATTTTCGTGCTTCTCAGCTACGTTCATGGCGCCAATGAGCTCATGAAACCTTGTGATACGTCCTGCATTCACATCAATCCGATAATTCTTCGAAATCATCAGGGTAGAGACGAGGAAGGTAGAGAGAGTCTTCTCGATCAACATCGTATCAGTTATGGTTTGTCCACAGAACTCCATCAAGAACTTAATACGAAGGGTTTCCGAGTTATAATCAAGTATGGACTTGAAGTCACAGAAGCGGAGGCTATGCCATCTCACTTCTAAATCAGGAAGCAGAGAGTCACGAACGTTGCCAAATCGCTGCTCAAGTTCCACCCATAGTTTTCTAGGGTCTTCCTCATTGAGGTATTCACTTTGGAGAGCATCATTCATGTGCCTTGTCATCAGAATTATGGCCTTGGATTTATTTGCTTCGAAAGCACGAATTTGCTCTACAGAAAGCACGTTCTAACTAGGCTCTTAGATGGTTTCCAGAAGTCCAGCAGCCTTAAGATGTTGGCGCACATCTCGGACCCACCTATGGTATCCTGCGCCAGTTGTCTCTAGTGGAACAAAGTTCAACTTATTCAGGTAACTCATCCTGAAAAATAACACAAGATTAGGGTTAGTTTCGGAGCATAAAAGGCTACCACGAAAACAATAAGGATTTCTGAGCGTAGTCGCTTCCAAGAAATTAGGGATTTCTGATTCCAATAGGGGTTTTGGATTAGATCGAAACAATGATGTATGTGGTCGATCGTTTTTCTTCTCAACAAACTCTAAGTTTGGAGGACTTTACAAGCTTCAAGCTTGGAGTGAGCACGAACCCCCACAGTTCAGCTTTAGGTCCCCCCTATGAAGAAGAAAGGGGGGTAGAAGAAAGGGATGTTGGAAGTCCCCGAGAAAAGAAGAAGAAATTGAAAAACTTCAAAAACATGAACTTTTAGAAAAATTTACCTTGAAAAGTTGTCGGAAATCTTGACCGGAGAAGTCATTTGAATGTGGTCGGAAAAAGGTCGCCTGGGGTAGCCGGAAAAGTGGCCAGAGACAGGTGGTGGCCGGAGCTAGGCTGGGTTGTGCGGGGCTGCTGCAAGGATTGTGCAGGAGCTGTGCGGAGGTTACCGGCAGGTGCTGCAGGGGTGTAGGTAGGTGCCTCGGTAGCTGTCAGCAGATGGTGCAGGGACTGCGCGTGGGGCTCGACAGGAGTAGCAGGAGCTCTCGACAGGTGTGCGGAAGGCTCTCGACAGATGCGCGCAGGGCTCTCGGCTGATGCGCGCAGGGCTCTCGGCATATGCGCACAGGGCTCTCGGCCGATTTGTGCAGGGCTCTCGGCAGATCTGGGGAGGGCAGGCACAAGGCAGGCATAGGGTTCGACAGGTGCAGAGGCCGGTTCAGTTTTTCCGATGGCCGGTTCAGGTCAATTCCGGCCGGTTCCGGTGGTTCTGCCGCCAGTTCTGGGCCCCTTAGGATTAGGGCTACGATATGTGGGGCGGTGGTTGCAGGATTTTGAAGGTTACGAAATTAGGGTTTTCAAGGTTAGGGCTTCGTGCTGATAACGTGTTTTAGGGAATCAGAAATTGAGAGAAATTCGCTGTGTATTCTCATTGATAATAGGGGCCTCTTTATATAGAGGATTATAATGCATAGAATATGGACATACAAGGAAAGTAATTCTACATTGAATAGAATTCTAAATCATTCTCTAACCCTATTACCACTAGGTCAAGTAACCTAGAGTTTGGGCCAGACACATAATCTGGAGTTCCTTGAACAGTTACAACCTTTTCCCCTAACCAAAGAAAAATATATATTTAGTTTTGCTCAACATGTTGTAATTAACATGTGGACGACAAAATACTGTTTACTCCCTATACTTATAGGGAGTCGACGTTTCAGTCCCTGACATTTCGATTTCACCTAGAAACTCCCTATACTCTCCAATTTCACACGAAAGGTCCCCTTCGTCAGTTCTCCGTCAAAATCTCCGTAAAAATGCTGGCGTAACATTTCTTTTACATCGAAATGACTATTATACCCTCACTTACTCTTTTTTTATTATTTATTGTTTTTCCTCTCTTTTTTTTTTCTTTGTTTCTTTTTTGTTTTTACCTTTTCTTCCGGCTCTCTCTCTTCCCATAACCATTGTCATTGTCAACAACCACCCACCACCACCATCCTAACCCTCATTCCTCTCCTAACCCTCATTCCTCTCCTAACCTACGCCTCCCTCCTCTCCTTATCCCACGCCCCAATGTCCTCACTCACCCCCTGCCGGCGGTTCTGCCCTACCACCTCCTCCACTATTTTCAATACCTCCTCGGATCCGCCCATATATCGGCGGTTGTTGGGTTCCGAAGTCCGAATCTAGAAGGGTTTCGGCGGTGGGAACGGTGATAACCGGAAGCTATCGGCGTCGAGGCTGCTATGAGCTCCTATGAGTTAATGACTTCTGGGTCGGACCAGAGTGATTTGGGCTCGGACAGGGAGCTGGGAAAGATGGAACCCAATGTGAATCCAGAGCGATCTGGGCTCAGATAGGGAGCTCGAACAGGTGGCGTGGTGGGTAGGGGCGGGGGGTCAAGGGTGAGGAGGCCGGAGGTGGAGGAGCTCTGAGAATGTTATCCTGAAGAAGACGGTGGTTTAGCTTCCTCTTTAACTCTCTGTTTCCCTCTTAGTCCAATTTGTTTAGAAAGGTTGAGACTTTAGCCTTGGTGAACTAAAGGGTAACTGGGTTTATTAGTGAGGATGCTGTAGGTGGAGGAGGTGAGGGAGACGATGTGGTGGCTCAAAGGCGGGGCTGCCGAGCTGGGAGAAGTCGTCGTTGTGGTTGAAGAGATTGGAAGAAAGGCAGCCTATGGTGCCAACAGTGACTAATAGATTTGGCGCCTGACTAGTAACTTGAGGAAGAAAGGGAGGTGGAAGGTGAATTGATTTGGTTTAGGTGTGCTCCGATTTGGTTTGGAGCTTCCATATGGAGAGGGGTGATTGGGAAGGGTGGTGATGCTTGCTGGCATGACGGGGATGATGGATGAAGAGTGGGATAGGTAGCACTTGCTCGGAGTGGCGGGTACGCCGGCGGCGGTGGGACAGTGAGGTTTTGGCTTGCGAGATGGTGGCGCGAAGATCACGATAGTCTGCACGCTTGGCTTGGATTTGCTGTGAAGATGAGGATGGAGACGAGAGAGAAGGGAAGAAGAAGAGGTTAAAAGAAAAGAGAGGGAAAAAAAAAAGCAAAAAAAAAAATTAATAATAAAAAAAAGAGTAAGCGATGGTATAATAGTCATTTAGGTGTAAAAGAAATGTCACGTCAGCATTTTTACGGAGATTTTGATGGAGAACTGACGGCAGGGACCTTTCGTGTGAAATTGGAGAGTATATGGAGTTTTTAGGTGAAATCGAAATGTCAGGGACTAAAACATCGACTCCCTATAAGTATAGGGAGTAAACAGTATTTTGTCCTTAACATATATAGGTGAATGTTGTCATCCATTTTGAAAATACGGCAACACGTTTGTTTTGTATTTTTATTTTTTATTTTTCCATTTCTCATCTAAACAGTGACTCAAACCTAAACCAATTTTTTTACCCTTGCACATATTTTATTTGGATTTCGTTATTATGTAACACTATTTGATTATTCATCGTACAATATCTTGTGAATTTTTCTATTCCATTTTTTTTGAAGTAAAGATGAAATTTTATTAATGGATCATACGATTACAATCGTATTAAAATGCATCCATAACAAATTTTGGAAAGTGAGAAAACCATATGAACGTCAAAATTGAAACCAAAACCTGCTAGTCTATGAGCTACATGATTTGCACTTCTATAGGTACATATTCATATACATATTGCACATCCTCCAACAAAGCAGTTCCCATAATAGAAAAATCTTGATCCTCAGCAGTAACAGCCTTGACTGCTTCCAAACAATCACTCCATGGAACAACATTGAATAAATCAAGTGCTTGGACAATCTCCAACCCAGATTTAATCGCAATTAACTCAGAATGATAAGCAAAGGACACATTGGTTACTCTATAGGCAAGGCCAACAATAAAAACACCTCCAATTCCTCCATGTAACAAAGAAGAAACATAAGCACCATCCACATTC
Organism: Rosa persica; assembly: GCA_025331145.1. Classification (NCBI taxonomy): domain Eukaryota; kingdom Viridiplantae; phylum Streptophyta; class Magnoliopsida; order Rosales; family Rosaceae; genus Rosa; species Rosa persica. The sequence continues at coordinate 47,918,505 of WFKR01000006.1, read as the reverse complement.
AGACACAGCATACCAACCATAGGAGGGGACCAACCTGCCATAGTCCATTTGGAATTTTGTTTCGAAATGGATCCATTTTTTTTTTTTTTTAAGAATAATAATGATTTGCCTCTTCTAAATTTCAACCAAACACATAGTCGTTTCTTTCCTATTACGTTGATAGCCATATATTTCAAATCTTAAAGCCAAGAAATTCAAAAGCATGGGGTATATTATCAAAGCAATTTTCCATCATTCAATAACGAACAGAAGAGAACAAAGCACCAAGTCTTTGCCTTCCCTTTTCGAGCGTGACTCGTGAACTTTTCCAACCACAAGTTTTTTCATCTTTGATGGCGTTTGAGAAATGAGAATAAGGAACCGATACCACCGGAAAAAGTTATGCCTTGACCAATAATTCAAATACATTGCGTACCAAGTACAACCTATTCCATTCAAAAACTATTGAGTGTTATTTTATACTTGGGAGTACTTGCCTATCTTTGTTCCTTTTCTACAATATAGACATTGAACACGTCACTATTGAAAATTACATGCACCAAATAAGCCTATCATCGATCTTGTTCTCACCAAATATGAACCATTATTTTCCTAGTCTTTGATTTTGTTTGTAAGTGGACCTTGACAATAGTAAGAGCCGTTATATATAGGGCTATATCCAAATTTAATAATTCCTAATTTTGAAAATATGATGGCGCCAATTAAATTTAAATAATAAAACGAAGATCCCATTAATTAAAACTCAATTATTTTTTTCTTAACTAAGATTAGTCTGGCTCTGTTGGGATACTTCCTTTTCTAACTGGATGGGTGTGTTACTAACTTGCTAACGTAACCGAGGTGGCTTTACTACCTCACCTCCAATCAAAAAAAAAATTTTTTTAAAAATAATTAGTGTCCAGACTCAAACGCATAATGAGTCTAAGCTTAGCATCAACCCTAATTAAAATTCTCTAACAAATAGTAAGTTAACGTACAAAATATGGTGAAGCCTTGATAATCTAAACAAGTCATAATTAATTATTTCTCAAAAAGAAAAAAAAAAGTCATAATTAAATAACACTCGTCGATAACTCAGTGACGATAATTCAGAGGCTGGACTTTGTAGGTTTCTGCATGCTTACGTGGCATGCTGGTAGCATGGATCAGGATAACGACAGACATGACATTCATTAGTTCTCCTCTCTCTTTAGAGGAAAAGGGCTCAGCTCGCCTAGCCAGCTCAGCTTTCCGCTCGCCCATCATAAATTATCTCAATTAACTATTCCATTAATGTACAAGTATTTAATTCCTTATAATTAACAATGAAGAAATTATAAAGATTATTTCTTCAGATCAATTATTATGATTCATCAAAAGAGATAATAATAAACTTTCTTATTTTTTCTTTGAATTTAATTGTATAACCAAATATTTTCATCTTTTTTTTTTTTTTGACAAAGTTATAGAGATTTCATTCAATCCCAAAGTCAAAATGACACTTGTAAAGATAGAAATGTAGTATTGAGCACACCTTAATTGATGGCCAATACCAAGTATTTAATTATATTCAACTGAACAGTAGTGATCACTACAAGTCGTTACCAATGATAGAGTAGAACTCTGTTAGATTTACATACTCAGATATACAATTGATAAGCATGATAATTATCAAATAAATGTTGTAACAGATTGCTCCCATGTTGTTGATGGAAATTAGAAGACTGTGAGATAAGGTTAGGAGACTTGAGAGATAGAGTTGCCTTGCATACCTGCATACGTGAAGAGTGCAAACATACTTTTGGTTTATCACTTATACCTTATATCACTGGTCAAACAAGTATGGAAAAATTTGTACCATCAACTAGTACATTGTTGCTCAAATATTCAAGAGCCTATACTACTACAAATCTCAGCTTGTACTAAGGAAGCTACCTTGAATCTCCATTCGTCAATGCACTCAATTGTGGTTCTCTAGAAGGTCCATTAACTTGGTGTAAAAAGAAACCATAGCAGTGTAGACTTACACTCACTAAACCAGCAAGTCTAACCTAACAGCACCAAAAAAGTGTCATAGTTCCCCTAAAAAATAAGAGATCATTGGAAAATAACACAAAGTAAATAAAACTTAAAATACAGCCTAGCATTGCCCAAGAATAGCAGCACCCAAAGCCTAAACACAATTGGCCCGGTCCAGTTCAAGCTTCCACCCTTCTCAGTTGACCAGTCGCACGCACATCGGAAAATAGAACCGCCACTACGATGTTGGACCACCTTTATTGCCACAGAGTCGTTAGCCACGATCAAATCAGAACAGATCGTGATCCCACGCGTCCCAATCCTCCAGCAAATCCTCGTCGCCATAGCCAAGCCAAATCCGGACAACGTTGTCATTGCCGCCCGCGACCACCCAAACCTCAAAGTGCCGAACCCGAGCAAACCGCCCAACCACTGTCAAAGCCACAAGTATCGCAATCTCGAAAGCCAAAGGACAGTAGCAACCATTCCCGTCCGGCAACAGCCTAAGGTTAGCGCTAGCACTAACAGCCCAAGGTTAGTAATCACAAATATTTTCATCTTGAGTTTACTTATCCACATTTTATTCTTCTTTATCATATTGTAAAATCTAGGGTACTAACTTTTTGAACAAAAATAACATAAATGTAATAAATGAGATATGAAATGTAGGAATCGTTTCGGTACAACAATTAATTTATATTGATAGATGTTGTAATCCTATAATTTTTAACTATAATGGTCAACACAAGGCAAACTTTAACCCAACCATCTAACTGTAGTCTTGAGTCAAAGTTTGAAATTAACATATGATTTTCAATTACGGCTTCAAATATCAGCCACTTGGTTATGAATCCATGGAGGAACGTCAATGATCAACAACACTTACCTGCATCATTATTAGCTAAAAAAAAAAAAGGTAAGAAGAAAATAAATAGAAGCCGTTGTCGAGCCAAGCTGTTTAGACTATAGCCAGCGCTGAAATTACGTTACCATCCCATCACCTTGAATTTCCCAACGGCCTTACCGAAAAATTTATAATGCCATCCTCGCCCGGAGCCGCAATCACCTACTCCCTGCCGAAATTTGCCCAACAAAATCTCATTCCAACCTGCAATCAGACCACACCACGTCACCAAACTCCCCTTCCCGCTCTCTCCACGAAACACTGTAACCGTGTGCTTCCGGGACCCATTCAGTCAACGGCCCAGATTGACCGCTGCGATTGCGGAGCAATCATACCCCACACGTTATAAAATCCCATCGAACGCGCTAGAATCATTTCCTTCCCTTTTTTTTTCCATCTTTCCGCTGCCGTTTCGCTTAGATTCTCCGAACCCGTTTCGCGTTTCGCCGCCGTGCCTCACCTCCTCTCTCTCTCTCTCTCTCCACCGTCGATTTCTGCGGCCATGTCGACGGCGGAGATGGAGCAACTGACCTCGGGAGCGAGCAACCGCATCATCCCGCTCCTCAAGGCCCTGAGGACCTCCCTCCTCTTTGTCCACACCGTCTTCCTCTCGCTGCTCGTCTTCGTCTTCCGCCGCCGCCGCCGGTGCCTGTCGGAATCGCTCACTGAGTCGACGGCCAAGAAGCGGAAATCGGCGTGGAGGAGAGAGGAGGAGGACACTTTCAGACGGAGAGCTTTGGCCGAGGAACTCCACACCGGAGACGGAGACTGCCGGTTCCGTCGCGGCACGTTCTTGTTCTACGGTGCAAGGCAAAGCGCCTTATTCTGCCGGTCATGGTTTCCTGTCTCCGGTAATCCAAGGTAGAACTCTTATATTCCAATTTTACTATCTCTTTCTGGTTTAGGCGTAATTCAACAGAATAATCAGGTGGAAGTGTTCGGAGTCTTTGGTCATTTAGGTTTTCTTAATCGTTGTTTGGGGAAAAATTTGGGTGTTCTTGCGGTTTCTTTGATTCTGTATGGTCTTCTGAGAAGTTATGTATTGTAATTTCAGGGCTATTTTGGTCATCATACATGGGCTGAATGAACACAGTGGAAGATATGCTGATTTTGCGAGGCAGCTAACCTCATGCAACTTTGGAGTTTATGCAATGGACTGGATAGGTAGCTATTTTTTCAAGATATTGTTAATTTTAGCTCTTTTAATTTTTAGTTTAAAATGACAATCATGTTCTGGCTTTGGAAAGAGAGTAGTTTAATGATGTTCAATGGATTTGAGTATAGTCGAAAAAATTGGGGAAGCTGTTTTAAATTACTGTACTAGAATAGAACCTGTCACTCAGCCAACGAAGGATGTAAATCTTCTGTCATTCTTGTAATAACAGTTATGCTATGAGCTACGCTGCTACTTCATTCTCGATGAGTTATTTTTTATGCTAATGGATTTCGTAAGTTGTTAGAACTTAGAGCTGTATTTATAGTGTTTTCTTGTTCCTTTGTGGTAGGTCATGGTGGCAGTGATGGATTGCATGGCTATGTTCCTTCACTTGACCATGTTGTTGCTGATACTGTAAGTTCAATCTATATTTCCAGTTTATTACAGATCATGTATCTTTAAGTCAGCATTTGGATTATTTGTGATTCTCTATGAAGGTTGCATCATTCAACTACATATCTGATTAGCTTAAAGTTTAACAGTTTTGAGGTTTCTGTTTTATAGGGGGATTTCTTGGAAAAGATTAGATTAGAGAACCCTGGAGCACCGTGCTTCCTCTTTGGTCACTCAACTGGAGGAGCTGTGGTTTTGAAGGTAAGTCATTGAAAGATCTATTATCTTTGGCTTAATTAATCTTTGTATTAAAAAATCTAAATTGTCCAACTTTTGTGTAGGCGTCAACCTATGCTAAAATTGAAGAAAAGGTGGAAGGTATAATACTGACCTCACCAGCTTTGCGTGTTAAGCCAGCACATCCAATTGTTGGGGTAAGGTCTTCACTTCCTTCCAGATTACATTAACTATATGTTGAATGCTTCAACTTTTAGGCAAGTATACCTTCCCTTAAGAACTCCTTTGAGTTCTGTCAGTTCATCAGCTTGTTTTGGGTAGTACAAATGTTAAGTGTTAACTGATGTTGATTGCATGTTGAGCTTTACTTGTTGGATTCATGGTTGGTCACATTTTAAGAATATTTTTTCTGACGTCTTGATCTAGGCTGTGGCTCCACTTGTTTCTTTGGTCGCTCCCAAGTTCCAGTTTAAAGGTGCAAACAAAAGGGGAATTCCAGTATCTAGAGATCCTGCAGCACTGGTAGCCAAGTATTCCGATCCCCTGGTCTATACAGGGCCAATAAGGGTCAGAACAGGCTATGAGATATTGCGTATCTCTGCTCACTTGACGAGAAACTTTAAGTTTGTGACTGTACCCTTCTTTGTTCTTCATGGGACTGCTGATAGAGTCACGGATCCTCTGGCCTCTCAGGATCTGTACACAGAGGCAGCGTCTGAGTTCAAAGACATAAAGCTCTATGATGGTTTCTTGCACGATCTCCTGTTTGAGCCTGAACGCGAAGAGATTGCGCAGGATATAATTGACTGGATGGAGAAGCGATTAGGTGCTGGCCTTGAAGACGTTACCAACTTTGCATAAGTTATTTGCCCCACCCCATTTTTGCCGAAAAAAAGGAAAAGAATCAGGGAGTTTTTTAGGCCATATACGCGCATGTTCTTTTAGATTTTAATAAGTTGTTTGAAATGTACGTGGTTTGCTCATCATCATCATCAAAACTTGTATTTGATGACTGAAATGTTTATAGGGTATAGCTTGTGATCGGCAAAATAGTTTGTCACTTTTATTTGGGAGCTCCTGCCGATGTGAAGATGATGTTAGGTGTCTTTAGAAAAGTGAAAGTCCTCTCGAACAGTAAATTCAACTTCCAAGGTTCCTAGTACATAGCACATTCTTGAATTTGTTCTTGTATTTTGAATTTCTCGTTATATATAATACATCAATGCACAACCACATAGCTGAACCTAATTAATTAATGTGTTTCATCAATCTTTTTCTGTATTTTGGCTTGTGCAATCCTTGTTCTAACTGTGATAACGATAGATGCCTGTATGCCAACCACACGTACCGTGGGCGTGGGCGCAGAGTACTCACATCAGACTATCACATTGTTGGATTTTTGTTCACAAAGAGGTTAGCGTTTGCATGGTACAGGAAAGAATTAGATTGTATACCATACGTACATGGTGGCTGGTTGCCGTGTTCTTCTGCTGTTTGTGGACCATACGTATATGATATAAACAAGAATAATTAATTTTCGTTTCACAATACAGTTTAGCGTAATGTTATTTTCACTCCAACACCATAGTGATTAGTGACCACACCAACTTTTGAAAAGGACTTAAGGACGGTAAAACGGCGCCTTTACCATCTGATATGCAATCGAAAGATGGCAAGCTTTAAGCACAAAGTTGAAGGCAGTAATTGATTGCTTACGGATCAGTTATGCTTAATCACTGCATACAAAAACTCCTCTGTCTAGACCATTTTGGTGAACCAATGAACGGGGGGGGGGGGGGGGGGGGGGGTGGTTGTCATGATTCATTAGTCATCAGCACAAACTCAAAAAGTCAATCGTCAAACAGCATTGGACTCTTAGCTAGTAAATTTAGGAAATTACAATAAAATTATAATTTCTCTATGAGAATAAAATTATAATTTTTATATGAGAAACTCGTTGACAATAGACTGAGGTGCGGGTATCTCGCTCTTTTTAAGGAGATTCAAGTCCTCTGTGGAACAATGCCGGTGCACCAGAAATCTCTTGACTTGTTCCCTCCAGGATTCAACAGCCCAACAACAAGTTGTGTGGCTCACACCAATCTGCACAAATTAGAGGAACCCAAAGCTCCACTAAAAGAACACATTTCTTTAGCAAAAAAACATACAAGACACTTTTGGGGGATTTTGGAAATAAAGTTGATGAGTGAATAGTAGTGTTTCGTAATAATATTACATAAAACGCAAGGATATATCTGAGCATGCAACAAATGGTGCTATTTATAGGCTCTTAAGACACTCCCTACAATTAATAGGGTAGTAACCAATAGCCATAGGTTATAAGAATTAAAATCCACAATAAATCAAAATAAAACACCATGAGTTACAAAATAAAATTCAAAATAAATTTTGAATTTAAACATACAAATAAATTCATAATTTAAACACAAAATAAATTCACCCAAATTTAATTTCAATAATAAAATATTAAAATGTAACAACAGATTCTTATCTCATTGGTCTAGCATTTCAATGAAAATCGGAAGGAACAAACGACCAAGTTAAGAGAGAAACCTGATACGAAATGTTCAGATGGGAGACATAGATTGTCAGAGAAACTAAACAATTTTTTTTTTTTTTTGAAAGAAAGAAACTAGACAATATGAAAGCTGTTTTAGGGAATCAAAAATTGAGAGAAATTCGCTATGTATTCTCATTGATAATAGGGACCTCTTTATATAGAGGGTTACAATGCATAGAATCTAAACATATAAAGAAAGTAATTCTACATTGAATAGGATTCTAAATCCTTCTATAACCCTATTACCACTAGGTCAAGTAACCTAGAGTTTGGGCCAGACACATAATCTGGATTTCCTTGAACACTCCCCCTTGTGTCGCCCAAACGTGGTGCTTCTCTCGTTGCCTCATTAAAAACCTTGCCGAGTAACAAAAACCCAATGGGACAAAAATAACCTCGTTCGAAGGGGAAAAAGAGTACAACACACCCTTCACGTTTCAAGACCATACATGTATACATCTCCCCCTGATGTCTGCACCTCCCCCTGATGATTACGATCATGAGAGTTCAGATAGTTTCCGCAAGCCAATTCTTGCCATATGTTTCTCGAACGTGGATTTAGGCAATGCCTTAGTAAACAAGTCTGCCACATTATCCTCAGATTAAACCTGGTTTACTTTGATCTTGAGGAGCTTCTGTTGTTGCTGATTGTAGAAGAATTTGGGCGATATATGCTTGGTGTTGTCACCTTTGATGTAGCTTTGCTTCATTTGTTCAATGCAAGCAGCATTATCCTCATAAATGCTTATTGGCTCATCTGTGGTAGACTTCAAACCACAATTACTTCGAACATGCGTAACTATGGATCGTAACCATATACATTCACGAACTGCTTTGTGAAGAGCAATAATCTCTGCATGATTCGAAGAGGTAGCGACTAAGGTCTGCTTTGTAGACCTCCAAGATATCGCGGTGTTTCCGATGGTAAATACATAACCAGTTTGGGAACGACCTTTGTGTGGGTCAGAGAGATACCCAGCATCAGCAAAACCTTCTAAAACACTTATATCGTTTTGGGATGGGGAGAGGGAACGCAGTCCACCATGTGTGGTGTTCTGGTTATTTGATAGGTCTGAATCCATCATCTCTCTATAGGGATAGAATAAGTCCATATCGATCGTACCACTTAGGTATCGAAAGATATCTTTAACACCAGTCCAATGGCGTCGTGTTGGCGCGGAGCTATATCTAGCTAACAAATTCACAGCGAATGAGATGTTCGGTCTCGTGCATTGTGCTAAGTACAATAATGCGCCTATTGCACTTAGATATGACACTTCTGCCTCTAGCACTTCTTCGTCGTCATCTTTTGGACGGAATGAATCTTTCTTTGGATTAAGACTACGGACGACCATTGGGGTGCTTGAAGGCTTAATCTTATCAGTATTGAAACACCTAAGCATCTTTTGGGTATAAGCTGATTAATGAATCAGAATACCATCTTCACGGTGCTCAAGTTCCAAACCGAGGCAAAACCGTGTTTTCCAAAGATCTTTCATCTCGAACTCGGATTTCAAGTGGTCAGCGGTTTCTCTTAACTCTTTAAGGGTGCCAATTATATTCATGTCATCGACATAGATCGCTACTATTGCAAATCCAGAACTTGTCCTTTTTATGAACACACATGGGGATAGTTCATTATTGGCATATCTCTTCCCAATCAAGTAGTCACTCAGACGGTTATACCACATCCGTCCGGATTGTTTCAATCCATATAGTGAGCGTTTTAATCTTATGGCTAACGCGCTCCGTGGTTTAGAGCCACTTGATTTGGGTAACTGAATTCCATCTGGAACTTTCATGTATATTTCCATATCTAGATCCCCATATAGATACGCTGTAACCACATCCATAAGCTGCATGTTCAGTTTTTCGGAAACTACCAAACTGATAAGGTAGCGGAACGTAATGACGTCCATTACGGGAGAATAGGTCTCCTCGTAGTCGATTCCAGGGCGTTGTGAGAAGCCTTGCGTCACAAGGCCAGCTTTGTATCTTACAATCTCATTTTTCTCATTATGCTTTCTAACGAATACCCATTTATGACCAACTGGTTTGGTGTTAGGCGGTATTGGTACAATTTTGCCAAATACCTTTCTTTTCGTTAGAGAATCAAGTTCTGCCTGGATCGCATCTTTCCATTTTGGCCAATCAGCTCTACGTCGGCATTCATCAACGGAGTGTGGTTCGATGTCATCGGTCTCAATAATCTCACGCGATACTGAATACGCGAATACATCATCAATGATGATGGAGCTTCTTTCCCACGTCCTATGTACACTAGTGTAATACACAGAGATCTCTACGTTCTCAAGGATTGGTTCTGACATTGAGGTGTTCCCCACTTATGTCTCTTGGACATAACCATAATCCGGAACATTCTCATGGGACAGATTTTGAGTATCGATGATCAAAGGATTTTTTTGTGCCTCATTCGCTCTTTTTCTAGGGCTAGTATCCTTCGAACCAATTGGTCTGCCGCGCTTCCTTGCGGGACCTGCGGCCATAAATGCCACATCATTGCCATGCTGGGCAATGACGCCATCTCCTGGTGTCACGGGAGTGGCGTTATGTCCATTATTAGGGACATCAATCCTTGCAGGCACGTTTGCAGCAGGTATATGTGATCTCGTCACTTTGGCAACATTAGAAAACGCATCAGGCAGAGTGTCTGCTACGTTCTGGAGCTCGATTATTCGTCGCATTTCAAGTTCTGACTATGTGGTACGGGGATCGAGATGAGACATAGTGGGGACAGACCACAACAATTCCTGTAGTTCCTGTTGAACATCTATGTTCTTATCTCCCCTTAATGACGGGAAGACTGTCTCATCAAAGTGACAATCCGCAAATCTAGCGGTAAAGAGATCGCCTGTAAAAGGTTCAAGATAGCGGACGATAGTTGGAGATTCATAGCCAACATAAATGCCCATTCGTTGTTGTGGACCCATCTTTGTACGCTGTGGCGGCGTAATAGGCGCATAAATAGCACACCCAAAAATGCGTAAGTGCGAGATATCAGGCTCGTACCCAGTCACTAGCTGTAACGCAGAATAAGATTAAGTTGCAGTAGGTCGTAGATGAATGAGCGTCGCTGCCTGCAATATTGTATATCCCCAAGTAGAAACAGGGAGATTGGTACGCATTACCAATGTCTGAGCTATCATTTGTAGTCGTTTGATAGCAGCTTCTGCGAGATCATTTTGGGTATGAACATGGGGAACTGGATGCTCAACATCAATCCCCAATGACATGCAATAGTCATCGAATGTTTTTGATGTAAGCTCCCCAGCATTATCAAGTCGAATTGACCTAATTGGATGGTCGGAGTAGTGAGCCGGTAGACGGATAATCTGGGTAAGGAGTTTAGTATAAGCAGCATTGCGAGTGGACAACAGCGCGACATGTGACCAGCGTGTCGACGCATCAACCAATACCATAAAGTATTTAAAAGGTCCGCATGATGGTTGAATTGGTCCACAGAGATCCCCTTGGATTCTCTGTAAGAACGGAATAAGTATTTTGGAATCCTTTGCGTAGGACGGTCTCGGTCCTAATTTCCCGAATGAACAAGCTTTGCAGAATGAGCGAGGGGCCTTAGAAGCAACCAGTGAGGATTTTGGTTTGGCCGGAGTGTCTGTAACGCTATTAGAAGCAAAATGTGTGACTACATCTCCCATGATGACGTTAGAGCCATGTAAATTGGTGTGTGTGGCGTCATTGCCACTAGGAGGAATAACCATGGCGTCATGCTCGTGGTTGGCGCCATTTGTGGCGTCATCACAAGGGACAAGAGCGGCCTTGCGGCGGCCCAAGACAGCAGTAGCGCCTGAGGCTACAATTTTTACGGTCTTGCTAAGTCCAGGAATCAATGTTTGATTCTTGCTTCTTCTCATTCTGAAGAATGGATGCCCGTGTGAAGTCTTTAGTATACGGAGCATCATATCACGACCAGGATGTCCTAGTTGGTCGTGCCAAAGCCAATTTGTGTCTGAATCCAAGAGATCTTCTCTTATGACATTATTGGATTCAATTGGTCGAATTGTAGTGACATAAAGTCCACTAGATTGACACGTAAGCTTCTCTAAGATGTGCTTTCTGCCGCAATCATTAAAGGTAATGCAAAGGAATTCTATTCCATTCTCATTATGCGTTTCCGCATGGAATCAGTTGGATCTTATATCTTTAAAACTCAATAAGGTTCGATTTGCCTTAGGAGCATAGAGAGCTTCAGTGACTTTAATCAAGGTGCCATTTGGCAAAAGGAATTGGGCCATTCCATGTCCTTGAACTAAACCTGATGGCCCAGCCATTGTAGTCACAGAGGAATATGTAGGCAACATCTCTAAGAATAATTGCCTGTGTCGTAGAATGGTGTGCGTAGTCGCACTATCCGCGAGACATTGTAGTTCATCCATTCCTAAAAGAAAAGCTCATAATTAAAAAGGAGTCATAAAGAAAAGAACTCAACTTTTATTGATAAGCCAAACGGAATTACATCATCGTTTAATCAAAGAAGATCTAATCCAAAAAGAAACTAGCTAATGCAAACAATGGCAGTCATCTAACTTCTTTCGGTAATTTTAATGTAAATGTGACCAGGTGAGTGGAAAGATGTCGGTGGAGCAAAGCTCGCTTAAGTACTACTTATCTCAAAACCGTCATAGACATCACATTTACAAGGAGTACGCCTACTTTGAAGTAAGATTAAACCATTGGCATCTACTACAAATAATATGGCAATTGCCTACATCTCTTGGAAAATAAAAAGACTTAATCAAAATCGCCAGTTTCTAGGTCTTGATCTTTGTAGTCTTCCACCCTTAGACCGAGATCGCCATCTTGATCTTCTTGTTCCATGTAGTTGGCCTCCCTTTCTTCACGATACTTTTTGTATGTGTTCGCAACGTTCTAGGATGCACTACACTTCTTTGCCCAATGTCCACTTGATCCACATCGAAGACAAAAATCTTTATGGTCAGGCTCCTTTGATCGAGGTGCATTTGATGCACGAGTTGGACGGCCATTGTTCTTGGTGGTGTCACCACCATGGCCGGAGGCTTCGCCTCTCTCTCTCTTCACATGTTGACCTCCACGGTTCCGTGCACGCCTATCTTGGCGATTTCCTTCCTCTTTAGGGTGAGAATATGGACCAGAACGTCCAGAATTGTCTCTACTCTTAGGGTTTCGCTCCTTACGTCCTCCCTTGGGGGCGCAACTATAATTAGACTCCGGATTAGACTTAGTTCCCACAGGTCTAGCATTATAGTTCTTCACAAGGATATTATCGTGCTTCTCAGCTACGTTTATGGCACCAATGAGCTCATGAAACCTTGTGATACGTCCTGTATTCACATCAATCTGATAATTCTTCGAAATCATCAGGGCAGAGACAGGGAAGGTAGAGAGAGTCTTCTCGATCAACATCGTATCAGTTATGGTTTGTCCACAGAATGCCATCAAAGACTTGATACGAAGGGCTTCCGAGTTATAATCAAGCACATACTTGAAGTTACAGAAGCGGAGGCTATGCCATCTCACTTCTAAATCAGGAAGCAGGGAGTCACGAACGTTGCCAAATCGCTGCTCAAGTTCCACCTATAGTTTTTTGGGGTCTTCCTCATTGAGGTATTCACTTTGGAGAGCATCATTCATGTGCCTTGTCATCAGAATTATGGCCTTGGCTTTATTGCTTCGAAAGCACGAAGTTGCTTTACAGAAAGCACGTTCTGACTAGGCTCTTGGATGGTTTCCAGAAATCCATCAGCCTTAAGATGTTGGCGCACATCTCGGACCCACCTATGGTATCCTGCGCCAGTTGTCTTTAGTGGAACAAAGTTCAACTTATTCAGGTAAGTCATCCTGAAAAACAACACAAGATTAGGGTTAGTTTTGGAGCATAAAAGGCTACCACGAAAACAATAAGAATTTCTGAGCGTAGTCGCTTCCAAGAAATTAGGGATTTCTGAGCGTAGTCGATCCCAGTAAAATCCGATTCCAAGAGGGATTTTGGATTAGATCGAAACAATGATGTATGTGGTCGATCGTTTTTCTTCTCAACAAACTCTAAGTTTGGAGGACTCTACAAGCTCCAAGCTTGGAGTGAGCACGAACCCCCACAGTTCGGCTTTAGGTCTCCCCTATGAAGAAGAAAAGGGGGTAGAAGAGGGGATGTTGCAAGTCCCAGAGAAAAAGAAAAAAATTGAAATTACCGAAGCAAAAGAAATTAAATAAAAATACCTCGAATGTGGGCGTGGACTTCCTCCTTTTTTTTTTCTCTTTTTCTTCTTTTCGGGCCGCAAGTCCTCTTCCTCCTTTTTTTTTTTTTTTTCTTCTTCTTTTTTCCTGGCCGCAGGTCCCCTTCCTCTTTTTTTTCTTTCTCTTTCTTCTTTCCGGCCCACTATTTCTTTCTTTTTTTTTCTTTTTTTTTCTTTCTCTGCAGCTACACGTGGGCAGATGGCGGACGGCTTGGCGGCTTGGCTGCTGCACGTGGGCTCGAGAGTGGGCTGGCAGTGGGCTGCTGCTAGGTTGGGCTTCGCCTACTGCTGGGTTGGACTTCGTCTGCTTCTGGGTTGACTGAAGCAAGGATGAAGGTTAGGCGGCGGTTCAGAGCAGGGTGGCTTCTGGTGAGCGGTTCAAGGACTTTTAGACTGGTTCTGGTGGTGAAATTTCCGGTTCCGGATGTCTGGGATAGAGACGCTGCAGATGGTGGAGTATGGCTGCAAGAAGCGGTAGGGAAGCCACTAAACCGGGCAGAGAGAGTTGCGTTACTTCTGGGGGCCGGTTTGGTAGTTTTTCGGTCAGTTCTGGGGGTGGGGCCGCCGGTTCTAGACTCCTGGGGTTGAGATCTTCAAGGTAGGTGGCGGCGGTTTCTGAGATTTGAAGGCTACGAATTTAGGTTTCAGGGTTAGGGCTTCGTGCTGATAACGTGTTTTAGGGAATCAGAAATTGAGAGAAATTCACTGTGTATTCTCATTGATAATAGGGACCTCTTTATATAGAGGGTTACAATGCATAGAATCTGAACATACAAGGAAAGTAATTCTACATTGAATAGGATTCTAAATCCTTCTATAACCCTATTACCACTAGGTCAAGTAACCTAGAGTTTGGGCCAGACACATAATCTGGATTTCCTTGATAAAAGCAAGATATTGGAACCCCATGATTAACAAATCTGAGTTGATGGGATTTCCCTAAAGACTTCTACTTATTCAAAACAAATAACAATTAAAAGACTTATCAAGTACAACATTCTGGTATTAGAATCATTACAGATACAATGACATATAACTAGAAAGAACACGACGTATATTATCACAGAGTAGCACTAGTACTAGACAGAAGAGCATCCTTAATCTTCTTTGCCATCCCTTGTAGAGAAGACACCAAAAAAGGCTGAAAGTCCTCCAATCCCCACCCTTCTATCGGATCAGAAACAAACGACCACTCGATCATACACCCTTCATCGTCGTTCATCACCGGAACCACCTGCATGGTTCCAACATACGACTTAAACCCCATGTTATTCTCAAGCACTTCGTAGCTGAAGCACCGTTTGATCGGATCAACAGCAATCAGCTTCTCTTTGGCCCAATTTTCAGTGCTCTCGTGATTATTGGTAGCCAGTCAGGCGCAGTATAGGATCAGGCCCGGCTGGTCGGGGACTCCCTCAACTCGGTAGCAAGTTTCAAGGCCTGGGAAGACTTTGTGGAAGTTGCAGAAATCGGTAAGGAAAGGCCAGACCTGTTGTGCTGGTGAGCTTTTGAGCTCCGCTGAGGTTTTACCTTCCCATTTCGGCTGTGCTAGCTTGAACCTCTGATGCCATGAGAAAGATGCAGAGAAAGAAATGTGAGGGAGAAGGCCATCTAGTCAAAGGGAGAAGGCTATCTAGCTCATTGCAACCACAAAAAGCTTCTTCCTATATTACTTAATACTAAAGTTCTAACTCTCAATGAATAATAACACCCATATTGATTTACTATTTTGCCTTTAATGTTGTGTTTATTACTATTATGCCCCTCTTGCATGTTTTGTCTCTCTCCCACCACCTAGGTTTTGGGTTTTGATTTGTTCTTGATGAGAGAGAGAGAGAGAGTTCTCTCAATGAATAATAATACCCATATTGATTTATTATTTTGCCTTTAATGTTGTGTTTATTACTATTATGCCCATCTTGCATGTTTTGTCTCTCTCCCACCACCTAGGTTTTGGGTTTTGATTTGTTCCTGTTGAGAGAGAGAGAGAGATGAGTCATCGCCAATTGAAATATACTCTCCTTCATTTTTGTAGGATTAAATTTGGAATTACTTTACTTGATTACCCGCAAAAAAGAGAGACTCCCGATGAGAGAAAAAAGGGAGAGAAGGGAGTCATCGCCACAAAAACCTTAAAAGTTTATTACCCGCAGCATCGTACGGACGAGTTTCCTAGTGCTAGCTAAAAAGAAAGAGCAAGCGATATTGGATTTACAAAAACAACATCATCCTGTATAAGTATTGATTCACACGCAATTTACATGTGTTTCTAACCCTAATTACCTTGAAATTAGTGAATACCCAATCATTATTTCGTAGTATTACTTTGTTTTCTTCATTTGTAGGAATTTATGGTCCAGAGAGGAAAAAGACAAAAGAAATAGCGAATTCGAGCAAAAAGTCAACTCCGACTAAATGATGAAAAGTCAAATAGTTGACCACCAGGTCAACTAAGTCAACTTGGCCCGATAGCATGAAGTCTAAAGCTCAAGACCAATTTTTCTACATCCTAGGCCTTTTGGCGGAATTTGAGACTTCTTTCCTCTCATCTTCCTCCATTTTCCATACTTTCTTTAGTTTTATTTTATGAATTTGAAGGACTACTCACCCAAAATTTCAAGGATTCATCAAAGACTTTTACCTCTACAAGATTCACGATTTGGGGTAATTGTGAGAGTTATAATTCAAAGATACTCATGTTAGCTTTCTAGCTCTTTGTGGCTACCTTTGTTTTCTCCTACAAGTCTATACTCTTTTCTCTTTGAATTTTGTAATCTTGATGTCTATGATTATGAGTTGTGAGTAATTTCCTTGTTGGGGGTTAGGGTTGTGTGCCCTAGCCTAAATTTTGTGTAAAAGATTTTAATTTAAGGGTTAAATACTGTTTAGTCCTTGAGCTTTTCATCATAAAACACTTCAGTCTCTGACCTTCTAATTTCACACGTTTAGTCCCTGTACTTCAAAATTTCAGACCAATAGGTCCTTACAGTCTAAAAGTCACGGTGAAATGTCTATTATGCCCTCAGTTCTTATTTTTATAATAAATTTATTCCTTTCTCTTTTTTTAATTCTTTTTTCTTTATTTTATTTATTCTTTTTTTTTTCAAACAGAAAGAAAGAAAAAAAAAACAGAAAGAAAAACAGAAAGAAAGAAAGGAAAAAAAAAATGCCTTTCCAAAAAAAAATTAACTAATTAAAAAAAAAGAACTGAGGGCATAATAGACATTTCACCACGACCTTTAGACGGCAAGGACCTATTGGTCTGAAATTTTGAAGTAGAGGGACTAAACGTGACAGGACCCGCCCCGAATTTCACCCTGAAATCCGAGGTGGCCCTGTGGGGCCCACCTTAGGAATAACTCTACCAAAAATTCAGCAGAGTCGCCCCTAAAATGGACTACCCAAAAACCTATAAATAACACATTGACACTTCTAATAAACCATCCTTATTCTTCTGGAGCCACCCTGCTCCCCAAATCACAACAACTCCACAATTTACAACTAAAATACGAATCACACAACATTTATCCCACAGGTTATCAGAGCAATCTAAAAGAGAAAGAGAAAATAAAATATAGGTAGGTTCCACAGTTAACCTACAATGAAGACAACAGCAGCAGATGCTATGCCTCGAATCCTACTATGCCGAACCAGCTACTCTGCAGACTGGGCATTTGAAAACGAAGGGCCCAGGGGAAAAGTATATAAAAACGTTAGCGTGAGTGGACAAAAATAAGTAATTGTAAGGAGAAAATAAATTTATACTTTCCCGCACATATCTTCTTAAAAACCCGATGCATGCAGCAATTTAAAGAAACACAGTAACTTTAGTTCAGCTCAAGAAAACCGACTAGCCCCGCTAGTCACAACCGAGCAAAGGAAAGAATTCCAATACTCAAGAAAATAAGACCAGCCCCTCTGGTTAGGGAAATCGAACTAGCCCCGCTAGTTAAAATAATAAAATAATATATAGGGAAGAAGTATCACCATACGATAGAAGGGAGCCTCTCGGCTCGGGTCGGAGTGTCCCACACTCTGGAGCATCCCATGCTCTGCTCTACTCACCCACGAACACATAGTAAGCAGGGAGGAGTACTAATAGGCTAGCTAGCAATAAAATATATCAACCCAGGTATGGTGGGTAAAAACCATACGAAAATCGAAAATCAGTAAGACATCCCCAATGTCTTACAAGAAAAGAAATTTAGTCCAGCCACGTGACCCCGCACGCCAATATAAATTTGGAATCATAAACCAATAAACGAAAATCAAATAAGTTCCTAAGTTCCGATGAAAAATCCCATTTCCGAGGATTCCTCGGAAAAAGCAAATCCGCTAATAAATAATACTTTCATTTCCGGAAATAATCTCTGAAAACAACTCGTTGAAAATTATTTCAGATAACAAATTTAAAATGGAGCATAACAAATTCCAATCAGAAATTCGAACGATAAATAATTCCACAATTAAAAATCGGATAATATGCTCGATAAATTAAAACAATAATTTAAATTACTAATCCATTTCCCAAAACAAAATCAATAATCAATATCAATTTCCCGAAAGTAAAATATAATAATATGTTCATTAATTAAGTAAATACTTATTTCGGAAAATCAATTGCATGCATCAATATTTAGAAAACCAAAAGTCCACTCACAGTATACGGCTAACGTGGTATTCAAGCGTAAGGATCATCGTCGAGTGATGAGTCGGTACCTCGTCCTGTACATAATTATTCGTAACTAACAATTACCGGACGGAAGAAAATAATATTACGATAAACAATAATTAAATCATAAACCCATAACCTCAATTCCTCCAATTCTCTTCTACAACCAACCAAACTTCACCAACACCGCCCAATCGTCAAATTCAGACTTTACAACAATTATGGAGAAAATCCGACAATCGGATTCACGATTAACATTAATCGAAATCCAAATCTTTAGAAATTTATAACCGATTCAAAACTCCACCAATCCTCACCAAACTTCATATACAAGTTCTAGGATAATTATAGGATTTAACTAGTCAGAAATTGGAATTAAAGAGTTATCCTAGCCACCGCTACCGCCGCCCACAGTGGCGGCGCCGCCACCAAAATCACCAGCTCCAATGGCCACCAAATTTTGGCAGAAGCACCTTCTCAACACACCCATTAATTCTCCCAACTATGACCAAGTCAGAAAATGAGTAGAAGTACCTCAACAATTAAGGAGAAGTTTGTACCCGAATCGTGAATAGTAACCCGAAATTTCAAATCTCAAATTCCTCCTCTACACTGCAAATCGTGGCTCAAGGCTAGGGGGGAAATGATCATTGGCAAAAACCCGACCTTCGACGCTGGTTTGGTGGCCGGAAATGGCTGGAATCGTCGGAAATCGACGAAACACCCAAACTGCTACAGTGAACTTCAAAGCTTAAATCCGAATTCCACGAGCGGAGCCACCGCAAAATACCACCACAGGCGCCTAGAGGGAGAGGAGGCGAGTCCAAAGATGCTGGCTTTATGTCGTCAGGTGGCCGGAGAAGGAAGAAGGCCGGAGTTGCAGAGAAGGCCGAAGAGAGAAGAAAGAAAGAAAAAAAACGCGGGGGAGGAGGAGAGAGAGAGAAAAGAAAAGTTACAGGCCCCAACAGTAAAAATTCAAATTTATACTTTTTATCATGAACAGTAACTTTAATATTTCGCTTATAACTTTCGCATACGAACTCCGATTTTTACGAACCACATATGCACGCGCTCGGTTTAACGTCCTCTACAACTTTCATGAAGAACATTTTCTCAAATTTTGACCCGAACAAAAAGTCAATTTTTAGGGCCACTAAAAGTATCGAAACAAAGTAAAAATGAAATTAGTTATCATTTACCGTCCAAATGACTAGTAAACGGGTAAATTTAAGTTCGGGACGTTACAAAACGTGTGAAATTAGAAGGTCAGTGATTGAAGTGTTTTCCGAGCAAAAGTACAAGGAGTAAACAGTATTTAACTCTTAATTTAATGTAATGATGCAATTTTCATATGATGGATGCTTATATCTATTTTTGTTGGGTTGAAATGCATGTTTAAGAGCATAGTCAACTCTGGGTTGTGTACTTTGAGAATGTCTAGGACGGAGTTAAAGGTTGTAAGTTAAGGATTCTTGTGTTCCACTAATCAATTTCGAATTCACTCCATTTTCTTGGTCTCATGGTGAAGAGAAATGAAATTGCTTGTTGAAGTAAATCATTGATTACAAAGAATGTCACGCCACGATTTTTAAACACTTAAAAATCAATATTATCCCATAATTATACATGCGTGATGGTTCAGCTATCAATACAAAATACTTGAAATTTTTTTTTCTTTTTAAACCAAGAACATACTGATGCCCTAAATCCACAATGTCAATATATCTCGCTCCGCAGAGTCATATATTACACAAGTTTACAAATTAAATTGTCACAATAAAATAATAAGTAAATGCTCCTCAGTGCTTACTACAAGCGGAAGTCTTAATAACGATAAAGTCACAAAATTGGTTTCCTACCGTAAACCTACTAGCGCTATTTCAGTTTCAGCCACTATCACTCAGACCTGCAGGACTAACCCCTATAACATTGAATAGTGCACCGGGTTGCCACACAACAAACCTGATACAGTCGGGAGGAGCGACGTCGCCCTTTTTTTGGGTTGCGGACGTCCGCTTCTAAACGGCTATGTATGTATGTATGTATGTGTGTATGTGTGTGTGTGTGTATGTATGTATGTATGTACGTACGTACGTATTGCATATATGTGGGGGTTCTTTTTTTAGTTAAGCAGGACTAGGCTAAAATTAACTCAATAACCTGATGTTAATGAGAGATTTTGTGAGTGATTCAGATATTGTTTGAAGCTTGACAGTGTGAGGAAGGTGTGGGAGCTAGAAACACACTGCGGTGAAAAACTCTTGGGGTTTTTTGGATTTGGGAGTTTCTGGGAAGGTTTGAAGCGCAGTTTGGAAGGTAGTAGTTGAGTACTGGGATTATGCTTGAAACAAGGCCTGACTTCTCTGGGTTTTTTGCTCTATCTTTCCCCTCTGCTTCAAGTCTCATTTTATAAGTTCAATTGGGATGTTATGGTGGCCCAGAGCACTTAGGGCAAAGTAGGATTTTCCTTTCACTCATACAGTTTTCATGCCTTAGAATCTGAAGAAAATAAGCTTATTTTTTGTTTAACTATTTGTGTATTGGGTTGCTGCGGGGACAAAAGGTGAGATATGGATTGCTGCAAGGAAAAAGGTGAGATATGGGTTGCTGCATGGAAGGGAATAACAAAGAAATAAAAAGGAAGTTTGACTTTTTATGGCATGGGTTTTGGGTTTTAAAGGAGGGACTAGCCCAATTTTCTTATTTTACCATTTCGTCTTTGATTTAAGTCATTTGGGCTTAGATTTCAGACCCAAGACCGAAATCACCAACGACACTAAATCAGTAGACGAACATCATGGGTTTCCGTAACCTTCCACACCATACCCACTTCTGCAAGCCCCAAAACTGCATGGATGTGGCTTGGGTCCACATCTAGGATGCGTTTGCTTGGCAGATTAAAATCAGAAAATGTATAAAATTTCTGAATACCGTAGAATTTTATCCGGATTGTGTGTTTATACTAATTTATGTCATAAAAACATACTAATTTATCGTATGATTTTTCGGGTATCAACAATATCTCTGCTTACTTGACGAGAAACTTTCAGTTTGTGACTATATATATATATATATATTGCATATCTCTGCTTACTTGACGAGAAACTTTAAGTTTGTGACTGTATCCTTCTTTGTTCTTCATAGGACCGCTGATAGATTCATGGATCCTGTAGCCTCTCAGGATCTGTACAAAGAGACAGTGTCTGATGGTTTCTTGCACGATCTCCTGTTTGAGCCTAAACAAGAGATTGCGCAAGATATAATCGACAGGATGGAGAAGCGATTAGGTGCTGGCCTTGAAGACGTTACCAACTTTGCACAAGCAATTTTCGTCATTTTGGCCAAGGAAAAAAAAAAGGGAGTTTTGAAGCAGTTAGACCATATACATGCACGTCCTTTTAGATGTTAAAAAGTTGTTTGAAATGTATGTGGTTTGCTCACATCATCATCCTCATTATGAAAACTTGTATTTTATAGACTGAAATGTTTATAGGGTATAGCTTGTGAACGGCAAAAATGGTGTGTCACTTTCATTTAGGAGCTCCTGCCGATGTGAAGATGATGATATATAGGTGTCTTAAGAAAAATGAAAGTCCCAGCGAACAATATATTCATCTTCTAAGTATGTGTCTTTAACACATACTTGATTTTGTTCTTGTATTTTGAAATTCTCGTTATAGATAATAGATCAACGCCCAACCATGAAATGGCTGAACTTAATTAGTGGGTTTCATCACCTAGGCTATGTATATGTATAGTTCCAGAAAAGATTATAGAGTGAATTTCCTTCACAAGAGTTTAGGGTAATGTTATATCCATCTGCGAATACTCAATCCACACACTCCAACATCCTACCAACTTCCGAATCCTTCCAACTTGAGGATAGTCACACGGCGCCTTAAGCGTTTTAAGCACAGATTTGAAGGAGTAAATTTGATAACTTGGAACATGATAATTGGGTACCAAAGTAAACTGGCGTTATGATCAATGGCAGTACCTTTTTACTAACTGACCAGATACGCATACTGAGTAAATGAATACAAAAACTTCTCTAATACTGTTTTCTGTTGGGATGAAAAACTTATCTAAATTAAATAGAGTTGTCTGTCAGCACGAATTCAAAAGGTCAATAGTCAATAGCATTGGATGCTTGGCTAGCATATATAGCATTGGATTCTTTTCTCATCAATCTAGCATTTCGATGAAAATTGGAATCAGCAAACGGCCGAGTAAAAGAGAACTTGATACGAAACGTTCAGATCAGAGACAGTGCTCTTAGAATCATTGCAGAGACAACAATATAATTAGCAAGAAAATCTAAATCATCACACAGTAGCACTAGTACTAGACACAAGAGCATCCTCAATCTTCTTTGCCATACCTTGTAGAGAAGACTCCAAATAAGACTGGAAGTCCTCCAATCGCCACCCTTCGATCGGATCACAAACAAACGACCACTCGATCATGCACCCTTCATCGTCGTTCATCACCGGAACCACTTGTATGGTTCCAACATACGAGTTGAACCCTAAGTTACTCTCAACGATCTCGTAGCTGAAGCACCGTTTGATCGGATCAATCGCGGTCAGCTTCTCTTTGGCCCACTTAACGGTGGTCTTGTCGTTATCAGTAGCCGGTCCGGCGCAGTAGCGGATCAGGCCCGGCTGGCCGGGGACTCCCTCGACTTGGTAGCAAGTTTCAAGGCCTGGTAAGACTTCTTGTAAGTTGCAGAAATCGGCTAGGAAAGGCCAGACCTGTTGTGCTGGTGAGCTTTTGAGCTTGGCTGAGGTTTTGCCTTCCCATTTCGGCTGTGCTTGACCTTCTGATCCCATTAGAAAGATGCAGAGAGAGAAATGTGAAAGGGAGAAGGCTAGCTATCTCATTGCAACCACATAAAGGCATAAAGCGTCTACATATTTGCTTTGGCTAAAGAGCTAGCGATATTGGATGTTACAAAAACAACCTCATCCTGTACGTATAATGTGCTAGTGGGGCACTTTGGATGGTCTGATACTCGTTCCTTCCGGAAAAATGCCAAAATTCATGCATTTTAATACGTGGGAACCAACAATGTTGTTTAGTTATCGATCTGAGTCAACTGATCACGTGTTAGGAAAAGAAATGAAACAAAAATCTGCAATAATTTCTCCGATCAGATCTGCTAATGGTGCACAATGGATGGTCTACATTACAGGTTGTAAGTTGAAGATTCTTGCAACAGAAGGATTCCAGTAATCAATTTCTTTCCATTTTCCCAGTCTCATGTGCCATGAGTCTTTTTCGAATATCAAACTATATTATTCACGTTACTGATATATAGAGTAGACTAATAGCTAGAGGCAAACTTACGATCGTGAAAATACACAATATAGAAAAATAACGATATATACAGTACAAGTAATACCAAATAATTAATTAGTTCAAATGGTAAGAACATGCTCGATCTTCTTTGCTATGGATTGAAGAGAAGATTCACCAAAGGATTGAACGTCTTCCATTCTCCCAGTCTCATGGCACATGGGTCCTTTTCGAATATCAAACTATATTATTCACTTTACTGATGTATAGAGGAGACTAATAGATAGAGGTAAACTTAAGATCGTGAAAATACATAATATGGAAATATAACGATATAAACAGTACAAGTAACACCAAATAATTACTTGGTACAAATGGTAAGAACATGCTCGATCTTCTTTGCTATAGATTGAAGAGAAGATTCACCAAAGGATTGAACGTCTTCCATTTTCCTGCCCTCGGTCGGATCACAAACAAATGACCACTCGATCATGGAACCATCGTCGTTTATCGGGACTACATGCATTATTGCTACGTATGACTTAAACCCCATGTTACTATCAATGACCTCGTAGCTTAAGCACCGTTTGATTGGGTCGATCATCAGTAGCCTCTCTTTGGCCCACTTGATGGTCGACTCGTCACGATTGCTCGCAAATCCGGCGCAGTATCGAACTATACCAGTTTGGTCGGCGATTCCCTCTAGTTGGTAACATGTCTCGACTTTGGGGAATACTTTGTGTAGGTTGCAGAAATCAGCCAAGAGAGGCCACACCTCTTGTGCTGCGTGGCCATTCACCTCAGCAGAAGACTTGCCTCGCCATTTGGGTTGTGCTTGTTCTTCCATAGAGAAGGAAATACAAATTAGAAATCAAGGTACTAACATGCATGAAAAATATAGATTTCTATCTAGGCTTTGAATTCTCATTACAACCCAAAACACATCCGCTATATATATTAATTGGTTGTACTCGTTCACCCATTCTATTCAGGACTATTTCAACCGTAAAATATTTGTGCTTCCTTGGTTATTACTTAAGGTGCAGTTTTGACTGACCAGGTCAAGGCTATAAAGAAATTGAGTCAACTCACTGATGTTACAAATAATTAGATTTTTAAATAAGTTTTTGCAAGCAATCAAAGATTTTATAGAAAAACATAAAACTCAATTTTTATAAGTTTCATTCAAATAAGGACAAGAACCTTTTTTTTTTTTTTTGAAAGGGGTTTGGAACCCAACTTAGCTGGGAGGCTCAACCGCACATCCATTTTCATTTATTATATTAATATTTAAAAAAAATCTAAATGCAAATTTTAGAGGTATATATGAATAGAAGCTCCCTTAAAAAAATTATTAATTATGTTATCCATGTCTGAATATTAGAATTGTAAAAATTTGTGCTTATAAGTATGATTTGAAATTTTATGGATGTAATAATAAAATGATCATTTATTAAGTTTTTTTTTTATAGTTTGGTAAAGATTTTAAATGTTATCTCAAAGAAAAAAAAACTAATATTATACACTACGAGTACGCTTGTCCCCATTAAAGGTTTATATTGACTTTAGAACTATTAATTAATCAAAAATCATGAATGCCATTTGCATTCTTGCATATTGAAAGATTGGGTTTACATCAATTAACTACATTAATATTGTATTACTTATTTTGTTTTGGCAG
This sequence comes from Rosa persica, assembly GCA_025331145.1. Lineage (NCBI taxonomy): Eukaryota > Viridiplantae > Streptophyta > Magnoliopsida > Rosales > Rosaceae > Rosa > Rosa persica. The sequence goes on along the minus strand of WFKR01000006.1, from coordinate 47,893,328 downwards.
ATGCCATCTTGGTTTTGTTTAGTTCATATGTTAAGTTTGAGTGTTTGACTAAGCAACAAAAGAAACAGAATGTTCGATTCATTATTATTGTATTGATCATTACAAGCTAATTAACCCCTGCTACTTAATGTCCAAGTGCATCCTCCATTATCTTAGACACGGAGTTCCAACACCAACCCCTCCGACCCACCGGTTCAACTACCCTCATCAATCCTAACCGTCGATGCATGCGACTTGAACCCGGTGTAACAATCAACGTAGCTCAAACAATTGAACGTTCAGCGTCGAACAATATCTCCTTGGAAAACTAACAACGTTGGATGGGATTGAGGAACAGATGCAGAATCTGATGCAGCCGGACTCACCATTGGTGCCGTGGATCCCATAGCAAGTGCCTAGGCTTTGTAACCAGTTATGGAAGACTGGAAGTTGAAGAAGTCTTTGAACAGTGGCCATATGTGGTTTGCCCTAGCCTTGTTAGCCTCACAGAAACTTTGTCTTCCCATTAATTTTTTGCAACTCCACGAAGTAAAACCAAACCTGATGATCACAAAGAGTAAGATTTGTAATAGTCAGTGAGGGATCAGCCAAATTAATAGGTATTCAACTATGGACATAGTTTTTTGTTCTCATCATCGAGTTGTAAGGGCATGTCTCACATAACACGAGTTGTCGATGTGTCACTATATTCATACTTCATATGTGTTCATCCTATCAAAACATAACATTAGAAATAAAGTTACATATATATGAACATGTGACTTTGAACATGTATAAATCATAAGGTGCATGTATAATTTTCTATTTATTCAGAGGTTTTGCAAATTTAATTCTCTCTTCACTAGTGGTCGTTTATAAATTGATCGTTATTTCGTACCAGGTATTAAATCTGAAAATTAGATGAGTTTTTGGATCCCGTCAAAAAATGTTTAAGAAGAGGAGAAAAATAATAAGTTATATATGTATCATATCTATAAGTTCATGACATAAGTAATAATTTATCGTATCCTTGAAACAACTTCAAAAAAAAAATGATAGAATTTTGGTTATTGGTGAAGGATTTGTAATAAATTCTAGAAGCGGAAGAATATAAATTAAAGCAGCTTTTTCATACGTAATTAATTACTTTTAAATCTTTATTCTCGTCGAAATCTAAACCCTGGGTTTTGAGTCCAGTAGTGGTGCCTCACTGCCGTTGCGTTCAGTGACACCGAACTTCGAGAATCTTGTCGGAGGAGGGAGCTTCTAGGTCGAGTGGGGCTGACAAAGTTGCGAGGGGATCTCTTTCTCGGGGATCACTTTTATGGGTCAAGTGTTATCTGCGACAACTGGAAGAGGTAACGGGTCTGTGTAATCATCCAGTGCTGGTTGTAGAAGGGTTCGGGTTCGGGTTCGGGGGGGGGGGGGGGGGGGGGGGGTGATTCAAGGTAAGCAAATCGGGTGGTGTTGCAGCTTGTTGGCGGCACAGTGACTTGGTGTGATCGACAATCTCATTGCCGATTGTGTTGCAAAAGGGAGGCAGCGAAACTGCTCTTTGGTTCTGGCCTCAATGGGGTGCTAGAAAGGCCGACCACTAGAAAGCTTGGTGGTGGTGGCGGAGATGGATTAGCAAAGGTGCAGGGTTTTCATCCTCTTGTGTGCTTGGGTTTTGCCTGCAAGACTTGGCCTTTGGCCTTGGGCCATTGGATTTTTAGCCTAGTTGGTTGGTTAGATTTTTGTCTATGCTAGTAGAACTTCTCTAAAAGCCTTCGTAGAAGTATCTGGCGTTCTCGTACCACAATGGTGTGCTTGGCGTAGTAGGGTTAAATAGAATAGGTTGCCTACAAGGCGAGTAGATTTTGTTAGCATAAACTACTCGGTGCTTATAATGTCTATTTGGAATAGTTTTTTTGTACTACTCTTTAAGCATGATCAAGGGTCATATTAATTTATGAACTCTTTATCTAAAAAAAAAAATTGGTGACAAACGTTTTCTTTTTCTTTTTCATTCTAAATAGAATAAGCTCAAATCAACTCTTGTGAATGTGATTGCTCTAGTGTTTGGATTTGATGTTATAAAATCCGGCTTTTTACTCAAAGATCTTTCGACTTTCTTACTTGGGGTAGGTTTTATACAGCTACATATTGACAGAGATAGTTGGAAAAACAGTTGGGTACGGTGTTAAAGCATCTTCATAAAAGTATATATCATTTATTCCATGATCATGACTAAACCCATAGGAAGAAGAAGAAAGTGATTCTTCAACTAATCAAGTACACAAGGTTTGAATTTTTGAACTTCCCCAATTTGTAACTGATCATCCAGATCACGTTGATGTTTATAATACAATATAATTGTTGCCTGGCTAAGAATCTGAGGTTTCTCATCTCACAAGTCGTTAGGCATATATGCATCTAATTATTGCATGCCCTTAAAGGTAGACCAAGATCATTGATGTATGATGGAAGAAGTTGATTTGTAATTAACTAATAGATTACTGTGTTGGTTAGTATCATTAGTCTAGCATTTCAACGAAAAATTGGTACAAGCAAACGACTAAGCAAAACAGAACTCGACACGAAACGTTCGATCGGACATAGTACAACATTCTGGTATTAGAATCATTACAGAGACAACAACATACAATTAGAAAGAACACGACGTAAATCATCACACAGTAGCACAAGTACAAGACAGAAGCATCCTCAATCTTCGTTGCCATCCTTTGTAGAGAAGACTCCAAATAAGGCTGAAAGTCCTCCAATCCCCACCCTTCTATCGGATCAGAAACAAACGACCACTCGATCATGCACCCTTCATCCTGGAACCCCATGTTATTCTCAAGCACTTCGTAGCTGAAGCACCGTTTGATCGGATCAACCGCGATCAGCTTCTCTTTGGCCTAATTATCAGTGCTCTCGTGATTATTGGTAGCTAGTCCTACGCAGCAGTGGATCAGGCCCGGCCGGCTGGGGACTCCCTCTACTCGGTAGCAAGTTTCAAGGTCTGGGAAGATGTCATGTCCCGAATTTTTAGAATAATAATTCAAAAATCCGAAACATGAATTACTACAACTCAACAAATATCATCTTGAATTTTTTTCTTAAATAAGAACACCATACGAATTGATTTTCAAATTCCGAAATAAGTCTCGGATTAATTATTACAACACGCTCTCACCAAGAATAAAATGTAAGCTCAAATGAGCATAACACACCTCACAAAATAAATTCAATTTAACACAAGTGCAGCTACTCTAAGCTGCTCAATCACCTTCCTGATTCTCTTGACCTATACACTCACCCGCTACACCGTTTGAATAGTGTACCGGGATTGCAACAACACAAAACTCGGTAAACTTTCTGAAAGCTCGAGTGAGTAAATAAGAATGAACTGTTTTTTTTATTAAATCATATTCCTTTTTACTAAGGTCAACACCCAATAATTTCAACATCCACAAAGAACCACAATCTCAATAATCAATCACCAAATCATCAAGAATTAATACGGGATCTAAACTCACATCTTCTTCTCAAAACCCCGAAGTCGTATTTATAAAAATACGGTGACTGACAGACTAGAGCTCTAACTGAATCGTAACCCATCACCTGGCCTAGATTATGACATCCAACATATTTATCATTATCGTAGTTCATCAAAATAGGTTAGAACATCCAATACGCATACTCAGTTTAGCTCATTACCCGACAAGGGTTGTGGCATCCAATTTACTCAACCAATCGTAACTCATCATCCACCTAGGATTAGAGCGTCTGATTTCTTGATACCGGTCACTACGTCGACCATATATCCATAATCATGCACAATAATATATTTCACACAATGAATCAACCAAACCAAGATACTCAATATTATCATGAAATTAAGCATTCGAAATATAACGCAAAATCATCATTCCAGCTCAATCATGTCGTCACTCAACAACACACCAACCAATATATATTCCACATAAATATATATATATATATATATACGTAATCATCCACTCAGGGATGACTACTAATACAATCTATAGTTCACACAAGAAAATCGTAAAATTCATTTTGTATACTTAAAATTCATTTTACTTACCTATGGACCGTAGTTGATCAAGTCCATGTGATTTTTAAAAACAAATATTTATTCCATAAATATTTTTTACACAATTACGATAAATAAATAAATTAAAAATATTCGGTTCGTAATATGAACCACTTGAGTTTTACTCACCTCTAATCCCTCTGCGTCTTCTTAACAGCCCAAAATAACGATTCGAAATCGCCCACCAATCGATCCGTCAATTACATATTCCAATATGATCTCAACTTAGCCAACAACTCATAAATATACATAACAACAGTCCAACGGTCGGATTCTAAATTAGTGATGATCCAACGGTCGGATCCCTTCAGATCGCCCTTAGGATCATCCTCCAAAAATTATCACGAAGATCTGACTGTCGGATCTTCCTGAATCATCCTTACAAACATCTCCATAAATTTATATGAAAATCTGACGGTCGGATTCTTAAGAATCGCCTTCCGAATTACTATTTTACAATTATACCAAGATCCAACGGTCGGATCTTCGCCCTTGACCCCTCAAGGTCACCAGAATATTCATATGACCAACATATCAAAATTTGAAGCAAAACCGATGGTCAGATCTTCCCAGATCGCAAATCGAAGATAAAACGTAAAAACGTTAAATAGTAGCGTTAAAACCTAAATTGACTATTTATCAACTTTTTCTAAAATGACCTTGTAATATATCAAAACGCTCGTATGGATGCATAGATCATCGCCTAGATAATTAAAACTCAAAACATGGTCCGACGCGCCGCCAAGCTCGGCGGTCAAACGAAGGTCAACGCCGGTCAACCACCTCCGATGCAAAAGTCGTCAGCTACAAACTTGTTCAAAATGAAGGGGTGATCAACTTTCATACCTGGAGCTGAGCGAGATTTAGTCTAGATCGTCCTAGATCAAGCTTTGAAGTTGGATTAATCTCAGTCTTCTGATCACGTTCCAGACTCCATCAGAACCGTCAAAACCTTCAAACCTTGATATACCGCTCTACGCTCAATGTTGTCGTGCAAGGCCTATATGAGGATGACCATGAGGCAGAGGACAACCAAAAACTCGAATAAATCCTTCGGGGGGTCGCCCGAAATAGGAGATCCAATCGGGTCACCAATCGGTGGCTGAGTGGCTTCGATCCCGCGTTGGGGGCAGCGGCTGGGCGAGGCCGCAGCATGGGGCGGTTGGGCGTGCGGCGGCGAGCTCGGGAGGGGCCGGGTCCGGGCTCGGAGGACACCGGAGGAGGGGAGAATGGTCGGAAACTCGAAGAAGTCTATCGGGAGGTCGCCGGAAATAAGAGATCCAGTTGGGTCACCGCTCGATGGCTGAGTGACTTCGATCCCGCTCGGGGGCAGCGGTTGGGCGTGCGGAGGAGAGCTCGGGAGGCGCCGAGTCCGTGGTCGGAGGACGTCGAAGGAGGGGAGAATGGTCGGGTCGGGTCGAGGCTGACCCGACGGGTTTGAGGGGGGCACGAAAGAGAGAGAGCGGAGAGGCCTGGGGCCCAAACTGAAAAGAGGAAAATTTTCGTCCTTAATGAATAATCATAAATTTTTTCCTATTTATAGAAAATTCTCAGATTTTCAAAAATTCATAAAATATTCATACGAACTCCGAATATTGAGTTCCACATTGCACGAGATTGTATCGATGAGATCTACTACTTTCATGAATGAAGTTTTCCCAAACTTTGAACATATAAAAAGTCGATTTTCACGATCCCCTAAATAACGTTCGTTTTCGAAAATAAAATCGTTCGAACTAATCCTACAACCTCTTCAAGCTTCGTACCCTCACCAATGACCACGAAAACCTTTCTAAAAATCCACAGAATTTAATTTGAATTTTTCGGGCTATTACATAAGACTTTGTGAAAGTTGCAGAAATCGGCAAGGAAAGGCTAGACTTGTTGTGCTGGTGAGCTTTTGAGCTCGGCTGAGGTTTTTGCCTTCCCATTTCGGCTGTGCTTGAACCTCTGACGCCATGAGAAAGAAAGATGCAGAGAGACTAAGAGAAAGAAATGTCAAAGGGAGAAGACTACGTAGCTCGTTGCAACAACATAAAGATTGATTATTGCAAGCTACTTAACAATGATTATTTATTTTTGCTTCTCATTTCGGGCAATTAGCAATAATTTTTCTGTGGACTTCCTGGCTCCTTCATTATCTTAGACTTGGACTGTAAGCAATCTTCCAACATCAACCACTCCCGATCCACCGGTTCAACTACGATCAACAACCCTAACCATCGATGCATGCAACTCGAACCCGGCGTTGCAGTCAACGATCTCGTAGCTCAAAAAATGGAACGTGCAGCGCTCTCCTTGAACCAGCTAACACCGTTTTGATTGGATTGAAGAACATATGCAGAATCTGATGCATCGGGACTCACCATTGGTGCCGTGGATTCCATATATACCTAGCTAGGGTTGGAAACCAGTTGAGGAAGACTGGTAGTTGAAGAAGTCTTTGAACAATAGCCATATATATGTGGTTTGCCCTAGCCTCGTTAGCCTCGCAGAAACTTTGTCTTCCCATTTTTTGCAACTCCATAAAGTAAAACCAAACCTGATAATCACAGAGTGAGATTTGTAATAGTCAGTGAGGAATCAGCCTAATTAATAGGGACTTAACTAAGAATATAGTTTTATGTTCTCATCATCGAATTACTAGGACATGTTTCACATAACACAGTTGTTGATGTATCATGATATTCAAACTTTGCATGTATTATTCCTGTCAAAGTATAAGGAATAACACCTGTAAAGTTTGAATATCATATATGAACATGACTACGAACATATAGAAATGAGGTGCTTGTACAAGTTTCTATTCAGAGTTTGTATAAATTTAATTCTCTCTCCATTTCGCTAATGGTCGTTTACAACTTAATTCGTTATTTCGTACCAAGTATTAAATCTGAAAATTAGATGAATTTTTGGATCCAGTCAAAAAATGTTGAATAAGAGGAGAAACATAATAAGATATATATGTATCATATCCATAAGTTCATGACATAAGTAATAATTTATCGTATCCTTGAAACAACTTTCAAAAAAAATATGATAGAGTTTTGGTTATTGGTGAAGAATTTGTAATAAAATCTAGAAAAGCTAAAGAATATATATTAAAGCAGCTTTTTCACACTTAATTAATTACAATTGGCGGCAAACTTTTTTTCCATTCTAAATAGAGTAAGCTCAGATAAACTGTTGTGAAGTTGTGATTGCTCTAGTGTTTGGATTTGATGTTATAAAATCCGGCTTTTTACTCAAAGATCTTTCGACTTTCTTACATGGGGTAGGTTTTATACAGCTACAGCCTACATATTGACAGAGATAGGTGGAAAAACAGTTGGGTGTTAGCATCTTCATAAAAGTATCATTTATTCCATGATCATGACCAAACCTATAGGAAGAAGAAGAAAGTAGCTGAAATCAAGTGCACAAGGTTTGAATCTTTGAACTTCCCCAATTTGTAACTGATCAAGTGATCGCAAGTTATTGTTTAGAATACAATTGTTGCCTAGCTAAGAATCTGAGGTTTCTCATCTCACAAGTCTTTAGGCATATATGGATCTAATAATTGCATCCCCTTGAAGCTAGACCAACATCATTGATGTATCATGGAAGAAGTTGATGTGTAATTAACTAATGGAGTTACTGCGTTGGTTACATCAGTACACAACTCATAAAATTAAAGTAAAATTTCACCTAACTAATCTTACAAAGATCACCCTACCAATTCAAATTAACCTACCACAGCTAGGAATATTCATCCAGATGAATTTGTGGCTACAAGAAAACCCAAAAATATTGCATGCCTACTCAACCCCAGAATGATAAATATTCCAAGAACTCTATTCTTGACCCTGATATTAACATTTTACATAGGATCCTAGCTACTTACTAGCTATCATCATTATGATATCCAATACGCCAATAAAATAGTTAAAGTATTTCGATTTGCCTTAAACATTTTCATTTATAAATTTCAAAGTATGGGATAATGTAGGGCTAAAGGTAGGCTTACACCCAACTAAAGTTTCCACAAAACGGGTAGCCATTCATTTTTCACTTTCTACACTCCTTTATCTCCTCAATTATTAGTCCATTATTATTTGTCTAATTAGCTTTTGATTTATTGACTTATTTCACTCTCCTCATATAGGATAATATATGTTCCTCGCTTAAGATTAGAATGATTCTTGCACAAATATGACACTCATCGAGAAATGGTCTAAATTTTTTGTAACATAAAAAAAAAGACATGAAAGCGCAAAGATTGAAAACTCATGGCGCTGTTAGATGGTTTTGGGACCTAGCTTTTGTGAAAATAATTTAAACCTTCTACTGAAGCACCCTTGTTTTGTAGGGACAACATATGCAAATTAACAATGAAGAAACCCCAGTAAGAATGGTTTGGAAAATAATTAAAAAAATAAAAGAAACAGCACAAAACAAAAGTAATCATTACACATGGTATGCAATACTTATCAACACTGATTATAAACTTGTTTAACAAGAAAAAACATTATTAAAGAAATAGTCTTTGACCTTTAGCCCACAAGAAAGAAAAGCCCAATAAAAATATGGGCCCCATCATTTCTACCTTCTTGGCCCTTTAAAATGGTTCCTACCACTAGCTTCAAACTCCTCTCTTGTTTCATAAACATCTTGATCTCTCCCTCTCTTAAATCTCCAAGTTGTTTAGCCTGATAGCCTTTGAGTTCTACTCTCTATAAGCTCAAAAATGGAATCTACTACCACACCAGAGATAGCAAAGAAGCTAAGCAACGTGTTACGTCTAATGAAGAAACGTGGCAAGATCCTAGGCAAGTCGGTAAACGACTTCATGCTCCGCCACCACACTACCCTCGACTCAGTCCGCTGCCGCTCACTCGACGACGTGCACGTGTCATTCGTGTACCCCATGGAGTACGAATTCAGCTGCAGCAGCAGCCCACCACACCACCAACGGTCGCGCACACCCGGCCACCTTAGCAGCAGCAAGCGCAACAACGCTAACTACTACAACGGCCGTTATCATCACCAGCACTCGCGGCGGTCAGTTTACGTGCCGATGATGTGCGAGGACGTTTTGGGGAGTAAGAATGTGTCCTTCTGCGGCGGTGATGTGGTGGAGCCACTGCGGCGGAGGCCGAGGGTGAGGAGGGTTAGGATAACGGAGTGGGAGCCGTTATTTCCTTTGAACACCAGTGAAGAAGAGGAGGAGGAGGAGGAGTGGCATGTGGACAAGGCAGCACAGGAATTCATCGACAAGTTTTATCGGGATCTAATGCTGCAAAAGTGGAATACAGTAGAAGATCGATGCTATTAGCTGATGACGCGTCAGTACAGGCTCGTGAGACGTGATCGAAGTTAGGGTTTTTGCTATGTGGAAATTACTCCGGCCTGGACGACGTAATCTTAACCATGTATCCATGCATGCATCATGAGAAGAAGATCCTAGTTTTCACTTTTTACTTTAGTATTGTACTGCTCGCGTACAGTAAAAACTTAGAGGCATCAGGATTCCCTTGCATGGAACATGAAATATTGCAGGAATTCTTGAGAATTAATGTTTAATATGTTATCTTATATATGTATAACGAAGACTTTTCTTTTTCTAATGAGGTTTCTGATTTACAAAAGAAATGTGGTATAAAGCACCTTCATACTTCAAAATTCCTATGGAGTGTAAATTGCAATTGGATTGGAAATTTGGAATATTCTTTCTTCTTTGCTTTAATCCGCAATTTCTTTTGGGACTATTGAGAATAATTTAACAGTGGAGGGGACATTATAAAAGTAGAAACTACACTTTGGTTGGCAACGGTTCGTTCTTAATTACGAGCTTGATTATTGAGAATAGACTTCTGAATGGATCTAATTTTGATTAGAATATGATTGCCAGTTAGAAGAATATAATTTCACCGATTTGTACAATATAATTGATAACTCGTTAATTTGATGGATCAAATATAATCGGTTAGAGTTGATAATATCCAACCAGAATTGACGGCCCACAACATTCACTAGTCACTGAGTGCATGACTGAGAATAAGATACTTATAATAATAGTTTGTTTGAAAGTACGATCTAAAAATATTTTTCAAATTTGAGAAAAACAATTTTTTCACAAGGAAAACTAAGTGCTTCTTTTAAGACGTATTATGATTTATAAATAATTTTTTGGGAAAACATCACCAAGGTCACTGAGTTATGACTTATTCGACATTTAACTCACTGTATTTTCAACAATATCACTTAACTCATTCAGTTTTACATCCGTCTTTCACTTAACTTACTGTCGTTAATTATGCCGTTAAAAGCTATTAAAATTGAGGGTATATTTGTCCAAACACTAAAAAAATGCACTTCTAACTTTTTTTTTATAAAAAAAAAGACAATTTTCAAATTATATTTAAGTTAAAAAATAAACTTTTATTAGAAATATCAGAAATTTAAAAAATAAAAAAAAATCTAATAAATGTAAATTGAGGGTATATTTGTCTAAACACTAAAAAAATGCATTTCTAACTTTTTTTTTAAAAAAAAAAGACATTTTTTTTTCAAATTATATTTAAGTTTAAAAAATCATTTTGTATTAGAAATTTCAGAAATTTAAAAAAATTGAATAAAAGTCTTAAAAATGTAGTTTTTTAAAGTTAAAAATGATTTTTTAAGTGTTTTGACAAATAAATCCTCAATTTTAACGGCTTCTAATGGTAAAATTAACGGCAGTGAGTTAAATGAAAGATGGGTGTAAAACTGAATGAATTAAGTGATATTTTTGAAAATACAGTGAGTTAAGTATCAAATAAATCATAACTCAGTGATCATTAGTAATATTTCCCCTAATTTTTTTTTTACGAATTCAAAGGCACTTCTAATCATCATAGAATCAATCCCTAAGTAGGCTTGTTTTGATTGATTAGTCAAATCCAATAAAATGCCATGTCTTCTGATTATAAATGGATCGGATCTTTATAAAAAAAGATTGTTTCTGTTGGGCCTGAATGGCTAACAAGTTTTGAAGCCTAGAATTCTACACTATGGACTAAGTCAATGGGCCTTTACTAAATGGATCGACATTCAAATGGATGGATGTTTCTCGAAAATTGGAACATAATTTTCTAGGACTTGTAGTCTTGTAGAGTTGTAGGTTGGATGAGGATAAAAGATTTGAAAATCTGTTTCCACATGGCAACAGATTTTCTGTACGTCGCTGACTCGAATCATCCTGAATGAGTGAGTTGGTCAATTAAGCCATTCATTTCATTGACACAAAATTGGTAAAATAACAAGCAGCGCAATCTCCACCTAGTTTTGTAGCTCACACCAAATTCCAAACAGCATGGAGGGTGCTCCTACTCATTTATTTTAGTTTTGGACAGCTCATTGTCACGAGCAAAAATGGTTGTTACCGTTGGCTCGTAAAAGGCTGTAGAATGTATTATAATAACTTATTCATATGCCGCATGAAAAAATAATCGAAACATATCCTATGATTATCCACTTTGAAAATTGAATAACGAGAAAAAAGAGTTTTACCAAGATTTTTATCATTCAATTGCCTTCCAGGTTTCCACATTAGATTTATTTTCATTTTCATTTTTTTTATTATATCAATGACTTAGAATACACAACAACTAATTTTTTGTGAGTCAAACTTACAATCTCTCACATTTGAAGAGAATATTAGTGCCACTAGGCCAAATGATGGGATAGCTTCCAATAAGAACCCTTAAAATGAGGATTTCATGAGGACTTTCTAATTAATAGTTATGAGACATATTTTTTTAATTACATTTCGGTAAATCAACTGTTAAATGTTTAGTCATGCATGATTAAATCATTTTTGAAAATTTTCTTCCAAATTATTACAATTACCAAATTTATCAAACCTGAATGTTTCATATTCATAAATAATTAATCACGATTATAAACGTCTTAACGATTTTCAATTTAATTAAAAATTTACAAAAATAATCTACTTATAAATATCTAAACATACATCTAACCATTGTTTCCAAAATATAGTTAAAAAATAAATCTCACAACCATTAATTAAAAACTCGTCGTGAAATCCTCATCTTAATGATCCTCGTTAAAAACCCACCCGCCAAATGATACTTGGCTTTTTCTTTTTCTTTTGATCAGAAAACTTTGAAGTAATATTATTATTACCGATGGGAATAACAGTAAAACGAAATTGATAGTAAACAACGGCTCTTGTAGGGTGCTGCGTTTTGAAATTTACCTTCCTCCCCCTCTTCATCTCCTCTCTTTCTAATTTCTATCCATCTGTTCCTCTCTCTAGAAAATCTAGAATCCCCTTGTTTCCCTCCACAGATCTCCAAATTCCTTCTCACCAACTCCCCCTCTCTCTTTCCATCCCACACATTTCTCCGCCCATCGCTTCATTTCCCTCCTCCGATCATCTAGATTCTTCCCGATAACCTCCATTCTCCGGCCGGTCTTCATGGACCACCGACCTTTTTACCATGCCTGAGCTGCGCCGCAGAAATCGGACCCCTAAAAACCCCGACCCGAACCCGATTACCCGAAGGGCCGCACTGAGGAAGACGAATTGTGGTAAAATTAATAAGAGTAGGAATAATCGGAAGAAGAAGAGCGGTTCGGTACTCGAAACGAGGTCGTTTGAGTTGAAGGAACACCAGGTTAGGGATTTCAGAGCCATGGATGAGTACGATAGCGGTGGCCGCAGCGGCGATAAGGGGCCGGTAGCTGAGGAAGAAATCTCAGCTCCTATTCCTGACAAGGTTCACTCTTTTTCTCACTGATTCCGATTTTTCAATTTTTTTTTTTTCCTATAATTTTTGCTTCTTTTTGAGTTTTCTTGTTTATCACTTACACGTTTTTTTTTTCAACAAAGTCTAGTTCTTTAGCAGTGTTTAGGAAGAATTTTGTTTCTTGTTATTAATCTCTGAATTTGATGAAGCTCTGTTTTTTTTTTTTTTTGTTTTCTCCTGCATGGGCTAGTTTTTGTGTTCTTACTTAGAGTTAGGATGGTGATGATTTGGATTTTGATTCCTTCTTCTTTAAATGGAAGAGTGAACTGGGCATGGCAATGCATTGCAGTCTTCTTCTGCAAATGCTTGTCAGTTGCGAAACTGTTTGGCATATTATGTTGATTTTAATTTCTGCTGATTACTGGAGTTATTGAAAACAGGTCCAGGTTGGTGGTTCCCCGCTGTACAAAGTAGAGAGGAAATTGGGGAAAGGAGGCTTTGGACAAGTGTATGTTGGCCGGCGCACTGCACCCGGCCCTGGAGCTATTGAGGTGTGTGATCATGTTCTTTATGGTTTAACATGGTTGAATAAGTCAGAGTTCATTATGTTGGATTTGTATGGTTAATGTACTCGATTGATCTCAACCTTAGGTTGCGTTGAAATTTGAGCATAGAAGCAGTAAAGGATGTAATTATGGCCCACCATATGAATGGCAAATTTACAAGTAAGGCTACTCTCATCTTGTTGTATATATCAGCTCTGCATGACACATTCTCACTATCTTAGTCTTACAGAATAAGTTTCTAATTGACACAATCATATGTACGTGCAGTGCACTTGGTGGTAGTCATGGAGTTCCAAGAGTTCATTATAAGGGCCGGCAAGCTGACTACTATATCATGGTATGAGTTGTTTGCCGCATTTGATTTTATGACATTAAAGTATAGTTTCTCATTAGGCAGATTTGTGAATTATATTAAAATAAGCTTGATTTGCGTACAGGTTATGGATATTCTTGGGCCTAGTTTGTGGGATGTCTGGAATAACAGCTCGCACACGTAAGTTTTTCCTATATTTTCAATGAAAGGAATAAAATTTCATTCTTTTTTTTTTTAAACAGTAACTGTTGTCTCCCCATCTGACATTCACTTTTACCTTTGGAATTACAGAATGTCAATTGAAATGGTTGCATGTATTGCCATTGAGGCAATTTCCATATTGGAGAAGATGCACTCTAGAGGGTAATGATTTTTATTGCAATTTTTTCTTTTGTTCTCTTGTCAATAGTATTTAATATAATTACAAAACATTATGGTTGAGCAACTTTGACATAACTTCTATGAATATAGAACCCCATTGGCAATTTTATTTAAATTTTATAAATGTCGCATGTTGGCTGAATCGGTATCCACAACATCCTGATACTCATTTCCTGTATAGAAACTGTTGTTAGTAGGTCATGGAGTTATTATTTAGTCTTTTATCTCTGTAGTTTCTGGTGCTATAAAGCAATGACTTCACTTTCCAATAGCCTGGTTTCCCATAAACGAAACAAAATGACAATTCTGAGTTGCTGGCAGCCTTATCAAGCTATCATTGCATGGTTTCATTGTTTGTCTGATGATGATCTTGGCAGATATGTGCATGGAGATGTGAAACCTGAGAACTTTTTGCTTGGTCCGCCTGGAACTCCTGAGGAGAAGAAGCTATTCCTGGTTGACCTTGGATTAGGTATGCTATAGTTATTTATTATCCTTAGAGCTGACTTTACTTCCAGAGAACTGTGGCTAATGCCTCATCATCTCATGACCTTTTTGACTTAATAGCCACCAGGTGGCGAGATAGTTCAACTGGCCTGCATGTAGATTATGATCAACGTCCAGATGTTTTCAGGTAAAATAAACATTTGTTATACTGTAAAAATGTTTTGGTCCTTAATATATATATATATATATATATAATCAATAGTAATATAGTTATTACCATTCAGTATCCTGATAATTCATTTGTTGCAGGGGAACTGTGCGGTATGCAAGTGTGCATGCTCATCTTGGTAGAACTGGTAGCAGGAGGGATGACTTGGAATCTTTAGCTTACACATTGATATTTCTTCTCCGTGGGCGGTTACCTTGGCAAGGATACCAGGTTCATAATTTCCAAATTTCAGTCGGTTTATGCTTCTATCTCTTTGGTGTATGCCATGCTAACAACGTTCTTTTGTTAGGGAGAAAATAAAGGATTCCTTGTCTGCAAGAAAAAGATGGCCACTTCTCCAGAAAATCTATGTTGCTTTTGCCCTCAACCATTCAGACTGTTTGTTGAATATGTGGTGAATTTGAAGTTTGATGAAGAACCGAACTATGCAAAATATATATCCCTTTTTGATGGAGTTGTTGGTCCAAATCCAGATATTAGACCAATAAATACTGATGGTGCTCAGAAGGTACTTTCATGTTCTTGCATTTCTATAGCCTATATTATGCATGATTAGCTATGTACATTGGTTTAGAGTTCATCTAACATGTATGTCTTGCATGGTAAAGCTTATATGTCAGGTTGGACAAAAGAGAGGGCGATTAACCATGGAGGAAGAGGACGATGAGCAACCAAAGAAGAAAATTCGCATGGGGATGCCGGCAACACAATGGATTAGTGTTTACAATGCTCGTAGGCCTATGAAGCAAAGGTTATCTTTGAAGTTACATTTTGGATTTATAAAATCAAAATTTGACCAAGTGGACTAAGTTGATGTTTTGATATCTTGTAGATATCACTACAATGTGGCAGATGTGAGGCTTTCCCAACATATTGAGAAAGGAAATGAAGATGGGTTGTTTATCAGCAGTGTCGCTTCCTGTTCAAATCTTTGGGCTCTCATTATGGATGCTGGAACTGGATTCAGTTCCCAAGTTTATGAACTCTCTCCATTTTTTCTCCACAAGGTTTGTGTTCTATTAAATGTAAAATGGTGTTCTATTGAAGATTTAATATTCAGCTTACTACTACTGCACAAGCATCGGTGCTTATATGCATTGAATTTTTCTTCTAACTAATGCTGTATAGACTAGACATAGAGCTTGTGCAAATTAACATAACATATCATGCCATTTATGTATTGTTTGAAGGAATGGATCATGGAACAATGGGACAAAAATTACTATATCAGCGCAATAGCAGGAGCTAACAATGGAAGCTCTTTGGTTGTAATGTCAAAAGGTTAGTCTTAAGTTTCAGGAAAGCCAGATTGCTTTATAAATTTTACATGTCTAACTTTTCTTCTATTGTTTCTTATAGGGACCTCATTCTTACAGCAGTCCTACAAAGTCAGCGAATCATTTCCTTTCAAGTGGATTAATAAAAAATGGAGGGAAGGATTTTATGTTACTGCGATGGCCACTGCAGGGAGTAGATGGGCTATTGTTATGTCTCGGGGTGCAGGATTTTCTGACCAGGTCTTATTCGGATTCTCAAGTATTTGTTCTATTTGAATACCTTTTGCTTGTGAAATAAAGTGTGTTGATTGTTGTGTTTTGCCTTCCTTGAAATGACTAATTTCAGGTTGTAGAACTAGATTTTCTGTATCCTAGTGAAGGTATTCATCGAAGGTGGGACAGTGGTTACCGCATCACGTCAACTGCAGCAACTTGGGATCAAGCAGCTCTCGTTCTTAGTGTTCCAAGGAGAAAACCTGCTGATGAAACACAAGAGACTCTTCGAACCTCTGCTTTTCCAAGTACACATGTGAAGGTGGGTTGATTATTTGATTTATCATTTTTTCCTGCTTGTCCTTTCAATGTTATTCTTCTTTCTGAGAGCTCAAATTTCTGTGTGGCAATTGTGCAGGAGAAATGGGCAAAAAACCTTTACATAGCATCTATTTGTTATGGTCGAACTGTGTCATGAACAACCAAATTTTATTGGGATGCCATCGATCTAATTTTGACAGATTATGAACAACAACCAGCTTTACATTTACTGCCTCTTTGGAATCAAAGATCCTCTCACAGCAAATTGATTGGTCTTGGCCTTTGGAGTTGATGTATGCTAAACTCTTCTTTATCGCCACCATAACATAGCATCTGTTAGAAGCACTTGTGCACTGTCTTTCAATCTCTTGAGCTTATTTATTCTCACCTATTGTTATGAAAAAGTTTGTATATTCTGAGCAATAAAACCTTGGTTGAAGGGATGTGCACAAGTTATAATTTGTGATCGAATCTTGGGAATGTCACCTATCATTTGCTGTGATTCCGAACCAGTCTGTACTGAGCTTTGTTCCTTTTTTCTTTTTCTTTTTTTTTGGGGGAGGGGGAAAAGTGTCTCAGTTCAACCTGAAAAACAGAACGCATTTGTATACTTTACAACATCAGTATGTAATGGTTTCTAATTATTTTTTGGTCGACCACTTTTAAAATGTTCGTGTGTTTCTGAATTGCTATCCACTGTACATTGCTGAACAATTATTTTTTACACTACACAAAAGTCGGCAATGCTATATTATCAGTGAATATGAGTATCACAGGTTGAATAGTTGATAATTTGGTCAAGGTCTTCGAAGCAGAAACACAGCAGGGAAGTTTATGTGTATGAAGCAAGACTTATGATGCCAAGAGGGAAAACCTATCTTTCTGTCGGTAAGTTGTAAGGTCATAAGGAAATTTTGTTCAAATTTCTCTTTCTTACAGTTTATGATGTGACTTTGGTCTGTCTTGGTTTTGTAGCTATGTGTTTCATCATTGACTGGCTATCGTTTAACTGGACAACACAGCACTCGGTTCAATTTTGTATGCTAGAACTGGTAAGCAGTTTCTTCCACTCTGCTTTCATTTTGCAATTTTGGTCATTCAATATGCTGTAAACAAATTTATTTGTTATATCTAACAGGTATTAAGAAAAGCTGGAATGTGGCTTTGTGAGGGAAGTTTATAGTTTGTACACTGAAAATTTGTTTGTAGCTCTGACTCTTAGATATCCATCTAGTGATACTATTGGAGAGTTGTTAAAACTTGAACACGAGGTATGACATTTCTCTCTTGAAATCAGATGCATTGTCCTGACTGAACTATTTTATGCATTTCTAACTTTGGGTTTAGGAGCTTGGCCTTGTTAATTGCCGCAGGAGATGTCACTACTTTTTACTATTAACTAGTCGAAATTGGGTGAAATATTTTGACATGATGGATAATGGATACTGAATGACATCCAAGTGTAGTGGTAGACAGTAGACAACTTTTACATGCTTGCAAACGATGCATGATTTGCTTAGATACTCTTATTATGATCATGCATTTTTAAGTTTCTAAATATAACTGGTGTAGCAGTTGGTACACAGTTATTCCCCTTGACTCCCCAAACATTGGTCTTTTTCTTCCAGTTGTAGGTCGTGAAGTGGTCACCTTATTCTGAATTTTCTAAACTGAAGTGATTCTAGGAAGTTTCAATCTGGCTGCACTGGTCATGGCTTTAAAGAAGACAAACCCAAGACGAACGTGAGGCATCTTGGTCAATGGTGGAGCTGGTTATTTATTTCACAGTTGAATATTATTGAATTTAATTCATTTGTGGACACATGTTTATAGAGATCCCTTCTGTGATTGCTACTCGCTTTCATTCATGCAACAAAAGCTCACATATACACAAAATATCACAAAACCACATTATTTGCACTCTTCGAGTTATCAAAGACGTGTACCGGCATCCTTTTGAGTTTTGAGTCTGTATGTATTGCCCGAGTGAGTTTCAACCACTACTCTACCAGCTACAAGCCCTATAACCAGTCCTCACCATCACAGCCGTCCGAAAAGAAGAAAAAAAATCCATATTTCATGATCAAGCATTCGATGAGCGCCTGCCAACAAGATCAGATGCAAATCTACAGCGAGAAAAAGGAACCCGGAAACAATTCTTCACTGAGATGAGGGCGACATCGATGCTGCGTCAACCATTGCTGGACGACGTGTCCCAAACGCCTCCTTCCTTGGTGGCTTTGCTCAAGGTGTTGCATCAGGAATTGCTCCAAACGCAAGACTGCGCTGTAATTTGTGATAAGCTGGTGTTTTCAGAGAAAGGATGAAAAGCAGAGCTACAAGTACATTGACCATGTCAGTTACCGATGTCGCACATGGCGAGGTGGAGTTCGGAGAGTTGACGTGGACCGATGACAAACACGTCGTTTCTTCTCCCGTTACAGTTCTCTTCTGATCGATGTATTGTAATGCATCCTACTTAACAAATGGAATCTGTCGTTGACTTCTTGTTGTAGATTTCTCATTTTGATTATGAATAGCTAGCTAGACAATAGAAAATAAACATTTCCAATAAATAATGTCCAATGACATGGAATTCATCCCATTAATAATTCAAGCTCACCAAAATCCAACTTCCCATTCATCAAATGCATGTACAACCGTCATCACCTTCTCAAACAACCCACACCCGCTAAACCCATCTCCGTTCTCATCGAAAATCTTGACCGCTTTTCAAACAGCATCATAATTCTTTTAAATACTAACATTCTTTTAGGCGCACAAATTTTCTTGAAAATTTGAAATTACAAGAGGGATCGATACCAATACCACTGGCCAATAATGACCGACTTTGCTTGTTCACTTAGGTCACTTTTGCTTGATTCCTTTGAACAACAGATGGCCACATAAAGTCTTTATGGCAGAATAGGCCGTCCAAATTGTCTTGTTCTTCCTATAGGCTATGGACACCTATATCAGAATTATCCCACCACCATCAACAAGGCAGATTTGAAATTCAGGGAAATGTTGTATTAGCTACCATCACATCGTTTTTTAGGCTTTTCAGGTTTGCAGCTAGGCATTTTATTTACACCTGCTTCAATTTGTGATCCTATGCACACCTAATTAAATTTTATATCTCAAACAGTATACTAACTTCTCTGCATCATTGTTCCAAAATCTTTTTTTGCTCACATAATTCATAATGTTTCCAAATTAATGACTATAAAATTAGGATCTTGGGGTTCAAAATTTCAAATGAATGGTCTTATGTAACAAAAGTAGGGAACGCAAACATAACCGTCATGGAAGAGTTGCTTTTTAGTTTTAGCTTCATTTTTCTTTTTCTTTTTTCCATAGGTGTTAGAATATTCTCTCATAATTACAAACAACTTATATTGTCGAATTGAACAAGACATTAAAAGCAATAAATCAAAGTGAACAAAATTAAAGAGGAAAACAGTTACCGTTTCATATAAAATCCGTTCAAGCAAAATGATATTCATGTATTCAGTCATCATATACATGAATTTCAAGGATATCTCGTTTGATGCATTACTATATAAAGCAAATTTGTTTTTAAAAACAAAAACAAAAACAAAAAAACAAAAAATAAATTTAGACTAGAATCTCCAAATAAGTGAAAAAATATATACGAAATTAATCATTACTATATACTTCCAATAAAAGAAAAGTTGCCAACATTAACTTGTTACTATTAACATAATTATTCACAAATATAGCCAAAATTCCAAATATTTAATTGGCACCAAGACCATAGCCCCTATATAAATATAGCCCAAATTCCGAATGTTTCACAAATACTTCAGAAAGAAAAAAAAAGTTCCTTAAAATTAGATTAGCTAAGTGATATGGAAATCAAGAAGGCTATCAGCTGGATGTTCGTTCTCTTTGTCATTGCTTCTGGTGAGTTTCAATATCTAGCGCAATGTTCAATGTTAAAGATCATGACACAACAATTGTGTGGATTACAAAATTAACACTAATTTTGTGCGCGCAGGTTTACCCCCATTCTCAGAGTTTTCAGAAGCAAAAACTGTGGAGACTTGCCATAAGAACTCAGACTGCAAAAGAACTTCGTGTGCTGGAAGCTTTGTTTTGTGTGTTAATGGCGTATGCACGTGTCAAGTATCTCACACTATTCAAGATGGCTCTGCAACAGCACCTGCTAATTTTCCAGAGAACGTAAAGTGTTCCGGTGCTAGTGAATGCAAACACAAACACTTGCGTTCCACCATATCATCTTGATTGTGTTAATGGCTCATGCGATTGCGTCCAATAGATTATATTTAATAAAAATGAGCCTCTCATATTTTTTCATTCAGTATGAAAGCTCCTATATCTTCTAATCCTATGTAGTTGTAGCATATGTTTTGCACTCTATCAAACTTTTTCATTTAGAAATAAATAATAAAATCAGTCACGAGTTGCTTTGTTATTTATTTATGTATGTTCTACATTCCGAATTTAAGTATCTAAAATGTTTTTTTATATGCTCTTAAGTGAGAGATGTATAATGAAAATAAGTAATGATGTCCTCGAATTCAAATATCTGAAATGTTTTCTTTTTGAAAGGCATGAGATCGAATTTTTAATGTGTAGTAGTACCGCAGCAATACACCTGAAGCGCTAAAATCACTCTCGATTTATGATCTTTTTCATGTTAGCACGAAGATTGTAACTGTGCAAGTATGATTTTGGCTAAAATAAAGACTCTGTGCGTAGTTCTCTCTGAAGTCTTAAGTCTCAAACTCTAAACACACTATCCGGCCAAGGAAACTGCATCTGATCTCGACATCAGAGGCAGAGATATAAGGAGGTGTGATGGGCCTGATGAGCTCTGTATTGGATTTTATGAGTTTAGTATTGTTTTGAGGTAGGTGTTATGGGCCTGTTGTTGCGGTACTATACTTTCGTCTATGACATTGGATCACATGGAGTAGGATAAAAAAACTAGATCATTTGAAAATAAAGAAATTCAAAAATAACTGAATGATATGCGAACTCCATATTTGCTTTTGTAAAATATGTGGTTGTGACAAGTACGGCCCTCTTGACTCCTATTAGTTCTACTTGTAATATATCCAAACTTTTAAAGTGGCTTTATTCGCAACTATAGTGTGTACTGCGTATATGACTAAATAGTTATTAATTTATTTATACGAGATCATATCAATAATATCATAAATAATAATATCGAGACCGTTCAACAGACTTTCGTAGATATCCTCTAACTGAAAAAGATCGAAATACACAAGATATCGACATTTTTACATAATGACCCATTGATTGCTACACAGGCTAAACGTATATATGGGTTCATTCTCGTCCTTTTTATCATGAACTTGCTTTGAGCGCATTCACTTGCCAGTATTAAAAAGGCTTA
The DNA here is from genome assembly GCA_025331145.1 of Rosa persica. Classification (NCBI taxonomy): domain Eukaryota; kingdom Viridiplantae; phylum Streptophyta; class Magnoliopsida; order Rosales; family Rosaceae; genus Rosa; species Rosa persica. The sequence goes on along the minus strand of WFKR01000006.1, from coordinate 47,871,361 downwards.
AACACTGACTTAAACTTGAAGAAACACCCATAGCACCAGAAGGAGTTAGGTTGGCAAAGTTCGTAACTTTCAACATGCAATGCACTCTGTAAAGCTCCCAAGTAACTTAGCCATGCATCCTCCTTCTTCATTACACTTCACCTTTGCCACTTTTCGACAGTTATTTTTAGTTTTTTACAGTATTCAAATTCACCCCCAACCGCCAACGTAAAATCAGTAGTACCACGTGACTTGCTCTCACTGGCCAACTGTGAGTCTCAATTAGGAAAGCACGTGCATTAACCACCCCTCTCGTGACACCCACCGACACGTGCTCTCACGTTATCTTATACATATAAAAATGCGACAAACCATGTATGGGATATGATTAGAATTGTACGCCCAAATTTCTAACATATCTGGTCGAAGCATCTTAGAAAAGGCACTGCGCAATAGACCCCCGCCGCGTGGCATTGACCACCGTCGGTTTTGGCTTTGACACGAGCAAAGCACTCACGTGGCTCGCTGACACTGCACCCAACTCTATCACATGCCAACTGGACCCCACCCTAAATCCCCGTCAAATATTGAAAAAAAAAATTTCACGAATTATATTGACTTTTTTTAAATATTTTTTTTCCTGAAAAAGAAAAATAACATTGAAGACCCAAAAAATCTCTGAAAAATGAAACCCTCTAAGCCAAGCAACGTCCAGGTACCCTCTCTTTTTCAGGCTTTTCTTTTAATTCACGCAAAAAAGCGAGATAAAGTAAAAATACCAAAATGAAAGGATAAATATAAAATATAAAATATAAATATCTCCGCAGCAATAAATAAACAACAGCCTTATCCTACCGAGGAGAGTCCTCGGGTCATGACTCATCAATTACGGGCCCACAATGATCAGTTTTCACGTCTCGTGTCTGCCACGTGGTGACATGCTCGACATGTAACTCCGTTTTCACCATTAGATCAACGTCGTCAAAGTCTAATATTACATGCATGTTTATTCTAGTAACTTCTGTGAGAGTTACTGCTGTAATTTTTTATTTTTAGAAGTATATGTCATCATATGATTCATATAGGATATCTAAGGTGTTCTTTCCTAGATTATGCGGTGGTGTTGAGCAAAGAAATTATACTCAAATATCTTTGCAACTATTACATCTTTATTTAGTGAAGACTTTTGCTATGTGGACTTCATTGTAATATTTTCAATTAATAGATCTAATAGTGAAAATAAAATAACTCAAGATAAAATAATTATTTTCATCATTTGAGTTATTTTAAGTTTTCACCAATGGATGCAAGTGAGTAGACGAACATTACTACTAGATTATAATAACCAAATTGATCACCTATGTACGGAAATGTTTAAATAAATACTATTATATAATTTATAATCTAACTTGATGCATAAACAATAAGAGTGTTGAATGATCAAACAATTATTGTAATATCACATAATTCTTCATTTATATATAACTACTAGTATCTTTCGTTTTTTGGTTGTTTGAAGTCTTTTAATTGTTAATCAAAGAGATATAAAAATTACGCCACCTGAGCGAATACCAACTTATAAGGTAAACCTTTTCGAAACCCCTGTTGATGCCACTTGAGCTACTAATCATTGTTACCACCTCAACTAAAGTTCTGTGGTCACTAGTAAAAAGAACGTGGTTTATATATTTACAGTAGACTCGCTCCTAATCCTACGCGGCAAGGTGAGGTAAAAAGTGAAAGCCGAAATGGGAGGGTCCAAGAAGAGGGTGACACGTTAGGGCAGATCTCCGCCGTGCATTTCCATGAAGTTGAGCTGTAGCCGTCGTGCTTACAACTGAAGGGTTTCAATAAATTAAACCAACCTGCACAGGGATTAGTTAAAACCCTTATTATAAAAGCAATCAATAAAAAAATTAGGTTAAAATCAGAGATAAAAAAAAAATTAAAAAGCACGTCTCCCCAGAAAAAAAAAATTAAAGCAGAGGAATCGGTCTGTAAACTTGGACGCTAATGGCACAAAGCTCAGCGACAAACCTGCTAGATCGATTCCTAAGGGGTTGAATTTTAACACTTTAATCACGTTTAACCTTTATTTCCGCTTAATTACCCAATTTAATTTCACATCCACTTTCCAATTTTACCCTTCAACTATTACCAGCGGTTGATAGCAAATTTCCAATTCTACCCTTCTGCCAGTTAACTGGCACTGTAATCAGCCAGTGGTACTTGAACTCCTGAAGTACACGCCGTGATTATTGCTGTACTACTCGGTGATCATGGCCGTAATCATGCATCCACGTGCGTATGATTTCATGACCTAAAGAAAGAGCGGGTCCCTCCAGGACTTTAATTTTACTTTAATGACCTTAACGCTTCACAACAGCAGCTGTTGGTCAATAAAAGAGAAGGGCAAAGTAGGTAAAGCAAAAAGGGTAGGAAAGTAACTTGGGGGAGATTTCTTTCCGAAATGGGAAATAAAGAGGCTTTAAAATTAAATAAATAATATTACCTTTTTACTTTAATCAATTTTATACGGGGGCATTTATTTTTGCCCTCGTCAAAATCCCACCATTTTAGGTGTCCGTCTCAGGGCTCTCTTCTCGCTCTTCCTACACTATTTTCTCACTTACTATCTCTCTCTCTTTCTCTCTCTCTCCTTCCTCATTCCTCCTCATCATTTGCCTTAACCAAAAATCCACAACGCTCTATCCGATTGAGCTATGGAGGCACCCGAATATTTTCAGAACAGCTTCTGCCCACAATTCGTAACCGAAAAGCAGCGACACTCTCTCGACAACACCAAGGCCAACAATGGCGACGGTTTCATGGTGGAGGACCTTCTTGACTTTTCTAACGACGACGCTGTCATTACCGACGCTGCTGCTGCTGCTGCTGCTTTTGATAACGTCACCGGAAACTCCACCGACTCCTCCACTCTTACCGTCATCGACAGCAGCTGCAATTCTTCCTCTTTATCCGGCTGCGAACCGGCCAATTTCCCCGCCGATTTCGGAAGCCGGAATTTCAACGAAGTCCCCTTCTCCAGTGACCTCTGCATTCCGGTATATCTATATATTTTTAATTCTCTATTATTTTCTGGTTGGGTTTTGGTTAGTTTTGAATTTGTTTTATGCTTTTCAATCCCAAAAAAAAACAAGACGACAAAAGCTACGTGAATTCTCGAGGTGGTTACGTAGTTGGCACTTGGCGATAAAATGGGCTCCTTTCAATTTCGAAATTTGAATTGAACATTTCGGTGACAGACTTGGAATTTTGTTAGCCGATGTAAAATTTTTGAACTTTTTTTTTTTTTGGGCAGTACGACGATTTAGCTGAGCTCGAATGGCAGCTCTCGAGTTTCTCGGAGGAGTCGTTTTCCAGCGAGGACCTCCAGAAGCTGCAGCTCATATCCGGAATGAAAGCCCGACCCGACGAGGCCGCCTCCGAAACTCGCCACTTCCAACCCGACCCAAACAACAACCACAGCAACCACAACCCGATATTTAACACGGACATTTCGGTACCCGCCAAGGCCCGGAGCAAACGGTCCCGGGCCGCCCCGTGCAATTGGACTTCCCGCCTCCTCCTTCTCACGCCTACAGAATCCTCTCCGGAGTCGTCCGACGTCGTCATTTCGGAACCGCCGCCGCTGCCTCCGGTGGCGTCTAGTGTCGGCAAGAAGACACTAAAGGCCGCACCGAAGAAGAAGGAGAATCCGGAAGGCGGAGCCGCCGGGCCCGGGGACGGCCGGAAGTGTCTGCATTGTGCTACGGATAAGACTCCACAGTGGCGGACGGGGCCTATGGGCCCCAAGACGCTCTGCAACGCCTGCGGAGTCAGGTATAAGTCGGGCCGGCTCGTTCCCGAGTACAGACCCGCAGCCAGCCCGACTTTTGTGCTGACGAAGCACTCCAACTCGCACCGTAAGGTGCTAGAGCTGCGGCGGCAGAAAGAGATGGTGAGAGCTCAGCATCAGTATATTCATCACCAGCCACCGCCGCACCACCACCACCACCATAATCCCAACATGATTTTCGACGTTAATGGCGGTGATTACTTGATTCACCAACACGTGGGGCCCGATTTCAGGCAGCTGATCTAGTGTGGAGATGCTAGAGTAGCTAAGCTAGGCAAGTTTTCGAGGTTAATTTAGCGGCCCAAGTTCATCTTCTACTTTTTTTTTTTTTTTTTGGTTAATTTAGACAATTTCGTAATGTTATTTTTTCTCAAAGTTTCCTAACTTAAATTTTGAATTTCCATCATAGACTTCTTTAATGTTAATGCATTGTTGCTCCTCCATTTGAATACACTAATGTTCTCCCTCAGAAGAAAGAAAATGTTACTTTATCTCTTGTTTTTTCCTCTGCATAATAGGATTGAACTAATTAGTACCCTAGTTTATAGATGGTATGACAACATAAGTTATTTCATGTGAATTAGTAGTAGAGTTTTGATGATTGATGGCCAACCAACACAAAACTACAAGATGTGGAGAGCTTAATAGTAGAAGAGGTGGCTTCTTCTCTGTGTCTATATTAGCCTGTGTGTTGTCATGGTCCCATGCATAAGGTAAATGAATTTGAAGCAGAATTAGAACCATCGATACGACATCATTCATTTGCCCCTACCACGTTTGGAGGCTTCAAATGGTTTCAAAGAGGATAATCATTTTCAGTTTTGATAATAATTATCTCATCTTAATTTCCCGAGTAGGAGCGTAATGTTTCTATCTATTTTGTATTTTTTTTTAGTGAAAGTGTATCAAATATACGTGATCACTAGTTGTTTATCTCGCAAATTATTGCTTAATACGTGATAAAATATCAAGATCTTTGAGTTTGGCCATTTTAAATTGTAAAACCACAAAGTGATGGTTTAGCACATATTTATAGTGGAATTAAATCGTAAATATTAAGTGATGAATAATGACATAGAAACCAGACCACCTGCTTCTACAATTGATGAAAGATTGAGTACATGATATTAGAAATTACAAAATTTAAGATAGGGGAAGGTTCGTTCGGTGTGAAGATTATACCATTGAAATGGTTAATTCTCATTAATACTTAGAAGATCATCTTCAACCGGGATAAAATGATCTTATTCCACTTACTAGCATGTTTTTTTTTTCATTTTTTTTATATGAATCTTACATCTATGATGTTAAACAACTTATTTCATTAAATTAATAATTTATATTGACAGTTTTATATTATTAAATAGACGATAACATGAGCTACTTTCATATGATTGATAATTTATATTGACAATTCGATATTATAACTTTGAGAATCAATCATAACATTAGCATTTCAGTACAAATTAATTACATATGATTAAGATAGTAATGGCATAGCACATGCAAGCAATGGTTATGGGGCCTTGTGATTGAAATGGAATGGTGAATATTTTGTAGGATATAGTTGTCCAAATGTACACCCACTGAGCTGGTGTTTGGTGAGAGATAATCATGTTATCTTGTTCTTCTGAAATAACACCCCCAACATCTTCCTAGCTAGTGATAGATTGATAGCTAAGGTCTCGCAACCTAATCATAATTTGCTTGACATCAAAAATATTATTCCACCTCTGTAAAAACTAAAAACTGTCCTTTATTCTTCACCTTACACAATTGAAATCAGAAACCAACCTCTTTTAATTATGACCTCTCCAATGAAATAATTAGGCAACAACATGTCAATACTAGTAATTATTATTATTACGGAACAGTGTATACATTTTAGTTGAGAAATTGAAGAGCATGTGAGGGAGAAATTGAATAGTACTTAAATGAAAATAATGTCATATATTATTATGTGCATAAATTTCAGTGAAAAAAAAAACTGGTAGTGGCCAGTGGGGATTAACCATAGGAGCAGAGAATGTTAGAAAAGAAAGGCAGATTTGGGTAGCACATATTTTGACATCGTTTTCTGGTGCACAAAATCCGGTTGGCAAATTTTGTTACTATCTTCTTGCACAAATTTTCTCACACTTTTTAAGACTTCGAGAAAATCAAGTAAATAGAATTCTGCCATCAAGAGAAGAAAATGATTGAACATGCATGTATTTCGCAAAACCCTCTCACTCCCATTTATAATATTGCACGTGGGTTCATTACCTATGGATGAATTTCAGCATTAGGGCCAAAGACCATAGTAATACAATTCATATCTATCTTCTTAACGGCATGTCATCATTCGGTCATCTATTTAGCGTTTAGATTTTAGCTTTCGTGAAATATTAAGAGCCAATGTCTTATAAGTCACTTGACGAATCAGTCTTCATACAATGTTTGAGGGAGTCCTGCTATTAGATAATTATAGCATGCGTTTATAATTCTATGATTTGTAGGAGTGCATTATATCAATTGTGGTATCTGGTTGACAGTGCAAACAATGTATGCAGATCCTAGGCAACGCTGATCCAAAGGTCTGTTAATTTCATTATAAATTGATTAATGTCATATGATTTAGTTTTTATTTAAGATGCCTTATTTACTATATATAGTTTGCTGTAGTATTACTTGATCTTATCGCTAGTGAACAGATTTAAGTTAAAAGAATAAGGATGATGTACAGGGAAACCAGCAAACCTAATGACAGTACGTATCATCACAGTGGTGGGAATAATGATATTTCAAAATTCCAAAACTTAATTATTCGATCCGATATATATTTGTACATTAGTGTGATTTGTGAAGCAAGGTTTGCGGTGATCACATGCCTCTTTTTCATGTCCTCATGCACCACTCACTGCTCTGGTTTATGATGCCATCACTGACACAGACACCAGTTAAGTTCATTAATATTTTCTTGCCAAAAAAAAAAAGTTCATTAATATTAATATTGTTCTAAAGCTGTACTCTATTACTTAATTAGGAAATTCTATTAAATTTATTGGGGTCGTAGACAAGGAAATTACTCCATTCTTGTTTTGGATTGATTTGTGTTTATAACCACGTAAGTAATTACCGGATTGATTAGTGTTTCACAGTTTAATTTCTGAAAAGTGTAAAGAAGAGGGTAAGTTATATGACTTGCAAGAGAATGAGGAAGGTGAAATGATCGATAAATTACACAATAGAGATCCAAGAAGAATCATGGTCAAAAGGAATATAAGAATCAAGGAAGATACCGAGCTGTATTAGTTATGTAATCCAGGTTTTTACTAATTGTAATTTCCATGACTGCTTAAAGAAGAAATTTCCCTTAAAGAAGAAATTTCGGAGATTAAACATTATGTATTGTGAAGCTAAATTCTACAACAAAATATTATTAAACACTACATCAGAATATGCCTTATATCAAACGAATTCTAATGTATTGGAATTAATGAAATGTGAGTTCTATCAAATATATTCTGTGTGGAACTAATGGAAGAAAAAGCAACTCCACTCTCACTTCTCAGACGATCAAATCAAGTAAAGAGAAGCATAGTCTACTTAAAAGAAGATCATTAGCTATATCGGTGTGTAATATAATCAGATTAGTCCCATTTTAACGAACTAATGGGTTTCCACTTCCCATGCATGGGGGATATGTTTCCATGTTCATTATAAATGGTCTGTCTCCCTTTTCCAGCTTTACCTCTCTTCTGACAGTGACTTGGTGACAGTAGCTTTTAAGTCTTTTTGTTTTTTTTTTTAATTTATTTTTTAAATATTGAGCTAAAGCTTTTCTCAATTGCCCTAACATGGTAACCAGTGACGGTCCAAATGAAGAAACACCATTTATTAGTTAATTACCAATGACACATGGTAGAGCTTTCATACATACAACTAGTTGGTACCAGATAGAGATCAATATTTGGCTTCAACGAATCAAAGACCATCACATTGGAAAGATCTTGTTTTCTTCTGGACCAGTGCTTATAGAAAGCAGAAAGGGCTAGCTTCTAAAGACAGTGGTGCTACTGTTCAATTTGAGCCATGCACATAGTAGTGGGTGTCAAAACTTAAAAGTTGAGATTGGACAAGTAGACGTGTGATTTGAAACGACAATCTCAAAAGGTTTGCGGATAACACACTTCTTCTAAACCCAATTAGCGAATGTGGGATCGAAATTAACTAAACCCCGCAATCTTTAGGAAACACAGAACCCTAAATCAAATACCACACAATGATCATACCCTTGCTTCGTGTATAGTTGAGTATGGAAGAAGTGACCTTCATTATCCCGAAAAGAAAAAAAAGAAAAAAAATGGAAGAAGTGACCTTTGTGCAGGTGCAAAGGACTTGTGGGAAGAGATGGAGACCCACATGCAACATGCAAGTGTATTGTGACCATGGAGACATTTGGCGCTAAGGCCAAGACCCTCTCAAATAAATGGGAGACATTGGACATTATCACCCTACCGCCCATGTAATATGTATCCTCAACCTGCACTTCACGTTGTTTACAAGCTTATTCTATCTTATCAAATACGCTGCTACGTGGCGACAGTACTTTTGCCCATATTTATTTCATTCAAACTTCAAAGAGCAAAACGAATAAGGAATCTTTAACTGGAACTTAGAACACACGCCAAATCTTAGTGCTTTCAACTTATTTTCTTTTCCAGTAAAGAAACAACAATGTACTACATTGGTGCCACGGGGAATTCCACCGGAAGGTGAAACAAATTTGAAGGACAATCTCAACAATTATAGCAGCAAATCACAGAATTCAATTCCTGCAGCTACATCCTCCGTTTACAGAACTGTAAAAATTAACTCCAGTAGGTGATGAAAAGGACACGCTGATAACAGAGGTGATGCGACACTCGGTCTAGGCCTCTATCTTCCAACTTCAATCTTTTATCATTATCGCGGCACACTGAGACCTAGTTCTGAATATAATCAAGAAAATGAAAATATATTAGATTTGTTACTATAAACAAGTAAACGAGTAAGCTGATTCTTAGTAATCAATCAACTAACTAAGATAGATTATTAGCATTACAATACGAAGATAAAGCTATTGTACGTGCCAATCCATTGCCCATTGGAAGTTGGACGTGGTAAATAAACCTTACATCATCATACAGGAAGCAGAATTCAATGCTTCCCAAAGTACCCAATTTATCTATAACGAATATACTCGTCAAAGTTAAGATTCAAGTTCGAGACCTAAAGGATTACTCATGAAACAAGCTCAATCCCTTCACATCCTTCTTTGGCCTTCAAATATAGGATGCCATGACCACCCTCCCCCCCCACCCCAACACCCCCCCCCAAAAAAAAAAAAAAAAAAAAAAAAACACATTAACTATTGTTTCAGTTCCGCACAGGAAAAGATCAACCTTGATCTGAAGTCTTATAGCTAAGAGTTATTCACACACCTAATCTAGAGTCCAAGGAGACATTGATACAATGACACTGCAGGCTTAAAGAGCCCCTGTAATATTGCAGGGTCTTCCAGCATGGAAAACATTATTGTATAAAATCAATGACAATATGGTGTAATGATTTAAAATTGATCACAGTATAGCATTAATTATAACAGAAAAGGGCCTCCCTCCCTAAAAAAATAAGATGCTAGACTCAAACTAAATTGTCCCAGTCAATGAAACTTATTAGTCTCAGCTTAAAGAGGAAAAAGTACGTAAGCAGTAAAGACTTCCCTGATTGGAGGATGTACTGAAGTCTATTAATAATTTCTACAAAACCTCCAAAGTCCAAACAATAAGAAACTGAACCTCAATAATAAAAAATTGAAAAATGGTATACAGGATATTCCCTTCTTTCTTGTGACTTGAGAGACTTCATCCTGATTTTGTTAAGAGTACAATGTATAAAGCTGTGAAATTCAGGTACCAGCCATTTCTAATCACCACGTTTTGCTCTCCACATGTCTACTTTTAGCAAATAAAGCAGGACAAACCATGAAACTAATCAATTTCAAACTTTTTACTGGTAGCACGTCACACCTACCGTCCCCAGCATATGAGGTGTTCATTGATAAAAATTGAACTCTAACCGAAAGCTAAAGTATTATCATAGAAGAAAACAGACTAATAAACCAATTCACAGTTGTGACATGTAATGTGAGATAGCAACCAAAAATGATAACTATCAAGTATCAACACTTTCTTTAGCGGTACGCAGATGTCATACTCTCAACTTTGATCAATCACAACAGTATTAAGTGTACACTGTACAAAAGCAGATCGACTTAAGCAACTAATGAAACGGGTCAATCTGATATAGTAGACTAGCAATTTTCAGCCTATCAGTTTCACAATTATAACATTTGAGCAAATTTCAGCACGAAAGAAACAAGAATGCAAATTCAGGATTCAAATACTAGCTCATTATAGAGTTAAAAAAGTTGCTTACAGATAATAAATACAAAAGATTGAAGATATCAAACTCCTGGGTTTGCACCGAGCGTACCCTGAGACAACGACCTCGAGCTCCTCGAGTCAATGCCGAGGCATGACGTCAGCCGAGCTGAAGAGACCGCCGTGTGAAATGGAAGTAAAGATTGAAGACAACCCAACTGAGGAGCCGGCCTGAAAATTCAGAAACTCGAAAAGGTCAAAACTTCGCTAATTTGATACAAACCCATTGTAGAAAACGACTTGAATTACAATCCCCAGCTCACAATTTTGCGAAAGATTGAGGATTTCATAATAGGGTTTGAAGGGTTTGCTTACCTTGAGAGTGATGGGGTCGACGGGAGAGAAGAGATGGGTCTGGACTTGAGAGGTGGTTTGTTGACGGTGGATTTGAGAAAAGAAAAGGCGGGTCTTGAAAAAGATCTGCAGCGAGAAGCCATTGTAGAAAACGAGAGAGAAAGGGCCAGGTTTTAGGGTTTTGGGGAGAAGAGTTCACTGCAATTTGGGATGCTGGGCTCTAGAGGGGTTTTGCATCGTGGTGAAATTACCAAAAGGTACCCAGGAATATTACTCTGTTTTGTTTAGTGTAGGCTAGTGAAGACTTGTATGGAAAATATCTTCCAATTGGTTCACAATTTTTTTCCTTTGATCCATTTTGACCTTGTGACTTCTGGACTTGATTGCTTCAGAAGGATTTAAATTCTGCGTTTTATTTTTTTGAAAAAAATAAACCCTAAAAATGGCTGACAGAGAATGGGATTGTGGATTATAGTGAGTATATGTATCATTGTTTGTTAAGTTCATGCTCAATTACACAGTAACTACCAGTACTAAAAATTTAAAATAGGTGAGTTTCAATTTGCTAAAATTACAAATCAAGCTCCTTTAATGCATTAACACACAATTTACAATATGTTCAACATACATCTGAATCGGAACAATGGAAAGTTCAAGATACATATCCACCTTTCCTACCTTTTCTCCCCTATTGGCAGTGAGGTTAGGTCTACAGGACACCTAACAGAATCAGAAAGGCTTCTTCCTTATAACACTAGGAAAAATCCGTAATGGTGAAATCAAACTTCAACTTGACTGCATTTTACAGGTCTCAATCAGAGAAGAAAGAAGAAAATGTAAGAACACTGGTGTGGCAGGAAATAGCCCTTTCTTTCTACAGAACTTCAGAGGAGACCCTGTTTCCCTGTCACTGAATCTACCAGTTCTTTTGGTCCTGCACAGAAACTCAAGTAATAAGAAAGCACATCTTCTTCTAGTTATCTATATATCTCATTATGGTAGATTTCAGAGCAGGAAATGTAGAAAGCCCAATAACCATAAGATAGGCAGTTCATTGTTCACTAAACATCTTTTAATACTTTTAATGTTGGGTTAAATCTACTAATTTCATTGATGGCACATGTGTCTACAAAGCCATTCAACAAAAACTATTTTACAGCAAAGTGTGAGACTCATACCCGGTCCAACGGCAAGAACTGTCTTTGACCCACTCACAACCTGAGCAAAACAAACTAACTGTCAAAACCTCCAAGTTCTCAACTACAGATGTACGATCTTAATTCCAGAACCAAGAAAGAGCTATAATCTTATTCTCTTGTTTCAAGACAAAAGATCTATAATTACTAAGGTGTTTCTGCATGTAATATTGCACTCATTAGCAGCTAAGCATATATATAAGGCGCTGTAGTTCAATCCTTTCAAGGTTTTGCTTTGGCTAAGAAGCCAATAGTCCTCACAACAGCCAAGTTTTTATATGCATTCAACCAACTTCAGAACAATACTGTACATTGCAAGATTACATCTTACCTGTGTTCGCCCTGCGTCAGCGACAACAAAAGTTGGAAGGCCAATGCCCGCAGCTGCTTCTTTCAGCTTATTCCTGATTAAAAAAAGTAATGAAATAAAAAGCAAACTCTAAGACCAAAAAATCAGCCAAAGAGAGACATGTCCAGTGAGCTAGACATATACAACAAAATCACCTGCTTACATTTCTTGTTGATTCTTGCATGTAACCACTATTTTGGGTTGCCCATTTTCCTCCCATTTTCTCAAAAGGGTCCTATGGCTGCAATCAGAACTTAATGTTATACCTTTGATAAGATAATATAGCATTCTAAATGGCACTTCTTTATTCATATAGATGCACAAGTAGCTAGCAGTTATACAAATGTCTTTGCACAGCTTTGTTTTTTTCATTTGTTTTATTATTTCAAATTAATTGTTGCACCCTTTCAACAGATGTTAACCTCAGTTTACAGATATTGCACAAAGGATATAACTGTCCAAAATGGATACAAAACATTTAACATTATGTAGGGCGGGGGGTATTCAGTAAGAGTAAAAGGCTTCAAATAAAGAAAGACACGCATAATCACCTTTGCATCAGTTCTGCATACATGCCAGTGGCAGCATCTGCAAGTGTGCAAAAGAACCCAAATGATCCAGCAAATAAAAAAAATCAAGAATAAAATGTTGAGGCTGGGAAAAGGGGTAGTTACCACAGAAATTAATATTAGAATAAACTAATTTTCTTAGAATTTAAGGGACTTACGAGCACACTGAGATGCGATTTTTCCAGTTGTCATCTTTAAGTCTCGTCTAACTACAAGAACCTGTCACGAGCAGTTCACCACTTGAATTTAGAGAATATTTTAACCAAGATAAGTAACCTAACTAATAAGCTCAAGTGCCTGACTAATGATATCAAATCTGGGTTTTATTCTTGTTAACCTCATTTAAGGTTACTGCTTTACTTTAAAAAACAAAAAATGTAAGGCCATTACCATTTCAACCATCAAACAAAGAAATTAACAGTCTATCTGATACCAGCATGACTAAAACTTGACAATTTCTAAAAAGGCAACAAAGAAAATATGAGCAGCTGCGCAGTTACCCAACAAAAATAAAAGCAGCATTAACTTCCTTATTTCATACTTGTTCACTTTTGTGTAAAAAATGGGTCAGTAGAGCAAATTGTTCACTATATATCCACTTAGTTAGCACCGAGTCTCATTGTCTATATCGCTTGACCTTATTCTTATAACTCACAAGAATAGAACAAAAGCACAAGATTTAAAATTCTAAAGAGCATGCTTAGTTGCCTCATGAAAGTTTATATAGTTCTGGACAAAGTAGAATTTAGTACAATGAAACACACATGATCGTCAAGTTATCTCAATGATCAAAAACCAGATAGTCAGAATCAACTTTGTACTTAACCAGTACAATGATTAAGTAGACATGTTAACAAACACCAAAGCATGCCATAAACCAACAGCAACACCATCTCAAGCTGTATCACTCGAAACTCAAGGTATGAATAACATCAGAATTTAATAAGAACTTATAAAGGAACTAAGAAACAAACCATTTTAAGCTCTTCATCACCATTAGTCGAGACCAAACTTCGCTGTTGGGGCTTACCCTCTGAGAAATTCTTCCTCTTCAACTTCAAGGAACCCTTACCAGGTTGTGATAAATCCAACAACAACCCAAGAATGAAGCCAATGATAACTCCCGGAAGGAAATTCTCTGGCTTAAAACTCAAGTTTAACCATTCTCGTTCTTGCTTTTGCTGCTGCTGTCAATCATACACATTACACTACAATTGATGAAATCCAACTAATTTCGCTATCTAATTCCTAACAAGTAGAACAAATTTCCACCCAAATAAAATAAGCTCGTAAATCAACTATATGGTCTCTCCCCGCTTCACTTTATATGAGAAAGATGCAATCTTTTTCTTTTGGGTAGATGAGAATTCCAACATGGTTTCATTTTGCCATAATTCTCGGAAACCAAACTCAGTCTAGGCGAACAAAGTTGAAACCAAAGTAACAGAAAGAGAACTACTTGACGAAAATGAAAATAAAGATAGTACCTTTCTTGGATTCTGGGAAGAAATTCTTAATGAACCAAACATGAGTATTGTTCAGTGGTTTAAAGAAGACTGTTTTTATCTGGTGCGTTTGTAACTTGCAAGCAGGAGATGAGGGTCAGGAGGTGAGTCCTGAGTGCTAAAACCAGAGTAAGCTAAATGCCTGAATTCATCCCAAAAAAAAAAAAAAAAAAAACCCAATGTTTCCTTTTTGGGCCTCTGACTCAATTAGACCCATAATAGCTTTTGGGTGTAGGCCCATAAGAACCAATATAAGAGCCTGTAACAATAAGGTGGAAGGTAAAAAGTGAAAAACCCTAACAAAAAACCACCGCATCCAAAATCAGGCCGAGCATAGTCTGAGATGGCGGATCAGCATCGGTTTGTACTTTTTTTTAACGCTGCCGTTACTTTTTCTGCATTTTGTTACCTTCTCAATTGTAAAGTTTGGATCTTTAGAAACTTTTGACCAAAGACAAATTTGAACTTCAATTTGTGGATGGTGGTTTTACTCTACTTTCCTCCTCACCATATTATTACCATTGCTCTGCACTTTATTCCTGGTTTGAGTTTTCGTTACTCTTTGTAACTTTTATCTTTGTGCTTTCCGGGAAGTTTATCTGTCATTTCTTGCCTGTTAACGTGTATTGATGGTTTGCCTCTGAGAACAGAACACTCCAACTTTACCAAATTCCTATACGCTCCCGCTATTCCTCACGCATTCTTCAAATTCACACAAAGAATCCAACCACATTTCCCACCTACAAATCCCACATCGCAAACAATTTGCCCAATTTTGTTCCAAACCTCATCTACCATATCTTCCTGATTCCCCCAATTCCACAATGCCGCGGCCTAGCCGCTACAAGCCCTTCAATGACCGCTTGGAGCGAGCCCTCAACCAGCACATTCGCCTCCTGCACCGCTCCGGTGCCACCTTCTTCATCCTCGGCGACACCGGGAATGTGTACACTGCCACCATAACCAGTTACCCTAAATGCAGCTGCCCTGACCCTGTAACCCCATGCAAGCATTTGCTGTTTGTGTATCTCCAAGTTTTGGGTCTTTCAGCCGATGACAAGTCTCTCAGGGACGGCACGTTCTCGCAGTGGGAGGTGCAGTGCATGCTGGGGCGCAACACGCTGCCTGAATCGCTGGCCGGGGAAAGCGTGCGGCAGTGGTTTCATCAGCTGTATGATTTTCAGGGCAAGCAGAGGCAGCAGGGGTCTTCTTCGTCGTCGAGGCCAAGAGTGGTGATTGAAGAGGGTACTTGCTGCCCTGTTTGTTTGGATGAGATGGGGAAGCAAGACAAGGTGGTGGCTTGTGGGACGTGTAGAAACCCGATACATGAGGAATGCTTCTTGAAGTGGAAGAGGAGCGCGAGGAAGAAGCCAGCTCATTGTGTGATGTGCAGGGCAAGATGGGGTTCGATCCAGCAGGAGCAGGAGAAGTACTTGAACTTGGCGGCTTACGCTAGCACTAGCGAGGAGGATGAGGACGAAGACGAGTATGAATGATGATCTGCAGTGTGATGGTTAAAAGTGCGGTGATTATAAATAAATTGGTAGTAGATGATGTAAATTTGCTATGGAATGATAGAAGTGCGTAGCTCTTAGTGTGGGAATTTTGTCTGAATTTCATGTGGAATGAATGAATGCTTCCATTTCCAGGTTAAGTTGCAAGACGAATGCTTGTTTCGACACCAATCCAAATCCAAATCGGATGCTACTCCTGTTACACCTATACAACAAGTCAACTAAAAATGACATAAATCGACTTGATACTGCTAACTGGTTTATAAATTTACATAGAATTTTTTTATCCAAATGTGATGGTATTTGTGATAGTAATTTTTGTAAAACATCAAAGTATCATCTTTTTGTGTACTGTTCATCAAAGCCCAAAAGAGCACAGGGGGAACAGCACAGTCACAAATGTACAAGCGCCAGTCCGAGGCAAACAAGAACAGTAAAAACACAATTGTCTATAAAAGCTGAAAAGTGAAAACCCTAACAGAGAAGATCCAAACAAGGTTAATAAAGAGATATCTTTACAAATGGTGTATGAACTTTAGACCATTCTACACTTTAGTGTATGTACTTACATGAGCATTTGCCTAACATAATTAGCTATAATGAGCCACGCTCATACCATCGCCAGAAATACCAGCTCCCGCTATAGGAGTCACCTATGGGAACACAGCCAAGTAGGCTAGGCCCCGACTTACTCCCAGATCACCACTGGGAACTGAAGCATGTCAGTCCCACATCGAAAACATGAAGAAGATCAGCTCCCTCCCCACCTATAAAAGGTTATCTCATCTCTTCTCATTAATTACGCATTTACTACTTGCCTACTGTTATCATGTCAGCACAAATACATTGACTAACTTAGACATCAGAGAAGAGAAGACCGCCCGACGCAGTCTCTCTCTGACGCCCTCTTTGTATTTCACTTGACAGGTAGCGGGAATACTGATAATATCAAGTAACGATCCGCTCGCTGACCTGCGTTGATCATAGCTTAGCTACCGCTAAATATCAAGCATCAACATTGGCGCCGTCTGTGGGAATCTTTTGAACAAAAAGTCACCCCACCACCACCATGACTAACGGTAGCGGGGAAAACGTCGAGGAGCAAGCGGGCCAGCCCGCCAACCCCAAACCCGCCAATCCCATGGCTAGCATTGACCCAGCAGTCAACGCTAACCGAGTACTATTCAACACTCCAACCAACCCTAGTATGGGTCCCCAGGGCTCATCCTAGGTCCAGCAGACCCAAACTGCAGCGGAGGCCCAGCCGGGCAGTAGTCGCCCAACGGTCTAGGACCTTGCCGCTATGTACGAACTGGCACTGACGGATCTCCACAAAGCAAACAGGGAGCGCGAATAAGAGCGCCGGGAAAAGGTGGAAGCCCAAAAATAAGTGGCCACGCTAATGTTGAGGTTCGACGAATTGAAAAAGACGCTTGAGGCAAAAGCCAATACATCACAGAGCGAACAGTCACGGAGCACTAGACGCAGTTGACCCAACACCGGCGGAATTATACCTGTACCAATCGTACAGATGCAAGTGCCGCTGAACCTGCTAGAATTAAGGGGCCCACCCCCTCCGCCCCGCCTAATTATGGAGCAAGAAGCGGAATCACAACCAAGCACCAACCGCTCGACAGTCAGAACTAGGACCGAAGGTAACCCACCTGCCACCAGGCACGGGTCAATCCGGCAGAACCCCCAAGCGGGGCTAGCTGGCGATGCCACCGCCCTAATATTGGAAAGGATGCAGCAATTGGAGCAGAGGCTAGCCCTGGCGGAGGCAGGCGTCCCAACACCAACACCAAATTAGCTTTTCACATCCAAACCAGGACCATTCACCGCCAGAATCCTGCAGGCCGTCAGACCAGCACACGCAAAGACACCAAAGACGTCACATTACAACGGCACGTCTGACCAATTCGTCCACATGGACACCTTCAAAAAGGTCACCAACAACAAGGGATTTGATGACGCCACCCTCTGCCACTTGTTCAGCTAAACATTGGACGGTGAGGCAATGAGCTGGTTCTTTGAATGCTTGCCAGGATCTATCGACTCATTTCAAGGATTGTCAAATGTTTTCCTTGCTCGGTTCATCCTGTTGGCCGCCGGACATCACAACACAACTCAGCTGTTCGATCTTAAGCAGGGGACGGCAGAATCATTGAAGGCTTTTGGTAGTCTATCATCACCAGGCTCTAGCCAGGGTAGCACCAGCCACGCCAGTGGTATGTTATAACTGTGGGGAGGCAGGCCATATCTCCAGAGGATGCACTAAACAGAAGAACAGGGCATGCTACAAATGTGGGTTGGAAGGGCACTTAGCTAAAGAGTGTACCCAACCTCAGAATAGGGTACAAGGAAACTAGTAGAGGCAATTCCCAGCTACACCTGATAGAGTCTTCGCCATTGGCCAGAGAGGCACCGGGGTGGAAGGTACTCTATTTGTTTATAACTATCTAGCTAGAGTACTGTTTGATACGGGAGCCTCTCATTCCTTCATATCTAGTTCAGTGGTAGATGTTTTGGGATTGACTGCTACACCACTTGCTAGATCTTTGTGTGTTACATCGTTTCTTGGCATGTCTCTTGAGCTTGGTGTGTTTTGTGATGATTGCCCTATTGGGATTTGTGATAGAGAGTTTACTGCTTCTTTGATTGTGCTTCCGGATCATACATATGATGTGATTTTGGGTATGGATTGGTTGAGCCCGAACCATGCAGTGATTGATTGCTTTAGGATGATTGTGTCCTTCCATGTTCCTAGACAAATAGTGTTTCATTACCGTTGTCTGAAGTCTGACATCGCCATGAGGGCAGAGATTTTGGCTCAAATTGAATCAGGGAGTAGTGCTTCTGGGATTACAGGAATTCCTGTAGTTTCAGAGTATGCTGATGTATTCCAAGAGATACCAGGGTTACTTCTGAAAAGGGTAATGGATTTCTCCATTGATGTAATACCAGGTACAGCCCCTGTATCGAAAGCACCTTATCGGATGAGACCAGCTGAACTTCAGGAGTTGAAGGTTCAGATTGAAGGATTACTTGCACAAGGGTTTATACAAGCTAGTGTATCTCCTTGGGGCGCACCAGTGTTGTTCGTGAAGAAAAATGATAATTCACTCCGGTTATGTGTGGATTATCGACAGCTGAACAAGGTAACCATCAAGAACAGGTACACTTTACCTAGGATTGATGACTTGTTCGATCAACTTAGGGAGGCTACTGTGTTCTCAAAGATTGATATGAGATCTGGATATCATCAGTTAAGAGTGAAAGATGATAAGCGTTCAGGTATGGACATTTTGAGTTCCTTGTCATGCCTTTTGGTCTCACGAATGCACCAGCAGCATTCATGGACTTGATGAACTGCACGTTCAATCCTTACTTGGATCAGTTTGTTGTGGTGTTTATTGACGACATCTTGATTTATTCAAGGTTATCTGATGAGCATGAGAAGCATTTGAGGATCGTGCTACAGACTTTGAGAGAGAAGAAATTGTTTGCCAAGTTTGAGAAGTGTGATTTTTGGCAGAAGGAAGTTAAGTTCCTTGGTCATGTAGTGTCGAAGGATGGAGTTTCTGTGGATCATTTGAAGGTTGAAGTGGTGATGAGTTGGAGTCGCCCCACTATTGTTACAGAGATCTGTATCTTCCTCTGATTAGCAGAGTATTATAGGCGATTCATTGAAGGATTCTTGAGTATTGCTTCAACTTTGACTAAACTGACGAGGAAAGACGTTCAGTTTGTCTGGACTGAAGAATGTGAAAAGGCTTTTGACGAGTTGAAGACTAGGTTGACCACTGCTCCAGTGTTGATCATCCCTACTAGTGGTGGCGGCCTAGTTATCTACAGTGATGTATCTCATCAGGGTTTAGGTTGTGTGTTGATGCAGAATGGTGGTGTTGTCGCGTATAGTTCTAGACAGTTGAAGGTGCATGAGCAAATTACCCGACTCATGATCTAAAGCTAGCGGCAGTAGTTTTTGCCTTGAAGATTTGGAGGCATTATCTTTATGGTGAGAAGTTCGAACTCTTTTCTGATCATAAGAGTTTGAAGTATCTATTCTCCCAGAAAGAGTTGAACATGAGGCAGAGGAGATGGATGGAGCTTGTTAAGGATTATGATTTCACTTTAGAGTATCATCCCGGAAAGGCCAATGTAGGAGCAGATGCCTTGAGCAGAAAACCCCGAGTAATCATGACATCTCTTATGGTTCAGGAGTGGCTCATGTTGGAGGCTGCATCAGAATTTGACCTTATGTCAATATGAACAGGACAGGGAATCTTCCTCAGTAGTATTACCTTGCAGCCTACCTTGATTTCCAGGATCATTAAGGGTCAGACACTTGATGAGTTTGCTCAGGTGAAGATTGCTGAGATGGCTGCTGATCTAAATGTGGAGGGCCCTTCTGAGTAGGATATTGAAGCAGATGGAGGGTTGAGATTTCAAGGGAGATTGTATGTTCCGAGTTTTGATAACCTCAAGGAGGAGGTCATGCGGGAAGCACATAGATCTCGATACACGATACATCCAGGGGGTACCAAAATGTATATGGATCTACGAAGACAGTTTTTGTGGTATGGAATGAAGAGGGATGTGGCAGAACATGTGTCGAAGTGTCTTATATGTCAGCAAGTGAAGGCAGAACATCAGAGGCCTGCAGGGATGTTGAAACCCTTATCGATTCCTGTTTGGAAATGAGAGAATATCTCCATGGACTTTGTGACTGGATTACCTAGGTCCAGGGAAAGTTATGACTCGATTTGGGTGATTGTTGACCGATTGACAAAGTTAGCACACTTTCTGCCCGTGGCGAAGACTTACTCAAGCGATGCATTGTGTAAGTTGTATCTAAATGAGATAGTAAAGCTTCATGGTGTGCCCGTAACAATTATTTCTGATTGCGATGCTAGTTTCACATCGGAATTCTGGAGTAGATTCCATAAGGCATTTGACACATCTCTAGCAATGAACACTGCATTTCATCCACAGACAGATGGGCAGACTGAGAGAGTGAATCAGGTGATGGAGGATATGCTTAGAGCTTGTGTACTGGATTTCAAGGGGAGTTGGGCGGATCATCTGACATTGGTAAAGTTTGCCTACAACAATAGCTATCACTCCAGTATCGGTATGGCTCCATACGAGGCTCTTTATTGTAGGCCATATAGGACTCCTATCTGTTGGGTTGAAGCAGGGGATAAAGAGTTCTTCGGTCCTGAGATTGTACAGGAGACTACAGAGAATGTCACTGTTATTCGGGACAGGATCCGAACAACACAGAGTAGGCAGAAGAGTTATGCCGATTTGAAGAGAAGACAGGTTGAGTTCGAAGTAGGTGGTCACGCATTTTTGAAAGTCTCACCTATGAAAGGTGTCGTGAGATTTGGCAAGAAGAGGAACCTGGCACTAAGATACGTGGGACCTTTCAAAATTTTGGAAAAGGTCGGTGATTTGGCATATCGACTTGCTCTACCTATTAGCATGTCTAGCGTACACAATGTCTTCCATGTGTCTATGCTCAGGAAGTATATCCGAGATGAGTCCCACGTGATTGATCATGGTACGATAAAGGTTAGAGGAGGGGATGTAACCTTCGTGGTGGAACCTGTATGTATCTTGGATCAGTCAACAAAACAGCTTCGAAGGAAGGAAGTGGAGTTGGTCAAAGTGTTGTGGAGTCATCATGATGATGGTGATGCATCATAGGAGTTAGAGTCTGACATGAGGAAAAAGTATTCACAGCTTTTTGTCAACGAGCGTGCTTGAATTTCAGGACGAAATTCCTTTAAGGAGTGTAGACTGTGAAGACCCGAATTTTCATATAATAAATTTATGTAATTCAATAATTATTCTATTATTTGAATTATGATATTTGGGATAAATTCCTATGTCGTGGTTTGACAAAAATGGTTTCGAATGATTTTCGAAAACGAACGTTATTTAGGGGGTCGTGAAAATCGACTTTTTATACGTTCAAAATTTGGGAAAATTTCCTTCATGAAAGTTGTAGAGCTCGTCGATACGATCTCATGCATATATGGAACGTATTATTCGGAGTTCTTATGAATAAGTTATGAATATTTGAAAATTGAAAATTTTCTATAAATAGCAAAAATCTGAATTGATTCATTAAGGACGAAAAAAATGCATTTTTTGCATTTTAGCCATCAGCCCCCCCTGCAAGATTCTCTCTCTCTCTCTCTGCCTCAGCCCCATCTGGTCAAACGCGACCTGACTCGACTTTTTCTCCCCCCTCCGAACCTCCCCCGCGATCACCGCTCCACGCCCAGCCTCCCCCCAGTGCTCCCTCGCCCAACCTCTGCCCCCAAGCCTGGATCGAAGCAACCCCAGACGGAGAAGTCGACCCGATCGGATTCCCCCAGTGCCGGCGTTGCACGGGCCGATCCTCCACCTCTTCGTGATCTCCTCGTTCTCCTGATCATCCTCATATACTCCTTGCACGACGATTTTGAGTGTGGAGTGAAAGATCAAGAGTTGAAGTTTTCGACGTCCCTGATTTGATCTGGAAACTGATCGTGCGACTAAGATTAATCTAACTTCCAAGCTCGATTTAGGACGATCTAGACCAAATCTCACTAGCTCCAGGTATGAAAGTTGATCACCCTTTTATTTTGAAGAAGTTTGTAGTTGACAACTTTTGCATCGGAGGTGGTTGACCGACGTTGACCGCCGCGTTGACCGCTGTGTGTGGCGGTGCATCAAACCATATTTTGAGTTTATATTTTCTGGACGATGATCTATGCATCCATACGAGCGTTTGATATATCACAAGGTTATTTTAGAAAAAGTTGATAAATAGTGGATTTACGTTTTGACGTTACTATTTACGGTTTTTACTTTTTACCTTCGGTTTACGATCTACGGAGATCAGACCATCGATTTTGCTTCAAATTTTAATATGTTGATTGTATTAAAATTTAGGGTTTAGATGACTTTGTGAGATCACGGGTGAAGATCGGACTGTTGGATCTTTGTATAATTGTAAAACAGTGATTCGAAAGGCGATTAGTGAAGATCCGTCCGTCGAATTTTCGTATAATTTTGATAGGATGTTTCGAAGGGCGTCCGTGAGGATCTGACCATTGGATCATCGTTTAAATTCGACCGACAGATGGATCGTCTTTATTTTAGAATCCGACCGTTTGATCGTCTTTATTTTAGAATCCGACCGTTGGATCATCATTTAAGTTTATTTCGTGTTTCGTTTGCTAAGTAAATACAGTACTTGATTAGGTACTTGACGGTTGAGTTGATGAAAGATTGGATTATTGTGGTTTTGGTTTATAGAAGACGCAGCAGGATAAGAGGTAAGTAAATCTCACATGATTCATTTACGAACCGAAATTCATTATTTTCATATGTATTCAATAAATTATACGCAAATTATAGTTGGTTTTAGTAGTCATTCCTGAGTGGATGATTACATATATATATATGTATAACTTTACTCATGTGCGGATATCTGCACCTAAGAAAAAGGTGCGGATTTTCGGTTTTGACCCACTTTCCGATCACATTTTCACATTTTAGACGTTCAGTTTTTAGATCCTAATGTATAGATCATCTCTTCAAAATTTCAGCCAATTTGATGATCGTTAAGGTATTCAAAACTGCAATTTACACGAACGAACCGAATCTGTCGAACCGGAACCGTTCGTGTTAATTGTTGTAAATTGCAGTTTTGAATACCTTAACGATCATCAATTTGACTGAAATTTTGCAGAGATGATCTATACATTATGACCTAAAAACTGAAAGGCTAAAATGTGAAAATGTGATCGGAAAGTGGGTCAAAACTGGAAATCCGCACCTAAACAAAAAGTGTGGACGTCCACACCGGAGAAGCGCTGTATATATATATATATATATATATATATATATATATATATTTACGTGACTTATATATATTTAGATGGTGTGTTATTTGGATTTTTTTGAATTATTATTTCGAACACTTACTTTCTATAGAAATATAAAATATCATGTAATTATTCATTTTATTGTGAGAAAATATAAGTGAGTCAAAGCGTAACATTTGAGTCAGATATGAAAACTTTTAAATGTTTTGATCTACGGATTGGTCACAAGTGGTGACTGAGGCAAGATTATCGTAAGCGTGAACCTTGGCCAAGCTGACACATTACGATTCAGTATAGTATGACATGAAAGCAGCGAGTTGAATTACTCGTGATCATGAATACACTTTTGAAAATTGACGTGTGACATGAAAGTAGCGAGTTGAATTACTCGTGATCATGAATACATATTTTATATTTATTATATAAGATGGGCCGAGTGGTGAGTGATGAGATTTGTTGGAAAATGGTTTGGAAATGGAGGTGGAATGTTTTGTTTTGAATTGTGATTGTTTTGAGTAAAAGTTGTTGATTTACTGTTTTATTTCTATTTACTCATACGGGCTTTCAAAAGCTTATCGGGTTTTGTATTGTTGCAATCCCGGTACACTATTCAAATAGTGTAGCGGATAATCCTACAGGTCAGGAGAACCAGGGTGGTGATCGAGCTGGTTAGAGTGACATCATTTATTTTATTCGCTTTTCTTTTGTGAGGTTTGTTATGCTCATTTAGAGCTTTACAATTTACATTGTGTGAATTGTAATAATTAACTCGAGGATCTTGGAAGTTTATATTCGAGTGGCAAGTGTTGTGTTTTAAAAAAAAATATATATATATATATATATATATTTCTGGTTGTTATTCGAGTGAGTTACTTAATTCACGTTTCGGATTTGAAATTGTTATTTAAAATTCTGGGCATGACATAGTCAACCTTTTCTTTGTTTAGGGTCGGGGCCTCCATGGCTCCTTCAGTGTGTCAGTATAGACTTTGTGTCAGAAGTCTAAGTGGGCAAGATTCAACCATCCTTGTAGGATCTTGTACCCTATCTCATTGTAATTGAGTTCATTATAAATGAAGTTCTCTTTCGATCAAAAAAGAAAAAACTAATGCAACTAATAGCAATTAACACAAGCTAATTACTCTCTAGTTGCTTATTACAAAATGAACAGAAATTAACCAAGGATTGTAACACAATCCTAACATCTGGTAACACCACACCCCCCCAAAAAAAAAAAAATCACTTATCTTATGAGTAATGGGAAATCTTTAAGTTTCCAATTCAATACAGGTATAGAGATTTTTGTTCTCTCTCTCTTCACTTTTTCTAAAATGAAGATAGGTACAAGAAACTGTTAGAGAAAAAAAAAAAGCCTATTTTTTTCCAAAGTAAGATAAAAAAAACAAGATATAAAGAAGTGTTGGAGATGCTCTGTGTGAAAGGCCAATATCAACTACCCTGCAACGCTGAGCTTTCGTTGAGAACTCGGAAAACGTTGCATACCACTCAAAGCAAGCACCGAAAATGAAACATAATTGACCTATATATTGATAAGACTAAAATGGACATTGTCATTAAGTTCAATAACACTCGGCAACTTGTCATTAACTTGTAGAATAAGTAATGGGTAATCTTGTAACTTGAATTCCAGATTGACTATTCATTATACATTCAAGTAATGTGATCTATACTGATTAGCTTCTGGAGGTGACTAAACCCTAGTCGAACTTATATATATATATATATATATATATATACATATATATACCTGGTGCTGCACTCACACTATCACCACATATTCAGAAACTCGTTTCATAGAGAGAGACAGTCATGAGAAGTGCAAAAGATCAGTGATGACCTCTTCAGGTTTGTTGATCGTCCTTATAGATACGAATATCGAAGATTTTGCCTGTTCCTTTACAAGAATCCAAAGCAGTGTTTCAGTGGTTTCAAGAATCCAAAGCAGTGTTTCAGTGGTTTCAGAGACCCACTAGGTGTAAGGTGTAAAGCACCGAGCCTTGATATATCTTCATCACTAAGCCACGTGCCTCCTTCAACAGGTTTGCTCTTAATCCCAGATTGATAAAAAAAATAAAAAATAAAAAAATCCGAGCTTGCCACTATCTTTTTTTGTTCTGAATCTACTTCTCTGCTCCCAAAGATTTTGTTTTTACTGCTATGTTCTAATGGTTGGATTTGCTACCAATCTTTATGTGTTTATCTGAACCGGTCCTGCCATTGTACGTACCAAAAGTGTGTGTTATATATGCAGGTGTCATTGCTTGAGTTCAGTTCTAGACTTTTAGATTGGTTCAGAACTAATCAGACTGGGAAAAGCTTTGGAATTTAGACTCAACTTTCATGGAGATCTCTCTTGAAATTGTCAATGTTGGGTTTTTCATAGTGTTATTGACGTGGGTTTTGCTAGATACACTTAGAAGAAGAAGAAGAGATGGTACTGAAATTGAGACATATTTGAGAGACAGAGCAAGCAGAGGATGTAAAGGTTTTGCTTTGGTAACACTTATTGCAAATGCCTTAATCTCAATGTTCTATGTTGTTTTTGGAATTTATGACTATTGCGGTGGTGGAAATGTAAATTTGAAATCAATCTTTTCTGGGATTACATGGGTGTTGGCAACAATAGTGACAATCTACTCCAAGAACAGAGGTATTACTGAGCACAAAAGGTGGCCTTGGGTCCTCATTTTTTGGTGGATATTTTCCTTCATTTTTTGCTCACTTTCTGTGTGCCTTTACTTCGTCACCCACTATTTGAAATCTACAAAGTTGCCAGATGTTCTTCCAAACGCTAACATAGTCGAATTCGCTTCCCTTCCTCTGTCAATGTTACTTTGTTGCCATGCTTTAAGTTATATCCAGAAAGGCAGTGATCTCAACGAACCGTTACTCGTCGAGGAGTATGAAATTCACACTGAAAGTTACACTGATGCTGGGATTTGGAGCAAAGTCACATTCCGATGGCTAAATCCACTTTTCAGAAGAGGTCGAAACCAAAAGCTGAAACTATCTCATATACCATCTATTCCTCCTTCAGCAAGAGCCGAGAGTGCTTCTTCTTTGCTCCAAGAATCACTCGAACACCACTCTTCATTATTAAAAGCCATACTGAGGGCTGGATGGAAATCACTGGCCATAAATGCTGTTTTTGTAGGTAACACAACTCACTTAGCTATCATTCGATATTTGGTATAACGTACAAGTATTCCTTGTAGTTTTCCTATTTATGGGAGTTGTTTTGTCCAAAAGTCATTTAATTTGCACTCTAAGTTCTATGTTATATTATCTCTAAATAGTAGAATTATCCCAAAATAAATGTATATGATGACTTTCTGAGAGTTCGAATAACAGTGCACTTTATTTTTGGCATGAAGTCCCCCTTTATAGTCATGTTTAATGATTTAGTAATTCTTTCTCAAAAAAAAAAATGGTTTAGTAATTGAAAGAGCTTCAGTGAAGAACATTTTTGTTTTCTAGCTAGTAGTTTTATGCAAGGATTAAAATATCGATTTCTACATATTTATCGAAATTTTGAAAATAATGAGATATCAGAAATATCGGGAAGATTCTGAAAAAGAAATTTTTTTTTAAATCAATTTATTGGATTTACATATAAATATATATATGAATGTCAACTTCATCTACATAAAAAAAAAAAAAAAGACTCTCGGTAATTTAAAAGTCTCTCGCTCATCTACGAAAGTACATAATTAGACCAAAACATATGACTCATATAGTACAAAATGTAGTGATGAACATGATAGTCATAAATCTCTTTGGAGATGTCGACTATTTCCCCTATATTGTACGAACTCCAAACAATATCTGACAGATTCATCTTGAGGGAATTTTTCCTCACCCGGATTTCCTTTAAGGGAATTACTCCATGCTCAGATTTTCTTTGAGGAGATTACTCCTCACCCAACCTTGATGAGATTTCTCCTCACCCAGATTCGCCTTGAGGAGCTTAGTCATTACACATATTCATCTTGAGGGGATTTCTCCTCATACAGATATGCCTTTAGAATTACTTCTCACCTAGATTCACCTTGAGAGGTTTTCTTCTCACCCAGATTTGTCTTGAGGGGACTTCGCCTCACCCAAATCTGTTTTGAGAGGTTTCACCTCGAGGCATTTTTCCCAAACATGTTGTGCTGCCTCTATATTAGGCTATTTCTTGTTCTTAAAATTTTACACCGCCCACATAACCTCCATATTCCATAATGTATGTTTCTTTGTGAATAACTGAGTAACTTTTTAATTTTTTGTTCCTCTCATCATATTGTATATATATTTCTTAATTTTATCAGGATATATCCTAAATATCTTATATATGAAGGATGTTTGACGATATAGGTGAAATTTCGCATAAATAATGGAAGATAAGATATTTTATATTTTTCCCATATGATATATCACTCACTCCAAAAAGGAATATATAAGAGATTTCACAAATATTTCGATCCTTGGTTTTGTGATTATTATGTATATTGCTTTTGGACTATATATAAGTCTATATATTACTAACTACAAGAATTAATTAAATTCACTTAATTTTGTAGGAGTCAATGTTGTTGCATCCTATACTGGTCCCTTCTTAATCAGAAACTTTATGAAGTATATAGGTGGAAAGTATGGCAGCTCAAACATGTATTATGGTGAGAAGCTTGCCTTCATATTCTTTTTTGCAATGACTTTGGATTCAATTACTCAAAGACAACTGTCTTTTGGTGCTCGACAAATTGGTCTACAAGTAAGAGCAGCTTTGACCGCCTTAATCTACAAGAAGTGCATCTCGATTAAGTACTCTAGTCCAAGCAATGGTAAAATCGTAAAACTTAATCAACATGTAGAAGTGGTTGGAGAATTCTTCTCTTCTATTCATGGAGTTTGGGTGCTTCCCCTTCAAGTGTTTTTGGCATTGGTTATCTTGTATGGAAATCTCGGTGCTGCCCCTTCTGTGGCGGCCTTTCTGACCACAGTAGCAATAGTGGTATGCAACACACAATTGGCTCGAAGGCAACAAAATCTCCAATCAAAAATCATGGAAGCAAAGGATTCAAGAATTAAGAATTAGGAGAACCTCAGAGACTCTAAAGAGCATGAGAGTCGTAAAATTCAATTCATGGGAAAATAGTTTCTTAGAGAAGCTACTTCAACTCAGAGAAACTGAGAAAAGTT
Organism: Rosa persica; assembly: GCA_025331145.1. Lineage (NCBI taxonomy): Eukaryota > Viridiplantae > Streptophyta > Magnoliopsida > Rosales > Rosaceae > Rosa > Rosa persica. The sequence goes on along the minus strand of WFKR01000006.1, from coordinate 47,842,541 downwards.
GGTTAAAAAGATTTTTGTACACCAAGGCAGCAGTGGTATTTCTCTTCTGGGCTTCACCAACTATAGTTTCAGTGATTACTTTTGGTATTTGCATTATGATGAGAACAACATTAGAACCATATGCAGTCCTGTCAGCTTTAGCTACTTTCAGAATCCTTACCGAGCCTATTTACAACCTTCCAGAATTTATCTCGACGATTATTCAAACAAAGGTTTCGATTAAGCGAATTCAAGACTTCATCAGGTTAGAAAAACAAGTGGAGCTGACTCCTCGTGATTATTCTTGCAGTACATCATCCACTTCAGAAATCAGGGTTGAAATGGAGGCCGGTGAGTTTTCTTGGAAGGCAAGTAATGAACATATAGAGAGACCTACAATCACAATTAGAGAAAAAATAACTATAAGAAAGGGATGGAAGGTGGGAGTTTGCGGTTCTGTTGGCTCAGGCAAGTCTAGCCTACTATGCAGTATACTTGGTGAGATTCCAAAAATTTCTGGGCAAGCAACCAAGTGTTATGGAAGAAAATCTTATGTCGCACAAAGTCCATGGATCCAAACTGGAACCATAAGGGACAACATCTTGTTTGGTAAGGAGGTGAATGAGGGTTTTTATAAGAACATTGTGGAATGTTGTGCTATGAACAAGGATTTCAAGATGTGGTCTAACGGAGATTGACAGTCGTGGGGGAAAGAGGAATAAGTCTAAGTGGAGGCCAAAAACAAAGGATTCAACTCGCAAGAGCTGTCTACAATGATGCTGATGTATATATCTTGGACGACCCTTTCAGTTCTGTAGATGCACATACAGGAACACATTTGTTCACGGTAAGCAAAATAATCGTTTATTCAGTAATTAATATGATTTAAGTGCATTATATGCATAAATGTGTTAAAAGCACAAAGTGCATCACTACTTGTGCTTTTCTTGACCCTTGCATAATTATAAATAAAGTAGTTAATCAGAGTTTGGAATTAATGTGTTTACAGAAATGTATCTTGCAAGAATTGTCTGAAAAAACCGTTATGTATGCTACTCACCAACTAGAATTTTTGGAAGCAGCAGACTATATTTTGGTAAGTTGATTGGAGTTTTATTTTTATTTTTTCCCCTTCCTTTGAAGGGGATTATTGGAGTTCTTATTGTAAGTCTAATGCTTAATTTCTTAGCTCTCGTAAATTACAAATTAATTTTGATGATATTCAGGTAGTTAAAGATGGTCAAATTGCTCAATCTGGCATTTACGAGAAGTTGATTGAAGATCCTAATGGTGAACTTGTCAGACAAATGACTGCACATAGAAAATCTCTACACCACGTTCACAGCAGTCCACCGGATTCTTTGAGCAACACCACAACTACTGGTCCCATGAAAAATAGAATTACTGAAAGAGTATTAGATACTGAAGAAACGGAAAGAGCCTCAACCAATGACCAGATTACTGTCAAAGAGATCCGAGAAGAAGAAGAAGCTCAGACTGGTCGCGTAAAATGGAGTGTATATTCTACATTTTTGACTTGTGCTTTAAGAGGTCTACTTCCAGTGATCCTTCTCTGTCACGTCCTCTTCCAAGTGCTCCAGATGGCAAGCAACTACTTCACTGCTTGGAAAACACTATCACCAGAGGAAACATGATCTGGATTTTCGCTTGTCTATCTGGCGGAAGCTCTGGCTTTGTCTTGGGAAGGGCGGTTTTCCTTTCAGTTGTCACTATTGAAACTTCCCAGCATCTCTTTGTTGGGATGATTACTTCAGTTTTCCGAGCGCCTATGGCATTTTCCGACTCTACACCCTCTAGTCAAATCCTCACTAGGGTTTGTATATCTGCGTCTTGCAAGTTCTTTATTAATAAGGTTCTAGCATGAAACCTAATTAATTTTCTTAGCATGTATTGCTTATTGCTCTCGTTACAAAAAAATGGTTTCAGTCTTCAACAGATCAAAGCACAGTCGACACAGATATTACATTCAGGTTAGGGGGGCTGGTATTTGCACTCATTCAACTAGCATGCACTATCATCCTTATGTGTCTCGTGGCTTGGCAAGTCTTCATACTTTTCCTTGTCGTCATTGCAATCTCCTTTTGGTACATGGTAATAAGCAAAAAAGGTTACTTATTTTATGTTTTATTTTTCATTTCTTAGCATGACCATGATAATATATGAAACTTAGTACATGCATGTTATAGTTAATTTTTGTTTCGGTTTTTTTTTTTTTTTTTTCCAGAAGTACTATATTACCACTGCTAGAGAACTGGCCAGAATGGTTGCAACTCAAAAGGCTCCAATACTGCATCATTTTTCAGAATCAATTGCAGGAGCTGCAACAATTCGCTGTTTCAATCAACAAAATCGCTTCTTGACAAAAGCAATGAATGAAATTGATGACTTTTCTCGAGTAGCTCTTCATAACAATGCAACAATGGAATGGCTATCTGTGAGAATAAATTTTCTCTTCAATGTTGCTTTCCTTGTAGTGCTTATTGTCTTGGTAAACCTGCCTAAGTCTGTCATTGACCCTAGTAAGCCACTTGGATCCCCTCTTGTGAATTTCTTTTAATTGGAAGGCTTTCTAGCTAGAGCACTAAAAGTTCAGATTCTGACCGAACTATTAATTTGTACGTAATGGTTGATATCAGGTTTGACAGGAGTGGCTGCATCATATGGTTTAAACCTTAGTGTCCTGCAGGCTTGGGTGATTTGGAATCTATGCAATGTTGAAAACAAAATGATATATGTTCAGAGAATTCTTCAATTCGCTGGAATACAAAGTGAGGCACCACTTGTGATCGAAGCTTCTAGGCCAAACTCTGAATGGCCAACTGAAGGACAAATTGAATTTCAAAACGTGCAAGTTCAATATCAGCCTGAGGGTCCAATGGTATTGAAAGGGATCTCTTGCACATTCTCTAAGAGGATGAAAATTGGTGTGGTGGGAAGAACAGGAAGTGGAAAGTCCACTATGATCCAAGCCTTGTTTAGAGTTGTTGAGCTCTCAGGAGGGAAAATTCTCATTGATGAACAAGACATTTCTAAAATAGGCCTGCAGGATTTAAGGTCAATTTTAGGCATAATTCCACAAGACCCAACTTTATTTCAAGGAAGCTTGAGGACTAATCTTGATCCTCTGCAGCAGCATTCTGATCCAGAAATGTTAGAGGTTACCATTAAAATCCTATATTTACTACTAAAAAATATGATATGTTGGTCAATTAATTTTTCTTATATGACTTTGATATGTATATTGTTTACACAATGTAGGTTGTGAAGAATTGTCGACTTGGGAACTTAGTGAGGCCAGACCAAATGTTCCTGGATGCACCTGGTATCTACCTAATAATCATAGGAATTCCACTGTCATTGTATATAGTATAGTTGATTAGAACTAATATCTGGATTGTGAATTCCAATGCAGTTTCTGAAGATGGAGAAAACTGGAGCGTCGGACAGAGGCAGCTTGTTTGTCTAGCCAGAGTGCTTCTAAAGAAGAGGAAAATTCTAGTGCTAGATGAGGCTACAGCAACAGTTAATACAATTCAAGAGACAATAAGAAAAGAGACAAGTGAATGCACAGTTATCACCGTGGCTCACCGGATTCCTACTGTTATGGACAGTGACATGGTTCTAGTTCTTGATGAAGGTAAGAATTTATAGCTTAAAACAAACAAAACTTTTGCTTCAAGAAAAGAATTTTTCTATTTTTGATTGATCTGAAGTCTAAACCCCTTTTGACATATAGTATACATACTGCAGTAGGAATATATGTCATCTTGAACTTGATACGGCTTGCATTAGTGACTGAATTTCGTTCACATTTCTGTTCATACAGGTAGGATTGTGGAGTATGATTCTCCTGCTCGGCTGATTAAGTAAAACTTTTCCGCATTTTCGAAGTTGGTTGCGGAATTCTTGAGGAAATCTTCCAGGAGAAAGAACAACTGCTCATCTTGAGGTTCATAGAGCTTGACATTGTTGCGTGAGCTAGCTGTTCCGATTAGGATTAATGGTTGATTGATTAGTGTAGGTGTTAAATGTTTACCTTGTGTATACTTGCTGTAATTCTATTTAAACCTCATTATGAAATGAATAGAAATAAAAAATTATTCCCCTGTACTTTCTGATGGACATTCCATAATGGCATAATGTTGATATGTGGTCAATTAGTCTTTGTTCCACAAGCTAGGTTTTGCTCCTGAATTTTTCTAATGTGAAGTTGTTGTTCCACCAACTATATATATATATATATATATATATATGTCGTTTATGGTCTAGAGCAACTTACTGCCATTTTTTGCAGGTCATTACCTCCTATAGGTTTGTATTTCTGAGATTCTCATTGCATCTAGTGGATCAGAATGAGAATTATGAATGGAATCAGGTGTATGACAAATTTTGATTAAGGAATACCAAAAAAAAAGAAAAAAAAATTAATTGGTCCCAGAGTAGTATATTTCCCATATATTAGTGACATTACGTTTTCCAGAGCATATAGAACTCTTCATCTGTCATTGGATCAAACACCAGATAAGCAGAAACACTTTCGGTATTGAGTCCTACAAAACGGTAAATATATATATATATATTATCAATGAAGTGATGGAAGTGCGCAGACTAGGAGAAGGTGATCTAATATGACGAAGCTGTTTTTGGTCCAACATCACATCAAGGATGAAGGATTGGGGTGATCGGTAACAGTAAATAAACCTGTGTCTGATGTAAATTAGCACCGACTTGACGGAAATGAATGCATCTGCTTCGTAATTCTCATTGCATGAGGAGCAGATTAACGATGCGTACGTGGGTTTTCCGCGTTGAATCACAATGTGAATGATTTGTATTTGACGAAGAACAGAATTAGATAAGATAAACTTCTCCACGTCATGGCCCCTTGGCTTCTGATCAAATCCAGTTCAACGTACATGTGCCAATGACGACTTTACAACCAGATTAGTGTCCAGCTGAAAATGACACATTCTTTAGCATTATCAGGTACATATCTATATCATACCTAATCAACCAAATTAAAGACGTAATTAACAGTAACATGGTTTGCCAAAATTTCATAATTTTTTATTAAGGTACAAAAAAAAAAAAAATTAATTCATTAATTGCTCCCAGAGTAACATATATATGAGTGACTACATTTTTCCAGAGCGTATAGACCTGGAAATAGTTTCGGTATAGACTATAGAGCTCTGCATTTGTCAATGGAGGAGAGCGATGATGTCAGCGTGTCTCCCTCCAGTGGCGGCAACTTGGCTCGTAAAGTGGTGGCGGTGGCTGCCGGAGAAGCTCACACTCTGGCGCTCACAGGTAGGAGAGACTATAACATAGAGAGCATGATGATATAATTTCATGAATTTTGAGTTTGAATGATTGTGGGGTTGATTTTCAGGTGATGGGTATGTGTATTCATGGGGGAGGGGCATGTTTGGGCGGCTAGGAACCGGTTCGGAATCCGACGAGCTCTGTCCGGTTCGGGTCAAATTTAAACAAGATAAGGGCATCAAATTTGCGGGAGTGGCTGCTGGTGCTTACCATAGTCTTGCTCTGGCTGGTAAGTTTTAGCTTTGAGTAGTGACAAGCATCAGTCTTTTAGCTATGGTGATTGCTGGAATAGGCTTTACTACCTGTTTTGATGATCTTTGTTCTGAGTTTATTGAGTCTTTGATTCTTGAAATTTTTAGCAGATGTTTGTGGCAGACATTGAAATTAGTAGATGATGAGATAGTGGTGTTGCATAAGATAAGACTTATGGTATATGTGGTTCTTCCTCACTTATCTCAGCCATTTCCAATCTATCCCCAAACAACAAGAAAGAGGCTTCTTCTTGTTCTATTGTTATTGAAGAATCCCCTGGATGGTTAAAGTTTATAGCTTTCTCCTATTGCCTGTCTGAAGTTTTTACTGGGCTTAGATGGCATGGAAAATTTATTCAACTATAGAGCCTAGGAATGGAGTTATAGATTATCATGTTCAAGCCTACTATACTTCTTTGCATGACCTGTGGCTAGAGATCATCTACATTATTACTTAAAAAGTGTTGTGATTTGCCTCTGTGCATTGTGCTTACTGTAAATGCAATCACTGGTTTAATTGACACCGTTAAGGATTATATATAACCATCAAATCCTCTAGATATCAGAACTCAACAATATATGTCTGTGAAGGGTTTTAGCCTATCTACTTTTGAACTGACAGCACAATGAAATAATTCAACGGTGTACATGATCTCATGTGCTCTAGCTGTCCTTTTGTTGTTGCAGATGATGGGTCCATTTGGTGTTGGGGTTACAACATCTGTATCCTTCATAACAGGATTTAGTTCTGGAAGTTGCATCATAAGCTCTTTTTTTCCCCCTTGTTTACATTGTTTAATTCCTTGACTGTTGAACGGATGGCCAACTTGGTGTAAATGGAGAAAATTCTCTAGTACCCTGCTTGCTAGAGCGGTTCCTTGAGTTGGGCTCTGGAACGAGGAGTGAAGTGCCACTACAGGTATGGAAGAATTGTATTATCGCTGCCAACTTGAACTAAGTAAGATGAGAGCCTGATATATGCTGTCTTTTTGTTGCCACTTATGTCTACATCAGGTTTGTTCTGTTAAGGCTGGAGGAATGATGTCCCTAGCAATAGATAATCTCGGTACCCTTTGGATGTGGGGCAATTGTCCACTAGAAAGCAGCAGCAGTGAAGGTGGGTTCTCTCTTGTGAGCAGTTTCACTCCAACCCCCGTGTGGGATTTCCATGGCCACACGGTTGTGAAGGTAGCATGCGGAAATGAGCATGTAGTAGCCCTAGTCACAGCTGGAGAAACATATAAAGGTGAAGATCTTATATGCTTCTCTTGGGGTGGTAACAATCATGGGCAGTTAGGCCTTGGGGATAAAGAGAACCGGAATCGTCCTGAAATAGTAGAAGATTTTAACAAGGACTCCATATTTGCGGTTTATGAAGTAGCATGTGGGGCTTTTCACACAGCTTTGCTTACCCACAAGAAAAGACCAAGTGAGACATTAGAAAGCATGTGCTGGACGTTTGGCCTTGGAGAAAATGGGCAACTTGGGCATGGAACCACCCAAAGTGCCTCATCTCCTGAAACTGTGAAAGAATTGCCACAATATGTGTATCTGATTTCTGTTGACTGTGGCTTATTCCACACTAGTGTTGTTTCATCTGCAGGAGATGTGTGGTCATGGGGGATGGAGAAGGGTCTTGGTCTATGCCCAGATGCTAGTTTTACTGGGACAGATGCAGGGGATGCCATTTCTCCCTTACAGATTCTGTGTAACGGATCCAATGGGTCTAAATTTCAGGAGCCGGTCCAAGTTGTATGTGGTGCTGCCCATACTGTTCTTGTAGCAAATGATGGATATAAGCTTTGGTCTTGGGGGAGAGGAAGAAGTGGGGTTCTCGGAAATGGCAAGACAACCGACTGTTTTTCTCCCACTGGTGTGTTGTGGCCTCCACTTACAGAGGATTTCAAGCAAGAAGAACTAAATACTGTTGGGGAGGGAGACAGAATTGCGGAAGAGAATTCTAAAAGAGTCACCGAAACAGAAAAAGCCTTGTCTTCAGCAATTGAAGAAACGAAACTTCTTCAATCAAAGCTCGCAGTGATGGAACGATATGCTGGCATACTTCATGGTTCAATATTTGGAAAACCCTTGGAAGAGCAGGATATTCCAATCTCCTTGCAGAACTCAGGTATTCATGACATTGGAAAGGAATGGGACAGAATGCTAGAGTCAGCAGATCCTGCGAAGCTCGTAAGGTTGGAAAAGTTCTATCAAAATATGCTTGAAGGTGTTAAAGAAAAGCTGTTGAAGAAAAGGATTCAGGAGATGGTAAAGGAGTGTCTCAGTTCTACTATAAACAAAGTATAGGTAATGCATGTGTATCATTGTATTGATATTGTACATATACACAATTCGAATGATCATAGAGATGTATTTATTCATTTACTGGGTTCTTCAAATCCTACGAATGGAAAAATAATTCTGTTTGCTTGTTAGATACTTCTAAGAGCATATGCACCAAAGGACCAATTGGTCACCCAATTGGAGAAGAGGGCCGGTCTTGGCCATGATTGCCCAAGCAATCAACGGTCACATGGGGACCACTTGCCCAGGCAATTGGTTTGCTACTCCTCGATCACTGAATAGCCCGATCTTTGGTGGTGGGCTCCACGGGCTTGCCGCCAATAACTCTTTTTTTTTTTTACCCTACTTTTTGTGTAACGTTATTTAATCGTAGCCATTGGATAGAATAGATCCTTCTATCCAATGACTGTGATTAAATTATAATGGTAATTTTGATTTTTACCGTAAAAAGTAATTTGAAAGGTAAAAAAAAAAAAAAAATCTTAAAACTGTTCAAGGAAATCCAGGTTGTGTCTAGCCCAAACTCTAGGTTACTTGACCTAGTAGTAATAGAGTTATAATATAAGGATTTAGAATCCTATTAATGTAGAATTACTTTCCTTATATATTCAGATTCTATGTATTATAATCCTCTATATGAAGAGGCCCCTATTATCAATAAGAATACACAGCAAATTCCTCTCAATTTCAGTTTCTCTATAACACGTTATCAGCACGAAACTCTAACCCTGAAACCTTAAAATCCAAAACCCTTGAAAAAAAAATGTATGTGTTAGCCTCGCTATACTGTCAGTTAGCCTCGCTATACTATCAGTTAGCCTCGTGTGCAAAGCTTCTGCAAGTTAGCCTTGCTGCTTGATTCCTTCTCGCACAAATCTACCCAGCCGTCGTCTTCATCCAGCAACTGCCCAATGACTCCACTACATCACATCTATCAACCGGTTAAGCCCTGCCAGCGAAAAGAAAAGAAAAAAAAACACAAGAAGAAGGAAGAGGAGGATGCTCTCGGTCAAAGGCAGAAGAGAAAAGAATGAAAAAATAGGAAGGGAACGGCCCCACTGTCAGAAGAAGAAAAGGGGAACGGCCAAGAAGAAAGAGAAGAAGAAGAAAAGAAAGAAAAAAAAGGAGTCGACCCCGCAAAAAAAAAAGAAAGGAAAAAGGATGGCCCCGCGGCCCAAGTCAGAAGAAAAGAAAAAAAAAAAAGGGAAGGTGTACATAAGCAGAAGATCAGATTCTTACACGTCAGCACCTGGACCCCACTGCCACATTAGTACGGTCAACGTTGACAGTTTCCGATCTCCTTTCGGCCATTTTTTCGGCAATTTTTCTGGTCAACTTTCCGGTGACTTTTTCGGTCAAATTTTCCGCTGACCTCAAGGTATTTTTTACTAAAAGTTCCCGTTTTTGAGTTTTTATTCAATTTCTCTTCTTTTTCTTGGGGACTTGCAAACTCCCTTCTTCTACCCCCTTTCTTCATCATAGGGGAGACCTAATTAAGCCGAACTGTGGGGGTTCGTGCTCACTCCAAACTTGGAGCTTGTTGAGATCTCCAAACTTAGAGTTTGTAGAGAATTTATGATCGACCACTTACGTCATTGTTTCGATCTAATCCAATACCACTTGGAATTGAATTTCTTGGAAGCGATTACGCTCAGAAATTCCTAATTTCTTGGAAGCGACTACACTCATAAATTTTATATGTTTTCGTGGTAGCCTTTTACGCTCCGAAACTAACCCTAATTTCTTGTTCTCTTTCAGGATGAGTAACCTGAACAAACTGGACTTCGCTCCATTGAGAACAACTGGCTATGGATATCACAAGTGGGTTCGTGATGTTCGCCAGCATCTCAAGGCCGATAGAATCCTGGATACGATTCTCGAGCCTAGGCAGGACGTGCTAACTGTTGAGCAAGCTCAAGCTTTGGAAGAAAATAGAGCAGCCTTAGAGGCAAATAAGGCGAAAACCATCATCCTAATGACTCGTCATATGGATGATTTGCTCCAGTACGAGTATATGAATGAAGAAGACCCCAGAAGGTTGTGGGTCTCACTCGAAGAAAGATTTGGCAACGTCCGTGACTCCTTGCTTCCTGAACTAGAAGTGAGATGGCATAGCCTCCGCTTCTGTGATTTCAAGTCAGTTATTGACTACAACTCGGTAGCACTTCGCATTAAATCCTTAATGGAATTCTGTGGAAAAGATATCACAGATGTGATGTTGATTGAGAGGACTCTCTCTACCTTCCCCGTCTTTGCTTTGATGGTTGCAAAAAACTATCGAATCGATGTTACTACAAGACGGATCACAAGGTTTCATGAGCTTATTAGAGTTATGAATGTCGTTGAAAAACATGACAACTTCCTTGTGAAGAACTATAATTCGAGACCTGTGGGAACAAAGCATATTCCGAAGTCCAATTATAGTGGCGCCCCTAAGGGAGGGCGCCAAGAGCGAAACCCTAAATTTAGGGACAATCCTGGACTTTTTGATCTATATTATCGCTCTAATGAGGAAGGTAACTGCCAAAATAGGTGAACAAGGAACCGAAAAGGTCAACGTTTGGACGACACAAGGGGGAGTGTTTAAGGAAAACCAGATTATGTGTCTGGCCCAAACTCTAGGTTACTTGACCTAGTGGTAATAGGGTTATAATAAAAGGATTTAGAATCCTATTCAATGTAGAATTACTTTCCTTATATATTCAGATTCTATGCATTGTAATCCTCTATATAAAGAGACCCCTATTATCAATGAGAATACATAGCAAATTCCTCTCAATTTCAGTTTCTCTACAACAAAAACTATTTTTTTTTCAAAAATTCTATAAATACCTATTCCCTCACCTTAATTATTAATTATTAAATTAATTAAATTTTAAGTTTAACATTATTTTGAATTCATGAATTATTTAGATTTGAAGTGTGAATAATGGATTGGCAGATACATTGCCTTTAATTGGTACATTGTGTTATTTGTGTAAGCTAGATGCAATTGTCAATTGGAATGAATAGTGGATTGGTACTATCAATTTAATTGGCAAATCAGTAATTGCCTTGGTTCATGGGTGCATTTGCTCTAACAGGAAACTTCACCTGGATGGCATAGGCTGCTTAAGATCTCTGTGTATTGTCCAAATTTAAAGTATATTGTTGACAAGTGGACACGGACCGAAGCCAACTTGATTTTTACTGAGTCCGACCAAACCGAAATATCTGATTTGGGCCCACAAAACCTATTTTTCCAGATTTCACCAATCATGCAAATATATAATACAATGTGCTGAGACTTTCTTTTACAGGGAATTAAAAGTGTTTTTATTTCTCAAGTTAAGTACTTATTAACAGAACATCAAAATCGCATGAAAGGTAACCGTTTATGAAATTAGTATTGTATTGTCTTGAGATCATTGAAATACAATGAGATGATATTGATTGTCTCCGATTTCATTGTGATACTAATCCACAATGCTTAAGGGGTTGTATTCATTCAAGAATCTATAAGATCATTTTGAATTTTAAAAGTCTATAGGTATTTAATTGAGATTTTAAGCAGTCCTTTAAAATCTTGATGTATTCAATTAAGATTTAAAATTATCCACTCAAATTTGCTGATATTCAAAAGCATACGGATTTTTAAAAATTTCATTAAATGTTGGATTTTGGATGATTTTATAGTGCTTTTTATACATTTTAAAACTCAAAAACAATCCAACCACTTCCTAAGAGATTTTGATGGATTCTATATCACTCCAAAAATGAAGAAGTTTTTCACCAAAAAAAAAATGAAGAAACAACCCTCAATAGGTGACACTCATCAATTTTGCCTTAGACCTATTTTCCCACTATCATCCTCTGCCTCTGCTCTCATCTAATATATTTTTGGGTTAAATAATGTTTACTCCTTGTACTTTTGCTTGAAAAACACTTCAGTCCCTGACCTTCTAATTTCACATGTTTAGTCCCTGTACTTCAAAATTTCAGACCAATAGGTCCTTACCGTCTAAAAATCACGGTAAAATGTCTATTATGCCCTCAGTTCTTTTTTTAATTAATTAAATTTTTTTTTTGGAAAAGGAAATTTTTTTTCCCTTTCTTTCTCTTCTTTCTGTTTTTTTTTATTTTTTCTGTTTTTTTTTCTTTCTTTCTTTCTGTTTGGAAAAAAAATTAAGAAAAAAGAATTTAAAAAAAAAGAGAGAAATGAATAAATTTATTACAAAAAAAAAGAACTAAGGGCATAATAGATATTTCACCGCGACTTTTAGACGGCAAAGACCTATTGGTCTGAAATTTAAAGTACATGGACTAAACGTGTGAAATTATAAGATCAGGGACTGAAGTGTTTTATGGTTAAAAGCTCAAGGACTAAACAGTATTTATTTTCCATCACTATAGCTCTAGAAGCCTTAATCATTCTAGTTAATTAAGCTCGCTTCCAATAGTATTGTTAAGATGATACATACACACATGTTTCTTATAAATTAGATATGAAATAAATTATGTCATTAGTTTATTACTTTATCTTTTGTGTGACATTTTGGCTGGTTAGTTTTCTCTTATTATTAATATATCATTATACACAACATAAAGAATGGTAGATTGCCATACTTTTTTGTCATTGATATAACATTATAGTTGGATCCATACACTCATTGCTTAAATATTAAAAAAAAAAAAATAACGTATCAAAAACATGATAAGGACTTGTAAATTCTAAACAAATACTACTAAATCAATCAGAGTCCATATAGAATTTTAACAATCTATGGATTAAATAAATCCATGGATTATAAAAAACTCAAACAAAATCTTTTAAAATCTGATTTGATTGTTGACTATGTTATTAAAAATAGTTAGATGCACATTTTCCCAACTTTGAATATGTGAGATTTGGGCAAATAGGAGATACCATAATCAATGCTCCTTCAAAACGGGTTGACTATTTAGGTGTCGGTCCCTTTGATCCATTTATGGATATCACTCTCACTCTTACTCTCTTTTTAACTAGCTTCATTGCAGTTGGCACTTGGTTGGGAGCTTAATCAGAGCTATTCTTCTATTTTTGGTTCTTGCAGCTTTCGCCAACCGATTGTTTGTGAACTGAACTGAAAAATTCAGTGAACGGACTAACTGGTTTGGCTAGTTTGTTTATGGGCTTAGTGACCCAACTTCCAGTGATGAAATTTACTGAATTATAGTTGCTCAAAAGGATTTGTCGATCATTCTCAAAATAAGGAATTATGTTTAAGAATTATTGTTGATTTCGTGCATATAGATATCTTTTATGTGTTTATGTTCTTTAATGGCCAACTTAGGATATAAGCATAATTGTTCTAGTTTTAAGAAAGTGGTGTTCTATGATCTTAATTCAATAAGTAGTAAGTTTTTTGGACAAAAGTTAAGTCAACAATTAGAATTGCATGTAAGGTAGGCGTTCCACACTTATGTGCTTTTCTAAAATCGATCAAACTTCCATTCAATCTTAATGCATTAAGTATGTTTTACTATATGTGATATTGATAGCATAGCGTTCTATATTGATATTGACAGAAGTAGATCAATGGAAGAGCTAAATAAGCAATTAATAACCACTAAACACTACAACAACTTTTCAAGACGGTTTAGCTGTGGTCACTAGTACTCGTCACCAGAGGGTTAAAATTCAGCCCATTTTAACTTTCATAATGGTTGTTCAATGTTGATTGTGGGGTTCTAGATTTTCATAATTATCGTTAATGCCTCTTTCATAATCAATCTTTTTTATTTTCAGCACACTACAACAACTCTTCAAGATGGTTTGGATGTGGTGAATGGTACTCATCACCAGAGGGTAAGAATTCAGCCCATTTTAACTTCATCCATTAAATTAATTACAATCCAAGTAATAAAATATGAAATGTTGACAGGTTGTTGTGGGTCTTGTGCTTCCAGAAGAATTCATGGCTGCTCGTGCCGAAGTAATCTCTCAAAACAAACAATATAAGGGTGAGTTTCATAATTTTTTAGCATTGTTTTTAAACTTATAACAACGCATGTACATATCAACTGGATAGATACACGGCGTTAGCCTATGGAAGTCTATATCTGCAGCAAATCAAGAATGAGGTGGTTGAAGATACGAATCTGCTTTCATTTCAGATGATGAGATGTGCAATATATCACTATTACGTTGTTCACAAGTTTGTGGTAATTCTCTCTCCCCATTCTTGATTTAGTTGCAATATTAATCAACTTATCTGGAATTTAATGTTTCTTTTTTTACAGGCTTCTAGTCGCACTCATACTGGTTTAGCTCGTGATCTGACCCGTAAAATGTTATTGCCCATGGATTCAGTACAAGTAGAGTTGATTAACATTCGTGATTGATTTCGCAACAGTAGGAATCCTGATACCCGGAAAATGTATGCCTTTGAGTTTCTGGATGCATTGAAGATTGTGGCTGAAATTTGGCAAATTTTCATTTGGCTTGTGGAACCCGTAAAATGTTATCACCTATGGATTCAGTACAAGTAGAGTTGATTAACATTCGTGATCGATTTCGCAACAGTAGGAATCCCGATACCAGGACCCAACTTCGGACTTGGGCAAATAATGTTGTCCCCCCCCTTGGCTCCGCACCTTTGTTGTAGCTCTAGGATGTAACTCAAGGTATGTGTTTTAGTTCAGATTACTGTTTTTGGTTTTACCTGATAATTGTGGCAATTCTATTTAACTCCTTGCCACGTTATTGCAGAGGTACAACCACTTTGACATTGGTGGAGCCAAGAATGGAAAGGGAACATGGTTTCTGTGCATCTGATTGCATCTCGTGTTGGAGATTTTTACCGAATATGGAATATTTGTTTTAAGATTATGTTAGTTTTTATGTGAAACTTTATGGTGTTTCGTTATGAGGCAGATTATGTTAGTTTTTATGGTGTTTTAACATAATCCATTAGGAGCATATTATGTTAGTTTTTATGTGAAACTTTATGGTGACAATTCTATATCTGCATCTGATTGCATCTCATGTTGGAGATTTATGAATTAGAGAGCATATTAAGTTAGAGAGTGAGAGAGAGGAAAATAAAAAATGCAAGTGAACGCAACTACAGTTGTTGGGATGAAAACTTAAGTTTTCTTCCGAGAATGTCAATGGAAGATATTGGTGGTGAAACCACCCCATCCTTATCCAGCAACCCTAAATAGGTGTGAACATGCATATTATCACATTCACAATCAGACCTAATTTTGAAATTGGAATTCAAATGACCAATTTCAAGAAATCAAGAATATATTTTTGAAATTGGGCATTATTCAGCATACTACAACAACTCTTCAAGACGGTTTAGCTGTGGTCACTGGTACTCGTCACCAGAGGGTAAGAACTCAACCCATTTTAACTTCATCCATTAAATTAATTTAACAATCCAAGTAATAAAATATGAAATGCTGGCAGGTTGCTATGGATCTTGTGCTTCCAGAAGAATTTACGGCTGCTTGTGCCGAAGTAATCTCTCAAAACAAACAATATAAGGGTGAGTTTCATAAATTTTTCTAGCATTGTTTTTAAACTTATAATAACACATGTACGTATCATCTGGATAGACACACGGCATTAGCCTATGGAAGTCTATATCTGCAGCAATATTGCAGCAATTTTAACTTTCATAATGGTGTTTTGATGTTGATTGTGAGGTTCTAGATTTTCATAATGATTGTTAATGCGTCTTTCATAATCAATTTTTTTTTCAGCACACTTGAACAACAACTCTTCAAGACGGTTTGGATGAGGTAACTGGTACTCGTCACCAGAGGGTAAAAATTCAGCCCATTTGATTTCTTAAAATTGGTCATTTGAAGTCTAATTTCGAAAATGCCCAATTTCGAAAATATATTCTTGATTTCTTGTGTTTGAACTATTATTCCAGAAACAATATATCAAAACCTAATTTACTGAAGAGCAGTGTATCATAACTATTATAAGCAATATTGGAGAATGAAAGAGATCGATCACAGCTAGATTGATGCTATAATAACCTATATTATAAACCTAAAAGCCAAATTTCCCTTTATTTTGTACCTTCATATTGCAATTTAGATTCAATCATTTTTAGGGTTTTGGCCGTTCTTGCTCAAGAGATGAGTTCTCCTTCTTTTGTTCTACGTCTTTCCATGGTGTCTTTGTTCGTTTTGATCAATCTCATTCTCAACCTTTTATTTTATTTATTTGATAGAAAATAATTACTATCAATATACTAATTAATCCCAACAACAACGGCCTATCGGCGTTTAAATGTTATTATGAATAATGTTACGTTATATATTGTGCAAAGAAATTCTTAACTAGAAAATAGACTTATCCCCAACAAGTCCATGAATCCCGAGCACTGACTTATGGACAGCTTGAAAAAGCTCTTGAGTCCCCTGCACTGGCTCATGGACAGATTGAACAAACCCTCGAATCCCATGCACTGGCTCATGGATAGCTTAATTGAACAACCTCAGCCTATCAGAAAACATAATCCATTAAGAGCAAATTCAAGCAGCATGTGATGTTTAAATCATTTGGTACAATTTCAATATCATAGAATAGTATTTTATCTAGCACTTATTCCAGAAACAATATATCAAAACCTAAGGGCCTGTTCGGTAACATTTTTTACAAAACGATTTTTGAAAAATGTTTCACAAAACAAAAACAATGAACTGTACTTGGCATTTTTGTGACTTGAGAATGTGTTAGGTAAAATTTTTCGAAAACAGTTTATGAGAAATAAAATAGTACAACTTGTATGGTCATCTTAAGAAAATTTTGTAAAATTCTTTTTTTGTTAAAGCATGAATTTTGAGACATTTCTATTGCCTTTTTCATATGGATCTCAATGCTGCGCTATCGAACGAAGAGTTGTACCTACGTTTGATTAACAACAGGATTATTGATCACCAACATCTATCCTCATACAAAATGATGGGAACGGCCATTTTCTACATCTACAATTGTAACAAGCATGAGGTATGAATTCTGCTTGTTTGCTATTAATTTCTTACAAGGCAGAGGTTTGGATTTGGTTTTGTTGCCTTCAGTGATATG
Source organism: Rosa persica (assembly GCA_025331145.1). NCBI lineage: Eukaryota > Viridiplantae > Streptophyta > Magnoliopsida > Rosales > Rosaceae > Rosa > Rosa persica. The sequence goes on along the minus strand of WFKR01000006.1, from coordinate 47,825,591 downwards.
GGTTTTAATGTTGTATTTGTTTTTGGGGTCAAATACTGTTTAGTCCTTGAGCTTTTGACCATAAAACACTTCAGTCTCTGACCTTCTAATTTCACACGTTTAGTCCCTGTACTTCAAAATTTCAGACCAATAGGTCCTTGCCATCTAAAAGTCACGGTGAAATGTCTATTATGCCCTCATTTTTTTAATAATAAATTTATTATTTTCTCTTTTTTTTAAATTCTTTTTCTTTATTTTATTTATTCTTTTTTTTTCAAACAAAAAGAAAGAAAGAAAAAAAACATAAAAAATAAAAAATAAAAACAAAAAGAAAGAAAGGGAAAAAAATCCTTTTCCAAAAAAAAATAAAATAATTAATTAATTTAAAAAAAAAGAACTGAGGGCATAATAGACATTTCACCGTAACTTTTAGACTGTAAGGACCTATTGGTTTGAAATTTTAAAGTACAGGGACTAAACCTGTGAAATCAGAAGGTCAAAGACTGAAGTGTTTTCGAGCAAAAATACAAGGAGTAAACAATATTTAACCCTTGTTTTTGCAAATCACTTTTGGTCCAAGTCACAGTGATTTAGTTCGTGGTCTCACAAGGAGAATGTTATCACTGAAGATGAACATTTTCAATGGCTTGGTTTCATTTCGTGATCGATTTTTACGTAGTGACGTGGATCGTCGTAAGATGTACACTTTCAAATTTGCTAATGCATTGAGCCGTGTAGCGGAGATATGAGACATTTTGGAGCAGCAGCAGGGCATGCAGCTAAATGTAGTCATGACTATTACAAGAGCAGAACTTAAAAGGTGGGGAAGAGTCCAAGTGCTTCTTGGGATGCTTGCACCGATGTTACAGCGAGAGCAAGTATGCATTCATGTTTCCCAGCATCCAATTTATTTATTTATAATATTCTTGCGTGTTTTTTGTTTCTTCTGATTGTACTCGTAAAATAATGAAAACAAGAAAAAGTCATTTCCATAATTTACACGGAGGTTCAGAATTGAACTTTAAGAACAATTCTCTTCGTTTTCAAAATTTAATGCACCAAATGCATTCTATCTGTTTTTAGATTCATAATACGAAAAACGGTATCCTAAAACGATATCGAATAGCATATAATTTACTAAAGAGCAATGTATCATAACTATTGTAAGCAATATTGGAGAATGAAAGAGATTGATCACAGGTAGATTGAAGCTAGAATAACCTATATTATAAACCTAAAAAGCCAAATTTCCCTTTATTATGTACCCTCATATTGCAATTTAGATTCAATCGTTTTTAGGTTTTTGGCTGTTCTTGCTCAAGAGATGAGTTATCATTCTTTTGTTCTTCGTCTTTCCATGGCGTCCGTTATGATAAATGTCATTCTCAACCTTTTATTTTATTTATTTGATGGAAACAACCTATCAATATCATATAATAGTATTTTGTCTAGCACTTCGGCGATCCGAAGAGGAACCACCAGAAGCCAGGACAGCCTAACCATGACGGCGGCCATGGAGATGAGCTAGGGTTGTGCCCTTGGATCTGGAAGTTCGTTACAGAATCTACAAAGAGCATAAATTTATATTAGAATCGTACTGTAACAATTAACAGACAAAGAGATGCACATAAATTATTTCCAACTAAGCATGTTCAACCATCTAGAATATATTCCTGTGAAATGGCAATTCACAACAATAAACAAAAAAGGGTGGAAGCAAAGAGGTCAGTGTGTTACACACAGGACAAACATTAGATAAGCTACAATTGAAAGAGACTCGTTAAATTTCCCGTATTTTTGAAACCAAAAACATTATACACGTACCATACACGATTTATACGTCTTTTCTGTATTTTACACATATTATTGAACAAAAATAAATATAAATAAATATTTTTAATTAAAATTTTTAATTATTTAATTAATTAAAAATATTTTGCCGAACTTTATAACGAAATATTTGATAAAATGGCCAACTATACACGTACATGTTTTTCGCCCGTTTTTTACTAACCATGCCGCTAGCCGCGTTTCACTTTCCCTCTCTTTTCTCTCAGGATCCCAAATTAACAAAAACGGAAGCTCCCAACAGGCCAAAACCCTAACCCCACTCACTCAATCAATCACTCAATGCCCGGCGTCGCATCAAACTCCGGCGAACGTTCTCTGGTCCCCTACTCGCCGGAGCTCCCGCAGCCCGTCGTACACTCTATTCACCACGGCCTCAAGCCTCCGATCGCTCGCCTCTCCATCTCGTGGTCCCGCGGCAATACGCTGCGCGTGTCGGTTCTCCGTCCGCCGTCCGATGAAGACTCCGACGACGGCGAGGTCGGCGGGAAAGTAGTGGAGGTGAAGCTCAGCAATGGAGACGGCGAGAATAGCGACGCCACGTGGCGGAGGATCGCCTACGGCTCCGTTACCCCGTTCGCTCATCTCCAGAGCCGCCGGAGCACCATCTCCAACTTATCGAACATGTCACTCAGTCCATCGCCGTATAGCATTGATTGGTAATTGAATTTTTGAGCTCAATTTAGTCTTTTTCGGTTTCTCTGTGTGAACTGTGACTATGAAAATGTGACTTCTGGTAAAATTTTAGGTGGGAGTATGTGATGGAGTACAGCAAGGACATAAATTCACTCCTTGGTAGTCTCGATTCGGGTCCTGATCCGGTGATTGACGACCCGAAGATGGTTTTAAAGGTGAAATTTCCAGGTTTTGATTGTTAGTGTGGTTTTCCAGATTACATTTGTAGTTGTTGTATCTGAATTAGTAAGTGAAATTATTTGTAGAGAACTGAGGAGCCTACCTCGATAAAAGCTGCTTGGGAGCTGATGGAGATATTTTATGCGGACAAGCAGTCTCAGCCCTGGCAACTGGAACGACTTGTTGATTGGTTGGCTGTAATGATCTTCCGTATCTTTCCTGTTTGTTTGCTTCTTGTATCTAGTGTTTCAGTTGTTGCTTTTGTAATGGTTGATTGGTCAGCACTGATGATGATTACCGTGTGTTTCGTGGCAGGATTATGATAGCTTGCTCTCGAGTACTCATCCGACAGTCCATTCTAAACTTGTGGATTTCCAAAATGAACTTTCCAGCTTACAGGTGTGGCCCGTGCTGTTCTAGTTTAAATCTTGTTTTTTATTAAATTTAAGATTCATGTATGGTTAGCTAGTTTCAATGTACTTGTTAGGCAATAAATATTGCATTTCCAATTTGTGATTATGTGAAACTATTTTGCTATCTTGCATGCTTTTACCATGTCATAAGCCCATAAGTCACTGCCTCACTGGTGGGCAATTTATGGCTTCTTCCTCATGTACTGAACTTTCTGATTAATTTAGTTAAGCCTGGAAATCCTTTGAGTAGTTTTTGTTTGACTTTGTTGAAAGCAACATTCATTGGGCTTAAAGTCTTATTCACAAAGTCAGATCTATGTGGACTACGGCTTATTATATTCTTTTTCTTTTACAGGTTGTTGAGGATGATCCTAAATATTGGGATGTGTTATCATCAGCACTCGCAGTTGGCTGGATTGATATTGTGGTTTGTAGTTTTTCTTTTATAAGCGCTAAACCTTTTCCTGTTTTAACTTCTTTTCCTTCATGTCTTTAGATTAGTTAAGTGGTTATGTGTTTCAATGATGAAAGAGACTGGATAGTTGCTGTTTATTTTCCTTGCAGGTGAAAATGTTACGCTTACATGGATCTTATCAACTCCATCAGCTTGGCAACCGTGAGGTTGGTGTGAAATTAATTAAACATGGAATAGCTAATTCCGGACATATTGCAATTGCCTGCTACGTAACACGGACTTACTCTTTTCATATGGTCATGTCCTGTACTAATTATTTTGAGTCTTTATATTTTTGTGGTAAAAGCTTTTTGGCTTGGTTTCTATCCCATCTGTCTGTAGTGCATAAGTCTTTTTCTGGACAGTCACTTATTTTACTCTTTATGCTTCTTCATTCCATGCTCCTTAACTTTGATATTCCCTTTTTTTTTTTTTTCAAAAAGAAAGTTTAAATTGTTTCATTGCTACAACAATCCAAAATATTGCCATATTGGTGTTCTGATGTCCTTGTAACAATATCAATAGTACCTTCTGGAAATTAGTGCTGAAAGAACTGATATATACGAAAATTGTAGCTTATCTAATGTCTGTCCTATGTGTAACTGAATAGACAGAAAATGGACTTGTAGAGGCAGTTGCTGTTCTTATTTCAAAGAAGCCACGCATGCGTCCAGGAGTAGAAGATGGAAAGTTGGGTGAATGCTTTAAAGCAAAGCCTGATTTTATCAAGGTATGTATAAGTACGTAAAAACTTTACCACTTCTTTTATGTTCTGGGTTTTGTCTTCTTTAATTTGAAACTTAAAGGATTGTATGGCTAGGCATGGGAGCATTGGAGAGCACAAATTACGAAGCTAGACTGCAGTGGATTCTGGCTTCAGTGTGATCACCATCAAACCCGGGAGGGATTGAAAAATATGATACAGGTTATGCTTGGAAACATTGACAGTCTCTGCAATGAAACTTACCACTGGATAGAGCTGTTCATTTCTCACTTTCTATACGTCAGGCCATTAACTGTGGTAATGCTTACTTATGATGTCATAATATGCTGTTTGTAGTTTTTTATTATTTTTTTAGTCTCTGGACCACAGATTTATGGCTGGATACTGAAGCAGGCAACTAATTTCTTTTGTTGAAATCAGGGTCTCGAAAGCATGTATAGCCTAGCCCAGAAATGCTTACAATTGAAACCAATGTTGGGTGCCCATAGGTTGATAGATATTATTCTTGGAATCCTTGGGGAAAATACTGAGGTAAGGATTAGACACTAATAGTGCACAGATTTATATATCATTCCTCTATTTAACGCCTTCAGGTTATTGGAAATTGCACAGGTTGTCTTGGCGGAATGCTCTAGAGCATTTGGGCCTTGGTAAGCTACTAAATTCCCTTTTTTACTGCACATACCCTCCCAAAACATCGCCAATCCCATCTATTATCTTAGAATTTAATTCGCCAGTAAGTTTGAAGCTGCTGCTTTGTTGTTGAAATTCATAGTGATGTAACTTTGTTGATTACTTGCAACAGGATGGTTGCCCATGCCATTGAGTTGTTGACTACTGGGAGTGATCACGCAGAAAGTCTTCTACATGAAGAGCGCTGTAACTTGGGTGGAATTAGTATAGCAGAACTACATCGGCTTGTCTACGCTCAGGTTTTATCATCACATGCATTGACTTGGCAAGTAAGTGCAAATGAGCTAGTTGTAGATTGTTTTTGTTATGAATACTGTAGTAATTGGTTTGTGATCTTGTGCCAACTTTTTTATGGATGATTTGAACTAAGGCTGCCTGCTGCCATGAAGAGAATTTGAACTTATGGTGGTGATCACCTGATCAGAACTGACCAAAGAATCCGTGGTCAACCACCATTGGTTCTAAACCCAAGGTGGAAAGAAATTTTTTTAAGTTTTAGTTGTTTTACTTTCCACCCTTGGCTCTAGATCCTATGGTGTCTGACCTAGGATTCGTTGGTTAATCATTGACTAGGGGAACACCACTCATGGTCCCAAATAGGCTATTACCAATTTGCATTTATTTGGAAAGGTGTGGGACAAGTATTTTCTGTATGCTATTACACTGCCGTGTTTTCAAATACAAATAGAGGTAATTTGTCATAAGAATTGTTTCTTGACTTTTAAGTTGCAAGAACTATGATATTAAAGGATTATAACTACATTTAAGATTTTTTTTTTTTCAGTAGGTACAGTTTTCACATAACTTGATATTGACAGGGTTAGTAACTGATACTAAAGGATAATTACTACATGTGTGCCATCAGATGGTTTTGGTTTGTTATTTTAAACAATTTTCAGGTACTGGGATAAAATTGGGAATAGTAATGCAAGATGTGTAGGAACTCAGTTTTCTAAAAGTCTCTCTAATGATTCTGCATTTCTGCCTATTGTGTGCTCTCATGCTTTGCAAGCACATTATCTAACCAACCATACTGTGGCCATTGAAAGCCTTTCTACATATCTTTGCATCTTGTGATGCCATTAGGTTCACTGGTTGATGTATTTAAAATCCTTCAGTCTTCAGTAATCACTGTCAATTATAAACTTGTAGCATATAACACTCTGTGTTTGCTGTTAGTACAAATTCCCATCAATATTTTCTTCCAAGTGCTATCTTTTTCATTTGATCTTGAGCTTGTTTTCCTTTCGTTATTACAAAATTCATAGTGCACAGACTAAATATGTTGACAGATTTGAGTTTCTCATGTTTGCAGATTGCTCCAATCTATTTGTCATCGTGCATGAAGCAGGGAATGGGTTTATTAGAGATTCTATTGTCTAAGCTGCCTATTGAACATAATGAAACACTGCTTAAGGTAATGAATTGCTGATTACAGTGCCAAAGTTTATTGTTACTTACCATTACTCTTCCTGGAACTTAGTAGAATCTTCTCTGTTTAACTTTACTGATAGACAAGATATTAATTTTGTACACTTCTCATGCAGAATATAGAGATATGTCGTCTTCATGAACTTGATACTGTTAGTTCAAACGCTATGAAGGTATTTGCACATTTCCATATGTTTTCTGTTTATGCAAAATTTGTATGAAGTTTTGGACTTTCCACTTGTAAACTCAGCAATTACATGGTTAGGCTGGTACTTGGTTCACTTTATATTCACGAATCCTGTCAAAAGCCAAAACTAATGTTGTTGAAAGATGAAAGACATAATCTTTAGGATAAAGGATAGTCTTCCTAAATATAAAGAATACACATGTCCTGGAACTTAAATATCCACTTTTTCTTCGAATTACCAGACATTGTTAGCCTCAAGGTTGTAGAATACCCTTCATCTTTAATCGTGACTGTCTTTCAAACTCACCAAGTTTCGCAAGCTTAAAAGTTTATTGACTTTGATTTATTTGTTTATTTATTTCTTGTAACTTGTATGGAATTTCTGGTCAGACTTGTTATTTCACTTATCCTGTTCTTGATAAAAGTTGAATTTCTCATACACCAGTTAAAAGTTTTTCAGTTTTTAGATTGCAGGGGTTTATCATTGGAAGCATGGTAGGAAAGGTTGTGGAGTTTTCTGGCTTCAGCAAGCCCGAGATGAAGTTCGTCTTACCAGGATTGCTCAACATTTGTTTGATTCTGTTGGAAAGTCGATCTCTGATGAGAGTTTCAAGGTAAATGTTATTTTCCTGCAGAAATGTGGAGCCTTGGTATTAGAAGAATCAATTTCATTTGTGAAACAACTCGTTCTATTTTTTATACACAGCAATGGGAAGGCTTGATTGAATTGTTGGGGTCTGAGTCTAAGACTACTGGGGGTCTAGACTTCCTGCACAAGTAAGAATTTTACCTTGCATTTCCACGAGCAGTCATTATCCCCCTCAGTTTCCCTCACTAAACTTTTGATGTGTTCTAGGTATAGGGATTTCAAGAAGTCCCTCAAGCAGGTTCGTGATGGAAAAACTACTGATGCTGCCCATCAAGCTGTAGAATCTCTGATATCGGTTAGTGTATAGCTAATATGTCCCTCACATGCTTGACACTAAGATTTAAAGTAAAGTGCGTTTATTGCTTTCCCACATCATATGTTCAAACTCTGCATTCTCATTACTCACTGCGTATGAGTGATTCAATGTATTAGAAAGGATGGAATTCTAATTTGATGGTTTACCATTTTCCGGAATAAAAAAATGTTATTGCTTTCTGTTTGCCACTTGGTCGTGAGTCCATTAATATAGTACCATGATTCTGCAGCTCATGAAAAACCCATCTACTCCTCAGCGCTTCTGGCTGCCTCTTCTTCATGACTCAGTAAGTTCATTAAAATATTTTGGTTAAATTCTAATAGAAGAATCAAAATGAGATTCATGCCATATATATATGCATGAATTTGTGAATAAACTTGCGTCATTTCATTTTGATTTCCTTTATGCAGCTGAAGCTGCTAAACTGGCAGGAGCGTCCTCTGCTAAATGTCTCTCAGACAGACCTCTTGCTCAATAAACTGCAAGAGTTGTCCATGGCTAAGCTCCGTCCAGACTTTATTGAAGCAGACTTGCCATCAGAGGCCCTGAGTTGTGTGAGGTTGGCTCTTGCTTCCAATCTTGGACGTGCCATCTTGGAGTAATAGCTGACCATGTTTTTGGCGCTTGTTTAGTAAATCCTTACATGTCTTGGCTGATATGGCTTTCCTAAAATTTTGGGACTCCTTTTTGTTGTTGTAGAAACTATCGAATAGGTGTGTTTGTATATTTTTACTGGCAACAAATTGTTTAGATAATGGAAAGGAGAATTGTATCAGAACTAATCGCCCCATCCATCTGAACTGAGAAGGGGTTGCTCTGGCAAAAGGGAAAACCAATTTCTTGATTAGTAACTGTTTGTCCAAACCAGTGAAATCTTGCTTCCAAACTCTAGATAGAACCGCTTGCCCGTTAACTTGGAGAACTGTACCAATGATGTGATTAATCTGAATGTGTGCTCAGTTACCAAACTGTATCTTCTGTAAAAACCATCGATGCTTGCCAGCAATTCTAATCGACTGTTACCTCAAACCAAATAATGGTGCCTGAGCTCGTTCATGAATATGGGTTCGCCGTTGAACTAAAATTTAAAATCATGTAATAAACGGGACGGGTCGGGACCAAGTCTGCTTTTGTCTGTTATAAGAGTAAGTTCACCCGTTGGGTCATCAGCACTTACTATTCACTGTTTTTTAGCGTTTATTTTACTTTTTGAGTCATGTCACAGTTTTCAATAAGATTTGGGTCACCAGGTCAGCTTGCAGGTCATCATGATGACCCTGAGACTATTCACTGTTTTTTAGTGTTTATTTTCACTATGAGTCATGCCACAGTTTTCAATAAGATCTAAATCACCAGATGAGCTTGCAGGTCATCATGATGATCCAGAAAGTGAGTCAGTGACACAAGACACACAGGGGCACAAAATACTGACCCACGGGTGAAGTTACTATGTATAATGACCGACTGAGGGTTTAGAAACGAGCAGAGTATCCGAACAGAAAATTGCTCTGCCGGCTGTCGTCCGGTGAATTGTGCTCTGCTCTCCGATCATCAACCTGAAGTAAGTACCTCCCATCTCATATCTATAGTTTGATATTGGCCTTGTTTTGAGCACAAAAGAGAAGATAGAGACATGAATATGATAGGAGACGACGAACTCGGCCTAGTCCTGAGCCGGGTAACCGAGCCAGCTGATAGAAAATCGGCCTCTCAGGTCTGCAAGCGATGGTGGGTAATGGAGGGTCTGAGCCGATCGTCACTCCGAGTTCTCAACCTGGACCATCTTCCTCGATTACTAGCTAGGTATCCGAACCTAGCCACATTCGAAACACCCAAGCGAATGAGCAATGCCGATCTCGCATTGGTGGCCCAATCATGCCCCAAACTGGAGGCCTTCAAACTTGGTCCGACTATTGAGGAAATTGAAATGCAAGACATCCGCGCACTGGTAAGATATGAATTAGAATTAGCGATCTCTGTTGATGAAGTAAGGGAGATATTACGGGTGGTTCATCAAGTTGGGGACGAAGGTTTGTGCGCTTTGGCAAATGGGTGTCCCAAATTGTCCGAGATTGTGCTTAAGGGGAGAAGGGTTGGGATGGTTGGAATCATGGCCATGATCACTTCAGCAGCACATCACCTGACTCATTTGGATTTGGAACATTGTTCTTCGGTTTCGGACCAAGCCCTTGAAGCAATTGCGTCCTCTGCTTGTCCCATTCGCGTTTTAAATTTGAAAGGTTGCTCCATTACTGGAGCCGGATTGAGATTTTTGGCAAATGGGTGTTGCTCAAAAACCATCATGCAATTGAACCTTGCGTACTGCCCTGGAATCACTAATGACGGGGTCTTGCTTTTGTGCAAGATGCGTGTCTTGGAGGAGCTGGATTTGTCGTTCTGTGGCGAGCTAACTGATGTTGGAGGACAGGCAATCTCTGCAATTCAAACCCTCAAGAAGTTGAACTTGGCCTGTGTATTCTCCCTGACAGAAAAAACTATTGTAGCTCTTGCTAAGAATTGCATAAACTTGGAGATGCTTAATCTACGTGGTGGTTTAGGGGTCACTACAGCTGCTATTGATGCATTTTTGGGTCACAAATGCTTGCAATCCCTTAATCTAATTGGTTGTTTGTTTGATGATTTTAGAGGATCTGCATTAGAAAGCCTAGCTCTTCAATGCCCTTCATTGAAGTCAATTGTGGTGAATGAAAAATGGAGAGATAGGCTGTTGCAGGAAATGCAAGAGAGTACTGTTAGCAGATTCCTGCAATTCAAGAACTGATGAAAGTTTGGGTTTGCGCTTTTCTGTTTCACGGGGCTTAGCAACTTGCATAGTTTGATTGATCCGTTAAACAGTATTAGCATTTTATCTGTATTGGAGCTTTCAAAGACCTAGAGATGACGTAGTGCTACCGAACAATGTGCAGTTTGTTAGGAATGCTAGAAACTGGTTGAGCTTTCACTATACATATGAAACCTCATCTGCTATTCAATGATTTCGATCCAATGCGTGCTTTTACTAGTTTCAACTTATCCTCTTCTTTGTTCATTCCATTATTAGCCGCAGCAATTTCTTTCATGGGATGACCTCTAATTGTTTGTTTCGATTAATAAATGAATTCTCACTCTGCAAATTAGTGTACAAGTTATTGGTGCTTTTGTAGTTCTAATCATCTAGGGGTTTCAAATTGATCCAATCCTTAATATTTGTTGGGTGTGGCTGTTGCCAGCTGATGAAACACTCTTCGACACCTCAGCTCTTCTGGCCGCCTCTTCATGAAAACACAGACAAAACTGTACCTGGTACATGAAAACTTGATATGCAAGATTTAGGCTGATAACTTGGTTCAAGTTGTTACACTCACCAATCCAGACTTGATTAAAGCATCTTTGCCATCCGAGAATGTGAGTTCTGTAAGGTTGGGTTTTGCTTCAGATATTGTAGGAGTAATCTTGCATGCATAGTAAAGAGATAAAATCACTTGCCTATAAACTTAAGTACTAATGATGAGATTAAGCTGCCAAGATGTTTGCTCAATCTCTGGCATCTGGAAAAGCCAATGATGCTGCTCAGCAATGGATGCTATCAATTAGCTAGTGAACACTTTTATATGACTGGTGTAGCCTCAAGGTAACATAAGAACATATTGAGATCCAAATAATGGTGCTGATATTGCGCTTTTGGCTACCTTGTCTTCGTGACTGCTTAAGCTCGTTCATGTAACTGTTTTGCAGAAATATCATGCTCAAATTATGGTATATTGCTCTCCATCAAAGATAAAAAAAAAATACAATGCTCTCTGATGTAGTTTCTAGGGTTGAAGCATATGCAAGGTTGGAAACCTATATCAAATAGGACTCCTAAACAAGTCAGGACACATGGGGCCCAAAGAAACAAGCCCAATTTTTATCGGGTATGAAATACATAAAAGAGAAACTGAGCGAGCAGAGAGGTTTTAGACAATTCGGGGAAAATTGCTCTGCCGGCCGTCGACCATTGAATTTTGGTGAAGCAGGTACACCACCCTTTAATTTCAGAATTTGCGTTGATTTGATTTCAGCAAAATCAGAATAGAGAAACATATTTAACCCTAGAAATCTAAATTAGGTCTAGAATTTGAGTAAGAGAGAGAAATCTTTGTGTTCTTCATATCATCTGTATCAGTTTGAATCATAAGACTTGTTCTGTATACCGTCCATTTGAATCATCGTCTTGGATTAAAGTTATATAATTTAGTGTTGTTTGTTAATTAGATACTGCTGCAATGGGAAAAAAGAAGACAGATGAAGCTGGTGCAACCAAGAAGGGTAAGTCAGCTGGAAAAGATGGGAAGAAAGTGAAAGCACCAACAGTCTCCTCCATGTTGGCCAACATGGACCAGAAACCTGAAAATCCCAAGAATGCATCTTCCTCCAGTTCAAAGGCGAAAGGCGCTTCAAAACTTGCGTCCTATATTAATGATATTGATCTCCCTCCCTCTGATGATGAGGTGGAAGAGGAACAACAACCCAATCAGCAAAGGAGGTCAGAGGCTAAGACGCTTGATATATCCATGACAGAGAAAGAGTTAAAAAAGCGTGAAAAGAAGGACCTTCTTGCAGCCCATGCCGCCGAGCTGTCAAAGAAGGAGGCCCTGAGAGATGACCATGATGCTTTCACTGTTGTTATTGGAAGCAGGGTTTCAGTACTTGAAGGTGAAGATGCAGATGCTAATATCAAGGATATATCAATAGAAAGTTTTTCTGTGGCGGCTAGAGGAAAGGAGCTACTAAAGAATGCATCAGTGAAGATATCTCATGGGAAGAGATATGGTCTGGTTGGTCCAAATGGGATGGGGAAGTCTACCCTCCTGAAGCTTCTAGCTTGGAGGAAGATTCCAGTACCCAAAAACATTGATGTTCTTTTAGTTGAACAAGAGGTAGTTGGTGATGATAGAAGTGCTCTTGAAGCAGTTGTTTCAGCTAATGAACAACTTGTTAAGCTCCGGGAAGAGGTTGCGGCATTGCAACATTCAGAGGAAGAGGACAGTCATGATGATGATGATGATGATGATGATGGAGAGAAGCTTGCTGAGTTGTACGATCAATTGCAGCTGATGGGATCGGATGCTGCTGAAGCCCAGGCTTCGAAGATTCTTGCCGGTTTGGGCTTTACAAAGGATATGCAAGGCCGTCCCACTAAGTCATTCAGTGGTGGTTGGAGAATGAGAATTTCATTAGCTAGGGCACTTTTTGTGCAACCAACTCTTTTGTTGCTTGATGAACCAACAAACCATCTCGACTTGAGGGCTGTTCTTTGGTTGGAGGAGTACTTGTGCCGCTGGAAAAAAACTTTGGTAGTTGTCTCACATGATCGTGATTTCCTTAACACGGTGTGCACAGAGATCATTCATCTGCATGATCTGAAGCTCCACCCCTACCGTGGAAATTTTGATGATTTTGTAAAAGGGTATGAGTAGCGCCGCAAAGAGGTAAACAAAACGTTTGAAATTTATGATAAGCAGAAGAAAGCTGCTAGAAGGAGCGGAAGTCGGGTTCAACAGGAGAAGGTCAAGGACCGAGCAAAGTTGTTGGTTACTAAGGGCAAAGGCAAGGTTGACGAGGATGACACCCAAGTTGAGGCTCCTAGGAAGTGGAGGGATTACAGTGTGGAGTTCCACTTTCCTGAACCTACTGAGCTTACGCCTCCACTCTTCCAACTTATTGATGTCAGCTTCAGTTATCCGAACCGGGAAGATTTTAGGCTGTCTGATGTTGATGTCGGTATTGATATGGGTACTCGTGTTGCCATTGTTGGACCCAACGGAGCCGGAAAGTCTACTCTGCTCAACCTTCTTGCGGGTGATTTGGTTCCTACTGAGGGTGAAGTAAGGAGGAGTCAGAAGTTGAGGATTGGTAGGTATTCACAGCACTTTGTGGACCTCCTGACAATGGACGAAACCCCAGTTTCATACCTTCTTCGTCTTCATCCTGACCAAGAGGGATTTAGCAAGCAGGAGGCTGTGCGTGCAAAACTTGGAAAGTACGGACTCCCTAGCCATAACCATCTGACTCCTATTGCAAAATTATCCGGGGGACAGAAAGCTCGAGTTGTCTTCACATCAATATCCATGTCAAAACCCCACATTCTGCTTTTGGATGAACCGACAAATCATTTAGATATGCAGAGCATTGATGCACTGGCTGATGCACTTGATGAATTCAACGGTGGGGTTGTACTGGTCAGTCATGACTCTAGGCTTATATCAAGTGTGTGCAAGGATGAAGAGAAGAGTCAAATTTGGATTGTTGAAGATGGTACTGTGGTGAAATTTGATGGAAGCTTTAATGAGTACAAGGACGAGCTACAAAAAGAAATTAGAGCTGGGGTTGATGAGTAAGGTTTGCATTATTTTTTTTTAAGAATGTAAAATTTTGCATTGAATGGTGATGGTTAGAGGGTTGCGGTCTTCTGTTTTAAGGGCTTAGCAACTTGCAATTTGATCTGTTTGACGTATCAGCCTTTTATCTGTGTTGGTGCTTTCAAAGAAATAGAGATGTTGTGCTATTGAACTATTTAGTTTGTTGTGACTTGTGAATACTAGAAACTGGGTGAGCTTTCAGTTTATATATAAACGTTTTCCTCTATCCAGTCCATTCTGTGCTTTAACAGGTTTCAATTATCCTCTTCTTAGTTCATTGTCATTAGCAGCGCTTGTTTTCATGGGATAACCTCTAACTGTTTGTTTAGATTCTTAAATGATTTTTTTCTTTGGAAATTAGTGTACAAGTTTTATTAGTGCATTTCTTCTAATCTAGGTTTCATATTGATCCTCTTCTTAATATTTGTTGTGGCTTCATTCCGGTTACTTATAAAAGTCAACATGCCTGGACTCTTTAGCCACAGCAAATCAAGCATTTCAGTTTACCAAGGCTCATTAGGAAGGGAATGTCGCTTCCCCGGGAACCTTGAGCTCTAGTTGTTACATTATCAATGAAAATACAACTAGTGTTGGGTGTGGCTATTGCCAGCTTATGAAAAACTCTTCAATACCTCAGCTCTTCTGGCTGCCTCTTCATGATTCGGTAAGCTCATTCATGATAACGCAGACAAAATCCGTACATGTTGAAGTTTGTACCAAGTACATGAAAACTATGGTTTGTAAGATTTAGGCTGGTACTTGGTTCACATTACGTTCACCAATCCAGACTTCTGTTGAAGGCTTGAAGCATGTTTGCCATCGGAGATTTGGAGAACCCAAGTTGTGTAAGATTGGCTCTTGCTTCAAATCTCGAACAGTTGGACGTGTCATCTTGGAGGAGTAATTTTTCGTGCATGCTTCAGAATTCTAAATATCATGTGATCAAGCTGCTAAAATGTGTGCTCAGTCTCTAGCATGTGGAAAAGCCAGTGATGCTGCTCAGCAATACATGCTAGTCAAGCTAGTGACAATTTCATTTGCTATTCAATCCATTGCGTGCTTTTACTAGTTTCAATTTACCCTCTTCTTAGTTCATTGCATTATTAGCCATGGCAATTTTGTTCATGGGATGACCTCTAATTGTTTGTTCAGATTCCTAGATGAATTCTCACTTGCAAATTAGTGTACAAGTTTTATGGGGGGATGAATACCCCATTTCTCCATTTGCAATCAACAACTTGGCCTGCATTACTTTGGAAGAGTCAAATTTGTATTACCCCTTTTCGCCAACGAACAGTCCCAATTTTTTTTTATAAAAAGTGAATTCACACTTCCGCCGACACCATACCCGTCGGTAAAGTTTTTTTTTGAAAAATTGACGGGTTTTGTTTTACAGTTTTACAGTTTTACTTTAGCTCTTTTCTGGGCCGGGTTTTACATAAAGAGACGCTTCCTTGTTTCAGTTCGTTCCGGTAAGATTTCAAGATCACTTTCAATTTTCTAGAGTTGTTAAGCCAGCTAGCTCTTCAGAAGCTTACGCAGTTCAGGGTTTAAGGTTTTTTCTATTCCCGGAAAATTGACCCATTTCGTTCTCCTTAAATTGTGGCGTTCTCACTGATCAAGGTACCATCTCATGTCTATATTTTTTTCACGTCAGCGTTGTTCTTAGCAAAACAGAGGAGAGAAATATGAACTTGCTAGGTGATGACGAACTGGGCCTAATCCTGAACCGGATTACCGACCCAGATGATAGAAAATCCGCCTCTCTAGTCTGCAAGCGATGGTTGTTAATGGAGGGGTCTGACCCGATCATCCATCACTGTTACCAAACCCAAACTTCTCCCTCGATTTCTCTCTAGATTTCCAAACTTGGGCACATTCAAAACGACCAAGTGTATCAGCAACGCCAACCTAGTAATGTCGGCACAAACATGTCCCAAACTTGAGGTGATCGACCTTACTACTGTGTCGATCCGTAGACAAGTTGGGGACCAAGGCCTGTGCGCATTGGCAAGTGGGTGTCCCGAATTATTCGTGGTTCTGCTTCGCGGGAGACATAATGTTGGGGAGGTTGGACTTGTGTCCCTCATTACTTCAGCAGCACATAATTTGACGCATTTAGATTTGGGGTTTTGTTCCTCGGTTTGTGACAATGTCGTTGGAGCAATTGGGTCCTCCAGTTGCTCGATTAGCGTTTTGAATTTGGGAAATTGCAAGTTGATCACCGATGCCGGATTTGCGGTTTTTGGCAAATGGGTGTTGCTCGAAAACCATGAAGACATTGATCCTTGCCGGGTGCAATAAAATCACCGATTCCGGAGTCTCACTTTTGCACAAGATGTCTGTTTTGGTGGAGCTGAATTTGGAAGAATGTAGTGTACGTATGACCGACGTTGGAGGTGTGGCAATCTCCGCAATTCCAACCCTCAAGAAAGTGCAAATGGGTTCGCTCTACTCTGTGACAGACAAGACAATTGTTGCTCTTGCTCAGAATTGCCTCAATTTGGAGCTGCTTGAACTGAGAGGTTGTAAGGTGACTGGAGCTGGTATTCGTGCATTTTCGGGTCACAAGTGCTTACAGACCCTTAACATAGATGTGTCTGGTATTAGAGGGTCTGATTTAGAACGTTTGGCGCGAAAATGCCCGGCATTGAAGTCTATTGTGGTGGATGAAAGATTGAGGAAAAGGATGTCGCGTGTAATGCGAGATGGCACTATTAGCAAATTTCTGGAGTTCATTTACTGGTGAAACTTTGGATTTCCTTCTCTCTTTTGCGTAGTTTGATGTTTTAGCATCTTATCTCTGTTAGTGCTACTGAACAATTTGGTTTGTTATAAGTTTCAGTTTATGCTCTTCTTATTTCAATGCCATTATAACTGAATACTCGTTATGGGATGACCCTCTATTGTTTATTTGGATTCCTAACTGAAATCTTACATGCTAATTAACGTAGAGATTTTTAAGGGTGCTTTTGCTGGTTTCAATTGATCCTCTTCTTAATTATTATTCATCGTGGCTTCATTTCCATTGGGGATCCATTAGTGATTTCAATTTACCAAGGTTGATAAAGAGATAGGATGAATCTTGAAGCATGTAGGAAGTCTAGCTAGTTGCCTCCTTATTCATCGATATGCACTGGAAAAATATTGATCCAGGCCTGAACCGTGTTGTACCGTGATGTGTGTGCTCCACAGTCTCCGATGGTTATGATATCTTGTAGTTTTAACCTTGGTTACTATAAGCAAGCAAGTTTTAAGTGGATCTCGAGTCTTTTGCAGTGCTACATTATGTTTGCGTGACCTAATTTGCTTTTTGACTGTAATTGGAGTGCATTCAACAACAACAAGATACCAGCCTTATAACACAACTATTATTGCTTCTGTAGTAGTAGGATCAAACAGAATGATTCTATATACCAACAACATAACAAACAAATGGAATTGAATACTCTCACCTGACAAACTTAAGGTAAAGGGGGGAAATTGGCTGTGCAGTAGAGAATTAAAAAGAATAGCATGAATGAGATCGTATAGCCACTAAATGCGATAAAAGAATACTGAACTAATAATCATTCCTCAAAGAAAGTGTATGGAAGTCTGCGGCCTTTTAGATTCATCTGCTCCAAACTGAGTGACCGCTGGATTATCCAAATCCTTAAAACAATTTACTATACAAGATCACTGACCACTTCCTATGGCAAACGTCCTTCCCCTCCTGCTCACAGATGAATGAAATGACAAGCATCTCACCAGGGTGATCTTCACTAAATACACTAAATACAAGCACTGTCCAAGTCGTCTTGCAAGAGAACTACGCCGGAAAGCCATCCCTCAGTAGCCTTTCCATGATGCATCATGCTGCAAGTTAGGTTTATAGTTTCTTGGGCAAATTATAAGTCTTCTTAAGAAACTTAGAAGCTGCTTCATCATTCCTATAGCACAACACACGGAGGAGCGTGTTTGGTTCAGTTGGATTCCACTGCCCGGAAGTAGGGGGTAAAGGGAGTCTGGACCTGGCAGAAGAGCCATATGACTCCAAGGTCACACGTCTAAACCGTTCGATGAGACTCTCAGTATCAGTTCTGAAAAGGGGAAGTACACCTCTAACTGTAGTTGTAAACTTATCTATCAATTCAGAAGGCAAGCCATCCCCATTGGCCCAGAACAGATCTTTAAGGGACTTGAAGTCGTCTTCTATTATTTGAGAATCCTTCCGGGAGAATACACGAGAAGGGCCTCCGGCAAGCAAAACCAGCAAGAAACCATCGAAGGAAGCTCTCATTATGTCAGTAATAATGCGTGTACGTACTCTTTCATGCACTGTATTTGATACGATAAGTAAGTTCCTCTCCAGCTCGTCAAGAAAAGGCTCTATTCTAGAAGATGATGGTTCTCCAACATACAAACCATCCCACAGAACGTGACTGAGGTCGTGGAAGACCATTTTATAAGCTACTGCCTCACAAAGTTGAGTGATTACCTCCACACAAGCCGCAGGAGAGAGCTCAAACTTCTTCCCCAATCCATTCGAAAAGTCTTCTACATGAGCAGATTCAGAATTCCTCAGATGAGTAACAATCCGCTTCTCCAAAACTTCTAACTCACTCCGGATTCTTTGCAATGTGTTGATGCGACAAAGCAACTGTGGTATCCCAAAAGAGTTATCCCCATTGACTGTTGCAACCTGAGAGTTCCTCTTCTGAGAAGTTGGTGATTTTTCTTTCTTTTTGCCAAAGCCTTGGAACTTTGATTCCATAGTGCATCTGGTTAATGCAGGCATAGTGGGAACAAATGTATTACGTGATCCTGCATATCAGAAGAAAATACTGGTTATCATGAAATGAACATACCTTAATTGATGTACAAAATACTTAAAAGAGTCACAAAATTACTTACCACATCCAGATTTTGTCTTGGTTACGTAATATTGAAGACATCTATCAAGGCCAGCCATCAAGTCAGGAAGCAATGCAGGATGCATTGGTATTGGCAGCTGAAAGAATGCAACCAGAGTTTCATCGAAAATTCGCAAAACTTCAACAGCAGATGGAGCATATCCATCTTCACCTGCTGGTGGATTCCACTCCTGTAACATTTAATGAACGAGGTTAGCTCTACAACAGATGTAAACAAAATCTAAAGTTATGAGCATTATACCAATGACCAAGAAAATCCACAGGGAGTATTTCATTCATCTACTCGGGATTAAGATGATAAGAAAAGCCATGCCAACAAAGACGTTCATGCTGTGGGTTATAGAAGGAAAAGTTGAAGTCTATAAAACATACAAATTCAAAATTCAGGAAACAGACAAAAATCCAAGGATCTGGGAATCATATGCAATACTGGAAGTAGTTTAAATTTTGTGTAGATGAAATGAACAATGTGCAGCCCTGCCCTTACTAAAAAAGTGTGTCCTCTTGCCCCAGATATAAGACCAAATTGTTATCAAAAATTCAGAATAGCACATGAATAGTTAGTGCATACCTCTTGTTGCAGATTCCTATCAACCCACTCTTTAAGTCTGTCCACTCTTGTCTTGATCCACACTTTTACCAGATTTGCAATTGCAGCTTCAGCCTCATAAGGAGGCATCTCACGAATTATTGCCTTGCCACCATCATCACTGTCCACAGAATCCTCAACTGCTATGAGCACAAGATCTTTCTCCAGCTTATCTGCAGCTCTCAAAACTTGTACAGCATCTGGTGTCAACTCTGCTATACCCGATATGAACTGTTTAATTTCATTCGCATAGCAAGCATGAAGAGTTGCCACAGCCACACCGGCAGCAAAAGGATGCCATATCTTTAGTATTGGACTGAACAACTGCCTCTCCTTAACTGCCAGCTCACCAACATCCTTTGCAAGGATGGCCAGCACGGGAAGGGGGTTTGGCTGGTTTCTTGATGCTCTCCTGCTGGAATCTGCCTTCTCCATCATCTGTATTCAAGTAACCAAACATATGTCAGATCATACTTCCAAATTAGAGAACTACAGAATATGCAAGCAAAAATTGTCTGACAAAATTCTTAAAAATTTGAAATGAGAATTGCCTGAGCAAAAGCAGTGCGTAATGATGATCTAATGTAAGTGTCAATCCTGTTGCGAGCAACGTCAACTTCATTTTTTCTCCTCCTGCGATACTCATTTGATATGTCTTCAACTAGAATCTTAGCTGCTACTACTCCCAGAGAAACAATGGCCTGCATGGTATCAATATTACCGCTATCAAAAGTGTCATGATAGGCTAGGAGTCTCTTCTCTGCCCAACCCAATATTGAAGTCAATGTCGAATTCAAGATCTTGCAGTACTCGGGATCCTTTGTTGCCTTTGCATCTTTAGCAACCTCAGCTAGCTGCGTATCAGCAGCATACAACAGGTCCAATTCAACTTGGCCAGTAGCAACAAAACGGTTAAACAGAACCCACGTAAAGCAAAGGTTGTGGAGCATCTGATTAAGTCCAAGGATTGACCAGGTCTTCTTAATATGCTCCATTAGCTCGTCCACTTCCTCTATTACAGATGTCTCATCGTGATTATCAAACACGGCTTGGAGAAGCATTTCATAAATGCGGAGATTCAATGGTAACCCATCTGCCCAGTGGGATGTATCATATAAGCCATCAGATGACCTGGAAGCAAGAGCTGTAACAGCGCTACGAAGCACCTGCATGGACTCATTATTTCTCCCCGTTTCAAAGGGCCTATCCAATGCTCCATGAATAATCTGTCGTAGCCGCTGTGCAGCGCTATTGGACTTGTCTAGCGGCACAAAGGGATGCAAAAGTAGACCAGCCTCAAGAATCTTAAGGGTTCTTTTCCGCCATTCTTCATGTTCTTGGGGGTCAGTAAAATCAGACGACTTCAGCTGCTGTAACAGCTCCAGTGGGACTACCACTGACTCAATTCGCCTTCCTACCTGAAAATGAGCACATCAAAACAGATGACTTGATCAATTACAATTCCGGAAATACCAACTGTAATATTACACATGCAACAATTTAAGCCTACTAGAAAAAAAAAAACACAAAATTATGCTCAGAAATTACTGTGATTCATTTATAGAAACAGTCATTTTCACCAGATCGAACTACATTTAGTAAACAAACCATTACTCTTCCAAAAATGGAATTCCCAGCAACAAAAAATATCCCAGAAATCCAAACTTGACCAACACAATATCCCAATTGAGCTTCATACTCCATTTCATCACCAAATTCATCACACAAAAAATTTCAAATCACTTCAGAAATGGAAAGAGAGTCATAAGAGAGCTGACCTGTCCAGCTGAAATTCGAAGCAGAGCTCTCCTGACTCTGGAGTCCATAGCTTCAGAAATCCCCATTTGGATCCTCATCAGCTCCCCCACCGTCATAGCCCGCTTGGGCTTTCCGGGCCCCGACCCGGACCCGGACCCGGACCCAGGGCTCTTCTTCGACCCGGAAGAAGAACCCGGCGATTTGAGGCCCAATGCCTTCTTCATCTTGCTGGCGGCGGCGGAGGTGAGCGATCTCTGCAGCGCCGGCGAGCCATTGGGCGAGCTGGAGGCGCCGTTGGTGTGCTGCTGAGTCGGCGAGTCGGAGAGCGAAGAAGAGACGAAAGTCAGGGCTTTGCCGGTGGAGGTGCGGCAGGCGGCGACGAAGATCTCGTAGGCGGTGAGCCGGAGCTCCGAATCGGTGAGCTGGGCCGAGAGCTGGCCCAATGGGGACGGGAGATCCGCGGCCATGGTGGTCGGCTTGGTAGGTATCGTCAGTGTGGGGGCGCTGCCGGTGGTGGTGGTGGAGGTGGAGTGGGCCCCTCTCTTCGAATGGCCCAGTGAGAGCTCTCTGAAAAGATGAGCCATTGTTGCAGAAGAAGAAGAAGAAGAGAGAGAAACAAACAAAGGACTACAGACTAGAGCTACAACTTATACGTACACACACAGTGAGAGAGAAGGAAAGAGGTAGTTGTTGTTTTTTTTCTTTTTTCTTTTTTCTTTTTTGACTTTTTGTTTTTTTGGTGGTGGATGGATGAAGAACATGGCTTAGTGACCAGGTATAATGAGTTATCAGCTATTTGTTTAATTTTAAGTTTTTAACGATTTGTTCTTGTACCTACCTGCCATGGCTTTTGGTTATGGGGTTAATGTCCATAATATTGAATTGACATACTAACAAATCTCTAAATTATGGAGAGAAAGAGATGGCAAAGTTTACTGTATGGTAGATGACTTTTTTTTTTTTGTTTGTGATAAGGATTGTAGATTACTTATGAATGTGTGAAGTGTCAACATCTTTTACTATAATTTGGTTTTTTTTTATTAGAAATACTTGTATAAAATTTACAATTGACAAATTTAAAAAGTTTGAATTTGAGATCAGGATAACTTGATCAAAGTCTTTAGTCTATCTTTATTTTTGAATGTTTTGAATTCAGGAATTTACTCTTTTTGAAGTACTCACCTACACTAGTTGGAGAGATAAGCATGTAAAATGACCAAAATTTGTTATATAAAAGCAGTTTTTAAGAATCATATGGATACATCGATATATAGAAGACATTATAGTTTTTTTTTTTGCATCAATTGATAAGTTTAAGTTCAAGCATGTTCTCTGCAAAACTACTTCCTTTGCAAATTGTATAGCCAATAGCCAATTTAAGATGTCTTTATGAAAGTGAGAAAGTTTAGTTGTATGTGGTTCATGTCGGTCACAAAATAAAGAAAAAGAAGTAGAGTTCTTTATTTCTCCAACTCTATAGACTATGTTATGCAAGTTTGGCTGAATACTTCAACCAAATTTGTTGGATAGTTATATAAGTAATTACATTTCCGATATTTGTTAAGGTTTAAATTTAGAATTTCCCTCCTAAAGAGCCAAAATTTGATATGAATTATTCAGATAATAAGAGAATCTGTTAGAAATCTTAAAATTACTATTTCAAAATGTTCATGATATATTAGCAAAAAAAACTTGCATTTTTATAATATACATTTCACTGCGGACATGCTCCGTTACGCGTAATTAAGAAGCAAAGTCAAAACGAACACGTGTCACTGTGTCAGTAGTAATTCTATATACACACACGCCACGCCATTAGATGGTTCTGAATTTCTGATCTCAGCCTCTCACGCTTTTACTTACTTTCCGGAACATCGCGTGCATATATATAATAGTTCGGAACGCAGGAGATTCATGACGGACGCGGCGCGTAAGATACCAACATTCCCTCGTGGTCGTGGAACTGAAAAAGTTGCATGATAGCTGGAACTTGGAGGCAAAAGGTTGGATACGAACCGCGGAATGTGAATCTTTCTGATTAGTGGGGCCCCAACCAGCTCTTTGATTAAGAGAACCGATTATGTTAAGCACGAGATTAAGGAGACAAAATACTGCATACGTATACATATACGGGTTCGTATCAGAATACGATACGCAGAGGGATTATAATAATGTTACGTCATCACTAATTATTGATTTTTATTTTTGTCGAAGTAAAGGAATACAACGACAGTTGGTCGATAAATTATAGAAAATTGGTGCAGGGAAGAGTTGGTTGGTTACTAGCTAGATGACCACAAGAGGCCACATGGTTTTGAGTTTTTGACAAAATATCATATGCTATGTTCCTTCAAAAATCCAAATATTGATCAACAACAATATCCAAACCATCATTACCTCCTACATATATTTTCTCTAAAGGGGGTTCAATCAATCATTCAATCACAATATAAATTCTACATTCTAGATCAATTTTCATAGCTGAAGAATAAGATACTTGATGAAACGCATCACAATCATTTATCATGTAATTTATTGTTTAATTCAATGAGCTTAGTTGATTACTCAAGTCTATTTCGTTATAGTATTCTTAGAGCTTGTGACAACCATAACTCTTAAGTCCTAGACTCTAATAGTTTGAGGAGCTTTTTATCCCTTTTCTTATCCTACGATTTAGAACTTCTATTTGACTCGTTTCTAGTTCAAGTTCTATGTTATTCAACTTCAAAATAAACCTTCAACTTTTGCGGTGCAGTGATTAGTCCGGTAAAGTTGGAATACACTGCATGAATGGGTCTGTGTGTGGTTCTATTGACGTCTTCCCCATCAAAAAAAACTTAGCTTGGAAAAAAAAATGTAAAATAAAATATAAAAAACGTAATTGAATAACCCTAACCCTAAAGGACCGAACGTTACACAATAAGAGGTATAAAGTAATATATTCTCTTTTATGTATGAGTTCGTTGTTTATAGCACGACCAAAATCTCAGAAATTTGCATAATGCTTCATACACACACCATGAAAAGAAAGAAAATGGCTACAGTGGATTTGTGTGATGACTTAGTAGCCATGATCCTTGACTATGTTTTCCACCTAGATCATAGGACCTCCTTCTTCGAGGTCTACAAGTAATGGCTCAGTGTGGAATGATTAAACCGATCAGAAGTCTGTATTTTTCGGGGCTTTTTTTCTCCCAAGTATGACAGGTGTGTCACGTAGCAGTACGCTCAGCTAATCAGTGCTTATACAATGAGGTGTTTTAAGTATTTCATTTTAATTAAACATGGATAGTTTTATAATACAATTAAAAAATAGAGAAATATGATTGATTGGCGCGTACCACGTGGCTAGTATGGCCCAACATAAGAATTTCTCTTCCCACATTTAAAATTGTTTCAAGCCTTATCCAAGGCTATCACCAAGGCTGATCACTTTTTTTTTTTTTTTTGGAGAATACCAAGGCTGATCACTTTGTTGGGCCAAACATGACCGAAACTCAAGCTCGTTGACCTTAACATGGAAAAGGGATGAAATTCGCAATGAAGATCTTCACGCGCTGGCAAAGGGGTGTCCTAAATTACCAACCCTCATGCTCAGTGGTGGCAGAAATAAAATTACGTCTGAGGGAGTTGATTCGCTTCTAAATAGTGTAGACCAAAACTTGACTCATTTGGATTTGGAATATTGCGAATTGCTCAAAAACCCTTGAAGATATTATCACATTGAGATCGTTTTCCATTTTGGTTTTGGAACAGTGTCATTTGATTACGATTTTGGAATACGGTTTTTGTGCAATGCGTCTTGCCCAAAAACCCTAAAGAAATTGGTCCTCGATCATTGCCATAAGATTACCAATTTCGGCCTCTTGCTGATGCACAACATGTCGTGCTTGGAGGAGTTGGGCTTGACCAACACCCTCAGGCCCCATTATATCGCCGACTCTAGTGGTTTTGCGATCTCGGCTATTCAAACCCTAAAGAGGTTAAATTTGTCCGGGCATATCAAGGTGACGAATGTTACCATGTTTACTCTGGAGGAAAACTGCCTTAACTTGTCAGGGGATCAATATTGCGAAATGGTTATCGCGCATCGTTTTTGAGTCACAAGAGGATACTTTTTTGGTCGTGAAAATACTTCAATGCGCCGAGTTGTCTCAATTTCTTTGTCTTAGTAAATCAGTTTAAGACCTTAAGTATCAATGTTTGGTCTACCTTGAGATGTAGCGTTATTTCAGCCCTGAATAGTTTAATGTATGTGCTTTAATTTTTTGGGTTATTCATATAATTGTCTAAGTTGAGTGTCACTATATGTTTTACTTACATATTTTGGAAAGCACGGTGGTTACTTTACGTTGCCTTGAATTGATTGCACTAATACAATGACTACCATAGAGTTCTTAATTACTTTTCATTTTTTTTTCTAGAGTGGATTTTTAAATTAAAAAAAAATTGTTTAAAGTCATATGACCATGCTAGGTCACTACCAGAGTGAAACATACGTTAGAAAACTAGTTCCTTCATAATATTTGAGCCACATACATCACGACCAGGAGAGTTCATATTAAGTAACACCCATTACATTGTGAGTTGCACATTTAAGCAACTTAAATCTAAAATCCTAAACAATGAACTATCAGACTTTTAGTTTAAATCATACATTAAAATACAAACTGCATTCGCTAATTAAGTTGGGTTTATAGTGTTTATCCGTTTCTTCACAAACACATTCGAGGGGGCCATTTAAATGGAAGGCCAATATTATTGTATTTTGTTTTGCATGAATGAGTTTCTATGGATGAGTTTCTATGGGAAGCACATGCAAAGAGCAGATTGAGCAGTGCAGCAAAGGAGAAAAAGCACGTCAAAACCCTAATTTTAATTTTTTCTTATTAAGTTAACGGCAAATTACGGTGTTTAGACTAAAATTCCAAAAGTTGGTGGTAAAGTATAGGCTCCGTGAAATTCCGAATGTCACTTTTGGACGGGATATATATATATTTTTTTTACGACCTCTGTTTGTCTAAACACTTTTGGAAATTGCTTGGGTTTGGGCCTTAGGCTCAAAAATAGCTTAAAGTTAGAGTCCATAATTTACTTTGGATACCCAACAAACGGGTATGCTAGTAAACCTAGCCCAATAAGTTAATTGACATTTGACCCAAACATCTCCCCTGATCCAATAAGCTTCTTGTAGCTCATGATAGCATCCTTGCATAATTTTGAAATCTACTTGTGCGTGCATTTACGATTTTCTTATTTTACCTTATTTCTTGACAATTGGTGGAATTTCTATTCTCCTTACCCGACGCTTACTCATCAATCATCCTTCTGTCTTTCAAAAATACTATTTATTTACTCAATATGATTTTCTAACTCTAGAAATTTTCAATGGAACCAACCTCACCATTTTTCTATTCAAATACAAGTTTGGTAATGCCAAGTTCTTATTTAGTCTATGCAACGTTTAAACTTTAAGTTTCTCTGATATTTTCCTACCATATTTTTACCTCCCTATTATTTTAAATTTAGAACCTATTTTCCTATCACATGACTTAGCTGATTCAAATCCTTTCTCTGCCCACAAGTTAAGCCTTCTATCCCACAGGCACAGCCCAAGCCTTCTCCTTTTCTTGTTCTCGTCAAAATTTGGCAGAGAGAGAGGAGAGCCTTGTTCAGCTTTTCCATTCCATGTTGCCACCATGCAGAGTGAAACCTCTCCTAGAAAATCACCCAGGCCTTCAAAAGGAAGCATCCAAGCGAGAGGTTGTCATTCATCCTTCTCATCTTACCTTTCCTCTCGTCCCTGTGCATATCAGTCTGATTTCATGCTCAAATACGCATAGTTCGGGACCTCTTATCAAAATGCTTTCTTCATCAAAGTTTGTTCGTCTCTTTCTCTTCTATCTGACCTCTAAATTTCAGCTCTATTGGAGTCATTTTGAGACCTGTACACCAATCGAAATGGGAGCTATTCAGAAGCAAACTTGCTCTGAATTTCTGCTTGAATTCCTTCTCTTGCCCTACCCAAATCCCCCAAATATTGTTTGAGATTGATATCAGTAATTGGTAAGATCATTGAACCATCAAGTTCCTATCACTTTCCTCAATATTTAGGCTGAATACTCCAAACAACTTTCCTACATATTGAGAAATTTTTGTTTCACCTTGCATGTCCGAAATCAAGTAAACTTCTTGGCATGCAATTGGGCTTGATCAAATCAAACTCCCTCAGCTCTCTTTCTAGTTGAAGCCCTCAATAAAACTCACCTCATTGGTTGGTCTTTAGTGAGTATCATGTTTTCCTTAACACCATGTTTGATTTGGTTGTTGTTACGAATCTTTGCAGATTGCAACTTGTCGTTATTGTTGTTGGTATCTTGCTGCCTTTGATTTGGTTGTTGTTACGAATCCTTGCAGATTGCAACTTGTCATTATTGTTGTTGGTATCTTGCTGCCTTAACTTTGATTTCCCATTCATTCTAATGTCTAGGAAAACTTTCCAGGCCATGGCTGTACCATGAGTATTAAAATCGTATTTGGTTCAAAGGTTTATTTGTTATTTATAGTTGTCCAAATATCATGTTTCAATACATCATATCATTGAGCTACAACACCTGTCCATAGTATCAGAAGGTAACTCAAGCTTTAGGTCTTTAGAAGCATTAGACATGTCCCTTAAATGTGTTGGGTTCTCGTTGACTGGCCATATTGGGTACCAAAAGAGCTTTGAACAAAAAACAACTTTATGTAGTTTTTCAGTTTTCAGTACAATCTGACCCAACTGCATTTATTTCAAAACCAGTGCTGAACTGCTGAGAATTTCAGATTAGTTGCTTCTAGAAAAGATAGTAGACACAAAAATGAACATTTTAGAATTTGAATCACTCGAAAAGCATTTTTCTAGAATTAGTTATGGATTTTTGAACGTTCCTGAAAAAGATATGCACATTATTTTACTTTAGTCTTTAAAACCTTTACTCTTTAAATGGCTTCACTTGAAATTCAATACCTATTTCAATCTTACTGAGTTGGTTGTTAAACCATCTTTTCAAAAAAATTCTCAAGAATTTACCTCTAGTATTTTGAACAATTTTCCGTGACCCTTGGCAATTCTTTTAAACTATGTTTTCAGCTTTCAGCAACTTCTCTTTTAAAAGGTGTTCTTACCACATTTTCCTAAAAACCAACTCCTTCTTGGAACCCAAATGGTCTGGTTATTAGTTAGTAAATTAGATTAAAGGAGGGGTTTCATTCCGAGAGCATTGAGAGTGAATTGCTAGCCTTGTTTATCGTTGTTTGTGTCGCTTATTTGATCTAGGCTCGGCATCTTGGTAGGGTCTCGTGAAGTTTGTGGTTGCTACAAGGTTGCATTGAGGCCAAGTATTGCAAGAGAAAGCTCGAGTTTTAGGTAGGGGATACCTTTAACTCTATCTTTACTTTTCTTGCATATACTACGTTTTATATGAGGTCTCTTGCATGTTTTTGGAAATTATCTGTTTTTACACTTGAGAATGGTTTGCATGGTTGAAGTGATGGGGATCTAAGGAGATGGTTTGATCCTCCTTGGGGATTGAAAATCCCGAGCCACCGGTGGTGGGCGTGTGCACCATGCCTTGTTATTGATTATCCCCTTTGTCTCTAGCCTTGTGATAATGATTGAATTCTGAAAAGTAATTGGCTAGATTGACGGTTATGATGGAAGTTGTGGAAGGAGATCAATTGCTGTGGTATTATAATTACGTGGTGACGATCACGTGGAATCGCAAATCGATTTTATCTACTACATTTTTATCAAAGATAAACTATGTTTTCAAACTTAGATACAAGGGCGGGCATAGGTAATGACTGGATGTAGGAGCCTAACCCCTACTTTAGTTTGTTTTGTAGGCTATTGCTGTTGGGGCTTGGGTACGGAGAATTATTCTTGGAGGCCACAAAATTGTTTTATCTAAAGTTCATTTTTCTCTTTATTTGACGTATTTGACCCCATCAAATTTTTGTAAAAGTATGTATGGTTGATGAAGTGGAACCCTCCTCCCACTTGAGTTGATATAACCATCTAAGGAGGACACCATCGAGAAACCCCT
This sequence comes from Rosa persica, assembly GCA_025331145.1. Lineage (NCBI taxonomy): Eukaryota > Viridiplantae > Streptophyta > Magnoliopsida > Rosales > Rosaceae > Rosa > Rosa persica. Next base: position 47,796,291 of record WFKR01000006.1, on the reverse strand, counting down.
AACCAACGCGAACTACCACCTACATAAACCCACCCAATTGCATGTTCCCAGAACATGGTTTCTTCCAACAATTAGCCCACCTACCAAAGCTCCATGAATCCAAGAACACACCAGACCACCAACCCCCTCGTTGTATCCCAAGTTCCCAAAGTACCCAAACACAAACATAATCCACATCAACCAAAAGACAATCGAGTCGCCGAACCCCAGCATACCAGTTACCAGATTCCACCACCGGCACCATCTCCCAACAAATCGTTGTTGGATAGTTGCCAGTACCATTCGATCCATGGCGTGAAACCATTATTTGGCCACTAGCCACCAGTCCTTCAAAGGCCACCAGGAATTCACGCAGTGCACCGTCGCCGCTATATGAGGAGAAAACCGAAAACCGTGCAGCACCCACGACCAAAGATTAACCAAACCAAATAGATGAAACAACGCCTGTCCGGCTGCGCCTACCTTACGCCAACATAGCAAAATGCCGATGCCAATGCGGTAGGGCTACCAGCCGCCTAACCTCCTTAAAACTCAAACCCTAGAACGCCTTCTCAAAGTCTCTCCGTATTTTGGGAGACAAAGTTTGTAGTGACCCTTCCCTTTTATGTATCCGTTTTATCACGCAAGGTTTCTTTACTGAGTGACGATGAATTAGGCCTGATCCTCAACTATCTCTTCGACCCAAAAGATAGGATATCCTTCTCAGAAGTATGCAAGCAATGGTTTCGAGTGGAGGGTCTAAACCGATCATCAATTCGTCTCCGCCAACCCGATCGTCTCCGTCATTTACTTCCTAGATTTCCTAATTTAGTCAAGTTCAAAACATCCAAGTCTATCACCAACGACGACCTCAAATTCTTAGCACAAACTTGCCCTAAAATCGAGGTCCTCAGTTTGAAAAGCTCACACCTTTCTGAAGAATCAAGGTCGTGATTGTATGGACGATGGCTTATGTGCTTTGGCAAAAGGGTGTCCCAAATTATCCAAGGTCTCGTTGAGACATAGGAAAACCCTTGTGGGTCTTGTTTCGCTTATAAATTCCGCACATAACAATTTAGGGCATTGTGTGGCTCAGTCACGGACAAAGCTCTTGAAGCCATCGGGTCTTTGAGTTCAATTAGCCATTTGGATTTGGAAAGATGTTTTCGAATTACGGATAGAGGATTGGCTTTTCTGGCAAATGGTTCTTCCTCAAAAACCCTAAAGACACTGATACTTGCAGACTGCTGGGAAATTACTGATGTTAGGGTCTCACTTTTAGTGAAGATGTGTTGTTTGGAGCAGCTGAGTTTAACTTCCTCTGGAAAAAGAATAACTGACGTTGGAGGTTTAACAAGTTGTGTGTCAAATCGTACCATATTTGCTCTCGTTAAGAATTGTCACAACTTGAAGGTGCTTAGTCTTGGTGGTTGCAATCTGGTAACCGGCACTGGTATTCGTGCAATTTCAAGTCACATGTCCTTGGAAGCCCTCCTATGATAAGTAGCTGAGGCTAAACCTAAACAAGACCAAAATATGCAAGTTGCTCCTTCCAAGAAGCAAGCAATAATTCAGGTGATACATCTGTATCTACTAATTCAACGAACCAAGAACCTCCTATTGTGCTCTTGAAATTCAGATGAAGCAGCACTAGCTGTTGTTTACCGTTTTTGGTCTCAGGAATATTAGGACCTTCAAAAGAGGTTAGGCCATATTGGAGCTTTCCTAGTCAAAAGAGGTTAATAAAGATAGTCTTGTGTTGTTGATTTACTGACTGGATGCCCATCTTTGAAGACTATTAGACTGGATAGTAGATGAGGATGGATGTTGTATAAAACGCAGGAGAGCACGAGAGCAATCTTGAGATTATTCGTTTAGTATTTGTAATTTAGTGCTGATCGATTTGGATGGATGAAGCAGCGCAGCACTAGCTGTTGTTTACCGTTTTTGGTTTCAGGAATATTAGGACCTTCAACTGTAGGTACTATTTTATCCCCCAACAATAGATTTCAGTTCGTAAATATTAGTAACAGCTATAATTTATAGTAAATCGGATCAATTGAGTAGATGATGATTGGATACATGTAAGAAGAAATGATCTATCAATTTATTCTGTTCTTGGTTGTTGTGGCTTGATATCCCTTACATATGAGGGCAGTAGCCTTTGATTCTTAGCCACAACTTGAACTCCCTCCACCCAAATTGACCAGGGCTGCTTATTCTGAGTAGATGGTGTGAGCTCTAATTGTTTGTGGAACTTCATAGATGAAAATTGCTTGCAGACTATATGAAGTCTGGGTATGACTGCTAACTTTACCATTGAACTGATAGTTTAGATTGATCATTTTATTTTATCCATTCCAGCTAAATTGTGGGAGAAGCGTTTCTTTCCGAGTTTATAGAGATTTACCATTGTTCATAGACGTTCTTGCAAATTGGTGAATATCGTATGAATTTCATATGCTTTTAATTAACAACATTGTAGAATACTTGTTTTGTATGTCACCTTGGGTCAAATAAATTAAATGAGTTCATAATTCATATACACCTAAATATTTTGCTTTAAGTTATTGTGCTACAATTCTGAGTTCTGATTAAACATTAGACACTAGATGTTGTTTTCATCAATGAAATTTTGAAAGGGTTCAAATGGAATTGGAGAATTTTTTTTTTTTTTGACAAGAAAGAGATTTCATTAAATCTTAATGCCAAAATGACACATTACAAAGAACTGTATGTGCTTGTACCCTAAATCAATGGTGAAGAAAGTAAGGGAACATGAATACCATCTGGTATTACAATTAAGTTATAATAAGCCTACATGATTATGTAAAGCCGGTATCGGAGAATCGAGATTGTTACAAATTCGGATTTTTGAATTTTTAATATGGCAGCATCCGGGCCTTAGGCCCATCAATTGTTTGGTCCAGGGCCCAATTAAGTCTTTAATTTCATGAGGGTGCGCGCGGGTTCATCCATGGCCATCGCCGGTGGACTCAACGACGAAAGCAGCGGCAGTCTCTCCAAGTTTGTATCTGTATTCATTAGCATTATAACCAAAATGGGGTCATCTTGTACAATCAGAGCTGTAGGTTCAATCCTTCATAAATTCACCGCCGGTGTCTCTTCCAAATGCCCCAATGCCTCAGCCAGTATGTCCTCATCTTTCTCCATTTGCATTTCAAATCTGAAACATTTCCTTCTGAGTTTTCTGTTGAAAGTGAGGCCGGAGCTTACTTTGTGATTCAGGGACTGGTTTGCTGAGTAGAAACTTATCATCTTCATCTTCCATTTCACCATTGCCTTCTTCCTGGATTTCGACGCCTATAGGAAGCAGCCCCGGAGCGAGGAGAACCATACGGACCGTCTCTCCTCTCTCCATGGGCAGACGTTCCAGCAAGATCGCTGGCCGAAAGGTTCGCATTGCATTCTTTGCTGTTTTGATTTTTTGCACACCAGCTGTTCGATGAAATGGCTGACTAGTGTGGTAACGTAGCTCATGGATCATTTTACATGTGCAGGGGGCGAAAGATGCGAAGAAGGCAAAGCTGTATTCGAAGATTGGGAAGGAACTTGTGTCTGCGTAAGTCAGTTGCTCCTCCGTCTCTCTTATTGGTGGCCATTCCTTTCTCAGTATTCTGTTCCCTGTATTCTTTATTGCTGCTGCATTGTTGTGATCTTTGTTATCCTACAATGGGGATGCAGTTTGAAGAAGGGTGGTCCAAATCCTGTTTCGAATACAGCGCTGGCTACAATATTGGAGAAAGCCAAGGAGCTTGATGTACCGAAAGAGATCTTGGATCGCAACATTAAGAAAGCTTCTGAGAAGGGACAAGAAGCTTACATTGAGAAAGTATATGAGGTTGGTAACTTGGTAGCAGTATCATCTGTCATGTGTATTGCTTTCATGTTTCATCAGTAAGGTTTGTTTCTCTTGTTAGGTTGATGTTTTCCTCATTTACCATGTCATTCACTAATAAACTGGTTTGTACTAGGTATATGGTTATGGTGGAGCTAGCATGGTAGTCGAGGTATTGACAGATAAAATAACCCGATCTGTGGCAACTGTTAGAGAGGTTGTGAAGAACTGTGGCGGGAAGATGGCGGATCCAGGATCTGTTCTGTTCAAATTCAGGCGTGCTCGGGTTGTAAACATAAAAGTTTCAGATGCTGACAAAGATCAGCTCATCTCCATTGCTTTAGATGCTGGTGCTGAGGATGTTATTGAACCGCCAGTATATGAAGATGATACCGAAGAAGATCAATCAGAAAGGTAATGTTTTCAGTAGCGGCTACAATTTTCTAGTTGTTAATCTATATGCTGTAACTTTATCTTTCTCTGTTTTTTAAATGCATTATTCTGCTAAAATGTCGTACACTATAAATGGGAAGTTATGTAGAACTCAGAGCTATGTTTAAAATAGTAAAACGATCACCCCACATGACATCTATCGAGGGGGAGGGGGGAGGGTCTTGAGCTTGACCCCATTTGATTCTGCACGTGAGCTTAAATTTTCTGCTGAATATAATTTCCACCGTTGATCATACTTTCATTTTGGTTGAGTGGAATCTGGAGTTTTACTTTTAGGCGTTCATTAACTTGTGAAATTTAAAGGGATGGTAGATTCAGTTGTAGCTTGGCCTTTGTATCCTGGTGAACAAAGTCTGATTTTTTTTTTTTTTTTTTGGCTTGTTATAGCTATTATAAGATCGTGAGTGACTCAGATAACTACTCAGCAGTACTTTCAAAGTTACGTGACGAAGGAATCAATTTTGAGACAGATAATGGTTCTGAGCTACTTCCAATAAGCCCTATTGAGGTGTGTCTGTACAGGATTTCTATGCCTTTGATCTGTTGCAGGAGCTTAGCAGAATTTTTTAATTTTACTTTTCATTATTCTAAGAGTGGAGTTTCCGGTGGTGGTCTGATTCAGGTAGATGACGAGGCTATGGATTTGAACAAGGAACTTATGACCAATTTACTTGAACTTGATGATGTTGATGCCGTTTATACAGACCAGAAATGATCGAAACCTCTATCTTTACTCGTCTCAGAAGTCCAAATGAAGCTCTTGGTGTTAGTGTGTTACAGTAGACGTGTCTGGTTCGTCTTCAATTTGACCTTTGTAACTTGGAAGTGTATGTCCTAATTTGAAATGGGAGAGCAGCTGGGCAATTATTGTCACCTCAAGGATAGAATTTTTTTTAACTTTTCTTATTTATTGTGAAGAACAGTAACAATGAAATATGATTGTCTTTTTAGAATTGAGAACAAACAATAAAGAAAAAAAAAAACCCTTCAATAGCAATCAATATAAAGTTTTACTCTTGATGCTTCTGTCCAGGAGCCTCATCTGTATGGATCTTTTTTATCAGGTCAAGCTGGTGCCCCTGAACTGTATAATAGACGCTTGAACAAGAAGTAGCGCACTGTGGAGAGATGAAAACAAGAAAACGTAGTAAATGATAGAAGTCGATTCATAAGCTTTATAGCAGATCCATTTAGAGAGCGGAACCCGTGTAAACTGCACTTTACAACAGAAATACAGATTGAGCTTTCAATTCTAGGATAGATGAAAGACTTGAACGCGCTACAAATAATAAAGCTGCTAATAAGATTATCTATGTATTTGCTTACATTCATCATAACAAAAACTATAATTTCCATGTACGTAACTAACTGGTAAAAGCCCCAGTAGTTGATGACTTGATTCACTTCATTTCTTTGGAACCCAGCATCCATGCAGCCCATATGGTAGGCCATAAGGGAACTTGGCTCTAGCAATTTCTTCGAACGTGGTTCCATCTAGTATCAAAGCATAACTGCCTCCATTCTTCTCACTAATCATCGAGATCACCACACCATCATCTTCTTCAGTTGCGCCTGGTCGGGCCACAAAGAATGGTTCAGATGGTACTGCGCCATCATCGTACCAATTCTTAGCTTTCTTCTCCACCAAATCAAGCTGTCATTGTTTGGACAATAAATTAACTTCTGTAAGAGGCTGAAAACCAATGAGGGGGCTTATAGAAAATAGAAGTAGCTGCTCTAGTACTAATTACCTTTGTGAGCGTGTTGGGGAAGTTGCAAGGGCGCACAGCCCCACAAGCATAGGCATATCTATACTTCTTACCCAAAAATGCAGGGTTTATGCTGCACATGTCCATCCCTTTTCCATGTTCATTTGGGTCTACTGCTGCCTCTAGTTCTCCATATGCACTCCCATCGAATGGTATTCTAAACCTTCCAACCCTGCATGGGTAAATCTTCGATATGAATCAACGACGTTCTACCAACATGGCAACATAGCATACGTATTAAGATAGTTAACAAAAAAAAACATTATCGTTTTACCTAGCATCTGGTAGCACATCTTCCTCACCAGTATATGAACGCAGATTCTGTATCCTAAGCTGATCCAGGATTGTGGTATCAGCGCTGTGCTCGCAACAATCTGCAATGAGCGCCGTCACCCTCCCATCCTCATCTTTCTCTTCGTAGGCATTAATGAAATGGAAAGTAACAAACAATGGCACTTCCACACTCGCCACCTTCAAAACAATTGCATCAAAAACGTAAATAACGAAAAAAAGAAGAAGAAGTTAAACACAACGACATATTATTCAGTTTCAAAGAGCGATCAATTAGTAGGAGATCGACTTACAATTTTACCACTAGCTTTACACATGGCATGCATATAGGCCTTGGACTCAGGATGCCACTCAAACTTGTACAATGGTGTTGGTTCGGCCCTGAGCAAATTCCCTGCACAATACCTCAACGGCATTTCCGGCACAATTATGTAGTGCTCGGTCACCGGAAAGCTATGAACCCACCCTGGCGCCGGACCTTGGCTGCAGTCAACCCTCCCGATCACCTTCCTTTCATTCGTACCAGGCTCCATCCTCACCGCCAAGTAACCCGGGTTGATCAAATCAGGCAACAAAGTCAAGAACTCGGACTCTGTCACAATAGGATGTGCCGAGTGAATCAAACCTCCCAACGTGTCAGTATACTCGAATCTTCCTATTGTGTCCAAAGTGTCCGGGTCAACCACTATGGACCCTTTTTGGGTCTCGGTGAGGCACACGACCCGGCCATCTCCGAGGTGGACCACGCCCGTGTTGGCGTTATCGGTCAGAGATGCACCAGAGAACAGGTTGGCCAGCTCACCAATGTAGGATAGGAAATTATCCTGTTTAGGAACTTCTGAGAACTCACGGTAGCATAACTTTTTGCTCTTCATTGCAGCTTTGTAAGCATTCGATTCAACTTGGCGGTGGCCGGCGATCAGACGGCCGTTTTCAAAGTGGAGCCTGGCTAGCATTGCGTAGCCGTCGAAGAGGTGACGGAAGTTGTAGTCCTCAATGTGCCAAACTCCCGGACCATTTCTTAGGTACGTTCCTTTCTGCATGTATAACAAGTAAATAAATAAGCATCCCCTAATTGTAAAGGAACTAATTAGCATCGTTCTTTTAGACCAAATATTAAAAAAACAAATACTTATTCAGACTTGGAATGAGAAGGTTATACGTAATCCAACCTGAAGACTAAAAATATTAGGAGCTACTACGAGTACGGACAACGAACAAGGCAGGACTTGAATTATTTTTCTGGTTGAACATTTTAAAAATAATTAAAAGGAGGAATATACTCTGGCCAGCCCTGCTCTTTGTGACAAATTATGTGACGCCAGTAGGGTAATCAGTTGATTAATCCATTAATTAGATAGTACTGTATTTAATTAATAGTCCTACCTAGAAAAACACACACGTCATTAAGGAGACAAACCTTTGGGCATTGGGTGGTAGGCCTCTCACTAAACAGTAGGTTCAAAAGATTACAAACGAAATTAAAGGCTAGCTATTATTTCTTCTTGCTGCTTCAGGCTTCTCTATTCCTACTTCCTGCTATTTACAGCACAAACGAGTTTGTAAAACATGGTGGCCTAATCTTACCATCACGACTCTAGCTAGGGTTTAAGTGATTAAGAGTAATTTGTGAATGAGACTCACAGTTGAGAATAGAATTTCGTATCAAAGAACATTTCTCATTGTTTAAGGTCTGTAATATATATCCGCGGGATTAATTTGGAAAAACAGTTGAATTGGTCTTGAGTTGAATGCACTAATTTATCACCACTGAATTTGAATACTTGAGAACAATAATTTACATGTACGACTTCTCTTGGGAACTGTATATCTGGGTTTGTGTTCTTATTGGTGTATTTGATATCCACAATCTGACATGCAAGCTTATTATATAGGGAGACTGAAGTTGTATATTAGTGAAATGGAGAAATTTAGAAATGAAGGAACACATACTAGCCACAGTGGTATTTGTCCTTGTACATGCAGCTCTCCTTCCCATCTCTCCTGCCGGACACTGGTCCAAGCTACGTGGCTTCTCCGATCATCAGCTTCCTTACTCGGCGGCAGATGAGGGGCAGCAACAGCCGGCAATGGAGGACTTGCGACGTTTGTCGACGTCAAGCGCTTCCTACTTTTAGCGCCCTTCTTTAAGGGATTAAATCCATCTCTGCTACTATTGGGATTGGAGTGATCGGAAACCGCTGCTCTCGGCAGCAAACACGAGTTTCCACTGCCAACAGAAAATCCTAAGGAAGCCATATTCGGTCTAGCTCAGAGACTAGCTTAACTAGCTCGCTTGTAGTGATATTAGCTTAAGTTAAAGAGTGAGGAGGTGTCAAGGTTGTATTTATAGGGAAATGGTGATGAATAGGGCTAGTAACACTGAAAAAAACTATGATAAGCTACAATGCTACTGTTGGTATCTTAATTGGTGGAATTCCCTTTCACTACGAGACATGGCTAGCTAGCTTATGTTTAAAATATATTTCTGCGAATATATATTTACTCAATTATTTACTCTAGTGCCATGGACTACCCTCGATTTAAATGTCTCTGGGCATTCCCAGAAGCAGTAGTCATATGAAGCACACGGAATGCCTGGGACACAACATAAATTTGTGATGCGGTAACTAGAAGTTATCGATTCTATTCATTAATGTATGATCCATGCATGATTAATTAATCTGCTTAGATCCAGTTAATATGGACAATTCACAAGTAAGGGATCTAATTGTTTCCGAATCAAGCTTTGTCATATTTGTACTGTTTCAATTAAGGTACCCAATGACATTCTGTCTTGCTGGACGTACGTCCAAACATTGTGAAATGCAGCCAAGGAAAAGTCGCCATATGGCTGCAATGGTTTAGTAAAACTACTTATAGATTAATATTTATGATGAGAATCTCAACAATATATCTATGTAAAAAAAATTTGTAACAACTACCCATTGCAAGGAAATCTCATAATCTAATTTTTTAATTTTAAATTGATTTTGTTCGGAATGAATATTAAATAAACCAAAGAGGTAAAGTTTGTGTACGGGTACTTTCTTTGACCAATAGCTTTATGGTATTTAGGATTGAAATAGAAAGAAAATACAATATGAAATGAGTAGCTAGGGTTTTCTGATTCCATTTTGTATCTGGCGTTGCACATGTACGTTAACTAATACAGTGGGTTCAGAAAACTAAAGCAAATTTCCCCATATAATTGGGAGCTATTTGAATGGTTGAGCTGTAAGCTGTTGTTGGTGCATTCGTGGCAGCTTGGTTTTATATATACACAAAAATGTATAATCAATATGCATGTTTAGGGTTTATTCTAAGAAAACCAACTTGTTTAGGGTTAGGATCCGGCTCCTCTCTTTGACTTTAATTCTAAGCCATTGATTTAATATTCAAGGACTATCATATTGACACATCAGCAAAAAATTTAAAACTCATTTACTATTACTTTTAAATCCCAAACGCCGTTACTCTCTCTCTCTCTCTCTCTCTCTCTCTCTCTCCTTCTTCAACCAAAAAATAAATAAAAAAATTCTCTGCACTTCTCCAGCAGCCCACCCCATGTCTTCTTCATTTTGAGTTCTATAGTTATTTGCTATGAATGGGATTAAGAGTACATATTCGTCGACTAAATTCACTACAGCAAGGTGGAAATGGATTTGATTGGAGGAAGAATGTTCTGTGACATCTATTCGAGTGTTGGATGTTTCGATTACTTCACTTGATAGCGTCAAGCTTTTGGACATAAACAAGGAATAATTAGAATAATTAATCATGTCATCCTCAATTTAGGAGAATGCCTATAATGATGAAAAATAAAAAATAAAAAGATAAATTTAATTTTATCTCCCTAACATTTATACCCTAAATCGTTTGTGCCCTTACACTTTTTATTTTATCACATATGCCCATGTACTTACCAATTTCAATCAATTTTATCAAATCTTAGCTTTTTTGTCAACTATTGTGTAATATATTTTGAAATTCTCGTCGTTTACGCTATAATTTTGCATTCTACATTAGTGAGTCATCATCCTACAAAGGATCCCCATAGAGCCATATCTCAATTTATAAAATAATTGACGGAAAAAAAAAACACTAATAATTGGATCAGATTGATTAAATTGGATGACACAAAGGTACATGTGATGAATATAGAAGTGCAGGGGCACAACTGATTTAAGGAGTAAAAGTTAATGAAGTAAAATGAACGGATAGGCGGATAGGGGAAAACCAACATCAATGGGAGAAACAGTGAAACTTTTAGAGATCGAATATAAAAGAGAGAAAGAGAGAGAAGTGAGAAGAAAAGATGAAGAGATGAAAACGAAAAAGAAATCATGATCCATAATAGAGCTGAATAAGAGATATAACGGAGAAAAGACGGCACCCTTGTGTTTTGAACAACTGGATCCATTATTCACAGTAGTAGACAGAAATTTTCAGAGAAACAAACTCTTAGGAATTGGGGAAGAAGAGGTGAGGACCATCTGACAGAAAGAAATGGAAAAAAGACGCCGTTTACTCTTGAAATTCTACGATTTGAATAATTTAAAGTCTTAGTGTTGACGTAGACAATCATAGACCTTCATATTTCGAATCAATGGATGAGATTAGAAATCAAGGACAGCCCAAGGAGAAAGGTTAGCCAAAGAGAGGATCTGGATCCTTAGGATTAACCATAAGAAAACCAACCTGTTTATGTATTAGGTGATATATTACTCGGAGTAACTGTAAGTTAAATATCGTGTCTTCTTCCTCTATGTACATTTTAATCATCTTTAACTCAGTTCATCTGCCAGTCAACATACCCAGTAGTTAGTAATCCATCAGATATTTTGATTAACTCTACATCAAACCGAGGGCGAATCAAATCAAAGTTTTGCTTTCGAAATCAAATTCAAGTTGCCGATGAGTGCTTCTATCTTAGTTGTGTTAAGATTACCAATGCCACATACTTATCAATCCATATGTGGTTCTGAAAGCTACCCGGCCACTGAAACTGTACAAGTCATCTATTCATCTTGAATGCATCAATTTTGACTCTTTCAATTCAGAGAAAACTAGAAGTGTTCACAATTGGAAATAACGGAAAATTTAAGCAACCAAAAACCCAAAAAGAGAAAATGACAAAGGAAATTTGGAACAATTGATATTATTGGTGATGGAATATATGGCCGTCGAAAGTGGGGAGCTCAGACAAATTGACGCTTTACTTTGTTGGAGATTTGGGTTCAAGAGCAAATAATGATGCTTTCCATGAAGAATCCACCATTTTTCATGATTTCAGCTGCTTCATTCTAGTACCCCCACTCAAGTTCCTAGTCCATACCCATTTGGGAAAGTGGAGGCCTCAACTTGTTTCTTTATATTTTGGTTATTTTTGACGTGGCCTCTGGCCCAATGTGTTTGCCACCCAGTTTTTTTTTTTTTTTTTTTTGAAGGGGTTTGCCACCCAGTTTCTAGTTATGCCAAAATTTTCTCAATTTTGCTCCACACATGGAGAACAGAAGTACACCCTCTTGCACAAAATGAATGCTACCGGTTTGATCTAATTATATATACAGTTAGAGTTCAAGAAAGCAGTTTATGAGGGGAGTTTGTGTTCCACAATCTCATATTTGGAGGTGGTGATAATTACAGGAGTTTAATCTAACCGTATTCACTTATTTATTAATTAAAATCGTTCTTCGAATAAATGAACGGCCGAAATTAATATTTTTTCAAGAAATATTCAGTTTAGAAAATAAAGTGGCAAAGTGAATTAAAAGTACCTCTGGAATGATGAAAACCTCAACTTAAACTGTTAATTTTAAAACTAGTTAATGACCCACTTGTTCAAATTAAGTGCCTTCATTCAAAGTCATGTCTCGTTTGGTATTGGAAGAGTACAACTACCTGTTGTTTAGAGAAATCAAGACCCTTGTAATTGCTTGTGTCTCTTCGTGCCCTTATTGATTCCCACAGATTTTCAATCAGAGAATGACCTAATTGCTCGAATGTGGCGGACAAAATTAGGGTTTCCCCATACAAGCAACACCTTTTTTAATTTTAATTTTAATTAAACTTGTCAGTGGATGGTCCAAAACCATACACATATATAGTTATATACACATTTGAATTGAATTTGAAATGTGTGCTGATGATGCGAAGTGACGTGTCGGCTGTTCATCTTGTTAATATGATACAAATTAGTTGCTAAGGCCAGCATTTGGTTTTTGTAATCTTGTTCCGACTTCTAAAGCTAATTCAAGTCAATAAAGCAAACTGATTTCATTTGCTTGTTTCAGCATTAGTGGAGAGAGAATCTATTTATCTCCCCAACATTACAAAAGCGCTCATCATGAAAATTCATGATTTCATTAGGAATTGTCAACGTGTAGATGCTCTTAATCACAATAGTCAATTCATGATCAAATATTACTTTCCTTTGGTTATGATCAGTGTTTTAAAAGGGGAATGCCTGAAAATCCTCAAAAGCCTCAAGACACCTTTGAGAGTTTGAGGCATAAGTTTTTTGCACATCACTTTTTAGGGTTTAGGGTATCTTCTAAAGAGTTAGTGTTCTACATCGAAGCATATAAACACATATTACTATATAATAAATATAAAACTTGTTTGATTTTCATGTAGAAAAAAAAATTCCTTTAGATGTAGCCTCAAGACGTTAGACGTTTTTGGTTAAGCTTCGCATGCCTCACGTCTGAAACTTGCCTCAAGGCGAGCTATTTTAACATTGGTTATGGTGACAATAATAATTAGGAACTGAATCTTACGCTCCAAGAATAATATTTTGTTAAGCTCACGGTCATTACGTATGTTAATTAGCATCAAATCGACTTCAATTTATCTTATGCTTGAATCCAGACCATATTGAGATATAATAGTACGTACCATTTAAGCATCCAGCATCGATTTTCTTTGTTCTTGTTATCTATATATAAGCATCTTTATACCATCTACAGCATCGATTTTCTTTGTTTTTGTTATCTACAATTCTATATACAAGCATTCTTATACCATCTACACCATCGAAAGGGTTATCTTCCAAATTCATGACTAAATCTAATGCATGGGACATGAATCATCCACACATGCAATAAATATATAGGATTGTATTAGGGGTCGTCAACGGGTCGGGTCGGGCCTTGCTATTTTTCTAAATAATGGCGGGTCAGGTCGGGCGGGTTTTATTGTAAATCGAATGATCCAAACTCATCCATATAAAGCGGGCCTTGCGAGCTTTTTCGGGCAGGGTCTTACGGACTTAATTTATAAATAATTATTTAAAGACACTAATATATTTTTTTTTAATCAAGCTTTGAAAATTCATTGGATAATGATCAAATACAACCAAAAGGAACAAATATATATTGTACCAAAAACAAAAAATCTATATTTATATATAGACACTATTTTATTTATAAATAAATTTTTAAAGACACTAATTTCTTATAAATCTATATTTATATATCACACACTCCAAAGAGCAACCTCTATCAATTCAAAAAAAAAAGGAAAAGTTATATGTGATTATTACAATAAATTATGAGTGAGGTTACAAATTTAGTCAATTTTACCATAGTTTCAAACCCGATCAGTTTGGTCAACCGTAGTGCTTGTATGTTTTCTTGATTGACCGATGACGTGATGACTGCAAAACTTACTTATTTTTGTACATCATGTTTGTAAATATTTCATCGATGGATGTGCGTGGACATAAGAAACAAAATTTGAATTTTAATTACAAATACATTGGCCTATACCAATTTGTCTCTTCAAAGTTGTATGACTTATACATTACATTTAAATTGTTGAGGTTCATTCTAAAGCAACTATGAAGTGGAAAATGAATTTAGAAAAACCAACCATTTGATGGAGAGGTTGTAATAGTTTATGGTGGTTGTAAAAAATTCAGCCAATTTGGTTCTCATTTTGAATTCAATCAACTAGGTCAAACCTAGTTACTCTTATAAACCTATATTTATATCACACACTCCAAAGAGCAACCTCTATCAATTCAAAGAAAATGGGAAAACCGGCCGTTGAATGTGATTATTACAATAAATTATGAGTGTGGTTAAAAATTTAGTCAATTTCACCATAGTTTCGAACCCAATCGGATTGATCAACCGTAGTTGTTTGTATGTTTTTTTATTGACCGATAGCGTGATGACCGCAAAACTTGCTTATTTTTTTACATCACGTTTGTAAATATTTTATCGACGGATGTGCGTGGACATAAGATAAATATGTATTTATATATATTTATATGAATTTGTAAACACACACATTTATATATATATATATATATATATATATATATGTATATGTATATTGTATCTATATATATAAACACACACATGTGCGTATGTATGTATGTATGTATGTATGTATGTATATATCTGCACACACACACTATATAGATATATATACACACACGTGTATGTATGCATATATATATATATATATATATATATATATATATATATACATATAAACACACATACATATCTATATAAATACACACACACACACACACATATATATATATATATATATATATATGCAGACACACACACACATATATAAACACTCACAGACACATATACATATATCTATACACACACACACACATATATATCTATATAGAAGTCAATATCTATATATACTTAAATATATAAACACACACACACACACATATATATGTATATAATAGTTTACGGGTTTTTACAGACTGGATCTAATGGTCTTTTGACGAGATAGGCCTATGGGCCGGGCCGGGTTTCAAACCCCTAAACCAAGCCCGACCCTAGATTGTATCAAAACAAAACCTAATTAAATAAGAATAGTCTCACACAATCATATCTGGGGATGATACTTATTTCTCGAACATTTTGGGTCATCGAAAAATCCGGACTTAACATTTGGTGGAAACAATAGATTTATTAAAGTACTCCAACATTTGGTTCTATTTGGGAAATTTCTCGGACTTTAATTATGCACTAATGACGCATTATGACGTTCTAAGCAAGATTAGTGGCTTGGTTTGCTTGTCGTGCAGCTCAAAGCTATATACGTAGAGGATCTTGCTTGATCTAATCAGACCAACAAATTAACTAAACCCTATACATGCCTGCAACAGATTATTCAGTTTTACTGATGGTGACTCCAAGATTGAAAATGGACGTAAAATTTAATTCAACTTCCAAGATACTAAGAAGTAGACAAAACACCAGCACAAGCTCCGCAAGAATAGACTACTATGTTTTGAAGGTTGATGACAAAAACAACAACATACAGAGGGAAGGAATTATAAGCTAGGGATCTCCAGACCCCAAAAAAAAAAAAAAAAAAAAAAAAGAAGAAGAAGCTAGGGATTTCATACCAGATTGAAGTGAGGCTTGAGCAATCTAGACCGTGTTCAGCCATATATGAATTTTACTTACTACGTACGAGTCCTTCTAGCTAGCTAGTGCAGTACAGTACGGCATCTTCCTCATATATTTGGCACTAAAATCCTTTTATTTTGTTTGGCAAATAAAAGCTTGAGTGCGTGCAATTTTAGCGCCTGAAATAAAACGGTCAAGGTCGGCCAGTGAGACGGTGGGGCATAAGCTGTACCGTCGAGAGGGAAACAGCCCGGAGCCCCGGATCACCAGCTGACCGTGTTTAGACACCTCCACCGTCTTTAATCCTTCTAGTAAAAGACTAACCTGAACTACTAAACCTGTGGCCCTCTGGTACAGTTATGGGAGTTTATATGATCGACCCAGTCCAAAAGTCCATTATCAATTGATACACTCGGCCCAAAAATGTTTGCATCAATTCAGTTATTGTAAAGCCGACTTTGTTGACCAGAGGAGAATGGGCAAAACCTTCAGACCAAATCAACAAAATGGGCCAGACCCTACTTTCATAGTACAGGTACTGGAAGCTATTTCCTCCTACAGAAAATGGTCTAGCCCTCCCGTAACAAAACTACAAAACCAGATATGCAAACGATCCATGCTTTTCACTGTTCTGTTTCCATGCAAGTTGTCGTTGATATTTTATATCGTTGTGGCCTGTCATAAGCATGTGTGCGCCTGTGTTGATCCATATCGATCAATACATTTGGCTCTTCCTTCTCATCAGAGGGAGTTAATAGTTTACTACAGTAGTGGTACTACTCCCAGTACCCAGAAGCAGGCACTGTTAAAAGTCCCTTGCTGACACAAACACACATTAATGGCAGTATGGCACCAAACAATAATAATTGTTTGAGAGGCGACTATACGTGGAGTATCCATATCTGAGAAAACATGTTGGAGGACAACAGATTCAGAACCTTCTTAATGAGCTTTGTCACTACCTATTTGACAATGGAGTTCATGTAGTTTTTCCACGGCTTTGTAGTTTTATGGTGAAAATTTTATCGAGTCATTGAATCATACATGCATGGCCACAGTGCTAGATAAAGCTGCAGATGGACCCAGTAATTAATTTGTTCGCTGGGCTAGTAGATCGATCTAGCTTGTTAGTTTAGGTTCGTTACCAGCAGAAACTCACATGGGGGTGATTTAATCTGTCTCTACCTTACTAGCTTGGTGCATCATGCATCCGTTACCCCATTAGTATATCAGACCAATAATTCTGATGAGGGTTTCTACTTCTGATCGACAAATTGACAACACCCCATAAATCTACTCTAGAAAAGCTTGGTAATTGAAATCTCCACATGCGTCTCTTCCGGGGCTTTCGGTTATAGATCGATAACATGCATTTCTGATCGGTAGCTTTCTTGCTAGCCTACAAGACTAGTTGTTCACTTTAAGTTGTTTGACTTTGACCTATGGATTCCAAAGGATAGAAAGAGATTGGACATTGTCCATTGCCTTTTCATCTGATGGTTAATGTTTCCTTTCCTAAATGCATGCCACAGTTATCTGTATGCTTCATTGCCCCAGTCTGTCTCTGTATATATTATACTCCAGGGTTTAGAGGTAGCGTTCATTAATTATCTTTTAGGGTTCGTGTCAATGCCATCATCAACAGTAATCATAATTTGATTGAGTAGGGTTTTGAAGGCCAAGGAGTACTGCTTGGTGCTCGCAGAGATTCCAGAAGCAGCTGTCATGAATTACAATTAATTATGAACAAAAGAAAAACGTAATCCCCGTAAAAAGTATAAATTGATAGCTCCCACCATAATATTGAGATCTATTACGTACTGTCATAGAGCTGCCACGGGGCCCGTGTCTCGTACTGAGACATCACGAGCAGGTGTCGTTGAGGAGACAGAGATGGGTGGTGGCTCCGATCAGAGCAAGAATGGCCGGTCGGTGGTGTCAAACGCCGCAAAGTCTACCCGTGTGCATAATGCGTATCCTCTCCTTTTCTCGCGTTGGACCACAATGTACGTCATCACCGGAGGCTGTGTATAGTGCCAGACGATGCGACTCCTCCGATCGAACGGTTGAGACACCTCTTTGAGTTCCAAGGTTTTGCTCGACATGGACCATCAGAGATAAGTAGACCTGGATCCTGTTTAGCGTACGTAAACTAGAAATCAAACTTTGTTTTCTTGGGCTGGGCCCGCCGACTTTTCACTGCATGGACGACGGTAGGGGTCTTGTCCCAATGAAGGCTCGTCTATTTTGATTAGCTAGGAAAATAGAAAAGTAAGGCTATTTTGTGATCGTGAGTAGAACTGGGGATCCTCTTTCGAAGTCTTCACAAATCTATAACAAACTGTACTACATCATCTTCAAGAAATGTAATAGACTGTAATTTTAAGTAAATTCCAAAAAGTTCTTTTCAATGTTCATATTACATATTGGAAATTTTGAGAGGAAAATCGATAATGTTAAAAAATATGTTTGTGAGCATGAATGACGATTGCAACTTCGACGTTCTCTTTCCCTTTCTCTTTGGATTTGTTATTACTTGTTACTTTTGTATTAAAAATTAATTTTTCGGTTTCACTTTTTTAGCAATTCAAATAGCAAACAATTTCTCCTCCACCACAATGAAATAGAACTACTAACAAACATAAGCTACGTGGACTAGCATTGTTGCCCGGTTGTCATCCGTAGTGATCTGCTTTGTTATTAAGTCAAGTCTCATAATGTCATGAGGTTTAAAGCTCGATAGCTTTCTCATTTGGTCGATCACAATCTCTCCATCACTTTTTCTCTTCGTGGATATCTCCTTCGACTTCTCTCTGAGTCTCTATTAACATGCAGTTTAATACTATCTCCATCCCCATTGATATCTTTACTTTGAAATTGTGGCGAGCTTGAGTTGAAAAAAGGCTTAGCTAGGCTGTATATAGAGTAGGAGAAAACGAGGTGGGTGGACGTGTATGCGTAGTTTACTAAACCATACAAATTATTGATGTAAATTACTTCAGTTTTGTTGTTCATGGGAGAAGTACTTGATACTTTTATAATTGTGTGTTTAGAGGTCAAATGGAACCCCTTTTTTCCATTTTAAGGGGATCTCACAGTTTTGGTTTTGTCCCATATCGCCAAAGAAAATTTAATGCCTTTTGTCATACAATTTGTATGAAAATGAAACAGGCCACAAGAAAATGACCAAAAATACAAAATTCCTGTTTCAATTAGCTAGTTAGGAGGACTGAACACAATAATTCGGTCTCTTAATGTCCAATTTTTAGCAAAAAGTAGTTTGTACGTATATACTATATACTGTTGAGAATATAATTTCCACATAAGAAAATGAGGACCTTGTATATAAGTTTATTAGAGTTTATGTCAACTCCTTTTATTTCAATTTTAGTTGTGAAACTAGAATGATTTTATCATGTATTATTTAAAGAGACATATATCTCCTTTATTTAGTTTTTCAGTTAAACCAACAAGATATTATTCGAACTTGACTACACATATATTGATTATTTGGTTCATACGATTGACAGTGAACGTTTTTCAGTTAAACCAACGAGTTATTATTCGATCTTGACTGTACATATATTGATAATTTGGTGCGTAACATTAACAACAGACAAGTCGTCAATCAATAAGACTAGACATTTTACAGCAAGACTTAACTTGCAATATAGACGAGGTGGTAAGGCGTCACTTTCTCAATCTGCCTCCACCCATTGATTATGTTCCCTCAACCCACATTATTTAGCTAGCTTGATAGCGGGGTATAACATTTACGTACAATTATATATATAGAGCGAGGACCATAATTTCATTTTCAAACGGCCCCAATGGAACTGTCCGGCTTTCAAACTAATTAAAATTGAATGATCGATCTTGCTCCCTCTCGTCTTAATTTGCCGGTATATATAGTCTAATCCCATATGGTCCTACTTGTTGAAGCTGCGACATTAGTACATGACCAAGTTGAATAATGGGAAGAGTAAAAGTATTTTACTCCCTGCTTTATTCTCTGCATTGCTACATTCACAAATAAGGTCGGTCATGAAGAGAGCCTAACAAAAATAGTACAAATTGATAAATCAGGACAGCCAGAGGTCTTTTGATAACGAATCTTCTTCTTGTTTTTTGTGTTTTGCTTTGTTCCTCCCCCCACCACCCCCCCCCCCCCCCCCGGCTCTCTCTCTCTCTCGGAATTAATGTATGTGTTCGGTCTAATCGATCAGTATGATTTGCTCGCATCTAATTTTCTATATATCTAAACAAATAAGAATATTTCTCACCGCTGTGATAGATCGAACGAAACAAGTGAAATCTTTAAGTTAATATAAGACAGTAATCATGATCAAGTTTTCATTCTCAAAAAAAAAATCATGATCAAGTTTTGCTAATGTGAGTAGTTAAGATATGTTATTAATTCCGTTGCGGACTAGTGTCTTTCCATGACGGAAAGATCATATATGTGCTGTTTTTTACTTGAACAATTTGCAAGTTTAATGATCCATACCATATTATTTTATTTGTCCGACCAAAAAGAAACTCCGTGTTTTATATTCAAGTATATCTGTTATCACTGTTTTCCGTCTCGATCCATTCCCGGTTATTTTCTCAGATTCGACCATACCAGTACTGCCTTTGCTAGATTTTCTTTTATCTAAGATCTATCATGGCATATTATTATATATGGTTACAGGGCCTATCCATCCCGAAAGAAATTTTTGTTCATGGTCTTCACATAAGATTCAAAGTTTCAAACAAACTTTGAGAAGCCACATTAAACCTAGCTCTCTGGAAAGCCAGAAGAACAGTGTGAGGTGCGTATTATCATTGGCCTTAAATTCTGAAAGAAGCGAAGTAAGCAGGGTGCGGTGGGTAGGGAACCTCTATAAATGTAGAAAAGCTAGGCAGCGACGCTAGCATTTGTATGACAAAAAATTAATGCTTCTCCTACTTGTACGTACATCACAATTACACATTGGTGTTGGACAGCCACAAAGAATTGAACATGGAGAACATTTGTTATATCAGCCTAACTCATGCTATTATAATTCACAACTCGAAGAATGTTCAAAAAACGAAATTAAACTCAAGGAAATGTTGGTTTCTTTAAAATTTACCTTAGAAAAACGAAGTAGAGAGATGTTGGGTGTCACTGTGAGAATTTCCGATGCATATACATCTTAACTAATCAGTTATCACATCATTATAGGTTTTGGTTCTTATCCCTTTAAGGGTTTCTCAAGTATTTTCTATCGCTATTTGAACTCTTTATTCGCATGTCTACACTATCGGGTGACTCATTCACTAACCGTTAATTTGACTAAAGGTTTTTAAAGAGAATGATAACACAGAGAATTACCGTTCATGTATTAAATTATCAGATTAATTGTGTGCCAAACGTAAATTTGATGTCATATTTCGTACATTAATAGGTAGAATTTTTGCTTAGGGTTTGGACCATGACCAGTTAACGACGATTGGGAAATGTAAACCCTAGACGGGTTATACATGCGACAGCTGTCGCCATTGAATCCTTTACGGCCAAGTTACAATTTCTGTGGGACCTACTTAATAATTGGGTGAATACAAAACGATGAGGAACAACCTGGATTCGCAGGACGAAGCTACCGAGTGGCCACCATGGAGACACGTGGCGACCTATTAGGACGCCGACAGTCGTTGTCGACGTCGTTTTTACACATTACCCCTTCTGCCTTAGTGCGACAACGATTGTGATATAGCCCTAGTTCTGTTTCACATCACCCGTTTTTCAGCTTTGCAAATAATGGATATTGCATCCTTGCGTTTTTAGAGAAAATTTTGTCAACATTAATCATGATATACAAGTCATGGTGTTCATATATGTGAACAAAAATGCGTTGGAAGTTAGGTTAACAATTTACTTAGGTATCATGATCGACTAAAATTCTACGTAATATGTAAATAAAGATAACTTATCGAGTGAGCAATCAATTCTAAAAATAATTTTATATATCCAGTTTGTCTCATCTCCTTTGACATATATAGGATTCATAATAGCTCTATTTTGTTATAAAATCATAAATTACGTTAGAGAAAATATTGTCACTTTCGATCATTATATACAACATGCATTTCCATCACAATCACTAATCACCTTAATTATAAAAAATTATAAGTTTAACCATATCCGGTCGATGGTCGCATCTCTTTGTTCACGAGATCGGGTGCAAATAAGTCCACGTACTCTTTTTTGCACACAGACACAAATGAAAGGTGTAAATAGCATCACTCACTATGTCTCTCAATTGATATGACATAAATGAAACTCGCAGCAATGTTGTAGAGACGATGGGGTACTTGATTTTGTTTTCTTGGACGTTAGTACAACTAAGCCTTAGCCAGCCATGCATATTCTCCTCAGATGTCATAAAGGGTTTTTTCACTCTTAAGCAGTGGGTCTCGCGATCAGTTTCCTCTAATTTCCAAGATACCTGACCTTTTGTTCCATATGCATGATTGATACTTTCATAGTCTTTGATAGTCACTAGTTACTAGTAAGCATGATGAAAAAGGCATGCAATACTTGTTACGACGAATAAATTCAATTTTTTTTCTAGCTGAATCTTCACCTTTAACTTGCATCGAAAAATATGTATGATTCCTTGGTGTCAGCCAAAGAAGGCGTGCGTCAATAATAGCACAAATAGTCTTTTTGGTTGTTGCGTTTCTTGGGTACCAAATGGATGAATATCAACATTGGATATCATGGGTTCAGAGACAAAGTTAAATAGTTAATACTCATTAGTATTAATAGGTGGTAAACAACTAAAAAAGGGCTTTTTGAACATGACAACCATATGGAGATGACACTAATTAATAATCTTTCTTTTTTCTGACATCCGTTTCTAGTTCTGCTCTATCATATTTAAGATTCCTACTGTTATATTTACCTTTTTCCTCTTGGGTATGTTATACTACAACAAAAGTTGGATGATATTTCGTAGGGTAAGTAAAATTTGATGATTACACATTTGACAATACTGTACGTACTGACTTTGATTTTGTTAGCAAGATCGACACACGTCTCACCAATTAAAATCAGTGGACAACTGACAAAAAGTAAAAAATTGTAAAATGTTAGTTGCTTGCTTATCTTCTTAAAAAATATACAACGAGCAACAAACATTAAAATTTTAATTTAAATTGATAGTTGCACTGCAAGAGGAGATAACATAAGAAATTAAGTACAAGAAGTAAGCCGATTTTTGTTCATTTATATATGTGGAATACAATGTATTTGTAATTTAAATGATTTAAATCGCGCGTACTCACAAAAAAAAAAATTATTTTTGTTATCAAGTTATCCTAATTTACGCATTCAAGCCAAAATTCATCATCATGCTAGTGCGCCCCCTTAATAAAGTATTTAATTTGGATTAACACAAAATTTATTTTTTGGGTTTCATGTTTATAACGATGCTGTCTAATCACATGTATTACTTGAACAAAAAGAGAAAAAGGTCTGTTAGTGTTGAAAACTTAAAATTGGTGCCTTTGAAGATGAATGGGACGGGACCGTCTGGAAGGGTCTGGACCGAGTTGGTTCTGAGTGGGTCCAAGTCGAGGTGGCAAATTCTTAGCTGGTGGGACCACCAAACGGAGACAAAAACAGACGGAGTTCGTCAAATTTAGTCTTCCCATTTTGCCCTTGTCACCTCTGCCTCATTCGTGTTGTTCTGCTGCAAAACAATCCGATAACCAAATCCAAGAAACAGTCTTCTGCACATTGACAAATTTGCGCCAACATACGAACATATCCGACACTTTAATTATGACTCCCTCTGCATTGCTTAAGACTTCAGATAGGCCGCAAAATGATTCTTTTATTCTTCTTCTCGATTTGACCGAGCCTTTGTCTCTTAAATTGCGAAGGGCATGTTTCTAGCAATTACTCTAGAATAACAAGATTGCAAAATTGTGTTGGGAGTTCTTTTCTTTCAACACCACCTTAGAAAATAATCGAATCGGTATCAGATGCAGAAAGAAATCGTTATGAGACGAAGGGAATCGTCAAGTTTGTCTTGAATCTCCTCAATTAATTTTTATTTTTTGATTCTTTGATCTCGTTATGTCTATTCAATTTTGATTAGTTTTTTCATCTCCTAATTTCTTCATCGATTCTGCTTTCCCCAAACCTGAGAACCTCTAGCGAGCCCATGCAGAAAGGCTTGCGCAGGTATTCATTCTCGGACAAGGCACAAGAGACAGTTGATATATTTTTATAGCTTCTATTTTGTATTTGAACAAAATATAATCGAAACCACAACTTTGTTGATTTGATTAATTTGCAGTAGTAAATGAAGCAAGAACAGATGAACAAAAACTCAGCAAACGTTGTGCTTTGAGTTTCATAATTGTTCTTCTATCTGATCTACTTTTATATCAACCATCTATTCCCTTATATAGGGTACAAGATTTATTTATAAAATATCTAGAATAAAAACATATTAAACTAGATTAAAGTATTTTAGATTCAAAATATCTAGCTTAAATTTGAGTGGAGCAAACCGTAATGCAAGTGGCTGTAAAATTTCTTTCACTGCAGCTAAGACTTTAACCGCAACAAGTTTTGTGCAGCCAATGGGCTCTAACCTTCAGTGAACAGACTTGCTTATTTAACAAACTGTTATTCTCGAACACTACTCCCCAACGGACTCGCTTATGACTTTTCCCAGCAGCGGACTCACTTCGCGAACGCACTTCAGCGAACTTTGATTCACAGCGAATTCACTTCAGCGAACTTTGCTGGAGCTTCCCAGATTGATAGGAAAGCATTACTTCCAAAAAAAGCCGTCATTTTATCTATAAATCAAACCCAGTTTTGATGAACCCAGATCCTATGGTGGTGAAATGAGAGAAATACAAACCAAGCAAGTGGATATCCATGACTTCAGGCTTGTTTGAACCAAACAAATGCTGTGAAAGAACATAATTGTAGGGTTTAATGAAGAATCTCTTTGCCAGAACCATGAATTCCTGCTTGAACGATTAGATCCAATCAACACCAGCAATTCAATGTTTGGGAGATTGGCTCTGAATTTTGAAAACTGATCGAAAACATCGGTTTATTGAAATTCATCAATTAGAAGAACTCACCCAATGAGACTGTAAAAAAGTGAACAAAGAAATTCCCAGAGACAGCCTCACACGGCACCAGCTCCCAATGTTGATATAATTAAAATCAATGTGTGCGTGTACAATACAGAGTTACAAACGCCAAAGGTAAATTTACTAGCTTTTCACGAAAACCTCGTAGCTAATTAGCTAGAAGCCTAGAACATGCTCCTCCACGCACATGACAGCCCAGATTCGACTGCCAAAACGAATAGAACTGACGCTTCTCTAATGTGAGGGATTTAGGTGTACCTAACGATATTATCTAGCAAATATTAATCAAGTAGACATATATTAAGGAAAGCAAAGCTAAAAATGGTAACAGTTATGCTATCTACTTTAGGACATTTTGGAACAACTTGATTAGAAAAAGGCTCGCAGATTCTTGAAATAAAGAGAAAGGCATTATGTTTTTTATAAAGAAAATGATTTGTTCCTTTGTTAGCCAGACAACGACAAAATCGGGCACTAGTAGTAGTTTAGGACTTTACTTCACTTTTCTGAATATCTAGGTATATATCAAAGGTCTTTAATTTACTTCAAAAAGCATTGTATCCAGAGTTGAAGAACGTCATACCCCAAGTAAAATATATCATAACATTAGTTTTTTGATAAATATGTTTCGAGTTTGGACGATATTTTTTTAAATTAATTTATTTTTAAAATAAGTTTTACTATCGCAAAATAACTTGTCATATTGTCCTGTGAGAAAAGATATCAATATCAATCTCCTTCAAATCTCCTTCTACTCGAACTCTTCCGAAATGGAAAATGTTTCTATTTTAGCTATGTACGTGGGAGGAAATATTGGCTTTACATGTCCAATTGAAATCAACTCGCACGATAAAATTGATTGATGGCAATAAAGTAATCAAACCCTACCCAAGGTTACAATCGCACTAGTTAATTAGTTTCATACATATATGACACTATATTATATGCTGTCATTGTAGTTTTGGCTGAATGATATTCCTACCCAGGTTGACATGTTGTTTGTATGCGTAGTTGCATAGTGCATACTATATATAGCTAGTTGTATTATAGTATTACGAATTATGTAACACTTATGTGGCTATATCTGATAGCTAGATATATAGATGGCCATAACGAATTGAAAAACGGGAAACAAGAATGAAGAAAGGAAAAAAAAAAACAGAAAACAGATTCAACATACATTTTTCTTTTCTCCACTAATCAAAAACCACTAGGAAGCCATTTTTTAAAAAGAAAAGACTTTGATAAACCAAAGTTGCAACAGTATCCATTACAATATAAATACGAATAAGACAGATTCAATATTCATTAGAAAAATGAGAGTGGGGGTGACATTGATTCGCTTGGCTCTTTATTCAGATAAATGTGAACTTGTGAAGGTTCTGCAACTGCATAAAAGCCATAGATTTAAACGTTGTTAATCTCAGATAGGTTGTGTGATTTAAGTATCTTATTTACAAAAAAAAAAACGAAGTTTATTGAAATAAACCTTTACACGTAACTGCAATCAAATTCGCCATGGAAGATACCGGCAGTTGCCAAATTGAGGGGAATTGGTTTTTTTTTTTTTTTTTTTGAAACGGAGGAGAATTGGTTCTTAAAAGATGATAAAGTTACGAGAGCAATAGATCCATTTGTTTTGCAATTGAATGGTGATTATTCTTATTCATCCTCTATTCATTTCAGATATTTATTGGACTTTAAGGATCGCAATGATACTCTTGGTGGCGCGAATCAGGCGTAAAACAGTAAAACCTACAAAGTAGGATATTTATACAAGTGGGAACTGGGAAGTGCTATTTAAGTGCTTATTTGGTGCGTCAATCTAGCCTATTTATAGATTGTCAATGATGTTAACGCCTTCCATATATAAATATTGTCAGATAGAAAAATTACTTGGAATACTTGACTATCTTTTGGGAGGATCTGACTGGAGCAATTATTAGTACTCTGTTAGTCTGTTACATCAAGTGAATTTGTATACCTTTCTTTACTATAAGATATTTTGCCCAGTTTTACACTTGGAGATATTTTGCCTAGTTTAGTAATATAAACCATGTGATCAACGCGTAATTGTCTGTATTACAGGGGACTTGGCTAAGGAGCTTTGTTTTAGCAACTCTCCATCGTGAGCATCTCAAAGGACAAATGCATTTGTCTACATTTCTTGGTCTATGAATTACTTAATCAGGGTTTCAGCTACCTCTCATATCAGCAAAATAAAAAGAGAAGAAAGACAGATAGAGAAAACTATGTACGTAAAGACAAATACATGTCATATAAAGAGAGATTACTACTATATCAATATGGGTGGTTCAAGCACGAAATGATTCTAGAAAATTTTCAATCATATATAGCTAGAAAACTGGGTCGTGAAGGATGATTTATCGTACAGATAAATATCTCTAACAGGTGTACACCGCGTCCAATAAAGGCAAAAAGAGACATGGGGGTTTCAAATTAAGATTCATATATGGTGTCTGAATGGACCTGGTGATCAACTCGAGGGGCCCAATATGAGATTGTAATTTGGAACTATGCATGATTATACAGGGGAAGGAACTCAAAGAAGCTTGCAGTACTTGTCCGAGTCGAAATGAACAAAATAGCTTCTTGGAAATGCTGGGTTCTGTATGTAAAAAGATAGTGAAATCTAGTTAGAAATTATTATCTAAAAATAATAATTGAGTTATAGTGTATACAACGATTGTATATGCCACATACTAGGAAAATTTCATGAAGTGCTTTCATAGCATGAGTTTGTAACATGCATAGTATATTACGTATGATTTTATGTAAAACATATATATGTATATCATATTTGTAGGCCTAATTGGGGAATAAAGCAAGTTCCAATATCAAAATGTTGCTGTTGGAAATTCCATATATGGACGAATGCTAGCTACTAATATCTATGGGCACTTGCTGTAATATCTATGGCCACTTGCTGGAGGACCTCACAGTTCTGCTGATTATGATTAGGCTGGACCTCTCTATATCAGGACTTTAATGAAGTATATTGTCTTTTTCGACAACTTATTGCATGTATAATATATAATATCTATATATATATACACTTATATAATATTTTTGTTTTCATTTTAAGGGATTATTTGTGACACTAACTTTTCGATCAAATATTCACATATATACCGTTTCGTTCTTAGGACTCTATGAACAGATCACTTATGTAAATTTTTAGCTAAATTGATGATCGTTACATTATTAAACTAGATTAAATCAATATACGAATCAAATCTGTCAAACATGAACCGTTCATGTTTATAATTATAAAAATTGTAAAACACAGTTATGAATACCTTAACAAATATTAATTTTGCTAAAAATTTACAGAAGTGATCTACATATATAAACTTAAAAACTGAACGGTTGAAATGACAATATATGATGGACAAAATGGGTCTAATAAGCGACCTCTTAATATGGCAAAAAAAAAAGAATAAAAACTTCTTCAATAGAAGGGTTCTATTTATCTATACTATTATTAAGATAAGAGGTGTTGATAGCCAAAGTTAATTTTTTTTACCTTTATAACCCTCAAATATTAAAATATAATGGATCACATTTTAAGATCATGGACAAAAAACGTAAAAAGCAAAATAAAACAATAAAAAAAAACATAAATAAAAGAAAATAGCTATTTCAAGCTTCCCGCTCTCACATTTATAACTTCCCACTACTCTTACACCATTCGGGTGTGTAGACATTTTCTAGTATATATAATTTAAATCCGGTAGCGATGATGATTAATTTGATACTTGAGTGATAATATTGGGATTGTTTGTCAAAAAAAAAAATAGAACGTCTGGTTAATTAAAAAGAAGAACACCGCTCTCTCTATCTTTTCTAGGGTTAAGGTTTTGTGTTCTGTGCAAATTTCAACTGCCTCATCATGAGTTCTGTTGATGCAATGGCTGCCCGACTCGCCTCTTCTCTCGCTCTGGCAGAGGGGAAGAAGAAGGTAAATCTCCGTCCGTTGCAAGGCAAGGGATTGCGGCAATCTGAAGTTTTTATGGTTGGGAAACTCCTCACTGCCAAGAAGTTCAAGGTCTGCTCCTTCCTATGTATGTTTTGATCTGCATGGAAGGTTAATGGGACGTTGCAAGTTGAAGAGGCTGAAGGAGGTAGGGTTTTGTTTACTTTTTTTTATCATACAGACCGGGCTAAGGTTTGGAGGGGTGCGCCATGGGGTTTTAACCGTGCTCATGTGGCCTTGGCTGAATATGATGTGGTTATCCCGATTGAGAAGGTACCACTGGTGAAGTCATCATATTGGATCACGTTGCAAGGTATCCCACCTGCTTTCAGATCTAAAAGGGTGATGACGATGATTGGGTATATTTTGGGGGATTTTCATGAGATTGATAAGTAGGGAAAGAAGGTTGGTAAGTATCGTATCCGGGTTTAGATTCCTTTGATTCGGCCACTATCTGTTCAGTGATGGTATTGGCTGGAGGATACGGTCGAGTTCTTGTGTAAGTTTAAGTATGATAAGTTGTTTGGAAGGTGTGGGGTGTGTGGTTTGGTCACACATGTTGGCTTGCCGTGCTCTGGGCTGAATGAGGAGGATGATGATGTAGAGCGTACGGTGTCGTGGACACCAGCGGTGGTGTAGGTCGGCGTCATGCATGCTGGAGTTGGCGGCCCTGAGTACGGGGTCGGGCTTTGAAGGTTGCAGCCATGATGCTGCTTTTACTCCTAGGGTTTTATTCAATGGGTATAGCTTGATCTTCAAAACTCAACTCCCAAAGATTATCCCGGAGCAGCTTTTGTCCAACCCTACCTTCTTGGTGCAGAAACCACATCGTAAGGTAAGCATTAGAGAGATTGGAGATTCTGATAGTATGGTGGAGACTTTGATAGGCAAGCGTCGATCTAGGGTTGAGGCTGAGCTCACCATCTCCCCAAAGAAACTCAAATTGAGTTTGGCAGTGGGCAGAAAAAAACACTAGAACCCGCAGATATGGGTTTGGTTGCAATGCCACAGAGTGACCAAGGCATGGTGAAGAAGAAGCGAGGGAGGCCGATGGGGAGTAAAAACAAACTCCCTTCAGGAACTGCTGAAAAGAAGAAAGCTATGAAGGTAGATAGTGCGAAGGGAAAGTTTGCCAATAAGAGCCTATTGAATAGTCTGAATGGTGCATATGCTACTGCAAGCTCTAATCCGAAAAGAAATGAGCTAGTTGTGGAATAGTATCTATTTTTTTAGGGTTTCAAGACTATGTGAGTTGGGAGAGCTTCTATAAGTTTTCTAAGACGTTTCTAGTTACTTGCTTATACCACAATTGCGTGATTGGCAGGTAGGGACTAGTTGAATGATTTTCTTTCCTTAGAAGGCGAGGTAACCCCTTCTTATGTAGGCTTGCGTCAAGCGAGAGCTTTTAGAACTTAATTGTTTGTATTTTCTTAGATAGGTTGTACCGGTTGTTACTTGCTGGGTTTCTTATTTGAGGGTTTGTAGACTATGACCTTCTTTTGGCTATTGATTCTATTGATATCAATTTCTATTCAAAAAAAAAGTTGAGATTGTTCGTCAACCACAGTACTTGATCTGTTTTTGCCCAAGTCAACACTTAATTTCCTCAATTAATTTGTGCTAGGGCAATTCTTCCTCTTCGATCTAGGTTTTTGAATTGTACTCACCATGTGGAACAATAAGGTTCAACCTTTGGAGGAAAAAAAAAAAAAACCTCAATCATGTTCAATCTGATCGATTTTATTTTTTATGTTTTGTTTTGTTTTTCATCTTTTTGGCTAAAAATTTTCACGAAACAGCACAGCCAAGTAACAGGACAAATAGATGCAGCAAAGTAAGCACAACACTCCTCTGAAACTCAAGTGGAAGTAGCATTAAACGACGAAATCTACAACGTGGAAATGCGGGTGTAAGTCTCAATCCAAAGAACACATTCTCATGCAAGCCAAAGTGACTTAATTTGAACAGACCCCTTATCTAAATTAATGAAATTATTCAGCTTTAAAAAGGATATCATATTATATACTCTAGAGATCGACTTCCTGTATTTTATACACACATATCTGTGAGGCTAAATTTTGTCTCTGAATTTATAAATTTGTACAAACTATGAACCAGTTTTGTAACTTTGCAACATAAGTTAACTAATGAATTCAAACGGTCTTCGTTTTTTTTTTTTTATGGAAAAATAAAAGAGAACAACAACTGAAAGACAAAACATCTACAAACATCCCCTCCTAGCTGATCTAACTGGAATGCTAGAGACACCGAAAGGGGCAAACAAAAGAACCAAACAGAAGGATTAACAGAAGTATGATCGAGCTACTGAAGCTAACCGATTTGCAACAAAATTGGCCTCCCGAAAAATATGGCAGAATCGACTGAAAATGAAGTGTGAGCGCCTTGATGTCATTAATTAGAGTCCCGATGCGCCAAGGTATTTGGCATCTGCCTGAACACAGTCTATTAAGAGCTTGGAATCTCCTTCCACAACTAAATTGGGATGTTGATGTAGAAGAGCAGTGTGTAAACCGTCTCATAAAGTCGTTGCCTCCGCCACAAGTACCGAAGTATGCCCAAGCTTTCTATTAGTTGCAAATAGAGGATTACCATGCTCATTGCGAATTACAAAGCCGATAGTGGCCATCCTATTTTTGACAGAACCATCAAAGTTCAACTTAACTTGATTCACACTAGGAGACTGCCACTTGATATGAAAGAATTTTGAAACCTTTGGGTTAGAGGTTATATGATTAGCCTTAAAAGATAACTAGAACTTAACAGAAAAGCCTGAAAAACATAAGAAGTAAGAGAAGTTTGAAGATGCTTAAAGATTAAATTATTCCTACAGTCCAAATAGCCCAAGCAGTGTAGAGAATTGAAGCCAGCGCCCAGTAGAAGAGGTCTTCGTTTCGTGGACTGAATAGAAAGATCAGACAATTTATCCATAAACTACTCTGGCTCACACACACACACACGATACTGAAAAGGCTGCTATATAAGAAAGCTAACAAAGACAATTGAACCACAATAGCGGTTATAATGTCACTATTATGCTTTTACATAATTCTGATTGAAGATTATTAATTCTTTAATTTTCAACCCTAGCCTGTCTCATCCTGTTCATACTGCTTGAATTTATGGCGACAGCCCTTATATGTATAGGATCGTGATCCTAAAATGGCAAAGGCATAAAGTTATCATTGACAATTAGATATACTAATGCAATAATTAGTATATATATTGTTAGGTTTTGATCAATCATAACGTAAAGATGACCTTTGGTCTCTGGTCTAGTAATGTAGTTTATTAATTTGTTTTCTGTTTTATTCATGCAACTATACCAGAGAATCCATGGATGATGGATATGGTACCCCAGCTTGACGCCTGTTTATGATGCTATGATATCACTCATATATGTTTGAAGATCCGACAATAAATTTTTCCATTCGTTCATTATCTTACCGTGCTTTAATTAACCCCCCACACTCCTCCTCCCCCCCCCCCCCCCCCCCCCCCCCCCCCCCCCCCCCCCCCTCCCAAAAAAAAAAAAAAAAAAAACATAATTATGTAACTAACTAACTAACTAATTAGCAGGATTGAATGATTACCCCGTGGTATATATAATATGTGTCTTAATTCTAATTTGAGGAACAAAACGTGCTCATGCATAAAATTGTAGCATCAAAGCATCAAACTTTGTTCTCAAAGAAGAAAATTTATAAAAGTGGTCAATGTCTGCTATAATTGAAAAAAAAAAGAAGTAACTTTAGTGAAGAACAAGGTACAGGTGTGGGCACTTCATAATAGAGTGCTCTCCAACCATACATATTCTAAGACTAATATGAACTGAATAAATATCTAGCTCTTGTGTGCAAATAGTTGATCTAGCTTTTGCTGGGTTAAATTTCAGCAGCATCATTATTTGGTATATTGTATACATAATGCATGATTATTTTGTTTTTCTTTATAGCTGTGTGGGTCTTGACTCTTGAACAAGGGCTTCAATTGGGGTCAGGCTCTAAAAGATGATTCTCTGGTTTGTCTCATCTCCCCCAAAAAAGAAAAGGAGAAGAAGGGAAACTGATTGATCTCTGATCCTCTATATAATTCTTCAAGAGTTTGGAAGATTACAAGCAGATAAATTAAAAGAGTTGGAAATAAAAAAAAAATAAAAAAAAGCGTACTAGTACTAGATGGTTGCTGTTTACACCTTTGAGAAAAAATTTAACAGTCACTTTCAGTGTCTCCATTCACAGCTCATCATGTTTCACCATCTGGGTATTAGCTGCCAAATTAATCATACACCATCAGCATTTCAGAACTAGTACTTGGTTCTTTACTCCTTTTAGAGCTAGAGTACTTTTTACCTATTCTCTTTCTTTCTTCTGTCATTTTTGTTGTTGTTTCTGTTGTTCTTCCTCTGTTCTTGTTCTGGTGGTGTTACCTTAAGATTCATGATTTGGAGATTTAATACCCTCTTTCCCTCAACGGCCCTCCCCCTTTTGTTTTTTGCTTTGGACTGTTCTTGTAAATTAATTCATTTCAAGTCCCAAGAACAGAGCAGAATAAAGTGAATGTTGTTGCATGGAAGCCTGCGGTAAACATTGTGTGATCAGAAATGACAATTAGGACAAGATTTCCTAACACTTAATTCAGGGTGTTTGACAGTGCATTTGTATTTTTTTGACGATAAAGCACATATTGAGTGTATTTCACATGTTTCATGATCATAACTTTAAGAAGATCGAGAATTAAGACAATAATTTAATGCTGACATGTTTGACACTATTATTGTAGTGCTTCCTCAAGATTGTGCTTTCTATAAGAGAGAACTTTCTATAAGAGATACCAATAAAAACATAAAATGGTATTCTGGTTAAAACATGAAGGAGATCGAATTCATGATATAGTCTAATCCCAAGTTCCTAACACAACTCTCCCACCTTCTCTCACCGCTCAGATTAACCTTGCAACGTCTCAAAAATGGCATTAATATAAAAGGTAAAAAGGAACAATGGGAAAAACAAAGGGTTTATTGTATTTGCACAAAGTTACCAACCAACCTCATCCTAACAGTACTTACACACAAAGCAGAGGAGAGATGAGATTAATAGAACAGAGTTTAAGCCCTTAAATGAAAAACCATAAGGGCTAAAATCTAACACACTTACATTAATTTACAATTAAACACTTTGGAACAAGACCACTTACTAATTAATAATCCCATAACAAACCCTCAAAGCCGGTTGAATTAGCAGAACTTCCTAACCCACCGCACAAATAGACACCGCAGTCCCCCATTTGCTGTAGCCACGGCGGCGGATAAACCCACTCGTCCTCGGCCGAGTCCACCAACAAAAACTCATTTCTCAACTCGTACGACTCGTAACTCGTCCCCAGACTCGGCAACTGAACGATCTCGCTCAGCTCCTCTGACTCGGTCGAGAGGTTGTCTATAGCCGAGACCAGAGAACACAACGACGACGACGACGACGTGGTGGACATTGAAGGCTTGGAGTCGAACTGGTGCATTTGGGCCGCCTTGGACGCCGCGGCCTGGACGTCTCGGGGAGCAAGCGAGGCCGGCCGCGGCAGCGAGTTGCTTAGTTCCGGGAAGTTGAGTATCGCTGAGTTGCCTTTGATGCTCAACGCGGCCACGTCATGAGCTCTGGCGGCCATTTCGGGGGTGGGGAAGGTCCCGAGCCAAATGCGCGACTTCTTGCGGGGCTCGCGGATTTCAGAGACCCATTTGCCCCAGTTGCGCATCCGGACACCGCGGTAAACGGGGTGCTTGCTGGAGTCTCTTTCCCGTTTGATCTTCTTGTTGTTTTTAGGCTCCAATTCCGGTGAACTAGGCTTGTTGGGGTTTAGGGGTCCGGAACTTGCAGGCGAAGACGGTGGTGATGAAGAGGATGAGCTGCTATCAGTTTCTGAACCCAACTGAGTTTCAGTAGTACTACTCATTGTTCCGATATATTTGTGTGTATCTTTGAAGTTAAGGAAAGTGAATAGTGGGCTATAGGGAAGGAAATTGAGTAGCAGTTGTAGTGGTAGAAGTATTTGCTACTGGCTTTAGGAGAAGAAAGAGAAGGAGCCAAGGAGGACAATACAAACTTGCGAAGATTGCTAAGAAGGTCTAGTTTTTATGATTCCTACATTGCTATCATCTCCCAATGAGTCACACAACACTCTTATAGAGTGAGGGCGAGAGAGGAGGAGAGAGAGTGACAAGCAAGAAAGAGTGAGAAATGGTCACCTCCTACTACGGTAGACCCTATATCTTAGTACTGTACACATTAATGGGGTCCCCTCTCTCTAGCACCACCACGCAACCCCATTTATTTCCTAGCTAGTCTATAATAAGACTACCTCTCTGATCTTTACCATTTTTTCACCTAAGCTCTACTATTCATTTATCCCTTATCTTCTTCTCTCCGAGTCTCCTGTCTGTACAGGCCATGTCTCAATATAAAATAATACAATTAATATGTTCTTCTACGCCGGGGCTCTTATTATTTTCCTTCACTAGTAGCGAAATGAGGATAACTTGAGCATACTGTTTTCACCGGCCAAGAGTTCTGAGAGAGTCATAACTAGGTTGAAACACCAGCCTTTTGCAGTGCATGCCGGCTCTCTTTTCAACTTTGTTGGCACTTTATCGGATTAATGGTCATCTTTAACACCTCATGGTGTACCGGAGAAGTTATAGCTCCTGTTTTTTTTTTTTTTTTTTTTTTTTTTTTTTTTGCATTGTTGAAGATAAACTCAGGACCCTAGGCCCTGCTATTTAGTTATAAGTAGGCATTATGGCTTTGGATTGTACTACTTCCCTACTTGTAGCTTTGATTTATGATTCAATGAAATGAAATCTCACTATTGTGATAGAAAAAATGTTCTTGTTTTCTTCTTGAGGGGAAGGGTGATCCATCCTTGAGCACAGGGTTAACATTGTTTTAATCTTTTATATCATTGTTTTAATTTTTGGGAACTTCTATTCATACTTCTAAAATTTATATTTGGACCTCTCACTTTTTCCAATGAATAATCGACTTTGTCAACTCATGTCAAATTACCAATAAAGAAGAAAAAAAAATCTCTTATTATCTCTACGAACAGTAACTTGGGAAAAATTTTCTCCTCCAATGTAAACCCTAAAATATATATTGCCAGATGTTATTTAACAGTGACGTCAAAATTTTCTGAATTTGACTTTGTCCTCGTAAAGTGATAGACTTCCTTGCTTACACAGTTGACAATTTACAAGATTTATCACTGCGATATAAAAAAAATGAGAGAAAATGGGAAATACAAAGACACCTCAATTGATGAAGCCCTACTCATTCTGAATGCAATCAAACATGTGAACGAGCGGCGACAAAAAGCAGTACTCCAGCACGTTTATATGAGAAACGCAGCAATAGGTAGTTGTCCACAAGATCTTCCCTCATATCATCAGTGCAGAGCAATTTTATGTGAAACTATTCTATAGATATGATGAAAAGTTCAACCCTCTGATATAAATCTATGGAGAATGCACCAAACTCATGGTTGATTATTATAATTTACTCCACGATCCCATACATATCTAAAACAAAAAGGATCGTGCATGTTCATTTCAAGTTGCTATGGAAACAAGTAGGAGAGAATCAGTTTAGGGACAATGACACCTAAATGCAATGAAAATAATACTTAAAAAACATATTTGTATGATATGATGTGCAAATATGGTATTGTTGCATACGCTAACCAAGAGACGAACTTCCCAAAAAAAAAATATTGCTGCAATTCCAAATTTTCAAAAATTGAAGGAGATCCAACTACTGATTTTTGAAAGTATGAATAGAATCTAATCAG
The DNA here is from genome assembly GCA_025331145.1 of Rosa persica. Taxonomy (NCBI): domain Eukaryota; kingdom Viridiplantae; phylum Streptophyta; class Magnoliopsida; order Rosales; family Rosaceae; genus Rosa; species Rosa persica. The sequence goes on along the minus strand of WFKR01000006.1, from coordinate 47,759,538 downwards.
TATGAATAGAATCTAAAAAAAAAAGACTTTTATTGATTTTATTAGACGATGGGTATTATAGGAAAATTAGAGAGGTGTAGATAGCAAATTAGTTATTTGTAAAAGTAAGATCTTTTATCACAGTCTTTATGTTTTCAATTGTTTTGTAATTATAATTAAGGGTGCTAATCGTTTTTTGTAATTGATAATAATCTTGTTTTATAACCGTAATCGAGTAATAAAAATTTATTGTTTTTCGGTACAAAAAAATTAGAATAAATGGAGGTGCAGGGAATCGAACCCTGTGCCTCTCGCATGCGAAGCGAGCGCTCTACCATATGAGCTACACCCCCCTCATGTTATGCCTATACAATGGCGTATCTACATGAGTGGCTAGCCCAACTCCAAATCTATACACCTGGTTCGAATCTCCTTGTAGGCAAAGCTTTCCGGGCTTCCTATATATCACTTGTTATTAAAAAGTAACTAATTGATATTTGGTACTTGGTAGGGAAGTTTATTTTTCATCAGCCTCTCAAAGAGCCAAGAAAAATCTCGCCCGATAAAGAAAGAAAAAAAGAAGTTAAGAAAACAAATAGGTAACCAAAAAAAAAAAAACAGAGAGCAATAAAAACAAAAACTATGGAAGAGGAGACCCCTACCGTACCCATTGTCTTACATGAGTACGTAGTAGTTGAGAAACGAGAAGCATGAGGTGGCAATCAATAAGGGTTTACAGTGTCATGACATTAATAAATCTATAACATCGGCTAGATAAGTACATGATCTAGTATTGATCCTTATGTGGGCATAAAGACAAATTGAACAGATCCATAATCATATTCACATTTGTGCAGAGTAAGATCGAGTAAAGTCTCTAACAGCGACGTTATCTGGTGTGAAAAAATTTGAGTCGCTTCTTGCTGGATCTCAGAAACTTCTAGTTCTAGATGTAAAGCACTTATCATTAACCATGTCTAAAAATTTATTTGTAGGACTTCCTGTCAAACCCGTAAACCCAGATAAAAGAGAGGTGTTAATTTGCTTCAATTAATTCTAGGGCTGGCTAGCTAGCTAGTCAAAACCCTAAACATTTCAGTACCATATTAAAAAAAAAAAATATATATATATATACACACACACACACGACTGACTATCGGATCACTAACTCACACCTCATGGGTGGGTCCGAGCCATTCACATATATGACCCGATGATGTTGGCCCATTCAATTTCCACGAGTCCGAATTATGGTTGAGCCACGACTAGCCCCATGAGAGTATAAGGAATTGAGGATGTCCTAGCTTGGAAACCCTAATAAATAAATGGAGTTTACACCACAGTTTCATGTCAAAAAAAGGGACAATTCTATGCCCTATAGTTAAGAGCTGGTCCCCATTCATCCCTTGTAAGCTCCTAGAATCTGTCGACCACTGCACTGATCGGTAACATTGCGTCATGTCACCTCATTTTTCGTAAGAAAACTCGTGGCTTTAGTCTGAGAGAGAGAGAGAGAGAGAGTTTTTCTTACACCTTTCCTTGTTAACCCTAGCCATGTGTTTTACTTTCTAAGACGGTCGTGCAATTTGGTGATGGTTACATTAATTAGTGTATCTTCCATCAGCTTAATTGAATGCTTGAATTGCCATCGATTTAATGAAAATGGCAAGTTTTGCTTACTTGGGCTAATCTAAGAACTGCAATAGAGTAATGCTATACGAAATTACTAAATTAGTAGCTTTTGGTGGGCATACTTGTCACAATCAGGATCAATTATGCCTGTTCATAACTTAATAATCTAAAGCCTAAGTCTTAAACATGTGATCTTTTAAACATTCAGATAATTGTTAGATATTGCTCGAAAATATACTTTAACCATCCTTTCACAAGTAATTTCAATCCTGTCGGTTAGAAACCAAGTATAATGTATGAGGGCTGTGAGTATATAAATGATAATCAAAGTGCTGTGATTGTAATCCGCAAATTCTGTCTCTTAAGTCTTTAAGTCTTACCTACTTTGTATGAACCATCTGATTACAACTTATGAAGGCATTAAGTTGCTTTCTTTTAGACATAACATATACCAAACACCTTGACCTGTGTAATGTAAAGATAACTCTCTTACTTACTAAGCACTTAAATTTTAGTAAGATCTAATTCAAGGGTATTAGAATATATCATGTCCTCTTCTTGTATTGTTTGTATTCTTACACATTGAATAAAACTAAAGATGTGATGGTGTAGTCGGCTACTGGACTTTAGCTATAAAAAACACATTTGTGTTAAATCAAACTGTTGTATATGAAGAATCTTCTTCATCGATCGATATGATCCGAAACTGATCAATGATCATATCTAACTAGAAATTTCTCAGTTCTCACTATTGACATACACAGATAGACATGCGTACGAATTAATTTCATAAGAAGTTAGAAATGTACCTTGTAAATGAGCTGTTGATTCACCACAAATCTGGACCCGGCGATAATCGATCGATTTCCCAGAGTCCCCATCCTGTCGTGAGAGAAGTACTGGTGTGCAACTACCATCTATACATATAACACACACACATATTATAGATTGATTCATATATATGCTAAAATTTCAAGTTAAATCGACGGCCACACACTTAGATTCGATGATTGATTATGTGGCCTTGATGGCGGGCCAATATAAATCAATGATCCCATCATTATCAATTAAAATGTACGTTGGTACTCTTGAACCCATATACATCCATTTCTTTCTAAATCAACTGTGCACTACGTACCTCCAACTCCAAGCTGCCACCAATCTTTTATTTTATCAATTTCTTATTTCGTTGTGAATGAAATTATTTAACTCAGTGAAGTTTGGAGCTTGCTACTTCTAGTGTAGGAATCGATTAGCTAGTAGCATTAGCAAAGAATCAAAAAATAATCTTGTTTAGTTTCATTCTTTTCCGAATCTAGAATGGCATGAAATTGGGAGAACTAGCTAGCCTTTTGCGTGTATATATGTGCGCATAGGAAGGTAACTTGGTGTGATAAAGGCTAGCATTACCTAAAGAGGTTAATGAAATAAATAATTAATTGGTTGGTCGACATGCATTTACATAGCTTTTATCTCATGAGATCCATATAATTTCATTCATGCTAGCTAGCTAATAACATTTTATTTAGAGTAGAGCCTAGCGTGGGAGTAGAGGTGGCAAACGGGCCGGTCCGGCCCGACCCGGCACATTTTAAGTGGGTCTAGTCGTGCTTCGTGTTGTGTCGGCCAATTTATTATCGTGTCGGGCTCGTACCGGCCTATTTACTTAAACATTAAACCCGATCCAGCCTATGGCCCGAGCCCATATCGTGCGGGCCCTGCTCTTGTCGGGTCGATAAACGGGCCGGGCTCGTGCCTACTCACTAAAAGCATGATTTTAAAATCTTAATTTGAACAAATAAAAATTAATTTTATTTAACTATTTATAAAATTAAAATAAATTAAGTTCTACAACGTTTTTTCTTAATCTTAGCTTTTTAAGATTAGTTTTCTAATAATTTTTTATATTCCACTATAAGAAAGAAAGAAAGAAGAAAATAACTCAAAATATATTGTTTTTAGTATATTATTGTGAGATTAATCTTTATTAATATAATGAAGATTAAGTATCATATTATTATTTCCTTCATTCTATAGTTGTATTATAATGAGATTAGTCTTTATTAATAAACATATTTAATATTTAGAAAAAATACTTATGTTAAGACAAAGATATAATGTTTTATTTCACTATTTTGACAACATAAAAGAAATAGTATTAGTGGAATTGTCATGAGATTTTAAATAAAGAGGTCTAATATTCAAATCTCATCAATGTATTTTTTTAATATTCTTAAAAACAAAATGAAATTTTGTGTTTGTAACGGGCCGGCCCATAATATGTCGTGCTCGGGCCGTGTCGGGCCCACCGACGGGGCCAATGGACCAATATTCCTAGGCCCAACCCGGCATGTTATAATGTTTTATTTCACTATTTTGACAACATAAAAGAAATAGTATTAGTGGAATTGTCATGAGATTTTAAATAAAGAGGTCTAATATTCAAATCTCATCATTGTATTTTTTTAATATTCTTAAAAACAAAATGAAATTTTGTGTTTGTAACGGGCCGGCCCATAATATGTCGTGCTTGGGTCGTACCGGACCACTAACGGGCTTGGGCCGTGCTGGGCCGCTTTCCAGCGTGCCGGACCCATGCCGTGCTCGTGCTTATTGACCCGTTTGCCACCTCTACGTGGAAGTAGGATGTCATCACTTAATTGGATAAAAACCAAATCAAATAAACCTAGTATTCGAAAACATGAATCTAGATGAAAATTATGTTTGTGTTTAGTATAGTAGTGTTTGCCTAATAAAACTGAATGTTTTTATTAGGACCTCAAAATCTACTAAGTTGACCTCACTCTGTTATGAATTATTAAATGATATATATAACCTCTTATAAAATAATTATTAAGGACAATAATCATACCTAAAAAAATATTATATTTATTTTCTCTAGACTTTCCAATTTAATAATATTATATTACATTCTTTATTATTTTCTTTATCTATTTTTATTTTTCAATTTCACTACATACTCATTAAAACATTTATATATATTTAATAAGAATTAAAACTATAATCAAGATCATGTAACATAAAAATTCATATCATCATATATGTTGAACACATATTGGTGAGGGATAACAAAAGAAATCATATTATGACCTAAATCCCAGTCTATCTATTATATTTGGAACAAAAAAAAAGAGCTAGCAGTAAAAAAAACCTAAAAACCTATTAAATAATTAATCATGAGGTATAGAAAATAGAGAAAACAATTAAACATTAAGAAAAACTACTCTTCATTTTTTTTTTGCACATCTACAAGAGAAAAAAAAAACAATTCTCTTTTATTAGAATAAATTTTAAAGCCCAATACCTTGTGTGTGAGTTTCTTTTTTATTGGATAAGAGATTTATGTAATCTGGTTAAGGAATTAATATGTAATTAACAGTTTGTTTGCAAATTATATGAGTTAGGCTATTTCAGAAACTTGAGTGAGGTTTAGTGAGTAAATTTAGTATTTGAAAATTTGATAGAAGGTGTAAAAAGAAAATAGGTCAAGTGAGTAAATTTGGAGGTTCAAATATAAAAAATCTAAAAACTAATTAAAAAAGCTATTCCCGGCACCTTTAAATTTAATTAGGTGAAAAATAGAACAACTCAAATTAAATTTATGTTTTTCATTTTTGGATCATGGAACATAATTTTTGTAGTTAGATCTATATTGACCAAGCAAATATTATTGGTGTTTAAAAACCAAAATTTTAAGAATATTATCGAATAATACTAATTGTTGAAGGGTAAGGATTAAGATACTTGTTTTTTTGTTTTTTTTTTTTCTCTGAGAGAGAACAATAGACTTCCAGTCGGAAAGTAGACTTGGGTGCTACGAGCCTAGTACAATCTTCATCCTTCTTTTTTTGTTTTTGATCGGATTCGTGCCCTTTTTAGGTGTAAAATCTTTTTTGACATTTTCTTCGCACTTTGAGCTAGGTTAGTCAAACAAAGATTTGGTAATTTTCTAATGGATCATAAGCCATTCTTAGCTGTGAATCATGAGAGTACTTTGGGTGAGTGGAATAAGATTCATGAATGCAGAATAATCCTTCTTTTAGGTTTCAAGTGATTTGAGTGCTTCTGTCTGGTTGGTGCGTAGCTGCTTGTGTTGTGAGGCTGTACTACTGTCATATCATGTTTATATAAGAAAACATAAAGAACATTTATTATTTAATTTAACGTACAATTTATGGGTATTTACTATCTACCATACGATTATATATGGCTGGAATGTCCACAACATCCTTTACGAGTTTCTGTGAATGATGTATATGATCGAAGTTGTCGAACATAAATGTATAACGGATTGATCAGATTTAACAGTAAGTCTTGCCTATAACCAAAGTATATAAGAACGTGTAGTATCACATTTCACATCACTTAAATTTTCTGCATGTATGACACAAAGGCCCCAAACCTCTTGTAAATCAAACCTAGGCCGTTTAATTGCTAGAATCCTACTTTACGTACATCGATATCATGGCTGGTAGGAAGTGAATTAATGTGTATTAATTTGTTGGGAACACAACTTTATATGAATTTATTCTGGCAGACCTACTGAAATTTTTTCTAAGATTAGTCCATGGCGCTGCATTAAATCTCTCTGTTTGTTATCATGTTTCTTTCACATGCAATTCATGTGAAGCATGCTCATGATTCATACACAGTGCACGCACGGCCCATGTATATATACAGTTCAACCTCCAAATTACATTTCATTATTAATCTCAAACATCATATCTATATATATATATATATCACATTTTTTTTCTATATTATATATATATATATATATTAAAGAGAAATTACTGGTCACACCCTATACTTTTAGGACGTCAACAGTTCAGTCATTGCTATCATAATTTTAACAAGTTACTCATCAAACATTCAAATTTCACACAATATGATCTAAAATTACTATTTTACCCCTCACTTCATATTTTATATATATATATATATATATATATATATTTACATATACAGCGGTTCTCCACTGTGGACGTCTGCAGTTTTTTGATCCGTACGGATTTCCAGTTTTGACCCACTTTCCGATCATATTTTCACATGTTAACCGTTCAGTTTTTAGGTCCTAATGTATAGATCACCTCTGCAAAATTTTAGCCAATTTGGTGATTGTTAAGGCATTCAAAACTGCAAATTACAACAATATATACGAACGGTTCCGGTTCGACAGATTCGGTTCGTTCGTGTAAATTGCAGTTTTGGATGCCTTAACGATCACCAAATTGGTTGAAATTTTGCAGAGGTGATCTATACATTAGGACCTAAAAACTGAACGGTTAAGATGTGAATGTGTGATCGAAAAATGAGGAAAAACACAAAATCCGTACGGTTTTGCTTAGGTGCGGATATCCGCACCTGAGCAAGGTTATTTACATATATATATACACACATATATAGAAATATAGATATATATATATATATATATATATATATATATATACACACAGTCCTTCTTGGCTAAGGACTTCCTTAGTTTTTCTTAGGTACGGATTTCCGGTTTTAACCCACTTTCCGATCACATTTTCACATCTTAACCGTTCAGTTTTTAGGTCCTAATGTATAGATCACCTCTGAAAATTTTCAGCCAATTTGGTGATCGTTAAGGTATCCAAAACTGCAATTTACCATTATAAATACGAACGGTTCCCGTTCGACAGATTCGGTCCGTTCGTGTAAATTGCAGTTTTGGATGTCTTAACGATCACCAAATTGGCTGAAATTTTGCAGGGGGATATATACATTAGGCTCTAAAAACTGAACGGTTAAGATGTGAAAATATGATCGGAAAGTGGGTGAAAACATCAAATCCGCACTTAAGAAAAACTAAGGACATCCTTACCTGAGAAAAATCCTATATATATATATATATATATATATATATATATATATATATATATATATATATATATATATATATATGATCGAGAGAGAGAGAGGAAATAAGAAAAGAGGGAAAAAAAAAAGGAAGTAAGGGTAAAATAGTCATTTTGGACCTATTGTGTGAAAATTAAAGACAATAAGGACTAAACTGTTTAATTTAAAATGCGAGGGACTGAACTGTTTTTTAGAGAAAAGTACATGGAGTGACCAGTAATTTCCTCATATATTAATGTATGTAGGCCTGATCAATCAGATATATATATTTCTATCCTCGATCATCAAATAAGTTTTTATATGAACTAGCTACGGTGAATATATATACATAGAGAGTCACCTTTCAGCGAGGACGTCATTTTTTGTTAATAAACAAACGCCTTCATTCTGACATATAATCTAATGATTAACACCATTTATATTGTAGGTCATCCTTTAAGATCAGGATCATGCATGTTTAATTAACGTGCGGCTCAGTGTACATCAATGTGTGTGTCCGTCTGGTTTCAATTGATTTCTGCAGTAGCTAAGCTAAGCTACTGTGTATGGATGATTAAGTGAGACCATGCTATGTTGCTGCTGCAGGAGTAGTACTAGGCTAGGGGTGCTGATATTCGATCATATTCAATTTTCAGATTTCAGAAGGCTCATGCGCGCATTTTGAAAAGTGCTCCATGCATGACACTGTCAAATGAGTCCCCTTATCTTATAAATCAATTCATCGTGTGCAGATTATATTGATTACTGAAGGGTGTGAATTAAAGGCAGCTCAGCTGAGGCTTCTAATTAAGTTCTGAGCCGATGGTGAGTTACATACCCTGCCATGAACACAGTGATAGATGACACGTGCTGACGTGCATTAAGCATGGACCTGGCTCGATCTAGATCATCTTCCAAGTTATGTTCATGAGCTAGCTGGTAATTGAGGGACCAAACCACTTCAACTCGATCCCATCAATGTGTGTATCAAATATTTATGAGTCTCTCTGTGTGCGGTTCATAGATATGCCAAATGTTCATCTGTTTCAATACCTATTTCATGGCTTCAGTCCTTTTTTGTAAATACTCGATAGAACAAATTAGTTAAGAAAACGACTTTGTAAAACGTAGTGAACACTTTCATATCAACACAACAATTGATAATGTAGTGTAAACCTCTCAGTGATCGCGTGGCTTGTAACGTAGCCAACACGAGAAAATCAATTCAATATGAAACAATGAGTTTATAGTATACAAGTAGTGATGTTCATAACAATCACTCCCACTTAGCAACACTGCTAACTTGCTTTACAACTGTTCTAACTTCTAACTTGATTGTCACCCCATCTAGATGAGTCAATCTCCCAATCTTCCTTGATCTCAATGTCTCACTGATCTTGAGAATGAGATATGCAAGTGCACAAAGTAGACAAGTGAAAACAAATAACAATCAAAGAAAGAAACATTTGTGTAAATATGCAACACAAGACAAGATCAACTTTTGATGCTCAAAAACTCTAGCAAATGAAATCAGTTTCAAAACCTTTTATAGAGGAGCAAGACTCCCCCTTAATCAAATCTCTTTTTCATATCAATTAAGATAAACAAGAAAAACTTTTAAAATTGATTTTGATAAACAATCAATACTCAATACTTCTTGACTTTTAGCAAAGCCAATCGCTTATTTGATATGCATCTTAAAAACGTTAACGCAGATAGCCATACTAAATCATTTAACCGATATGCATAACAAAAATAAATATGAAATGAATACAGCCTTTACTCAAGATCAATGAGAGTGATTCTCCCAGATTTTTCTCTTCAAATCTCGCATGCCTCTTTGACTCCTTGAGTCATCGGGAAACCTGGAGAAGTCCCTATCCTGGTTTTATGCAACTTGTGCCCTCCTAATAACCTTGGGAAAGTTATGTGTTGAAAGGTGATGGCCCAATATACTTACATTTTCCCATTGAGACAATTGAATGACCTCAGAACCTTATCTATTATAGTTTTCTGTTATGAATAATCTTCAACTTATGAATTGAATTCAATTTGCAATATATATTTCTCTCTTTGTTAGTCCATTCCCCAACGGTTTAATATCTCTCTTTGGCAATGGAAGAATTTTTATTCAACAAAAAACTACATTACAAACAAAAGACCCACCGGGCCCAAAGAAAAAGACCAAACAAACTAGCCCAAACAGCCTAACAAGCTTCAACCACAGTGCAAATCGACCACGAGAGAGATGACACAACAACGTCGCCGCCACCAGCCAAACCCAAGGGTGACACAGAAACGTCACCAGATCAACCGGCGAAAACTTGGAGTCCAACCAAAACAATCTCGTACAAGAACACCAGCACATAACCCATCGAAATATCTCCATAACCCAAATCTCTAAACCATAAAAACATCATCCGAAACAAACACATGAACCAAAACAGAAGAAAAAAATAAACGATCCGCAGAGGGATCAAATTAAGCCGCTGCTTTCTATAACAGAAACAAGAAGAGTTATACATGCTAATGATTTCATCAGATAGTTACTTTTTGAAACTTGTAATAACAGACATTTGAGGGTAAGTAAAGCAAAAACCAAAGAGACACGTTTCCTGAATGGCAATTGCTATCACAAGAGCCTAAATTGCAAGTATCAGTTAACTTTACAAGGCTATTGAAAACCCACCAAGTTGAGGAAATGAAACAGAAATTAATTAAAAGGCTTTGCTTATTGTTTCCATAAGTAACACAATTACAATATAAAGAATGTCTTTTCTATCAGATTGTTTATTAATCTGTCTAACATCTCCGATCGTTTTTTGGAGTTGAAGATGAAGAAAAATTAAATAAGCAATTTCTAAAAGTACGCTCATACAGAGGATGAGGGATTCGTTTACTTTTTACTTACCCTCTCCTTCTCTTCGGACTTAAAATGAAGTCGTCGTCATCGTCACTCTCATCAACAACTCTTTTCTTAGCTTTTACATCACCATTTTTAGATGCCGGCTGTTGCCTCTGTGAACTCTCTGGTTTGCTTGGTGCTTTTGAAACTGGTTTTGGTGGGGGAGACTTAACTGGAGGAGACTTGATAGGAATTCCCGACCTGATTTGCTTTTGCTTTCTCTGCTTCTTCTCGAAAGCTTTTCTGGATCTTTCAGGGGACAATAAGCCGTGCTCCATCATCCTGTAAAACAAAATATGCTGTCAACTTGTTATTAAAAGAGAAACGGATGCTGGCAACCCAACATTTAGAAGAGAGGACAATTCAAGTATCTAGTTCACAACAAAAGAAAATTTGGCAGAGTATCCCAAAAGAGAAGTACAAGATCCTTTCTGAGATCTTGATTTAGACAAAAGAACAGCTCTTCTTTCCCCATTCAACTCAAATTTGCAAACACAGGAATTTAGAACCTCAAAACATATATGTTGCTTATCAACAAGAAGCTGAGGTTGATTTCTATTTAAAAGAAAGTAACCTAAGATATTTTCCAAGTTTTTGTAAGTTGGTAGGTTAGTTTTCACATCAGTCTAGTGAAAATGAGAATTTGATCAACCACAGAACTGACCAAGAAATGAACCACAAGAGTCACCAATACAATCTTAGTCAATCTATCAGATAATCAGTTATATATTGATGATAATCCAGCCCATGTTTCCAATGTAAACTGTACTTCCTTAAATGTAGACAGTATGAAGTTTTTAATGATGGATTGCAAGTGTGTTGGTTCATAATGAAATGAAATCCACCCTAAGCACTAGGGCAGAACATTCTACTGCACCCGAACCCATAGCTGATCCGGCTTTTATGTTATGTAAAATTGGTTCACATTTGGTTTTCAAGAAATATCTGGTAGAGTAAAATGTTGAAAAAGGAATGTTCAGATTTTCAGGCTGGCCTAAACTTTGTTTATTTGAATGTCCAATCTTAGTGTAGTGCAGGTTTGGGCCACTACAAAACTATGGGTTCATAATTGTTTTCTTGTGCGACCATAGGAAGTACAAGGCTTCAAAGCTCATACTCTTCTTCTTTAAAAAATTATTCCGTCTTTCACCCCATATAGAGTTTGAAGTTCGTAGTCATCTCAATTAGTGAATATGCAGCTTCCTGATGTGATCACCTTGTTTCTATGCAATACTTTCAGTTGAAAGTTTAGCTTATCCTTTTGAAAATCACTGAAAAAATATCATTACAGGACTCAAAGACTGTTGAGCTCCTAAATGAATAGAAGATCATGTAAGATAACAATCGCAGTCAACTGTATACAAGGAAACACTAGCATTGATTATAAAATACCAAATGCAAAGAAAATTGATTACACTAAGCAATGAAAACGTCCATCAATTTGTTCACCATAACATTAACATCACATACGATCAACCAAAAGGAGAAAGTCTTTAAGAACAGAAACAGAACTTACCAGAATTCTGCCATTTCACTACTTGGTATCTGTTGCGACAATGACTCGTAGAAAATCCTCAAAGGTTCTCTCTGCAAAAACGAAGCAGACAAAACAGAAATGAGTGCCACTTTACTATAGGCATCAATCTTCTCTTAAACCAAACTATAGAAATACATGTCAGGGTTGAACAACCTCTTCAGGAGGATCAAATTTCTGTCCAGCCAAACTGAACACTTTCTTCACTCTCGTCGTTGTCGTCTTCTTTGTGGTCACTTTTGCTGACCCTGAACCGGAACTTTGTTTTGATTTCACCTTCACATTTGAACAAATTATACTCAATCCATCACATCCAATAAGAAATCAACACAATCAATTCCGTTCATCCAGAACCAGAACCCAAATCCAATACACCACATATATATATATATATATATATATATATATATATATATATATCACACCAACCTCTCCATATCCTATATCACCCAATCTTGTTTATTAATGCAACTCAGAAACCCAATTGACCCAATTGAAAATCCAATCAAAAGAACATAAATTGAAGGTAAACAGCAATGAATTTGAGATGGGTACCTCGGTTTTTGTGACAGTTTGAACAGATTTCTGCTTGGAATCAGCTCCAGGCTTGGTTGATGAGCTCCCAATCTTGTTTTTAGTGACAGAAAATCCAATCTTTCCCTTTGAAGAACCATCTTGGGTTCCTCCTGTCTTGACCTTCACCGAAGTGGCCATAGATTATCAATCTATGGAAACTCTTAGGATGCTGTATATTTGCTATTGATCTGATAAAGCCTCTGCCTTGTGTTTCATGCCTACTTCTCTCAAGGTTAATCAAATTAGCTCAAAGTCTCAAACTTTGTAAAATTCCAAAGGTTTATTTTTAATATAAAAAAAATTAAAAAAGAAAGATAATGTAAAGAAAAAGAGAAATCTAGGTTGAAAAGGTTGATATATCAGATTTGCAGGTTAATGTTGTTTTTAGCTGCCTTTGAGGTTCATGAAGAACCAGATTCTATCTTTTTTATTTTATTTATGGCGTTCTGAGTTTATGATTGGCTTATCTGAAAGACAGTTCTGCCCCTGTCTGTCGACACGACGGACAAAGGGTAATTTGGTCGTGTCAAGTCTTCGATCTCAATCAGGTGTGATGGGACTTATGAAATGGATTGTTTTCGTTTATTTTAACTTGACGAAATTACGATTGTAGTCCTGAGGTCGGTCCGATCGAGAAGGACAAAAATGGTAATTTGGACCGTTTTAAGGTTAAGTTTCAGAGTTTTCAGTCGTTCACTGAATTTAACGTAAACGATGGTCCGCCACGTGTTGTAAAATCCTCTCTAACTCTAACGTTTGAATTATAATTAAATTACCTTTTTTTTAGCAACAATAATTTTTTTTTGAGAATTTTTTTGCAACAATAATTGAACGAAGCTGAAAGCTGAAATGACATTTTAAATTTGAGAATTTTTTCAACCTTTGGTAATAAAAAAATCTGAGAATTTTATTATGTATTTAATAAAAAGTCTCATATTTTTGAAAAAAATAACAATAAAATAAAAACTATGGTGCTATTCACACACATTTTTTCTCTATTCACACACTCCCTCTATTTTTCTATTATTTCAATTCAATTTCCTCTTCAAAATCACTAACTACCATTCTTTATAATTATGTTTTTTTTTCTTTTTTTTTTTTCATTTGGCAAGTCAATCATTTTCAAATTCTAAACCTTTATTTTCCCGCAAACACATAGGACTTCAAAACTCTTTTCGATTTCTTTTTTTCTTTTTCATCAAAAACTTCTCTAGCATAGTCATTCTATCTCTCTAATATAATGCTTTGAAGTTTAATCATGGTAGAACAAGAAACTTTAGATACATCTTTTGAGAAAATTTTACATTGATTTGCAATGGAGACATGGAAGAAAAAAATGAGTTTAGTGATCATTGGAGTCTCTTTAAATCCATTATTCCTGGTAAGATTTTAACTGAAATTATCTGGTGTAATTGAATTCATTGGGTAACTATAGAACTTTACAACAACCTAATAATGATGGCCTTATGATTATAAACATGATTTGTTCTACTATATTATGCTAGTAGAACATAATTTTGTCCTCACACAAAAATTGCAACTCATTGAATTTAATATTATGTACAGCATCTCCAAATTTTGTGTACATCATCAGCTGCAGTGAGGAAAATTGTGGCTGAAGTGGATAAAACATTGATTATATATATATATATATATATATATTTTAATTTATTTATTTGAGGATGATGCACCTGGATTAAGAGCCATAAACAAACAAGCATTGAGTTTGGTACTTTGCAAAATATGAGGACAAACTTTACAATTTGGATTCAGTTGGGTGAAGGTGATTAACTAGGAAGCATATTCTTTGTCTAATAATACAGATCATTCCACTTAATAAATGTATTATTTTTCATTCATTTATAGGTAAAAAAAGTTGATTTATTGTATAATGGTGTTTAATTCATGATTGAATTGCTAGATAGAAAAAAGAAAAAAGAAAAAATAAAAAATAAAAAGAAATTGATTTACAATGGAGGATAGTTAGGGTAATTTATAAAAAAAATAAATTAAAGTAATAGAAAATTAAAAGGGTGTGTGAATAGAAAAAAATGGTGCATGAATAGCATCACCCAACAAAAACTCTTCTATTTAAGTTTTGTTTTGTTTCTTTGAAAGCCCAGAGGGTGAAATGTATATTAAGCCAGAATAGGCCGTTACATACTCTTCCGTTGTCATTTAGGGACATAGACAGACAAAAAGGCGGTGATAGTACCCACAGTGATACATAGAAATAGACATACTCATTATTCATTTCAGACCGTAGAGATAACAGGAATCCTCATAATATAAGAAAACTTATTGTAATTAGACAAAAAAACTAAAAACACAGGGTTGGGCCAAGGGCCTAAACCCTTGCCCAAATTTAGAAGCTAATGGATTAGGGTAGAAACCCCAGCCCAACAACTTGAAGCCCAGTAGGGTAGTCAGCCAAGAAGATCCCCCAGGCTCATCATCCTGGTTCGAGCCCAGTCCATCATCTTCTCCCAACCATTGTCGTACGTCACATTCCGGTCGAGTTTGGTCCGACCCATGCCACCAACCCTCCTCGTCGTGATCCACATCACCGTGGCAGCAATCCAATCATCTCGAGCCACGCCGATGACCTGCGTCCCTACCAAACACACCATCCCTGATCCGGATCTTCACAACCCTACACCGCCACCGATTGAAACCCATGTCGGCATCACTGGTCCAAGAAACCATTCACGGGGGACCGATTACCAGCCTGTAACAGCACAACCATTGCCTTCACTACCAGCCCAGCTGAACCAAACTGACAAAAACCAAGAGAACCCTCTCCGACAGAGCCCTATAAGCAGTAGATATGGATCTCCCGTCCGATAGCAAACCCCAAGATAACGGCGAGGTCGGAGGCCACCTGGACGTCCGGGCGTCGCCGAAAGAGACCAACTTTGCAACAACGGAGTACGCGGCCTTAGGGTTTAGATAAACAAATGAAATTTCTAGTCTCTGTTTAAGTTTTGTTAGTGAAAATAAAGAATCTCATCCTATACTACGTCCACATGTTTTAATTTTCGAATTTTTATTGGGAAATTACTTAAATTGTAATTTCGTGTTGTAACAACATTGGAGTTATGAGGAGATAGAACATTTTCGATCCATACATAAAAAATAATTTGAAACAATTCATGCACGTACCAAAACGTAAACTAATAATGGAAAGAAAAAAAAACGAATACACATTTTACATGACCTGAATGATTCAGTGTCAGCTGGATTTTATCTGATAGTCTATTGTACCAAATAGAGTGGAGTATCATATGAAAAAGGTCGTACTTTTCAGGCATAACATGCCACAGAAAATGCTGTTGTACCCTTTTCACCCTCGTTTGCATCTGTAGATATCTCTTCTCTGGGATTGCAAGCAGTATCTTCTTCAAATTCGGAATATCTTTCTCCAAGACGAAAACAGCAAACGACTCCCAATTGAGAACTTCGAAAAATGGAGGCACAAAATTGTCTGATATAATCACTGGAACACACTCGTAGAAAATGGCCTCTACCACTCTTGGACTGTTGACTTCATAACCTTTTGCACAAATGCAGTACTTGCTGCTCTTCATTTGGTGCACATAGTTCTTGTTGCCTTTTCCCTTAGGTAATCGACCAAAAATTTTCATGTCGGGATCTTTGTTTTCCCAATGCTGCAGCAGAATCGGCCGAACATAACCATGCATCTTTCCAGGAAAGAAAGCAAGTATCGACCTCTCAGAAGGACGGTTGCCTCCTACATTTCTTAGAGGATTTTTGACATGAACGTTTGTTTCAGGAAGAGACACATCCTTGCCTAATACAAAGCCTTCTTTCACATCAGCATTGCAAAGGGACCTCATGCACTTAGACATGTATTTCTTTGTTTCTGTTGGAGCCTAAGGCAGTAGCATTTTATTGATTAGAAAATACTCATATAATGTGATACAAATCATACAATGCATATGAACTGAAGCTTGGATGTGAAAAGCATACCCAGTCATGGCAAGCAGCAAGAAAATGATCTGCTCCACCAGTTCTGTTCCAGAAAGAATATTTCCCCGCAATCAGGTTGATATAGTTCTTCAAATACTCAACGAAATTCTTATAACTATGTGAATTTGGCACATATAGTTTTTCCTCTAACATTAGAGAGCTAAAAGGTAAGTAATAGAGGTGCGCTTTCTGAGGGTCTTTAGTAACAAATTTTTTGTGATCTTGGAGCTGCTTCATGAACCATCCCTCAGAAGCATATATGGCTTTGAGTACTGGCGTGTGCATTTTAGGTCTTTCTCCTTCACTGTAAATGTATACTTTAAGAGTGCTCTCCATTAATTCATAGCTCCTGCAAATTAGATGAGACGGTTCATTTTTCACTTACAGTAAATTAATTATATGGTTCAAATCACACCAAATACTTTGATTAACTGACCTTTTAAACATGGAAAGATTCCGATAAAGAGGAGCATAAAGATTTGGATCATTTTCTATAAAGGGTGCATTTCCAATCTGTGATGCTGCATATTGAATCTCTTGGTCTGTGGACGAAGACCATTGTGGTATCTACAAACAAGCACAATATATAAACAGTATAAGATAAGAAAGAGGGGTTGGAGAATTCTCAGTACTTAAATTACATTGAAAACAACATGAAGCTAGAATTTTTCGGACATACCACTGAATGGTACGAGGTCCGACTATGATGCAAAAGCTTGTTCATATCAGATATCGTATATACATCCAATATTGGAATCTCTGATTTGTTCTCTTCAGGGACTCTGGTCACTGAAGAACCATTTCCTGTTCCATTCAGGTCAGTATGCTCAGAATTTTGGGTTTTCTCAGAAGAGGTTTTTCGATCTCTCCCCAGTGAAGTCACATTTGATTGAACAGATATATTGACAACTCCAGTGTCTAAATTTTTGTCTAAGCCTCCACTTACTTCTGATACAAAACTAGAGATGCTAGTATTAGCTATCTTATGAAATGCATATGTAGCAGTGTAGTTGAAAGCATTAGAGACCGACACATTACCAACCACTGGCGGACCTAGCATAGGGCTAGTGCGGGCTGCCGCCCACACTGCATCATCATATACACACCGATATATATAGAAGCTCTGGACAATTTTATGCATTTGAAGGTGTATTATGCAGCTTTTGTCCCCACAAGTGTCATAATTTTGATGATTTCATGTATGTTTCATCTAATATCATAAAAATTTCTCCTCATTTTCATATGTTTTATGCATA
The DNA here is from genome assembly GCA_025331145.1 of Rosa persica. Classification (NCBI taxonomy): domain Eukaryota; kingdom Viridiplantae; phylum Streptophyta; class Magnoliopsida; order Rosales; family Rosaceae; genus Rosa; species Rosa persica. The sequence continues at coordinate 47,741,783 of WFKR01000006.1, read as the reverse complement.
AATTGTTTTTTGAAAATGGGTGGACAAGAATTTCAATTTCGTTAGCTATTATAGTTTAAATTCGCCCCCGCATAACTAATTTTCTAGGTCCTCTACTGTTACCAACTATATCAACATTAGATGGTAGATCTTTAGCTTGGAAGCTGGTTTTCCCTTCCACCGGAACCTTTTCAGCCGAAAATACATATGGTAATGTATGAAGATGATGGATAACTATAAGCATAGTAAACATCATCCCCACAATCCACAGCAATCTCCTGCTTTCCCTTGGACAAAATGAAAGAAGCCCCGGAACCATTTTAAGAAACTACTGCAACGAATGTTGGCCAACTTTCAACAACCATTATCCATCCTGCACATTTTCCACAATCACCAAAATGTAACTATTGAGAAGAGGAACAAATTATGTTTCATATCTGCTCACCAAGAACTAAACAACAAACCCTTTACTCTTACATCTCCTAATTGCTAATTCATCAGATCAACATCAAGAGAATATTTCATCATGCATTAAACAATGATATAAAATAAATTGATTTTGGTCATTGTAGGTGAAAAATGAAGTAACGCATGACTAAGATAGGAACTTGAGGCAGTCAAAAACGCAGACTTCGTCACTACGACGAGAGTATCCCAATTAGGTTACATATCTGACTTGAGTGGAGAAAAATGGTCGAGAACAGAGAAACAATGAAGCAAGATCCCAAATCTCACCGGAATTCTACATACTGGGTTTGGTTTCTAGCATCGTATACCAAGCCTCATTAGTGTCTTACACTTTTAATTATATACCAAACAGTTGGTTCTGGGATCAGGGACAGGATACAGAAGCTAATTACTTTGTTGAGGATTAAAAGAAATACATTGGTTTGAGAGAAACGTAGCTGAGCTTCTACGCTCCTGTGTCACTGGTTATGGCCTTACCGAGGACGTTGACATTTATATGCCTGCAATTCATCATTCATGTACATACAAAATAATTTAACCAATTTATGTACCAAAATTTCCTGGATAATCCAACACCAAAAAAAGAAAAGAAAAAGGAATACAGAATTTACATGACTAGAATGTTTCAATGTCATCTGGATTTTATCTGATGGAGTCTATTGTACCAAATAGAGTGGAGTATCATATGAAAAATGTCATACTTCTCAGGCCTAGCATGCCACAGAAAATGCTGTTGTACCCTTTTCACTCTCATTTGCATCTGCAGATATCTCTTCTTTGGGATTGAAAGCAGTATATTCTTCAAATTTGGAATATCTTTCTCCAACACGAAAACAGCAAACGACTCCCATTTCAGAACTTCGAAAAATGGAGGCACAAAATTGTCTGATATAATCACCGGAACACACTCGTAGAAAATGGCCTCCACCACTCTTGGACTGTTCACTTCATAACCCTTTGCGCAAATGCAGTACTTGCTGCTCTTCATATGACGCACGTAGATCTTGTTGCCTTTGCTCTTCGGCAACCGACCAAAGATTTTCATGTCGGGATCTTTGTTTTCCCAATGCTGCAACAGAATCGGCCGTACATAACCATGCATGCTACCAGCAAAAAAAGCAAGGGTGGACCTCTTGGAAGGACGGTTGCCTCCAAGATCTCTGAGAGGATTCTTGGAATTCTGGACATATGTTTCTGGAAGAGATGCGTCCTTGCCAAATACAAAACCTTCTTTCATATCAGCGTTGCAGAGGGTTCTAATGCACTTAGCCATGTATTTCTTGGTTTCTGACGGGGCCTGAGGCAGTAGCAGTTCATTGTTAGAAAGCATATGGATATGATGTGTTAGAATATGAACTGAAGTTTGGATTTGAATGCTGCCTGTAAATAAAGTTGCATATCCAACATCTACAACAAAGTCACTGGGCATCAACCAAGAGGGAAACTTTCAATAATTTTAAGCCAGTATTCAGATGGTGACCGAAATAATTGGCAGTCAGAAAGATGCACTTGGGAAAATTAATGAAAATGCAATGCAAAATCAATTCATTTGAAATGCCATGTCAAGCATTTGGAAATTAGTTGTCTTTTAACTCGCAAACTAGACTCTACACGAATGATAACAAGCATACCCAGTCATGGCAAGCAACAAGAAAATGATCTGCTCCACCAGTTCTATTCCAGAAAGGATATTTCCCTGCAATCATGTCCAAGTAGTTCTTCAAATACGCTATTAGATTCTTATGACTGTGTGATCCTTGCACATATAGTCTTTCCTCTAACATTCGAGAGCTAAAAGGTAAGTAATACAGGTGTGCTTTCTGAGGGTCTTTAGTAACAAATCTTTTGTGATCTTCGAGCTGCTTCATGAACCATCCCTCAGAAGCATATATCCCTTTGAGTATCGGTGTATGCATTATAGGTCTTTGTCCTTCCCTGTAAACGTATACTTTAAGAGTGCTCTCCATTAATTCATAGCTCCTGCGAAGAGATAAGATGGTTCCTTATCACTTCAGAACACTAGTTAATCGTATGGTTTCAATAACATGGATTATAAATGCTTTGGATGAAATACAGTGATTTGTGATTTTTCAATAAGAAAAAGTAACGGCCAACAGTTCAAGATGACAATATATCTCAGAAATTATCATTTGATCCCAAATGTTACCTGCTCATGAACATATATTCCTAATAATAACTTGTTCAGTAAGAAGACTTTTGCATAAACAATGCAGTTCCAATAACTTCTAGACAATGTTTGCACCACGAGGAACTAACACACCTGCTATTACGTTTAGCTTACCTTTTAAACATAGAAAGATTCCGATAAAGAGGAGCATAAAGATTTGGATCATTCTTTATAATGGGTGCATTTTCAATCTGTGATGCTGCATCTTGCAGCTCTTGGTCAGCGGGTGAAGACCATTGTGGTATCTGCAACAAAAAGAAAGGGAAAAAAAGGAGAGAAAAAAAAGAATATGGAGCTGAAGCATTCTCAGAACTTAATCACCTTGAAAATAACATAGAGCTGAAAATTTTCAAACATACCACTGAATGGTACGAGGTCCGACTATGATGTAACAGCTTGTTCATATCAGATATTGTATATACTTCCAATGTTGGAACCTCTGGCACTTTGTTCACTACAGGGACTCTGGGCACTGAAGAATCGTTTCCTGTTTTGTTGAGGCCACTATGCAGTTGCTCAGATTTGTCAGTTTTCTCAGAAGAGGGTGTTTGATCTTTCTCTACTAAAGTCACGTTTGAGTCAACAGATATAATGGGAGCTCCAACATCTGTTTCAACAACTACAGGAGATGTATTAAGTGATGGTTTCACCGGTGGGTATGCGGGTGAAGTGGTTGGAAAACCAGTATTTTCATTTCCACCTGGGTATGTAGTATTACTTCCCTTCTCAGTCCTCCCTTCTGAAAGAGTAATATCGGTAGTATTTTCCTTTACCAAACTTCCAGATTCATCTTCATCCTCGTCTATTTCTAAAGTTCTTTCTGAACCTCCACTTCCGTCTGATACCAAATCAGAAGTCTTATTATTGTTAGCTATCTCATGAAATGGATGTGTAGCAATATCGTCCAAACCTTTAGAAACTGACTCATTGCCAACCATATTAACAGTAGATGATGGGTCTCTAGCTCGGAAGCTACTATTTTTCTCCACTGGAACCCGTCCAGCCTTAAGTACAGATGATAAATTACTACCGTATGGAAGTTCAAGATGCTGGAGGACCAAAATCAAAGCAAACAACATCCCCACAATCCACAGCAATCTCTTCGCTTCTGTTGGACAAAAAGATAAAAGCTCGTGACCCATTTTGAGAAACCACTCTAGTGATTGTCAGCCAAATTTCGACAACCATAATCCACCCTGCACATTGTCCACAATCACAATTCACAACCAATCACAACAATGTAACATCCAATAAGCAAGCAGATTTCCTACTTGCCAAAATGAGCTTAATACTTTATAACCTCAGAACTAAACACGGCACAGCAACCAATTGTTCCAAAATCACATCCAAACCAATCAAAAGTTCAAATGCAACAGTACAGAAATCTTTTTCAACAAAATTGGCTTAGATTATCAAACAAAAAAGGCAAACTAGGCCTTGCATGTTGGAATTTCCAACTCAAATTAATCAAATCCAATAAAATATCTAATCATGCAGAAACAAGCCAATCATTACACAATGAACAAACAGCCACAATCATTACACAGATAGACTATGAACTACAGCCTACATGCAAAGACAGAAACTTGAAGCATTCAAAAACACAAACTTCACCACTACAATCCTAATCAGACTTTACATTTCCGGATCAGTGATCGAAGAAAAAAAAAAGACTGAAAACAGATAAAAAATGAAGAAAGATCCCAACTTCAACCAGAATTCTACAAACTGGGTTTACTAACATTATATTCCAACCCTCATTTGTTACTCTTCTCAGCTACCGAAACAGTTGTTTTCTCTTCAAGAACAGAATAAAGAAGCAAATTGCTTTGTTGGGTATTAGAGTTAATACCTTTTCTTTGAGAGAGAGAGAGACGGTGCTGAACTTCTACGCTTCTCTTTTTTCTGTTACTGTTTCTGGGCTTTACCGAGAAGTTGAAAACTTCATGGATGCCTTGCTCTTCTTCTTCTTCTTCTACTCGGTTCCCAAGTCTAAAATGGGTTCTGGTCTAATGGCGAATTACGTAAACGCCCTTCTTCTTTGAATAGAAAACTTCAATCCACGCGAGTTTATAGCGACTGGGCGGATTTTGTCTGATTGCTTGGTTGCTCCTTTGTCTACTTTTATGGCTAAAATCTCTATTAGATCTCGCAATCGGCCAATAAATAACATTTTTATGAAACCTTATCAAAATATTCCATAATAGAAACTAAAAGGTGGGTATGGGTTTCTATATTTCTGTCCTAATTCTTTAATTTTCTATCCATATTATAATATGTTAGATGAATAAAAGTAATAGTTTTTTTTGTTGGTGAGAATACCTAAACTAGTGACATGTTTATTAGAATGAGGAGTAGATGAGTGAAATAAATATTTTTTGAAAGTATATATATTAGATTAGCTACTTCTAATCTATTTACTAAAGAGATTGAAAAACTTGTTTGAGATCGGTTGAATCTATTTATGTTTTTATATAAATAAACACGTGTAAATTAAATCTTAAGACAATTTATATTACTTGTTGTATAAATATTCTCATCGATGCTGGGAGGATTAAGAACAAATCCTTTAGCAATGAAAAGTAAAAGAAAAGGAAAGATTCCTAGCTTAGGAGAATATTATGATGGAGTGCTACGGATATGTAAGCTTAAGCAGTTAAGCCCCACACCAATATGGAATTCCCATGAATGGTTGGGAGTTTTGTTTTCTATTCAAAGTACAAGACTTTTTTGATTGCATATTGATCAAGCAATTCTACTTTTTGAATAATGCATGCATAATGCAGGTTGGTAGGATATACATATCTGCTGTTGCTTGAACCAATTAAATTAGCGTTTAGAATTTAGGAAGAGAACAACTCATATGTAGACATAAATATCATATTTATAAAAGTCAAATTATGGGTCAAGGAATCATTTTTTAATTAACAACTTCCACGAAAAAAAAATTAATAATCACTACAAGTTGAGGCAAAATAAATCCTACTCAATTTTTCATCATTTCTCGAAAGGCAAAATTTCAAAATGCTTACCTTTGAGCTCGAATGAGTAATGAGTGATGAGTGACCATATGTATAAAAATACAATTGACTGTAAGGTTAAAAAGTTCCATGTTCAGTTGCAGAGCTCAGAGAAAGTGAGTTGCACGCGCCATGGATCAGCTTGAGGGTCCTTAATGATTTGAGACTTGCTGACAAGTATTTTCATGACTTTGTTTTCCATGCATGCATAAGATGTCACAGTTTTTGATGTGGGCTTTAATTAAGGGGAATGAAATTTACGCTTCCATTTTTACATTATGCAATCCTATCCATTTTTTGTTAATTGAGTTTCCAGCTTTTGCCATCAGAATTCATAATTTATACCAATTTCCAGAAAACGCAGACCAGAGTCACCAAAACCTCTGCCACTTTTGGTCTTTGGTCTCCAAAATATCTTGAATCTTCATCTTCTTCTTCTTTATTTATGAGATTCACTATAGAAAATTAGAAATTATCGACCCAAAGCGGAATAAAGACCAGATGTCATTGACGATTAACAAAGAACCCTATCGGCTTCGCTCTCTTCTTTATGTCTGTGTTTCACAAAACCAATCTCCTAGTCCAAAGAGACCCTCTCTTAATTTTCAGCTGTGTATTTCTTTGTTTGATATGAGTGTTTACAAGGTTCTGGATGTAATTGTATCAATGTAATGGAAGTTTCGAATATATTGTAATAAGCTAAACTAATAAAAAATTGAGCTCGTGCTTTCGAAAATCAATTGAACTTCTCTGGACTTATGTCAATGGAGAAAGGGAATTAAGGACCGGGTTTCTAAAAAAGTTAACAAATTGTTTAGAACAGTAAGAATTTTAGGCAAGGTTTTGTTTTGTAATTGGCAAAGCTCAACTTCTTTAGTAACAGAGATCAATTAACAGAGGTTTGACATAAAATAGAGTCTTTGAGTCTATACTCAAGAACCCATTTTTGTCTGCTGCATTAACTATGTCGTCAATTTACATTTCTTTGTTGGAAGCAGAGATGGGATTGGAATCCCATTTGCCACCAGGCCTTTTGCACAATGACAATCTCTATTTGCCTATTACCAGCTTGTACTAGGCATCAGGTTCTTATCCAGCAGAATGACAATGTGTTTGACACGAGTATATCAAAATTGTTGCCAAATAGAATAATATGCATATGGAAGCGAAGGATTTCACCTTTGCCCAAGAGTGGGAGTCCTCAGTGGAGTTATGGTCATTTGAAGGATGATTGCATTGACACGTATCTACCATCAACCCATTTCGAAAGCAACCTCAGAACTGAATATACAGAGATGAAGTTTTGTTCATTGCACAATTGCTTGGGGCAAAATTGGAATTTCTCTTAATAAATTAATACAAAAACTGAAGTGAGAGTGTAAAATATAAAAAAGGAGTGTTGATTTCACACCCCTCAATTAAACGTTTGATTATGGTCTTTGTCCTATTTGGGTTAATGTCACATCCTTTTCCTTTGTTTGTGGATCGAGCATGTGGTCCGTTGCCGCAGGGTTCATCAAGACTATCACGTGCTCTGCGCCTTTCTTGACGCGTGTTGCATGACCTCTGTAAATGAAGATCACACTACCCTAGGAAACCTTTCTTTGCTTTGGTGCTAATGGGCCAGAATCCGAGCCCGAGCACAGCTATCGCCCAAAAGGCCCAAATAGACTAATAAAATAATTATTTACCCGCTTCTTCAATTTTTTTTTTCATAACCGCATAATTGTAATTGACAAGACAGTTACCATTTTAAGAGCATTTTCAACAACTTCCCAATTTCTTAATTATAGAGAAGTAAAAATTAAAATCTCCAAAAAACTTTATGCTCCAACTCTAACAAATTCTTTTTTTTACAGATTTCATGATTATTTCCTAAATACTTACAGATTGCTGTAAATATAGAGAATTTTGTTTTCTCTATCATCATTATCTCTATTTTAAGGATAATTATAGGAAATCTGTTGGAGCAAAACAACCAATTTTTTCCCTAAAATTGAGAAAAATCAAGATATGAGGAAGCTGTAGAGTTGCTCTAAGAAATTTGATTTGGTTTCCTACTTGTTGTGTTTGAGCAAACCTTGCCGATTGGTTGATGTATAATTTTAACACAATTAAAAAGTAAATCAAAAGTGAAGTATCTCAAGCAATCTAATTACATCAGAGTTGTTACTTATACATTCTAAAAAATTTTTTTATAAATATGGTTTGTTACGTTGTTGATCTCGAGTTGACAATGACATCCTTTTGTTTATGAGGTTACCCTAAATAACTATCAATTCAACTCAAAAATCTTGTCCTGAAAATCATCTCAAAGCTCGATTTAGGTAAAACTGGTTAAATAAAGTGTGTCTTCATCATATTGTGGATTTTCTATCGTATTTAATTAACTCTAATATCTCACATATTCAAAGTTGGAAAAATGTGCATCTAACTGTTTTTGACAACATATACAAGTATACAACAATTTAAGCATATATGGATTGATATCACAATGAAATCGGAGACAATCAATATCATCTCAATTGCACTTCAATGATCTCAAGACAATACACATTTCAATAATCTCAAGACAGTACAATACTAATGTCATAAAAGGTTACCTTCCATCCTGTTTTGATGTGTTGTCGATTTGTGCTTAACTCGAGAAATAAAAACATTTATAATTCCCTATAAAAAAAATGGAGTAAATTTCACAATCTCCATTTTACAATCCACACTCCATGTTTATTTTTAAGTAATTTAAATTTTGTCTTTAATAGCTTAAATTTTATTTTTTATATGAATTTCAACCAAATAAAAGAATGAGTGTGAATTATAAATTAATGAGTATGAATTTCATTATTCTAAAAGAAAGATGGGTTAGAATCTAATAAGAATAGGAACATTGAGCCTGACAAGCCCATCACAATTATAGTTGTTAAACTTTTATCTTTTTCTTAAGCTAACAAAGAGAAAGGACACCATTTGATTCAGTTACATCAGAGTTGTTAGTTGTTACTTATACATTCTAAAGATTATTTTACATATCTGTTGTTTTTTTGTTAATCTTGAGTTCACAATGACATTTTTTTCTGTAGATACCCTAAATGACTATAAAATTAAGCTCAAAGATTTTGGCCCAAAAATCATTTCAATGGCTCGACCTACGTTAAGTTAAGTAAATAAATTTTGACTTTATTTTGTTGTGGATTTTCTACCGTATTTAATTACCTCTAATATCTCACATATTTAAAATTAAAAAAAGTGTGTATCTAACTAGTTTGATAACATAAACAACAATTTAAGCATATATGGATCGGTATCACAATGAAATCGATGACAATCAATATCAACTCAATTGTATTTCAGTGATCTCAAGAGAATACTACGAATGTCATAAAAGGTTACCTTTCATGCAATTTTTATGTTGTCTCGCTTGGTGCTTAACTCGATAAATAAAAAATATTTCTAATTCCCTATAATTCAAAGTTGGGTCAAAATCCAATAGGAATAAGAACATTGGGCCCGGCAAGCCCATCACAATTATAGCTGTTAAACCCTAAATCCCAAAAAACCCACATTAAACCCAGAAGTCCAATTTCTGCAATTCCTCTTCTTTCTTCTCTGGTCTCTTGAAAGAATCAAAGCTTCCATCTTTAACAGTAGAAGACGATGGAAATTGACAGATTAGATGGTCGTACACCGAACCAGTTGAGACCACTGGCCTGTACTCGCAACGTTCTCAACCGAGCTCATGGCTCTGCCAGTTGGTGTCAAGGTTTTCACCTCATTGCTCTTCTCTCTGTTCAGTATTTTCTTTCTTTCTTTCTGGGCTTTGTGCTCTAAATTTGAGTTTGTTTTCTAATTGGGTCTTTGATTTTACAGGGGATACCAAAGTTCTTGCTGCAGTTTATGGACCCAAAGCAGGAACAAAGAAGAATGAAAACCCTGAAAAGGCTTGCATTGAGGTTATTTGGAAGCCTAAAACAGGCCAGAGTGGTGAGTTTCTGCAACTATACTCTGTGGTTTGTGATAGTTTGCATACAATTGCTAAGTTTGCTATCTAAGTTTGGTGAGTTCTGTTATTGCTATCTAAGTCTTGCTAGATTGTTTGTGCATGATATAGGAAAAACAGAGAGGGAATATGAGATGATATTGAAAAGGACCTTGCAAAGCATCTGTATACTGACTCTCAACCCAAATACTACGACCTCGGTTATTATTCAGGTGCAGTGGTCTTGTATCATGCAAAATAATTTATCCCTATGAATCTTGAATATTGTGATTTCAGTTAAAGTGACTGTAACTGAGGACTTATAGTGCAAAGTCCTTTTCCTTAACACACATGTTTTGTTCATCTAAATTAGTAAAATCCTTTTTAAAAGATTGTTTACTTTGATGGGGCTACTGATGGTGAATATGTTGTAAATATGGACATTGGACTATGTTACTTAGAAGGTAAGAGTTGCCAAGAAGTGGAACTCTGTTTTGGTTTTAAGCCTTTGCATGGAAATGCTTCTGCCAATTCAAAGATATGTATTAGAGACAAATAAGCAAGATACTACTGAAGATCTCCAACCTATAAGACTATTGATTCTGCATTAGAATATTATGCATTTTGAAAAAGGAAATGATGGAAGGAAAATAGGTAATGGGCATGGTATAATTAGTGTTGATGCCGAGTTTCTGAAGCTATGCCATCTAGTGATACGGGCTTCTGTGTCTTTGAATATCTGAATGTATGAGAGTTTGTGGTTATTATACCCTGAAACCGAGTCACCAAATACTTTCTTCAGTTGCCTCTTTTCTTTTTCTTTTTCTTGAAGTTCTTACAGAATCGTTTAAAACTGAAGTTAAGTAACCATTTTTACCTTAAAACCTTGTGCGTCTGTTGCAGGTTGTCAATGATGATGGTGCTGTATCCTTCAAAGCTATGCATTTTTCATACATTAAAATTGCAGCAGTTTTAAGTAGTTTATGGAAGCTCCATTTGACATTCATCGAACCTCTCTATTGCAAAATTATGCCGTTAATTTTATCGCTGGCTGTCCTGTGGTGGACGATCATCTGGAGGAATATAACCATCGTGTTTGAAATTTGCACTGATCCAAAAAGAATTATTGGCTGTTAGGATCTGTTAGCTTCTCACTTTCTCTTCTGTCATCTTCTTCTTTTACATCGATGATATTACTAGAAGCACCTTGACAACTATAGCTTTTGCCATGCGCCATAAATGCAGCATGTGCTGCCCTTGTTGATGCTGGGATTCCTCTAAAGCATCTTGCTGGTAAATGAAAACCTATACTGTTGTTTTCTTTACTTCATTTGATGAATATGTGCCAACTGTTTTTTATTCTGGTTTGCAGTTGCAATATGTTGTTGCTTGGCAGAGAGTGGATACGTCATATTGGATCCCAGCAAGCTAGAAGAGCAGGTTTTACCTTGTTTCATCTCATGTGTTTCTGCATCCATGTGAATACTCTGTGTACAATCTATTTTTACAGTTTTAGCTTTTCTATTTGGACCAAATATGATGTTCCTTTTCTTCAAGACCCTGAGGTATAGGCTATATGGAGTCATAGTATGTTTGTCTATGTATGCCTCTCGTTTCTTGTGTTCTTTATATTATCTTAATTTGAACCCATGTTTTCAACCTCAAGGGGCATAATTTGATAATACATTAGTATTGTAATGGCAGAAAATGAAGGCATTTGTATATTTGGTCTTCCCAAACTCAGTTCTCTCAAACCTTCCAGAAGGACAGTTAAAGGTGCAAGGCGAACCAACGGAACATGGTATCATCACCTCTGTAACCCAGGGTGCAATGCCAGGTATATGCCAATATTCATTTATCCGTTCTATCTGTTTGCATTGGAGTTTTCTTAGTTTTTCCATGCTTTTGATCGACTGGAGGCAAATTTGGCATATGAGCTACACAATGTGGGGTGACCTTATGCGCTCATATCTCTCCCTCCCTGGGTGAATCCTATATGTTTGGCCTCAAGAGCCAGTAAATACTTGTTTTTTCTGTAGGTGTATTTGATGTGTTCATATACGACTTTATCTAATTGGTCTTTGTCTTTTGTTCTAGTCGACGACTATCTCCACTGTTTAGAACGAGGGCGCGCAGCTACTGCCAAGATGTCTGCTTTTCTCAGAAAGAGCCTGCAACCAAAGCTCCCAGTTCATTGATCTAAAGCTGGTCGAGTCCCTATAGCTAAGATTTAACAATGTACTTCGATGATAATGAACGTTATATGATGTACCTGGAAACTCCATTTCAATACTACAACACTTAACGTTGGCCCTGATTGTTGCTAAACTATGTTTTCCCGGTTTCCCCTATCGGAACGAAAGGCCATTGAGAAGCGGCGTTTGTCGGGTGTTTGTTGTCCTCTCATTCTCGTTAGGGATGCCAGCGACATTATTGGCTAAGTTAGTCTTTTTCTCCGGAGCATATTCTGAGGGTTTGAACCCCAAAAACCAGAAACAGTATGGGACAAGGAAAGATGCCATCAACAGAGAACGAATCTTTATCTTCTCACTTATTTGACTTTAACACGATGCTAATACCGGTATTATTCTCCAACCAGCAGTCGAGAACTCTTTAGCATGACTAAGACTGGTCTTAGTGATGAATGATGATAAAGACTGGTCTTGCTGTACACATTGGAAGCCACTAATACTTGGGTTCTTACACCTAACCAGTTATAAAATATGGATATTTTGGCATCACCAGTTTTATTATAATCGTGACATAACATGGTCGAAAAATATAAATCAATGTACGAGATAAATTTGTTGTATATAACATTTCATTCTTGCTAAGGGGGACAAAATACCAGTCTTAAAAACTCTCTCTTAACCCTCTTTCCATGTGTTGATTGACTCAGAATGAATAAAAAATGAAAGAAAGATTAATATAATTATTTTTTATTCTTTCTCAGCCAATCAACACATGGGGAGAGTGTTGGGAGAGAGTTTTTGAGGATAGCAGATTTCATCCCTTGTTAGGGGAGGTGGGTTTGAGTTTGATCCCTTTGTTTATAATTATATTTCTGGCCTTTTTGTGAGACAAGAAAATTGTAATAGTTGAGCTTACCGATGGAAAGAAAAAATAATGGCCGGAGCCTCTTCCATTTGTCTTAAAATAGTACGTAATGGCTAATAAAACCAAAGTTCGAAATAATAATGGAGCCCTCTTCAATTTATCTTTAAGCCTAAAGCGTACGCCCCCAAAATAAAAATAAATAAATAAACAGAAAACGAAGGTCGGATCATTTTATCGATATAGAGTCAGTCATTATAAAGTTCCAGTGTGAAGTCTAGTGGTCATTTCTAGGTAGATGTTGTCTAAAACTCGTTGTATGCAGTTCATTATTAATGAAGTTCTTATTTGATAAAAAAAAATGTCGGATCACTTTATATATATATATAGATGGTAGCTTCTCTAGAGATGAAGACGCACAGAGAAATGGCGACTTCATGTTCATCAAGTATGGGTGTGGCGTTTCAAGTGAATTGCTGTATTCAGAACAAGAAGCCCTCAGCTGTCCTAGACAATATTGAGTACTACAAGACCACACTCTCCCCGGCTATCATGGTGAGTTGATCTCGATCTCTCAATCTAAATCCTAAACTGTAAACCTTCAACCGCGGTTTATATATTATTGATATTTCTTATACCTTACTCGATTGATCAATGTGAAAACTACCAGAAGCAGCCATTGTTGAGAAGGATGCAACAAGTTCCCATGCATATAGATGTCTCGAAAATCTTCAAGAACGCTTTTGCAAAAATGTTGGACGCCTTTGTAGATTCGGTGTTTGAATTCATTGATCAACCATTGCTTCCATCTCAGGTACCGCTCTTTCTACTTTCTAGCTAGCACCAGCGTTGTCAATAACTGAAAATGAATTCTATGCTTGGCTTGTTCTTATAGTTTGTTTCAATATCTACTGCACGATCTGATTAATCACGTTGTGCGCGTATTCGATATTGTTATTACAGAAGAACTTCGCCCCAGTTGATGAATTGGAAGGAGAAGGAGTTGTAATCACAAGCATCATCGGAAGAATTCCAGATAACTTTTCGGAGGGAGTCTACGTAAGAAATGGTCAGTGCTCTCTTAATATATCATCAATCAAATTCATTAGTGTTTCTAGAGGACAAAACCAATCGACAAATCCAGTATATTACGAGGTTTTCTGCGGATATATCTAAGAAAGTAATATAGCTGCCGTTTACGTGCTTAATATTAACGTAGGAATGCTTGAATTTAGTATTGACAAATTGGCTACATATGTATAAAAGTACATGATCAGGAATAATCGCTTTTCAAATCACCAAAACTGAAACCAAGTTAGATTATTTTACATACATACATATAGCGGTTCTTCACTGCGGACGTCCGCAGTTTTTCGATCCGTACGGATTTCCAGTTTTGACCCACTTTCCGATCACATTTTCACATCTTAACCGTTCAGTTTTTAGGTCCTAATGTATAGATTACCTCTGAAAAATTTCAACCAATTTGGTGATCATTAAGGCATTCAAAACTGCAAATTACAACAATATATACAAACGGTTTCGGTTCGACAGATTCGGTTTGTTCGTGTAAATTGCAGTTTTGGATGCCTTAACGATCACCAAATTGGCTGAAATTTTGCAAAGGTGATCTATATATTAGAACCTAAAAACTGAACGGTTAAGATGTGAATGTGTGATCGAAAAGTGGGGAAAAACACAAAATCCGTACTTTTTTGCTTAGGTGCGGATATCCGCACCTGAGTAAGGTTATATATATATATATATCCTAACCAGAGTAAGGCCTCCCTTTGAAATTAACGTGTGAGGTTGGAGTTTAGGGTCATTTTTCGGTCTCATATCCACATCTCGACCGTTCAGTTTTTTAGATACTAATGTATAGATCATCTTTGCAAAATTTTAGTCAAATTGATGGCCATTAAGGCATTGATAACTGCCTTGAAGCTAGTACGTTCATGGTAGACAGATTAAGTTCGTCCATTGGTTTAAGTGAGTTAAATATCTTAAAGATCATCAATTTGGCTGAAACTTTGCAGAGATGATCTATACATTAATACCTAAAAATTGAACGGTCGAGATGTGGATATGAGACCGAAAAGTGATCATAAACTCCAACCTCACACGTTAATTTCAGAGTGAGGCCTCACTCTAGATAGGATCAGTGTGTGTGTGTGTGTGTGTGTGTGTGTGTGTGTGTGTGTGTGTGTGTGTATATAACTTTACTCATGTGCGGATATCCGCACCTAAGAAAAAAGGATTTTCAGTTTTGATCGACTTTTCGATCATATTTTCACATCTTAACCGTTCAGTTTTTAGGTCCTAATGTATAGATCACCTCTGAAAAATTTCAGCCAAATTGGTGATCATTAAGAAGTCCAAAACTGCAAATTACACGAACGAACCAAATCTGCAGAACTGGAACCGTTCGTATACATTGTTGTAAATTGCAGTTTTGGATGCCTTAACGATTACCAATTTGGCTGAAATTTTGCAGAGGTGATCTATATATTAGGACCTAAAAACTGAATGGTTAAGATGTGAAAATATGATCGAAAAGTGGGTCAAAACCTAAAATCCGTACTTAAGAAAAACTGCGGACGTCCGCAGTAGAGAACCGCTATATATATATATATATATATATATATATATATTCTCAAACACAGTGGTAAAAAAGTCTTGCTTAATTAGTTAATAATATGAATTAAGTATTAATTGATTAAATCCTTGAGGAGGCTTAGCTGCTTCATACTAATATCAATACTGGATACTGCTATGTATATATAACTACCGAAACAAGTGCTTGGCTTGCGCGCAGGACCAAACCCTTTATTTGGAGGATTGAAATCGACGAAATCGGTGTTTGGAAGGTCAAGTCACATATGGATAGAAGGAGAAGGCATGGTTCATGCTCTGTATTTTACGAAGAACGACGTCGTCAGCAGTGATGGTAGCAGATGGACGGTCCGGTACAACAACAGACATGTCGAAACCGAAACTTACAAGCTTGAAAAACAAAGAAACAAGCCTTCTTTTCTCCCTGCCATTGGTGGCGACTCGCCGGCTATTTTGTCCGCTTATCTCCTCAATTTGGTTAGCATAACATAATAAATATCATCAGCATTTCATTATTCCAAAACGATGAATCGAGTAGCATCATATGTATCATATGAATCGAGTAGCATCAAATGTATCATAGTCTACTTTACTTTCGATTTATATTCCTATATATTGTTACTTGTTGTTGGCTTTAATTTGTCGACTGTCACCTAGTATGTGACACTAAATGAAAACGTTTTCCAATTGTCATCATCCATAATTAAACATACTGTTTAAGTAAATAAATGAATATTAGCTCCCAAAAAAAAAGGTGGTCTGGGCAACTGGGCCGTGCGGCTGAACCTTGGAGTTCGGCACAGGCCTGATTAGTATTGCCAAATACTAAGTAGTTCTAGTGATGCTTTCTTCATTAATTCTTGCAGTTGAGGTTTGGCAAAGTAAACAAGTACTTAAGCAACACAAATGTGTTTGAGCATTCGGGGAGGTTTTACTCAGTTGCAGAAAATCATATACCACAAGAGATTGACATCGTTACGCTGGAAACTTTAGGCAATTGGGATGTCACTGGAGCTTGGAACAGACCTTTTATCAGCCACCCGAAGGTACATGTCTAATTAACAACCCTTTTCACTAAAATTATTAATTAGGTAACTTAATTATGTCTTTTCAATGTCTTCAGAGAGCTCCAGGCACAGGAGAGCTGGTCATAATGGGAGTGGACGCAGTTAAACCGTTTTGGGAAGTAGGGGTAGTTTCTGGTAATATATACTTAATTTCCATTTACATACATTTTCAAGAACATGCAACAACATCTAGTACGTAATAAGAAATAGATCGTACATATATATAAGACGCGCTACTTGTCAGAATGTTTTGATGTCCATCTCACATCAATCACTTTATTTTATAGCTGATGGCAAAGAATTAATCCACAAGGCAGATCTCAAACTCAATAGGTGCAGCATTTGCCATGAAATAGGGGTTACGCAGAGGTAATTGATTAAGCTAGCTAGTAGCATCAGCTCGAGTTTTTAACTTCTGAGTTAGTTTGCTTCACTGAACCAGAAAGTGATCAAGGCTGGTCTAAACTTGTTAGCTGACGAGTACTGTGCGTTCATTGGCTTGCAGGTACAATGTGATCATGGATATTGCACTAACTATAGACATAAAGAGACTCGTAGGTGGAGGCCCGTGAGTGCACGCACCCTTCTTGTACTTCTATAATGCTCTCTAATTAGATATATGTTATGTTCCTATGGTATAGTTAGTTTGGCATCACCATTTAATCAAGAGTCTATTGAATCATTGATACTCTTGAGTAACACTCTAACAACATAAAATGAAATGATTAAAAATTCCCCATAAAATGTTAAGAGTTTTGCAATTTTCTTGATGAGCTAGCTGATATTGGTTGATATATATGCAGATTAGTGAAGTATAATGAGGAAGAATATGCAAGAATTGGTGTAATGCCTCGCTACGGTGACGCAAGTTCAATCCGGTGGTTTAAAGTTGAGCCCAATTGCACATTTCACATCATCAATAGTTTTGAAGCTGGTGATGAGGTAATTAACTTATAACATGAGCTTATTTGCAAAATTAATAACTGAACTACATTACTTTGAAAACATTAATTGGGTTCTGATCATTAGCAGGTTGTAGTGTGGGGTTGCAAAGCTCTCGACTCAGTTATAGGTCCAAGTAATGAAAGTAGTACTGATAATGATAGCACCTCAACGGCAGAGGATGCTAGTAAATTATACTCCCATGCTTATGAATGGAGATTAAACATAGAGACTGGAGAAGTCAGGGAGAGATATCTCACTGGCAAAAAGTTCTGCATGGATTTTCCTATGATCAATGGAAACGTTTGCGGCCTTAAAAACAGATTTGGGTATGCCCAAGTCGTCGATTCAGTTGCGAGCTCCACCTCAGGTACATTAATTAAAATTATATATATTTTTTTTTCAAGTTTTAGCCAAGTAAAATATCTGATTTATTCTCTAATTTGCTCTTATCACACCACTAATTAGTGATAGTTATTATTTTAGGGTTGCTTAAGTATAATGGTATTGCTAAGCTACATTTTGAAGAGCCATCTGAGGTAAAAAGATTTTCGGTCTATATATATGCATGCCTTGAACAATTTTCTCTAAATATTTCTTTGGAATCCCATAATACTAATAATTCTCTTACTGCATGAATCACTAGAGAGAAGGCGAATTAGAAAATGAGGAAATAAAGGTAGAAAGACATATGTTTGAGGAGAGCACCTTTTGTACCGGAGCTGCTTTTGTCCCTAAACATAGTGATAGTAGCAGGACTGGTAGTGTTCTTGAAGAAGTAGAAGAAGATGATGGATGGGTTATTACTTTTGTTCACAATGAAGATACCAAAATATCACAAGTAAGTCTGTATGTATATAAACAGATCGAGTTATACAAAGGTTTATATGTATACACTAATTCGATCTCAATTTTCATACTTTTGTAGGTTTATGTTATTGATACCAAGGACTTTCGCAGTGAGCCTGTAGCCAAAATTACATTGCCCTGCAGAGTTCCATATGGATTTCATGGAGCTTTCATGCCAACCTCATCGCACACCTAATCTTAATTTGCATCTGTCCATGAATATATGGTTTCTTATTTGGTTGTAGATGCTGAGTTCTATATATGGTGGTTAATGTCATATACAAGTGTGTAGTTGACCATGTAATTGACATTTTTGTAAATAGCTTCGCATAGAATATGCAATTTTCAATATAAGGGGGCACGTACATAAACTTTCTTTTCAATAATATCCGTTCATATGAGTGAAGGCGGAGCTACTCAAAGGCCTGAAGTGGCCCGGCCTGGCCTCCCTTAATTAGCTTTCTAGCTTTTATGTGATTTCTAACTAAGAGGCGATTGATTTTGGAAAGAGCCTCTAGTTTATTATAGTTGGATTATCACTTTTGTCCACAATGAAGAAACTGATGTGACCCAAGTGAGTTCTCAGGTCTAAACGTATTTAGTGTATACACACATACAGCATTATAGCTAAGTAACATTTTCTGGTATAAACACTTGCAGGTTCATATTATTGATGCACAGGATTTTGAAGGTGAAGCGATTGCGAAACTTACATTGCCACAACGGGTGCCCTATGGTTTTCATTCAACCTTTCTGTCAATGCCAGCTTGTCAATCTTAGACTTGTTAATGGTCTCTTCCGAGATCCCATATGTTTCAATTGCTATGGGCTGGTGCAGCCATGAATTTTCTCCATATATGTCAGACCAGAAAAAATAAAGTTTCAATTATAACGAGAATAATTAGCATCTTCTTCTTTTTTAGTCAATGAGAATAATTAGTTGAAGATGGAAACAAAAATGACCACATTAAGTAGAGTTCTACCCGACAACAGTCGCTGCAGCTACTACATATGTAGCAATCAAAACACACCAGCAAAAATTGCTGACTATTAGTATACCTGCCTACTCTTTATTCTTCTTTTAAGGTCTTCAAACCTGTATTAATTTTAACAGGCAAAGGGAAGGTGGGGTTGGAAGAAAGATTAAGGTTAGAAGTATGAATCTACCTAACAGATTGCTATATCAAACTATCCTTAACTATAAAAGATTTAATCTTGAAACCACCAAACTAATGCATATTGTACGGTTGCTTAACTAGTGCTTCTCCTTCTTAGCACAGCTTCAAAACACATACATCACCGTCCTTGTACACACTTCGTATTCAAGCATGGAATTGGAATTCTATCGCAGGAATTCTCTGTTTCGCTTCATAGATGACGACAGAAATAATGTAATAGAATCACCCACTGACCTCCCCAATATCAACACCATTGACGAAGTGTTTGATGATGAAGATCTCCAATTCAGTCCTTCATTGTCTTCAAGCCCCCACACAACCACAATGCTTACACTAATGCCACCCCCAAGCCCAGAGTCCCCATGGACCCTCTCCCCTCACCAAACCCCATCCCCTTCACTCCTTTACCACTGCATTGCCTCCCTCTATCGCCGCGAAGGCTCCATCTCCTCCATGGCAGTCTCAAAGCAGCAAGGAGTAGTCTTCACTGGCTCAGAGAGTACCCGAGTTCGTGTGTGGAGACAACCAGACCACATTGAATACGGTTGTCTCAATGCGACTTCAGGTGAAGTACGAGCTATTGCAACTCATGGTAATATGCTTTTCACCTCACACAAAGACCACAAAATCCGAATGTGGAACTTCTCGGTCACAGATCACAATTTCAAGTCCAAAAAGGTTTCTTGTCTCCCCAAAACAAGCTCTTTCCCTCTGTTTTCAAGATTTACAAACACCAAACAGCAACACAAAGAATGCATTTCCTGCTTGGCATATTATCAAACCGATGGTCTGTTGTATACTGGCTCCCATGACAGAACAGTCAAAGCATGGCGGCTTATAACCAATCACTGTGTGGACTCATTTGTGGCACATGAAGACAATGTGAATGGAATGGTGGTGAACCAAGATGATGGGTGCGTTTTCACTTGCTCCTCAGATGGTTCTGTCAAACTCTGGAGAAGGGTTTACAGAGAAAACTCTCACACTCTCACCATGACTCTGAAATCCCAATTCCCAAATTCCAACTACCCTGTAAACGCCATAGCCTTAAACACATCATCCAACTCTTGCTTCCTCTACTCCGGTTCTTCAGACGGAACCATTAGTTTCTGGGAGAAGGAGAAACTGACCCACAGGTTTAACCATGGTGGGTTTTTACAGGGCCACCATTTTTCAGTTCTGTGCTTAGTGGCCATCGAGAAGTTAATTTTCAGTGGATCAGAAGATACTACAATTAGGGTTTGGAGGAGGGAAGAAGGGGGTTGTTTTCATGAATGTTTGGCTGTGTTGGAGGGGCATAGAGGCCCTGTGAGGTGTTTGGCTGCTTGTTTGGAGATTGAGAAAGTTGTGAAGGGCTTTTTGGTTTATAGTGCGAGTTTGGATCAGACTTTTAAGGTGTGGAGTGTTAAGGTCTCGCCGGAAGAAGGAATGGGGTTGAACTGTTACATGGATCGAAGATTTTCGAGGAACAGTGGGATGCAATGTGAGACCAGGACTGTGTTGTCTCCTTCATGAGTTGAGAGGAAGCTGCTCCAGAGGTAAACATTTTCAGTAGGTGATTTGATATCAGAGTTATCTCTATTAGAAAGTTTATTTTGTAGCTCAACGCAACTAAATGACACGCAATTATATCAATAACTATGAAGGCCGAACTACTTCAAAAAGACTCGATAGGGTGTGGGTTGACATATTTGAAACGGCCGAAAGCGATAATTTGCACAACATTTGTTGATTTTGTGTGTTTCAATTGATAATTTTGTTAGTGTACATCGGGGGTTAGCACATACATGAAACTCTTCTTCCATCTGTTTCTTCCTCTCTTGTTTTGCATCCCCTTTCTCTTATGGATGACGAATAGCATTCGATCTAATATGGGTGCGGGATGGTGATCAACACCATGCAGTCTCGAAATTTGGGTGTGAAAAAACAATAGTGTGGCAGTCTGTAGCGGAATTGGCATTGCCATCCGTTAACCCAATGTCTTTTCTCATCTTGGTCATGGAAAACCCATAGTAAATGAATAACTGGGGCTAAAACACCAACAAAACCATACCAAAGCCAACCCTAATAGTAGCTAACAGATAGATGCAATCAAACCACAAACGTTTAAATACTTCAGAGACTTTGGAATTGTTGATTGGACACAATCTGTGAACAAAGAAGAAATATTTAATTGTTAGTGTTGTTAAATCTCTTTTTGTAATAGGAAATATCAATAACAAATGCTCTTTTCAGTTTTGCAGATTATTTCCACGTAATCCACTCAGTTTGGATGCCGATCCAAATTACTTTGGATCTCGACTTCACATATAACATTTAAAGTCAAGGTGTAAAAATAAAAGTTAAGGATAATCTAAATCATAAAATCAAACCCAAGTTGTAACACAGAGCTAATCAACTTAGATATTGAGTTGTCGCCCTCACTTCCACCTCCATACAAATGGATGAGAGCTAAACTCGATTCTGTTACTTTGCCCATTATATTTCCAGCTACTCCAATAGGAAGATGAACTTTGTAACAATATATTAATCAAAGGTAAAAGTGAAAAAGAAAAAAAATAAAATTGCATAGAATGATTATTGAAAGCTCTAATCTGAATCCTGCATAGGAAACCCAAGAACAAAAAGAGAAAATAAGGACTAGCAGGATGCTTTGGGACACTGAAATTGGTGTTCTACTTAAGCATCTCCCTGATATGCAGGGATGGGTTGGTAATTACGTGGTCTCTCAATGAAGAAATTTTCATAGATGAAGCCAGCGAGGCCACCACCGATGAGAGGCCCAACTCAATAGACCCAGTGATCTGTCCAGTCCCAGCTCACCAGAGCAGGCCCAAAAGACCTTGCTGGGTTCATTGAAGCCCCTGAGAAGGCCCCTCCAGCTAGGACGTTGGCACCCACTACAAACCCAGTGAGAGTTGGGCCTAGCCCATCAAGAGATCCTTTCTTAGGATCCACAATTGTAGCGTAGACTGTGAAAAGCAAGGAGAATGTCAAGACGATCTCCCATATCACACCTTGGAAGAAGCCAACTCCACTTGCAAGTGAATGAATTGGAGTAGTCTGCCATAAAACACCCCAAATTAATCGTCTTTCAAGAAATTACGGAAACTCAGCAAAACCCATATTCGAATATAAATTATGAACAAAAATAAATATACTTTATTCAGATATATTTATAAAAATGACATTTCTAATATATGAACAATGATCCGTTATTATTATTATTTTTAAATATAGGGAATGTTACGTTCTTATGAAACTATATATAAAGACGTTTGGTATTTTCAGAAAATAATTAAAATGTCATTTCCATTTTTGTTCCTTCCTTATCTTTGGATGCTACATTTGGTTAATTCTTATGAATATTAATTATTATTATAAGGAAATATTTGAATTAATTTTTGGACTTACCAATCCTCCGGTGAGGTACTTTAGAAGGTAACAAGATGCGGCAGCTGCTAACAACTGATCAATCCAATAAAGCACAGATCGGAAGAGGGTAATGTGACCGCCGGCGAGGAGGCCGAGGGTGACAGCGGGGTTAAGATGACCACCGGAAATGTGGCCGGCGGATATCATCACTGCCACGACAAGGGCATGCGTGATAGCTATGAAAAACAATGCCACAATTGTATCTGCTCCTAGCTTATCTGCACACCACAGAACAGAAATGAGTTAAAAAACTAAGCATCTGGATACAGATAGACGTGATAATTTAGATATATATATATATATATATATATATATATATATTTACCAGTAGCCATGGCTGATCCAACACCAGCAAAGATGAAGAGGAAGGTGGTGATAAACTCGACGATAAGCGCCCTCCAGACTTCCGGCTTTGCAGCCTCACTGGTGCTTCCAAACGCCATTTTCCCCATCTTTAGATAACTGGAATTGCCTGAAGATAGCGGGTCTCTGCAAATTAAGAGTACCCTCTGTCACCTTTAGCCTTGCAGTTGCTTTGCACAACGAAAACGTAGTATCCTAGATATATAGGACTTTAGCTCGATCTCATTGACTCTCAAACCCATAGACTCGGAATGTATTTCCTATTTTGCCATTGTATAATGTATACGAGTAAAATTAAATGAGCTAGGTATATGTACTCTATTTGCTTCGGTGCATGACTGTATGCCTGCTTGGTGGATATATATGAGACTAGCAAACCTGAATTTCCAGGTTTTAAGTGAGCACATGGTAATATGACAGCTATCTAGCTGGTCTAAGTTACCGAGTATCCATATAGCTAGCCGGTCCAGTTCAATCAGTATTGGATGGTAATAAGTTTACCCGGAGAGAGATCCGAAGGGAATCGAAATGATAAATATATGTGGATGCATGCATGATCGTCTTTTGATTGGTTCTGTATTTCTTTTTTGAGTTTACATTGAAAGTGAAAGAGGTCTGAACCTTAATTACATACCAGTTTTAGGTTTCCAAATTCCAATCCTTGCCCTCTCTTTTTTGATCCAAGAATCTTATCTAACCTAGCTGGCTTGAGATATATCCAGTCACAATTTGCAGTATATGTTCTCAGTTTACTATATATCCATCTGATCTACCTATTATTAAAAGCCTAAATTGAACATCAGCAACTTGATTTTCGTTCTTCATTACAATATGTCAAAATAGCTGTTTTGAAGAAATAAGAACTCCCTACTAAAATAATAGAGCATACAGTGTTGAATTTGACGGATCCACCAAACACTTCAAGACTAGATCACATATGCACGAACCATTGGAGCGAAAATTCTGGTATCCACGATCATAAATGCATCTCGATCATACTACTAATTAATTTAATTCATAGATCTATACCTAAAGAGTTAAACTGAAAGTATGAATCGAAGGCGACCGCCGACCCTAATATATATAGATATATGTATAGCGCTTCTCCATTGCGGACTTCCGTAGTTTTTCTTAGGTACGGATTTTAAGTTTTGATTAACTTTTCGATCATATTTTTACATCTTAACCGTTCAGTTTTTAGGTCCTAATATATAGATCACCTATGCAAAATTTTAGCCAAATTGGTGATTGTTAAGGCATCTAAAACTTCAATTTACAATAATATACACAAACGGTTCCGGTTCGGCAGATTCGGTTCGTTAGTGTAAATTGCAGTTTTGGATGACTTAACGATCACTAATTTTACAGAGATGATCTATACATTAGAACCTAAAAACTGAACGAAAAAGATGTGAAAAGATGATCGAAAAGTGAGTTAAAACTGAAAATCCGTACTTTTTTTCTTATCCGCAAGTATCTGAACAAAGTTATATATATATATATAAATAAATTGTTGATATAATAGCTTGCTATAGGTGCATGTGTATTAATTATTATTCCACTAGCCTAGCCCTTATAGGTTGTGTGCATCAACCCAAAGAAACGTTAGAGGCCGGAGTTTGATCGTGCACTGCCAAGCCTTACCTTCTATCGCATGCATCATCACTGAAAGCTGTTTGTGAAATGTGAATAGAGAGACAAATTGTCATATTCTAATGAGTGCGTTTCTCCGAGTGTGCAAAACCGTTGTGTCGTCTTCTTCCACTTTCCTTTCTTTACTATATCTTGTGTCATTGTTGACATTTAAATAGTAAAGTTTCAATTATTGGTTCTAACTTCTAAGTAAACGGTTCGAGGACTCTACATGAACCTTCGCATCTATGTTTTTCCTCACCAACAAATATACCGCCTGCAAAAAAATTGAGATGTATATCATGTTAAAGAGAATAGATGGGAAGGTTCATGTGATTTTGATGTATACCATGTACATAAGAAAAGAGAATGTGCAATGGATTGAATCCATAATAGTATAGTGTAGTATAGATGTATATGATGTCAAGCAACAGACCTACGACGAAATATGAACTACTTTGTAGATTAATGATATTGCTCTTCATAGTGTTAGAACAAGATCTCAATGTTAATACGTACTCTCCTTCCATTATCAAACAAGAAGAAAAACAATACCTGCACATTATGGTTAAAAACTGATTATACATGAGTAAAAGAATTGTGAATACTTCTAGATCTTCTCGCATGTTACATTAACAGAGGCGCCATTATATACTGATTGAGAAAGGAGTGGATGTAGTTTCTCAAATCACGTACTAGCTAGCTTGACCCCACCAATGAAACTGAGCCTGATGTGAGAGTTTGGAATACCCAGGACGTGCCCCACATTACATTATCAAATTTCTGGAGAATAGTCGTATACATTACAGCAGGGGTCATCATGGGTCGGATTAGGGCCAGTCATACCCTAAATTTTAGGGCTTAGAATCGGACCGGGCCGGGTCTAGTCAAAGTCAATAAAATTTAGGGCCGGATAGGGTCGGGCCCGGACTTAAATATGTTAACCCTTACCCGCCCAAAAAGCCTGATCTGTTAGGGCCGAAAGGGCTGGGTCGGGCCGGCCCTCAAATAGGGCCAAATAGAGCCGAAAAGGTCCTTATTTTGTTTAACAAAAAAAAACATTATTTTTTTCTTCTCAAAATATGGCTTAATGGTATATATTGGTGATAAAAGACTCATTGTTTTTTATTGAACATATTTTATATTCATATAATACTTGTAACTTATAACATTTATTAATATTACTTAAGGTGGTTATATTCAATTAACTATCTATATAAATCTCCCAATATTAATTGTTGTGTAACAAAGAAAATAGAAATTAAAGAAAACAAAACTTATGAAATCAATTACAAAGAAAGAGATAAATTGCATATTATAGAAAAAAAGAGAAACGTAAATAAAAAATAGAAAAAATAAAAAAAATTATGGCTTATTCGGGCGGGCCAAAAATTTCAAAATGGAAATTGATCAATCTGACAATGCTCATGGAGGGTAACAAGCCTAATAAACTAGTTATACTACATTACAAGGCATATAAGGATTATGTGTGATCCAAAAATTTTGAAATGAAAATCGACCAATCTGAAATTTCTCATATGTTTATACAACATTGATAGGTATTGTGTAAAGAAATTAGGCCGATCTGCCGTGAATAAGGCGTCCAACGTAGCGGTCAACGCTTTGCACAAGCAAACTTCCCTAAGAGGAGCGGCACCATGCGCGGACAAACGTTGGGGAATTTTAACATCCGTAAGTAGACCCCCTATCCATGAGAGTGTGGGAGCTGAAAGATCGAAAAAAAGTGAATTGCCAAGGACCGGTTAAGAGCATATTTGTTTTATGTTCTATTTAGGGTATTAAGTTGACCGGGTAGATCGAGGTCCAACCGAAGACGGAAATTACTGAAATTTCTATCACTGACATATATTCATATGAAAACAACATCCAGCGGTTCATTTTAAAAAATTCCATTTCGTCCCCCATTTTGCTCATGGAGGTAACAAGCCTAATAAACTAGTTATACTACATTACAAGACATATAAGGATTATGTGCGATCCAAAAATTTTGAAATGAAAATCGACCAATCTGAAAAATTCTCATATGTTTATACAACATTGATAGGTATTGTGAAAAGAAATTAGGCTGATTTGCCGTGAATAAGGCGTCCAACGTAGCGGTCAACGCTTTGCACAAGCAAACTTCCCTAAGGGGAGAAGCACCATGCGCGGACAAATGTTGCGAAATTTTGACATCCGTAAGTAGACCCCCTACCCATGAGAGTGTGGGAGCTGAAAGATAGAAAAAATTGAATTGCCAAGGACCGGTTGAGAGCATATTTGTTTTATGTTCTATTTAGGGTATTGAGTTGACCGGGTAGATCGAGGTCCAACCGAAGGCGGAAATTGCTGAAATTTCTACCACTAACATATATTCATATGAAAACAACATCTAGCGGTTCATTTTAAAAAATTCCATTTCGTCCCCCATTTTGCTCATGGAGGGTAACCTCAATCATTTAAATGCAATGTATAAGTTATATAACTTTAGGAGGTAAATTGGTATAGACCAACATATTTGTAATTAAATTTGAAATTTTTATCTTATATCTACGCACATCCATTGATGAAATATTTAAAAATGTGATGTAAAAAATTTAGCACGTTTTGCGGTTGTCACGCCATCGGTCAACCAAGAAAACATACGAGTGAATATGACTAACCAATCCGATCGGGTTCGAAACTATGGTGAAATTGACTAAATTTTTAACCACACGCATAATTTATTGTAATAATCACATCCAACGGTTGATTTTCTTATTTTCTTTGAATTGATAGAGGTTGCTCTTTGGAGTGTATGATATATAAATATAGATTTATAAAAAAATTAGTGTCCATTCTCTTTGGAGTGTATGATATAAAAATTAGATTTACATGAATTAATTGGGTTCAAATGTTCAATCTAATACCCATTCTCTAAAATAAAATATTTCTTATTTCTTTTTATGTAAATATGTAATATAGAAAAATAATAAAAATAAAATATAAATTTTAGGACCGGGCCAGGCCGGGCTTTTAGGGCCGGGCCGAGCTTGGTCCTTTCGGGCTCAATCGGGCCGGGCCGTAGGGTAGGGCCGGGTTTCATTTGCATGACCCTTACCCTACCCTATTTAAGAAAGGGTCGGGCCGGCCCGCTCTAATGGAAGGGCCGGACCGGGCTTCGGCCCTACGGGCCGAGCGGGCTTAGGGCCTAAGGGCCATATGATGAGGCCTACATTACAGGTACATTACATGTTATATTAGTGTTTGCAATAGCCGAAAAGCCGATGGATCAAAAGCAATCAAACTCACCACGTTGTCTTGTAGTTCATCATGATTTCTCCACTCTCTCTTCCTCCAGTCATTACCTTTTTGCTTTTTTATTCTCCTTCTTCGATAATCCTTAATCTGTTGGAATAAAATCAATAAATGATAAATTCAACAATGAGTTTTTTTTTTTTTTTCGGTCAAATGAAATTTCATTAAAGAGGCCCAAGGCCAAGAGAAACAAGACAGCCTAAATAAAAACACGAACAGGACTGAAAAGAAGGAGCAGAAACTGAAGGAAAACAAAAAAGCAGCACCGTCTAGTCAACGATGAGGTTTAGGCTAGTGTTTTATGCTTTCTACTACCAACTTTTGATGTCACTAAATTGTGTCCTTTTTCTTTTATAGTTTATCGATCATTGAGATCCCTCTATCTTATTCTCTACTGTATCAATTTTCAATCGTGGCCTCACCTGAGATTCCTAAAGCATATAAATCTAGCTAAGGTTTACCAATTTCAGGAGCAAATCATGAATAATTCTACGTTCTGCATCGAGCACTTAGCTAGTGATCGAAAGACCACAACGTCTTTCTGTAATTGTTGTGTTTGCAAAAGCCAAAAGCCGATGGATCAAAAGCAATCAAACTCACTGCTTTGTCTTGTAGTTCATCATGATTCCACCACTCTCTCTTCCTCGATCATTTCCTTTTTGCTTTTTTATTCTTCTTGTTTGATAATCATTAATCTGTTGGAATCAATGATAAATTCAATAATAATGAGGTTTAGACTAGTGTTTTATGTTTTCTACTACCAACTTTTGATGCCATTAAAACGTGTCATTTTTCTTTTCTGGTTTATTGATCATTAGAGATCCCTCTATCTTATTCTCTCAACTGTACTAATTTTCAATCGGGGCCTCACCTGAGATTCCTAAAGCATATAAATCTAGCTAAGGTTTACTAATTTTTAAGAGCAAATCATGAATGATTCTACGTCCTGCATCGAGCACAAGACTTAGCTAGCTATTGATCGGGGAAAAAAAAAAGAGGCCACTATTGATTAATTTAGACCACACCGTCTTTTTTTTTTTTAGTTAATTTGATATAAGTCTAAAATTCACATCCCGTATTAGATGTAGTCCGGATGAATTTTTTGTGTTAATCGCGATCCTATGACTTAGATATCAGATTGAATTTATTTTCTTTTCTATCTTGCTGACTCAACACCTAGATCTTTCATTCCTAAACATACCCTTATTTAATATATTTTGCACAATAAACAGTAAAAATCAATATATCAATTGTAGTATTAAATTATTGCAATCTTGTTAATGTAAAGTTAGCAAATTTAATATATTAACTTTAATTTACATTATTAGTTTCTTCATTAAGACATTATTCTTCCTTAATTTTGCCTATCGTATTGCTTGCTTCTTATTCTTCTTCTTCTTTTATACTGAATCATCCCTTTTTTCCTCTCCTTCTTCTATGCATATCTTCTTTCCAACACATACTTCTCATTTCTTTTTCTCTCATATCTGTATTTTTTGTGTGGCTTCTCATTTTTTATTTCGTTTTTAAGTATTACTAGTGTGATTTCTTCAAGTCAAATTATGGATTATCTAAGGTAGAGAGCGACTTTTCTCTCTACCCGCCTCTCTAATCCTTGAACCCTAGGCGGCTTCCAGCCTTTAATAGCTGCTCGTCCGGCTGACCTCAACGTTGATCTTGATCCCGCTGATGTTGTTGCTGCTGCCAGACGAGTATTGAATTCTAAGCCTGGTCTTTGAGATGACTTGGCCGAAGGCTAAATGGTGAGGCTTGTTTTTTTTTCTTGCTCGATGCATCAATGTGGCTGACCTT
This sequence comes from Rosa persica, assembly GCA_025331145.1. NCBI lineage: Eukaryota > Viridiplantae > Streptophyta > Magnoliopsida > Rosales > Rosaceae > Rosa > Rosa persica. Next base: position 47,711,910 of record WFKR01000006.1, on the reverse strand, counting down.
TGTGTACATTGATGGCGGGGAGAGGCGGCGCGAGCATCATCAGTGGAATTTGGTGGCGGTTTGGATGCAAGACCCTTACTCAGATTTTGGTTCGAGTTTGGTTCTTCTTTTCTGAGGTGTCGTCTGTCCTTTCGATGGTAACGGGTTGCGGTGGCGAGGGTCGAGTGGTGTGGTGGTTGCGTGGCTTGTCATGGAGGCAGGTTGCGAGGAAGACGTGTGGCGGCAGCCACCGGGCAGTGATGCACGATAATTAAAAAATTTTGGACATGAGATCGAGCTTGAATGTCAAAGATTCGAACGTTTGTAGAATACGATTACCATGTTCTAAGGGTTTAATCTTGTAGCCTATTCGTTAATCAATATTTGTTTTATCACCTGCGACATTTCCGAGTCATTATGCATGCACACGATTCTTAATTTTCCCAAACTCTTAACATTTTTGAAGTACAAAAAAATGGGTGCAGATATTTCCATCATACTAAACACTTTGTTCACCCTATAGCTAAATTTTGTCTTTAAAATCCTAAAATTGTCCTTAACTACAATTAATGACAAAAAAATAATGTAAATATCGATAAATACAACTTAGGCCAACATACATCCTAATTATCATCTTAGTTTTATATACCAAAAAAAAATAAAAAATCATCAACTCAGCTTCTTGATCGCTAGCGTACCAAACTATTAGTTAGACGAAATTTTCAATCTATAGAAACAAATGAAAAGAATTATTTGTTAGTATTTTTTTATTCTATTTCATGTAACTCGTATTTGATTATACGTCACAGTAGCTAATGAAGGAAGAAGATAATAGAGAGGTTTTTATTAAGAGTAAAAAGAAACTAGAAGGCATGAGGTTACAGCATGATTGTGTGCTTATTTGCTTTTTCTTTTTTCTTTTCCAGATTCACATTTTCAACAATGATATCTTTTTTCTTTTCTAAATTATTTAAGGGTGAAATTGAAAGTTTCAGGTTTAAAATTTAATTGTAGGGTGAACAAAGCATTTGGTAGGGTGAAATTAGCTTCACCCAAAGAAAATTAAATAAACATGCAATACAATGGCACAAGCGTGCGTTTTTGTATATTTCATCCATGCTTTAAGGTTGATTGTTTAGTTGCCACCATGATACTCTCGCAGTTCTTATGTTGCAATTTTATGACAATTTAAACTTAAAAGCATAAATTTTTGCATGATTTTATAAATTAGGGGGTGTTATTGGATCATCCGAATGTAATGACATGTCGAGTTGAAGTTTATTACACTAATGTTTCTCAGAATTCTCTTATACTATAAGTTTACCGTACTACATGATTTTAGAACATTTTCCAACTAACAGAATATCAAAATTTTCGACCAAATTTTTTTCTATGAGTTTTATGGTTTTTTCACATTGAAAAATCATAAAATAAATTTAAGTCGTGATTATTGAGTTCCATCAGTTCGAGAAGTTTTTTTAAAATCATTATTTAAGGGTGAAAATAGAAAATAAGAAAGCGCGATTTTGGTCAAATTCGTTTGATATAATCTACTAGTCGTGAAAGAGTAATTTTTCTTTTTCATCGTAAAGCAAACTTTCTAGCAAAGTAAGATGAAAAAGTTAGACCAACTGAAACTCATTTAGGTCCAAGCCTAATCTATCGATAGAAAGGCCCAACTCTATCATGAGCTCAAATACGCACATACACGGCCCAAATAGCGGGAGGCATATCTTCTCCGACATGCAGATAACAGAAGGAGCAAGAATCAACACAGAGAGAGACACAAATGCAGAGAAGAGTGTGATATACAAAACAAAACACAACCCCAAAATGGCGTCTTTATGGGTCACTCTCAATCTCTTAAGGCCTTGTTCCATTGCTCCTAAGCCATCTCCGTCCTTGAGATTCTGTGATGTCCGAAACTCTGCTTCTTCCTATTGTTCTACTTCTCGAAGACTCGCTCTCTTTCACCTTGGCTCTGGTAATCTCTCTTTTCGTTTCCACCAAAACCCTGTTTTACTTTCTTTCTTGGTTTCATGTTGTGATTCATTTTTGGGTTGTTTTTGGTTTATAGCAATGAAATTTTATCGGCAATGTGCAGTGTATGCGTGTAATGTTGAATATGTGATTTCATGAGATATAAGATTGGAAATTTGTGGATTTTCTAGCGTAGAGGTTGGAACTTTGTTTTTGTTTATTAAACTTACCAGAATGTGGTTAGCTGTTGCTGAAATTTTGCAATGTAGTTTTCTTGAGGAGAGAGATGAGGAAAGCTGTAGGCTTTTTTCATTGGAATGTTGAAAAGAGTTGATATTTAGATAGTCTATGCTGATTATACAATGTTCAACTTACAAAAGCCTGCGCCATCTTGATGTTTGTGTCTGCTTTGTAAAGATGTGTAAGAATGTTGCGAAGTATATTGTAGGGAACTTGGTTTAAATTAATTCTTAACGCTGTGTCAAATGTGTATTGGATCTTAATATGCATTGTAATTGTGGCTTCGGGGTGGTTGTCCAGCTCTTCCTCAGTCACAAATATTAGGTGCAAAAGCATCTCAATTGCTGAGAGGAGATGGGAAACCTGTAGAGGCTGCCCCAATTGCTGATTTGGCACAAGCAGGCGCTGCAATTGCTCAGGAAGATGCATTGGAATGGGTAAAAAATGATAAACGAAGAATGCTTCATGTCGTCTATCGTGTTGGGGACTTGGACAAGACTATAAAGTATGCGTATTTATTTATTTATTTGTTTTTTCAGAGAATAGGTTTCAACAATGCAGTTCTAGAGATAGCTAAGTATTATTATTCATATGCAGATTCTATACCGAGTGTTTGGGGATGAAGCTGTTGAGAAAACGTGACATACCAGAGGAGCAATATTCAAATGCTTTTCTTGGATATGGGCCAGAAGATTCCAACTTTACCGTTGAACTTACATATAGTAAGTCCTTATCTGTAATTTTGTAAGAACACAAGGCAATTTCCCCTTTTAGAGAAGTCTTTCACAGTTACTGTTCATAGGATTTTGAAACTTATTGTGTACTGCTGATAGATTATGGAGTGGACAAGTATGACATTGGGACTGGTTTTGGCCACTTTGGTATTGCAGTTGAAGATGTAAGTACCTATTTCTGAATATAGATGTGGTTCTATTTTGTGCTAAATAACTCTATATTTGTATTAATTTTTTGGTTTACATTTCGGACCCACATTCTATCAAGTCAAACTGTAAAACCAATGTCAGTTCTCTCTATGAGGAATAGCGTTATTTGTTTAGTTTGTCATGTAGCAAATATACAGTCCTCCATCTCTAACTTCACCAACAGAAAATTGTTAAGATATCATGTTCTATATGTAAAGATTGTAAGCTTACTTAAGTTATACAAGTTTTCTGTAGGTTGCCAAAACAGTGGAACTTATAAAGGCAAAGGGAGGGAAAGTTACCAGGGAACCCGGTCCTGCCAATGGTGGCAGTACAATAATTGCTCTTATTGAGGATCCTGATGGTTATCCGTTTGAGCTTTTAGAGAAATGGCCTACACCAGAGCCCTTTTCACAAGTGATGCTTCGTGTAGGCGATCTTGACCGTGCTATTAACTTTTATAGGAAGGTGAATTGTGCTAAACAAGTTCTCTTAATTAAACTTAAATATCTGTTTCTAGTTAGGCTGTTATGGGAGTAAGCTTCCTGAAGCTTTTACCGTTTTGTTTCTCTAAGGCTTTTGGAATGGAACTTCTCCGCACAAGAGATAATCCTGAATACAAGGTAACCTCACTCTTACTACGTACTGACAATTTCTGTTGTTTTGATACCTTTGAAATAACATGTCTATGTAAATCTCAGCACATACACCTAAATTCTTTACACTGCAAGACCATTATAGGCATTCTGACCAAAGCATGTCATTGCTACTTTGGCATATATGTGGTTGTTTTTGTAGGACTTGTATATGTTTCATATCTCTATGGACCTAGGGAGCATGCTAAAATCTGAATAAATGTGTTTGCTCATTATTGTCCATTGTCCGCAACTCAGCAAATTGTTACTCTACCTGATATTTGCTTCTGCCTTGTTTCTAGTATACAGTAGCCATGTTGGGATATGGTACTGAAGATAATAGTCCAGTGCTTGAACTGACATATAACTATGGGATCACTGATTATGATAAAGGAAATGGTTATGCTCAGGTATATGCTATTCCTTTTATAGTACAAACATATTTTACTTTTTGCAGGTTCTATATATATGATCTTTACCAGTTTTACTTGCGAAAATCTGAGTTATAGTATATATGAAGAGAGACTGAGTACCAAATGTTAACAGATTGCAATAGGCACAGACGATGTTTATAAAAGTGCAGAAGCAGTTAGACTCTCTGGAGGGAAAATTATTCTTGAACCTGGTCCCTTGCCAGGTATCAACACCAAGATAACTGCTTGCTTAGACCCCGATGGCTGGAAATCGGTACGACCTATTAAATGCTTTTTATAAGTGAAAGTTTCTTTAGTTCCTTTGCATTTCCAGTATACTAATTGTTAGATTTTTGGTAGTTCTGGTACCAACTAATGGTGCAAAATATTAATAATTGGAATTCTGCAAAATATTAATAATTGGAATTCTGAAATAATTGGAGTTCTGAAATAACATATTTAGTTCTGCTTTGTAATATATTCGTATTGTATTTTTTATGCATGAATCAATCCGCATATATAATTAATTTATTCAATGATTTAATTTTTTTTCTTTCTTTCTGACATTCTTATCCCACAGGTTTTTGTTGATAATATTGATTTTCTGAAGGAATTAGAATGATTAACAGCATCATTACCACGCCTCTAAATGACACAGTTGAAGATCTGTGACAATTTTGACTGTAGATTATTCCAATCTGCCAATCATAAAAATCTTGAAGCAGCTCATGAGAGAACATACACCATCCCAATTTGCAGATACATCACTTTGTACAAGCTAACAGTTTTGAGTGCTACCCTTGCTACCCATATGTATATCTCTAGGATTTTGAGATGGTGGGTGCACATTGATTGCTATGAACAAGTTAAAACAATTTAGTTTTACATCAATCCAAATTGTAATGTTTCATAGAATCATGTTATGCTGGTATGAAATTCAACATATTCCGAATCCCCTCAGTCCACATATGCTTGTCCCTTTTACTTCTGCATTCAAATTCTATTGTCCTGTCAGCTGTTTTGATGCCAAAGTATGCCCTTGGTTTGCTGCAATCTTCCCTCTCCCTTCCTGGCCACGCTGGTATGTTACAGTAGACTTCAGAGACTACACCTGCATCAAACCACGGCATGTTGGTTGACAGAAGCAGAAATCAATAGAAAATTCTTGCTCTGGTTATGAAAATTTTCTTACATTTCTTCTTCTTTGTAAATGTTCCCGCCATGTGTTTGCTTTTCATTTTGGCTACAACCTGTTATCACTCTAAAAGGTTGAGAAGGGAAGAAGTTGAGTTAAGCTACATAAATATAATTATTTCGTGTTCAAGGTCTACAAGCAATCAAAAACTTCTCTGCAAATTAGAAGTTAATTGAGTTCATTCCTGTCATATTATGAGAATTTACCTGCCCATTTGAGTTGGTGTTGAAAGAAACTTGTTTCCAGTGGAGATCACCTGCAGTCAAAGACTCAAAAGTTTAAATCTCGTTCAGTTTCCAGATTAGTAATTGGAATTTACTATTCTTGTCTCATGACTGTGTATTGATAATGCCCTTTCTAAAGCATATACCTTTCCTTGTGCGTTTCAGAAGTTCCCCTCCTTTTGAGACAAAGTTCAATGCTGAGTTTGATTCTTTTCCATCACATTTTTCCTCAGCCAGTGCAAAAGTAGTGCCTCCATACTCCTTTTGTAGCCTTACCTTAAGTGTAGCAGCTCCTCGTAAAGCTGTTATTCATTGATCAGCGACTGTTTAACACCCTCAGTAAAGCTTAGCCAAATTAGTGAGGTTTTGAGCTTAGTACCTGTGGCAGCTCCAGCTGTTAAGGTCATGATGTCTCCATTAGTCCTCGCGTTAACTGCAGAACTGACAACTGATAGAATATGGTCGTGATCAGCTCCCATCTCCTCTGCAATCTCGATGCAGCGTGAAGCTACCAGAGCCGCTGCAGATGCTAGTGCAGTCGAAATTTCAGTCCTCTCGGATACTGCTGCTTTGTGGTGGGCACTGGCAGCTGATGTTTCAGTTTCAGGCAATGCAGTTGAAGCTGCGAGTGCTGCTACAGCAGCAGCAACTCCAGCCACAGAAACTGCCGCGTGCAACTGGGCATTTTGGCTTCTCATTTCTTGCTTCTTTCTCTCCTTTTGATCTTTTAACCATCTCCCCATTGTTTTCCCTCTCAACATGCTCTTGTATAGCTGCATAGTGAGAATGAACAATCACGGAAATGAAAACTGAAAAGAATTTCATGGATTTTTGAGGTTGAATGATGTGCTATCAGTACCCCATTATTGATCAATTGTTGCTGACTGGAAAGGAACTCTGGATGAAGTGCATGATGTAGTAAAAACAACTCCTGCATATATATAATTAACCAGCTGTAAAAGTTTATGGGAAAAGAAGCTTTTTGTAAATCTAGTATAAAGACTATAAACACAATTAAAAAAAGTTCTATGCAGTCATTAGTCATTACACCAGGCAAAGGGACCAGGCATACTTGATGAAACATTAAAGAGTTAATAAGCAATTATGGACAAGTTTGAATCATGCGCTTATGCAGCAGACAGAACATTATGGTGATCGTCAACCTGAAATTGAAAGATTGGAGAGAGAGGTACCTTCATTTCATCACTGTTTCTTGGCGAAATCGGAGGGCTAACTCCACCAGGCAGCTGCTAAGTAGGAATACGTTAGGTTATAGCCACTAAAGCACTTGATGCACTCTAGACTGTCGATTTGTACCACACACTTTAACCAATTAATAGTCCACTTAAATAATAGTCTAGACTGTAAATCGACCAATGTGACAACATAATATACTGATTAAATGTTAACTGACGAGAGAACAGTTACTATTAAAAAGGGATCGACAGTAACATAAGATATATATTATGGCAAGGAAGAAACTTACAGATGATTCGCTCAAACGCATGGAACTTGAATGGCGAGTTTCAGCAGTACCATCATAAGAGAATGCTGACTTATTCTCAAGACTCTTAGAAGCAACATGTGAGTGGGAAAGAGCTTTGGAGATCTCCATGGCCGAGAGGCTCCATGATCTCGCTAGAAACTCCATGGACTCCGTCGGAGTTTCGGGTGGCGGGGCACATAAACCCGCTGCCCCAATACTGGTACCACCATTTTCGTCTATGTTCTCCAACCCATGTCGATTCGTCGAGCATTTCAAACTACCAGAGCTCACTGACAACAAAACACAAGCACAAAGAGAGAGTTAGCTTCAAAGTTTTTCCACACTATTGGTCTTGCAATTTGCATTATAAGTGTCCCTTACTCTTCAAGCTCGGCTACCAATGGAGAATCTAGTTTAGCTAAGAAAGCTAGAATAAGGCGATGGTGGTGAAGAGGAGGTACAACAGCACAGTACGTATTTAACAAGGAAGAAAAAGTAAGTTGCATGATTCTTTTTAGTGTGGGAATGGGGGATGTGTACAAATTCTATATGCCAATTAAAACCCAATGATCATTTTTTGTCATCACTAACTCTATTGCTGCTTTTAATTTCTTTTCCGCACGTATGTGCTTTATACATAAATAGGAAAACGACCCTTTTTCTGGAGCGGCGGAGTTCATCTTCATCATTACTAGGGTTCTTTTGTCACCATTATCAAAGTCCAAAGTTAAGCAGAAGGGGCCCTTTCTGGGTTAGATTCCCATGATAAGAGTGGGTATGAAGTTCATTGATTACCATTAATTATGAAATTCATAGAAGAAATTCTAGTTAATGCACGCTTTATAAGTGTCGATGAAATTTTTCATTGATTTAATTTCACGGGTAATTATTTAGTTGGAGCCAAGATCAGAAATTTACTACCGAAGGAACAAGAATGAAATGTGCCCTACCATGTCAACTGCGAAGTTTTAAAGCAGACCTGGTAAAGCTGGTTTCTTCTCACTTTGTTTCCCATATAACTTTTCACAGTATTCCCTGATCATAATGTTGGACAAATAACATTTTGACCTCAGCTTGGGACCGTAGGTGGGTTAATATTCGATTGCGATTTTGAAAACTCAACCATCAAAGATAAATTGGAGGCACACCAAGATCCCCTAAAACCCTCCCAACAGTTCTTCACCATAGTAGTCGGGTGGTATCAACTTAAAATATCAAGACCAAGACCCAGGCACCAACCAAGAGTATCAGTTTATGATAAAATCTTTAATCATTGTTTTCATTTCTAATCTAATCATGTTTTATAGGTGAGTGAGCATCAACAATTCTGACGTCCCACTCCCACCTCCATTAGTTTTTCTGTACCGTTTTTGGACCACCCATTAGTTTGATGACTTTATCCTCAATTGTTAATTTGTGAGCAACAATCTAGACAACACAAACGTTCAATTTTCTGCTAGGCTGCTGCAGAAACAAACGTGCGAGTAAATTAATCTCCCGAGAAAATAAGTAAATTTTATATACGCTGTGGGTAAATGTAACATAATTTCTGGCCGGGAATTAGGGAATCGGGCAAATGAGGTTTTCCTCAACTTGGGCTGAAAAGTCTAATGAACATGAAGATATAACCTAGTTAGGCCCTGCTTCGAGTAATGGACTACAGATGCAAAGCTGGAAGAATTTAAAGACCAATATAGAAGGAAGGATATATATCTATAATACCCTCTTGAATTGACATCAACAGTTCCAATGAAGTTCCTTCCCTTCATCCTTTATAACCCATCTCCTATCAAGATCTGAAGCAAAGAAAAGTAATGTTAATACAATCAGATATCAAATAATTATGGCTTCTATGGAAACTCCGTGAGAACGTATACCTGAAATACTAGTTTACACTTTTCCAGATTCTGAAGGACCTGGGTACTAAGGTTCAAACTTGAAACTTCATCCGGATGAACATCCAGGGCTTTCATCCCAAAAAGTTACAGCAATAAGAACAGAAAGCAACTCAATCCTGAATTAAATAAGATACATGGTCACCAAACTATATTGTAAAAAAGAAAAAAAAAATTATGATCTTTATCAAACTAAAATGGTAAACAAACTTTACACGTCATCCACACAACATTAAACGGGCTCGGCCAATCCTTTCCACCTATGCACATGAAAACTCCAAGCTTTGTAGACAAGTCCTATTGCATCCAGTGTGGTCATGTTTTACCACACACATTTTTCAAGTATATCATATGCCAAGCAAACAATCCAAACTTCATTACATTTGCTACAGCAAGATGCATGCTCCGAGTAAATTCTTTTACATCTGTAGCTGAAGAGAGAAAACCAAGGCTAAAGAGGTTAATATGCAGATTTTGAGTAATTTCTCTCATTTAATACAGATTAATAATATAATTTCATACAATAAAACACTCCATACCTGTTACTTTGCTTGAGAAGTTCGATTTAGAGATGGCATCCAACTGCTTGAAGCACCATGTCGTACATTAGCAATTTCAGCTAGCCCCTCAGGTTTTGGTAAATTTCTTTTGAGAGCATTGCCCGTATTCTGCAACAATCACGAAAGAATAGCAATGATTTACAACACAGGGCAATGTGCAACAGGAATGGATACTTTACGAAATGGAGATGAGATAAATACGCAAAAGACAATAATATGATTTACATTACAAGTTACGTACATGTTTTTCAATAGAGTTATTAGCACTCAAATTCTGAACTGCAGATGATCTAAATGGCCTGTGAATATGAACAAGATGACTTGATCTTTTATGTTCTCGAGGCTGAGCTTGTCTAGAAACATCATCGACTCCTGAAAATCCACAAATGAAACCTTAGGCCCAAGAAAAATTTGGTAAATCCAACACTCCAACATGTCAAAGGCTTTCCCAATGCTGTAAAACACAAATCTCATCAAGGCTTAGATCACTAATCATCCTGGATATGAAGTGAAAACCAGAACTTACCCTGATTCCTCACATCCATAGGCACTGCTCGACTGCTAGTCACTACTTGACCATTTGTCGCTACAGCTGGCTGCATATTATAAGACAGACAGAAGAAACAATATCAAAAATCTAATGCAAGTAACCGAACACAGCTGGAAGAAGAGCAATCCTCAGAATCAATCAAAAGATGATGGTTAAAAAAAAAAAAAAAGGGCTTATGCAAATACTAACAGCTGATTGACCATGAGCCCTCGTCTGTTGCGCCTGCTGGTACTTTAGGATTGTCCAGTCAAATACATAATCAAACTCAAATCCTGTAAAATGTGGGAATAAACACCAATATACACGGATAATCAGTTAGGATACACCTTCAGAGGTACAATGAATAATTCTATATTAGGGACTAAACAAATTGTGTCATGATGGTGAAATGATATCATACCTTCGCGGGTGAATAAGTCACGAAACAGACGCTTCAAGAATGAGTAATCCGGATGTTGATCAAATGTTAAGGAATGGCAATAGTGGAAGTAGGATGCAAACTCCACAGGATGTGCCTTACATAGCACCTGAAAACAGATGTGACAACAGTTCATTTTTCGACTTAAAATGATACCATAAAGCTTTCACATTTACCATTGTAACAATATCCTTTTTCTCAAATAAAAAGAAATTAGAAACCCACTACCTCCAAACACCAGCTGCCTAATCCACAGAACACATACCTCAATGGGAGTTGATAACTTCTTCTCACAAATCTTATCATATTTTTGCTTCTTCGTTGCAGCTTTTAGACCCTGCCAAGGAAGGCTAAACATAGAAATCAATCAGTCAGCAAGGATACTCAGTTGTATGATCAAAGCATTGTGCAAACGATGTTGATCATAAAAATTACAATTGTAATAAATAATCCAGGTTACACCGAGAAGAAACCCTAACTGGAACTCCAGAGGAAATCTTTCAATTGAAAAATTATCTGCTGACATGTGGTAATGAATTCACGGCATACCTTCCTCTTAAGAAGTACAGAAGAACATAGCCAAGTGACTCCAAATCATCCCGACGACTCTGATCTAAAACAATGAAACGACAAAGGTGAGGATACAGACAGCCAAGCATTTACAATAGAGTTAAACAACACCTTTCTACTTACCGATTCCCAAATGGGTATTGCAACTAGCATATCGTGCAGTTCCTGTTAAGCTTTTGTTTTCTCTGTATGAGTTATCCGGAAAGATAGATACAGTTAGGCAATAAACCAGGAATTGAACAGACATGTCTACATTTAGTATAACAGACTTGAATGCCAAACAACCACCAGAATTTATGCATGAACCCATGTCTTAAATTGTACCTGTATGGAATGTGCCGATTTGTAGTTGGGTCCCGATATCTTTTCGCAAGTCCAAAGTCAATGATGTAAACCTGATGAATGAGTTTTCAACAATAATTAAAAAAAATAACAAACAAATAAAGAACTGATAAACCCAGATATTCTTAAAAGCTCCTGAAAGTTAGTTGTTAAAGAGAAACAAACTAATTACCTGATTTGCTTTCCTGCCAAGACCCATGAGATAATTGTCTGGCTTGACGTCTCTATGCAAAAACCCTTTCGAATGCACATACTCTATTCTTGTAATCTGCAATAGAAAGCCAGGAAGAGAACACATTAGCAGCAGGTAAACAATCTCACCCTTACCAGTTAGATAATCTATCTAAGTACCTAAAGAAAGCAAGTAGAAAATAACTTGCGAATTTACCATCTGTTCGGCCAGCATTAAGACTGTTTTCAGTGAAAACTTCCTCCCACAGTATACAAATAAGTCTTCAAGACTCGGCCCCAACAAGTCTATGATGACAACGTTATCATCATGATCAAACCCCGCCCACTTCATGCTTGCAATGCCGCCTGAAACAACACCAAATCAAACAATTACTTACGGTTAAAACTTAAAACCAAGATTCACGGTGATAATAGTATGCAAGAGCAAGTAGGTTCAAAACAAAACTTACTTCCTCCCTGTAGAACTTTATAAAGCTTGGCCTCATACATAAGCTGTAAGTGCTTCGTCTTGTTACTTTCCTGCCAAAATCAAAATCAATGAATCAATTACACCGTTAAGCTCATACACACAGAGACCAGTTTCTTCAATAACATTAAGATACCAAAATCGTCGAGGGCCTAATTCTAACATGAAATTCCATCAAAAACCATACGAGCCACAACGAATCAGCTCGAATGCCATCAATCAACAATCCATGCAGACAACTATCCCTAGAAATCATCCTAATCACTCAAAACCACTCGAAACGACGACGATTCAATCAAGACTTACAATCTTGGCCGCCAAGGTCTCTCCAGTTTCCATATGAGTAGCTGAAACAAACACCACGGCAAAAAAAAAAAAAAAAAAAAAAACTAATCAGCACCAATGATAATCAAGACGATAATTATGAGGATTCGAAAGGGGAAGAAGATCTGAAACATACCAAGGTATATTTCACCAAAAGAACCGCTCCCAATTTTGCGACCTAGCTTAAACTTTCCTCCGATAATCCTCTCCATAAAAAGAAGCCCTAATCTCTCTGCAACCGGATTCAAATTCTAGGGGAAAGCGCGCGACGGCGATTCGAATTCCGGAGGTTCGGATCGTAAATCGAAAGAGCCGATTCGGATTTTGGATTTGAGTTCTGAGATTGGGAGACTTTTTCAGGGAAGAGGAAAACGAAGGAGGAGGACGACTTGGATGGCGGCTACGGAAGAGGGAGACCAGGGATCTAAAAAGCGAAAGTGGAAAAGAGTGAGGGCAGTTTGGTAATTTGGGATCCGAGATCTGGGGCGGAAGAGGGAGACGAGGAAAACGTATGGGTGGTTTTTGAATTCCCCGGCAGTGTTGGAAGCCCCTCTGAGAAAATATTAGGTTTGACGGTTGGTTGTTGAAATTATAGTTTAGGGGTGGCGGTAAAATTTCAAAGTCATGTAAAGATCCGGGGAATTTGGATTCTATAGGTTTTTTTTTTTATTTATTTATCAAATTGGATTTTATATTATTATAGGAAACTTTAATAATAAATGTCTTTTTTTCGATTTTGTAAAAATTTAATAATGGACATTTACATTGTTTAAGATCACGAATTTACGATTATTGAATGATTAAAATCAACGTGTCAAAATGTAAGTTAAAAGGGTATGAAATATACAATCAAACCAAGTGACAATTAAAAGCTAGCTAATAGAAGATTAAGGTCTAGCCACCTCCTACTTTCTATTATATTAAATTCAAGATTGCCTCGTTATTTTTTGAATAAAACAATTAAAAAAACTTTTTAAGATTACTAATTGTAGAATAAATAACTAAAAAGATTATGTGTAAGTGTCTACATTGCAATTCTAATCTTAAAAGCGACAGAGCACCGTCCTCTTATGTGTTGCCTAAGAAGTTGAAGGCTGCACTAGGAGAGTTATGGAATGAGGGGAGGTTGTTCCTGCCTCGTAAGAAAGTTAAGGTACAAGAATTTGCTACTAAATTTTATGCTAATCTCTTAACTTGGTGGAGACTCCAGAAGGCACAGTGTATGGTGCCAGGTAAGGTGGAGGAGATTGGAAGTAAGGACGCAAAGAAGAAGCGTGGGTGGCCTTTGGGAGCCAAAACTAAAAATCCTTTTTTTGGGTGAAGAAGGGTGCTACTCCAGAACCTCTAAAGTGTTATACCCATGAGTTCTCCTTGCCTTAAGGAAAAAATGTTCCCTTTATTTTATGTATTAGTTTACACCCTATGAGTTTATTTGACGTCAAATTAAGGAATATTCTGAAGTATCACAATTGAGTGCGTTGAGGAATAGAGATCAAATTAGTTTTGTTAGTGTGAGACAATTTTCATAGTTTGCAGCTCATTAGTAAATGAAATAATTGTCAATAATCTTAAATCGTAAACATGTTTGTTTTTTGTTTAACTAGTTATATCTAAAACAATACAAGTTCTAACTAACATGTATAATATACAGTAAACAAAACAAAGGAAAAAATCAAAATGAGAATATCATCTATGCAATTTGGAGCCATATCCCTGAACTAGGAACACCAACGTGCACAACAAAGACCAAGTAGAAGCCCGGCGGAGCAATCTTGGCCGTTGGTGGTGCTGCAACCTCCACTCGAAACAATTCCGATTCCACAATTTTCAACTCTGTTATGGCCAATACTAGAAGTCTTTGTCCCATTGAAAAACCATGCGTTGTGAACGGTGGTGCATACATTGTTACCTTCAAATCTGATGGATTCACCCTACCTTTCTTCACTCGGAACTCAATCACAAACTTCCGTTTATAGTTTACCATTCCACCCATGTAATTGGATGTTATTACAGCGCGGTCCGACACCCGTTCGGGGTCGAAATATGGCGGGTAAAACTTCTCGACCCGAAGTTCTGTTGGATATTTCACACCTGTCAAATTGTAATAGGAGTTTGGATTGCTCCCGGCCACTAAAACTGCGCCATCTGGCAATAATATAGAGGTTGAACCGTACATTCTTGGTATCGTTGTTTCCTTTAGCTCCATGAACCGTCGGGTTATTGGGTTATCGGGTGTATAAATTACTGGAGTAACATTCGGATCCTCCGCAAAATTCAACCCGGCTGTGCCCTTTTTGGCTCCATTAATCACAAGGATATCACCTGCGGGAAGGATCACCATATCTCCCATGATCCTTGGCGTTGGCATCATCTCCTTTCGCCACGTGGCTTTTGGGTCGGTTATATCAATCCTCCCGCAATCTTGTAGTGCAGTTACGCATATACCCTTTTCAGCAAACTTTCCCGCTCTCGGATCCGCTCCACCGCAGACCAGAATTTCAGCTCGGATTTTTACATTTGGGTTCGTGTCATGGAGCTTTATAGGTAGCAGTGCCGCCATCCCGGAGGCAGGGTAGTTACGTGACCCACCATCAAGGACGGGGAGTTCGCGTACGACTTTATTAGTGGTTGGGTTAAGCAAAATCGATCGATTGTTAGCGAAAATGAGGAGGCTGCCATCTGTGGAGAGGAAGACAAATGGGTAGAGATTGTTCTCTACAGGATCACTCGTCTCTTGGAGAAATGATAAAGCGTAGCTTATTTTATTCGAACTTCCCGCCTTAGGGACATACTCGTAATTGAACATCCGGCGGCCTCCAACCACTATGAAATCCCCATTTGGCAAAATATGTTGGGTAGAAAACCTTGTGTACAAAAATCAAATTAATATTAGAGAATTGTATAGTATTGAGATTAATAAAAAATAAACGTTTGTCTCGTATATGTATACGACTATGAGTGACAGGAATAGAGCGTGCGCTAAGAGGTTAGTACCATCTTAAGCCGGAAAGTGATATGGGGTACTCCTCCCAATCGCAACTACTGCATCCATTGAAGTATCTCACAGACCTTCCTCCTTCATCCCATCCACCGGTTTGCACAAGTGTACCATTAGCTGATAACCCCCCAGAAGAGCACCAAGTATCTGTTAAAATCTGATTTTAGCTAACAATGGAAAAAGTAAGTCCAATATTACCAAAATATAGAAATCTCCGCAGCATCAATGAAACAATCCAAATTAGTAGTACCCTACCTTAAGTGGCCTAATAGCTGCAGTGTCGATGTCAAATTCCACAGCATGAGCGCAGCAATCCAATTCATAAACTTCATCTTCCTGTCTGCTGTCCAAAACCCGACGACAATCTCCGGCGGGCAATGAGATCTCAGATGGGCCAAAACCAGCAGCATCAAACATAATGGCCTTATTACTGTTAGGCATTATGATCATGTGCATGGCTGATACACCTGAATTCTCTGAAACCAATTCCCACCTACCTCTATACTCTTTCTCATGTTTGATCGCTTCATTTGGATTGTGAACGGCTTTGTAATATTCATATTCTCCTCCATTGAAAAAAAGTATAAGTGGGATTTTTGGAAGCCTAGAATTCCCAAAAGTAAAGAAGAAGAAGAAGAAGAGGGAGAGAGGAGCAAGGGATTTGAGCAAGATGGACATAATATGAGAGAGTGGATAAAATGAATCTTTACCTTGGTATCTATTACTTCTAGGTACTCTTTTTATGGTCTCTATTTGCTCCAGATTTGAAGGAAATTTTGGATGGTTGTTAGTCTGTTGGACTAAGCACCAAATTAGTGTTCGGTTGGCTCTGTTTCGGAGAAGTCTTGGGTTTTATTGCGGTAGTAGTTGGATTTGTCAATCCAAAAAACGTGTCAACTGGATTTTGACATATTAATCAATCTATAAATAAATCATAAAAATAAGGTTGATGTTATGGATTATGACAAATTGTCTGTGTCCTTAATAGGACAGAAACAGGTATAAGTTTTAAATGTGTTGTATTGTGTAATCTTTGATTGAGGATGATGTACCTAAATTTCAAAATCCAAGAGTTAAACCCTAGTACCCTACTAGTTTCATAACCATCGGCATCTCTCAAAGTAGAAACAAAGGAAGGCATATTAGAGCAATAAACTTAGAAACATGAGGAAGATATATAGATGGTGGTTCAATGTGTAATTAGCATCTAATAAAGTGATAGCTGTTTGATAAATTCCACCACAGCTGTAACTGAATTTTTCGAAGCAAGGGTAATGAACTTGCCAGGTTCAGTGGGATCATCGGAGCCACCACCAGTTAGACCAGAAGAGAAAGCCCTGATTGCAATGAAAGGCACCCTTTGCTGAAGACATATCAAGGCAACAGAAGCGCTTTCCATGTTCAAAGGGCTTATGTTGAACTTGTCATATAAGAAGCTACGATAAGCAGCATTAGACAGAATGGCACTTGTTCCCCTTTCGACTAAAGCCAATTTTGGGGTATGGGGCAAACATGTTGTTGAGTTTAGGCAACTCTCAAGCTTCAAATCCTAAAGACCATATACATATGTGCATAATTATATAGCCTTAATTCATGTATCGTATATACTAAGCAGGCTGATTACCTCAAGCTTTTTGGAGATTTCACAGTAGAAGGGATCAACAACAACCCAGAAGGCATGCTGTAATTTGTTCTGGAGTTCCATCAATAGGGAAGACTTCTTCAGGTCGATACCTAATGTTGTTTAAGAGATTATCAAATGAGCTGCCACCTGTCTCATTCACTGTATAATTTGAAAATTTGAAGTAGCCAAGTTCTCGTGTAGTCTCCTCGTGATTCAAGGAGTAGTTCATCTTGAGGCCCGTTTCCATATCTCTGCATCATGCCATGAACGATGGATTAAACATTGCCTGATCGTGAGTAGATGAACAAGAAGCAATTTATGCTCGAAAGTTGAAACTGCCACAGTGTTTTTGAGGCATTCTTGCCTCCACCATTGATTAACATGTGTGGTTTTCACAATATATGCATAGACATTTATGTAGGTAGCTTTGCTGGGTTCTTGTCTCTAGTGATTAGTACGTGATACTAATTAGCTAGTGAAATCAACTATAGATAGAGCTGGATGTATACCTGCCAATTCCTGAGGAATGAGCACATCTGCAATGTTAAAGGATGGGTTTGCATTGCCATATATGCCGAAGTGAACCACTCCTTTTATATCAAACAAGCTAAACAAAAGCTGAGTAGTTATTCCTGAATCTTAAATAACAGAAATGAAAAGAGCAGAAAGAAACAAGAAACATTGAGAAACTTGAAAGAGATTTATAATTTCTATATATCTACCATGGACAGGAAACTCCTGTCATGACTAAGATGACTTTCTTTTCAGCAATAGTTCCAAACCGAAATCTCCTTCCTTGAATTAAACCCAGAAAATGAAAAACATACTATAAAAAAAGTAAAAGGAATGATATTGAAGCAGGGAAAGTCAAATTCATAGTGGGTTTCTGTATGTTTACCGGAAAAATCTATGATCAAGTTTGTTGAAGTGAAGTTTGGAGATTGAACAAGAGGGTCCAGTTCGAAAGAATTCAGAATTACCAAGCGCAAGTAAGGGCCACTCTTGTTGGCCTGGTCGATCAACTTCTATGTATCTGCAGACTGTGCATCATTTGTGTGTTTAAGCATCAAGCTGATGATCACAGCGTAAACAGCTATGCAAGGCCAAGCTACTACTGAAATTCTCATTTTTTCTGCAGATTAGGGAGAGAGATGAAGATCAGAGAAGATTATATCAGGAAAATACAGGGAAAGCATGAAGATAAGGCATTGCAAGCTGCTAGCTCTTTAAAGCACTGTCAAATTGGGTAATAGCATTGTCATCCTTACAATGATGATTGACCTTCTTTCTTTTGAAATAATGCAGAAGGAAACAAGAAAGTACTGATGCCACCTCCATTTGGTGGCCCATAATATTGATGTTATAGTAACTAAATTGATAAAGTAGCCGCCTCCCCCAGTAATTTAAATTACAAAATCCCCCTATGACAAATTGCAAAATGGGCAGTGCCCCCCCCCTTTAGTAAACATCATCACTAGGACACATAGTAGATGCACAACTAGCAGCTGCTAACTGTTTGATAAATTCAACAACAACTGTGGCTGAATTATGGGAAGCGAGAGTATTGAATGTGTCAGCCTCATTGGAATCCGCAGAGCCACCGCCGGCCAAGTCAGAGAGAGCCCTGATGGCTATGAAGGGCACCCTTTGCTGAAGGCATATCAAAGCAACAGAAGCACTTTCCATGTCCACCGGAGTTATGTTGAACTTATCATATATGAAGTCACGGTAAGCAGCATTGTCTAGGTAAATGCTTGCACTTGTTCCCCTTTGGACTCTTGCCACTTTTGGTGTATGTGACAAACATGATGTTGAGTTTAGGCAACCTTCTAGTTTCAGGTCCTAAAAACCGTGGAAGCATATATATATATATATAAGTTCATAATAAGCATGTTCTAGTAAAAGAATAGTAAACTATTCATTAGACTAACTAGAGTTATTTGATCACCCTAAACCTAACTTGATCCAAATTTCTACTTGGTTTTGCTCTACTTTTACTCCTAGCTAGATTGATGTATAAATATAAGGAATTTCTTCGGTGATTATTCCAGAAACTTTTCTTAGAGGCAACTATGTGAATAAACACTCAAAACAAGCTTCAAAAGCCTCATTCCTGCTCTTCGATCTTAAAAACTTGGTTACCCCATTAAGGCACTCAACCAAACACATTGTTCACATTCTGAAGGATTCCAGATGGAAATGCCATTGTAAAAGTGTGTGAAACATGAATTCAAAACACTTGGTACATATCTATATATAGGATCAAATTCTAACCATATATTGGATTTGTAAATAATAGCGAGCTAGAACTGAATCGAGGAAGTAAAAACACAAGCTAACAGAAAATCTTTTACCTCTAGGTTTTTGGAGATTTCATAGTAGAAGGGATGAACAGGGACCCAAAAGGTAAACTCTCTTTGTTCTGGAGTTCCATCAATGGGGAAGACTTCCTCTGACTGATACCAAATATTGTTCAACAAGTTATCATATGAGCTCCCGTCTGTCACATTCACTGTATAACTTGCAAGGTTCAAGCACCCAATATCTCTCATTGAATTTAGAGGCAAATCATCTTCAGGCCCATGTCCATATCTCTGCACCATTTGGAAAAGAAGACAACGTACCATGTATTATATAAAGGTCGGTACAAAAACCACACATGTGCATGTGCTATGAATCTATGAATCTATGATATGATATGGTAGCTACGAGATACAATAATATTCCAGTAGTATTAAACTAAATTCATAATCTCATCTTTTTGTCTCTCTTCTTGTTTGCTAGCTATGGATAGTGTATATTGTCAGTGTAAGTAATGAATATGATGTTCTATAATCTATACAGATTATATAGATCGATTTGATTGAAGTTATAGTAACCTACTATTCTATCCAAAAGTAATTACTATGAAAGCAGCATATACAATATCGCTGACCCAGTTAGTTGTTATGATGGTTGTGCTAAATTACCTAACTTCTATGTTGGAATTCAATTTAAAACTAGCTACTTACTTGCCAGGTCCAAAGAGCAGTATGGGACCAATACTGAGGAATGACCACATCTGCAAGGTTGAAGGTTGGATTCGCATTGCCAGCTGTGCCATAATGCACCACTCCTTCTACACTGAACATGCTTAATAAAAGCTGAGTGGTTATTCCTGCATTAATCTACAAAAGGATAAGTGGCTAACAGGATCCACACAGAATAAAAAGGGAAGAAGAACCGGAATGAAATGAGTGAAGAAACCAATTAATAAAGAAATTGATAGAAGGGAATCAGTACATATATATACCATTCCCAGTCCTGTCATAACTAATATGACTTTCTTTGTAGCAATGGTTCCAAACCTGAATCTTCTTCCTTGAAAGATAAGAAACACATATATGAGGTCAACTATTAGGTTTCGTGAGATGGTAATTGAACTTTTAACACAGCAGAGTATATATATATATATATGTTTACCAGAAAAGTCAATGATCACGTCAGTTGAGGTGAAGTTTGGAGATCGAAGAAGAGGGTTCAATTCGTAAGTGTTTGGAATGACCAACCCTAAATAAGGTCCATCGGCGTTGGCCGCTTCGATCAACTTGAGTGTCTCCGGCAACAAGGCAGCATTTGAGTAGTGTTGTTGGGTTGTGATAAGAGCCAAGATAGCATAAAGAAGAGTCCAACCTACTACTGCTGAACTTCCCATCGTGATTTTCCAGAAAGAGAGAGAGAGAGCAGTAGACACCAGGAACCAGATCTATTTATATATTCTACTGCAAAAGTAGCTACACCCACTAGGCCATGTTGGGAGGTAATAGGGTTTGAAAAATATGAGTATCTGGAATTCCCATTAAATATTAACAAATGCCTCTCCATACACTGCTGCCCTAAACTTGGCTTTAGGGATGAAAGTGTGCGCGGCTTGATAAAAGAATTTTAGCTTAATAATCAATCTGCTAGCTTAATAATCAATCAGCTTGATCTATTCTATCCTAGATTTTCATAATTAGTCAATTTGCTATCTTAACTTTTCATAATAATTTGTTTTAATTCATCCATTCATCCATCCAAATATTGATAAATTTTGAAACTTAAGGTAATAAATGGTTAATCGAGAAATTTAGGAAAGCAAATTGATTCGTTTGAAATCCTAGAGCTGCAAAATTACAAATTTGACTAAAGGGTAACAAATTGACTAAAATAAAATTAGGATAGCAGCTTGAAAATTATGCCAAGAGTTTGTCATAAAAAAATGTGCGATAAAACATAAAAGTACAATACTGTATAGTAAATAGACTCGATCTGTACTATATACCAAAGTGTTCATCAAAATACCATATATTTAGTATATGCCTTCAAAAATTAAGCTTGAGCTGAACTATATGCAGTCATTAAGCTCTCGAATTTGAAGGGTCCATGCCATTCCCCTTAAATCTTGAAACCAATCACATGCCCCGATTGGACCATCTTACTCTAAATGCTGACAAAAGAGATTCTCCAAAAAAAAAAAAAATGTTGACAAAAGAGTAATACGTATTAGCTAGGGCCTAGGTCAATCACATTAACATGTACTTGACCCAACTGTGCAAAACTAGATCAGCCCGTTATATTATTCGTTGTTGTAATACAAAAGTCGCATAGGGATTAATCATGGAAATAAGCAAAAGATGCATGGGCATGCCTCTAAAATAGACATCATATATATAATCACACTACAAAACGGGGTGGTGCTCTTAGATAAAGTAGAATCTGACAACTCTTTGATGAATTCCAACAGAACTATAACCGAATTACTTGCAGCAAGAGTGATGAAGGTATCAGCCTCGTTCGAATCGGAGGAGCCACCGCCGACCAAGTGTGAGAGAGCCCTAATGATTATAAAAGACACATTTTGCTGAAGACATATCTGGGCAACAGAAGCACTTTCATGTCCACCGGAGCAGGCCCGGCCCTGGGAAATTCAAGGCCCGGGGCGAAGAATAAAATCGAGCCCTTTATATAATAAACAAAATTTTAAAATATTTCATATTGATGAAAAAAGTATGATACAACGGGAGGGACATAAGATCAATACCCCGAAAAATAAAGATTACATCGCTTTATATCCATCTAAAAATGACTTCTTCTTGCATTTTTAGATGTAAAGTAATCAATTATGTGCTCAACCTCAACATTTTTCAACATATTTTTTTCAATACTCAAGATTGCTAAACCATTCAACCTATCTTGAGTCATCGTTATTTGTAAATAAGATTTTAATAACTTTAATAACCTATCATTTTCATGTTCACCTATATCTTCAACCCCTTCGGCTACCTCATTTTCATTTTCACCTATATCTTCAACTTTTTCCGCTACCTTATTTTCATTCTCACCAGACTCACCTACATCTTGAACTCCTTCAGTTACCTCATTTTCACCATGATTTTATGAAGAAACACCTCTTTTCTTAAAAATCTTATCTAAAAAACCTTTTTGGGAGCTTATAAAATCTTCTTGCTGTTAAAGGAAAAACATATTGTGTGCCTTCGTCAAAGCAACTGAAGGAGAGGGAATCAAGGAATCGGTGATTACCATCAATCAGCACAATTACGGATCAATCAGCATAATTAAGGATCAATCAACATTTAGTATCATTAATGTAATCGATGTTTCCGTTGTAATTCTATCCCTATATAAAGGGACTATGAAATGAAATGAGCAGACCAATTCCAATTGTCATTTTACTTTTACACGTTATCAGCACGACACACTCAGAGCGAATAGCCAAAGAAAAAAAATCATAATTTCCTTGTTTCTTTCTTCTTTTCTGCCGCCACAAACAAAAAACAAAAAGAATATTTCTTTTCGCCGTCCACCTCACCGGCCAGACCGGCCTTGGCCTCATAGCCAGCCAGGCCTCGCCTTGCGCACGCCTGCCTCCTTTCCAGATCGGCCTTCCCCCTCTGCGCGCCTCCCACCTGCACACACTGCTGCCCAGCGTGCAGCCCAGTCACAGCCAACAGCCCACGGCCTTGCAAATCCCAGTGGCCTCACAACCCGCCTGCCCGGCCCCTAGAACGCCCAACCCGTGCCCACATCACAGGCCTCCATCTTGATCTGTATCCCAGCCCACTGCCCCGCGCAACCCCTCGCCTGCCAAAACCATCCCCGCGCACCACCCTCCCCGCACCTGCGCGCCTCGCCTGCTCACCCACCCAGTAGCCTCGCACGGCCCCTGCCCACCTCACCTAGCTGCCTCAGCTCACCATATGTAAACCAGAAAAGAAGAACAGGTGGAGAAAGAAGGAGAGAGGAAAGAAGACGCAAAAAAAAAAAAAGTAGAGAGAAGAGAAAAAAAAAAAGAGGAAAAAAGTAAAAAGGATTGACCCGGCCCAAGGAAGAGGCAGACCCAGAAAAAAAAATATATGAAGGTGACCCGGCCCAAAGTATAGAGCCGGCCCAAAAAAAAAAAAACAAAACAAAACAGGC
This sequence comes from Rosa persica, assembly GCA_025331145.1. Taxonomy (NCBI): domain Eukaryota; kingdom Viridiplantae; phylum Streptophyta; class Magnoliopsida; order Rosales; family Rosaceae; genus Rosa; species Rosa persica. The sequence goes on along the minus strand of WFKR01000006.1, from coordinate 47,688,437 downwards.
CCTGCAGCCCAACAAATCAGAAGAACCCGAAAAAAAAAAAAAACATCGCTATGCACGCCTGCATCAACACGTGCGTGCGTTAGGATTGTTTTTCTCGACACCAAGTATGTTCTCTTTTATTTTCATACTATGGTATATTTAATTATTTATAATTAGAATTTATTTTATTTTATTTTTGAGCATGCTATTTTATTGCTTGTTATATATATTCGTGAAATCTAAAGCATGTGATTTTCATTTATGTCTACTATTTTTAAACATGCTTTATACTTTATTATTTATGCAATTTTGAGCATGTTTTTATTTTATTTAAGCTTTTATAAATTATGCCTACGCATGTTTTATATTATGCTATTGTTTACAATTTTATTTTACGCATGATATATTATTACTATTATTATATGCAGCATATATTTCGTTGTATGTTTGTGCAATTTGAGCATGTTATATAATTTATTTTTATATGCTATGTTTTATTTATTATTAAATGTGTTATAGTTATTTTTGTAATGTAACATATAAATTCCGTTTTGCCATGATAATGAAAATTCATGTGCATTATACACACATTTACTGTGATAAAGTATCTTCACATAGCATCGAAAAAATGTGACAATTACGAATCTTGGTCTTGAAATCTAATTCATACGTTTGAAAATAATTAACGTGGATGTCTTTATGACTGCGTAATTTATTTCTTCTCTCTTGTTTTATGTAGATGGCTGATCCAACTCGACCTGAGTTTGACATTTTGGACTCAGAAGGACTTGAGTACCACCGTTGGGTTTCCGATGTAGAAACTGTTTTTGTGGCAAAAGAATACACTGCCACCATCAAAACTCCCACTGACCCCAAAGACGATGGACCGTCTGATAAGGTGAAAGCAAATGCCTTAATGTTTTTGAGAAAACATATTGATCCTAGCCTACGTTGGGAATACCTTCAGTTGAAGACACCCAAAGAACTGTGGGATGCCCTTAAGGGACGTTTTGGAAACATTCATGACACCTTACTCCCAGAATTGACCGTCCAGTGGAATGAAATCCGCTTGCTTGACTACAAAAGGGTCAATGACTTCAACAAGGACATGTTACGCCTAAAGACACGTCTAAATTTCTGTGGAAAGGAACTCACAGAAGATGATATGATCCAGAAAACTCTTTCCACTTTTCCTACTTCAGCAATTATACTAGCGAACTAGTATAGACTAGAGTATAACAACAAAAGAATCACCACCTTCAATAAGCTGATCAACCTACTGCAAGTGGCTGAGAGACATAATGAGGTTCTTTTGAACAACAATGCCAGGACTGTTGGGATAAAGAAAATTCCCGAAGCTAATTATGGCAAAGTGAAAGGTGGAAAGAACCCCAATGCAAAGGGAGTTGGACGTGTTGATCCCTACCCACGTGGCAACAATGCACCACGTGGAAAGGGACGTGGGGGTCGTGGTATGGGCCGTGGAGGCCCTCCCAATGTATGGTGCAGGGATGGTGGTGCTGGACCTAGTGGTCATGGAAACAAGGTGCAAAGGGCACCTAAGAACCCTTCAGTCAAACAGGATAGAGTTGGCAATGAACCATGCTATAGGTGTGGAGTCATGAGGCATTGGTACAAGAACTGCCAAGCAAGCAACATAGCAGCAGCCAATTACAAGAGGTATAGGGAGTCTACAGAATAAGAGGCTCACTATATGGTAGAAAGAGGCAATGACCCAGACGTCAACCTCATAGTTGCATACTTCAATGGCAACAAGGAACTTGCTCAGTCAAATGGATGCTTCAGATTTTGACTGATCTACTTTATTTATTTTATTTTCCAAAAACAGTTGTGAAGGCATAATGCCTCATTTTTTAGACTAATACTTGGTCTTAAAGTTTATTTCAATAATAGTTTGATGAATTAGATTTCTGAACAAGACCTTGATTTGATTATCGTTGGCTTATTAATAAATTTTGGATTTTATTCTAAAGCATTGAATTTATTCAATTTTTATTTACTACACATCTTCACATGATTCGCAAAAAGCACTATAAAGATGTAAAGCAATACATCTAGTAAAAAAAAAAAACTTAGAATGAAAAAAATTATCATTCTACTAAAATAAACATGCTCTAAAGTATATGAGTTATATTTTCTAAAATCATTAATAATACCTCCCATTTATTTGTAGGAATGAATCAAGGAGAACTTGAGTGCTTAGTTGATAGTGGGACTACCCACACAATATTAAGGAATAGAAAATTATTCATTGAATTAATAGCCTATAATTCCTCTGTGATTACGATGATTGGATCATCACAAGTAATAAAAGGGCGAGGAATTGCCAAATTTTTGCTACCTAATGGCACAACATTTAAAGTCACAGACGCTCTATATGCACCAAGAGCTAATCGAACCTTGTTAAGTTTTAAAGATATTCGTGCCAACGGTTATCATGTAGAAACACATTGTGAGAATGGAACTGAATACCTTTATATTACCTCTAATGAATGTGGAAGGAAACGCATTTCAGAGAAACTTATGAGTCAATATAGTGGACTGTACCTCACTACGATTCGAATCATTGAATTATATGATGTCACCAACAATGAAATGTGGGACACTGACTCATACAGGCTTTGGCATGACCGCCTAGGGCACCCCGGTCGTGACATGATGATCCGTATTTTAAAGAACTCACACGAACATCCCTTCTTTCGAGTGAAAAATAAAATGGGAGGAAAATCCGCCACACTGCAAGGTGTCGGTCCTAGTATTACTCAAATGCAGTCATTGCCTTCTAAAGTACCAGAAGCACTACCTCCCCCCCCATTATGCCTCATTGACTATTTCAAAGGCACATCACTCATTTTGCAAAGCCTGCTCTTGAGCAAAAACAGGATCGAGACCTTCCTATGCTAAAGATACAAAACAAAACATTCCATTCTTACAAATGATACAAGGAGATATCTGTAGACCTATCCATCCAGAATGCGGACCATTCAAGTACTTTATGGTTCTGATGGATGCCTCGACACGCTGGTCATATGTCGTCTTATTATCCACAAGAAATGCTGCATTTGCAAAACTCCTAGCACAGATTATACGCTTAAGGGCTCACCACCCTGATCACCCCATCAAGTCTATAAGGCTTGATAACGCTGGAGAGTTTACAACAAAAGCATTTGATGATTATTGCATGTCTATTGGGATCGATGTAGAGCATCCTGTACCCCATGTGCATACACAAAATGGTCTCGCAGAAGCCACCATCAAAAGGCTACAGATGGTGGCTAGGGCATTAGTTATGCGCACCAACCTGCCTATATCTGCATGGGGTTATGCAATATTGCACGCAGCTTTACTTATTCGTTTCACACCCGCTGCTAGCCAACCATTTTCTGCGTACCAGTTGGTAACTGGATATGAACCTGATATTTCACACTTACGCATATTTAGTTGCGCAGTATATGTGCCTATTGCGCCTCCACAGCGCACCAAAATGGGTCCTCATAGACGATTAAGTATTTATGTTGGATATGAATCCCCAACAATTATCCGCTATTTGGAACCCTTGACAGGCGATCTCTTTACCGCTAGATTTGTGGATTGTCACTTTGATGAGACAGTCTTCCCGTCGTTAAGGGGAGATAGGAAAAAGGATTTTCTAAGGGAACGACAGGAATTGTCGTGGTTTGTCCCCACTCTGTCTCATTTTGATCCCCACACTTCACAATGTGAAAGTGAAGTGAAAAGAATAATCGATCTTCAGAACGTAGCAGATTCAATGCCTGATGCGTTTACTGATATCGCAAAAGTGACGAGATCACATATACCAGCTGCAAATGTGCCTGCAAGGTTAGAAGTCCCCAACAAGGGGCACGGTGCTGCAGATAGAGGCACTGCAACCACACTTAGTGGAGGTGTGGTTGAGGCCGTGGATCCCCAAAGGAAGAGGGGGAGGCCACTTGGTTCGATTGACACTCACCCAAGGAAGAAGCGGGCGAGTAAGGCACAAACCAATCCATTAATCATCAATGTAGAGAATCCCTCTCATGAGATTGCCTCTGATTATAGTTATATCCATGAATCAATACTGGAGGACGCTTCGATATTTGAAATGATTCCAGAGAACAAAGAAATCTCAATGGATTATGAGAGTGCGTATGAGTGGATAGAAAGATCTTCCATACACATTGATGATATATTTGCATACACTGTTGCTCAAGAAATCATAGAGCACGATGATATTGAACCACGCTCTGTTGCATAATGTCAACAAAGAGCAGATTGGCCTAAATGGAAAGAAGCAATCCAGGCAGAATTAGATTCTCTGACAAAGAGACAGGTATTTGGTCCGGTAGTGCTAACCACACCAAGTGTAAAGCCTGTAGGACATAAATGGGTCTTTGTCAGAAAGAGTAATGAGAAGAATGAAGTCTTGAGGTATAAGGCTCGCCTTGTGGCGCAAGGTTTCTCACAACGCCCTGGAATTGACTACGAGGAGACATACTCCACTACAACAGGAAACATCATTTCTGACAGCTAAATTCGGTCGGAAAAGACATTTTTTGGTCGGAAATAGGCATTTCCGACCAAAAATCTCCGTCGGTGGTGGTCGGGAATATTTTCGTCATAAATACTCTATTACCGACCAGTCGTCGGAATCGAATGCAAAACAATGGTAGACATCTAACTTCTTTCGGTAATTTCAATGCAAATGTGACCAGGTGAGTAGAGAGATGTCGGTGGAGCAAGGCTCGCTTAAGTACCACTTATCTCAAAACGTTCCTAGACATCACAGTTACTTTGGGTGAGGCTACTTTGAAGAAAGACGAAACCATAGGCATTTACTACAAAAATAATATGGCTATTGCCTATTACATCTCTTGGAAAAATAAAGACTTAAACAGAATTGGCAATCTATTAATCCCAGCTAGATTTGTAGTCTTTAACCCTTCACTCTAGATCATCATCTTGATCTTCTTGTTCCACATTGTGAGCTTCTCTTGCTTCACAATATGCTTTGTAGGCGATGACAATTTCTTCACGAGCTCTACAAATGTGTGTCCAATGACCGGATACTCCACATCGAGAACATACATCTCTGTGCTCAGACTCCATTGATTGAGGCGCTTTGAAAGCGTCATTAGGATGACTCTAAGTGTTGGTGGCGCCACCAACATGGCCAGAGGTGTTGCCTCCCTCTCTCTTTCCATATTAACCTCTTCGGTTCCGTGTTCGCCTATTTTGGCCGTCACCTTCCCAAGTAGAGTGATTATATAGACCAGAACGTCCAAATGTATTCCTAAGATTAGGTTTCGCTCTTGACGCTCTTCCTTTGGGGCGCGACTATAATTGGATTCCGGAATATGCTATGTTCCCACGGATCTCGAATTATAGTTCTTCACAAGGATGTTGTCATGCTTTTCGCGACATTCATAGCTCCAATGAGCCCATGAAACCTTGTGATTCGTCCTGCAGCAACATCGATTCGATAGAGAGAGCCTTCTCAATCAACATCGCATTTGTGATCTCTTTACCACAGAATTCCATTAAGGATTTAATGTGAAGTGCTTCCGAGTTGTAGTCAAGAACTGACTTGAAATCACATAAGCGGAGGCTATGCCATCTCACTTCTAGTTCAGGAAGCAAGGAGTCACGGACGTTGCCAAATCTTTCTTCCAGTGAGAACCACAACCTTTTGGGGTCTTCTTCATTCATATACTCGTACTGGAGCGAATCATCCATATGACGAGTCATTAGGATGATGGCTTTCACCTTATTTGCCTCTAAGGCTGTTCTATTTGCTTCCAAAGCTTGAGCTTGCTCAACAGTTAGCACGTCCTGCCTAGGCTCGAGAATCGTATCCAGGATTCCATCGGCCTTGAGATGCTGGCGAACATCACGAACCCACTTGTGATATCTAGAGTTAGTTGTTCCCAATGGAGCGAAGTCCAGTTTGTTCAGGTTACTCATCTTGAAAGAGAACAAGAAATTAGGGTTAGTTTCGGATCGTAAAAGGCTACCACGAAAACATTTAAAATTTCTGAGCGTAGTCGCTTCCAAGAAATTAGGAATTTCTTAGTGTAATCGCTTCCAAGAAATTCAATTCCAAGTGGTATTGGATTAGATCGAAACAATGACTTAAGTAGTCGATCATAAATTCTCTACAAACTCTAAGTTTGGAGATCTTAACAAGCTCCAAGCTTGGAGTGAGCACGAACCCCCACAGTTCGGCTTAATTAGGTCTCCCCTATGATGAAGAAAGGGGGGTAGAAGAAGGGATGTTGGAAGTCCCCGAGAAAAGAAGAAGAAATTGAAAAACTTAAAAAACGGAAAATTTTAGAAAAGTTTACCTCGAAAAGATACCAGAATCTTGGCCGGAAAATTTGTTGGCTTGGTAGTGCAGGGATACTGCAGGGTCGCTGCAAGGATGCCGCGAGGACGCTGCAAAGATGCCGCGATGACTGTTGTGGGGCCGCTGCGGGGATGTCGCGAGGCCATGAGGATGTTGTAGGGATGTCACGAGGATGTTGAGGAGATGCCGTGAGGACTGTTGCGGGGCCGCTGTGGGGGCTGTGGAGATTTACGGTTTTGTTTTTTAAGACTAGGGTTAGAGCTCATGCTGATAACGTGTTTTAGAGAAACATAATTGAGAGAGAATCGCTGTGTATTTTCATTGATAATAGGGGCCTCTTTATATAGAGGATTACAATGCATAGAATCTAAATATACAAGGGAAGTAATTCTACATTGAATAGGATTCTAAATCATTCTATTATAATCATATTACCACTAGGTCAAGTAACCTAGAGTTTGGGCCAGACACATAATCTGGATTTCCTCGAACAGTTTTATCTTTTTTTCTCTCTAGCCCTAAAACTCTCTCTCTCTCTCTCTCTCTCTCTCTCTCTCTCTCTCTCGAGCTCTCGAGCTCTCGAGTTCCATCCACGTCCTGCGGCGAGCCCTTGCGTTGCCATCGGACGAGCTTTTGTTGACTCCATGTGGGTCGTGATGGCTGTTGGTGTGATGAGGGAGGGGGAGATCGTGGCAGTTATCAGGCTTGGTTTCTCTCCTCGATGTCTCTTACGGCAGACTTTTCTAGTGTTGCGGGATAGAAGGGCTGGGGTGGCATGCTCGTGGCGACGTGTTGTCGAACTGATCGAAAGTTGGGGGTGGTGGCGTGTGCTTGTGTAACACCCCAGCCTGAATGAATATAAAAAATTTGAATTTAAGGTGCATTCGAATTACGCTAACCACCATTGTAACAAACCTAGCCACACCGTTTCCTAGATCTTTGCATGCAGACTACCAAGATTGATATCTTCAATCACCACTGTAATGAGAGAGAAAGTGTGTCGGTGCTCCTTAGAGCTCTCTCTCCATATTGTTCCTGACCTCTCCTCTCCTTCTAGGAGTATTCTCCAACTATTATTTTTTCGCTTATACACTCTATTTTGTAAAATGACGATAATACCCCTTCATTCTTCATACAATTACTGTTGTCCTACTGCGTCCGGTTTGGATCTTTTTTTTTTTTTTTACCACCATAATTGATTCTCATTTATCTATAATTTTGATCTAATATTTCAATATTAACTTTTTACCAACAACAGTATTCAAATAGTTTTAATAATTCATATAAGTCTCGGGTATTACAAATCCACCCCGATAAAAAAAAATTCGTCCTCGAAATTTAGACCAATGATTAGCCAACAAACGCCTCAAACATTAGGTCTATATGATCCCAAAAGAAATGCATTCTCCTAACACACCAAATACTTAATGAGATAATACATATATATATATATAGGATTTTTCTTAGGTAAGGATATCCTTACCTGAGCTTATGGAACGGATTTCCAGTTTTCAATCACTTTTCGATCACATATTCTCATCTTAACAATTCAGTTTTTAGGTCCTAATGTATAGATCATCTCTGCAAAATTTCAGCTAAATTGATGATCGTTAAGGCATCCAAAACTGCAATTTACACGAATGAACCGAATCTGTCGAACCGGAACCGTTCTTATACATTGTCGTAAATTGCAGTTTTGAATGTCTTAACGATCATCAATTTGGCTGAAATTTTGTAGAGATGATCTAGACATTAGGACCTAAAAACTGAATGGTTAAGATGTGAATATGTGATCGAAAAGTAACCAAAAACTGAAATCCGTACCTAAGCTTAGATAAGGATGTCCTTAGCCAAGAAAGACTGTATATATATATATATATATATATATATTGTTTTAGTTATGTGCTCAGTTTCCTTAAGCATAGGGTTCATTTGTTCCAAATGAAGCAGTAAATGTTTTCCAATGCTTTTACATTTTTGATTCGATATCATATAAGACTTCATAGACCATGATATCATGTTGCTTTACCAATAAGTCAATGACGTAGCTTTTTCTTGTACATTAATGACTATCGGCATTTTCCGCAACCATTTAAACAGAATTAAATTCACCAACAATCAAGTTATGGACGGTCTTATTAGTTCCATTACCCAACCTTGATTATCCAATGTCTTCCGGGAACTCGTTACACTTTTGTTTCCACGTGGTGATGCTAAGAAAGTGGTTTTTGGTATTTTAAGGATAGTGATCGGTTGTTGGCCATCATATGTCTTCTTTAATTGATTAGTTAACTTGTATCTTGTTTGTAAGCCATTTTGAGTATGCGTCACTAATTGGATCTGTTTTGCATCTTGCTTGTCAAATTTCTACCAAACAAGAGATGGTCAGTGCACGTAAATACTTTCAATGATATTTAGTTATATTTTTTTCACCTGAAGAGCGCAATTTTTTTTCCGCACTTGATTCCTATTTGTAATTGGATTGTGGTCAATGAGGAGCCTAAGAGCCACACAATAACCATTGCTTTATTGGCTGCATTGTTCCAGATATATACATTGTTATGGAGTGTTCCAGCGCTTCTACCTTACAGCAAGGAACTATCATGGAACCCAAATTGGGGTCTGTTATTTTGCTTGTTTGTCTTATAATCGAGGAGATTATATCCGTTCCGTTCTTTCATCGCTTCATTCTGCTAGTATAAGTCTTGGTTAGTCGCTGCTATTATATTTTCTGTTTAGGGGAAACAAAAAGAAAAAGGGAAAGAAAAAAACCACTTGTAATTTGTGTGTGTGTGTGTGTATATATATTGTCTTCTTCTCTAGGTTATGTATTGTATAATGGGTCAAGCTATCAATGTGAAGGACGTAATAAGCCCGGGACTCTCAAAGCAAGCTCAGGTAAGTTACTCTCTTAGTCAATTACTATGCATGTTTACATATAAAGGTGTATTCTTCATGTTTGACGTATATATCTGCATGGCTATATATCTTGTTAGGACAAGATTAATATGCAACAGATTATATTTGATTATCTTGGTTCTTTGGTAGTACATGATCTTTTCATATTCCTAATTCTGCATATTAGTTGCATTAAATCAATTTTCACATTGTTACAATGCTATTGGAAGGAAATTGAATGGAAATGGATGCACCTGGGCGTATATGATAATATGCTATTATGGATCTGAAAAGTGATGATTTCAATTCGGTTAGGCCCAGGGAAATAATTAAGTAGAGATTGTGCCTCTCTAGGGTGAAAGACCCAAAACCCGATCGGTTCCACTTGTACGGAGTGTTCTCGATTGCCTTAATTCGAGGGGAAAATCCGCTTGTAAGGGGTGTTCTCGATGGCCTTAATTCGAGAGGAAATAATTAAGGAGGGACAGAGTTTCCCTAAGGTGAAAGACCCAAAACCCGATCGGAATCCGCTTGTACGGGGTGTGCTCGGTGACCTTAATTTGAGAACTATTTGGGCCTAACCAGGAAAGAAAGAGGAAAGGGAAAGGACTAAATAATTTACGATGAAAATGAATCTGTGATCTCATGAATGGGAGTAGTCAGTTTGAATTATAAGACCACGTATGGTCAGATGTTTTATGGATTACAAGACCAGGTATGGTCCGGTTTGAATTGCAATTTGAACTGAATTGATGGCAGCACCCGGCATTATATTAAGGCACATCAATTTTGAAATAATCAAGTGAGAGAACGTTTTCAAATAAAGAGACAGTCTACTGCCAAGTATTTTCACAAGAAGAATATAAATTTATTGCCATGTTAGACATTAATTTTAATGAAGATGACTAAATATGAGTGGAAGGTTGCAAAATCCTCCTGTAATTGAGATGTTGGATTCTAGTTTAAAATTCATACATCATGTTTCGTAGCAGATAGCAATAGTCGCATAATTCATTGTGATACATCATGCAGTAAATTGCTGTTTATTACTACTGGTGGGGAAGGATACAATCATGTCCCATCTCTCATAACTCACTTACAAATTCGTACTAAGAAACTAAGATTTTTCTTTTTCAAAGACGACCTACAGCAGGTGATGGCACAAGATCAAGTTCAAAATAATTTGGTAAATTCTATCAGTTCTGAACTTAGTTTTTCAGATACAGAATCAATAGGCAAACAATCTCCCAACTTTAAGAATCAATTACCTAAGTTCCTCCAACTATAGATGTCTATTCAGTTTAAAATGGCATCATTGGATTCCACTATATACTTCAACAAAAAGTTCAGATGCAAGCTGGAAGTAAATTCCAAGGAATTAAACTTCCAGACTTGATAGCAATTAATAAACTAAACAAATTTAAAGTTTTCAACATCTGTACACGTCTCAAGCAACTAGGAGATATAACTTTGACCATGGAAAACAAGTAAGCAACCAGCAAAATTAGCAAATAACGACAACATTTAAGAATCAAAGTATCGAACAACATACCTTCTTCAAAAGACAAGGTCACAAGACCATTAACAACCTTTATTACTAAAGTTTGCTAACCCCGAATTAAAATTGAAGTAGTATTGTCCTCCACTAAAGATAAACCATACAAAAGACTCTCTAAGACTATATATTGTTACAGTCCAGAAGATCGATTTAAAAAAAAAAAAAGTAAAAGCTGACTTTCTGATCTATTAGTAACAAGCCAGCACATAAACATGTGTAGTATATCATTATACCCACGACAATTCAAGAACCATTTGAAGAAATGAGCAAATATACCTTAGATTCCATTCTCATTTGCATACGTTGATAAAACCTCATCTGAGCACTTGCCAGTCCAGTAAAATTACAGGTAGGGAGAGATTTTTTTTACATGCAACATCAGCAGGCATAAATCTAAGCAAAACCTTCCATGGGAACATGAACAGATTAATGCAAGATTAACCAGGCAAATGTGAAATGTCAATCAACAAGAGCCGTGAGAATTGGAGACCAATCCCAATCATATCACCAAACGAAAGCCCTTGTTTTTTTTCAGCTATAAAAAAAAAAAAAAAAAACATGTTACTCGGCTTTCGTTACTCACTCAATCCCACAGAGCAAAGCATTGTCCTCAAAACCCAAAAACAGAAGCAGAGCACCAATTCAAAATATGGACAAGCAAAAGAAAACCTGAAATGGCGATAGGGTTTGTTTGGTTGGGGCGGCGCTTATTCATGGCTCGTCAGGAATGGCGATAGGTTCAAGGTGGCGATCCGGCAAATGCGGCGGGGTGGCGTAAGAAGTGGTCTGGCGGCGGAGGCTGTGGTGGGATTGGGCCAGGCTTGGCTGACTTCCCGTGGTAGTCCTCTCTCCTAGGTCAAGGCTTGGGCTTGGGCCCCTTTTTTGGGCCAGGCCTAGGCTATTTGGTTATTTTATGTTTTTAGTTTTAGTTTCACTAATTGCTTAGGTTTGTCTCGTTTTTGGCGGGTAATAAATCCGTGCATGTTTCTTGTATAGCTAGTCGGGCTAAATGTCTGTGTATGCACTCTAAGTGCCTTGTTTGGCCTAGTGAGGCGACGATCATTGGTTAAATGGTCCCAACCTTCTAGTTGTAGGATGAAACGAAGTGTCATCGGATTTATTTTCCTGAGACAACATAGTAGGAAAGCTATGAATTGGTAATTATGCTACATTGTAATCGAGTTATCTTTCCATTATGTCACCACTTTGTCAAAGCAAATAAAGTAGCCAGTAGAGCACTCTTCGCTAATTGGTGCATATTTGAGTACAGTTATTTTGTAGAGACTCCTGATATCATTTCAAGATGTTCTCAATATGCTTATTGTAATCAGGGGTTTAGGCTCAATGCCCCCCTTGTATTCAGTACTTTCATCAATCAAGGCTTAAGGACAGTCGCACCAACTCTTTATTGAAAAAATAATTAAATAAATAAACTTAATTAATTTTTTTTTCGGTAATCGATTATTTGATGAGTTTTTATTTTTTATATCTCAATAAAGTATATATCTAATATATTTTAGATAAATACTGGCACTGTGACAAATTTGCCTATCACTTCAGTCAAAAAAGAAAATGTCAATCCCACACCAGTTTTGAATCCTGGATCTGCCACTGCTTATTTAGGTAAATAATTAATTTTTAATTAATGTGGTCAAATCAAATCGCTATCTCATATTTATTGGAAATTAAACTAAACCAAACACTTAAGAAAAAGTTCATTCCCACCTAATTCATTTGATCTAGTGGCATAGTCTCTACTTCACAAGTAGGAGGTTGTGAGTTTAATTCACGAAAGACTAGCTGTAGCATTTGAGTTGTTTATCTGATTAAAAAAAAAATTCTTCCCAAACCTGAAAAACTATATATAAATTTGCATTAGCTAATTGGTATTTTTTTTTTTTTGGCAAAGGCATAAGCTTGGTCTGCAAATTATCAGATAAAAAAAAAGGTCTAATGCAAATTTTTTTTTGTCCCTTCCTAAACCCTGAACTTGGATTTTTTTAGCAATAAAGCAAGCTTACCTCTTGAATATAAGTCGTGAGGGGTTCAATAATCTGGCACGGGACCGCATATATATAGTAAGCAAACGACCAACGAGCCTCTGTTTTTCTCCAATCCGGTGAAAATGATAATAAAACTATTACTAACAATTTTCCATGCATTTAAACAGAGAGAAGCAAAATAGCAGGGCATGCATTAAACATCATTATTCATCATCACTACATCATTAAACATCATTATTCATCACCACAACTTTAAACATCATTAAATATTGTTGATGCTCAGTGAGATAGTAGCAGCAGATAAGTGTTTGACAAATTCCAAAAGAACTGTGACTGAATTGTTGGAAGCAAGAGTGACGAAAGTGTCAGCCTCATTCGAATCTGCAGAGCCACCACCGGCCAAGTCAGAGAGCGCTCTGATGACAATGAAAGGCACCTTTTGTTGAAGACATATTAAAGCAACAGAAGCACTTTCCATATCCACCGGAGTTATGTTGAACTTATCATATATGAAGTCGCGATATGCAGCATTGTCAAGGTAAATGCTTGCACTTGTTCCCCTTTGGACTCTTGCCACTCTTGGTGTATGTGACAAACACGTCGTTGAGTTTAGGCAACCTTCCAGTATCACATCCTAAATAATATACACGTCAATACTATGCTTATCTTGAGAAATAAATGAAAGTGGATCCTTATTTCAATAAAAACATGCTGTGTGTGAAAATTGATATTGTTTTGTAAAAAAAAAGAGTGGGTAGTGTTTTTATTGGAGTTCGTAGTTTTTTGTGAAAGTTTATAGTTTTTTTTCATGGACTTATCTGCTTCCCACTTTCACCATTTTTTTTCTTTTTTCTATTTTCTGTTTATTTTATATATTGATATTTTATCTCTATCTATTTTATGAGTTTTAAGGTTTCTTAATAATTCAGGGTTATTATGGTATTTTTTTTTTTTTCTGTTTTGGCTAACAAAGTCTATTATCTTAATAATAGTATATATAATCTTTCAAAAAAAAATAGTAGTATAGATAATATTAATTAGTATACTACTCTACTCTATTATTTAGTAAACAAATTGGATTACAAAGTGCTTGCAAAATTATAATTCAGAAAGGGTGTATTGTTTTTAATTAGATACCTCTAGCTTTTGGGAAACTTCATAGTAGAATGGATCAACAGGATCCAAAAGGCGTGCTCTCTTTGTTCTGGAGTTCCATCGACGGGGAAGACTTCCTCCGGTTGATACCAGATATTGTTCAACAGGTTGTCGTATGAGCTTCCATCTGTCACATTGACTGTAAAATTTGCAAATTTTAAGTAGCCAATGTCTCTGGTGTAGTCTCCTTGTGATTCAAGGGCTAGCTCATCTTCTGGTCCATTTCCATATCTCTGCAAGCACCATATATATATGATACACCATGCTTAACAAATCAATGAATCATTTATGGTCAAAAACATGACCTTATTGATGTATTTAGGTAGGTTTAACTTACCTGCCAGTTCCAAAGAGCAGTATGCGCCCAATACTGAGGAATGACCACATCTGCAAGATGGAGATCTGGGTTTGCATTGCCAGCTATGCCATAATGCACCACTCCTTCTATATCGAATAGGCTTAGCAAGAGCTGAGTGGTTATTCCTGCATTAATCTTCAACCAAATACGCCCCAAAGAAAAGGATTGCAGATAGAAGTGAGAAAGAGAGAGAAGAGACTAAAGGAAGCTAAGAAATTGAGAAAACAATTAATAGCAAGTAATATATACATACCATGGCAAGTCCGGTCATGACTAATATGACTTTTTTTTCAGCAATCGTTCCAAACCGAAATCTCCTTCCTTGAATATAGATAGACCCACAGAAAGAAAAAGCAGAGGTACGGTATAAGAAGCACGAGATTAATGTCCTTATTAGATTTTAATTACACGGGATTCTATTAAAATTAGTACTAACGTATAATTACCAGAAAAATCTATAGTCAAATTAGAGGAAGTGAAGTTCGGGGATTGAAGGAGAGGATCCATTTCGAAAGAATTAGGAATGACCAAGCCTAAATAAGGGCCATTCTTGTTGGCCTCGGCTATCAATTCCAATGTTTCTTCAGATAGTGCTGCACTTGCTCCGTTGAGCATCATCAAGCTGACGCTCACAGCATAAACAACTACGCAGGGCCAAGCTACCCCCATTTTGATATATTTAGGGCGCCACAAACGAAGATAAAGAGGTAGATAGATATGAATCGCAAAATTATAGTAGCCAAGAAGAGGCCAAATTTATAGGACAAAGGGATGTGCATGGCCAAGGGCGTAGCTAGCAATTGCCCCTTAATGGGATGAGACAATATATGAACCTTAATTTTTGAACCTATGGAATGAAATAAAATTGACCCTTCTCAATTTTTGAAATATCCTTAATTAGTCTTAATTTTTAAAAATTAATACACATTTATTTTATTTAGTCTTAATTATTGTTTTTTTTTTATTGAAGACTTAATTATTGTTGAACTTTAATAGAATGAAATAATATTTTACACTATTAATACACTACATATATCCAATTAATACAAATCTTTTCAAGGTTTTCTTACTGTATTGATCGATATATGCCCATATGTTCATATTTACGATTCTTTGTTAGTATGTTAAATTGAAGTAACACATAAATTTGTCTATATCTATTGTCCATCACAAATCTCAAAATTTATTCAACATGATTTAAGGATCCTTCAATTTCTGCAAGAAATATTACACTTAAATTTTCTTATAGTAATATATTATTACTTTTTTAAGCTAAAAATTATGTTTTTTCTAGAGGACAGCTGAAAATGAATTGTTAGTTAATAAAATATGATCCTCTTAAGTGAAATTTTTTTTGCGACACCACTGTGCATGGCTATGCTATGCACGTACGACGGTGACTTGTTACCCAGTGCGATACTCACGCTATGGTCGTGCGAGCAACCTACCCGCGAGCAACCTACCCATCAATACCGGTGGCACATGCCAGTGTACCTAATCTGCACGAGCAATACCTATCAATACCGGTGGCACGTGCCAGTGCGCCATTAATATGCATGTGGGTAATCTTTGAGGATTTGGTGAGGTTGTGATGATTGGTTTTGTTTTGTTTTGTTTTTTCCTTTATTTATTATTTATTAACTAAAAAAATTATGATGCCTTTGGATAATTGAGTTACTCACGACTCACCAGAGATTACTGTCTTCGATAATTGGGATAGTCTGAAGGGATTACTGTTAGAAAATGTCCTACTGGCCTTGTCCTCTCATTACATACTAGTAAATTGATCCGCGGGTTTGGTTTTTTTTTTTTTTTCCCAAGCTTCATATGTAATAGATAAATACTTACATTTTAAAAAATATAGACACTACTTAGAATATAATTTGTTTTGTTATTAATATTAGATTAACAATAAATGCAACAACAAACTTTTTCCATGATTTATAGAAATTAGACCTGTAAATGGGTCGGATTTTGATTCGGACCCGATCCAGATCCGTAGCTATTGGACGGGTTTGGATTGAACATTTTGATCCGTTGATCCGTTAATGACCCGAATCCGTTAACCCGTTTATTTAACGGATCAAATACGGGTTTAGGATTAGAAATGTACAAATACAAACAGAAATGTTCTCCCTTAAAATAAAATAAATAAAAGAGATAAAGATTATGACAAAATTGTAATTTGAGTCAAAAGATGAGGGTAAAACTGTCACTTTATTTTATGAACAGTGATAAACAGTGATAAGACGCTAGGAGCTTTAGTATATTTTGAATAGCGGCTAGCTTAGTTAATAAGCGACAGAAGAATGATCGGAGGTCTGTGTACAGAGACTCTGATGCTAAGGCAATTTGAATGGAGGTGCTATTTTATTACAGTATGTGCTAAACCAAAATCACAGTGGACATGCCTCCATCTCTAGTACCACCCTTCTACTCCGTATGGAAGACGATATGCCTTTCTCCATGCCGTCACGAGCAGCAAAAGTGTGAATTTAAGAGACTAAGAGTAAACCAAATGGAAGTGATGTGGCCGCACAAATGTTCTGAACCCAAGGAAAAAAAAACAATAGGTAGATTCGTTCCTTCAACATGGCAAAGAACAGGATACTAAAGACCAGGGGGTTTGAATAGTGGAACCAAATTATATGCCCCTTCTACATCGACCGGAGCTCCTATAGCCCGCTTAAGAAGCTCCGGAGTAGAGGTCTCTCCCTTCCAAGTACTGAACCATGGACCCCCTCCAACTTCTACGGCGGCCATGTTGCTTTTAACATCTAATATCATCTACAAAAGAGACGCAATCAAAATGGTCAAACAAGAGGAAGAGTTTGCATTAGTCATCAAAATCATAAGCATCGGAAAATTTTGAAGCAGAATGAAATGGACCCCATGATCCATTGCCTAATAACTGCCCATAAGAGCAATTTCATCCGTAGTCAAGAAAAGGTAAAGTCGAGAAGTCAAGAATTCGACCAGTCAAGTTACTATTCACTGCCACTGGACATAGGCTTGCACCCCGTTTTTTTCCTTGCCCGGTCAACACTGTTCACTTTTCACTGCTGAATTTTACTGTTCACCTATTCACCCAACAGCTAGCTTCCACGCGTCCAAGTCTGCCTCCCAATTCATGTCGCTAGGCGACAAAAGCAGTCAACAATTGCAGTCAGCAATTGCGGTCTAGCACCTCATTGGTGCGTTCCCTCCACGCCTCGTCTCCTCCGCGTCACTCTATGGTTGTCAGTCACAACAGTCACCTCACATGCATGCTGGGCCGAGCTGGCAGAGAAGATGCCTGGGTAAGAAATAAGTCACGGGCTTGCCCGTTTCTTTGGCCTTGGTCAAGAAAAGGCAAGACTTGCCTGGTCAAAGATGGGCCGGTGGAAGCAAAAAAAAAAGAGCTAGCCCGGTCAACACATCATCATTCCCTCATTTTGCCCGAGTAAAGTCATACCGATGGACTTGCTCTAATAGAGCCAAGAGACCATTTAAAAATTATTGATACCTACTCTAACATACATTTCACGTTTGGAAAATGACCGATACAATTCTATCCACCACATGGCTTTGTTTAGTATCACAATTTAAATGCATTTCTAACATATACAGGAACAGTCGGTAGTGTAGTTAGTACTTTACTGTGAGTGTTATGACTCATTCAGTCATACCACATTTCTATATAGAACTAATCGCCATGTTAGAAGTTTTTGGGCTCATGTCATGCTTAAGATTGGGCACAGAAAGCTATGTGATGCACAACAGTGATGTATTAAAAACTCTGTATTCCAACACTCCTCTCCCCAAACATGAAAAGAACTTTGACCTCGATCATTGATTCAGAAATTTCATGGGTAGAGAAAACCATTGCTTTTACCCATGCCATCTCCAGAAGGGCAGATGAAAGGGGGTTTTATTGCAGAGTATGGTGTTACCATAGCATCATCAACAAAACTTTTAGCTTTTACTGAATATAAAATGTGAAGGTCAAATAATTAACCATTTTTTAGAGTTGTTGGCTTGTGTAGAAACAGGACAGCACCTTTTCCCGCCTCGGTTTATCATCAGACAGGTTAATTTTGCAAGTATAGCACAAAACATATGTATATGTTAGTGTAAGTAAATGTGCACCTTTCCCTTGCTGCCATCATATCTACGTTCCCACATCTGTAATTTTAGCACACCAAAACAAGTATCTTTACAAGCTGGGGCAAGTCCAGCTTCTGATGTTGGAGCACGCAATGTTGTACCAGGATCCTCTGTTGTTGCCTCTAATTCAACCTGCTCATTAACAAGACCAAACTGTTAGTGGTTCAATAAATGAGATGCTTACTGATATTAAATAGAAGGCAAGAACCAGCTCAAACATTTATGGTAATAGTAGCATCACATGTTCCAAAAAAATTAGAGAACACCTACCATTTGGGCCAGCCATAGAAACTTCACTTCTAAGTTATAGGATGAAACTCTTTTTACTACCACATAGGAGGAAACAATAAATGAGATATTCAATTACCATATGCATCTCATTCTCTGCAGCCATGGACCAAGAACCCCAAGTAGCAATTTCCCAACTAACAACACCATTCCATGGTACAAATTCATAAAACTTTCCACCACAGTGAACTCCAATCTGCAAAATATAGCACATAAGTACACAAACATATCATGTGAAAAGAATCCAGAACTATCTGTTTCTCATATATTTGCTTTAACTAAGTGCTTGTATCGTCTACCTAATAAGCAAATCCAAGAACATATAGACATGAGTTTTCACTTCAGCATTTGTCCCATTGTATGTTGAAAAAGAAAAATGTTACACTCACTCACTCACCAATCACAGTACTTGAACAAATACTTTTAAAAGTAGACCTACTTTAGACCTAATTTTCAATGGCAAAGCAGATAAACGGATAACATAAAGTGAATGGAAGCAACTAGGGAGGGAAAGAACATTTTAAAGAGCATTCCCACAGAGAGGTACCAGGGCAGCGTTTTCAAAAGTCTCTGATAACCCAGGTATTTGCCTCAACCCACCAGCTGCAGTAAGAGCAACTTCTCCACTAGCCCCTTCAAAAACATTACACTGGACCTGCAGTATGACATCAGTTAAGCGATGAAGCACTAGAGGAAGAAAGATAACACCGTAATTGTTTCAAAAGTTCGTACAAGAGTTAAACAATTAAGTTTAAGTGTTTAAATTGGAGAAGCATGTTGTATGATTTGGCCAATGAGGAGCAGGCCCCGCAAAAGATGGGGTCTGCAGCATTTAATTGTTTGGCTCAGAACCAACACGTACATTCATTAGAATCCTCCAGTTATTTTGGTAAAAATAACATACTAGGAGCCAGAACTTTCAAAATATCCCTATAGTAAACTGGAAAACTATGCATTGGAATCTTTTTTTCTTAATTGTGGGTAAATGATCTTGTTTATCTGCTACCTTTCCGCAAAGGGAACTGGATGAAGCTCACATGCTAACAAATAATAGGACGAAGAATGAGCTTAATTTTACCACTATAAGATGTCGATGTAAGGATAAAAAGCCTACCCAGAACCATTTTCTTGGGAATGCTCCACCCCAGTTCTTTTCAGAATAAGAAGGGGCATCTTGAAACTCGTATCTTTCACCATCCCACTCTATCCAACCTGAGATTTAAATTTAAACCTGAGGCAATGACCTGAAAATTGTATGCAGGTTTTTGAAAGAAGAAATTTTGGCACAAAGTGAAGAAAATAAAAAACATATGTAAAAAATAATAGAGGGAAAAAGAAAAAAAAAAAACAATGACTGTCCAAGCATAAAGTTCCTCAATGGTACTTTCCACAGCAAGACAGATAACTAACCCCCACTAACATGGAAAGGATAGAGCTGAACTAGAGCCAGATAATTATATACAATAATTGAAATGCTTGGCCTGTCCTGATACAAGTACATTAAATTCCATAAAAAAAGGTAAGCAACAATTAATACTTAATTTGTAGACTAATCCCTAAAGTACAAAGCCTTTTTGAAGGTGTGTTTTATAGTTCTTTTCACAAATCACTTTAGCATTCCAATCATCATGGGAAAAGCATTGAATGTATATAGATCCTCTGTCTCTAACAGTAAGGTTAGCTCTATAAATTTTTTCCTTTAAGTGTCAAATAATAACTAGATTTGGCACTACAGCATACGCAGATGGATTCCAACTCAACCAACAAAGTGTAATATTACCATAAACTCTTATGCTGTGCAGTAATAATCATTTGTATCAAAGAGTAGCGAAGAATATATTGTAGCTTTCTGTCCAAAACCTGGTCTTTTGTAAATTTCCCATTGTATGTTTCGAAGGTACCATGGGGAGACTTTGAGATTCCATTTTAAAAAGCTGAAGATAATTTGGTAAGAAAAGTTTTATCTCCAAAGTTAACAACAAGTCATCAATCCACATAACCAGAGAATTATTTGCAAGCATGCAAGAGATAAGCAAATGCCTGTTGACAATCCACCAGCCATGCATATTTGCCAATGGGGTTCAAATACGGGAAAGGCTGCTAACCATCCAGCAGTAGGCTTCTGCTTGGAGCCAACATCACCCCACCCAAAAATTGGGCGGGTACTGTATTCCCAACGTGCGGTCGGCACAGTTTCCGCATAATCTGTCCTGCAACGCGAACAAGATTGTACTTTAAAGTACTGAAGACCCTTGTGAGGAAGCCCATATTTGAACATGACATCCATAGGCAGATAAGTGTCTCTTAACGTATATGATAGGAAACAGAAATACTTAAAAATTGGAGATACTTTCCTAACCCTCTAACAGAAAGCTAGGGTATTATTTGTCTTAAAAAGGGAAAGGGGTATTTACCTGCCATCATCACAAATAATACCCTGGTGCCAAAGTGGAGTTACTTGAAAACCTTCCATCACTCTCTTATTGAATTCCTGTGCAATTAGGCACATGAGTGGGGGAAAAGATTAAAAGAAAACCAAGAAAAAATAAATCTCCAAATGATTATTACAGGAAATAAAATACCTTGCACAGCAATTCTAATACCTTAACAGCAGTCTTAAATAACATTAGATTATGCAAAATGTGAATCATCACACTTCATACAAAATCATATCCAAATCTATTATGTGCCAGAAATGCTAGACTTGTAAAAGAACTATGAAAATGCAGTTGTGCACAAACATAACAAATATTACCTGAGGAGGAACCTCCTTGTTTGGAGGCTTCGATTGTTTTTCTGCTACAAAAGTATTCCCCAGCATAAGCTCATGCCTACCTATATGCATTCGAAAGTTAACAATCAAGACATTAAGGTGGAAACACTGAGAATACTAATATAATTCACCGGGCGAAAGCAAAAAAAAAACAGGGCACCCACTAGAGCAATAGCATTTCATTTCTCCACAAACTAACAATTTGAACGGAAAATCTAACACCAAAGGAATAACACAAAATCAGAAAATACGTACTTCCCCAGAAGTTACTAGATTCTTCACTGTATTGGCAAATGTACTTGTCATCCGCGCCGAGAATCTGAGCTCCGACTCCGGTGGTTCTAGGTCCGTGCTGAGCCAACTCTAACGGGGTCAGTCTCTTACGGAACGCCGGATTCTCGACGGAGTACATAAAGCAAAAGCTCTGCCTCCGTTCCGGAATCGCAACCTTGAAGTACCATCCCTCAAAGAATTTCCGAACAGTTCCATCGAAATGGTACCTGAAAATCACACTCAATTGAATTCACAGCCCTAAAAGAATCAGAGAATTTCAGCTCAAAATGAAGACTCACCCGCTGTGAGGGGTCCGGAGGTCCCGGTTCGGAGGTGTGGGAGTGTAGACGGGGCTCGCGGCCGGTTCGGGTGTGGACGAGGTGATCGGTTCGGTTTTGGAGATTGAGCTCCAGACAGAAACGGAGACGGTGGAATTGGTTCGAAACCCTAGGTTGAGATTCCGGCGATTCAGTATGGGGTTTAGGGTTCGAAAGGTTAGGTTATGAGAGAAATGGTGAGGCTCGTGCAGTGAAGACAGACTCGATTCCATTGTGGAATTGAGAGAGAGAGAGAGAGAGAGAGGTGCGGAAAGCGTGGGCGTGTTTGGGTTGAGACCTTTAAAAAATAAAAGGTGGATGAGAGGTGGCGGGTAAACTGGGATAGAAGACAAAATGAAATGCCGAATGGTGGTTGGGGAAGGAGATGGAGAACCCGACCCGATATTTGGGCTCCCAGGTGGATTGGGTCGCAAAGGAGCAAGCCCACTTATTTTAACTGTTGAATGAGTTCCAATTTTGATTTAGCGATAATAAGTCTATATGCAAGAATATAATACGATTAGTCGAATATTATACATGATACACCGAGTTACTCATCTTTTAGGGTCGTTTTCTCTTCCCATTTGTTTGAGTTATGTTTATTTATGGGATTATCGGTTTTGCTGGGAATTGAAAATGAGCTTTATGTGTTTAGTTAGAGTTATTTTTCATGAAAGCCGGCAAGTGTTTTTTCTAATGAAATTGACGTAAATGATGAAAAGTCACTCGCTATGAACGAACAATGTAGGAAGGCAAAGACTAAGTCCAAGTAGGGCTCCGACCATGCGTTTTGATAGATACAGTTGAAGAAATGTGTGAGAGAAAGCTTAATAGTTGTTAAAGGAAAGAAACTGAGCTTGAAGAAGAAATTAATGAGAATCAAGTGACTTGCGCCCATCCTATTGAAGGAATTACTTTATGTCCTTTTGAATCTTTCATCTTTGTGCAAGGCATTCTATATATTTGAGCTCATCTTTCCTTGGCCGCTATGTAAACCCTATGGAATTATTAAGATCCATGCAAGAAACTCAGTAATTAGAGAATCGGACACATTTGGCCTTGGTATGTTCCCAAATAAAGTCACATAGTACGGGTCCATGTCAGTTGCTCCCTCCACGGAAATAATGTTGACAACACGATCGGAATCTCAGCAGCACACTTGAGAGTTGTGCTTAAGAAACAAGAATGCCAAAACAACGACAAAGGAAAGGGTTAAGCTGATCGATACTGACGTGGAAATTTCGATGGGATTATTCCGACGACTTTTTAATGAGCTCGGACGCTTCCTTTTGTCTTATAAATCATACAGAACCAATATAATCGCTTTAGACCTAATAAAGATCCCTCCTATATAATTAAACACCTAATCGCCGCCTATTATGACCAGTGAAAAAAGCAGTCCACCACGTTAGTTGCAGAAGCAACCATGACCACCACCATCACCGGAAGCCGTGAACCTCCGGATAAGAGATGCAATAATATTTCCACCGTAGTTTACCAAGACCATATAAACCGATCCTTCACAAGCAGCGCCGGCGTGGACGTACTTCCGATCAGATTCCGGCTCTTTAAGGTAACTGCTAACTATAATCCGATTCTCCAGGATTATGATCTCGAAACTCCAATTCCCATATCTACACATGTATATTTGCTGCGGTTCTCGGCGGAGTGGCGGAGCTGGAATTCAAAGATAACGATGGAGAGGTTGGCTAGGTATCAAAGAATGATTGCTAAGTCTGGTTGGCAGATGGATAAGTTAGCAGACAAGCTGGCTAGGTATCTTTCTGATACCGTGGGTGTTGAAGAGGATCAGCACCCTTGTATTATTCTGAAAACGGTGGAGATGATTCAAGCCGCTGTCCATGATCGGGTTATCGATGTGCAGATGTCGGACATCACATTTATTGAACCGGAACCTGAACCGGAGGAGGATTCTGAATCGGAGGAGGAGTCTGAACCGGAGGAGGATGAGTCGGAACAAGAGGAGGAATCTGAAACGGAGGAGGAGTCTGAACAGGAGGGATTCGAGGACTTGGACGACACATCGTACGGGGACAATCTGACTCCTGCATCTGAATCATTCATGGAGGATTTGAAGAAATTGAGAGTACTTGGTTCGGAATTGGAAATGCTTGGGCAGACGCCAAACTGTGCTATTTGTCTGGAGGTGCTTGCTGAAGAAGGATATGATGATCAACTGATCACCATTACTCGCTTGCCTTGCTTACACTATTATCATCTGGATTGCATTATCAAGTGGATGATGATCAATAATTTATGCCCAGTTTGTCGACGCCCGAATGTGGAAGCAGGGGAGATATGAAATACCTAACCAAGCTAGCCCTAATTGCTATTGGGGGCTAGCTGCATTGTCGACAATCTCAAATACGGTGTCAAATTAGGATTTCCCGTATTCATGAACAAGAAAAATATAATATGTTCTCTAATGTACTCTTGCTATTAATCTGAATTAAGCATGTTCTGTTTGTATTGGTATTGTTAAAATTTTGACCTGCCTTTTAAGTTTTCGGGTTTATTGTTCAGAAATTAACGAAATAAGGCAAAATATACAACTAAATAACTTTTTTTTTTCACCTTAGAAAATAAAACTAAATAATATGATTTTGGATGTAAGTTCCTATGTCACAACTTTATCAATAGTATTATAAGTAATGCTCCGGAAATCTAAAAAGTGTTACTCCAAGTATCGGAGCTCCAAAAAACTCGGCGTCTCTTGGTCTAGGGTTTTGAAAAATCTGCTCGTCCGGTGGCGTTTGGAATTGGTATGGGCTTGCCTTGCCGCTGATGAGTTGCTGCCGGATTGATAGCTACTTTGCTCGGTTTGTTCTAGAGAGTGGCTTCAGCTCACCGAACAGATGGCTGTCTGGTTGGTGAGCATCAAATGTAGGCTCTATGCGTGGTGGTTGGGTTATGCAAGGATGGCTTGAGCGATGGCGTGGGTTCTGCAGATCTAGCGACGGTGACGTGGGTCGAGTAGACTGAGCTGCGGTAAGGTTCCCAGGGGCTATGCGGTGGCTCGGTTTTCTGGCTGATCTGGCATTGACTTGGTGGTTGTAGGATTGCACGACGACGTAGGCATGTGTGGGACGCGAGGCTCCAGCCGGCGAGGACGTGGGTCGGCACAGCTATATGAGGTGGAGGTGCTACACGACAACTGCGCGTTGGAGATAGGTTTGAGCTTGCTGTAGCAACTTGCTGGACCTGGAGTTTGGGCTTTCTTTGGAGCAGCTGGGCTTCGAATTTGGGCTAGGATCTTGGCCTAAGCCATCACTATGTTATTTAGTTTTTGTCTATATTACAATAATGTTCCGTTTTAAGGGACAATTAATTTAGGCACCTTTGTGCATCTAATTATTGCATTTGGTCTGGTCTTGGCGACTTAATTCTCAATGGATCTAGTTATACACCAATTGAGGTCTCTAGGCAACTAGATTTATTGGTTAAAAGTAGGTTGGGAGGGCCGAATCTCTTTAACGCCTCCGGCTTAGTACCAAAGGGGGATCTCACTATGTCTACATATTTTCTATGTACCGTTGTGGGTACTATCACTATCTTTTGTATGTCTAAATGACAACGGAAGGGTATGTAATGACCTATTATGGCTTTCGATGAATGTATATTCGCCATACTGGCTCGATTATTAAAAAAAAAAAATCAATAGTAACATAAGTACATAACTACAAGAGATATGTATTTATCAGATGAATTCACATGGGAAGCCAAAATATCTGTAAATTTTCTAATTGGAAGTTCTGATACAACTATCTGAACAAATTTGCTCATATACATTGACTAATTGAGTTTAAGGTCTCAAGCCATCGATAAGGTTCATCACATGTCTTACCTTTACTTTGAGCTCATAAACCATGCGGTCAAAGAAAGGTGTTGAAGCCAAGATGATGCCAACAGCGCACTTCAATATTTGACATATTATTACAGTAAAACCCAATTCAAGATTAGGCTCTAGTACTGATTTGAAGTAGAAAGAAGAAAGCAAGGAAATATTGTTCAAATCATTTACGGTAATTGAAACGAGTCCGAAGGAGAATGCAAGCAAGAGACCAGTTAAAATGAAAGAGATTAAAAGAAGAAGAACGCACGCGATGAAGGAGCCATGGAGGAATGCAAGTAGGATCAGGTCTAAATTGGGTTCCATGTGTTGTTATAGTTGAAGAAAAGTGAGAGACAAGGAGATGGAGGTAATGGATGTTATAATAGGAACAAATATGAGAATGAACAAGAATTAAACAAGAATAAAGTAACTTGCACTCATTCTATTGAAGGAATCGCTTTTTGTACCTTGTTTTGAACATTTGTGCAAGGCATTCCATTTGAGCTCATTGTTTCTGTTCTTGTTGACATGTGGCCTACAAGTTTAAGACACATGAGTTTAAGATGTAATCGAGATGTATTCGCAAACAAAGGTTAGACTAGTAAAACTGCATTAGAACATTTAAAAGATATCAGATAATGAGGGCTTAAAAGATTATCTATACTATTATTGAGAGAATAGACTTTGTCAACCAAAACAGAATTTTTTTACCAAAATATTTGTCAAAGTGATGCTAGAGATCCCAAATTTAAGATACCTCAGTATCTTCAACTGTCATATACCTCTACTAACATCTAAATTGTACCAGCCAGTAGATCCAAACTACCGTCGTCGTTGGAGAATGATACAACAAATCCAGATCAGCCACTCCACAACTAACAGACTACCAAAACCACTTTGATCTCCACATACCACCAGTCTGATTTGATGTCGAAAAATTTTCTCTCCATTGCGCATGGGGCGCGTAATCTCTTCAAACCAAACACAGAGAAATCGAAGGGAAGAGCATGAAGAGAGGGTTTGGTCATCGATGGATCCAGAACAACAAAAGGTTTTGGGAGGAAGAGGAGGTGAGACCAGTTCAAATTTGTTGGTGAAGGAAGAAAGGAACAAAACCTTGTTTTGGTCTCAAAACAAATCACACCACTTTGAATATTTCTTGAAGCTCTTGGTAAGGAAATTCAAAGGGGGGAAGATAGAAAACGTCGTCGTCGTGGTCTCGGTGATGAGACGAATTGTGTGGCTGCTCTCATCCGAGAGGGGGGGGGGAGTGCTAATGGGGGAAATTGTAGTAGTGAATACATACATATGTGAATGTGGTGTAATTCAGATCTACAATGTTTTTTGTTAATAAAAGTCTAGCTACTAGCCGTATCCATGGCATAGCCATGGAAGCAGCTTGGAAGGACACGACCGGATAGGAGGCTAGGGGTCAATTCTTTTGCTGTTGTCGAAATCATTATTAATTTTTTTATAAATGATATTAATATTTTTTTGATAATGATAGAATTACAAGAGGGAAACATATATTGTTGGAAATTATTACGTCTGAAAATGATTATGTGGCACTTTCCATGTTAATTGGCATTGGTATGACTTTTTGGTGTCTCAGGCATTTCATTTCTCAAATATTAGGAAACATTTGAACTGAAATATTCGATGGCCAATTCACAAAATAAAAGAAATAGAAAAGAAATTAACAAGGGAAAAAAAATGTGGAACAATTTTCTCTACATTCTATGAAATAGCTGCCCTCGTAGTTATCCATATGATGTGTTTGGCATCTAGTAGACTTTAAACTAAGGGGTTTTAATGCATGTCCTTTCTGAAATTGCCAAAATTTTCATTGAATTTATGGTTGCATCACTTGCATGTAGAAGAGATCAACAATCATACAACACCAGTGTGATGAAGTGCTAAATTCGATGTCAAAATCCATGTACTTGGGAGCAATATTTTTCATGATGCTAAATAGAAACAATTCAATCAACTGGAATATTGGATGGAACCACATTGTATATCTTTTATTATCAGCACGTACTTTATCACTTTATATTTGTTTTAGAATGTATTTTTTTATAGGTTCCAGATCATGGGACACATAATTTTATAATTTTCACTACTAGAATAATGTCATTAGACATCGCCACTATTAAATCGATCAGGATTGCACCTGATGTTAAAAAACATGTTAACATCAGTTTGTGAAAAAAACGATTTCTATTGGAAAGTTTTATTAATATTTTTATTAATATCTTATGAGGTATTATGATATAAATTTAATATTACTATTTAAAATTTTAAAATATTTGAAATTATAAACGGGTCGGATTAGCGGATCAGGTATCCGTTAATCCGGCGGATACGGATTTGGATTGAGCTATCAATGATCCGTCGGATTAACGGAGTGGATTTGGGTCGAATTTTTTTTTACGTAAACGGATTTGGATTTTGATCTATCCGATCCAAATCCGGTTCATTTACAGGTTTAACTGCGTCTGCTTATGTGGAAGCAAGATCCTTTGTTTCGCTTTGATTGAGGATGTTTAATGTTGTCTAAAGAAGTGAGAATTTTGGTATTTGTGTATTGAGTGGATTTATGAAAAACACATTTTAAGTAATGAATATGAACACAATAAAAATGGGTGGGGTTACACTTATTACCACTCTCTGCGATGTAACTCCTGTCTATAATTGAAAGAAGAAATCCTCAAATGGTACCTGAATTATGGTCCAATGCACATTTTGATACCTAAACTTTTAAAACTACCCTCGTAGTACCTGAACTATTGCTCCGTTTCTCCATATGGTACTTCCATCCAATCTGCCGTTAACTTTGCCTATTAATTTTTTTTTTTGGAGATGAATGTCATCCTATAAGAATGAGCCATGTAGGCAAAGTTAACGGAAAATTGGATGTAAGTACCATATGAAGAAACGGAGCAATAGTTCAGATACCATCAGGGTAATTTTGAAAGTTTAGGTACCAAAATGTGCATTAGACCATAGTCCAGTTACCATATGAGGATTCTTCCCTAATTGAAACGGTGAAGCAGACTAGCAGTGTTTGATTTTCTCACTTGTCTGATGTTGAAGAGTGCAGACTGAGGGGTTATCAATTATTTCTGTTCTTCTTTCTACCAGTGAATAAATAATTTAGTTAACAACTGAGTACATGTGAGAAAATTCTCTTATCAATCTTGTGAACATATGAGAGAAACTACTAAAACGGCTAGAATTATAGGAGCAGTCTGAGCAGGTACTAGCTGCATTAAGTTTTACACTGGCAGGAACGGCAGGACAATCTATAGTATTCCTCAGTCTCTCCTGTACTGCAAAACAATTTCAACGAAAAATAAGAGTGAGAGAGGAATAATATAAAAGAAAGCACAACTGAAAACACTGAAATTATTCTGTTGTGTTAGCTATCTAAATGTTCATATGCGGCACTAATTCATGTGGTATATACAAGGAAAATTTCAACTCTTTCCCTGGTACTCTCTAGGCACCACTGCAATGTGTGTGTATTTATATTTGGCAAAGTCGTACTAGGAAAAGTGAGAGAAATGGATAAAGCAAAGGACCAATGACACATCAGATTTGAGGTTAGTTGTCTGGAGGTTATTGGATAAAGGAATGTGTAAAATCAGGGTCCACATATAATTTTTCCCCCCTAAGATCTGATATAAAGAACTTCAATTTACAAGTCAGAAGATGAAGTTCTGAATATCCATGAAAAATCACTTCAACTTTGGTTTTGAAATTGAACATCCCACATTTTTCCTTTTTGCTAGCTGATATCATCTCATGGCTAAAAGAATGAAGACATTAACTATCTCATATATGGTTCTCAAGAAGACATTCACTTACCTTTGCCATCCATATGGACTCCATTCACATTAAGAATTCACGTAAGTGAAGCAATGACATCTAGATTATTCTTCTTGAACCACTTGTGAGGATAGAAGGCATTAACTGATTCATGATGACGATGCCAAACCATGATCCTCGAACAATCTTGCAGCAAACCTTCCATTTGACTTTCATCTTCCACAACTTGTTCAATAAATGTGCTCACCTGGAAATGCAAATCAGTAAAGTTAGAAACTGAAGCTGGGCCATCATAGTGAGTAGTAAGGGAGTATTTAGGGTTTGAGTGGGTAATGCTCGAACCCTATTTATCATCAGTTTGCAAAAAAGTCAGTCCATCACTATCATCAGTTTGCTAAAAAGTCACAGATGTTCTTCTTATTTATCATTGATAATGGGACAATACAGAACTAGAGATAACAACCTGGAAACCATTGTTGCCTGTGTCAAGCTGCCTAATAGGTTCAAGAGTCGGTCGATGCCACCTTTTGGGATCCCAGAGTATAGTACTATTGAAGGCAAATCCTGATATTTGAGCATAGAATCTCTGAAATCTTATACTTGATTCAATTGCATGCCATCCAATTACTTGAGTTCCATTACAAACGGGGCCCTCTATAGCAGCTTGCATTTTGTTACCCGTTATTTTGGCAACTGACCATGTTCCAAACCGCCTGCAATTCAATTAAAAAGGGGAAAAGATGGGCAATGTCACCACAAAGTGCACAGAGACTGGAATGTTAATCAAGTTTTACTGGAGAGGTGAAAGAAGATGGTCTCTGATGCAAAATTACTACAGGTAGGATGACATATCTCCAAATTACAAGTACCAGTTAATGTGGCAAATGAGATAACAGTATCCACGCTGTAGCCAGAAGTAAATGAGATCAAGGAAAAGGACCGAAAATGAACAAATGAAATACTGCTGTTTGTAACTTTGTCGGTCCTATAACATTAGTCTCTCAAAATACTCAAAAATCAATTAGCACTATGAGGAATAAAGAGACTATGCAAAGGGTTTCCAGCAGATAATATGACTAATTATGACATTAAATTGATATGGTTTACTTGCTGTGCGGATAACTCTCAAGCTTGTCTATAAGTTTAAAAAATTGTAAAATCCTGTGAATGGAGATAAACCTATATTTCTCTTATCTTGTCATGATGTGATGCAGAAAAGATGCTAAAGTAACAGCATTGATTACAAATAAAAGTTAATAAGAATTATGGTTTAGCAAGAAAGTACCTAATCTGCCTCATTTGCTCAAAAAGATCACTTGAGTAGATGTTGTCCTCATCTGCAAAGTAGATGATTCCATCAAGATGGTGAGTTTCAATGTGAAAAAGTGCAACGTTTCTTTGATGAACACTTCTGTCTCTTACATCAGTAAGATTTTTCTCACACACTAGATGTCTGTACATAATCCCAGTTCTCCTCAAGATGTCAGTTGTTTCTGCAGATTGGGAGGTCATCTCCACAACGATCCATAACAATGGAGGTGAGACTAATTTTAAGGTGTGCGCCAAACGATTCAGATTATAGGCCTGAAATGGATGAGCATATGTTGGAGTCACGATTAACAAAAGCTTTCGGAACTCTATATCTGCTTCTTGAATGAGTGATTGGTTCTGCATATTAGTTTTTAATAAGACGCCTTCTGTTGGTTCCCACTCCTTGACCGGTGACTCTATTGTAACATTCTTCTGCATTTCCCCACTATCTAATGGTGTCACATTTCTGGATACACTCCCATGTAACTGATGAAACCCGACTGAGGATATCATTTCAAAGGATAAGTCTTGATGCTTTGACATGAGATTTGTGGATAAAGTCATTGACGCAAAAGGTGTAGCCCCAATAAAGACTCCAAGCATGAAACAAATGAAGAAATGGGAAAGTGCCCTTCTCCAAACTTGCCCCTTGGGCTTTGATTTCTCAAAAGGCCTAGAAGACCTCGGTGAAAAAACACCGAGAACAAACGCTTGAGAATCCAACGAAGCAGCCAAAGATGATAAGAATCCATTGGATGATGGATAGTTCTGAGTACAAGATGAGGACTTGGACAATGGAGAAGCAACTGAATGGACTTCCCCATTTAGTGGAATTCCTGCTCGAGGAACTGGAGACAATGTTCTTCTAATAGAAGCCATCAAAACAAATACAATTTGATCCAACTTATTTCAAGTTCTGCCTGCTTTACAATGCTATCGCATACATTATCCTAATTGATTGATTCATCATTGATTGAACATGACAAGAATAATTTCCAAAGTTCCAAGTTTTCTCTATGTTCCTCATCAAAGGCTTCCTCTTTACTTGAAATTCCACCAAAATTGGCCACCAAAGTAACAACCTAGTCAAACTAGTATGACCATCTCTATGTATTCCTCCAGACAATGCAAAGCTCAATCTAATTTACTTTCCCATATCAAATAAGCTCCCAAACCCATGTAAAAAATGAAGCTTTGGTTTCTTGATCTACAGTCAAATAGCTCCCAACTAAAGAAATGAAATTCCCAAAAAAAGACATAGACTCCAAATGAAAAGTAAGTAAATCCAAAATGGGTCACCGCATTACCTTTCACCGGCAAATGGGTCTTCGATCTTTCACACCAAATTATACTGAGCAAACCAGCAGCAAGCTGGGCAGCGGCAACCCTCCAGTCTGTGCTTCAAGCTGGACAAAACGTCCAAGTTGGAACAGAGAGAGTAGAGGGACCTCAAATGTGGACTAGTAATGCCAAGAGTATCCGAATCTATGAAAGCATATCAATTATGAAACGAGGAAAGAGATATCGTAGCTTGTTTCCAGCACTACACTCATAGAGATTCAGCCAATAAAAGAATAATGTGGTTTTTCTTCGGCTTGCGTGACCGACGCCCTTTTCTTATTGGGTGGGAGATTTACAGGTCATCCCAGGTAATATACGAACATGGCCCGCTTTAAGCAAAAATACAATAACTTTTCTCGTTTTAGAAAATACAGGATTTAAATGCAGGGATAACAACTTTTGAACGTTATTCTTTACAAGTTTACATTAGGGTTTTCATATAGATACCATATTACATAGTTTCCTAAATGGAAAATACCATATTACCATATCTAGGCTCTGTAGAATGCATACAATTGACTTACTATTTTGGTAACAATGGGTCAAAAGATACTATGCTATTTTAAGAAGGTCAAAGTTCCATATCTGGTGCTGTATTGATCCCATGTAATTTGTAAACCATCAATTTTATATAAAGTTAAACATGTTATCCTATCGTCGAAAATATTCTTTAAAATTAAAAAATGCTTTGAATTTGCATTTTATTTGTTGTTTTTTGTCCTTAATTTTTAAGAATGTCAAGTGAGCTCATTTGTGTTTGCACAAGCGAAATCACACTATGCTCGTTTATTTCTGTTGTGATCAGTATATTTTTCGTTAATTTGTGTTTGCGACCAAATAACAATAGAAAAGGCCTCCACTTCTAAGCCCAAATCCAAGCCAAAGCTAAACCCAGCCCAAGTAAACAAAGACTTGAAATCGTATCAAAAGCCCAAAACAATCGGGATGGATACACAAAGGGTATTTACGACATTTTGAAAATCCATTTTCTCCGAGAAGCCGGCTCCCTTCTTTTATGTGAAACTCTTGCTCTCACTTCGTAGTTTTAGTTCATACAAAACTCTCCGTCGTAGTGTCACAGAGCTTCAGATCTATCTCTCTCAGTCGCCATGGGCACGACGAGCATGGCGGTTAGGTCTTTTCTTCTTCTACTGCTATTCCTATCTCTCGCAAATCTCACTCTCTCGCTTTACGAAGATCAAGTCGGCCTCGTCGATTGGTAAATTTCAATCTCGTATTGCTTAAGCTTAAGCGATTTTGATTCTTGATTTTTACTCGCTCGATATCTTTAAATGAAATCGAAGTTGATTCTCTCATAATCGAGCTTTGAATTTTGATCGTTTTTGAGTTGAATATCTGTTTTGGTTTCAATCCGGGCTTGAATTCTATGAACTTCATTGAACATGCTTCGAATTTTGAAGTTGATTGTTGTAAGCTGAGTTTGTTGTGATTGCAGGCACCAACAGTATATAGGGAAAGTGAAGGACGCAGTGTTTCATACTCAAAAGAGTGGGCGAAAGCGTGTTGTGGTGTCCACTGAAGAGAATGTTATAGCGTCACTTGATCTCCGACATGGGGAGATATGTAAGTTCACTGTTTAGTTACTGAATTTTTTTCCGTAGCTGTAATCATTACTGAATGGATTAGAATTCAATTTGGGTTAATCTCTTCTCAGTTTGAGCCTCTAAGAAGATGTTAATGTGTGTATTTGTATTGTGCAGTTTGGAGACATGTTCTTGGGGGCAGTGATGTTGTCGATGGAATTGACATAGCATTGGGAAAATGTAATTCTTCTATCAACATTCATAATGTTTTAACATTCGTGTATTACTGTATGGTTGTGTAGTTTGAACTTTTCTGTGACTCAGTAATTGGTCTTATAATGTTGTTGATCAAAAAGTGTAACATTCCATTTTATATTTTCAGATGTCATTACCCTTTCGTCTGAGGGAAGTATTTTGAGAGCATGGAACCTTCCTGATGGTCAGATGGTGTGGCAATCTTTTATAGATGGCTCAGGGTCCTCAAAATCGTTATTAACTGTCCCGGTTAGAAAACCACTTTCCATTCTCACTGGCATCTTCCAATTTTGTATATATACATGTCATATATATCTACTCTCTTGCTTTCTCTCATTAATTGATATTAGACTGTAGTATGTTGACTATCCTTATGGTTTTGCATTTACATGTCCATTTATGGCTTTCCATCCCCCAGTCAAATTAATATGATTCTATTACTAGACCACATTTATTTTTGCATTAATCATTCTCTGCTTTCTCTTGAAGCATGCTTTGTTTTTCGTTTTCATTTATCCAAACTTGCACCTGTTAAATTTCCTGGGTTCCTTATCTCCACTATGTTCCAGCACAGGTTGAAAACGTGTATACTGTATAGGTTGCTTAAATCACAATTTATTTATTTATTTTTCAACATGGGGTTCATTAAGGTTGCTTGTGCAGACAAATTTGATCGTCAACAAGGAAAATTTGATCCTTGTTTTTGGTAAAGGGTCTCTGCATGCTCTTTCTGGCATTGATGGTGAGGTTCTTTGGACAAAGGATTTTGCAGCTGAAAGGTATGTGAATTTACAGTTTCATGTTTATGGTGTTATTTTGTATGTTATTGATACTATGTTTCATTTCTTTTGTTTTGTTTTAAACATCACTGTGTCATTAATACTTGTGTTGCATCCACTTTTCAGTCTAGAGGTTCA
Organism: Rosa persica; assembly: GCA_025331145.1. Classification (NCBI taxonomy): domain Eukaryota; kingdom Viridiplantae; phylum Streptophyta; class Magnoliopsida; order Rosales; family Rosaceae; genus Rosa; species Rosa persica. The sequence goes on along the minus strand of WFKR01000006.1, from coordinate 47,653,273 downwards.
ACATATTATTCAACCTGTTGGAAGTGAGGCGATCTATGTACTAGGATTTGTTGGTTCTTCCCAGTTTGATGCATATCAGATAAATCCTAAGAATGGAGAGATACTGAAACACAATAGTGCAGCACTTTCTGGCGGCTATTCTGGGGAAGCAATATTGGCTTCGAGTGACATTCTTGTGACATTGGATGCCTCTAGGTCAAAGTTGGTAGTTATAAGCTTTCAGGATGGAGAACTTAACTTGCAACAGACATCCATATCTGATATATTGGGGGATTCTTCTGGAACACCAGTACTGTTATCTTCAAAACTACCAGGAATGTTTTCTGTAAAGCTTAATGGAGGAGTGACACTCATAAAAGTGACCGTAGAAGCCAAGTTGGAGGTGATGGATAAAATAAGTAGTGTGGCAGCTATTAGTGATGCAATTCCCCTTACAGAAGGTCAACAAGCTTTCGCACTAGTTCAACATGGAGATGGTAAGATTCATCTTACAGTGAAGCTTAGTCATGATCTGAGTGGTGATTTGTTGAAGGAGAGTATAGTTATGGACAATCAGAGGGGGATGGTGCATAAGGTTTTTATAAACTGTTATATCCGGACTGACAGATCCAATGGGTTTAGGGCCTTGATTGTCATGGAGGATCATTCACTTTTGTTGTTACAACAAGGTGCCATTGTCTGGAGTAGGGAGGATGGTCTTGCCTCAATTGTTGATGTACTAACATCTGAACTACCCGTGGAAAAGGAAGGTGTATCTGTAGCAAAAGTTGAGGAAAACCTTTTTGAGTGGCTTAAGGTATAAATATTCTGTTGTTTAAATGGATAATAAACTTAAGTAAGGCTAGTGTCGTTTTTTCTGCAAGTTCTCCAACTTACTGTATAAATGTGCAGAGTGGTGTTTGATGTGCCACGATATTTTCATACTTTTGTAGTCATTTTTGTACCTGGGTTCTAAATTATTAAATTTTATGTGTCTGATTGAATAATTCCCCTCTTACAATGTGCTTTCCATTTGATTCTTTGCTATTTTGAAGGGACACCTACTGAAGCTTAAGGGAACCTTAATGCTTGCAAGTGCTGATGATGTTGCTGCTATACAAGAGAGGAGGTTAAAAAGTTCTGAAAAGAGCAAACTGACCCGAGACCATAATGGTTTTCGAAAGCTTCTCATAGTACTTACGAGAGCGGGAAAGCTCTTTGCCTTGCACACTGGATATGGACAAGTTGTCTGGTCTCTGTTCATGCCCAATCTGCGTAAATCTGAGTGCGAGTTTCCGACTGGTTTGAATATTTATCAGTGGCAGGTTCCCCATCATCACGCAATGGATGAAGATCCATCTGTCCTCATAGTAGGTCGATGTGGACAAAGTTCTGATGCACCAGGTGTTCTGTCTATTGTTGATGCATATACTGGCACTGAAATTAATTCAATGGATCTCGTACATTCCATTTCGCAAGTTATTCCACTGCCATTTACTGATTCAACAGAACAGCGACTTCATCTACTAATAGATGGAAACCAGCATGCATATCTATACCCAAGAACATCCGAGGCCATTAATATCTTTCAACATGAGTTCTCAAACATATACTGGTACTCAGTTGAGACTAAGAATGGCATTATCAAAGGACATGTCTTGAAGAGCAATTGCATCCAGGAAGTTGTAGACAACTATTGCTTTGAGTCCAGGGATATATGGTCGATTGTATTCCCATCTGACTCAGAAAAGATCATTGCAACAGTGACAAGAAAACCAAATGAGGTATGGTTTTGTCTTGCTGAGCTGAAGCCAGTTTGTTTAGATTGTCATTTCTTGGATCACTGCATTCATTCCCAATTCCTATTTTTCATTATTTATCTCTTTATCAGTCTTATACTCGTGCATTTGGCATGCCAACTTGCTGCTTTGTAATATAATGAACATTCCTCAAAAGAGAGAAATGTTTGTCTTTCAGTTTTCGGGAAAGGCTTTGCTGTATATACTTTTTTTAACAGAGATTGGTGATCTTGTAGGTGGTTCACACTCAAGCAAAGGTTATAGCTGCTGAAGAAGATCTGATGTATAAGTATATATCTAAGAATCTACTCTTTGTTGCAACTGTTGCACCTAAAGGCAGTGGTGCAATTGGAACAGCTACCCCAGAGGAGTCGTGGTTGACTGTATATCTTATCGATACTGTAACTGGTCGTATATTGCATCGGATGACCCATCATGGTGCACAGGGACCTGTCCACGCTGTAAGCTTACTTTCTACTTTGTTTATGGTTGTGTGAATGTGAGACATTCTTTAATCAATTTTATACATCTTGCAGGTTTTCAGTGAGAATTGGGTTGTATACCACTACTTTAATCTTAGAGCACACAGATATGAGATGTCAGTCATAGAGATATATGATCAGTCCCGAGCGGTATGCTGGAAAACTTAGTCTTGTATGTATTGTTCTGTCTATTTCGTTCAATAAATATGCAAGCTGAATCAAAATCTAATTAACAGGACAATAAGGATGTTTGGAAGCTGATTCTTGGGAAACATAATCTCACTTCGCCTATTTCTTCATATTCCCGACCAGAGGTTGTGACGAAATCACAGTCTTACTTTTTCACGTATTCTGTAAAAGCAATAGATGTGACATTGACAGCAAAGGGTATTACTTCAAAGCAGCTTCTTATTGGTACAATTGGAGATCAGGTCAGATTCCTTCTCTGAGCATCATGAGACTTTATTTTTCTTGGGGTGCAAGTATTAGCATGCATTTAGTGATACTAGCTGTGTGTGCCTTTAATTAGAGTAAATTTCATGTAGGTTTTGGCACTTGACAAGCGATTTTTGGATCCCCGTCGATCAGTCAACCCCACACCAGCTGAGAAAGAGGAAGGCATTATACCTCTAACAGATTCATTGCCAATAATTCCTCAGGTATGTAACATCTTTGTTATAAAAGTTTTCTTGGGGAGCACTTAAGCTCGGAGCATCCGATTAAGGATGTAAAATTATCAGCCTCTATGCATTATTTAAGACTAGCTGCCTTAGCTTTTAATCAAAGCCAAGTCTGATTTCTAGGAAGCCTGCATGGAGTTTCTGAATTTCAATTGTGGCATATTTAGGGTGCAACCCGGTTATATTTTAAAAGGGAATGTTTTTTATTTCAACTATTTAATCATTAAAATCTTATACTCGCATGTTGTACTTGCAGTCCTATGTGACACATGCTCTAAGAGTCGAAGGACTCCGAGGCATAGTGACAGTACCTGCCAAGCTGGAGTCAACAACCCTTGTCTTCGTATATGGAGTGGATCTGTTTTTCACTCAACTCGCACCGTCAAGGACCTATGATTCGCTGACCGATGATTTCAGCTATGCATTGCTTCTCATCACCATCGTTGCACTCATAGCAGCAATCTTTGTAACCTGGATTTTATCCGAGAAAAAAGAACTACGAGAGAAGTGGAGGTAACTTCTCGTCTAGTCATTTTACTCGACTATTTTTTCTCTGCCCTTAGTTAAACCTAATTTAGGAGATCCACTCCTAACTTGTAATTCTAGCATGCCTTCCTTGAGAGGCATTTTTTGTTGTAAAATTCCAAATTATTTAGCTGTATGGACGATCTGGATTGTGTCTTCATGTTGTAAATTTGAAGTGCAAGAAAATGGTCACACTCATTCCCGTCTTTTTAGTTACTCTGCTAGAGAAGAAATATACTTCTTTTTTCATTTTCATTATGAAAATTTTCAAATGGTGGTTGAGCTTCCATCTGGATCAATGATCACAGTTCGACCTCATTATCTTTGGTTTCAGTTTCTCTTTCTGCGGTCAAGTAATGAATAATGGAGTCGGTAATTATGTCGAGTAGGTTTAAGTTTCTGCTTTGTACACTGGCAGAGGCAGTCCATGATTGAACTGCAATGGTCCAGAAAGTGGTTGGCTCACTGTCTGGTCGGTGATTGCTCTTTAAAAGGAATCAGAGTAAAAGTAAAAACGTTGATTGAAATTTACTGTCTGTTTTACCCAAATGTATTATATTCCCTCCAAGTAGTACGCTTCCCCACATGGCCACAAACATACAAGTCGCACCATCTTCTTCTGCTCCCTCTCTCTCTCTCTCTCTCTCTCTCTCTCAATCTAGCTCTCTCTCTCTCTCTGTTTCTCTCACTCTCTCTAAGATCAACACCATAGACTACCACCATGAGAACCCAGCAGCCTAAGCTTAAGACCCAGCTTTTCTCTTGTGGGTTCTTCGGCCACTGTACCGGAACAGTCCTCAGCCCCACCACTCCTCATCCTCCAACTCTCCCTTTCTCATCCACCGATCCATTACCACCTTCATTGTCAATTCCCGCTCCTTCGACACAATCCGACCCCCTAACCCACCACCAGTCGAAGCCCGACTCCGAATCATCTTCCTCCTCAACCTCACAGAGCTTCACCCAGTGGAAATTCCCTCTCCCTGAGTCACCCATTCTCTCCCACCCACAACCCGGATCCGACCAGGATTTTGATGCTGTGGCCATATTTCAGTCCAGCCCAGCACCGCCGCCACCGCCGCCCATGTCCTCCACCGGCCTCCAAGAGCTGTTCCACGCAGCGGAGCTCCAACTTAGCATCGGATCATTTCCGGAGCAGCTCGCAGCACTCCAGCTCCTGGAACGCTCTCTGGTCCCCTACCCTCCATCTGACCCGGAGTGCCCGCCCGAATTGATGCGCGGTTTGGTGCGAAATTTGAAAAACAAAGCGGGGGCAAAACCGGCGACGAAAGTGTTGTTGGCGCTCTGTTTGGCGGAGGCTAACCGCCACGTGGCGGTTGAGGCCGGGGCAGCGTCTGCGGTGGTCGAGACGGCGCTGGAGCTGGAGGATACGGCGGCGGAGCGGGCCCTGGCGGCTCTGGAGTTAATGTGCACTGTGGCGGAGGGAGCGGCGGAGGTTAGGTCTCACGCGCTGGCGGTGCCGGTGATGGTGATGATGATGGGCCGGACCTCGGCAAGGGGGAAGGAATACGCAATAGGGGTGTTGGCGGTTATATACGGTGGCGCGTCTGAAGATGGGGCTGCGGAAGCGGTTTCGGCAGCTCCGGCGGAGGAGGTGGCGCGTGCGGTGGAGTTGGCGTTGAAAGGGGATTGTAGTGGTAGGGGAAGGAGGAAAGGGGCCCAATTATTGAAGGCGCTTCAACCAGAAGAAGAGAAAGAGACCTGAGTTTGGACGTGAATCTTGACTCTTTATTAGGGTCTCTATCTCTGTCTGTTCGTTTAAAGCCCAACGTCCTAAGTTACTAGTTTGCTTGTAAATGAGCCTTTGGGAAATCTGTACCCGCATGAAAATATGAAGCATATATATCTTTGTTCTGTACTAAAGGTTGATTGTGGGTTATTTCATATAAAAAAAAAAACCGGTTGATTGTGGGTATCCTAGACAAAGGACGAGCGCAAGTCCCACCATTTTACACTATTCACTACTCTTCTTAACATTGCACTCATGAACATCTTTCAGATAGTGTTGATTTTGGCACTGGCCTGAATCAGAAATCTAAGATGAATTCGTTTACGTTGAAGGAAAATCCGATAAATTAGAGTGACGAGGTTTATGTTGAATGTGAAATCGAGAATGACAAAGTTTACTTGGAATGGAAATCTCTCGGCTCATCTCGGTCCCTTCTCATTTTGAATTCTAAGCCTTGTGTTGAGGGGCTTTTGATTGGAGTTATACGAAATAGTCATGGACAGAGCCCAAGATTTCGTCCCTTATCAACAGAAACTAGGCCTGACAAATTTCGAAGGACACATAAGTGTGCTATTGTTTCGCTCCCAACAGCTCCTTTATGTTCACAACAGTAAAATCAGGCGTGCAATTTTAGTAAAGGCTTGGCAAGATGCATGTGGTGTGGGAGCTCGAAAAGTATGAATTTCAGAAGAAGAGATCCTGACAGTAATGACATATTGGTTGAGGTGGAATAAGGGATTTCGACAAGATGTGAGTTGGGGAAGGATGAAAAACTAAGGATTGATTCTGGAGAGAAGAAGCATGGCAAAAGAAGAGAATTACAACAGCATGATAAGTTCATATATATACAGCTGTTGATGAGTTTCAGGATTTGGAAATGGTTTTGGGATTAAAATGGGAGATTGCTTAGGTTGTTTAGTGGTTAGTCAGTGTTATGTTGAATCCCCTATTTCATTCACAGCAGCTATAACTCTTAATGTTTAGAATGGAGGTGGCCTTAGGCCTGTGTCCCATGAATCCTGCTGCTAGGGAAAAGGAGACAAAACACTCAAAGATAGGGAATTGTTGCTATGTAAAGGATACGGTATAAGATATATACTTGAGATGTCTTGTTTTAAGCAAAATGATTGGATGTTGGGTTAAAAAAGTGCTGTTGTAATCAAGGGTTTTTGAGTTCTTTCTATTTCATTTACTTATAATCTATAATCAGAATTAAGCTGTTAAGCTTAACTTTTGATTCTCAAGTTCAAAATTATCAATAATCTTAAAATTAATAATGGGTTTCATGCATTTCCGTTACCTTCCGCACCACACTTGTTCTTGTAAGCCTCAATTACGTGAATGTAGCTTAGTTCCACGTGTAAGGCATTGATGGTTGCGGATATAATTCTCTTTGAATTATGAATGGTGCTTGTTGGCTGAATTTTTAGGTATCAACATCTTGTAAAATAATAGGTAAGATCCTGAGTTTATGAACCAAGTCTTACACTAATAAATTTTTTTTTTCTTTAGTACTTTCCATTAATATCTCCTAATTTAATATTTGAACCTCCATACATTTTTTTTCCCTTAATCTTCCGATCATATCTTTTTATCTTTATTTGCACATGTTTTCTTTTCTTCTTTCCTTCTTCAATTCACCTCCTTTTTTTTTTTTTTTTTCAATCTCTATATTATCAACCTCCATCTCACACCAAACTAGATCTGCCGTCACCAACTATATCGTTGCAAGGGGAGGTTGGCAGTGAGGGAGAAAGAGAGAGGGCGAGGTGGGTGAAATTGAAAAACTCACCTTCATTTGAATCAGTCATTTGAGTTTATTACAATTATTGAAAAGAACTTAAATAAATTAATAAATAATGAAATAATTTTTTGAAAAGAACAAAATCTAGAATTCTAGATGGATCTGAAATGTGTAAGAAATTGATTGCTTCCTGAAATTTCCTTTTTCCACCATGTTCTCAACCATGATTACGTACATTCAATGGAAAGCAAATCTCAAGTCAAGAAATATAGAAAATGTACGTTATCTTTTCCAAAACGGACCCATCCCAAGTGAGTCCATTCTTAACGTCCAATTCAAGTAAAATTCCGTCGTTTGGCTCATCTCCCTTCAAAGCATTACCTTTTGCTTTTGTTTCTCAGAAAAGCTCCACCTGCAGAAGCCAAAATCCTCCTCTAGACTTTTTAGGAATAGTACTATGTACCGCTTATGGTGGCTCCTCGGTGCTCTTCACCTTCTCGTCTCCTTCGTCGCCGCCATGCTGCCACAATCTCCGATTCAATGCAACGGAACCGGAGGCTGCAACCTCTTCAACTCCTACGGTGTTTGGAACGACAGAAAAAATTGCCATGTTCCAAATGTCACGTACCCCAGGACTGAAAATGAGCTACTTAGAGCTGTGGCCTATGCAAACCAGAACAAGCTCAAGCTCAAAGTGGTGAGCCAGTTTTCACATACCATACCCAAACTGGCATGCCCTGCCACAAGTACAGGAAATTCATTGCTAATAAGCACATCAAGTTATGATTCTGGGATCGAAATTGATGCTGCCAATTTAGCTGTCACAGTTGATGGCGGTGTAGGACTGCGGAAATTGATTGACACAGTTGAAGCAGCTGGATTGAGTTTGGTGGCTGCACCATATTGGGAGGGGGTGAGTATTGGAGGGCTTATAAGCACAGGTTCACATGGAAGCTCATGGTGGGGAAAAGGAGGTTCTGTTCATGATCATATTGTTGGTCTCAGCCTAATTGTTCCCGCTAAACAATCTGAAGGGTATGCTAAAATTCTTAGATTAGAACCCAAAGATCAACTTTTTAACGCTGCCAAAGTTTCCATGGGATTGTTGGGTGTCATATCCAAGGTTAGAAACTTACTTTATCTTATCTCTCTATCTTCATTACTTCAAATGTGAGTTTCGATCTGCGTATGATTTTCCTAATAAATATAAAATGCTTGATATTTTAATAGGTGAAGTTGTTACTAGAGAAGGGATTCAAAAGAAGAGTAACATATGACTTCAGTGATGATGATCAAATTGAGGACAAGTACATGGACCATGGAAAGAAGTATGAATTTGCGGACATTACTTGGTACCCATCAAAGCATACAGCTGCTTATAGATATGATAATCGAGTTCCCTTGAACGTCTCCGGTAATGGAGTTTACGATTTCCTTGGCTTCCAAGGCAATCCCATTTTGGTCTCCAAATCTGTAAGGGCATCAGGTAATAATTTGATCACCTGCTTTCACTGGTGATACTCGTCCTTTCTTGACACATTGTTGTGCTAACAATATAAACTCTGTACCACATCCACGGCTCACATCTTTCAAGATAGTTTGGCATGTTATGTTGATCAAGTGAAATTTGTCAACAAAATTCTGGCCTATTCATGAATTCAGTTTTGTAACATAATGTGTTGATAAAACTAATGCAGAGAAAGTCATGGACAATGGGCACAACTTAAGTGGAAAGTGCATACTAGCCTCTTCATTTTTAGGGTACAAGAAATTAGTAGCCAATGGTCTGAAGAATGGCCTAATCTTCACTGGGTACCCAGTAATTGGTAACCAAGGCAAAATGCAAACTTCAGGTTCATGTTTATACTCAACAGGCAAAGACAGCTCCTGTGCTTGGGATCCAAGAATCAATGGCCTCTTTTTCTACGAGACAACTGCAATATTTCCGGCCCCAAAATTCCGAGACTTCATCCTTGATGTGAAGAAGCTAAGAGATCTGGTCAAGCCAGAGAATTTCTGTGGGGTGGACATTTACAATGGATTTCTGATACGTTTTATTAAGGCCTCTGAGGCATATCTCGGTCAACCTGAGGAATCTGTGGTGGTTGACTTCAACTACTATAGAGCTGATGATGCTTCAACTCCAAGATTTGACCAAGATATTTGGGAAGAAGTAGAGCAATTGGCTTTCTTCAAGCATGGGGCAAAGCCACATTGGGCTAAAAACAGGAACATGGCATTCTTGAATGTGCAGAGCAAGTACTCCAAGTTCAACAAGTTTGTGGGTGTGAAAAGACAGTTGGACCCCCAGAACATGTTCTCAAGTGAATGGTCTGATGAGATTGTGTTTGGAAAGGAAGGTGCGAAGAGTGATGGGTGTGGCTTGGAGGGTATGTGCATTTGTTCAGAGGACAGGCACTGTAGTCCAGGAAAATGGTATTTTTGTAAACCTGGCCTTGTTTATGAGGAAGCAAGAGTTTGTAGGTATTCTCCATCCTCAAATGTGGAATCAGATAGTCCTAAAACTGATTTGTGAAAGGAAGTTTCTCATTGTCTTGTGTTTTGTACATTACTATTGAAATTCTTTAGCTTGTCCATATGGATGGGATTTAGGGTGGAGCTAAAGTTGGAACATTGTTGTGGCTTATGATTTGTTCTTAAACATCTGTAAATGATTGGAATTTGGAAATTTGATTTAGAAATTTATTATATTCATGAATATCTTCAGCAAGAAGTTTAAAATAATTTAGGGTTAATTAAGATCCTCTACCTTATCATACTTCTAATCAACTTGTTTTATTTAATCGCTTTCCGACTAAAATATTATAACTCTTAATTTTTTTTATTAAACTTATAAATTACAAGATATAGATTGATCCTTGATGTAGCTCATTTCTAAACCCTCATTAACTATTTTGGTTAATCCTAAAGGCCTAAATAGAATAAAGGGAAAACATCATCAATAGTCACTGTATCTTCAACAATATCATTTAACTCACTCAGTTTTATATCTGTCTTTCACTTAACTCACTGTCATTAATTATGCCATTAAAAGCTATTAAAATTGAGGGTATATTTATCCAAACACTAAAAATGCATTTCTAACTTTTATTTTTCAAATTATATTTAAGTTAAAAAAAATTATTTTTTATTAGAAATCTGAGAAATTTAAAAATTGAAAAAAGTCTAATAAATGTAAATTGACGGTATATTTGTCTAAACACTAAAAAAATGCATTTCTAACTTTTTTTATAAAAAAAAAGACAATTTTTTTTAAATTATATTGAAGTTAAAAAATATTTTTTATTAGAAATTTCAGAAATTTAAAAAAAAATTGAAAAAAAATCTAATAAATGTAGTTTTTTAAAGTAAAAATGATTTTTAAGTGTTTTAACAAATATACCTTCAATTTTAACGGTTTCTAATGGTAGAATTAACGGCAGTGAGTTAAGTGAAAGACGGATGTAAAACTGAGTGAGTTAAGTGATATTGTTAAAAATACAGTGAGTTAAGTGTCGAAAAATCATAACTCACTTACCATTGGTGATATTTTCACATAGAATAAAATTACTCTGATTTATATGGCCGCAAATACAAAATGGGAATCAAACTCTTACACACGTTTTTCCATAAATCAAAATGAAAAAAAAAAAAAACAAAGAAACTTCTACATATATTAAAGATTTTTGAACATGCATTTCAAAATATTTTCCCACGATGATCAATCTGATATTTGTATGCGGGCACATATAACCCAACAACACTGCTGATCAGTCACAATCTCGATGTCTCTAAGTCATGACGTACGCATTACCATTTTCATAGACCCCCTTGCCAGACCCACTAAAAGCAACCCACAACGTACTATTCCATCTTCATACATACTCTCTTTAATTTCCCACGCAATATATATTAACATTCGTAATTAACTTCTTCTTGGCTTGTTAGCTAGAAATCTTTTTTTTACCAGATATTCTTATCCAGTAAAATAAGGAACTAGAAGTATGTATGCCTGCAAATTCTGCTGGAAATTGAAGGTTATAATCTAGAGATAAGTTAGCTAGGTGTATATATATGCATGCATGCCTTGGGAATTGAGATGCATATTTTTACCCTCTTTTTTTTTTGCGTTTATATCAGGTAAGCTGAAAAAAGACCAGTAATTACTCAAAATCAAATTTGGGTGTGATCGATCAGGTGAAAACTGGTCGTAAAACTCTGGGTTTAGTTATAAGATCTATGGTGTTGGCAATAGAAACCCCTTTAAAACAGTAATTAGCTCTACATATTTAAGCAGAATTACGGAGAAATCAGCTAGAATTGGGTGGGGAATATATGGCATTCAGATCAATCCTCTTGATCGAACATATAATTATGCAGCTGCCTGCCACAAAGCTGGAATACTGGACTGGTCAAAAGCAAAAGCATGTGAATTTGATTCAGTAAATCTGTGCATGATCCAATTATATTATGGTCAATCTGTCAAATTAACTCTACAGCTATCATTATGATTGAGTCCCCTAAAAATTGCATGTGATCAGATTATTGCTATCACCATATAGTCATACACATTACTCATAACTAGCTTAACAATAATCATCGAACCAGTACTGGCTCAAGCTCAAGTTCATATGCCATATGATTCCTGTGTATACATTCACTACACATACACATATATATGCTGCATCATACATATATCTCATATATAAATAATTGTAAGTACCTCTATGTGAACATTGGTATACTGGACTGTTCCTATAATTAATATAAATAATTGATCTGTTGCATCTTACTTGCACGCACGTTGAATAGCATTGATGTCAAACAAGCAAAGGATTATTTAAATTTCAGAAAGAAAAAAAAATAGAATTAATAGCAAAAGATTAACACTGGGTGTTTATGCAATAAATTAAGATGTCAATCGAAGCTAGGGTTTTTAGAGTACCCATAACTGATAATATCAATGCCACCAGCTCTCGCGTGCACAGTTTCTTAACATTTGTAATCGTTCATTTTGTATGTTCTGATTAATCTATATTTATCTTTTGTCAGGTTGGGTTCGACCAATTTAATTTGAAATGCATTACTTCTTTTTTTTTTTTTTGGATGAGACATCTTACATTAGTTTATAAGCACTGGATCCACTGCATACTACTATAAACAAATAAAGAGGAAAACACATGTACAAGTAAACAACATTGAAAACCTAGCCGGAGGTACTAATACATAGGAAGCAACCTAATTTTTGTTCATTAGGAATTCATGTAATCATTAATTTGAAACCCATATAGATAGTGAGTAAAATGTAGAATGTATATGTCCCCAAAATTTAGATATATCATATACGTACTCGTCTAAGATACTCTATTAATATACCATAACAGGAAGCACTGACAAGGCAAAACTAGGGTTGTCACTCGGTCGGTTCGAATCGGTTATAGGTATTACCAACTTCAAAACCAAATCTTTCGGTTTCAAAACTGAGCTACCAATTACCAACCAAAATTTTCGGTTTTTAATTATATCTATCAAATTCTGTATTTCAGATTTCGGTATTACCAACTTTAGAACAATTAATTATTTACAATATAAATTAGAATGAACAAAACTAGGTTTTTGAATTTTATCGTCGTAAACTTTGTATTCATCTACTAACTATAGCTTTCTTTTGTATATATGACATCAAGTATTAGCAATTTTCAATAAAACTAGGTTATTTAACCATATTTGAGTAGGTTACTTAAAATACATGTACTATTAATGTAGTATATGTAATAATGTTCATACTATTATGAGAGTTTTTATGTTTATTTCTTAATATACATCTAATATTTAGATAATCTGTATATTCGGTATTTACCAAAATCAAACCAATATTTTCGATAATTTTCGATTTCGGTTTTATCGGTCTCGGTTATCAAAAAATCGGTTTAACAAACCTAAAATATCGATCGGTATTCGGTCTGTTTGGTAATTATCAAACCACCAAGTGGCAGCCCTAGGCAAAACCAAGATTATTTCTGAGGTCATTGGAGTAGACCGGTATAAATTGGCAAACTAATTTCCCTTAGTCACGTGTCCCACACTCCCACGTGACTAGATCTGTTAAAGAGTAATAAGGTAAACATTGGTCACCGGCAGCTTCATCAAGCGGTTAAACTTTGGGGTCAAAAATTAGTTGCAACTTGTATTTACTTCAGGCGTGGGAATCAATCAAATCTTTCACAATCTGGTATACATTCCAAACGTGCAAAGTAAAAAGAAAATAGATAAGGAATTCTGCAATGCACAAATCATATCAGATATGGGAAAATTATATCTCATAATTCCTTTACTGCGAGTCAGTTGCTGAAGTTTCTATCTTTTGCAGTTAGGAAGCTAGTCTCCACTGTCTGGATAGAGAGTGAAAAGAGATAAAAGGTAACTGTCGATTACATTATTCTCTGTCAATTGCAGAATTGCTTGATATGATATACTGTAGACCGATGAATGTCAAGTACGTAGTTTAATGACCTGAGAGGAATCACAGTAAAAAATACGTTTGCTCCACAATGTAATGATACTAAATTCTTATTATCAAATCACTCGCATAACAGGGATACATTGTCTGTGTACAATGTGTTTAGGGGCTATATAAATTACAACAGTATTATCCATGAGAATAACTTAAAGTTACCCCCTTGGATTCCTCCAAAACTACATATTCAAAATATAGCTATAGTCTATAGCTAATGCCTTGTTCAGTCCTTCTACCCCACTTCCTGACCAGGAATGGGTTCTGGGGTGTAACAACAGCTGCTGACAGTTTGACACCAACATACAAACAACATATTCAAAATAAAATCAAGAACACTTGCAGAAGGTCAAGACAAATATAAAAGTATGTACAGGTCTTTGACCTTCACCCATGGTCATCAGAGCTCAGCTTCAGACATGGAAAATGCCCAGTACGACTTGGGGGAGTTGGAGTTTCTGACCGATAGCAGCTTGCACCGGAAAATGACTTGCTCTCTGATCCTATAAGAACCTCACTGTGCAGTAGCTGGGGAGATCCATCACTTCACCTGTTCAAAAATGAATCAAATTAAGCAACTGATAATTCTATCAATAAAATGTGTACAAACTTAAATGCGTCCTATAGTAGATAGCCAAGAAAAGAGGTTTGTTTCAACTACTCCAGATAGTAAGAGGTTATAAAATACTAACAGTATGGATATCAGGAACTCCTCATGACATTCAATGTCGCGCACGATCCTTTTCAATAGTGTGTTTTGTATTCCTCTGCCGCTTCTGCTGATCCACTTTAAATAAGCCGTGCCTCTTTTCAGAAGAAATCTTCTTCCCAACTTTTAGGTCTTCACCTCTAATCATGTACCCATTTCCTACATCTGGCATGCTGAAATCAGCTGGATTTCTGTTCATACAGCAGATTGAAGACTCCAAACTAGTCTTTGGAGGCTTCATGGTTCCATTAGCATTAGGAGTTTCCAAGTTGTGTTTCCTTGAATTTGCAATGGTGTGGTAGTGCAGCGGAAACATCAAAGGACCGGAAACAGGAAGGAACCCTTTCGGTATACTATGAACAGGGATAGTTGTACGATTGTTGCCAAAACCACCATCAGTAGCTAAAGATTTTTGTGATCTAGGACCTCTATTCTGTGCAGGTGAATGGGATCTTTGGATCTTTTCTTTCTTTTGAGAGCTCGAAACTTGATCCATAAAGTCTGTAGCCCTTCCAAAACTTTTTGAGTGCTCAAATGAAGATGTAGGTGCCCCAAAAGTTGGATTGGTAGGAAACAAATCAAGAGATTTCTCAGAAAGGTGATTTTTCCCATAACCGTTTGATGATGGATGATTCACAGTATCAGTAGCCTTATAAAGACCAATATCCAGCCCAGGATATCCCTTAGAGTTGAGATCATTAGGAAAGGGTCTCTTGGGAAATTTCGGGTTTCCACCCATATTTAAGGATGCACCTGACCGCATCCCTGCATCCATGAGGCTGAGCAAATGCATTGCTGGTATGGTTTCATTAGAATATAAATCTAATGACCCCAATGAATTTTGATGAGGCTCAGTCCCGTTACGTTTGCTAGTGAATGAGTACTCTGGATTTGTTCTGCTGATAGTTTCAGAACCAACAGCTTCATTACGCTTCTCAAGGTTGGGAGCATTCAGATTCAAACTCAGGTCACAATCCCCAGTGGCATTTCCCTTCTGCAGTGGGCCGGGAGACTGTGAAAGCATTTTGACATTAGATGACTGGGCTGGACCCTTCTGAGGATTCTTATAAACAAAGGGCATGTGAGCTGATATTACAGGTGACCAAAGATGAGCTGCTTCTTCCTTTGATTGCGGAACAGACTGGCATGTGTTGCATGCTGCAAAGCTCTGCAAGTTTGAATTCGAGAACCTGTGCCCCATCATATTTCCATCCCATTTGCAACTTTGAGCACAACTACATTTGCTGTTGCCAGCAGCAGGAAATTGGCCTCGTGGTGAAGGCTTCTTTTGAGACTGACTGAATGGACCAAACCCTGTGGTGCAATGCATTTGATCAAGACGGTTCATGCCAAAATGGTTTCCATTGATATAAGGAAAATAATCAACGGCCTTCTGTTGGACAGGTGCCACATTTTTCTTTGTTGTGCCATTTTTTGCATTTCTTGCCTGAGCTTTTCGTTTCTGACCGGTTTCCTCTAATACTCTCAAGTCCCCAATGCCATATACTTGAGCATGCTCCATCATCTGAGCATTCCTTGCTCTGCTTGGGGTTTCTAATACATGCTTATCATCTTGAGTCTCATGAAGACATCTCTCATACTGATTTTTTGCCATGAGTTCAACAATTTCCATTGGTATGTCATCTATAGTACCCTTTTCAGACATCTCAGCTTGATGGTTGCTATGCTTCCTAATAACAGGCACACCTGAATTTTTCTCAACCTCAATGATTTTCTGATTCTTGCTTCCGCGAGATATATCCTGATATGGTAAGATGAACAACTTAAAAAGGAGAAGTGCATAAAAAAGAGAGATACACATATTAGTGTTCAAAGTTGACCACAGATGGAAATATTCAATAGTTCTTCACTACTTTTGGAATATCCAGCAAAAGCAAAGGAGAAAAGCATCCATTAGCGGCTACAGCCTCAGGTAGGAAAAACAAACTACTTAAACTTCACACTTCATAAATAAACAGTGTATAAATGAAGATTCTTTATGGAGTAGTTTCTGTGTTGGGAACAAATGTAATGGTAACTATCTGATACAGATAAGTAATTGATAATATCATAAAGTGGCACAATTCCATGATAAATCGTAGAGAAAAAAGAAGCATACATCACAGAGGACATATATCATGCAGTCATCAAAACAGAAAAATCCAGGCCCAATAATAGCAGAAAGTGAAGAAGGCTTACCATTTGCTGCATTGAAGAACAGCTCCCTTGTTCAACCTGGGAGCTGTAATTTTGCCTCTCATTCAGAATAGGCATGCTGTAGGAGTAAACTTTTTTACTTGGTTCACCAGGTACTCCAACCTCAGATAATGGATTTGCCATAGATGTAGAAGGTTTGTTTAAATTCGCCAAATAATTGACTTCCACATTTTTCCTCATGAACTCATCTAGTTTGCAAGTGCTATCTTTCCAAGTTGACAAGGAAGGAAATCCATCTTCTTGTTGAGGAAGACATTTTCCGTCATATCTTTGTGTAGCCAAATAGCTGTTGAGAGAAAGATCCAGCCCTTTCTCAGTAGATGCATCTTCTGCCGGATGAAATCTAACAGTTCCTTGCCCATTTGCCTTGATTTCTGCATCTTTCCTTGTATTTGATAGAAACACCGGCCCGGTATCAGATCGTGGCATCTTGCCTTTCCTCTTAACAAAACCAGATTTTCTATCTTTCTTTGAAGAGTGCAAATCACTCTCTCTAACTGATGGATCATACATTGGTCTAAAAGAAGCACCATTAGTAGCATTCTTGCTTGAATTTCCAAATTTGTCCTGGGCTTCTATTGGCACATTTTCTGCAGCTGGGGATAAGGACGACCATGCATCAAAGTCATGAGATTTCTTAGCTTTCTTCTTACCAACAGTATGGATCCTTTCATTTCCATATCTACTCCAATTATTCTTCAAATCATCCTGCAAAGAAATTCTGGCCAATGCATCTTCTTCCAATCCAGTAGCTGCAAATGCATTGGCGGCTTCTCCATCTCGCCTAGAAGTCTTAACTTTTTTACTCAAAATTTTTGGATGGCTCATCTCTTGACCTCCCTTCTCTTCTTCCTCCGACAACTTCCTTTTTTTATTCTCACCTGAACCCACTCTAACATTTTCTTGGAGAGACACCTGATCTTGGGAAACAGATCCTATCTCAAATGTATTATTGATCATATTGGAAGGAGAGTCTTCTGTCCTGGTGTAATCGGTCTTTGCATCCTCTTTATTACACAACAACTCAGTCAACAAACGCACCTTTCGACTTTTCTTACGATGAAAACCACTGGACTTTTCATGATTTTCAGATGATGCATAATCACACTCATCTAAAATCAGAGGATGACAAACATTGGTCTGAACCTTGATAGGATTGCCTGCCTCGCCAACCATCCTGGCATCACATAGTCCAGAAGCATTTATTGACTCCTTCTGTTTGTTGGCTGCAAATGAATGGTACTCAGTTTCACCATTCTGAGTGGAATTCCTTATCCAGCAATTGTTTTTTGTAATCTCAAGCTCAAGGTTGGCATCCTCATGATTTTCACATCCTGGCTTATAGACTCTGACAGATCCATTGCAACCCAATTTTTCTGTTTTGCAAGACATAATAGTCGTGAAAAACCATAGAAGGTATTGTGCAAGTAGCTATACACTTCTATGCAAATCTAATTTCCCAGAAGTAAAAGGTAAAATCGTCAACCAAAATAAAAAAAATTAAAATTAAATAAAAAAATAAAAAAATTCACCTGTGACATGATTATGTCTCTCCTGCATCCTACTAGTGTTAACTTCTGTCTTGGCAGAATTGAATCTGGGCATTTCATGACTCACCCAATTTGCTAGGGCATTCTCATTCGCTGAATGAAACCCAAAAATGAAAATTAAAAAAAATAATAATCAAAAGACTAATACACCCAAAAGAGTCAAAATAAAGTAGGCTTGAACTTTAAGTATACCTATGATGGTTGTGGGTGAAACTTCACCATTCCTTTTCTTCTTATCGATACGTGAGGAAGGATATGCCTCACTGCCATCCACAATAGTATAAGTATAAGCACGAAATTGTTCTTCCTCAACGGTTTTTGACTTCGGACCTTGTTGATAATCTGACTGAAGCAATGCAGTATCAGTGGTGGGTGGCATCTGAGCACCAGTGCACTTGGAATTAGATCCAACATGACAATTAAGGTCTGTACCATGACCTTTAGAACCAATTTCACGCAGACAATTCTGGCAACACCACGATCTGAATTTTGGAGCATCCAAAGGAGGAAGCATAGCTGTTTTCTCCTGATCCGACTTGTCCAAATTGCCGTCTAAAGTAAATGGCCAACATATCTTCCAGTTCTTTTTTCGAACTTCAGATACGTAACCACTGAATTCACAATACAACAGAGAGATTTCCATCAATGAAAAGTTATATAGGTACTAAAGATGCTAAATATTCATGAAATATAGCTTATACTTGCAATTATAATACTTGATATATATACATGAAAATTGTATTTGACATGCAATATGCATCTGGTACATCTCATTTTTCGCCAATCAAATCTATGTCAGTATAAATAGGTACTGATGAAAACCTTTATTGCACAAAGCTAGTAATAGGTAATATTGAGGGGTGAAGAAATTTATAGCAATTTATTACGAACAACTGAGTAACAGCGCATACACATTGATATAGAAGTCACAGCTATTCCAATTAAAGGCATATAATCAGTGGTAAGAGTGTGCAACAAGGGCTCCAAGGCTTACCGTATGGAGAAATGCTCACACTTCCCCGCATGTCTGTTGTCATCATTTGCATCATCAAGATCTATGGATATAGAATCAATCTTTACAAAAGACCCCACAGCCTTGGAAGCAATAATAGGATCACTCCTCTTAATAAGAATATCATCCGTCGAAATATCCTTCTCCATGTTATAGCATCTAACAAGCCCTCAACGTTCTCAACATATATAATACTTCCTATGTTCAACCAAGTAAGAAATTAGTTGAGTAACATCATTATCACATGCTAGTTAAACGATATACTTGAGGGAAAAATCAATTAACAAGTAAGAAAGAACCTAAGCACTCTAAATCATGTCATAGATCTTGCTTCAAGTCCTAAAGAAAAGCATTAGGGTTTATCCTCAACCACCAAGAAATCACAAGCTCAGCAAATCATTCACTGTCTTAAGTGTTATACAAACAAATAGCAAGGTAAAACACCTCCTCATATGGTGATATTGCACATAAAATAACAACCTCCTAGGGACTTACAAGCATATTTAACTCAAGAAATGAAATTAAAAACCCTAGCTTTCCATCAAATCTACATAAAGCAGGTCACCAGTAACTAAATCGATGCATTACAAACAACAAACTTATTCCGGCATCTTAACTCACCCATTAAAGATGCCAACTTTATTCACATAGTAGGACCAATAAGAGAAAGCCACATGTTAGGGTTTTGTTTCTAGAGGAGCCCACAACAACAACAAAAAATCTAGTGTTCTCCAGGAAATGAAACAATTCCACAAACCCAACTCCGACACCCCAAATCTGATTACACAAACCATGCAAACCCAATCCTCAAAAATTTAGGGTTCACTAATTTGTTTTTTGACTTGTAAATTAATTCACAGTCACTAAATAAAAACCGCGTCAAAACGACCTAAAGATCACTCAAAACGGCAAGCAGATATTAGTATTGACCCATACAACCGAACCCAGATAAGAAACGAAAAGCAAGGCCCAAACTTGACGTACTATACACAGTAAACGGAGCTCAATATTTTAATTAAAATCAAGCTGAAACACCGCTCAGCTAAAACTCAACAATCTAAAACCCGACTCAAATCATCGAATCAAAACCCGAATACAAACACCACAGAAAAACCGACCTCGATTCGATCGACGACGACCCGAAACGACCTCGTTTTAGCTCGCTCCACCGATCCTGCACGGCGCGCCGAGAAAATGATACTAACACATAGCCCGCCGGAGCGCCAAGACCCGACGCCGAGCTGCGACCCGAGATTCGCAGCTGACCGAGAGGAATTGGAGTGCGAATTTTCGCAAAACCCTAGAGAGAGAAGAAAGGATTTTTCGATTGTTTTAGAGAGAGAGAGAGTGAGGAGAAGAAAAGAGAGAGAATGAGGAGAGAAAGTTTTAATCTTTTTTCTTTGGGTTTTTGATGCCACTCTCAAAAGCCTCCATACATGGCCATCATCCATACACATACATAAATATTAAATTTACTGCGGAAAAATGCGTCACCCGCCAATGGATCCCCTCCACGTGGCGGTATGGTGCGCCTCTTATCGCAATCCAAAAGAAAAAGGAAACCCTAGGTGTAGAGCAAACGGTGAAAAGGTTACTGTTCCCCCACGCGTTGGGTTCACGCTCTGTTTGGGGGTGCTTAGTTTATTTATACCTGTCGTGTCAAGGAGGGCTAGAGATGCCTTCGCACATTAGTGGAGTGGGATTGGTGCGTGGGGGTCAAGCGCGGGTGTGGAGAGTGTGAGTGGGTGGGAGGTGGAAACCCTAGATTTTTGTTTGTGGGGAATGAGAGTATCTAAATTCTAACCCTAGCACATTGTTTTTTCTTTGCGCCGAATAGGTTAGAAGGGAGCGCGTTTTGTTTTAGGTTTAAAATTGTGTGTCTCTCAATTTCATTTCTTTGGGGTGGGTTAGGTCTAGCTATCTTTCTTTTTTATGCTATATGCGAATTTAATGAGATTTTTAGATGTCCAAGATTATATCTATTTAATGTTTATCCGATTATATCTATATCTATTTAATGATATAGGCTTTGAAAGTTTTGTGTTTTTGGGTAAATATTTATACTGTTAGATAAAATTCAGAGTTTCATTTTCTTATTTTGGATATGTATCCGGAAAACAAAGAGTTAATATGTCATGTACGTTGCTGATCGTCTATGCCTTGAGGTCATCTATCGCTCTCTAAAAATTGAGTGAAAACCCAAGCCTAGGTGGTGAGAAAGATCCAAAATACGAGTGAGGTTTGAGATTATGACTCGTTCTGAAATAAAATGTACGTATATATCCTCTACGATGTGATCAGTTCCCATATGCTAATTCTAACGTCGTGCATGATTGGTTTTCTATAGCGTAATTACGGAGGAAGAAAGTCATTATGAACATGCACGGGAACCTCACATTCAAAATCAACGTTGACATATAGAGTGATCAAATAAGGAAGATAGTTAGGGTGCATATGTGTATTTATATACTTAAATCATGCGAACTCACCCGGTGTATATCTTTTTCAGTCTTGAACTTCAGGAATTTGCAACTGTATATTACAAGTGATTTGTATTGATTAGAGATATGATTTAGAGTAATTTTTATAAGCCATGGCCTTTGGGGCGGAATTGAATTTAGATTTTGAGACCGCCGGTATGAAACGGATCGATTGAGAGGTCATGCTCTGGTCGGGCAAACGTCGACCAACTATAGTTCATCAGTGCTGCTTTCTTCTTACTTGTAATGCTTCTTTTTCTCAGGCCTTAATAATCTCTTATCGATTTCTCCTAAAAAGAAAAGAAGGAAACAGTCATGCAATGGAGGATATTATAGAGTAGTCCATACGATGTAATTTCAAAGCTAAATACTATCGGTAGATTAATTTGATTATGATTCCATCATGCATGGCATGCAAGCATGGAAATCAAATATCCATATAGTTAAATTTCCACAAGGTGATGAAAGAAAGTTGAATATGTAATGTCCAAGAATTGTACGTTCTATATAATAAAGCACTTACTAGCTAATATAAAAGAATGATGAGATCGATTGGACATTGACATGTACACCGCCCGGTCTTTTTCTTGGTGCCTTCTGGTTATCCCTTGTAAAGTGTAATGCATTGGGACTTAATTAATTAAAATTGGACTATAGATGAAATCTCATGCAGAAAAATCGGATGGAATTAACAAACCGTGGAGAATATTAATCTACTGAACCAATTAGATTAACTATAATCTAGCAGATGGTAAATAAATACATATGTCAGAGAATTAATTTGTAAGCACTGTTCATGGAAACCTCATTATTATAAATAATCATAAAAGTTGATGTCTTTTCGACTGTCATATATGGCGGGCGAGCTTACGCAATAGAGACATGTTTTGGTTTGTACCAAAAAAAAAAAAAAAGAGAGATGGTTTGGTTTCTAGCTGTATGCATCAAACCCAGTGCTGTCTACCCAATCGATTTGAACCTTGAAGATTAAAACAATAAAACTACCGTTTAATTCGGGGGGCGAAGTGATTTTGTTAGCTAATCTCATTTACCTGCACAGATAATTTGCACCAGATTGCAAATACACGTGGCACGCTAATGTATAAGTTCTAACAGAACTAATTGATTAATCTGGACGCGCGTTTTGCACCAAACCAAAAACCCAACAGGTATATGATTGTGTCAGCAATACAGCTCTGCACAAGAACCACTGTATATATTTTTCACGGGATGTGAATTTGTGATGGATTAGTACCGAGAATTATTTGGTAAAATATTATTAAGTTATATATATCCGAATCAGGATATTATTAGGGAGATCGGGCCCTGTCCATAGATAATTAAATCTCCTTAATTATTCAAATGAAGATCCAAATGAAGACCCATTATATATATGTATGTGTATACATGATTAAAGAACTGTTAAGTAGAGGAAGTGCTTCCATGACCCAAGAACTCTGTCTGCTCCTCAAATTTATAACCTGCTTGATCATATATGCTTATTTCTAAGTTGCTAACAGCCTAACAGATCGAGTTGAAAAACAAAAAGTCCATATAAATCACCCACAATTGAATATATTTACGTATTAATTATATTTTCCTTTCTTCTTTTTGCCAAGGCAACTTGACCCAGTAATCAAACTTTCTAAGATGTATAATGTGGCACGTTCTTAATTTATATATAGAATAGATCCACCAGACCACCACATATGGTCTAGACTTGAATATTTCGCATATGATCCATATCAGCCCTAATGAAAATTTTGTCTAGTATTCCTTTTATGTAGCTACGCACCCTCTTCGCATTCATGCTGCTTAATCTTCTTCTGTTCTTCAGGACTTTAATCAAATCAATCTTACTGATATATCTGATATCCTACATGGATCTATGTGTTTTAACCTGTCCTTAAGTCGTATTCTTGATCGGCCTCGAATCAATAATTGAGGCCATCATTCACTTGAGGTTTTGGGAGACTTGGAGTGGTGGACTTCTCATTACATTGGAGATAAATGGTGAAGATAAAGGTTTTTTGTACGGGAATGCATGGATGCAACCAGATTTAACCATGTCCGTACAATTCAGTTCCTTTTCACCTATATGTTATGGTAAATTAGTTAATATGAAGGCATGGCAAATATAATGGATAAAAGGGTATGTTTAACCGAAGTTCTGGAAGAATTTGTAGGAAGATAAATTTAAGGGCCCTAATAATTCAAAAAAAACAAAAATTTAAGGGCCCTAAATTTAATATACGCTACCATGTATCTAGGAGGATGTTTTAGACCGTAGTTTGTTAAAATTAGAGTCCTGACCAACCAGGTTTTGCCAAGAAAGATTATTTCAAGGAATTTTTTTTTCTATTTAATTTTTTTATTTATATTATTAGTTACTGGGTAGTTGATTAATTTAGTTAATTTGGTGGTTTTGGACCACGTTCCATATATTAAACGATCAAGTACCTAACTGACCGGCTTGCGAGCTTTTCCATAATACTATTGCCTGTGATTGTGACCCGACAGCTCTTTCGAAATCTTTACTTCGTACAAACTGGGATTGCTTTGACAGTAACTCCCATACGTACACACACACATATACAGATATCTACGAATCGATCAATCATCGTGACTCGATCTGCATCAATTAACTAGCAGTGGCATGTATATATGCACATGATACATGAATCAATATATATATGATAAGTACATTACTTATACACCCTGGATAGTTCAAAGTAGTACTAATTACTATTGCTAATGAGTGAGCATGATGGAACATAAATCCTAGATCTAGATTCTGAAACCTTGTGAACATGCATATCAAAGGAATTTGAGTTGTTGGTAAATTGAAGAGACAATTAAATTGTGAAATTGTGAAATTTAATGTTATTCACTATAATGCAAAAAATTAATATCAATAGTCTCAAATGTTTCACATGTGATTTTATATATCAATGTGACAGCAGCTAGCACGTTGCATTCATTTTTACTAATTTAGTGGTAAAAATGGTAAGATAATTAAGAACATCAAAACAATGGTAAAAAATACATTAAGGCAAAATTTAAAATATATTAGCTAGCAATTAGTGGATGTGCCAAAGAACTTGTAAAATTGTACAAAAGAAAACAGTGCAGATACATAATAACTTTTTGAAAGGATGAAAAACTAGTAGAGAAGGAAGCTATAGTTTTTTTTTTTTTTTTTCCTTTTGTTACAGGAGCTATACTTTTGGTTTCCAATTCTCTATACTAGCAACATCAAAGTTTTTTTTTTTTGCCTTCTTAAAATGAGTTTGGTACTGATATTTATTGGGTGGTTCTAGTTGGACCTCTAAAATTACTATTTGGACCTTTGTATTTAGTATATATCTAATTTACTTTTTAGAATAACTGAAAAGTTAAATTAGACCTCCTTATTTTTACCAAACTCCCTTAAACATGAGATATAACAATCTGTTACTTTACTTTTTATCTATATCTTCAACCATGAGAAGAAAAATGAATCAAAATCACATGATATTGCTCTCTTATGAGTATATCTCTCCTCCACCAAAATTAATCAGAGGGTTGGTTCTCAATCTTGATGTTGCTAGAATCCCTTTGAATTTACTAAAACAAGGATTTCATTGGTTTTGGGTTGAAAGATCGAGTAATAACTATATCATAATATTCAATTAATTTAGTTTAAGAAAATTCCAAATCATGTTGTTTTGAATTTAATTTTGTATTCAATCATTATTATTGTTACTTAATTATTTTAGGTAAATTATAAAAGGAAATATATAGGCAAATATAAGGAAATTCCGGGAAAAAAATTAATTGAATGTTATATTTGGGAAGGTAAGAAGAGTATTTTTTTTTCTTTTCCATTTTTATCTCTTTGTCATTATTTGTCTTTTCATATGACTTGACAAAATCTATTAATACTTAAAAAAAGGTTGGAGGTCCAAATATCAATTTTGGAGGTCCAACTAGAACCACCCATAAAAAAAAATTATATAAAAAAAAAAACATAGTCTTCTCAGATTTTTTTTTGAACAAGAGTCTTCTCAATTCATTAACATTAACCAAAAATAAACTAAATGGCCATTGCCTTTTTGTGAAATTCATAAATAATGGGTATGAGAATGAAGCCTTTCTTTATTTTTTACCCTTTTAACAAAAAATCTAAACCAAGGGCAAGGGCGCATGTTTAGAGTGCTGAATTGATGTGGGAGAGAGCAAATAAAGGTCTTATTGGTATTTTCCTGTTCTTTGAACTATAGGATCGGATTTATCAAAATAGAACACTACATCAGCTACTAAATTAATAGGAGAGTATTAGCTAGAGAGATTTTTAGGAGCAAACATAGGGTACGTACTTAGCAGCATAAGCTTAACATAATTTATGCTAATTAAATAATTAATCAGGGCATGGTTATGTTGTACGGCCTATCATTTATAAGTGGAGCTGCTAGAGCTGTCGGTGGTGGTGGACCGCCGGTGCTCTCTTTAAGTCTTAATAATGGGTTATTGGTGGAGGTGGCGAATAAGGCAATTTATCTATAATTGTGGAAGAAAAAGGAAACTGAGATGTCCGTTGGGTTTGTGGTTTTTCTCGTTAAACTAGTAGGGTAAACGGTCAAATAATTAATTAACTTTTTGATCTTGCAGTTCATCGAAAAGTGTCCACTTCTTCAAAGATAGTAATCAAACCTATATTTGCCTACCTGTTTGTACCCATATTCTATAGGCAACACTGACTGTGGAAGTCGGATCCATTTGATAATTAAGAGGGAGAAATAGAGCAGTACGTGGGGCGGATTGCTGAGAGAGAGAGAGACAGAGGAGGGGAGGGGGGAGGGGATTGCTGAGCAGTAATAGGGGCGGAGGATTGCTGATCGAGCGGTGATGGGGGCGGAGGACTGGAGGAGTGGATGATTCACCTTCTTTTTATTTTGGTCTAAAAGGTTGGTACAGTTGATTCTAAACGTTAGATATGTACTATACTCACTGTACTGTATACCTGAGCTGTAATTACAATTTCTGTCTGCTCAGTTTAGAACAAATTTCTTCTCTCTTTTAGTCAGAACCGCAAAGTTCATCTCACCCAAGTCCAGGAAAATTACCATTCAGAATAGAATGTAAGGCCTGAATTTGTACCGTATTGATTTGAAAACGTCATCTCAAACGGAAGAGAAAAGTATCGACTTGAAAACTAAACTTTGCAAGTCATTAGTATATCACCGTAATATGTGTCTTTTTTTTTTTTTTTCATCCGTTTTCATCAGTGTCACATATCTTCTTTTTCCAATATCTCTCATTTTGAGTAAAAAAAATAAAGGATTAAAAGTGAAGATAAACAAAAAAGAATACAATAGTATTACATTTTAGTTAAATTTAACTAGAATTGTGAAATATGACTATTGATATAACAATTTTGCTTCAGCAATTAATAGTAGTTATTTTAAGTGATATGATATGTTTTGTTGAATCATAAACTGATATGTGGACAAAAAGATGAGAGAGAAATATAACTTTTGTTTTGGCTGTTTATGATTTAATAGCTAAATTAGCTAGTAATTTTAGCTAAAGTTAAATTTAATTTAGTTATAACTATTATGTTGGAGTTGAATTTTACTTCAAGAATGGTTATATATATATATATATATATATATATATCTCTATGAATCAAATTTAGCTACTCTATTGAAGATATCCTAAGAGAAACATAAATATAGAAAAAAGCATGATATTGGCAAAAGAAGTCGGTGGCAATGGAGAAAATAACATCATTGCTTGACAAGTGGGTAGTGGTTAGTATGGATCACCGATTGTAGTTGTTTCTTACTCTTTGGATATATTTTTTTTGTATGTTTAAAATATTCTCATAATAACTTGCATTTTCATGATCGAACTACAACTAATCGCATGATGTGGTTGTAGTATTTACCTAGCGGACAATGCTAAAACCATCACAAGGTATTGAATCTACGTCCAAATATCATTTTGACTGTCATATTACATACTTTAAATGTGGTTCATGAAGATTTAATGATATAACGTTGTGGATACTAACGAAAATATCCAACTACCAAGTAGACCTACAAAATGGGCAGGACTAGGCCGGCTCCTTCACAAATATGTGAAGCCCAGGCTCTATCCACGAGCCCGGTAAAGTTCGGGTCAATAGAGCCCGCCCACATCCCGTCTTGTATTTGGTCATGACTAAGTTGAATATCGAACCCAATTTTTAATCTTTTCAAATTCACCCCATTAAATAATAGCTAGCATTCTTAATACATGCTCCGTATGTGTAGTAGTTTTTTCAAGAAAATAAAAAAATAAATGAAATAAGATAGTTATTGCATATTTGCATATAGAGAATAGTATGAGAGAAAAGTAAGGGTTGTGGGATCATTTCTTTTTAATTTTATTAATAAAAATATAATATATAATTATCATATTTACCCTTGTGATCGATATAATTTATTCTCAAATTTTTGAAATCTTTCAAAGTTAAATTTGTCTAAATTTTTAGTTTTGACTAACAAACCATCTTCTCTTATCGATTCATAAAGAAAATCAAATATAAAGTTACTATATGAAGTTCAAATAAAATTATGATACATTTAACATACTTATTTAATATGTTCTAAATGATTAATTTATATTAAAAAAGATATTTCTTTCGTATTTTTCCTGGACAAAGATGAGCCAGCTCCTATACTTGACTAGAATTGGCGGGGCTTCAAAAGCGAAGCTCAAGGCCTACCCTATGTAAAATGAGTTGGGATAAGCCCGCCTATTAGCTTGGGCAGGGTCAGCCCACAACCCAAAGAAATAGGGCTGACTTTGGCCATGCCCATCGGTCTTGGGCTGATTTTACAAGCCTAATGGCAAGTGCCCATGATTTATGACCATACAAATTTTGGTTATATATACTAGAAAATGTCCACACACCCGATGAGTGTGAAAGTAGTGAGGAATTATAATTATGAGAGTGGAGAGTTTGAAATAGTTATTTTATTTTATTTTATTTTTCTTTTATTTTTTTTTTACATTTTTGTCCTTGATGTTGAAATGTAATTCATGATATTTTAATATATGAGGGTTATAAAGGTAAAAAAAATCAGTTTTGGCTAACAACACCTATTTTCTTAATAATAGTATAGATATATAAATTGTAATAAATTTTTATTTTTTTTCATCTTTATAGCGAATTGTTGAACTATGTACATCGAATATCATCAAAGTAAAAAGGGTTCGTTCTATAAAGAAAATACCAATTCCCTTAATGTGATAGCATAAGTGATAAACTTTGGAGTATTGAACAAAGTGTCGTCCCTTTATCCCCATAAAGAGACCTATACAGAATTGTCACTGGGTGCAATGATACATATAGTAAACTTACATTGAATTTAACCATGAAATAAATACATGCTCGCTTTTCATCAATTTAATTCTCTTTATATATAGATTAACCATCAATTAGGTGCCTAACATGACCAAAATTTTAGCTCTTTCTCCAAGTTTACAAAAACTCATTTTGCTTTAAACAATCCCGCAATACTTAACTAATCTCACAATTTTGTTCAATTCCAACATTGTACAAGTACACATTGGGTCTTTGGTGAATAGTTTTTTTTTTTTTCAAACTATTCTGCCCACTCCAAGATACTACAAGTATCAATTAGGGATTTAGGGCTACTCAAATAAAACCAGAAAAATATAATAAATACTAGTTTTTTCTTTTCTTTTGGACAATAATAAAATAACTAAGTACCTCTTTTCAAAAAAAAGAAAAAAAAAACCAAGTTACCAAACAAAAGGAAGCTATAAGAATAAAATCTAGTGATGTTCAGTAAATTCAAAAATAGAATACTTTATGCTTCAATGGATAGAGACACACTTGTAACGCTGTGGCCGCCGGGAGAACATTTTGTTTTTCAAAATTAAATTTCGTACTTTCTGTCTCCATAGTTTTGAATTTCAACCGTCCATTCGCTTCTAGGTCAAGTTCCAGTCAATCTCCACCCTCCACGTGTACACGGACCCCCCCAACCCCCAACTCCTCCCAGGACTCTAATTAGCGCCAAATTCCACTCGCGTCGCTTTCCCAGAGAAAAACCTAATACCCCACAAATCCGACGGCCCCCCAACTCGTCCTCACTCTCATGCGAAATCCACACCGCTCAACGAAAATTTCAATTTCATCCGTAGGATCGTCCAATGGCCTCATCAAACCCTACGTTATTTAGGAAATTCAATTTCAAAAAACGTCGAGAGGGAGAGAAAAAGAAAAAAAGGACGAAAAGCGAGGTGTTGTTCTTTCTATTCTCTCTATCTATCTTCCCTAATCTCCCGAATCCCCCAATTCCGTTCAGGCTTTACAGCTCTCTGATCGGACTCGGGGTTTCCGGTAGCTTCGGATTTAAGTTATTCCGATTCCGTTTCTTCGTCTATGAATTTTTGTTTTTGTTTCGTAACTTATGGTCGGTTTTTTCACCGCCGGTGAATTTCTTCCGGTCCGCGACGGTTTCCGGCTGCGTGTGGAGGTCGGAAACGGATCGGTTTCCTAGGGTTTAATGTGTGTTTAGTTTGAGTGCCTTAAAACGATTTTGAGGATTTTTTGTTTTGAATTAAATGTGAGATTGGGAGAGAGAGAGAGAGAAGGCCAATTGTGCTGGCTTGTTTTTGGAATTTGAGAGATTAATGGAGCAGAGCGAAACGGTTTCCGGTACGGCGCCGAAGAAATTGGCGAGGCAATTGGATTTCACGGCGCCGGTTCAGCCGTCCGTTAACTCTGCGTTGCCGGAGCGGTCTGGACAGCCGGCGGTTCAAGTACAGTCGCAGCCACAGCCGCATCTGCGGGCGCATCCACAGACGCAGCCGTGGTCACAGCCACAGCTACAGTCGCAGTCACAGCCACAGCAGCTGCATAGCTCACCTGCACAGTTGGCGTTACAGTCACAACAGCAGGGGACGGTGGCACAATCGCCGAAGCCGTATCTGACGCAGGCGGTTTTGCACTTTCAGGCGAGGCCGGTGGGGCCGACGATGCCGGTAAACGGCCGGATTGCGCACTTGCCACCGAAATTGGGGTAATTTATCTGTGGACTGTTTTTTAAGAGCTGAAAGATTTGAAGTTTATTGTTATTTGTATGGGAATTTTTGAAATAGGCTTTGGAATACAGCTAAAATTTATGTTCTTGTGGTAGAAAACATTGCAAAATAGGTAAGGAATGTGTGAATTGCAAATGTGATGGAGTATGCACTGGTTTTAGTTATGCACATTGATAACTTATCATAAAGAATGAAGTCATGGAAAATGGTAGTAATTTAAAAGACTAGTTCTCTCTTAATCGTAGAGAAGGTAGTAAAGACTCTGCTTTATACATTACCTTTGATGTTTCTTTTTGGTACAAGAGGCTGGAGGGAGAAAGGGTTCAGGTCTTTGGTTCGGGTAGATGCGCTCCATCATTGGAGCTTTCAGTTTATATGATTCATTGGCCAAGCTTGTTCACCTCTCTTTTGATAAGACTATGTTCTCATCCCATTGATTTTGAATGTTTCGTATCATATAGTTTATATTCTTCTTGACATTTGTGTACATATGCTTTTCTTCAGAAAACACGAGTCTCCTAAACCACGCGCACGCAGCGAAGCGAAAGAAAGTACTCCAAAGAAACAAAAGCTGTGCAATTGTAAAAATTCACGGTGCCTCAAGTTGTAAGGACATATAATCCTTTTTATGGCTTTTAGCATGTGTGCTTCTGTCTCCATGAGGTTTTGTTAATTTGAACTTAAACACCTAACC
This sequence comes from Rosa persica, assembly GCA_025331145.1. Taxonomy (NCBI): domain Eukaryota; kingdom Viridiplantae; phylum Streptophyta; class Magnoliopsida; order Rosales; family Rosaceae; genus Rosa; species Rosa persica. The sequence continues at coordinate 47,622,036 of WFKR01000006.1, read as the reverse complement.
ACCTATTGTGGACAATCTCTTGAGTTACATATGGAGAGTGAGGGAGATGTTACGGATATTTACATTATTGGTACAGCTCTGTTGCATATCCTGCCGATTTGATATTGAGTGAAAACCTGAAATTCATTGTGACCTTGTCATGCTTACTTTCTACTATGATGTTTTTCTTGGGGAGACGGTATAACTTTGTGGAATATGGCATATACATGGATCTGGCAAATCACATAAGTGTTCTTCCTTTAGATGATCTTTTCCTTTTAAATGAATACAGAAAAAAAAAAAAACAATTTGCTTATTAATGGGTTAAGTTGCTAAATATGTCAGTTACTATGAAATGTACTGCCAATAGTGTTTCTTTTTATGTTTTCTGTACTACGTTGAATTCTATGCCATCATAGGTGGCACATAATATTTCTGGTTGGACTATGATTCAAAGTTTGGTCATTTGGTAGGTACTGTGAGTGCTTTGCAGCTGGAATTTATTGTAAAGGATGCAACTGCATAAATTGTCATAATAATGTGGACAATGAGGCTGCTAGGCAGGATGCGGTTGGAGCAATTTTAGAGCGTAACCCAAAAGCATTCAGACCAAAGATTGCTAGCAGTCCACATGAATCTCGCGATTCTTGGGTATCTAATCTGACTTATTTGGAGCTTGATTGGTTCCCTTGCATAAACTTCAACATGGTCATACTTAATTATCCTAGTATCACAGAATTTTATTTGTAAACGTCTTGTGCCAGAATAATATGTTTAATAATTTGAGGTATTCATGCTTTTTGTTCAAGCATGCATTGATAACTTGAACAAATCCAGTTCAGTGTGCATTGATAATTTGTTTAAATGTATTCAGGAAGATGCTGGGGAGGTTCAAAAGCACCACAAAGGATGTGCTTGCAGGAAGTCTGGGTGTCTCAAGAAGTACTGTGAGTGCTTCCAAGCCAATGTTCTGTGTTCTGAAAACTGTAAATGCATGGACTGCAAGAACTTTGATGGAAGTGAAGAAAGAAGGGCCATCTTTCATGAAGATCACAATACGATAGCCAACATGCAACAGGCAAATGCCGCCATTAGTGGGGCCATTGGATCCTCTGGGTTTGGGCCTCTGGTGTCCAGACAAAGACCGAGCGATGAACTTTTTTCTGGCATTGGAGCCAGAGATCAATCAGTTCACCGGATTACACAGGCTCAGCAGGTACAATTTGTCAGAATACTTGAATATATTAAGTATTGATAAGATATACTTTAACTGGTTGCTTACAATGAAGGGTGCAAATTGAGTTTTGCATTGTTGTGTGAATAATTTGATAAATTGTTCTTGCCAGGCTTAAAGATTACATTTTTTTATATCTCATGAAAGGATATGCTAATGTTGTTAATGAGCACTATTCAAGACAAATTAATTGAATGTGGCATTCTCTTTAAGATTAAACTAGGTCTTTCTTTCTCCCTTTCCATTTTCATTTCCTCTACTTTAGCCAACAGGTCGATTAATTTTTTTTAATATTTATCTATATATTTATTTTAAATTTTGACTCCAATCAGGAAAATCACTTAAGACCTCCTATGGCCTCTTCTTCTCTGTTATCTGTTCCTACTTTTGGTACTCCTAATGCTGCAGTATCAGGTTCTTCAAAACCCACATACAGGTGTGTCAAATTTCTTAAAATTGCTGTAGTAACCTTTTTTTCTTTTCATTTTCCCTTCAAAATATAACCCTCGTCATTTTCATTACTGAAGATCTATGTTGGCAAATATCATCCAACCTGAGAACATAAAGGATCTGTGTTCACGTCTGGTTGTAGTTTCAGGAGAAGCTGCAAAGGCACTTGCAGGTTTGGTTATATACAGACCTCCATCTTTCTTTTCTGCATGATATCTTTGCATCTTATCACTCTCTCTCTCTATTTTTTATTTTTTATTTTTTATTAAAAAATAAAAATAAAAATAAAAATAAATTATTATTATTATTATTTTTTTTTCCTTTTCTTTTCTTTTCTTTTGTGTGTGTGTGTCTCTGTGTGCACGCTGTAAGGCAACTTAAGGGACACTACGAGGTTGAAACCTAGGAAGTAGGTGAAATTACTATTAAGGCTCAGAATTCTTCTTTCGTGCTACTAGAATTAAATTCTTTCAAGAAAATATAATGAGTAACCAAGATCAAGCATATCCTTTTTCTTTCTGGTTTTTTTTTTTTTGGTCATATTCCATTGTGTTTTCATTTCTCTTAGGTTACCAGATTTCTGATTTCATTTTGAACGACCATGTATAGGAGACTTATTGTTTGGCTTGTACTCCAAGTCAATAGTCCAATCCATATAAGCATCTGAAAGATCTCCTTTTCCTTAGCATATTTTATATTTTCCACTTCTGAATTGCTAGAGTAGGGTCAGATATTCTTTATTTTAGTTTGGTTTTGAATTTCTAATGTATGAACAGAAAATAGGCAAAAAGAGATGATTGATAAGACTACTACCATCTCAGCCACTCGAGAGGGGAAAGAAAGTAAAAGGGAACAAGATCAAAATTCTGCGCATGGTGACCGTTTGGGAATGAATCAAGCAGATAGAGATGGCAGCAGTGGTTCTGGATCAGATGGAGGCGATGTGCAAAATAGTAGGCCAATGTCCCCTGGAACACTTGCCCTGATGTGTGATGAACAAGATAAGATGTTTATGGCAGCTGAGCTACCAAATGGGATAACAACGAATAGTCAAAGCACAACTCAGAATCCATCTCAGGAAATTGGTTGCACGGAGGTTTATGAAGAGCAGGAAAGAGTTGTCCTCACAGGATTCAGGGATTTCCTAAACCTGCTTATTACTCGTGGTAGTATAAAAGGTGAGCTTCTTCCAGTTCAAATTCTGAACTTATAATTGTCGAAACACAAAATGGGTGGTCTTTTCATTCTAGGCAAAATGCCGTAGCATTGTCAATATTCTTGAGAACTTGATATTCCCACATAAAATGCAGTTGGCTATCTGATAGAAGACATTCTTGCATATTTTGCTCTCTGTCTGGAGTATTATGATAACTCGGAGAATCATGTTTTCCGCTATTAGAATTAGTGCAACACTGAATCTTCAATATTAGTTGTTCATAAAATGTAAGGGATTTTAATTATTTTAAAGTTCTGACATCAACATTCAAATTTTCCATGGAAATCTCCCTCGTCTGCTTCTAAGATTTTGCATAACTAGGGTCCAAAGTTTTGCATTTTCAAAATGTAGAATTAGTCAAACATAGTAAAAGGGAAAGTAGGACCCTTTTTGATGAATTTTTATGTTATTCATATGTCCAACTAACTGAAGAGAGAGAGTCCTTACTCATTTGTTTCTCACTTTGCAGAAACAATGTGTTCTCCCATAGCCAAAAGGGAGAGGGAAATCCAAAAGGATTCTGTAGAGGGTGGAACCCCAAAGAAACCCAGGTGCGAGAAAGCAACATACAGCAATGACATTGGGAAATCTCCTGCTTCAACAAATGGTAAATTGCTTCAGTCAGTAGTCACTTATGTCTCTGAAGTTGGATTGCCCTTGAAAAATAATACTGGGCAATAAAATCCCATTGATAGAGTTGTTACTTTAGGATAGGATTAGTTCTAGTGTTATCACTGTGCCTCTTTTTGAGACAGTTGGGCATGATTTCTTGCCATATCAGTTGACCTTAGGTCTTGTAAAACATTTTTGGAGAATCTAGTCATAAGTAGACCCTTCTGTTTCATCATAATTGAAATCCAAAAATAGTTCTAAATTTTGTTATGCTTTCTATGTTGAAGTATGATGCAGTGAAATTCCGGTAACTTAGAGGTTGCTTATAGAGCTGTAGTCTAATTTAGCTCCTCACAGGCTTACGCGAGAACTTGTTGCCCGGACATAATATCAGATTTTGATGGTTGAGGTACAGAGCAATTGAGAAGCATCTCAATACATAGCTGTTCCCCAGTTGAAACACTATTTGAAACCTTATTAGAGAATAGTTTGTTATGCTATTTGATACATGAAAATCCTATGTCCTCTAATGCTCAACTCATGTGCCTCTGGCTAATCAGTGTTTTACTGTAATGTCATCGTGTCGAATCCAGATTGCTGGGTTTTTCCTTGTTATTGCTCGACTCTGCGTGTTATAAATTCCATAGTGAATGCCCAATAGTTCTGGGCCTGTGTGGGATCAATTTGAACTCTTAAATTTGTAGTAAGTTGAGATTGGAGAAAGCGAAAGTGTACAAAAAATTTCTTTGATCTTAGCCTCTTAAATCCACGAAAGGACTTTCATGAAGCCAATCTTGTTGTACTCAATCAGGTGGAGCTTCCTTGCAGCTTCCTGAACTTGGTTTTTACTTTGATCATTGTCTGAATTGTGCTTCCTACTACTTTCATTTTCTTTGGTACATATTCATTCAAACAAAAATTTGGTTCCATCATTGTTGTTTTGCTGCCACAAGGACCTGTAGCCAAATCCTAAACGGGCTGTTGGTTACTTTTGGGGTCTTGAAATGTCTTATTATAATGTTCTACACAACATAATAATAATTTTCTGAAGTATAGGCTTTTTATATATATATATATATATATATATATATTTTTTTTGCATTTCAACATGGGTATATAAATTGGATTTACAAAAAAAAAAAAAATGTCCTTGTTGGGAAATTTTTGTAAAAGGAAAATTAAATTAAATGAGAATTTTTTTCTTATAATATGTCTTTTTTGGAAATGATCCATAATTGGAACATTCAATTGCCAGGAACCTCCCAGATAAGCCGGGCGCCGGCGATGAATTAAAATAGAATTATCTGAAACATTCAAAGATTAAATCAAACAAATTAAAGCAAAAAGGTAAGGCACATTCTTGCATCAACAAAGGAGGATAAAAGGGTCTAAAAATCCCATTTAGTTAAAGAAGATCAACTCTGATAGAGAGAGATCACCTTCCTCATACAAAACATTAATCCATGCTTATTGGTCATCACCCAAAACCTAAAGGAAGCTTCTTAGTTTAACACCCAAATCCAGAATAACCATATCAAGAGCTTCAGAAACCCAGAACTAGTAATCATCCATGGAACAACACTCCAAAAACACCTTTACATTTTGTAATTATTATTTCCACAAAACAACTATTATACTTTTAGTTTCCATTATAACACCAACACAAACCCAACTCTTCTCTCCAATGAGCACAATGACCCACGCTCTCATCATCCATCTTCCTCTGCAGCACTCCACTCTATCATCACCATCCACAAACCTCCCGCACGTGCGACCTTCCCTGGCCCACACGTGGGCACGCCAAGGTCCCTCCCCGCCAAAAATATTCCCCTATAAATACCGGTCTCAGTCTCAGTCTCAGTCGACCAGACCCAGATCAAACACTGACACCCTAGTAACCCAAATGGCCGAGGAAGCTGTAGACGCCCAGAAGCTTCGTTCCGAGTTTTACAGAGTCTTGAATAGCAGGCGATGTGGCGAAGGTGGGCCAATGAGAAGTTTCATTTACGTTGCTCTCTATCTTTGTTCATTTAAGTAGTAGTCTTGACAGGTTTGGTTCAGTTTTGTTGATATGAGAAGTGGAATTGTTTCAGTTCCGTTAACGGTCGAGCTGGCGAAACCGGTGACCAATCCTTTGTTTCAGGAGGCTAACCCTCCAAGCTTCAGCGAGGTTCGAATCTCCTCGTAATGTTTGATTCCTATATCATCCATTTTTGTTTTATGTATTCAAATGTTGGTGTTGGGTTTTTCACTAGGCAATGAACACTTGCCCCAAGGCTAACATTACCAACTTTAAGGAGAAGCTACAAGAGGAAAATCTTTACGTAATTACTGAGGTAAGCTACTTGGGTGTCTTAGTTTGGGGTTAGCCTAATTTAACCTAATTAATCAAAATATTTATAATAGTACATTTTGGTTTGAGTTGATAGGCAGGAGAGCAGGGGAGGTTACCTGTGTTGATTCTGAGCATGAAGGAAGAAAACAGTACCCAGAAAAAGCCTGCTGTTGTTTTTCTGCATAGTACTAACAAGAACAAAGAGTGGTTGAGACCATTGCTTGAGGTATCCTATGTTTGATCTTTATTCAAATCTTTGTTCCTGTTAAAGCCCATTTTGTTAAAATGAGGCATATATGCCTTTTTTTTTTTTTTTTTTTTTTCAGGCCTATGCTTCGAGGGGATATGTAGCGATTGCGATTGATTCTCGCTACCATGGTGAACGTGCCAGAAATATAACCACTTACCAAGATGTTTGTATTCTTATACCCTGCGCATTAGTTATGCAATTTTGGCTTATTGATACTAAAATCACAATCTAGAACTGATTTGTTGCACACACCTGCTGTCTAAGAACATCAGACAAATACTTATTCTGTTAGTCAGGCCTGGTAGTGATCTGGAAATCTCATTCATGTGCAGGCTCTCATATCAGCATGGAAAAGAGGCAATACAATGCCATTTTTATTTGATACGGTAATTAGTAATTCCCCTTATATAGTTGTCTGCAAATTATATAGTTACTGAACTGTTACCTTAACAAAGAATTCAATTGAAACATAGTTAGTGAGATTCTACCCCACAAAAATTTAGTTAGTGAAATCATTGGGGTTAGTTAACTGATGGTTTTGTTTCATAAACGACGTAAGTTTTATTATGGCAGGTCTGGGACTTGATAAAATTGGCAGATTATCTAACACAGAGGGAGGATGTCGATCCTGCTAGGCTAGGAATCACCGGTGAATCACTGGGAGGTGTGCAAAGAAAACTTCATAAGATGGGAACTTGAATATGACTTTTGCTAAAAAGTGCAGAACTGATTGTGTTATTTCGCAATGCAGGTATGCATGCATGGTTGGCTGCTGCTGCTGACACCCGCTATGCAGTGGTTGTCCCTATAATTGGTGTTCAGGTAGCATGTCTAATTCATTACTTCTACTTTTATCTAGTGCGAGTACAACTAACTCACCCTTTATGCAACTATGATAGGGGTTTCGATGGGCGATAGAAAATGATAAGTGGCAGGCTCGAGTCAACAGTATAAAACTTGTTTTCGAAGGTAAGACAAGTGGTATATTATTCAGTCTTAGCGTCCATTTCAATAGCAGCTTGTAGAGATATTTTTATATTTGCTTCTCTGATTCTTTCATTATCTTTGTTGCTTTCCAGAAGCACAAATTGATCTAAACAAGAGTGCGATTGACAAAGAAGTAGTGGAGAAGGTTAGTTGCATACTTGACTCTTCTGATATGATATCCTGGATAGTTCGATTTACACTTCAGTATGCTTACTGAAGTTGGATGGCATCTTACAATTTAACACCTGACCAGGTGTGGGATAGGATTGCTCCAGGTCTGGCCTCTCAGTTTGATTCTCCTTATACAGTTCCAGCTATTGCACTGCGTCCTCTATTGATTTTAAATGGTAAAATCCTTGTTTGCACTAAACCGTTAATAATCATATCCAAATCGTAATGCAGTACAATACTTACTTAAATCGAAATGAATATAACCCCTGCAACTTCTGTTGTCCATTGAATATGGTGGTTTACGCGTCCTGCATGCCCTGTATTATGTCAATTTTTTTTTAACCTTCAGTTGAATATTCAGCTAGATCAAATTTCTGTTTGTTTTCAGTCATGAAGGATCGTGTTTTATTGAGTATCATATACATTTTTTCCCAAAAATAATAGGTGCAGAAGATCCTCGATGTCCACTCGCTGGTCTGGATGTTCCCAAAGCGAGAGCACTCAAGGCTTATGAAGATGCACAGAGTGTAGATAAATTTAAGGTATGTGGGAGTAGCACCTTAAGGGGAAAGAGATTCTAACACAGGAAGCACATTAACCTATTCAATTGCCTTCTGTTTAAACAAGTTAATACTTCATCACAATATGCGAAAAGCATGATCTTCAGTTTTAACTCTGCATATCATAAGTGTTTAGATAAATGCAAAGTAGTGTTTCCTCTTGTTTATTTTTTTTTTTCATTTGGAGATTAATTGACAAAGCTAACGTACATTCTCCATTTCTTTAAACCCAGTTAATAGCAGAGCCCGGCATCGGCCACCAAATGACCGCTCTTATGGTAAAAGAGGCAAGCCACTGGTTTGATAAATTTCTCCAGTGAGGCTATTCGGTGAAAATTGTTGTCTTTGTTTTTCATCAAGTAAAATCTACTTTTCCATTGTATTATGTCTGTCATAATGTATTTTCTTGGTGCTTGTAAGAATAACCCTGCAAGAGGTGTTTATCTGGCCTGTGATGTTGTGGTAATGCTTGGTGAGGCATGTAAAACGAAACCAACAAAATAATGTGTAAAAGGCCACTGAAATCCTTGTCCAGATAAATTAGATAAACTATCTCTTTTGTTCAGCTGCCAACTTTATTTCAGCAAAATTTAGCAATATTTTTACCCAACCATCAATTACTATGAAAAATGAATGTCACTATTCTCTTTATACATGTCAAGATGATGGAACAGAAAGATTAACTCCCAATGAAATTTAACAATATTATTACACATTCCCATACATGATGGCCCAAGCCCTCACTACAATTGAGAAGAAAAATTACATACACCACAAACACTTCAGCCTTTCTTGGGCATGGCGGCAAGCCTAGTGTACATTCTTGCCATGGAATGGTACCCCTTGATATCGCCAGCACGCAGAAGATTGCCTGCACAAAAGGAAAATCAATCCCCGAGGACTAAGGGTAGTAGGAGCTTAATTCAAGGAAGACCGACCTTGAAATCACATACTGTACTTGGATCTAGCACCCAGTTTAATAAAAAATAGTGCACCTAAAGATTGAAGCCCCAAGTAGTTCACTCTAAAAATTTCTTTGTTACATGGAATAAGGATTCCACATGAATTTCATCTCCCACAAAACATACCGTTTAAATAAACTGAGTTAAATATCTTATCCTACTTTGCATTTGTATCGTTCTGGCCCGACAGGTCCACAATCCTAGGTATCGTAAGAGTCCAATAATGAAACAAAAAACTGAAAATTAGGGGATATCCAGTCAATGAGTGAGCAGTGACTAACCCACTTTAAGTGAATGAGCAAGCATTAGAATATGAACAAGCATCTCTTTGTGGTTATTTGTTGGCTTCTTAACAGTTGAGTTGCTAGAACTTATAAATTCAAATGTATAACTAACTTACCTGAATCACAGTTCAGTGGGCTATCCGGTTCTGGATGGGCCATTAAAGCAATTATAGCCCTACAAACAGACTGAAGTGTCCAGGCAGGGCTCCATGCATTCTTCAAGATGTCAAGGCATATCTCTCCTGTCTACATTAGAAATCAGCTTATTATATCAAACACAAATGTTCAATGCCAATTTTTAGTCGGTGATATACCAATAGTTGTCAGGGGATAAACCCAGTTCAGAATCAATTACACTAATGGATTTCAAGAAGCTAACAGTAATGAGTGGTCCCCGACCAGAAAGGAAAGAATAAGTAAAGTTACAGTAGACTTTGAATCTCTTCCAGCTAGGAAGGGAAATTTTTTATAATTCAGATAGTCTAAATCCATAAATGAATAAAAATGATACTTCAAAGTTCAAAGAAATCTGACTACTCCTAGAAACTGGTGTGAATGACATCCATGACTAAAACATCGTGGATAGATCGACTCAATTCCAACCTTTTTGAACTTGCTCAATTTAGAATTTTTCCACATTCTGAGACTTGTGAGCATCAAATTGTACTTCACATAAGTCTACATGAAACAAGACCTCAAGCTGTAATTCATGTTCAAATAGATTGGAGATTTTCTCATACCTTGAAATGCACATTTGGATGGAAAATTTTTGTCAAGAACCTGACTTGCGGGGGTTGCAGTGGATACTGCTCAGGCACCGCAAAAGCAAGCTGGAATATGCCACCCTCAAATGGAGTCTCCGATGGTCCCTACATACATAAGTAGGTTCATAAGATCAAGCTATATAGTTCACCAAGCTTTACTTGTCACAACCGAGCTTACCTTGATGAGAGCCGTCCATTTAAATATGTTGGAGTCATCGCAAACTAATTGAATATCTGGATCTGCGACTTTCTCTCGTTGAACCTCTTTGTATTCCTTGAATAGCCTAGCTCTTGACGCCTGCACAAACCTAGTGCTGTCATAAAACGCCATAGTCTCCTCTAAAAGCACAAATTATATTTCACCTTTGGCAGTATGTTACACATTATATTTCCACAGTATGCAACATAATATGGTCATTTAAGTTCATCATTCACCATCCAAGGAAGCTTCACACTCTCTACATGTTCATCTCTCACATTTACAGAAGGTAGACAAACCCGATTTTCTCTCTCTTAGTAGGAAGAGTGCATATAGACTTATCCATATTCTTGTTTCCTATTACTCTCTCAATCCTTGAGTAAATTCCCCTGTTACTTTTTGCACTTATCGCTTTGCGCTTAACTCCACAATATATACCAGTTTGCCTCATTTTTCACCAAAGTCAATTATCTTTTACCCCATACAAACTCGAAAAATTCATCTCACCAGTAAGAAATTCCTCGAAACTAGTAATGCTAAACTCACCATCATCATATCCATACATGTTCTCAACCTAAACAGCAATTGGATAAGCATCCATAGACACAAAAATTCAAAAACAAAAGCAATCAAATCTAACCTGCATCTTAATTTCTGATTGCAAAGCTTAGAATACAGCACTACACCGCAAAGCCCAATATCCTGAACAGATTCTGATAGTTCTACATGCAAAAAACAAAGAGTAAAAATCATAAGCAAATTGATTTCTGGTATTTACTTAGTTTAAAGCTGAGCTGAAAATTGAAATAAAGAGTAAACAATCATACTGGGAATTTCGAATCGAAAGTTCTATATCGCCTCAAACATCCAAAACCTTTAGCGACGAAAGTGATACGAATCAAACTTTTCGTCTCCGAAAATTTGATGGCGGATGTTGAATTTGAAGCTATGAATTGAAGATATGAATCGTACCTTTTTCCGGTGAGGGATGAGAGAGAGAGAGAGAGAGAGAGAGAGAGAAGGTTGCTCGGAATCGAAGATCTACGAGGGAAGGGATTTCTTTACGATGGGGTTAGGAATTGGGTTTTATATACCCTGCGGGAAGGAGTATTGTAAAGGAAAACTATTGACCAATGAACGAGCGCCACGCCAGGAGACGAATTTTATCACTATCTCCTCACCCAAAAGAGAGAGAAGAGGATGTTTCAGAAAAAAAAAAAAAAAGAATTAACTACTTTTTTTGTTTATTTTTTGGTTAATAATTCACCCTAATTTCTTATCATCTACTACCTCCTCAACTGAGTTTAGAGATGTATCGAAAGAAATTGTGTTCTTTAGTGAGGATTTAAATGGTACAAGTGTATCTTTCTTTATAACAATAAATGAAGTCTCAAGTTCGAATCTCTTTTCTCTTTTAAAATTGAATAAAAAATAACAAATTAGATGCAACTTTATGCTTAAATTTCTCCTGTTAATCATTTCCTTGTCCTCATATATTGTAATCGCTTAAATTTCTCCTGTTAATCATTTCCTTGTCCTCATATATTGTAATCGATAATGTCCTGACTACTCACGTTCACATTCTTTGTTTTGTAATCTTACGTTCACACTCTCTGTTTTGTAATTAACAAAATTCTCCCTTCACAATTTGAGCACAAATCAACTAAATTAGGGTTCGTTAATAGTCTGTTGAGTTTTGTATTTCTTTTGATGACCAGTTGAATCCTCTTCACATTGTCAAAGCAGGCAGGCCACAGACAATCTCTTCGAAGATCATCAGGTTGCATCTAACGACTCCTAACATTGTACTAGAACTATGACCACCGAATTAGTAAGAACTACAATCATATTATGGTAAGACCTAACAACAAACAAAAATTAAAATGATTGGAAACAAGGTTTCAACTAATTGGAAAGTAAACTAAAAGAGCAAATCTCATAAATTCAATCTAATCCACATGGAGGTCTCCCATTTTTGTTGGGCTTTTTTTTTTTTTTCTACAAAGAATGTACATGATCCCGATGCCATACAAAGCGCAAACCCAAATTTGGAGCCAAAATCCCATAAAAAAATTATATATAACGAAAAAAGACCAAATATGAAAAAAGGAAAAGAAAAAACAAATCAAACTAAGAAGCTGGCCAAAATAATGGGAAGAAAAAGGAAGCAAAACCACCAACAATTTCACATGCTACCAGTTCTGCCAGCCGTGGGTTTTGTTGGTTTCAATTTTGCAAAGTCAACAAGGTCTCCAAATAGCTTGTCCTCTGGCTTGGCTGGCCTGCTAGGTGGTACATACGATGATGTGGGAGCCTGGTAGGAGTTTCTCATACCATTATCATTAACAGAAAGACCGTGCATCTGCTGCTGAAGATATTGCTGCTGCTGCTGCTGTTGCTGATAGTATTGCGCATGTAGCTGTTGCTGCTGAAGGTATTGTGATTGTTGATGTTGCTGCTGGAGATATTGCCCTTGTTGATGTTGCTGTTGCTGCTGAAGGTATTGCGCTTGTTGTTGTTGTTGCTGATCATAGCCATAGGGGACCATTTGATTGCCATACATTTGTTGAGGGTACGCAGCTTGAGTAGGTGGCTGTGGAAGCATACCCATAGATGGCCCTTGAAGTGGTTGAGACGGTGCCAAACCCAACTGACTGCTTGGAGCAACCTGCTGATTGATTGCGGACAAATGGTTACTTGTAATCGGTTGAATGTACATACCAACTACAGGGTCACTAGTTGACCGTCGAGGTCCCTGTGGAGGGAAACCACCACCCTGCGCATGTGTGACAACCACTTGAGTGACTTGCATTGGTGGTGCATATGGAGAACCTGTTACTGGGTTTCCATCATCTGCTGACTGAGCTTCCCAGGGAGGCGGTGGTAATGATCCGCTGGTTGGTGAACCTGCCCAACCATGCGAAATGTTAGAGAATTGTAAACTCCAGTATGGTGTTCTAAAGCATAGGATGAATATAACAAAGCATAAACATTCTTTATGCCTAATGCAACCACCAATCACTGGCACATCACCAGCACTGGTCAGAAGATCAAAACTTATATTTCTATTTAATTATACGTGAAAATAAAAATAAAAATGATCAAGTCAAAATCGTGATATGCCATGTTGTGATTGCATCTGCCTATATGCAAAAGAATGTGAATGCAATGTACTGTTTTGTGCTGACAGCACACAACAATGAGATTGAAACACCTAAAATCTATTAAAATGTGCACCATATCCTGGTGAAGGCGGCTGCTGCTGCTGCATAATCTGACCATTCCAAGCGGGACCACCTCCTTGTGCGTACAGTGACTGCTCGTACTGAGGTGCTCCCATGTTTGAGACACTTCCATTTGGGAGAACTGCCCCTTGTGGAGCTTGAAAATTCCGCTGCTGTTGAAATTGTGGGTTTAAAGGACTGGTTTGGTTGGCTGCATGAGGAGAATTGGTATTTACAGGATTTGGGGCACCATTACCATCAGAAAACATGTCCATAAGAACAAGGGCATTGGATACAGGAGTACTACTTGGCTGTTGATCCACAGGAACAAGAGCCAGTGAATCTGCCTTCGGTGAGTTGAAGTCATCTCCACTAAGAAGATCCATCTTGGGATCGACCTGTGTTGTAGGAGCTGCACCATTAGTAGTTGAAGGTCCAGTAAGTAATAACTGATTAAGTGGATTAGAGCTTGCACCAGCACTCGAAGTGGATCTGTGGAAAGAAGTCAAAAATACATGCACTTCAGACAGTATCTAATCAAGAGAACCATTCTAGTAAAAAGATGAACTTCATTTCAATCTAGAGCAGTGTTATTATCTTTTCTTTGGAACAAAAAATTATTATTATCTGTTCTTAGCTGGGACTCATTAGTGCCCCAAAGTGCTCTAAAAATTGTGACTTTGAAAACTAAAGAGCACATGTCATCCAACGCAGTACATTAATTCTCAATCAACCACTTGGAAGACAAGGCATATTCTCCATATTGTCTTGACCGAGTGCATAAAGAGGAAGCATAGTATCATACGACACTGATGGCACATGATTGACACAGATCCTGATGAGAACCAAATATCATAAATTCCAAAATTAAAGCTAGGATGCTAAGACCCTACAATTTAAAATATTCAGTTGTTTTCTGTTCATACAAGGATTGGTCCTATATAAAATAAAGCCTTAGATCTGTTGCAATTTCAATTACCTCCCATCAAGCTGTTTGTTATCATTTCCAGTGTCAATAAGAGGACCACCAACATCTACAAGTGCTCCAGGAGGTCCAGCCTTGGGTTTATCCGGTTGAACTGGATTGCCTGAAGCAATGGCTTCATGTTTGGCTAGAAGACGTTGCAAGTCGTCGTTCAGTGCTAGTCCTTGACATAGAAGTGATTCATCCCTGACAAAGAAAAACTTTTGATAAGTAAAGAATACTCGCTTACCCATGGCAACTACTTATCAAAAATAAGAAACAAACAACAGAACACATCCTTGTAAAGTCTTAAATAGTTCCTTGCATTCTTTGTTGTCACATGTCATTGATCTATGTAAACAGTGGGGACTTACGAAGTCGAGTTGACAAGGTGTACCACCCTCTGCTTATATGTACGACACTGTTCAACCAAATCAACAATAACCTCCTGCCTAAGCCCCTGCAGATCATAATTAAATGTGAGAAAAGTTAAGACTTGCAACGGAAGATAATATACATTCCAAATCTATACAAAATCCTCTTACTTCATGTCACATTTCCTCTTAGATGAAGTACCCAATGAAATATAGATCCAAATAGATTCAGCCAAGTAGGGTTAGTCTGGATAGATATAATATATTCTACTGTACCAGGAGTACTATTTTGAACATTAGTAGCAGCAGACTATGTATTCAATTTTAAACTCCTCAATATCAACATAAAAAATTCATATCTACAGGACTCTATTTTCCAATATGCACTTCAGCATATATACACGCTGAGTTTTGACTGGTAAAATAGCATCTTAAAGGTTTTTCTTTGACACCAAATAGATCTAGATTTATTCACAGGTGATTGTATAAACTACACAGTTAAGACACAGCAACACTACTAAAGTATTTAGAGTCACATCATTGATCAATATCATATTATAACACTACTTTCTTCATATCTAAAATCAGAGACATACCTCTTTGTTCTCTGGATCGATAGCACTTAGCATTTCCGCCAGAACATCCATAATACCCCGTGCATTCTGAATTTCAGTCAAACTAAGAAAAACAAAATTTTTGTTAAAACCACATTCATTGCATGTATCCTCAAAGCCATCCACCTAATGATCTAATAAAACCCAATACAATAGCATTTGACACAACAGATTTCTTAATGAAGTATCGACATCATTCAATCAAAACTAAGATCTCAAAGGAGGAAAAAGAACTGCCATACAGTCCATACTAGTCAACAAAAAAACCTGGCAAACAATATTCAATCCACTGAATACCATTTCGAATCCAAAGAAACTGCTATAGTGTTGACAGAGTGTTCATATGACATTCAGAAAAGGAGGAGGTAATTATGTACCTTAATGTTGGGAACTCAGGCTCAGCAGAAGGCTCAGGTATGTCTCTCGGAAGATCTGGATTGTTCAGATTTTGAGGGAGTGATGACAACGGTTGCGTCTGGGGAGGTGTGAATACAGGAGCAGCGGCCTCAGATCTGTGGGGGAATACTGCTCCAGCGCGCTGAAATTAAGAAATTATTTGAGTCAGATAATGTTGAAGAAACAAGCACTACAACTGCATCTAAGCAATAACGTAACAATTTCCTAGTCATTATTGTTTTGTCAATGCTTGTGGTGTTGAGTTTTAACAATGAAGTTTTTTTTTAAGTACTGGTCCTACTATAAGATAAAATCCTTTATGAACATACCAACAATTCCTGGTATGCAGCATAGTATTGTGGATATCTTGCTCTTGGGCCACCGAAAGCTTCTTGCCAGGTATCTATCAGGATCAATATCTTCTCTTTGACATGATAGTCCGGCTACAATTTTGCATCATATATGCTATGAACAATCTTCAACAGAAGTGAATAACGAAAGATTACGAAGCAATCAAATTTTTCAAGAGACATATATACCTTCTTCTTTACTATTTTTACCATCTCATGGAGGAGGTCTTTCTCTGCTACATGCATATGCACAATATCTCCACAATTCTTTATTATTGTTTCCAACAGCTAGAATAAAGCGAGCAGACCAAAATAAAACCAATTTAGACCTCTGTAATACAAAGTCTTTAAATACAACAAGAGATATGAAGGTATCAGCAGCATCCATAATATATGAGACTAACATAAAATTTCAGTGAAATTTCCATCAGCCTAACAAATTTTTTCCATACTCCGTCTAAATTTTAAATCTGCCTACTTAACCTAGTAGAGCATTCATTTAGTCTTCATGTCCTAACTAAATATAAATGAAGACTAACAGGAACTGGCCAGGAGCTCATATCATGTCACAAACCACAAAACTAAGCATGCACAGGTTGTTAATACTACAAGGCATATTTTGTTATGACACCTGGCACTAACTTTGACTTAACATTTGACATTTTCTACTAATGGAAGTCAGAAAATTTGAATGCAAAAACATTTGACAAAATAAAATAAAATGAAATCAGCTACACTGAATTAAACTTTAACAAGATCTCAGGAGCTTACTGTAAGGGCAAGAAGTTGAACTTTTGAATTCCTACTTCCAAGGCGCTTCTTTATACCTTTAACAACATCTTTTGCTTGCCTGATATATAAACAATCAAAGGAGAACTTTAAATCAGGTATTCTAATACGATAGATTCAACCTTAAGAATAACAGATACATCCAATTAACCTGTAACAAGAATTAAAGACAGAGGTTACAGCACAGGTACATGATGCCCACAAAAGAGGGAGAAAAAGCATTCTCATAACAAAGCAGAGTTAAATAAAACCTATAACACCTCAATTCGGTGACACCAAGGTAAAATAAACATAAAAATGTCTTCTGTTTCTGTACACCACCGTAACAATTAAACACAGACTTTCAACAGTTCGACTGTCCAACTAATATGTTATGGAGAAGCCTGTACCAACCCTGAACACATCCTCTAGGTCCCCCAATCGGCACCTTACCCTCTCCCGTGCTTACTTTACTTGTATCATAAGAATAATATAACAACGAACCATAAAACTAATCGGCAATCCCTCCAATTGTAACACATTCAGATCACTAATACACACTAACCAATCCCCATTCAAACACTGATTACCACACATCGAATCGAATAGGTTCCAATTGAGCAAAATGCAGACACACAAAAGCCAAGACTAAATCGCGCACTGCTCGCTGCTAGATCCAAACAAAAACAACCTGTAATAAACCGTGAAATTCAAACTTTCTAGGATTCTATTCTCACATTTCCATCCATTTCACTGTTCGATCAAAATTCAACGACCATCATTATTTCTCTAAATCTCAAAATCCATATACCAGATTATCACACATCCAACACCATAATCAAAGTAACGAAAAAAGAGAGAGATTATAATCCAGTGCGGCACATACACAGGGTCGTGGTTGCATATGTCGCAGATTTCGATGTTCATGGCCCAATCAGGACCGATGAGCATGTCGCTCGTGGCGCGCTCCACCATAGAATTCACCATCCCTGCTCGTCACCGGATCCGAACACCAAAACTCGCCTCCGATCACCGTAAACTCCTTCCGGCGGGATCGCTGTGAACCAGAAAAATATTCCGGCGGGTTTCTCTTTCTCTCTCTAGAACTGTCTCGCTGTAAAACTCTCGCTCTGTGTGAGAGAGAGCTGTGAGATCGCTCTGGCTTTTCTCTTCTTTTCTGTTGAGGAACCGATTTTTCTTGCTTTTTTCTTTCTTTTCTTGTTTTTGGTGAGGCAAAATATTTGACCGCCAATCACGAAAGTCCACGTAATTGGTTCTGGGGCCGTAGAGTGGTGTATTTGGGGTACACCGTTTGTTTGGCCTACCTTTGTCATCAACGGTTGACTGTTTTAATTTCCGTTAACTCTTCTTTCTCTCCGTCACCGACTTTATTATTTTAGTATTTGTTTCTGATTAGCTTCCATTATTAATCCTAATCATCTCTCCATTAATCGAGGCTGGTACCAAATTGATCGGCTAGGATGATCAATGCATCTTCAATTAATTTTTCCAAGTTCAAATTCAGCTAAGCTCGAGCTTTAGTTAGTTTTGGCTCGACTCGGATCGAGATCGAGCATGATACATGACATTGTGAGATTTAGGATGCTCTATTTTATGTTCATATTATTATATATGTAAGGAAGAAATACATACAAAAGACATAATAATCTGCTGCAATCATGAGCGATTAGAGTACTTCTTTAACTAAAAATAAAGGCCTCACTCATAAACACTAAACCGACCAATTTAAATTAGACGAACCTACAATGAATTGTAAATTGGTGTATTTATTTGTCACCACAATTTTAAATCTAACAAATAGTCAAGCCCATCACTTTTCTCGATGCCAATTGTGATGAATCATGTTTGGATCTTTGATCTCATCATCTCAATCTCCAACCTGCTAAGCATACAGAAAATCCAAACAGAAAAATCCATAAATGAAACAAGTAGATACTAATCTGTAAGATTTTCAACCCCTAGTCTAGTCTCATATAACCGCCCCACTAATGGATCAAAACAATTATTCTGAACACAAAAAGGTGAGAACAAAAGAAACAAGCATCGATCCCTTTTGCAATTAGGAATAATCCCCGACTTAGGTAACAACTAACAGATGCTCCACTAGATTTAAAAATCACTATCTAAGACATTCGAATATTATTTGCGCCCCATTCTCTCTGTTTTAAGCATTATTGTAGTAAATTATTTACTAATTCCTCTTGGTTTATCCGAAAGGCGTCATAGAAATTTCAACTATTTTGTTTGATTGTTTATCCGGTCACCAAGTTTGAGCTGAAAACCAGGGAATAAGTCGTCTCATTCTCAATGGTGGCAATCCAAGTTTGACTTCTCAATAGTATGGAAGCTGCAATGGTTGGAACAACGAAGCTATGCACAATATATAAACTGTCTTTATTAGTCTCGAATTACAAGAGAGCAGAGCTCCAAAGTGAACACTGGATAGAAATGTCCCAATTGGGTCATGACTGGTTTCCGGTGCTTGAGATTTCAACAGGATTGAAAGTATCAGACGGTGTCAGCTAGTAAGGAATAGGTGTTCGGACAGTCAGGGGGCCGGATTCCATGTCCTTGATGATAAGATTCAGGAGAATCTGAGTCAAGGGTCCTTCTTTGCCTGTAAAGAAGATGCAAGCATGGTTAGTCATGGACTCGAAGCATTTCTAAGCAACACCAGTTCGACATGGACACAATATGCGCTGATAAAGTGATAAGCAACTTCAAAGGATGGAATTAAAGTTACCAAACTATGTTTCTAAGGTATGTATTTTGGATTAACTTTGGAGGAGAATGATCCAAGATAACTCCGTTACCAAAATACGATGTTTTAGAGAACAACAGAGGCAATAGCAACACGGTGAACATTACTAGTTTATAAAGAAACATGCCAAAAGAAAACCAATCTTTCGAGGGTCAGCAGCATGAATCTAGACACTAGAAGATTTATGCAAAAAGGTGCTGCAAAGTGCATGTGGCCAATTCAGTGAATGTACGAAAAGTACATTGTATGCTTTGTGTTTAAGTCAACTAAGCATTCTAAGGTCGCATAGCATAGTGAAATTAAGTTCTTACCATCACCAATGATCTGCTCATCCCATTGCACTATAGGGCGAACAAGAATTCCACTGCCGATAAGCATCATCTCATCTGCCTTTTTCCCTTCCTCAACGGTCACATTTTCGACTCTCACTCCCTCAAGCTTACCCTCCTTCACGAGGCCTTCTGCAAGCGCTAAAACTCTCTTAGCCGTGCAGCCACTTAGTATTTTGTCAAACTGAGGCATCAGAAGTTCCTTATCTTTTGTAACAAAAGCCACATTCATGTTAGGCCCTTCCGCAATAAATCCATCACCATCCAGCCAAATCGCTGCAAAGGCACCTTTTTCTTCAGCCTCCATCTTTGAAAGCACATTCGGAAGATAATTCACACTCTTCATAACCGCAAATTGGGGTGGTTTTATAGGGATTGACGAAGTTACTACTTTAACACCCTTTGAACTAAAAGGTGATTTGTCTTGGACTACAATAGCATAAAGAGCTGGCTGATTGCAGCCAGAGGGAGACAACTGAAAATCACCCGGTCCTGCCGAGAGCCAGTACCTTAGTGATCCTGTTTTGCACTTGGAAGCACTCACTGTTTGTATGAGTATTTTTCTAATGCTTTCTCGATCAAACGGTAGGCCAATTTTGGCCATGCATGCTGACCTCAAAATACGGTCAATGTGCTGGTCCAGCTCGTACAGATACCTAAAATGTAGACAAAGGCACATAAACATAAAATCATTGATCTGTTCTCATGTTAAATATTCAAAAGCACTGAAAATCTAGCTGTAAAACACTTAAGATCATACAACTGTAGTGTAGTATTGAATGTTTGATCACTAACCCATCCCTTATAGCAGCAGTGTCAAAAACCCCATGCCCTCTGTGGACCATGTGGTCATCAATAGGGATCACCATAGCAGATGGATCTGTAGTTATTCCTCCAAAAATGCTGGAATACATGGCTAGAAACTCTTGCGTACCCTTTTGATTTTCGCGGTTTGTTTTTAGCCTTTCCATTGCCTTTCTAGAGACGAAGGAATTAAATCAAAACCAGAGAAACACTCAACCTTAAACAAAATTATTGCCATTCTCAATCATGATGTGTATATTTCACTCACTGAATCACCATTTAGTACATAAGACATCAAAATCGTCCAACTAACTGTGATGATACTGTTATGGATTATAATCAAAGCAGTATGCTTTTAAAGAACACTGAAGCTTATAATGCAAGGATTTTTGAAAGACAAAGGAGAGAGAAAAGGACCTCTGAGCAAGTCAGCAGTGGGACATCAGAAACTTGAATGCTGTAATCTGCCACAAAAATGTCTGATAAAAGTTAAAACAAATAGTTACACAGAATCTGTATTCTTTCGAAGTATTTACCAGCGATCAACATCATCGTCTAAAGATTATGAATTTATTCAACCAAAAGAAAAAAATTGTGAATTTTGGGTCAATTTTACCAGTCACCGCTTCGGTTCGTTTCGAGCTTCTGATGATTTTCATCTCTTTGGCGGACCCATGGTGAATAAAACGTAACCCAGGTCCTAAAAATGCAAGGTTTCGTGGAATTAGACTCAAACTAAGAGAATGATCAACTGGTTTTCTGCTAATATGTGGGTTTTGCGAGACGGGTTTTGAGAAAGATTGGAGGGAAGCCATGGAAGTGATCAGAGAGCTCTGAGTAAGAATGCTTATGAAGCTCTGAGCTTTAGAGATTGAGTGGGTTTATGCGGGCAACTTCATTTTCATCTACCAGGCAATGGGGAAAAATCAGACCAAAAAAAAAACAAGGGGAAAAAACAAAAAATAATAGTCAGCTGTGTCTGTTTGTACTTTCTCTTGTATCATATGGATCTGTGGGTCCCTTTATAGTAGCATTATAGAGTGACATGGACATCACCGAGTTGAGCTTGGTGGCGCGTGGAGCTTACACTCGGTTTGTTAAAAAGGACTAATTTGGAGATTAGAGGGCATAATCTTCCTGTGCTATGACTACAAGGCCCTCTCAGAAAAGATCGACTAGAATTAATGCAAAAGTGTTCGTTGTGTTACCTTTCACAATTATTTGATTCTCGGTATGCTAGAATTAATTTTCTGTTTTTTTTTTTTAATTTATTTATTTACAACCATTTTTCTTTCCCTTTTATAATAGCAATTAAAAATTCTACCACATATATATTACCGTTCAGTCTTTTTCATATATAAGTTCAACATGAAGTTCAATTTATAGTGGATCATGAAAAGATAGAGATGGCCGGAGTAGTATGAAAGTGGTAAAAAATCATTAGAGAATCATGAGTTTTCAAGGCTCAATTTGACAATATGTTGTCATCATTAATTGAATAGATAATCTATGGACGTGAGTAACATGAATGGAGTCATTATTTCAAATTAACATGGGGTAAATTTTACTAAAGAAAATGCTTCGAAGAAAATAAATGCTTTTGTTCTTTGTATAAGACTTATAGACCTCAATTCCTTCTCATTGAGTGAGGAGAAAGACACAAACAATATTCTTTTTCTAGCCAATAAGATGTTGAGATTAATTAATGATTGATCAATTTAATGGATAAACAAAAAAAAATGCAGTGACTTTGAAAATTAGCTGGGCTATGATTCTTAAAAGTGTGGAGTGTGTAGGCTTAATTAAGCATATATATTAAAACATAAAGAAGAAAGCTACAAGGACTATAACCAAGCTAGCCGTCTTCTATCATTCGCCTATGGTATATAGATTGGACATGACCAGTGTTATAACAGCGTTAAAATATCCGATCTCAGAATATATGTATATCCTTCATATATTAAAAACCGTAAGAAAGTTGTTAAGTAACACACTTGATTAAGATGGAGTTCATCTATTTCTCTACATATGGATTAGTTGGATCCAGGGTGATATAGTTTGCATGCCTTATGATAATGAAATGTCTTCGAATTATTTTGAAATTCCACTTGGACATAAGAATTATTAAAAAGTACGTGTACTTGGTGACCAAAAATGCTGAAGTGCGACTCCGTTAAGCATTAGGTGGTTCCTAATTATTATTTAACGTGTAGGACCTCCCATTTCATTCCGACATTTCAACGAATCATGCAGTTGGTGGAAGTGTACGCGCCACCGCACAGGCAACCCCGCCAAATCTGACTCGGGAAACATGCGTAAAAACTGGCGCTGATCTTTATCCTAAAGCAACACCACCGCCCTCTCTCTCTTTGACATTTATTAGAGCTCACGCATTTCTAATTTCAACTCGGATCACTCGGCCCAGATTTGGCGGCCAAATCGAAAGAGCTAGGGTTTTGCTCGCTCAACCTAGAGTTTGACCAATTCGGAGCTTTACGGTTTTGTTGAACGGCGACTGAGTTCAGATGGAGATAATCGGCGACGCGCTTCGCCAGGCTTTCATGCCCAAGCGCGAGTACGAGAGCCTCCGGGAAGAAGACAGAGCGTGGGGGAAGCTCCAGAGGCCTGTGTTGATGGCGTCCGTGGCTTTCATCTGCCTTTCAATCCTCGTCAGCGCGATTATCAGCTTGAACATTGTGTTTCCGGCCGACGCGAACCGGCGGCCTCTCTGCGGCGACCGGAGGCTTAATTCACTGCCGATGAATGTCAGAGGCGGCGATTCCGATTCGTTTAACGGTGCGTTTGATCTGACGGACCAGGAGACTGTGGATTACTATTGGATGGTGGTGTTCATTCCCTCCATGATCATTTTCTTGGCCACGGTGGTGTATCTTGTTGCCGGTAAGAAACTTTTAAGCTCTAGTTAGATTTGATTTCACATTTCACTGTGAAGTTGCCCTTTGAATGCTAAAGAATGTGAGAGAGAGCGAATTAGATTTTTCATTTCTGTGTTTTTCATTGATTCGATTGTAGGGAAGTGGAAACTTAGTAAAGTTAGCAATGAGTGCATCAAGAAATTATGTTGTGATGGTTCACAAGAGGATTTCGAAATCTCGGCATTTTCGCATAGGATATCTATCTCTGAAATATCGATTATAGTTTTGGCATGGTGAATAGATCTTTTCTTATACCAACTTGATAGCTTTGTAGAGGATGCTAGATGGTTATGATTGAAGGACATAACATGATCTCAGGGTAGTAGGTGCAATGTACTAATCCATGCCACACTTCCCGAAAAAGCATAGTGATCTTTAACAGAGGGTTGCATCTGCCTGGAAATTGGGTAGGTCAGAGTAGACTAATACAGATAATAAGTTTATTTAATGGAAAAGTAACTCTGTGATATTGGGGTATTCTCACCCTCTAGAAACTTGAAAGGGGTTTAAATTGTATCCTGACCAATGTATGTTCTAAATCCCTTCTTTATTCGTAGGCTCTTCGGTATTTGAGATGTGACTAGTAACTAGTAAGCCAAACCATTCATAGGGTTATCATTTTCCACTATCAAGTTTTTACATAAATGACAACATTCCTGCAAACTTTGTGTATAATTCACATGAATTAATGTACATTCTTTTCCTTGAAATTATAGCAACTACTAAGGATATATGATGTGCTAAATATTAGTACATGTGGGTAGTTTTAGTTTTCTGCATCACGAGTAGAAAGTTCTCTTAAAGCAATGAAGGAAAATGCATCAAACACTAAAGCAACCTGATAGATTTTATGTGAGAACTCAGCAAAATGAGGCTTTATATGCTTCTAGAACATGAGGTTCTAGTTGAAATCTTAAATCTAGATATTTTGGGTTATTCATGGTATACATACTGTTGTGAAAGGGACATTGGTTCCCTGGATGTTGTCTACATGGAGTGTGTCTAATTATTTTCTGGGTAATGTTTGTTCTGGATATGCTAAATGGATTTCACGTTCTCATAATTTCAACATGGTTGCAGGAATCACTGTAGCTTATTCTGCTCCAACAAGGAATGGATGCCTAATGGTAGTTGAAAATAACTACTGTGCTTCAAAAAGAGGTAATACCTCTCTCTCTGTGAAATGATATTCAGCTTGTAATACTTGTTTCTTCTTTCATGGTGGATGGTTTGTCTGTATAGAGAATTTAGTGTGCCACAATTTGCTGATACTTCATATGGCTGTTTAAAACTTGTGTTTAGGTGTTCCCCATGAAAATTAATTAACTTTCAAAGTCTTATCTTTCAGCAGAGTAAAACAAGAAAATAAATGATCTTTGTAATTTTGTTTTTGTCATGGCACTTCGGCTATAAAGGCTTGGTGTTGCATGAGAAACTGTAATAAGTGATGTTTGACCTCTCATATTATAATCTGCAGGTGGGGTACGATGTCTGTCAATTCTGAATGCTGTCTTTGCTATCATATTTGGGCTTCTTGCCTTGTTTCTTGGTACAAGCCTCCTCACATTAGGGGGAAGTTACTGCTCTGTGCCTCTATTCTGGTGCTATGAGATTGGCACTTGGGGGCTCGTTTTTCTGTATGGAGGGACTGCCTTCTTCCTGAGAAGGAGAGCAGCTGTAATCCTTGATGAAGGGGAATTTGGTGGCCGAAACTTGGGGCTTGAAATGTTGGAGAATCCCGTGGAAGTGACACCAGACATGGAAAGGCGGGTTGATGAAGGGTTTAAAACATGGATGGGGTCATCACTCCTATCTTCTGATGAAGAAGATGAACCTGACAGTTACTAGGAACTTTCACCTGCAACCCTACCAACTCTAACAGGCGAATGGTTTGACATTTAAACGATGCCTTTGGACCGAACAGCTTCGTGGCAAAATTTTCCACACTTGCAGAAGAGGATAGAATAGTAAAAATTCGACTTAGGCTGATCAAATCTGCCAACTTTAGAACGCTTCAACTGATGATGTACCATGAGTGAATGCTAGAGTGAGGATGATGTCTGTTTTGTAATCTGTCCGTTACACGCGCTCTCTGGCAATCTTGAATAGCCTGTGAATATCAAACCAGTGTCTGAAAGGGAAAACCAAGCCGTTTGTTGCAAGTCTCTTGCTCAGGTTTTCTAGATTCGAACACTTGTACTCAAAGTTGATGGGGCAAGTTTTGTTTGTTGAGTTATGGGGATTATACCATGGATTGAGATTTAGCCAGGTAAGCAACCAGAGTTATAGATCGTATAATTCATGTGATGAACTACAGTTAAAATTTTTTGTTTTTGTTTTTATCTGTTCACTTTCTTTTCACTTCTTCCAAACCCAATTTATACTGATAGACGTTAGACAGTAAAATTAACTTTTATTACCACATGCAAAACATGTGAAGAAGTTTATAATGTATATTAAGAAACATTACCCGCACTTTCTAAGACCTAAACAAACAAACATGTTTTTCAAGAATCTAATTTTGTTTCAGTTGTCATAGCTAATCTTGCCATCTTGGGCATCATATTCCTGAAGACAAAATATGGGAAAATATAAAGCATTGTCAAGTGTCTGAAGTCATTTTGTTTAACGCTTAGGTCGGGCAGCTACAGGTTTCTCAGTTTCTGTATTTGATTGTTGTAGTAGTTTCTTGAAAAAAAAAAAAAAAACAAAACAAAAGAGACAACATAAGCGGGCCTTTAATTTCCAACGCCTTGTGAAATAAATCCAAAGCCCAAACCCTGTGAGATCCGTTGGTGACCCGGTGGTCCAGTAGAAGTGTAAAACCCTAATATCCTTGTTCCTGCTGTGACCGAGAGTCCCACCCTCCCTTTTCCAACCTTCTGAGCTCGAATTCCCAAGCTGCGAACCAACCATGGCGGCTTACGACTACGACGAGCCCTCGGCGACTCACCGCCCAGCCTCCTCCGACTCGCCGTCGCAGGAGCCCGGCTACGACCCGAACCACGTCCCTGACTCCGTCAAATCCTTCGTCGTCCATCTCTACCGCCACATCCGCGAGAAGAACGTCTACGAGATCCACCAGATGTACGAGACTTCCTTCCAGGGCATATCGGAGCGCCTCTTCAAGGACACGCCGTGGCCCTCCGTCGACGCCGTCGCTCACCACGTCGATAACGACCACGTGTTCTGCCTCCTCTACCGTGAGATGTGGTTCCGCCACCTCTACGCCAGGCTCCAGCCGACGCTGAAGCAGAGAATCGACTCCTGGGACAATTACTGTAGCCTTTTTCAGGTGGTTCTGCACGGCGTCGTCAATATGCAGCTGCCGAATCAGTGGCTGTGGGACATGGTCGATGAGTTTGTGTACCAGTTTCAGAGCTTCTGTCAGTATAGGGCTAAGATGAAGAACAAGACTGAGCAGGAGATTGCTCTTCTCAGGCAGTTTGATCAAGTAAGTGGAATTTATTTCAGTGTAAATTTTCTGAATTGCGAAAACATTTAGGGATTGTGAATTTCTAATTTTGGATATGTTTAGGGAATTGAGGGATGTTGTTGTGTTGCAGGCTTGGAATGTGTATGGTGTGCTTAACTTTTTGCAAGCTCTGGTGGAGAAGTCGGCTATTATTCAGATTTTGGAGCATGAGAAGGAAGGGCTGGAGCAATTTACTGCCACGGATGGGTATGATTATAGTGGTGGCAGTAATGTCTTGAAGGTGTTGGGGTATTTCAGCATGGTGGGGTTGCTGCGAGTGCATTGTCTTTTGGGGGATTATCATACTGGTCTGAAATGCTTGCAACCGATTGACATTACGCAGCAAGGTGTTTACACCAGTGTGATTGGAAGCCACATTACCACCATATATCATTATGGTTTTGCCAATCTTATGTTGCGGAGGTAAGATGCTCCTCTTTGTTTGTTTATTGTGATTGAACCTGTCCTAGTATCTGTATTTAACATATTAGTTATAATGCCTATAGGTTTCCTGCTGTGCTTGTTTGACAATGGTGTAAAACCATCTAACTTGTTTTGTTCTTCACTATCTGTTGCCTGTGCATTATTAACTTCACTATCTGTTCACTTTTGTGATGTGTCCGTGTTGGTGTGACGACCTTTTTTGTGGGGACTTACAAGTATTGTTGGTTTGCATAGGTATGTGGAGGCAATTCGTGAATTTAATAAGATTCTACTATACATCTATAAGACCAAGCAATATCATCAGAAATCTCCACAGTATGAGCAGATACTAAAGAAGAACGAGCAGATGTATGCATTGTTGGCAATTAGCCTTTCACTATGTCCCCAGGTTAAGCTTGTTGAAGAAACAGTGAATTCTCAGTTGCGTGAGAAGTATGGTGAAAAGATGATCAGAATGCAAAGATATGATGATGAAGCATTTGCTATCTATGATGAGCTCTTCTCCTATGCATGTCCTAAATTCATTACTCCATCTGCTCCAAGTTTTGAGGAGCCTCTTGTTAATTACAACCAGGTATGTAGGGCCATAGACCTTGGAAAACTTTTGGATCCCAATGTGCAATTCTTTTTAATGTTCTCATGACCACTGTGTCATATGGTTGTAAAATGGATTATGCCAAGTTAACTTGGGTCAGATGCAAGGAAAAGCAAAATATCTTGTGCTGGAAATTCTACCAGTTCAGATATAAAACGGTATAACCTTGCAATATATTTCAGGATAAAAATTTGACACAATTAATTTTTACTGATTCAATACCTTAGTTACATAATATTAAGAGTTTCCTCCGAAAATAGTGCATAAAATTTTAATCGGTTCATGATTCTGTCATACATTTGACATGATTCGATGAGTATCAGTTTGTAAGATATTCAATGGTGAAGGTTTACCACTAGATATGTGTAGCTCTCTCTCTCTCTCTCTCTCTCTCTCTGTGTTGTTTCTTAATCAATAATATTTCTTTCTAACTTTTTCAGGATGCATATAGACTTCAGTTGAAACTGTTCCTTTATGAAGTGAAGCAGCAACAGTTATTGTCAGGTGTTAGGACCTTCTTAAAAGTCTACTCATCCATCTCTCTTGGGAACCTTGCGAAGTACATGGAAGTGGATGAATCCAAGTTGAGGTGCTTGATCAGGATTTTCTTGTCGTTGTCTGATTCTGCTGTGATATTATAATAATGTTATTTTGCCACTGCCTTACAGGACTATCTTGCTGACATACAAACACAAGACACATGCAGTTGACACTGATGGAAAAACCATTTCCAATGCTGATGTGGATTTCTATATGAACGATGTATGTTAAATTTCTTTTATGTTCTCTTATCTTGTTTATGGAAGAATTATGATAGGCATTGGTCTAAATAGTCCATGGGCATATTGGTAGACAATCCTCTAGATATATGGAAACTAGAGGTCCTCAGGCACTTGGTTCATGTGATTTTCTTGGAGATGATTATTAATCCACAGCAAGATCTGAAACAGTGTTATCTTAAGTCATGGCTAGTCTTATTTACTAGAGTCCTGGATTGACTGCTGTTTCCGTATTGCAAATCTCCGTTGGATGAGATAACCAATCATCTATTTTAGGGATGGTTAAGTTAACCAGATTATCTCTAGGATTGTTTAGTGCAATAGAAGTTATATATAATGAATGGTATGACCTAAATCATTCTGGTGCAGGATTGGGTTTATGTTGTTGACTCGAAACCTCCAAAACGATATGGGGATTACTTCTTGCGTCAGATAGTGAAGGTATGCACAATTCCATGTTTTGTGAATTTTTATCCCACAGGACAATACTAACTAGATTAAGGAGTTGTTATCAACACTCTTGCAATGTCAAAGTAGACTTGTTTTGCAGAAAGATGATAAAATATTGATCTGGGTGTAGATTGACATTATAGGAGTGTTAATAACAACTCCCCTTTAATTATCTCCCTTTTTAATCTGTTCTTTCATTATCGTCTTCTGATTGCAGCTTGAAGGGGCAATCAACGACCTGGACAGGATAAAGTTGGATCGAGTCATTTACTAATTTCTAGACTACTTCTCTTCTGCCATTTTTGCTCATTTATAATTTTTCTATGATAATTGGATAATTTTGTTGTTTCTTTGAATTACCCATGCTTCATGTACCTGCCCTTTTGATTTAGTGGATGTGGTTAGCTCAAAAATCGCTAAATGTAATTTACACCTGTTATGCTTTTATGTACTTAAATTTGCCAGCATACAAATTTGCAATTTACTTTTGGCAAGTATGTGTTGCTACTTTTTTTTTTGTTTAAGAAATCTTTGCAGCAGAATGAACCTGCTCATCTGCTCCATGCGAAATGGAATGGGCCATCTGGTCCAACTGGAAACTGATCTTGATCCTCATTTAACATAGTAAGCCCAATCTATGGTTTGGACTAGGTTGAGCAAAGTAGGCAAGGCCTTAGATTACAATTTTATCCCTGACCTGATTAATTAGTCCTAATCTGAGAGCGACAATGACTACTGCCTGTTTTGGATGATGGAATTATCTTCCCACGACAGGAACTAGCAACAACTTGTTATATCTGCCTCTTTGGTGTTTCACAGTTGTTTGAGCGAAGTACATAACATGTGCAAATTAATGGATTAGTGGGAGATAGCGATGCACGTTGGTTTAGGCTTTCGACAAGTGGACCTCTTATTTCTCGTCAATTTTCTGCGGTCTTTTTTCTCTATGATTCCATGCCAAGACGTATAATTCCATGTCTAATTTTCTGCGGTCTTTTTGTAGTTGAGGTTTTCATTTTCATTGATTGAGATGTTTACTTACCAGTTCCATAAAAGATGAATGATTCCAATTGACAAGCTCCTTTCGGTTAAGCATAATACAGCAACTAAGTTGTCCTGTATATAGTTTTATTTTTACGAGAATGTTTCATATTGAAATAGACGGCCAGAAATGGGTGCAATTCAATTTCTTTAGCAAATAAAAGAATAAATGTTTACTGAGAAAAAAGGAGAGTTTTACAAAGAAAAACCTATAAAACAACAACCAAGACCTAATCTGTCAAAATTGAAAGCATGAGAAGCAGAGACAGGCAATGAATTCTTCCAAGCTTTCACAGCATGATTATGGCCAGTATCAACTATAGCATCTGTTCGGAAATTGGCTTCCTTTTGATATGTTTGAATCTGGCTACTTGACAGTTGAAATAAAAGAACACATATTTAGTTCACAGTCGGAAATGAAGGGTTCGTGAAATTGAAGTCTTGTTCATACTCATGTTTGACTGGTAGGTGTAGCTTCAGCTTGAATTACTGCACACGGTGAGTAAGTGACACACATACACTACATACACACTTGGAATCTAACAGTCAACAAATTCCCACACATAGCAGGTCACATGATATGGGGCTCATCATGCACGAGGAAATGGATTTGATTTCAGGGCCATACGATCAGACGGGTCTGTTCTCCTACCATATCTCAATCCATCATGTCTAGCTCACAGGTCCCTAGGGATCAAAACCCACATGTATTCAACCTCCACCCCAGGTCAGCGACCCCAGTTTCTAGCCCAGCAACTTCTTCTACAAGCATCGATCTTCATGATTACAATTTTAAACCGATAAAGACTGGAACTATTGAATCATAAAGGCATATAATGTGGAAGCCGATGAAGAACAGATAGAGAGGAGTATCACGACCACTCACTGCTCGGTGATAAGAATGGTATACTGTGCAAGATGTTGCTTGCACAACTCAATGAGAGCTTTGAATTTCTTAGTCAATATCTTCGGTGTCGGAGTGATCATCTACGCTCTATGGCTGCTCAAGAAGTGGCAGGATGGAGTTACTGAGCTGCCTTCTGTGCCAATTGTTCCTAAACCATGGTATGTTCTTCAACGCTGTATACCTCACAGAGTTCATTGCTCTAATGCTTTGTTTACTTTCCTCGATCTTCATGAATAGAAGAGGGAAAATGATATGGTTGCTCATTGCTTGTGGATTTTCATTGCTCCGTTCTGCTTGACAGGTTTATATATGCATGTTTAGGTGTGGGAATGGTTGTCTGTTTCAGCACACTTTGCAGTTATCTTGTTGCTCATTGCATCACCGATTCTACTCTTCTTCTCATAGTATCCTTTCTCATAAATTGATCAGCTTACAACAACGCTTTAGTTTCTACCATTAAAATTCATAAATTTCGTTGGATAATCCTTGACCAGTTTTAATTAGTACATAGTCTTTGTCTTCTCTCTTCTTTGCCTTGAAGTTGCAGTGGTTGTTGCAATTTTTTTCAAGATGAACTGGGCAGCGGTACGTATGCTTTCTTCAATTTGTAACATTTCTTGAAATCTTGTGGGTTTATAGTGTAACATAGACTAGTTAACTCACGCTCACTACAAGAGTTCAACTCTAATATGGTATTGGTGTTTCTTGCAACAGAAACTTGCAGAGTACATAAATGACACCAAGTTCAAGAACTTCATGTTATTTCATCTTTACTTGTGTCGTGTCATTGCGATTCTAATTTTGGTACCGCAGGTACTGATTCTTCGGTGTTCGATCTGATTTTGAAGTTTGGTCTGAAGTACGTAGGAGCAAGTTCAATATACTGATGCTTGCGATTCACATTTTGCAGATCAAATGTGTAGTTTTAGCAATCATTCTTTGGGCTATTGGTACCGAGCCACTGAGTCACTGCAACTATTCTGATCATGTAACTGACATTAGATATTCATTTCTGGCGATACCAAGCCCAACATCTTTCCTCAATATGTCGAGTCGTGGCTCCAGAAATTATGAAGCCTTGCCAAGATCAGATCAATGTGAATATCCGCCACGGCAGAGCTTTTTCTCACATATTAACAGGTTTTTCAGAATGCAATTTCATAGAAGAGTCACACTTACTTAGAGCATCAGTACAAACACACTAATTTAATCTCCCTAAATTCCCTAATGTTTACTCTTCTTCTTTTTTCTTGGTACTTCATTCTGATACAAATGCAACTCTCATTATGTTATACCATCTAATGAGTATGATGCATCACTGCAAGTGAAATTTTGATGCCTCTTGCAATCACAGTTTCTCTCGAGTTCTCAGCTTGTAGCTTTTTGCTGGGACATCGAGCGTTTTGACTATCATATAAACCCCGGAATACATCGAGAGAATACCCAAAAAAAAAAAAAAACAATATATAATTTTGTACCAAAAAAAAAAAGTAGTATAGAACAGTTAAAATGTTGCCAAAGTTCATCTATTTCGGAGCCACCCATAACAAAAAAATATTATTCATTTTCTTTTATGTTGGTTTATATGGAACTTGAATAGGTTGGAAGAAGGTATGTACATGTGCTCTGCTCTGTTTTAGTTAGCTGGAAAATCATTATAATAATTCTTTCTGTATCCACTAATAACGAGCAAATTGATATTAATTCAAAAACAAGGTGTTGAATGATGTTTGGAAACTAGAATTCATATTCTCAAGACATATGGAATTTGACGACTAGAACCCAAGATTTTTAAATGAAAAAACTCATGCCAATTATTAGAAGCTGCTTCTACAGCGATTTTTAACAACGTTGGGAACATAAAATTGGTTTTTTGTCTCAATGTATACAATCATAAACTCTAACGACATTTCAGCAATTCGTATTAGTGGTATTACACTGTAACACCAATGATTAATAGTAAATCTATCAAACTTGGGGAAAGAACATCTTGGGCTACTGTATTATAGTAAAATATCAAAAAATAATATTAAAAAATGGTAAAGGAAGTATTAAATATTGACTTTGGGTCTTTCCTGCGCAGCTTAGGTGGAAGGTGAAAAGGGCCCCCTTCTGGGGGGGGGCCACCGAGAAGAAAGTATCAGCAACAACCGGTTTTATTACGGGACAGCTCATGATGTTCATATCGATCTATTATGCGCCTCTGCATCTAGCATTGTGGGCTTTTTACTGTGAATGACAAAGGAAATTAGGGAAAAGAAGGGAACCAATAATTAGCCTGCGTTCTCTCTAGTCTATAGCGACATCATTGCTTATCTCATTTGATGTCGATGGGCTTCGAGCATTCAAGTCAATTTAAACTCCTCTGGATCATCCTCTTATCCAAACACGATGCGGCCACCATCTGACGTAGCCCATTGTCGTTTACCTTTAGCCTGCAATGTTAGTCCCTAACTCCTGCAACACGACACCGTCTGGTAACGAAACGTGTCCAATCGACCAATCCCAAACGCATTAAAGGTGAAAGGTAAGTTTACTCAAAAAAAAAAAAAAAAAAAGTGAAAGGTAAGTGAAGGCTTGGATAAAGTCCCAGAGGATATCGGATCGTATTTGGGCTTGGACTGGGCTGAGATGAAGAAGATAAAGGTCTACAAGAAGAAAAAAAAAAAATCAGTGCATATAAAAAGTATGACGATACGGCTGCGAGTCTCATTTTCTTTGCAATCACAAATTTTTTGACTGGCAAAAGGCATAAACATGTTGTGAACTAAACCACTATTATGAATTCTCAACTCTTATAATTTTAGTGTTTTAACTATCATGAAAACATAGAGATATATGGAGAATGAAATAGATTTGATGTTTATATAAAAAAAAATATTGAAAATTATCGCTAAAATGAGATTTTGGAGGAAATTTAAGAAAAGACTATTGGCTGGATAAATCAAATGGGATAAATACCATTAAAGCAGTCGGATATTGTATTTAAGTATTTGTTGATAAGACAATCCAATCCTAACAAGCAAGAAGAAACCAAAACTCAGGTGATGAGCTCAAGAATGTTTTATGTGAGTTGGGGTGGGAGATGAAGCCGGAGGAAGTGTAGACTATGGTGTCCGAGTTCGATAAGGATGGCGACGACCAAATTGACTTGGAGGAGTTCTCATAAATCATGAATGGACCGGCGTGGAGCAAGGACCTTCGTGACACCTTCGATATCTACGGGCTCGACAAAAATGGTCTGATCTTGGCGAGTGAACTTCATGAGGTACTCAACTTCTTAGGGCAGAAGTGCTCCGTTGAGGAATGTGCCACCATGATCACCAAATTTGACTTCGATAGCTATGACTTTGTTAACTTTCAAGAGTTCAAAACGATGATGAACCACTCTTGAAATCTTGATCTATCAATTTCATCAAAATCTGTTTCAATTAGGATTTCATTTTTTTCATAGGGATTTAGGATCAGATTTTGAGTTTGTAATTCGACCCACATTATAGCGAAAGTTACGTTTCATTAAGATTTTTCTTAAAAAAAATAAAAATAAAAAAGTATTTGTTGATGAAAACAAATACACCTATTTTAAATCATTTTATGGATGAGATTTTAAACCTCTGCCCTGGTGCAGACCTACAACCTCAATCCCCCCAGGTTCCCCTCAGGTATGGATTTCCGCAGGAGATTTAGATATCCCGCGACGCATGACTGGCTGACTGCTAGCAGCGGGGTTGAACTTGTGTTAGGGATCAACTACAAGCATGCCTATACTAAGTGAACCAATCGACGTTGGTAGATAATTTATTTCATTGCATATTAATTTTTGTGTAAATCCTCAATTTGGGATGTAGCTTGAGTTAGTCTGCATATTTTGTATGAAAAAAAAAAAAAAACTAAGTTTTACCTATTTACTTGTACCAAATTTTTTCTAATAAAATAAATAAACACTCTCGTTTAATTATAAAAAAAAACCAAGCATTCTCGTTTATATATATATATATATAAGGGCCACAAACTGATTTAGCCCCTGTCGTTTATTTAAGATTCGGGTTAGTCCCAAACTCGTGCGACACCGTCCTTTAAGACTTTGCGGAGCGGTGAAAGCCAGCTGAACTCAAAACTGCCCACCGCTGCTACTGATCGTACGGACACCCCATTTCCATGGACCCACAAGATGGCGGTTCTGTATTCGCACACATTCCTCATGTTCCCGAAGTCCCAATTTACGCGGTAAGCTGGAAATGCATCCCCGTTTATCCAGTTGCCTCAACTTTGATTTCTTCTAGCTTAGGCTAGCTACTTACTTAGTAACCATTTTTATTTATTTATTTATTTAACAGATGATGGTTGCTTTCAGCAGAGACCCAAGTCCACTGAAGCTCAATTTAGGGATTGGTGTCTATAGAACTGAGGTGGGTTTTCATAGAGTTTTTCCAGATTGTTGTTGTGCTCTATATTACTATTTGAGATGAATGCCATTATTCAAGTTTTATGCAACTACAGGATGGGAAACCGTTTCAATTGAATGTAGTTAGACGAGTGGAGCGGTTACTAGTTAATGACACGTAAGGTGAATGTGATGGTTGTTGTTGCAATTGTAAGTCTGCTTCTAGCTGTGATTATACATGAGTTTTCGTGATCTTCGATGAAATTCAGGTCCACTTTTAAGGAGTATCTTCCTATTACTGGGACTGCTGAGTTCAACAGATTGAGTGCTAAGCTCATTTTGGGTGCTGATAGGTATTAAGTAGTTTGACCAATATATATCTATGATGCATTATCTTGCTGATGTTGTTTGTATACCCGTTTTTGGAGTTATCTCTCTTTTCGGGGAATGTGGGTTTCTTTTGCTGATTGCATATTTCATTTTTCTTGGAAATTAGCCCTGCTATCAATGAGAATAGAGTGACTACCGTCCAGTGCTTGTCTGGTAGTGGATCGCTGAGGATCGGAGCTGAGTTTCTAGCAAACCATTACCACCATGTAAAGCACTTGGCTTTTATATGTGAAACTATATGTGCTCATGGGTGAGTGTCACTTGGTCTTACTGTGTACCTTGCTCAGCAGCATACAGTCTACATGTCCCAGCCAACATATGCAGCCCACCCGGCTTTTTTCTCTGCAGCAGGGCTAGCTATCAAGACTTACCGTTACTATGACCCAGGAACATGTGGACTGGACTTCCAAGGTTGGGTAGTTTCCAATAGCTACTTTATCTTTTGTTTCTGTATGAGATTATAAACTGTGCAATGTGAATGCAATTGATTAGGTCTGGTAGATTATTTCCCTTGCATATATGTCTGTGTAATCTTTTATTCACATCTTGTAATTTCATTTTTGATTAATGACAGGAATGTTAGAAGATCTTTTGTCTGCCCCATCAGGAGCTATTGTGCTTTTTCAAGCATGTGCGCATAACCCTACAGGTGTTGATCCAACTCTTCCACAGTGGGAGCAGATAAGACAGTTGATTAGAGCAAAAGGGTTGTTTCCTTTCTTTGACTCTGCTTATCAGGTAGGGAACTGTTTCATCAAAATGTGTAGCGGTTTAAATTTGAAATTTTTTAGGACCCCCAAGTGTTAAAGTTTGTGAGAGCTTGTACCTGAGAAATGCAAGTCTCCTTCTTTCTTCTTTTTTTGTTGGTCAAAGCCTCCTTATCTTAACACCTTCATAACCTGAGTTCTCTGTAGGGTCTTGTCAGTGGAAGTCTGGATGAGGATGCGCAATCTATTCGCCTGTTTGTTGCTGATGGTGGTGAGTGCCTTATAGCTCAGTCATATTCGAAGATTATGGGACTTTATGGAGAACGTGTTGGTGCCCTCAGCATTGTAAGAAACCAACTTTTCCTCTCACTAAATACCTAAAACAACAAAGCAAAAACTATCGGTGTTGTCGAGATCATTTATACAATTTTGATCTTCTTTTCGTAGTAGTGCATCACTTCCATGACAATGTATTTTCTCGTTCCTTCTTATAAGATCTGCAAATAGTTACTTCCATGGCTTTTTGTCAATTGAACATTTACAACGCTTTTTGTTTAATAGGTTTGCAAGACAGCAGAAGTGGCTAGCCATGTTGAAAGCCAGCTGAAACTTGTGATCAGGCCCATGTATTCTAGCCCCCCAATTCATGGGGCATCCATAGTGGCCACTATCTTAAAGGATAGGTAGAAATCTTGATTTTGTGTCTGCCCTTGGGCATTTCCACTGAAAACATTTTGACCAGGAATTCTGGATATCTTTGTAAACTTCAACAAGTTCTTTTCACATATGCTGTTAAAAAGACCAACAGCAGTAGATAAGATGAAAACTTATTGTGGCAGGATTACCAATATATAGCTCATAAAATTTCTTCATGTTCATGATTCGAATCCTATGTTACTTTGGTAGGCACCAATCCATTATACATATACTTCTCCGGATAGTAGTGGTCTCAATGAATTACACTTAACAAGTAGCTCTATGAAAAACTGACATACATTACCATGCAAATTGTAAGTATATATTAATGTTGGCTGCAAACTGATGAAAAGAAGTATGTGCATGAGGGTGTGCATGTGGTTTTTGTCCAGCTAAGTTTCAACTTGATAAATGCTAAGAATATAGCTGTATAGACTTCTTTCTTAGTTAAGTTTGTCTTTCAAGGATGTGGATGCTTTATTTGCAGGGATATGTATGAGGAATGGAGTATTGAAGTGAAGGCAATGACTGACCGCCTTATTAGCACACGTAGACAACTATTCGATGCTCTGCGTGATAGAGGCAATGCAATCTCTCTTTCTGTACTCTTCTAGTAGAAGGATGAGTACGGCATGAAAACATGAAAAATACTATTTCATGTGTTCTTTGCATCAACCTGTCTTGATTATTACACAATCTAAACTCTAGATTTGATTTGGTCTCTGCATTGAATTTTGGTTCAAATTTTGAGTGTGTCTCTACTGAGCTGTTGACATGACAAATTTGATTTTGAAGAATTCTTAACAGTTATATTTTACCTCAGCTCACAAGCTGGGTTTGCCCATCTATACTGTGATGTTTCGGCTCAGTAACAGATTCTTGAATCCCGAGTATTAGTTTCAACTTTCAACTTTGGACCTTTGATCAGTCAGTTACGCATTGCCTTTCATTTTAGTTGGTTCTACTCTCATGTTTGTCAACTTCTCTTCTATTGCCTGACAGGTACTCCTGGTGACTGGGGGCACATTATCAGGCATGTTGGATTGTTTACTTTCTCAGGACTGAACCCTGAACAAGTTGCTTTCATGAATAAAGAGTACCATATCTACATGCCATCCGATGGGTAAAATTCGCTAATTGATCTATACTGACATGATATGGTGTTAAAACAGTGAATCAGGACTAATCGTCATGATTGACAATCTGGACAACATGACATGATAAGAGAAAATAGTCTTTATATCCCAGACGAGAACTTTACTCTCCTACTATTATTTGCAGGAGGATCAACATGGCAGCTCTAGGTCCTAAGACGGTTCCTCGTCTTGCAGATGCAATACTTGCAGCTGTTAACATCGGTGTCTAAATTGGTCACACCATTGCTGGTTCACCTCAAATGGCTCAATCTTAACTAGTTGCTGGATCCTCTTCTGTGTGGTTAACAAAATGCTCCATTTCAATTGGTAAAGCGGAGATCTAACCATATAAGAAAATTGTAAGCCTCTATATAACACAATGTCTGTATCAGCGGTGACTTCATTAGTATAAAAATCATGTATTTGGAGGTTCATAAGAGCAATAGTACTAGAGTCTGGAGTAACTATGAATCTTACATCAGTGATTCAGTAACAACACCCTCTCATGGGCTTTGAAGCCCAAGAAACATGTTCCAGTATGAAACCAGGAGGGGAGGCCACACTCCAATGAGACCTTGGGCTTAGGAAGCCCAAGAAACATGTTTTTGGGTATGAAAGTGAAAGATAGGGCGGCCCACACTCCAACCTCGAACCACGTGCCTTTCCAAATACAGATAACATCCAGAAACCCCCGACCACGTGTCTGTTCGCATGCAGCTACGTCAGCGGATAGCAAAACCAATCCAACGGCCGCAACTCCCGTCCCAAATAAATCGACGGCGGATAGCCTTTCCCCTCGAAAAAGTGAAAAACCCGCAGAGATACATACATACAAAAACGACGCTATTACTTGAGGAAAACGTATACAATATCCGCAGTTAAGCACAGTGGGGCCCACAGCATCACCTCCATAACTTGACACGTAAGCACGTACCGCGACTTTCCATATATAAACGGCCCGAGTGCAGCAGAAAAGGCGTATTTTAAGCCGGGTAGGAATAAAACCGTCTAAAATGAGCCCACAGTTCACTTCACCACCAAACAGCGACGCCCATAGTTCTTCTTCTTCTTCAATTTCTTCAGCCAGTGATCGCAGGCTGAACGCTCTCGTACGTCACCTCGCTGCCGAAGAATCTTCTCCGATGGACTCACTCTCCGCTTCCCCGACCGCCGCACGTGCCGATTCCGTCTTCGCTCACGTCGTTCAAGGTCCTGAGGATCCCATCCTTGGGGTAACACTACTCTCTCTCTCTCTCTCTCTCTGTAACTTTTTTTTTTCCTTT
The DNA here is from genome assembly GCA_025331145.1 of Rosa persica. Taxonomy (NCBI): domain Eukaryota; kingdom Viridiplantae; phylum Streptophyta; class Magnoliopsida; order Rosales; family Rosaceae; genus Rosa; species Rosa persica. Next base: position 47,582,205 of record WFKR01000006.1, on the reverse strand, counting down.
CGAAGTAGTTTATGATATTCCGATTACTCTTGGAGTTTGTGATCTGATTTAGCAAATAGTTCTCATTTCGGTTTTGAGTGGTGGATTGAGTTGAATCACTTGACTATAGAGCTTTTTACTGTTTCGTGCATCGGATCCTTTACCGTCTTCGATTTGGTGTTGATCACGATACGCATGTCTTCGCCATGCAACTGAAGTACTTGATTCTGATGTGTGTGATTAATTTTTCCCATTTTTGATATTTTTTTGTTGTGATTGGACAAACTGAACAGGTGACGGTTGCGTATAACAAGGATCAAAGCCCTAATAAGGTGAATTTGGGGGTTGGTGCTTATCGAACTGAGGTGAGTCTGCTAAATTTGATTGCTGCTGTTAAGATTTGCTTACAGTAGTTTGTATTGTTAGACGAGTATGTGTTTTCTAATGTATTGGCGCTGACTATGTGTGAGATGGGAGAGGCAGGACGTTGACTACTTGCAATTTTTCAGTTGTTATTTCCATTTTGTAATATTTAATAATTGTCTTTGTTCATGATAGGAGGGAAAACCACTCGTTTTGAATGTAGTGAGAAAAGCAGAACAGAAGCTTGTTAATGACATGTAAGCTATGTCAATGCAATTAAAATAATCTCTGTTTTTACTAGAAGGTAACATTCTTGTCATTCAACTTGTAACTTATTGAAATATCCAGGTCACGGGTTAAGGAATATCTTCCTATTGTTGGACTGGCTGAGTTTAATAAATTGAGTGCTAGGCTGATTCTTGGTGCTGACAGGTATAGACGGACTTATGTCTTGTTGTATCCATTTTCGCTTTTTCACTGGTTTTAGTTGGTTTCATGCATAAATCACTTTCTTGATACAGCCCTCCTGTTCAAGAGAACCGGGTTACCACTGTCCAATGTCTGTCAGGAACTGGGTCATTGAGGGTTGGAGGTGAATTTTTGGCAAGGCATTACCATGAAGTAAGTAGTTTAATTGCTGCATTACCTCGTACTTTCTCCATAAGTTTGTGATTCAGTGAACTTGACCTTATCCATTTTACTACAGCGCACCATATATATACCCACACCAACATGGGGGAACCACACCAAAGTTTTCACTCTGGCGGGGTTATCTGTGAAAACTTACCGGTATTATGATCCAGCAACACGTGGCCTCAATTTCCAAGGTTGAGAAAAAGACTAGTTAATTGTTTTGTAGTTTCTGTATCACAGTGGAATTCTTTTCACCCTTGTATGTTGTAGTGTTCATGATTCTTCCCTCATTTGGTAACTGGCTGCAGGCTTTATTGTAATTCTAGTCTTCATCGTGTTCTGATGTTTCTTTGCTGTGGTTAACAGGCCTCTTAGAAGACCTTGGTTCTGCCCCAGCTGGAGCAGTTGTACTTCTTCATGCATGTGCTCATAACCCCACTGGTGTTGATCCAACCCTTGAGCAGTGGGAGCAGATCAGACAGCTTATGAGATCAAGAGCTTTATTACCATTCTTTGACAGTGCTTATCAGGTATGTTGTGTATAAAGTTCCAATTCCCGCTACACCATAGTTTATTTTCTCTCTCTTTGTTTCTTTCTTTCTCATCACACTTTGTACTCCTCTGTAGGGTTTTGCTAGTGGGAGTTTGGACGCGGATGCACAGTCTGTTCGTAGGTTTGCTGCTGATGGTGGGGAGTTGCTGGTAGCTCAAAGTTATGCAAAAAACATGGGTCTGTATGGGGAACGTGTTGGTGCCCTAAGCATTGTAAGACTTGTTCATTAACTTTCGCCTTGAGCTTATGTTATGTTACTACATTGAAAAAGGAAATAAAAAAAATGAAAGTCCTATTAGTATCGGAGTTAAGAGATGGCTACAAAATGAAGTGATTGTCAAGTGTGCATGTTGTTCTATTCTGAAATACTGCCGGTATATATCTACTCTCTGCTGATTGGCTGTTGCACTTAAACTTATAGGTTTTGAAGACTTCTGAGGTTGCAACCAAGGTTGAGAGTCAGCTTAAGCTTGTGATCAGGCCCATGTATTCAAACCCACCTATTCATGGTGCATCTATTGTAGCTACCATTCTCAAGGATAGGTAATCTTCAACTTTTGACTATATTCCTTTAAAACAGATTTACTCAAAACATTTATCGTCAATTTATCTTCCCTACCCCACTCCTTATATAGTTGAATAATAGTCACCATATCACTTATATTTTTTTAGGGATCTGTTCAATGAATGGACAATTGAATTGAAGGCAATGGCTGACCGTATTATCAGCATGCGACATCAACTGTTTGACTCCTTGCGTGCCAAGGGTGAGTATATCTTACCGTTTATATGAATGAATGTATTTGCTCCATAGGTAGTTGAATTAGCTATGTAAAGACTCCTATAGTCAGTATTGGAAATACAAAAGTTGAATTGATATGGTACTTGGAAAAATAATAGGAGAAAACGACCTACAGTATTTTTGAATGCTAATGGAATGTTCTCAATATCCTGGGAAGTGGTGCATTGTTATTTTACCTTACTCGCTTTTCTATTGTGCAGGCACTCCTGGTGACTGGAGTCACATCATCAAGCAGATTGGAATGTTTACTTTCACAGGATTGAACCCGGAGCAAGTTGCTTTTATGACTAAAGAGTACCATATTTACATGACATCTGATGGGTAAGCAGCCTTTCCCCTTTGTTCTGATTAGTTTCGGCCCGAGTGAAACCACTGCCTCCTTGTTCCAAACCCTAAACATGAAAACTAATCAGAACTGAATTATAAATGGAAATGATTCCACAAGTGAGAATGTTACTGAATTATTTCTTATTTCACATTAATTTGCAGGAGGATTAGCATGGCTGGTCTGAGTTCGAGGACAGTCCCTCATCTTACTGAAGCAATACATGCAGCTGTTACTCGTCTTGCTTAATAACATATTGAAGGCAACATTTTCTTGTACCCCAACTTAATATAAGACCCTTTCAACTGTTTTGATGTAATAATTGTTACCTCATCAAATGAGGTTTAAAAATTGGTGGGAACGAAGTGAGGGACATGGTAGAGAATTTATAAGCATGTAGAGATGCAGCAGACCATAGGGTTTTGGCTCTTCTCAGGTTTATGAGTTTTGTTTAAACTTCAATGATACAAGTTAAGATTTTTTTTGTTCAAATAAATCGGTCCAAAAAACATAGGAGTCAGAACAGCTTCCGCTCAAATAAACTGGGACAAAATCTACACAGAAGCTACGTTACTAGCGTCAGTAAAGGCCATTCTGTTAAAACTCATGTTCTTTAGGGCCAAATTCCGACCGCATATGTAGATCTGATTATTAACAAAACTGGTATTATCCTCGATTTTCTTTCAAGCAATTAACATGACATTTTGGTCTGGTGTTCTCAAGCACATGCTTATACCCTTATGATGGATGGATATAAGCAATTGCAAACCAAACAAGTTATGAGCTCTGCTAGTGAAGAAACATGAGAACAAATCTTAGTGCATGAACAAATTTCTTTCAGTAAATTAATTAATTGGGTTCGGCAACTGTATGAATAATAAAAATAAACAAAACTTACATACAATATATATGGAAACAAGAACAACAACTTAATGGCTACAACCCTTGCTTGTGAGAACTTATTATCTGCATCCCTTCAACAAATAGCTAGATGGACTTGAGAAGCTTTTAGTATTCGTGAATTTTCCGCTTTCCTTTCCCTTCCCAGGTGTTTCACACTCGCTAAAGTCAAGGGTGCGACGCTCCACCTGAAGATTCCCATAAAGATTAGCACACTTTGCAGCATTGATATAAAACAAGTGCAGTAGGCTTTCTTGACTCATTTTGCGAGCATAAAGATTTACTTAAAGCAGTAGGCCTAGAATAAAATGCTTGATAATCACTAACATTTGAAGAACTCAGAGAATTGTATGTAACAATCATACCACAACATTTTGCGCGGAAAGGGAATTACTCCCCAGCTGATCTTGTGGTGCAAGATTCTTATCCAAGTCCACAATGCCATGGTCTTTCCGTTTTTCCTTCAACAATGACTCAGGAGTTTCATTTCCCAAAACTTCCTGGGCATTGGCATATGCAGAAGCAGTATGCTCGCTTATCTGTTTCATCAACCCTATGGCATCATAACTTCTATCTCCTGGGCTCATGAAAAATCCTATATCCTGCAGAGAAAACTCACGTATTTATAAAAAAACACCTATCACATTGAGTAAGGAAATAATTGTCTGCCGGAATTTGTGATACCTCAATTGTTATTTCGGTATCAACCCTTGGACCAGGAAGAAAGGAGTTGATAAACCAGGGGGATTTCCATGCTGAAGGAGATTTCCACGCTGAAGGGGATTTCCATGCTGAAGGGGAATCAATACTTCTTTTAAGTGGTGTAACACCGAATCTAGAGACACACAGCATGAAAGCAACCTGTCAGATATTGATAGTATTCTAGCACTACAAGAATAAATACTGACTTCAATTTTTAGACATGCCATATAACAGTATCAGAAGCATCACACTGCAGGTTATTAATAAATGCAAATCTCAATAGGAGAATTTACTATTCCCTATGAAATGCCCTAAGGAATAAATAGATAAAGACATTCCCACAGACTACACTTTGAGCAGTTACAATGACAAACATTGACTCTTACATAGTCTCAGTACTAGCACCATTCCCAGCATTATCATTAGTTGTCTCCAGGGGAGCTGACAACAAATCAGAATGTATACATGTCTGTGCAACCAAGTAACTTTCTCGCTTCTTCACTGTTATAGTTGGAGTAATAACAGAGGAACATTGTTTGGCAGAAAAAGATTTACTATGCTGTACTTTTGGAGTTCCAGCACTCAAGCTCAAGGCTTTTTCAGCTTTACGACCAGCTTGATCAGGAGAATACAATAGCAGATCATTTGTGTTATGTTCAGCAAGAACTCCAGAAGACTGTTGTGCCTGGAAAAGAAAAGAGCCACCAAATGAAAAATAAAATTCACCTATATAAAGTGACTGGCTACTAACATGCATATTCTGGAAACAATCACTGGCAATAAATTCAGGGATTTCCTGATTCAAAAACGCAATACATGAGAAGAAACTCACATCGTGAGAAGAGGGGACAGCATCAGCCTTAGTCTTAGCATCAAGATCAGCATTTCCTTGCTTCATCTTTTCCTGGGATTCACTGTCATCAAAGTGTTTCTGTGCTATTTCATCAGCTGATATTGCAACAGTATCAGTCCCTACTTCTATTCTGGTTTCACAGGTGTCCATATTCTCTTTGCCTTCTTCATGCGCATCAGAGGTCTTCTGCTGATTTGAAGATGGATAATGCACTGGTGCCTCCTGTGTCTCACTGTCTTCAAACATTACCTCTAAACGTGAAAAATCTCTGGCCAAACTGGATGTCACGTCAGTCCCCAGCTTTTTATCAATCCTTCTATCTGACAATGGCGACAATGGAGACAACAGGTCACGGTGCCGTTTCTTCAAAATGGATGGTGTGCCTGTAAATGTTTTAGCAGCACTTTTCAGCACAGCATCAGGGCTACCATCGCGAGATGGTGAATCCCATAACCTAAATGGAGTGAGGCAATTCATAGAGGACATCATCAGCTGACGAATTCCAAGGGGACTATATTCTTGTTGCATGTCATTTCCTGATTGTACAAGATCACAACTTAAAAATGGAATATCCAAACTCGGAAAACGAGGAGGCTCATAACATAGAGCTCCGTCATCCTGCTGTTCTGTGTGCACATCTGATCTCACATCCAGAGAAGGAGAAGTTTGCGTATCCAATCCCGAATCAAATGTATTTACAGGGACTAAATTTGAAGGATCCTCGACCAGATCAGATGGCTCTTGCATTCTAGTCTCATTTCCACCAACATTGCTGGGAGATCTGGCAGTGTCATTAGTGTAGACAAATCCATCCTCTGAATTTGTGACATACTCCTGTTCTTGAACTCTGAATAAATTATTAGCCTCTCCAGCAAATATCAGTGGACCATCATGAGCAGAAACTGGTAGAGAGCATGAAGTTCCCACTTCATCCGAGTTCGAGTTCAAAGGACAATAAAGTTGAGAAGATCTACCAGTTTCAGACATCTGGAGGTTTGACGACGATTGTAAAAGTAATGAATCTGTGCATGCAATCAAATCAACCATGTTTAACCCATTTGTAAAATCTCTAGAGAAATATCCCTGATTTATTGCCTCAGAAAACAAAGCCCTGCAACATTCATCGTCAGATATCAACATCCGCTCTGATTTAACTGAACCATCTGCCATATTCCCCATGGAAGTAGAAGCAGGAAATGCACCAGCAGTCTGAAATGGAAAGTTAACCACATCATGGATCTCATTAGAACTCATACAATGGGTATGCATCCCAGATGCCTCCTGCCCTGATTCTAGTGAAGAAATATTAGTTAACTCCTGCATATTAAACTGGAAATCCCCGCTCATTGACTCTCCAGCATCATGTGAGAAACTCTGCTCTATAAATTTGGAAGAGCTAACAATTTCAGGAGGTATTTCTGGGATGGAAAAAGTGGCATCCCCCATAGACGGGTAATATGGTTCTGAACAGGATGCTGGACTGGAGCTTGGGTCATTTCCTAAACGGGATACTTCACGTATATGTGATCGATCTCTAGTATGTAATACCACATTGACCATTTCAGTTCCAGACTGAAAGCAACCAGCAACATTTGAATCTTGACTGCATTCTGATATTTCTTCTCCTTCAGCACCTCTGGGAGCACTATCATCTCCACTGTTCTGAACTCTCGAACAAGATGAGATTATGGGTTGGTTTTGGTGTCCAACATGAGGCGTTCCTTCTAAGTCTGGTAGTAATCCTGACTTCAAGTACGAATCCAACTTCTTTTTCACAGAACTGTTCCAGTGATTTTTTATAGCGTTGTCTGTCCTGTTAACCATGCAAACATTAATATATTAGAGCTGTTGTCATGTTCTCATACACTAGTTAAGTAAGAAAGTGCACACTCCAATCCTAGAAAAGGAGACATTAAATTATTCTAACTTATGTAGAGTATCTGACTCTTTGCTTCTTCAAATGATGACAGTACATACCTTCCAGGCAAGAATTTTGTTAGCTCTGCCCATTTGTTCCCATAAATTTGATGAGCACGAATCAGAGCCAACTCCTCCTCCTGCGTCCATGCTTCTTTGTTTATGCCAGGATTAAGATGATTATGCCACCTAAGGTAAACAAAGAACTACTATAAATAATCAAAGAGTAATCATTACAATAGCTACTCCACTAAGGGTCAACATGAAGCATCTAATCCTGGTTGTCTTTAAAGACAAAGAAGATTTTATTAAATGATATTATCCATAAGAGAATCTATAATCATACCTTTCCCTGCATTGCTTACCAATACGTCCAGGTAAATGCTGTGCAATAGTGGACCACTTTTTTGGGCCATACTTTTTGACCAATTCAACAATAATTTCGTCCTCCTAACATTTTGCACAAACATGTAGTAAGGAAACAATCAAATATCAAAAGATAAATATTCATTTGATTCAACACAAAATAATTCCAACAACAGAAATGCAAAGAGGAAATTGACACACAGAAAAAAGATGCAACTAGTGTGGATCACCAACCTCTTTAGACCATGGACCCTTGACCAATTCAGGATTCAAAACTTTCTGCCACCTATGCAGGCATTGCACATCAGTCCGATCCTTGAAACACTCCGCTACAAATAGCAAGAATGCAAGATTGATAATTAAACAATGTCCAAAGTACAGGCATAGCAAAAGTAAAGAGTAGCACTGATTAGGATCAGAATGTTTGGTCACATTAAATAAAGAGAAGGAAGGAGGGAGCAATAGAGAGAGAGAGAGAGAGAGAGAGAGAACAGGGAAAAGCGCAGTGAAGAAATTAGTCGGATGACATTCTGGTACCTATTTTCTTCCAATTTTTTCCTTTAAAACTCTGAACTGCCCTACGCAAGATTTCATCCTGATACATAAGAAATTGGTCATATGCACTACATGAAAAATGAATAAAGAAAAAGTGCATCTATATATAAACTGAAATTCTCAGCAATACACCAAAACAAACCAGCTAAAGAAAGAAATCCATCTTCTTACTAAAGGTACTAGAAAGGCAAGGTACATCAGGTTGTCTTAGCGTGGGGTACTAAGTACAACCAAGTAATACTACAAGCATATAGGGCTCTGTGATTGTCTTTACAAAAGCATATTTACCTCTTCAGGTGTCCATTGTCCTTTTGTAGAACGCCTCGTAGGCCCACTAGACCTCCTACAGAAATGTTCAATAATGTTAGAGTAATGAATAAAACTGATTTTTTGCATTGATACAAATTTCAATATATAAGACCTCCAAGAAAATATTTCAATAATGTCTAGAGTTTAAGGTCGACAGAGCTAAAGTAGTTTATCCTTTTTCACTAGAGGAAGCTGATCGAATAAGTTGACAAGAATAAACATAAAGTAAATAATTTTCAACTCCTGCATCTACATATAGATTTCCACATAAAGGTGAACAATTGAAGCTGACACTGAAAACCAAGACTGAATATTGTTGAGTCGAATTACCCATGGAGAGCTCGAGCTCTCTGAATACTGTCACCACCCGACCCTTCTGGAGTAGAATTTGTTCTGTCACCGTCCATAGTTTAACAACAGGCAGTTCAAGCTACATACCCCAATCCCTGATTGAAGACTTTCTCCACTAGTTCTACTCCAAATCATTCTAGTCGCACATCAACTCCACAGGCTGAAAGAAAGCATCACGAATCTCAAAACTTTAGAGACATTATGCTCAATCTGAAGAAGAAGAATAACAATACTAACAGTAGTAGTAACTGAAAGAGATCAGATAACTTGAAGTCAGGAATCGAAGAATTTTAGCTGAATTAAAGGTTTCCAATTGAGTTGGAAATCAAATCAAGTTACAACATTACAGAAAGTTATGCTCAGTTAACCATATACCACAAGCCCTACTCACCATTCTTTAACATGGATCACAAAGAACTCTAAGCACCCTAGAAACTCAAGCATCACAAGTATACTATAACACATCTCAAAAACCAAATTCATCAATTCACAACGAACCATGGGCCCATCAAGTACGTGATCAAAATTCAAACTTGAAAATGCGATTCAGTAAATTCAAACGAAAAAAGTCAAATCAAATCAAATCAAACTCAAATACAAAACCAAATCGACCACATATACATATGAAAATCCGAACCGAACAAATTCAAATTTGAGAAATCAAACTTTCAGAAACTAAGCTCGAACACCACGAAAGCTTCCCTTTGATTGAATTGAAGAAATGTTGAGATCAAATTCAAAAAAAAAAAAAAAAAATTCAAATTGAAAACCCTAAATTACTGACCGAACTGAGCTGCGAGGAGCGAAGTTGAGAGCATCAAGGATTAGAGAGAGTCGGCTATTCGATCGAAACTGTGCGCATTTGAAGATCCGAATCAAAAATCTGAGAGAGAGAGAGAGAGAGATCTGTAGACACAAACAGTGCTTTTAGAGTGGAGAGTGAAACGGTCCAGAGCTCTCTCTCTCTCTATTCAAAAATAAAGGGGCGGACTTTGGACCTCAGAGTTTCAAACCTCCTCGAGGGTTAAAGGTCGAGCAGGTTTGACAGTCTGGACGGTGGAGATTTTGACAGCTAGGCATGGAAGCAGTCCGTCCTCGACCTACTTTACCGTCCATTTTTTAAAAAGTTCAACGGACAATTTCCTTTTTCTTTTTTTTTTCTTCTATTCTTTTTTTTTTTTTGAAGGGGCAATTATTAGGATTTTGAAATTCTGAACTGTAGCACCAGATACGTTGACCCACGTTTTTATCTAGATGGGTCAGTCGTATTTAAGTGTATTTGTTGGGTGATATTTCTAAATTAAATATAGGGATCAATCGATAATAAAAATAGAAATGCATTAATTAGAGGGAGGAGAGATTATTGGTATGAGAAATGAGAGACAGAAATGTTGGATTTTATGTGCATTTCATAGATTTTATTACCAATTCAACACAAGCCTAAATATCGTTTTTACCAAATACATATTGTTAAGAACTTAGAGATTCTTTCAGAAAAAAAAAAATTTAGAGATACCAAACCCCAATGTCTTGACCTGACTCTGTTCAACCCCTAGTAGGTAGTAGTGTCAGGTCACTTGATTACTTAATTTACATAACTGTTAGAAACCATCTTTACTCTCGTGCAATAATTCGATATTGACGAGCCCACTATAAGTAAATTACTGTATATTATATTTTTGCAACTCTCACAACCTGAATTTCAAGATGCATGACGTTACAACATTCGTATTTACAAATTCATGACCCAACTTGGAAAAATTTTGCTCAAAATTTGAGCGCATAATGATGTTCTCGGACTTGAACAAATATATTTTGCAAAATCATGAAAAATTAGGAGGAAAAGGAAGAAAGCTTGATTTAGATTATTTGTTCAAGTTACACTAACAGGGAATGGCAATATATTATTGTTCACAGATTATCTAAAAAATGCAACTTATAGCTAACGAACACCAGGCGATCAAAAAGCTGATTAGCCTGGAATCAGGTAATTGCACAAAATTGATCGCTGAAACAGGTCTGCGGTTCATGAGCTCAAAACTTCCGGTGTTTGTTTGGGCGACCTCCATCATTATCATCCCTTGAACGGCCATGTTTGTAACCACCCCTATGGTGTTTGCCTCCCCTGTATGCACAAAAATGATATGGTCGTCAACGCAAAACACAAACAAAAGGTTAGACAATCAGTACAATATACAATAATACAAACCTTCCACGATGGCCGCCCTTGCTTTCGCGGAATTTTTCTTGACTACCGCGAAAATTCTTCCAGTACTCCTTCTCGGCCTCACCTGAACGCATAACAGGCAATACAACATTCATTAATAAGAGAAAAACTACTGGTCAGGCAATATTCACAAATAACCTCTCCACATAGAAAGATATATGGAGATTGCTGCTTCCTTACCACTAACTGGTTCCAAAGTAGCAATGAAATTTTTCACAACAAGACCTCCTAGCTCGGTAAGGACTGCAGCAGCACGTGCCTTGTGAGCTGCTTCAGGTTCTTCAAACCTAACGAATCCTGATTCTTCTCCAATCTTGAAGTCAATGTACTTCACATGACAGAAACAAGGGTAAAAAGGTCAGAACAAATTACAACACAAACCAACAAGACACCCAATCCTGCACTTGTATACTAATGTCATTTCATTTAAGTGTACTACAACAAACATGCAAAAATAAGAGGACCAGGAGTACTAACAATGCCCAAAAGCTAATCATGAGTTCTTATCAGTAACTACTGTGAAAGAAGGCACACAGAAAAAATCTCAGCTACAATGCAAGAAAATATTGTTGTGATACCTTTACGGTGCCAAACTTTCCAAAGAGGGTCTTCAAATCCTCACGCATAACAACGTCCATATTATCTTTGTAAGTTTCTACAGCATTAAGTCTTTCTTCCTTCTCTCCACCCTTTCCTTCTTCAGAAGGCTTTTCCCCATCTTCAGTTTTCTTTTCTTCACCATCCAAACTATTTTTCTCATCAACATTTTCCTTATTATCCTTCTCAGCATCCTCCGTGTTAACATCTCCTGCCACCTTTTTTGTTTCTTCAGGAGTACAGTTATGCTCAGAAGAATCTTTACCTGATGAGCTCTGTAGCTTAAACGCAACAATCAAGCCTTTAGGGTAGCTGCAATGATCCAGAGTGGAGTTCAGCATTTCAAAACCCCTAGAGGGGAAAGAAGAAAACCAAAATGAGATAATTATCTACATACTCTGCCTCTGGTTTTGCGTTATTCTTGCGATTCGAATTTGTGAGGGGTCGAGTCTTCTCATATTCCTCCGTCTCTTTTGCTCTTTCAGTGTCAAATTCCTTCCTGTATCAGAAAGGTCATTAGAAATCACATGTATCCAACACACAAGAATCATAACAATCAATCATTTCAGACACATTTAATGCCAAAAATATTCTCTTACAAATAAGGCCAAATCGATACTATGCATCTTGTTTTTAGTTCTGCCTTAACCTCACTAAGAAAGGTTAATAAATGCGACAATAAAAAGCTTCTGCGAGCTGTGTGGTATACAGGAAACTTACTTTGGTTTTAGTTCTAGCTGAACACCTCCATAGTTCAAAGTTTCCTTCAGAATCTTATTGGCGTCCTCCTCTGTTGAAAACTCAACCAAAGCAGTCCCACAGAACAACTTTTTATCTGCAACATGACGAGGCAGCCTCACGCTGTTAACCTGAAACAATTTGACAGCAAATACTAAACTTACAACCTCCAATCGATAACACATATTTCAACCACAATAGGACTCGGTAGCTCAATCTACTACACAAATCAGACTCACAGTAAAGGAAATCACAATCACTAAAGAACAAAGCACGTAGCGCAAAGATGAAAAGCAACACACTACCTTGCCAAATTGTCCAAAGAAGGTTTCAACATCCTCAAGCTTCACATCAAACTCAAGCGGTGCAGCAGCTACTGTTCTAATGTCTACTTGCTCAATAACCTCCTCCGGCTTCAGGATTTCTGTAGCCCTACCAACCTTTTGCCCTGAAACAAATAAATTACCGAAACAGTCAGTAATTTCAACCACAATCTACTTCTTTCTTACTATATTCCCTTTCACTTGCATTCCGTTGATGAACAAATAGTAAGAAGGCCACGAAAAACAAACTCACCGTCTTCGGAAATCTTGAGAGTGGTAGATTTTCTAAGAGTTTCAGCAACAGCTTTAACACTATCTTCAGGAATAGCGTCGGCCTTCAAATCCCCTAAACTGAGATGACCTCGCATCCGACTAAACGAGCATATCAAAGCCAGGCTAATCATCCCATCTTCGCTTTCGCTTATCGATTTCTTCAGAAAATCGTCTCTCGGAAGATTGCTATCGCTGAAGTAGAACTCAACCTGCAAATAATTTCACAGCGTTCTAGCTCAAATTCGAACAGAGCCGAGAACCGAATCGATCAAAAATCTACACGAATTTGAGTTTGAATTCGAATTTCGAACCTGTCGAAGAACTTTCTTCGCGGTTTCTTCGCTGAGGGAAGCCATTGTTGTGGCGCGACTGTGGGACTGTGAGAGCAGAGTTTCGAACTGCTAGGGTTTTAGGAGGAGGAGGAGGAGGAGGATATTTTGAGGTTTGGGCTTAATTGGTTTATTGCTTTAAATAGTAAATTATAATGACCGAGCGGCCCAATTGGGCCGGGTTAACTTTAAACCCGTACGGTTCGTCACGTCCTGGTTTTGCTCGGAGATTTTTCTGGGACCCACAGGTCAGGTACGTGCAGACTGCAGACAGTATCTAATCTCTCTGCAATAGTGCATTTAACTTGGATTTGGTTCCCGATCACACGTGACTGGAATTTACTGTGTATCTCCGTATTTAATTTTCTCATGACCGAAAGAGTAAATACTAAATAGTCTCACTGTTTTTTCAGTACATTATGTATTTACTGCGTATTCATGACTCTTCGTATTTACTCTGCCAAGTCAACGATTGGTCAATAGTTCAGTGCAGACTCTACTAATCCAGAGAAACCAAATCAGGCAAGTGTACCTAATCATTGGAAAATATAACCAAATCAGGCAATTGAGTGGCAAAGGTGCAATATTTCGTTCGGCTTCAGATCAGTGTCCCAGTAGGCAGTTACTAGTAAGTTCTCACATTGATCCAAAGAAAGAACGACATACTAACACTATTACTCACTTCCAACTCTTTAGATCAAAATTATACTATGTTAACCAACATGACGATGAACTTGTAGCATGAAGACAAACTTAAAAATACAGATCTCAAAGCGTGAAGCATAAGAATGATATGGCACTTGCAAAATCAGAATCACATTCGTAGTTTAGAAAGAAAAAATAAATGCCACGATAAATAGCAAGAATCAAATGGCTCTCACTTCCCATATTTTCCCATCCTCTCTCAAAATGCGGAGTTTTAACTGATCATCTCTGTGTACCATTTACGAAAAAGCTCACAACTGTGTAATATATAAACAAGGGGGCTAAAACATAATCAAATCCTTTTGCAAGTAAATTTGACAACAAAACAACAAATGTATCTCCCATTATCCAGGGTGATGTTTTACTTTTGTGTATCATTATCATCATGATCCACATACAACATGCGGTGACAAGAAAGAGACTTCACCCTAACCAACACTAACACTTAAAACAATTCTTTTTCTCCCTTGGTTTTTTTGCATCTTCTCTTTTTCTTATCAATACCAGCAGAAATAAAAGGTTCACAACATACTTTACTCAAGAAGAGAACTGTGAGGACTAACTCACGAACTCAATTTATCATTCTCCACGGGCGGCAGCAGGTAGCAACCTCTTGCCCAACACAGACAATGCTATGATTACATAAAGTCCTCTTCCAATTCCTGCAATGACTTGTTTGCAGATGCAATTTGTTTGTTGGATGTCATATTTTCATGAACCATCAGGCCTTTATAGCTCCTCAGCTCTGCTTGTTTCTCCTTTTCAAGCCTTTCCAACTCCTCACGCCGTTTCTGCAAAATAGTTTCACTTAGAAACGATTTGTTCAACACAAGAATATAACAAATTTCACCCAAGAGAACACAAGATACAGCCAGATTGTACTATTACTAAATTTCAATATTCTGTATTTTAACCTTCGCAAAATCCACTACCTCTTCTGCAGAGGCAGAAGAGGTAGTGCATCTTAAAAGTTGTAGCAAAGTTTTAAGTTAAATATTAGAGTTGAGCAAAAATAAATGTAAATGATAAGCAGAAGATCCATCACTCAGAGAAGTGAAGAATCCACCCAATTAGTCTCAGAAGTCACAACTTAGGAGCCTTGTACTGGCGAAGACATGGGGACTTACCTTCTCCCTCAGAAACCGCTTTCTCTCATCTCTTTCTGCGGAGTTAACAGCTTCTCGCTCAGCTGAAGTTAAATTATATTTGCAAGTTAGTTGTAGGTCTATGATGGCAGAGTTAGATAAGCATAACATTTGAAACCATATTACTCATATACAAGCTATCATGTATAAAGAAAAAGGATATACAAGAAGTTGTAGGAAACAAAACCGCCAACTCAGTCCAGATAGAGCTACATCAGTACTATTCTTTACAGTTCAATCAGACAAAGCTGAGGATGAATTTACCTTTTAAATCAGGTTTCCTTTCCACTTTTGTCCTGTTCAGTCTATTAACAATCTCATTAATCCTCTTCTCCACTCTCACAGTTCGGACCTAAATAAAGTCATTAATCAATATCAACACATGCATGTTGAACACAATGACAATACAATCAACATGGCATGATTCCAAAGAATAATAAACCTAAACTGCCAAACAAAAGAAGCTTACCATCTTTGAACTGTAGAAACCAACTTGACCAACATCCATGGACGCAGTCTTCTTCAAATTGGACCAAGGAGTATAAACCACATCAATATTGTTCACCTTGTTGCCTGCAACACAATAAGTCATTAGAACAGAACAACAGTGCAGTAAACCAAACAACACAAACAAAAACACAAGCCCTTTTCATGAGAGGCTCAGACGAAAATTGTACAACGAAAACCAAAATTACTCTAAAGAAGGAAGAATCTATCTAGATTATGCCTTGGATGGAATTTGCTTTGACAAGCTGAACGCAATCCTCCAGTAAACCTTCACTTATATCATCAATGGTCTGTCCTTTGTGCAGTCTAACATAAACATGGGCCGACGACATTTTATCCACATGGAACCTGGAACACCACCAACCCCAAATTCAACATTACAATAACATGATAACATTCTCAATTGATCTCTTCATTCAAATGCATCATTCAACCGCGTAAAAAAAAAAGCATAGATCAAATTAACCAACCACAATTACACTCCCTGTTAATACATAGACTGCAATTTACAGCACATCTAAGAACTCAAGCAATGAATCCTTGATTTTGAGATAAAATTGGAAATGAATTGGGGAAATTAGAGGTTACCAAATGTCTTCGGGGAAGCCATATTTGATGAGCTCCTCGTTCTCGAACTTGTCGAGGCCCATGAAGATGGTGAAATCGCCGACCTCCGGGCGGGCTTTGAAGTAGAACACCATCTTCTTCTTCTTCTTCTTCGCTTTGGGGGCTTTGGAAACCGACGCAACCACAGAGAGGGCTGTGAGGAGCTAGGGCTTCGTTCCACCTTCAAGCTTTCCAATTGGGATTTTGGAACACGATTTCTTTTCCATTTTTATTATTGCTTTGTTGTTTTGGGCCTGGGTTTCCGAATTTTGGATTTGGTCTCGGATTCGTAACTGCTGACAAGGTTACAGTTGGCACCAAAAGTGGGGCAATTTTCCATTGACATTTTTACCACATGTCGTATTCTCTCCAACCGCCACGAAATCTAGACAACTTTTAGGTTCGTTCCACCTGCTAGTAAAGAGATCTCTTTACAGTTTACACGTTTAAGAATTCTGACTGAACCGTTGATTTAAAAGTACTCATCTTAAAATTAATAGAGATTCGAAATTGTTCATCTCATAATTGTATGATTACGTTTGCAAATCTATCAATTTAAAAGTTGTTTGGTTATCTAATTATATCGAATAAAAAAATAATTTAGATAAACAATTAAGATCATCATACTGAACATTTGAAATCAAACACCAAGTAAAATCAAATGATCCAATTACAAAATTTAAATTAACCATCTGAATTTCGAACCTCAATTTCGCTTGCAGATGATGACTATTTTTGTTTTCTTGCACATAATGGATCTCCAACCTTTTTTTTTTTTTTTTTTCCTGTTCGAGAGATCTTCAAACTTGATTGTCATAAAAGGTGTTCGACTTTTCTTTTTGGTGAAGGGAGTGCTTGACTTTGCAATGGCTGTGATTATAAGCATTCAAATTCATTGTATCTGTGTTCCCTCTGACCAAATGAAGAGCATTGTCCCCTTCATTTTCTTGGCAAAGACCGTCAGAAAAATGCTTATGATCATATCTCAGATCTTCCAAAGGTCGTGTATTTTCTTATTATATTCTTGGCCATAAAATGCATTAACTCTAGCGATACAAGATTGCGAATGGAGAAACATATAAGAAAATTTAGAGAAATAGTTATTCGATTTCATCTTACTGACCCAAAGAGTACAAGTTTGACCTAGCTTGTACAACAGGTCATCTCTGAGAATGGATACTACATTTTTAATTTTTCTTTTTTCCTCTAGAGAAAAGAGCAAAAAAGAAATTTTAAGAACGATACACAGGCTATCCATCATACTTGCAAAGGTTTTCGAAACCCATGTATTCGTTGTGGTTTATCTTCCAAATCATGTTCGATATGCCAACCCCACCTGCCAAAAAGAAACGAGCACCTCTCAGAACATAATTTGAAGTTTACGTACAGGGTGCTGTTAACCAGGTATGTAGAACTTACCGAGTGAGATTGCACTGACGAAAATCATAAAAGCAAGAATGAAAATTATCAATGATGCCCTGCCAAAGATCACGATCATCCTCCTCACAACATGCTGTCCTATAATGGCCGCAAAGGTAGCCACAGCTGTATAGTAAGCAGCTGCAGAAAGATTGCAGTGTATATAAGCATATACAAATGTAGGAAAAAATAAAAAATAAAACCATGAATTCTGTCTAGATCTCTCTGTCAAGGTTTCAGTAATCGGAGGGAGACACTTACCATAAGGAACTGGAAATCGTTTTAGAAGGTAGTATTCTACAACAGACATAGAGGATGAGAACATCATTGCAAAGGTAGCTGTGGCACTGGAGACCTGCAATCAAATCATCGAGGAGTTTTAGAAGAAGCTAAACTATTCATTGCTTATTCAGGTTTATAAGAAATTGGGAACTTAAGCATCAAACAAACTTCTAATATCTCTGTTAATGAGGAAAATCATCAAGCACATGCACCTGAGGGGGGATTCCGAGCTCCAAAAATAGTGGACCCATAATGAATCCTCCACCTAGTCCAAGCAATCCTCCTACAATTCCGGCAACGACGCCCATAAAACAGTAGGAAATCAGCTGGTGCACTCGCCAATTTGTCCCTTCCTCTCCCTTAGATGCTATAACTTTCCGTCCCTGGTATAGGCCAACTGCCTCATACGTAGATACACCTAAAGAAACTGGGATCTGCATAACATGGACAGTTGCTGACAGTGTTCAGATATAGGGTTTTAACATGTTACATGTGCAAAAAAAAACATTACATCAACACACAGCAATAGGAAACAGTGGAGGCCACTTGTAGTACGTACCTGTAACAAATTCACTATCCAATAGGCTGTCGAACAAGTAGATGTGTGATGCTGTGGTGAACAGGAAATTATTATTTAACAGTTAGCTCTGCATAATAATATAACCAGGGGAGCTTGAAATAAAAAATTTCTGATCACCAAGTTGAAAGAAGTAAAACCTTGGCAATCTGCAGTGCAAGAAATGCCACCCAGACAAAAACCAGGAGTCCAAACTCTTTCCAGTAAACATTCTCCACAAGAGAGATCTGAAATAGTGAAATGTACATTTAAATTTAGTTTTGAAAACCAGACCAAAAAGACAATACCAGCTTCTGAGGTAGCACTTACCTCTGGCTCCTTTTGTTGGCCATTGTTTGGGCCACCTGGAAGAGGCTTGTATTCTGCATCACCTCCAGCTCCTGATTGAACAAGTAGATATATTATGGATGAGCGGACGACCATAGAAATCAACTACACAAAAGAATTTCAACCATGTTGACAAACATTGGATCAACTCACCATTTGACTCCAGTCGCTTTGCCGCTTCCTACAGTTCAGGAAAATTGATGTTAGAGATATATTTAGTAATGTGAACATTATGTATTTTTAGGAGCAGTTAGACCACATGAAGCTGGAACTCTTATAATTTCAATGGATTCTCCCCATAATGTTATCAAGGCAGAAATCCATCCCAAACCTGATGTGGTTTTAGGATGTGGACATAACCAAATCTGAAGTACTGAGCTGACTTGACATGCTATAATCCTTGAATGATCTTAAACTATTAACAAAAATAGGGCCTCTTCTAAAAGCAATGAAAAGGAATTACTTATGATGTCATTAGCATGGCAGCTTCAATTTATATATGGAGTTACCCTTTTCATGATAGTTTCCTTTTTCCATGTATCAACACCCTTGAAGAATGCTTTTGTTGATGTGCCTGCAAATGACCATTATAAGTGGTTTGGTGACTCAGGATTATAATAAAGACTAGCAAGTACAAATTAAGATGACCATTACCTATAAAAAGAACAATAAGCAAAACTGTGACCATCCAGTCAGCAAAGATCACATTGAATGCCACTCCTATACTAATTCCCATCATGAGCATCGGTTGGATAAGTACCGCCAAATCATAGTCGATAATGGGCATATCGAGCGTGGGATGCCTTAGCTTAAGATTATAGTAAACAGTTGAGGCAGCTGCACCCATGATCATACCTGATACAACACAAAAAGAATCCATGACGCCAGTCAGTAAATCAATGTAACAGTGGAACAACTGTGTAAAATTAACTCAACTATGATAAGAATGTAAAGCTTGTTCACTATTATTCTCATTAGAATTTAACTCAACCATGGTAAGAAAGTAAAATTATTATTCTCATAAAAATTTTATCAGATATAAGAAATCTAGGTATTCCTTTCAAAAAAAAAAAAAAAAAATCCAGTAACAGACATCAAAAGCTTTTCGCTATGAACGATAAAGTGGCTTCAGAGATCTTTGATTCAAATTCAAAGAGCATCCACTGTGACACTTGTAATGACTTTTTTAGCAGATCAACCTATACAATCACCATTTCAAAAGTACATATCTCTTACATTTCGATATAGCTGTTGCCGACTTTGGATCAAACCCAACTATCAGGCTAAGCATTGGAACAAAAATCCCACCACCACCTACACCGCCGACACTCCCGAACGCTGCTCCAAAGAATCCAATAGCACTCCCCACAACAATTTCCCACCCAAACTTCATCTCCTGTAGAACAAAATTCACAAAACCATTTTTCAAAATCCCTTAAATGGTTTAAGCAATACATACAACAATGCACACTAAACAACCAATGCATACAAATTTAAGCAAGTTTTGAGTGATTTACCGGCCAAACATGTTCGTATCCCACTTTATCCGATTGCCATAGGAAATTTACAGCTCGGAAAAGATAATCATCGCCGGAAACAGATCCCTTTGCTCCATCGAACCTCGAGCTTTCGAGCCTGAGACCTCTCTCGGCCTTAACAAATACAAAAGCAACCGCAAAGTTGAACAATATCATGCACATGGATCTCAAACCCTGCCATTTTGCTCCGAACACCGCCATTTCCAATCCGCAAACTCAACACAGCTCTTAGCTCTCTTGGTTTTCCCACAATGGCTCAACAGAGCACAGCTCAGGGTCTCAAATAGACGAAATCCACCGCCGAATCTAAAGAATATTACGTCCACTCACCCAAGAGAAGAAGACAACAGAGAGAGCGAAACAACAAGATTGCTGCTGAGAAGATGGAGATTTCTCCAGAGGAAACGAGAGGCAGGGGCAAAACGGGAAGAAAAAATATTACGAGCTTCAGCCAGAAATGGAAAAGAGGAAAAAAATAGAGGAAGAGAGAAAAAAAGGTGTCTCTTTCTCGACGTCTCTGGTTTGTTTCGACTCGGAGTGGCTGGCCATAATAACAACGGGTGGTGAGGGTTGAGGAGAGCGCTGAGTGGTCAAGACGACGTAGCTTTGTGTAACGTCGTGGTTTGTTGGGACTCTGAGAGAGTGGGGTTGACGAAAGAAGACGAGGAGAGGAGAGGAGAGGGAATCGGGGGAGGAGGTTAGGGAAGGAGAGAGATGAAATTTGTCTCTTGTGTATTTCCATTTATATGCATTGTAAACACGTGGATTATCTGACGTGTTAGACTGCAATTGTGTATTTTCCTTATTTTTGGATGATTGAAATATAAATGTTGATACCCCTGATTTTTTTTTTTTTCTTCTTGTATTAGGGTTGAGAGTATAGTGGTGAAAAAGATTCTAGAGAGAGTTAGGGTATAATGTTTGATTATATATAGTGGTTAACTCCGTTGAGAACTACTAATAAGTTTAAGTTATTAGATCGGATTACAATTCATGTCTTAAATTTTATTTAGTTGATCGGTTAAAAATAATTTTCACTAATTGTTGCGTGATGTGGTTAAATTTTGTATTTATGTCTCGTGATGTGGAATGAAATTTCAGACTTTCACCAATCACGTTCATTGAGACTGATTACATATTATAGAATACAGTCTCTTTATTAAAAGTAAGTTGTCGCTTGTTGTTTTTCAAACTCTGTCATTCATGCGAACAAAGTTGTTGATGATATTTCATGTATTAATGCTTGTCACTCATCTTATCCTGTCACCGAGAACGAAATCTTTGCTTATCGCCAACTTTTTATATTTAATAGAAACTAGATACCGATTGTAATGATTGGTCACTCACTACCTTGTCACTTACTGTTATCATCTAATTATATAATTCAATAAATTGTTTAAATTATGTCATGCATTGTGATATCGTCTCTCATGAAATGGTTAGATTTTCGCCAATTTTATTTTGAAGTATGTATTAAGAAAGTACACGTACATATGATAATTTTTACTTAATGAGATATTCTTCTACTTTTATCAATTAATAGAACAACGAAAGAAAAGTAGCGTGTGTACAACTATTTTAATGTGTTCATATTTGCACGATGAGAAAATTTGGCCCTTAGTTTCAGTTGCTGTGATATAATATTGGATGCATTACGTCAACAACCAAGAATTACAACAATTAGATTTTTTTGTGAGTCGAATTTATGACCTCAAACTTACAAATAAGAGATTTATGTCATTAGACTAAATGATATCAGACCCATAAATAAGTTGAGATAGAGAGAGAGAGAGTTATTTTCTGATCTGAAGGGCAATTGTTTGTTTGATAGCAAATTATGACGACTAAACTTATATAATTATGAGCCATGATGAGGGCCAAAACAAGAAACATGTTATACGACTATACGATGATTTAATTACCAGAAAAGAAAAAAGAAAGCTGCAATGATTAAATAACCAAAGGCAGAAACAAACGCGTCCGAAAAAAAAAAAAAAAGGCAGAAACAAAATGAGAGGAATATTGATTTGACACTACTGTTATATCACTTATATGGTCCCAGTTAACAATTTACCCACGTGGTTTTTGCACAAGAGATGGGTTCAAATTGGGGCCAGTTCTAAACGACGTTAGGTAGGGTGCATACACTACTGACTTCATATTCTGCCGCACGGAACTCACGATATGAGAAGTACTCGGTTAGATTGTCTGTCTAAAATAATTGATTTCATCGACTGATTAAATCATTAATAGCAAGTTATCGCAGAGATAATTTTCACAAATTTAAGAATCAGATAAAAGTAATAAATTTTATTTATTCAAGCGATCGAACATATCTAATTATCGAATTGTTTAAAATTAGTTTTTCTCTACTTTTGTAGCCTATTGAACAAAGTAAATACCATTTCGATTACATTCATGAGCAAAAATTCTAATGTGTTCCTCTATATTTAAGCTCTGAAATAGAAAATCGTTAAATTATAAATTTTTGACTGTGTGTCCCGTCAATAAACTTATCTATATGTTAACTTATGCATCGTTGAATTCTATGTTGCTTCTATCATGAAAAATATTGCAGACTTTTTATCTATCGTTGAATCCAAATTCCACCTAATTTTCACCCACTTGTATCTTTCACACGCAAGCAAGTGCTAGAAGCCCCCTAAAAAAATTTCGGCTACAAAAGGTTTGAATTAATCATTAAAAATGCCACACACTCTGACCAAAAGAAACAAGCATGTTCATCTTGGTCTGGTCAAGGAAAAACTACTTTTGCAGGAAAACGAACCGATGAATTTTAATCAATTAGATATGTACCGATCAAATAATAAATTGCTTAAACTTTTTGTTAAATCAATTAAAAAGTAGATCCCTAGATTTCTATGGTTCATTGCTAGATATCTCTGGCCAATCGTCTTAACTATATATAAAAACCTACTAACTAATTAGGCATCGAGATTCCAAGTACGAACCATTCACACACACAGATTCATTATCTTACGTTAATCCACAAGAATATTCAACGGTTCATGGTCGTCGACACGCATGAATGACTTGTATTTAAGCAAAAATCCATGATCTCCTTGTTCTATTTTACATGTTTTTGGTATACATGATCCCCTCGATCCATAGTCAAGCTGTCTCTCTGATCCAGATGCTCAATCCTAATCATTGTTCATATTGAATAGAATAGAATAGCAGTCAATACCCATGGCGCCACTTGTGCTCTGTTATCTCTGCTTTCATTCGTTGATCCAATTCGCATGTGCCTGTCTCAACCATTATTTTATGGTTGGTGGTCGCGGTCCATCTTGATCAGACCACGCTGGTCCATAATTTAAACGTGATGCATGGTGCTCTATGCTTTCTGCTCTGTTTCTTTATTCAGAAGCAGAGCACCTTCTTGAAAGATTTGATCAGAGAGAAAAGGGGAAACACAATTAGGCCATTTTAGATTCCAGCCGGACCAGCACTGGGTGTCATTAGGTCCAAGCCTCCACGAGCTAAAAGCCAAAAAAAAAACGACAAGTGGGCAAAAGCTTTGGAAGCCTGGTTCACCTTAGAGGCTCACGGATGGCGATCCTCCCTCAGCCTCATCGGGCAGGGTAAGCAGACACTCGATTCCTCGTGTTCCCACGGTCAGGGTTTGGCGAAAAAGAAAGATTAGCGCGTTGTCAATAAACAAGTTCACATCATTTGTGTGGTATAATGCCTTGTCTGGATGCCGCAAACAATAACTGATGTAAAGATTTACGTCTCCAGAGTTTATGCGTTATAGAACTTTTGCCTTTTATTTGTCTTGTTTTTCTCATGTGCCTTTTATTTTACAATGATTGGAACTTGGGAGATTGCATGTAAAACCTACATGTATATCTTGTTGTAAGGGGTGACAGAAAAATAAAAACTTCGAGAGGAAGACATTTCCCAAGAAGCTGTTAAGATGTTTTCCAGGGTAAGCAACGGAAAAACATTTACATTCCAGACTCTCATCAGTGTTATCGGTAAAAATCAAAACACAAAACCTTCCATGCACGAGAGCTCCACAGACCCACCCAAAAGAACTGTTGCAATCAAAAAATCCTTTCCACAGAAAGAAATAGTGCCTTTGTTGCTTTCCAAAAAAACATTTATGCTTTTATCTTTCTTTTTCCCTTTTTTATGTTGTGCAGACTGCAGAGGATCATATTGTTCAATGCTGAGTTGGCCTAGTGGCTGGCTTTTTCAGATCAATGAATCTAGATACGCACGTTCAATTAAAGTGATAGCGTAGTATGATCATACTGTACGTTTGCTCTAGTCAATGTCTCACTTGTCTTATGAATATAATGAACTTTAATCTTATCCTTGTAATGAAATTAGATCCTTACAATGCAACCAGCCAAGCCTGGACTTGAGGGAGGGAACCTTTGTTCAATGGATAGCACGGTGACGCTGACGGCAGTGGCCTGCGATGGCAACGGATTGTGTCGTTTACAAGTATACCAATTTTGCATACAAACCACCTCAACTAGGCTCATTAGCCGCAACAACTGATCTAGATTCTTTTTCCAGACAAAATGATGTACTCGGTTCACTTTTGAGTTGCCATTGTCTTGGCCTCCTGATGATAATTCAACATCTTCAAAGCATTTTAATCAGAAACTTGCACCACACCCTCGAATACCTTTCAATCATCATAAAATCGCTTTGCAATATAAGTGGTGGGGGTATTACCTTCATCCTAGCACATGGATCCAAAGATCGCATCAGATTCTTCTTAAGCAAAAGATAAGAACATTATCTGATAGACCAGAAAAAAAAAAAAAATGAAACTTAAGATGGAGACCATCCCATTGCCTTTTGTAAACTGGACTATCTCCTCTGTAGGGTGTTCACGCATATGTGACAGGTATCATTTTCCAAATATTTCACTTACCAAAAATGGCAACTGAAAAGCAAACCCCTAAGCCACTAATTCACAGTTGCCAGGGAAAAAGTAAAAGAAAAACCCCTCTAATTCATATACCAACAGGGCCTTACATGTTCATAGGAGGCTGGGGGTGCATCAAGTCCATCATCAAGATAAAATGATAAATGGCTGCAAATTCTATGGAAATTAGATCTTCCAAGTCGTAATATGTTGCTGTATAATCCTAAACATGGCTGTATTGTTATAAACTGTAAGAAACTGAAAATTATATTATTTCTTCCTCAATTCAAAAATCTGTTACAAAGGTGTGCAGGTGCATAAACTACCAAGATAGGCTTTAAAGGCACTTGGGGGCCTCGAGAGAAGACAGGCTTTTTTTAGTAGGAAAGTTTTGGTGTGTCTGTGGCTTCTCTGTATTTCAACTTACTCCACCTTCTTGTTAGGTTTGTCAACATTATCCGCTTCAGATTTTGTGGTGGTCTTTGACTCATCGAATGCCAATAACTGCAGCATTATAAATGGCACCCCAATCAGCAAAGTATTCAACAATTCTAGAACAAATGTAGTCTAAAACTTGCAAGCAGTCACTGTTCAGAACTTAATTATTGCATGCAGTTTTAAACTTTTCTAACATTAAAAAACTTTGACACTGACTTCAAGCAACATATTAAAATATTGACAATGGCTAATAATTTGAGGCAAACGAATCCCTAGAAGAACCAAAACCACCAGAATGCGTTTCAATACAATTATTTAGACTATATTGCCGCATGCATGTAGTTGCATAACCAAAACATATCACAAAAAGGGGATTGCAAGGATGCGTGAACAAACCGGTTTGACATCACCATTCCAGATGCAATGGGTAGCCAAAAATCCAATAACAGCTGGTACAATATACAACAGTGCAGGCTGCAAACAGAAAGCAGCAAGGAGGGTCAGAAACATAATTCACTGAGATGTACTGGGGAAACCCAAAACTTACTGTAGTGGGATCCCATGCATGTACTAGGTCAACTGGAATGCATAAAACAGAATTAAGCATGCTCACCTGTGCTGCCTGAAACCAGTTCATTACAACAATTGTAAGGACCAAACCCACTGTGTATCCCAAAAATGCACTCTTGAAATACTGCCCTTTTTTTCCTCGAGAGACATCGAATCTCAAAGCCAGTGCCACAAAAATACCTGAAGGGAAGATAAACCCTCAAAGTTAATAACTAAAAAAGCAAGTGATTTGATTCATTTTTCATTAATGCATTAGCCTACATCATACATGCTGGTTAACAACGCATAGATAACATTCAACCTGACTCATATTCAGTAATCACAAAAAACAGGAAGATTGTATGCTACAACTATTAGCAAAACCATTACCAGTTTGACCAAAAAGAAAAAAATCATTACCAGATTTATGTATATTAAATACAGGAACCCTGCTCCAGAAGGACAAAACATGCTAAGGACCAATCAAAAGAATGATCAGGCTATAAGAAACTAAAATTTTCATTGCAATGACGCATGTACTTTTACTACCGCTTACTCAAGCCACAGCTAACCAATAAAACACCATAAAGTAAAAACTAGATATTAG
The DNA here is from genome assembly GCA_025331145.1 of Rosa persica. Taxonomy (NCBI): domain Eukaryota; kingdom Viridiplantae; phylum Streptophyta; class Magnoliopsida; order Rosales; family Rosaceae; genus Rosa; species Rosa persica. Next base: position 47,555,501 of record WFKR01000006.1, on the reverse strand, counting down.
CATAGGAATTTTTAAATCTCACCAGGGATTACAATATCACCAAGTCCAAGCATTGAAAATGGACGTTGAATATCTGCTGTAGGGAACAACAGCTGTAGGACAAATTAAATGATGATGTCAATAATTGTATCAGAGCTTTAGAACAGATCAAAACTCAGAAGACCCAAGACACAGTGGAAAAAAGATACCCATTAATCTGGACTACCAACCTTAATAGGAGCATCGAAAGATTTTGCAACACTGACCATAACTGGAGTGAAGAAAACCCAGAATATGTCATACACAAAAAGTCCAGCCTGAAATGCATAAGAACCAAAGATAAAGGAAAAAAAAAAAAAAGCAAGTACACATAATATGAAGGCATTGGATAAGAAAGCATTCAAATGATTTAAAAATCAGTAATAGAAAACAGGAGCACAATCATAGTGAATTGCGGGCCCACTTCTTACCAAAAGAATGGCTCCTGTCTTGAAAGACCCAAGAGAAAGCATTTCTATTCCCTGAAAGGAAAAACAATGAAAATCTTCATTAAAAATAGTTCACAACCTATGGGATTAAATAAAGTTCACAAAATACAGAACAGAAGATTAAAATTTAAAAGAATAATAAAAAAGCTCACACAAAAGTTACTCAATATCTATCTGACAGACCTGAATACAGAAGGCAAGCCCCAATATGTTGTTAGCTAGCCAATGCTTCTTTGAAGCGTACCAAGCACAGAAAAAGAACCCAGGGATTGCAGCGAAGATCTGAGACCTTGTGAACTCAATCTCAACAGCTGTGGAAGAACAGTGTAAGAGAATAGATCACTCAACATGCTTCAAGCAAGATAATGTCAACTAGATCAAATGACAACTCAGAGACTTAAGACAGTAAGATTAGCATTATTGTGTCAACAAAGACAGGACGCATCAAACAAGAAAGTCAGTGATGCACTTAATAAACTTAACATTAAAGTTCTATTGTTTGAACCAAACCACACTTAAAAAGCAAGTATACTATATATCAGACCGAGCAGACATTAACATTGAAATAGCACTGGATTCAACTATAGAAAATCCAAAATCGAGTTCCAAAATCTCTAAAACCTTTTACATCACAAGATGAGAAAGATAAAATAAAATTATAAAACTAATGGTGCAATAAAGAAGGACATGAGAAACCTGAAGATAATATTCAGAGCAAAATTCAACAAGTCACATACAACGGAAATATGGAAGATGCCAGATGATAAGGTCCTTATTCCAACGCTCTGGCAAATAACGTGCAATAGCAGGTAACAATGTTGCCCTGCAAAAAAAAAAAAAATTGTTACACTTTAATTTAAATCACAAAGGATAAAACTAGAAAGACTTTAACAATAATAAAACATTTGAAATAAATCTATGAAAGAAAGACATACGACAAAGCGATGATTCCAAGAACAAAGAAATAGCACGTCAAGACAGCATTAACCAAGTCTTTGGATAAGAACTTAAAGAGTAAAAATAGTGATAACAGCATTGCACTCCCAACAAACGGGAAACGCATGGCATGTTCATTAGACATTGTCTCCTGCACGATTGAAAGAGCAATATCACAAAATTTCCAGGCTTTGTCGTGAAGAAAACAACAGATGCATACGAAAACAGATAGAAGAGGCAAATATGCTCACTGTGGGTGGAGTTGGCTTCACAGACCGGTAGCAGCCCACAAAAACTGTGAGACATGCAGTGAAAATTACATTTAGGTTTGGATCTACCCTCACAACAAGCGGTGCTAACGTTAAACCTGCATACAAAAGCAACAATGTCACTAACAGTCAAGCTCATTTCCTGTGGGCATAAAAAACTTAAACATAAATCTAGTTAATACCAAATTATACTGAGGGCCCCTTTATTGACATGTGGACACTTAGTCATTAACTATTAACAGTTAACCATTTCATCAAACTTCTAGCATGCGATTTACAGTCACATGCAATGTAAATTTTACTAAACAGCTAAAATCTATTACACTGGAAAAATACAGCCATGCCTCAACGCAAAATAAGTGAAAGAGGGTACAAAGAAAGTTTGCACCATCCTTGCATTTGAAATACATTGAGCAACAAAAAGAGTACAGAACCAAGTCCGCCACTATATTGGCCTTTAATCTAATCCAGGGTGACTGTATATCACCGAAACTTGTCCCTACATTCACCACTAACAGCATTGCTGTAACAAGTGCTTTGAAGACTATTCCGAAGCCACTAGTACTACAAATTCGATGCTTTAAACAATAAATACCGATTCTTATTCAGTAAAAGACTGTATCTTTACTGCCCAGTTTCCCAATAACCAACTCAGTCTCACATATCTTTCCGGCTAAGAAATGGAATTTATGTCTTCATCCAAAATTCCCAATACACAGAAAAAGAACAACAATTCAACAAACAACATTTCAAATTCGGATTAAAGAACAAACCTGCTAAGGCGATATTGGCAAAACGCTCAACGTTCTTCATCGTTTTCACTATACCACTCGGAAAGAACAAAAATTCAGATCGAATTTGAATCCCGCTGAATGTGTTCCCCTCCGCGACGAAACCCTGGAACAATAAAATCAAAATTTCCGATGCCCAAATTATAATCCCAATTTCGATAAAGATTGCAAATTTTAAAACACAAATTTAAAATCGACGAAAATAGCGCTCTGGCTTGTAAGAGAAGGCTAATTACCCGAACCAGTGGGCCGCGATGCAATTGGAATTTCAACCGGGTTTCGTTCCGTACAGATCGGAGAGATTCGGAGAGAGAGAGGGATTGGGATTTTTTGGATTTTGCTTTGATGAATTTGCAGAGCTAGGGTTTTACGCCATGGGGGTAATTCAAGAGCTGACAAGCGGACAGCGCAGTGAGATAGGGGTAGGTGACTGCGAATGAGAAACGAGAGATTGTGAGAAATTAGATTTCGAGTGGGTCAAAGCGTACGTTTAAATTGGGTTGTGGGTACGTGGAGGAATGGGATTGGTTTGTTATGATGAAATTTAGGTGGGCGCTGTTGGTATCTTCAATTTTGAAACGTTGAGCCGGTTACAAAGTTGATGACGGGTTTGGATCGTTTTACTCGAGCCACGTAGGTTGATGCACAGCTTCCAATCATATTTTGCCATGTCGGATTTTAGAATATCCAAGCAATTTTACCGCGTGTTTTCATTTACTCCTCTTCCACGGAACGGACTGCATCAGATTGAACTGTAGCACACGTGCTGTCACACGTGACAATCAGTAGCAAACGACTGCAACAGGTGAAGAGCCAAAAGACACGCATCTGAATCCAACTTGGAAATTTTAGGATTTTTGTGAAAACTAGAGTTGGGCATTGGAAGCCTTTGTAACGGTGGTTTTGAGAACAAAGGATCTATTGGCAACTGCTTTATGAAATTGATATCCATTTTGACCAGACTCATAATTAGATATCGTCTTTGATTCGGAAATTTGAAACCATAAAACATATTATTGTGAAATATTACGATCAGTTACAAAATATCATGTAATGTCATGAAATTTTATGTGTCACAAAATTTTACGAAATAGTACTTAACATTGATGTTAGGTTCGACAGTCTCCCACATATGGACTTCACTTGTGGTCTCTTGGAGGTGGGTTTCTTCGGCAAGATCTTCACTCTCCTCAAATTCAAGAAAATTTTGGCGAAGTCAGTTGGCCTTCCCATCGTGTAGCTTTTTTGAAGGAACCGTTGTCTAACTTAATTCCAAGCAAATCTTTAGTTCCTGCTCCTTGGTCAGTTGAGTTCCAATCACTCCTCTTCCATGGACTTGTCTATTGTGCGGATATGCATGCTATGTAAATTGTTCTGTAGAGCACGTGCTGTCACGTGATACTTTCATAAATGATAAATCAATAGCAACCGGTTGCAATCTGGTGAAGAAGTAAAAGGCACACACATGCGAACCCAACCCAGAAATTTTAGGTTAATTGTGAAAACTATAATTTGGCATTAGAAGCCGCTGCAACGGTGGTTATGAGAAGAAAAGATCTACTGGCGCTACTTTGGAAGTTTCTTCATAGGAACTCCCACAAATTTCTTCATATAATGGTCTTAAGGTAGCAAAATTTCTTGTCAGGTACGTTCTGACCCGCACAGAAGGCGAATCGATATGGGCATTGTCTCAGAGAGAGGCTTGTTGAAATAGGCGTCTCTATGAAGATGCGGACCACCTGCACCTGAACAGAAAGACCCTATGAAGCTTCACTGTTCCTTGAAATTGGCTTTGGGCCTTCCGTGTGCAGCTTAGGTGGATGGCGAAGAAGGCCCCCTTCAGGGGGGGTGGGGCCCGAGCCCAGGGACATTCTCAAGACGATAGTTTCTATGGGGCGTAGGCCTCCCAAAAGGTAACAAAGGTGAAATTGATATTCATATTCACGGGACTCGGACTTAGATCTCATCCTTAATTCGGAAGTTCAAAGCCAATTGGAAAATTCGAAGCTGAAAAGCCTTCGGTCAAACTATGAAGAAATTTGATGTATAAAAGAAATGAATTATTTCTCATAAGAAAATAAAGAGAAAAAATAAAATAAAAGAACCGAACACCCAAACTCCCAAAGCAGAAAAGAAGAATTTCTATCAAAAAAAGAAAAGAAAAGAAGAGAGGCAGTTAGTAAGAGGAGGAGGAGGAGCAGACCCAAAATCCAGAAAAATGGGTCAGTTTCAGGTCCATCATGTTCAAACCCTCACTAAACCTCACTACTCTTACTCATCCCATCATCCAATCCCCATAACTTGCTTCCCTCATCGTCCCAACCTCACTCTCACCTTCCCTCATTCCTCTCTACTTCCCAAAACCACCCCAAACCCCTCCACCTCCCTCTCCGCCCTCTCCTCACCGCCGTCCGATCTCGCATAGTCTGCAAATCCAGCGGCTCAGGTATAAATTCATCTCTCCGCGCCACTTGCTTGGTCACCTGGGTCTTTCAATGTTTTCAAGGCCCTAACCCAAGTTCAATTTGCTAGAATTTGATATCCTATCGCAGCCAGAAGAGAGAAGAAGACCTCACAGACGCGCCAATGGAATATTCTGGATTTTACTTATTAATATCGGAATATACTTGGCCGATCATATTTTTCAGGTACTGTAAAATTTACATTTTATCAATGTAATTCATTCAGTACTGAATTGGGTTTGAGTTTGTTGAATTAATTTTGTGCTTTTTTGTTTTTTAGGTTCGTGCAGTTAAAATGCTATACTTGTATCACAGTTACCCTGAATGGTGCCAGTTTCTAACAGCAACATTCTGTCATGCTAATTGGTGAGACCTCTAAAACCCAGTAAAATGGTGCTTCATGATCATGTAGGAAATTGAGATGTGTTATTTTCAGGAACCATCTTTCTAGCAACCTTTTCTTCTTGTATATTTTCGGTGAGGGTCCCCTTTTTCTTTTTCCGAATAGGGTCAGTGGAATACTGAATCGGATGCTATTTGTGTAAAATAATTTTTCAAATGCACCCTATAATTGTGGGTTTCTTTAACAGGAAAGCTAGTTGAAGAAGATGAAGGAAATTTCGCACTGTGGCTCTCTTATATTCTTACAGGTGTTGGAGCAAACTTTGTTTCGTGGCTTGTTCTACCGACAAATGCAGTTTCTATTGGAGCTTCTGGTGCTGTTTTTGGATTGTTTACTATCAGTGTTCTTGTGAAGGTATTCCAATTTTGGAATCTGTGAGAGATTCAGTCTATGCTCAACCAACTAACCCTGTTTTGCTTCATTTAGATGTCCTGGGACTGGAGGAAGATCCTTGAAGTTCTTATATTGGGCCAATTTGTTATAGATAAGGTGAGCTGAGCTAGGCAGTTGCCCATTATATTAAAGTATATGAGAATGCCTGATCTTATTGTGCATCTGCGTTCTTTTGGTTCAATATGTTTCCGTTGCTTTTAGTTTTGTTATAATAACTGTCAGATTATCTGGTTGAACATGAAACAATTCTAGGTATGATGTAGTCTTGTTAATTTGTATGTGTGCACTTGATATGTGATTTTTGTTTTAATTGTTTTCAAAGATAATTCAATACTTTAATATGTGTTTGGGTAAGATTACTGATAGAATTTTTCTTTTGCTTTTTTGGCCACGAATAGGTTATGGAAGCAGCCCAAGCTTCTACAGGATTAGCAGGCCGCGGAGGCTCCTCTTTGATGAATGTCAATCACATTGCGCATCTCTCAGGTGCTCTTGTTGGTGTATTTCTAGTATGGCTTCTTGGTAGAATTCCTTCTGAACCTCCAGAACAGGAAGGATTGGCTTTGAAAAAGAAATAGACAGAGATCAGTAATTAGGGGATAGTGGAACTGATGTGCCTGTATTGTACCACTATCTTTGTATCCTAATTTTTGGTGATAATTTGTAAATGATTCTGATACGAATTGATTTAATAGAAAGGAATGAAATGGCCCAATTAGGCCTGAGTCTTGTTGGAGCATATATGATATTGGTATGCTACTCCCATGAGCAGAGCTTCAAATTAACTTGGATACCCTTATCCATAGACATACACACTTCTTTTTGGCTTAGAGAACAAGCATATATATGTTAGTAGCACCGTCTTTCTGTCCTCTTAAACAAAAATTATATTGATGTGTAGGAAGGTACATGGTGAAACATATTTGTCTTCAATACATAATCAGCATATGCTCACAAGAAGCAGTGTTGATGAATATGCATAGTTGTTTTCAGTATTTACAACATTAATATGCTGCAACTTCTTCTATGAAGACTTATATAAACCGTGTTACATCCAAAGCAGAATCGCTCCTTCAGTTCAAGAACACAAGTGTACATGACTGTGGAAACTGACCACACACACCAAGCTGCCCACGAGACTGCTTCTGGCATATGATTGGCAATCTTTCTCCAAATTTACAAGTATGAGACAGATTCATAGATTTTGCAGCAAGTGATGAGATCTCTAATGAAAAATCACCATCTCTCATCATCATTGTGCCTTTCCTAATTGCTGAAGCTGGCCCTTTTTGATCATTTGTAACTACTGGTGGTATCTGGAGAATATTGGGCTGATAGGCATTAGCAGATTTCTTTTGATAAATTTTCTCCAAGCTCTCAAAGGGCATCTCTTCTGTTTTCACCTGGTTGGTCTTTTCTTTAGTTTTCAGAACACCCAGCATCCTATTTGCCTCTTTTGTTAATCCAATTGAACGCCAAGCATCTGCAACAAGCAAGACAGTAGATTTCTCTGGCTGAACACCAAATTCCTTCATAATATGGAGTATTTCTTCAGCTTTCCACGGCAGCCTTGCTTCTCCAAATCCCCATATCAGGGTCTCAAATGTCTTCAAATTGGGAGAAATGCTATATTCACACATTTTATCAAAAACTTTGATTGCATGCTCCATTCTGCCAGAACTGCACCATCCACTCATGATGGTCGTGAAAATCACAACGTTTGGATGAACTCCTGCTTTAATCATGGCTGTCAACAGCTCTTCGGCTTTCTCTACTTCTTGAGCTCGAACATAACCTTTAGCAAGAATGCTGTACACATGCCCATCAGGTTTTATGCCAGCCTTCACCATGTCATCGAAGATTTCCCTACACTTCTCCATGAATCCAGCTGAGCTCCATGCATTCATGATGGTGCTATATGTTATGACATCCGGTTTAACCTCGAAATCTTTCATCAACTTCAGGACCTGCAAGCGCAAATTAATATCATTGTGTTAAACACCATTTTGTTTGCAATTACAAGATGAAACAACCAGACACTTCTGTAGATCATAGCTCACCTGATCAACCCCGTCTCTATCCATGGTGTCAACAAAACCCTTAACCAGTGAGTTAAAGACAACAACGTTAGGACGCAGTCCAAGATCTTTCCTGTGCATAAACCTTAAGGCCTCCTTCAGTTTACCTTCTTTACAATACCCACCTATGATGATGCCACAAGTTCTATCATTCGGTTGCACTCTATTGTTCTGCATCTCAACAATCAAACCTTCGGCCTGACATGTTTCTCCATTTTGAGCATAAGCTGTTGCTAATGTGTTGTAAGTAACAGCATCAGGTTGCATTCCAGAAGCTACGATCTTATGCACCACATTCCATGCCTCCATAATGTTCTTCTTCTTACACCATGCTCTGACTAGTACATTAAAAGTCCTTATATTCGGTCTCACATTTTCCTCGCCGGACATCATCTCAAGCAGTTTCAAAGACTCTTCAGGCTTACCCGAAATCCCATACCCTTTGATCAATGTATTGTAAGTGCTAGTAATGGGTTTCAATCCACTCTCCTTCATCTTCTGAACTGTGTCCATGGCTTCCTCCATTTTCCCAGCTTCAGAAAAAGCATTAATAACAGCATTGAAAAATATCGAATCAGGCTTCATACCATTCTCTTCCACCTGTGATATAACCGAAGGAATGGACTCGAAGTGCTTCAGGATGGTCAAGGCAGTCAGGAGGGTAGTGTAGGATATCAATGATGGTCTGTGTCCTTCTTCAATTAAAGCATTGAAAATGGACTGGACCTCCTGCGGCTTCCCCCTTTCTATTAATGTGTTCATTAGTTTTGTTCTTGAACGCACAATTCGGCAACTTTCTTTGTTCATGCATACAAGGCAATGGGGCTGCCTCAATGAATCTAATGACTTTGAATCTAGATGCAATTGATTCTTATCATCCGGATAAAATTCCTGTGTGGTTAAAAATATCAAAACTAGCATCAATTTTCTCAGTACACAAAGCCGACTTAAAAACTCGACGAAATGCTCAATTTGGCCAAATTATACACATAATCAAAATCAAATGGTATAGTACCTTGATTGGTAGCGATTGAACACGTCCATTTGTAATAGTTGCTTCTTCACTTCTTTTACTTGCTCTAGAAAAGGAATTCACTTTACTCCATTCTCCCATATGGATCATGGCTTTGTCAGCTTGAGTACTAGTCCCAGGGGATGTTTAATCTAACACTGAAAAAGTAGCAACACCAGAGCATGGTTATTTTTCTTCCTTTCTTTTTTCACTATTACATTTCTGGGTTCCTAACATAAATGATAAACCACCAAATCAAGCTGGGTTCTTCATGTTCAAGAAACTTGAAGATTAAGAAAAAGAATATTCCCAAGGTGATAAGAAGTCTAACATTGTGAATAGTACCAAGCCATTCTATGAAGAAGTTCTAGTCTTTAAACCAGTCAAGCTTATCAGTAGAGTCTACAAGAACTAGCTACAAGAAAAGGTTGTACCTTTCAAACTAAAAAGAGAAGAAAGGTCGTACCTTTGGGTATTGCAGACCTTTGCAGGCAGAAGAAGAGGGAGTGATTGTTGCAGATTCAAAAGGCCAAGGGGGAGAAATATAATCAATCCATCTCGGACAAGACAAGGAGATGGGATAAGAGCAAAAAGAAAGTGAAGGGCTCTTAAATTTCTTCACAAAATTGCTTCTCCTTTTTCCCACTTTTCTTTGGTTCTGAAAATTTATGTATTTCTTTTCTCATTTACTCATTTTAAGAAATGAGTCAAATGACCACTCAGCTCAACAAGGAAATGACATTTGTACCCCTTTCTAATCCAGTATTTCTAGGAATACCGACTTTCTCTGATGCAAGATGAATTTCCGGAAATGAGAAAAAAGGAGAGAGCAGAATCAAACAAACAATCTTCTTCTTTGTTCCTCGTCAAGTCGTCATCTTTTTTTTTCTTGGGAGAGTTTTGTTTCTTATTTTTGCTTTGACTGATTAGGAAAAAGGCACCATGATGAACAGTTAGATTGGAGATTCATCTGAATACTATTCAACCTTTGACAAAATGATGAACACCCAGAATCCATAACATTACAAATTGTTTGGATTCTCAAATGTTTAGGTTGTGGAAATGGTACCAGAATTGCTTGGCGTCTCACCCAGTTAAGACACAGGTCATTAGCTCTGGTTTGATTTGGGGGCTTGGTGATATAGCTGCCCAGACCATCACTCACTCCACAGCCGACAAGCACAATCAAATTCAAACTCATCAGGTATAAATACCCATTACTTTGAATTCTTACCATTCTTAACTTTTATCAGCATTTCACACATTTCTTACTATTTGCCAAAATGGGTGTGTCTTCTTTTGTTGCATTTCATCTTTGATATGGCTTTTCATGCTTTGGATGGTTTATTTCTTCATTCTTTTATCTGTCAATATTGGTTGTTTTTGCAACATGGATATGAAGTTTGAAAATTTGCTGACCTTCGTTGCTTACTGATTCGGTTAATGCACCATGATGAAATGAATCCTTGACTTCAAGTTTATAGGAAAAAAGTTTAGTACCTACATTTTCTTGCATCTCATGATTCCGATCCTAAAAATGTTCTAGTAGAAGCTCTCATTGGTGAGTAGCTGATCTGATTCATTAGGATTGGTTTACTTGAATATCCCTAGCCCTAAGATATATAATTTAGCAAAGAGCTGTGGTGTTAGTCTGTTCGATATGGGGACTAAACTCCTTAGAGAAGTAGTACATGTTATTTTATATGACGATCGGTGATGATGTTGCTTGAAAAATTTTTCAATTAGACCTGGACTGAAGAGCTCTCTGAAATGAAGTCATGCTTGATACTTACACTTTGTTGTGATTTTTCTGTTTCAAATTGCATCAAAGCAGAGTTCATTTGATTCAGTCTTTTCGTATTATCAACTGTTTCTGGGATCGGTAGCATAATAGGAACCAAACTTTCTCTTTATATTTCCCGGTAGTGAAACTGCATCTTAATATGTCTCGAGCAAATTTTGATTGCCTCCAATTCCAGCAAGCACAAAATTTCAGTTTTCCACAATTTATTTTAGGTAAATGTGGTTGAGACTCTAGTTTCGTGAATTCACTGCCTATTTCCTTTATTCTCGAATTTTGTGAACTTCCTATGGAGCCTGTAGAATCTTTGTTATAGTTGATCATGTAAAATATTATCACTGATGATATTTTAAGCTAATTGGATCTGTGGCTTATCTGTGTAATGGTCCTGTATGTTCTATCTATGGTGACTGTCTTCCAAAATTAGCCATGGTGACGCATCTTTGGAAGACATTGCTAGCAACATACTGTTAATTATCTTTCTCTTCTAACAACATAAAAGATCTCTTTTCATTCATAGGGAGAAGATGAAGAGTTGAAGATCAATTGGAGAAGAGTGACTAAAACCAGCTTGTTTGGATTTGGATTTGTTGGGCCAGTTGGTCACATCTGGTAAGCATTTTAGGGGTTAAAAAATCATACATTCTGAATATGTTGGCATGTAATTTTGACGTGGGTCTATTGAGATATGACTCCCACCTTGAAGGATGCTCTAGAATTTTACAAATTAAAGGAACTACTAATCAGTAATGACGAGCCTTTGAGGCACCCCTCCCCCCCTCTTTTCCGTAGAGAGAGACAAATATATGGGTTTATACTCTTCAGGTTATCAGTTTGTTTTTTATCATCTTTTGCAGGTATGAAGGTTTGGATCGATATATAAAATCACGGCTTCTACTGAAACAGAACTCATTTCGGTTTGTTGCTACTAAAGTTGCGATTGATGGGTTTCTTTTTGGGCCATTGGATTTACTTGTATTTTTCACTTACATGGGTTTTGCTGCTGGAAAGAGTGTTCCTCAAATCAAGGAAGATGTAAAAAGGGATTTTCTCCCTGCCTTTGCTCTTGAAGGAGGCATATGGCCAATTGTGCAAGTAGTGAATTTCCGATTTGTACCTGTTAGGTATCAACTCCTCTATGTCAACTTCTTCTGCTTGTTGGATAGCTCTTTTCTGTCATGGCTCGAGCAACAAGAGGATGCTCCATGGAAACAATGGTTGAAATCTTGCTTAAGTTTTAGCGAACAAAAAGGCGATGGTGTATGATTTCCCACTGACGTCAGAAAATGTAAAAACACTTGAGAGTGAATACTTAGGTACCGAGTTTTTTTTTAAGTTAGGACTTAGGAAGTGATGGATTTGCTCTCATGCTCATCCAGTCCTCACTTGCAATACCAGTTTACTGATTTGTACTGTCTATACATGTTTCAATAAAGATTACATTCATTTTCTTTGCTAGTGATGTGAGGTCTACTGGTCTAGTTGGTTTTTCATCCAATTGAGTATTTCCATTAAGTTCCATCCTGTGTTATCATCCCTACATGTTTACCGGGAAAAGAATTTTGTAGGACATGGAATCTGAATCTTTGATCTGTACTCCCTGTTCCCTGATTGCTGAACTAGGGGAGCTAGGGCCCGGTATCTCCAGTGAAATGAATTCAATTCCTTCGTTGTCTCATTTCTTTTGTATCATAAATGTCACAACTCTCCACAGATATGAACAAGCAAATCACAGCTACTGTATCAAACCAAAAAATGGAAAGAAAAAGAAAAGCCTACTGTTAAACTATTTACCAAAAAGACTGGTGTAACTTTGTTATCTTAACTTCAGATTGTTTGCCTGGTTTCGCTGCTTGAGCCCGAGGGATTAAGACCATACTCGCTGGTAGTTTCAGTGTATCTACTAATGCCATACTCTTGACTTGGCATTGTTACCGTGGAATTCTTCAAATCTTCCTCGTATTGCCGGGAGTTATAATGTGAATTCCCCAAGCAATTGTATACCGCACTGTTTCCTGGTGTAACTCCTTCCCGAAGATCCATCAACGAAGCAACTCCTTCTAAAGCATGGACTATCTGCTTGGTTTGGAATAAGTGCAAGGATTGTCAGTCATGTCAAGTAGCTAAAGTCATACAGCTAAAGCATTGGTGATGTTAAGGATTAGGGAGACAAAGGAATTACCTGGCTCATTCTTGGTCGAAGCCATGCTGAATGTCGAACACAAGCAGCAGCACAAGCGACCATTCTAGCCATCTCATTCTTGTTGTAATTTGTCTCCAATCGTGGATCCACAAGAGCATCAAAAGCACCATCTTCCAGGGCTTCAGTGAGCAATGGCCTTGCCTACATTGCAAAAAAAAAAAAAAAAAATAGAAATTCAGTCATTTGTACACTCATATTTCTGCTCTCGAGAACCACAAAGGATTCACAGTCGAAAGAAATACCATCAATTGTGATGTTTTCAGAAACCATGAATTTCCACTACCTTAACTGCCTTGTCAAAGCGAATTCACCTAATTATGGATGCTTATATAAGAATCAATACTCTGCAAGTTTTACTTTCTCAATGCACACTAGAGAAACCGTTTTTTACTTTGTTTTAAGGTTTTAGAGGAAAATGGAGAAGATCTATGATGACATGAGAACTCACCCAATGAACCAGACCCTCATTCCTCAAGGAATCTATTGTACTGATAGGTGGACGTCCAGTTATAAGTTCTAGGAGTACAACCCCGTAGGAATACACATCTGATTTCTCTGTGACCTTACCGCTTGATGCGTACTCTGGAGCAAGGTACCTATATATTTTGGTGTAAAGAACTACTGATCAAGGAAACTGCATCTAACAATAAGTAGCGAAAGCAAGCACGTACTGACTACAGAGCGTTAGCTAATTATAGAGCATAGTCTTACCCAAATGTTCCCACTACTCGAGTGGAAAGGTGAGTAACGTGAGTGTTGGTACCAGATAACGATTTGGCCAGTCCAAAGTCAGAAACCTGAACATAAACTAGAAGTTCATTCTCAAAATTTATAGAAAAACTATCAGAGGAGGCTAATGAATCATGAAACAATGGGTTTATTACAGAAGTGTATTTTCAAGAGCATTTTCTTGTGTTCAACTTACGAATGGAGGAAGCTAGACTAGAAACACAATTAAGGGGGGGTGTATTGTATATGGAATTACTGAAACTCTTTAACAAATCTATGGAATTTAAAAGTCCAGGTGTATTCAATATAGACTTTTAACAGTCCATAAAATTCTCGGGGTATTCAATCAGGAATTTAAAAGACTTTATGAATTCCATCAAAATCTAGGAGTATTCAATTAAGATTTTTAAGAATGAATGAAAGTACAGAGGTATTCAAAATATCATTCATACTTAAGGACTTAGAAACTCATGGATAATTATGGACTTTGTAGTGTTAATTATACACACCAAACTCTAATAATTTTCCAACCACCAGACTAACGATTTGGAAAAGTCTATGATAGACTTTCTTTTTACGGAGGAAGCGGTTGATCTTCCATCATCTCTCTTTCTTGTTCTTTTTTTTTTCTGTCTTTTCTTTAATCGTTTATGATATCAATGTTTTTGAATACTCAACATGTTCACTAATACCCAAATATTGTGGTCTACCCCAAAAACCTAGAATAGTGTTGCTATGAAATATTAGATTGTGTATATTTACGGTTCAAATGAAGCTTGAAAAATTGAACTTCAATTGATTGAATATATATATATAGGAATTTTCTCAGGTGCTGACGTCCGTCCAGTTTTCACCCATTTTCTGATCCCATATTTTGATATTAACCGTATAGTTTTTAGATCCTAATGTATAGATCATCCTTACAAAATTTCAGCCAATTTGATGATCGTTAAGGCATCCAAAACTGCAATTTATACGAATGAACCAAATCTGTCGAACCGGAACCATTCGTGTACATTGCTGTAAATTGCAGTTTTGGATGCCTTAACGATCTCCAAATTGGCTGAAATTTTGCAGAGGTGATCTAAACATTAGGACCTAAAAACTAAACGGTTAAGATGTGAAAATGTTATCGGAAAGTGGGGGAAAACCGGAAATCTGTACCGAACCTTCGGGCTGTATATATATATATATATCAGTGACGAATATCTTGTTATGATATATGTTAATCGGCGAAAACAAGATTGATGAGAATAATTAACTATAAATATCAAGTGATTTATATTGTATGTTTATGTTTGTTGAGAGATTAGGAATGAGAACATACTAGCTAGACAGAGTAATAATTATTTATTTGAGTCAATGTCTACCAGAAGATACTTGACTATTGAAGAGACAACAAGCTATTATCTTGTTTTGCGTTTAGGTTGGATTGATTTTATTTTTTATTTTTTTATGTGTTGGGAAATCTATAGAAGTCATTCATAATAAAAGTATATAGATTTCATAAATCAATAAAAAGTCTATGACAAAAATCAATGATTTTTAGAAATCAATAGCAGTCTATCAACATTTTAAAGAGTTTATGGACTTTTCATACAATACACCCCCCCTTAGTGTTTTAGTACTTTTAACATTGGATCTTACCTTTGCTTCAAACTTCTGATCCACAAGAATATTAGATGCCTTGATATCACGATGAATGATTTTTGGATTGCCTGCGGCCAAGAAAGATGTCAGTAACCATGGATTTTTCATGTCTCAAGCAAAAATATGCAATTCAATTATTAGATATAATGAAGACAAACGTCAAAATATCTGTGTAAGGAACTCACAATCTTCATGGAGATATGCTAGTCCTTTTGCAGAGCCAGTGGCTATTTTCAATCTTATTTCCCACTCCATAACAGCCTGTCCTAATCCTGCAATGCATTGTATTCACCTCAACACATTTAATGAAATCCAATCTAATCTTGATTTGAACATTCCCAAAAGGACTAAAGTAACTCCAGAGATGAACCAAAATGGGCTACTCTTACCATGTAAGTGGAATTCTAAGGTATTATTTGGAACATACTCATATACAAGCAACCTCTCAGCCCCCTTGATACAGTGCCCTACCAATGAAACTAAATGCTTGTGATGCACCCGGCTAATGATGTCAACCTCAGCATGAAACTCTCGCTCCCCTTGCCGGCTTCCTGTCTTTAACTGCTTCACTGCAACATCCTTCCCACCTGGAAGTACTCCCTTGTGGACATACCCAAAACCGCCTTGTCCAAGAAGGTTGGCCTCTGAAAACCCATTTGTAGCTACCGACAATTGATCATAGGTGAATGTACCATTTGAGATGTCCATGGGAAAACCAAGCCATTGAGGTTGATGTGCATATAAAACCTCAGAGCCAGCGGCACGGCGCATTGGAGATGTTGATGTGCTGGACAGCACCCTGATGACATGGACTCCAGGTTGAGGAACATTGTGATGGGGCTGAACCGCATCATAACAGCCATCTGATAATGGAGAAAAAGTAAGCATGATCATGACTACTTACGAGTCTGCTGAATAATGATCCGAATTGCAAATAGTCTAACTACATAACATGCTACATTTTCCAAAAAAAGCAACATGAAAATCATATGCAGGTATTGAATTTATAACCTTTTGGTCCCAAGGAGGGTGGTTTATTGAAATCCTCCGGAATAGCAATAGCATTGTTCTTTCTACTCCTACGCTTGTAGCAAATAAGTACAATTCCGAGTATGAGGAAAACTACAACAACTCCAACAATGACAGATCCAGCAACGAGACCTGCTGCTGCTTTTGGTTGTGGCTTCTGAACTTGCAAGGTCGCCGGCAACAAGGAGGGTGATGGTGAATGGTTCAATGGAGGTGGTGTCAATGTTGTTGTAGGCAAAGGTGTTACAGCATTACTAGGCAAAGGTGTTACAACATTACTAGGCGAAGGTGGCAGAGTTCTGGCCAAAGTGGGTGGCGGTTTAGGAGCTGTGGCCGCTGGTGGAAGCAGAATTGCTAAATCAGGTGGTGGAGGGCTGTTGCTTGGAGTGGATAAAGGTGATGGAGGAGTAGTGGTGGTCACCGGAGGTAGTGGAGTTGACAATGTAGGTGGTGGAGAGTCGTTGGTTGGAGTTGTTGGGGGAGGAGAAGTTAGCGGTTTTGTTGGAGGAGAAAGATGTGGTGCTTTTGGTGTTGGAAATGGTGGTGGTGATAATGTAGGCTTTAGAGGTGGAGCTGGAGAAGGTCTTGATGGCAATGAAGTTGGTGGCGGTAGTGAAGGTGGTGGTGGAGAGGTTAGTGAAGGTGGAGGTGGAGGTGTCACCACATCTGGCAATGGTGAGGAAACAGGAGGTATAGAGTTGTGTACTGGAGGCAGGGGAGGAAGACTAGTAGGTGGAAATGGCGGGGATACTAAAGGTGGTGACTGTGGCGATGGCGGCGGCAATGCTGGTGGCTGTGACGGTGGAAGTGGTGGTGGTGGTGTGGTGTTAGGAGCGGCAGCCGGAGGCAGAGACCACGGCGGTGAAGACATTGTTACTAACAAAGTAAGATTCTTGTTGGGAGTTTCTTACTTGAGATCCTTAAACAGCCTATAGCAAAATACAGAATAACTGAGCGGCGCCCGTGAGCGACACTGATCATTTTTTAACGTTTCTTCCAACTAATCTTTGCTTATCATATTAATTAATGGGGACGTGAACTGTGAACTGTGAGCTGTGAATCTGTGATCACGAGTAGTAGTTGTTTTTTTTTTATAACCACTAGTACCAGTTGTTGCTGCTCTTGTTTTTGTTTCAAGTGGAATTCCAGTTCACTTGTCCACTGACTCAAACTAGTACTGTACTATAGGCCACTCCAAGGTTCAGAATGCACGAGCAATCACACTACTTATTTAGGCTCCAACTCTCTAGCTATTGTGGACAATTCAGACTGACCAATCAAAGGACCACAGATATTCATATACAAGACTATGATTGGCTTTCCTTGTTGGCAGTGTCTTGCTAAAAGATACAAAGAAACATGTACAATTGGAGTAGGTAACATTGTGACAACAATTAAGTTCCAAGAGTAGGAATGTCTTCTTCTTGAAGTACTTGTCTCTACTAATGTAGGGTAATTTCTCCATGACCTTCTCTCAGGGATGTATGCTATGAAGATCCACCAGCTAGTTTCACATCATTCAACTTGTCAGATAACCCGGCTCTTCGATAGCCAGCAACCAACAAATCATAAGTTGATCCTGTAAGTTCATAAGAACCCTTGATACATTCCAAGAACAACTCCAGCCTATCATACTCCGAGAGCCTGAAGTACGAGCATATCACCTTTTCTACATCATCCTGATGTTTAAATGACAATCCTTGTTTCAACATCCTCCCCACAGAGTACTCTACATCATCCAATCTATCTATCATGGCGTACATCCTTATAATCCCACAGTGGACCGGCAACAAAACTTCCGAAGTCTGATCACTCTCCATTAAAGTCTCGAGTAGCTCTTCCAATCTCTCCACCTTCCCAAGTTCAACATGCAACCCCACGACCATCTCAGCCATTTTCCCACTCATCTTCCACCCATAACCACACATCATCTCCAAGAATTCTTTGACTTGGCCAGAGCTTCTCCTCTTACAAAGCCCTTCCAGCATATACTCCAATATAGGCAAGTTAGGCATGATTCCCGATAATACCATTTCTTTGTAAAACATATCACCAAGCTCGTATTTTTTTAATTTGATACAACCCGAAACCAGAGACTGATAGGTTTGAATATCAGAATCAAAGCCAGCAGCTTTCTTGGCAGAGTACCAAGCTTGCATCAAATCAGTTTTGCCCGACTTTAAGAAAGCAGACACGAATGCATCATAGGTGTCGGAATTGGGTTTAAATCCCTCTGAGCTCTCCATAATCTCAAACAAGCTGATAGCAGTGAACAAATTCCCGGAAGAGAAGCATACAAGTAAAAGGGAATTGAAAACTGCAGAAGTGGGTTTAACTCCATTAGCCTCCATAGAGGAAAAGACTTGCATTGCAAGTGGGAGATTCCGAACTTTTCCACATAGAGATATCAGCTCACAGTAACGATCATGATCTCTCTCATTCTCCTTTAGCAGCTTCTCCAATTTCCATTCCAGAACCTAACTAAGAAACAATGTACACACACATAAGCAGAAATCGGAGTCCAAATCTTCGAATCTAAAATCGAAGAAAAAAAAAATGTATCTAATTTTTCAGAAAATGATACATGTAAACTAAACACCGTAAGACTATTAAAGGTTGAGAAGAGAATGATTGATTACCAAGTGGGTTTTGTCAGGAGAGGAAGAAGAAGCGAGAGAACTAACGAGTGATTCCCAAGAAAAATCAGAGCTTTGAAGAGCAGAGTCTTTCTCCGCCGCAGAAGCAAGAAGGGTTTTGATTCGCGATTTGGGTTCCTCCATCAGACTCCGAAACAAGCACGCTTGGTTACTTAGCCAACAACGCTGAGACTGAGAGCTACTCGGAATTTCCAAAACTCTTCTCGTCGCTGATAGAACTCTTAAGACTGATGCCATGGTTCTGTTTCTACTCCACTCACAACTCAAGAACCAAACCTGTCTGAGATAGAAGAAGAGGATTTGTAACCCCCAATTTTGCTGACTGGGTTGGGCAATCAATTTTTCAAAATCCCCTAAACCCTCTTGCGAGCAACCAGAGGGGTCGAATTAGAATCCTTTTCAAGTTAAGGGCATCTAGAACAGGTTGATCGGCCTAACATGAAACTCTATGGCTACTCTCACCAATGGTCGGCAAGTTTGAGGGGTCTTAGGTATTCGTTGGGCAAGTTTGAGGGGTCTTAGGTATTCGTTGGGATTAGTCTGGCTTTACTAGAATATCTGGATGTGTTACTAACTCAATATCTGAATTTATTACTAACTAACTATCGTAACGAAATGACTTTCAAATACTGACTAAAGTGAGTATGTTACTAACTCATTAACTCACAAATGTAAATGGCTTACTACCTCAAAGGTTACAGGCACCTGGTTTGTATCAAACAGTGAAGTGATGAACACAGAAATTTTTGATTAAATAGGTACCATAGAACAAAGTTAATATGATGTGATTCAATTCCGAAGGTCTGTACAGTACCACAAACTTTTATTCTGCTCACTGCTTTTGCTCAAAAAAAATTAAACATACAAGTACTTTACACGTAATGCTACATGGAAATTTTACCAGAAATGTTGGGAGTTGTGGGTTAAGGTACACAACAGAAACAAGCAACCCACATGCAAATCTCAATTGTAGTTTCATCTACAGCTACAAAATCACTCTTTTTTCTTTCGTCGGATGAGAAAATTGATCCAAGTACCTCAATTCTTAAACACCTATTTTTCCTGCTATGATTTTATTTTATGTGCTCATGGCATGCCGAATTTGGACAAAGCAGATTGGAATACAGATGAAAAGGGCTCTGTTGCACTCTGATCATCAGCTTTGATCTTTATTTGAGCTTTCGCAGAGGATGTGTTGACTATACATTCTACCAAAAATGTTGAAGATCCTTCTGCTTTTTGTGCAAAGAAGAAGAACTTGAAGTTGGGAGATTTGCCACCAGAAGCGATGCAGTGGATGGAATGGCCTTGCATATGTTTCAGGAGTGACTGAGGCGTTGTCAATGCCGCAACTCCTTGAGGGTTAATAGAATAATCCTGCACGAAATTATAGATGCCATTTGTTAGAAATATTCAGGGAACTATGTTCTTTATAACTAGCCAAAAGAAAAGTATCAATAAGTGCTTAAAGAGATCGAGGAAAGAAACAAATGAACATCAGAATTACAAGGTAGACCTGTGATAATGATATGGGCAGTTGGCGCCATTTCTGCTGAAAAGTAGTTGGATCCAAAACAGCTTTTGGGTTAAGCTTCAAAGGAGGAGGTGAAGGTGCAGGAGCAGGAGCAGCAGGTAAACCCAATCCAAGTAGATCATCAATTGCAAAGCTAGAAGACTGTGGAGCATGTCCTGGCACAGTGGAATTTGAAATCATCAAATCTGATAGTTGAGAAGTGGGAACAGACACAGAGGTAAGATCGTATGAGGGAGCACTATATGCAGAGGAATTGTTATTGGGAACTTTTGTCTCCTCCTTCTCTGATGTACTTAAAAGCAGATCCTTATCATTTGCCTCGACTCTATTAGCTGGAACAACTGTATCTGCAGATTCCGTCCCAATAGATACATGTCCAATTTCGTCTGAAAACTCAAAAGGACCTCTGTGTTCCTTATGAGTGAACATGTATGATGGCTGCAAGCATTTGAAAATATCACTATACTTGAGATATCCCATCAACAAAAAAGTCCATAACGTGTGTGTGTGTGTGTTGACATAAAGGAAAAAATAGCAGTATCAGGGCGTGTGTAGCATATGTATAGATATATTTGGAAATGGTTTGTGCTTGTCTATCCTGACATGTACCAGGAAGGGACAGGGGAGTGATGCTTTGATCTGTAATCATTTGCATGGGAGGAGAGTTATTATTACCTTTTGATATACAACAGATAAACTGTTAAATTCATCAAAGATCCGATCTTTGATTTCACTGCTTTGGGTATCAGCAAAGACAGAAACAGCTTGCTTCGGAGGGTTTACCACTCGTTCGGCGACACTTATGTCATATTGCAAAAGCCTGTAGTAGAATAAGGCTCTATCATGAACATCCTGCAACCAACTGAAAGTTTTATTGAACATTCATAAACAATATACTACTGAAGTTACACGTGAATCACTTCAACCTTTAACATATTAATGAACTAGCAAACTACAGCAACATGCACCTGGTGAAAATCAGCAAGACCTGCAGCCAGTGCAGCTCCCAAGGAATTCTGAGTCTCAGGTGGCCTCTTAAAAAAGCACTTCATCACTGCTGTGAGAAGATGTAAGCGAACCTGTTCAATTAATAAGTTTGTACCATTAGAGAATCAACTGTAGCTATAAGATTGAAGAATGATGACCAACAAACACAGAAAAGAGAAAAACTATTGAAACATAATTATAGGTGATATATATAAAACTGTGTGTGTATAAAGCTGGAACAGAAAAAGATGACTTGATTATTACCTCGGCAGAGTGCTCATCCTCCCAATTTTCAACCAAACCCTCTAATATATAAGGTGCATCATGCATGTCCTGAGAATACTCGCCCAGCATCCATATAAGAGCCGCCTTGGCCTTGGGTTCTTGGACATTATTGCTGCTTATGTTCCCAACAACTGCAATGCAATCTTGACTCCATTGGGGATATTTTCTTAGCAGATCTTTTACAAGAACCTGCAAACGAGAACATACATAAGTGAACCTGGCCACTTTTGTGTATGAAAACACGATTGAAATAGTTCTTTATTTTCCATCTTCTTTCCTTTATTTACTTATTTTAGCTCAATAATACAATTCTTAGTAGGTTTGACATATCATTTACAGGAATTACAACAGTAATCTAATATGCTTGGATTTACTGGTATAGGTGTCTGAAAGGGAGGAACTCTTTACCAGAGCTTCAGCAGTTACATAGTCCTTCTCCATCTCCAGAAACTGAAGAAGCCGATCAACAATTGC
This sequence comes from Rosa persica, assembly GCA_025331145.1. Taxonomy (NCBI): domain Eukaryota; kingdom Viridiplantae; phylum Streptophyta; class Magnoliopsida; order Rosales; family Rosaceae; genus Rosa; species Rosa persica. Next base: position 47,533,341 of record WFKR01000006.1, on the reverse strand, counting down.
ATTCACATCATACTGCTGAAGAGCTATTTTACCAACTGCACGGATTGACTCTCTTGCAATGGGAATATCAACATTTGCAGCATATTCACATAATTCAGTCACTGAAATAGAATCATGAAAGTAAAAGCTTTAATCAATAAATCAAATGCAACTTCTCTAAAAAGAATGAAAGTAAACTATGCTCGAACAAAAAAGTAAACTTTTTATCAAACAAAATTAAAGTAAAGTGAACTTCTTAGTAAGCTTTTATCAAGCGAATAGAAGTAAGTAAACTTTCATGAAAATAAATTTTATCAAAGGAACAGAACTACAGAAGTAAACTGCACCGAACCATTCAGAGCAAACTTCTATGAAACGAATAAAAGTAAACTTCATCAAACAGAAAGATAGTATTTATCAAACAAATAAATGGAAATAAACTTTATCAAACAAATAATGAATATAAGCTCTGATCAAACAAACAAATGAAAAAAAAAAAAAAATATATATATATATATATATATCTTTTATCAAACAAAAGGATTAAAATAAACTTGTCACCAAACAAATAAATCAAATTTTTGTTCCATGAATAATGATAAATAATAAGCTTGTTATCACACAATTACCGTCAAACTATTATGAGACAAAGTAAAGTCAACACAAAGAATAACAGCACCTGTGACCAAATAATGGGTCACCCAAAAGGAAATGCAGAATTGACCATGTCATGCACATACAATTGCTTCAAGGACCTGTAATGAACTTGATGATCTTTTCTTACCGATTTCATATGTATTGCTCTCATTTGCCACTGCAGTCAACATCTCAAGCTTCAATTTTTTTACATAGGATGGCTCATTGTACTGGCAATAGAAGTGTTTATAGTCTGAAGAAAATATGAAAGGAGCACGCATCACCAAAAGATGCAGGTGGCTTAGAACTGCATAAGATTGCTCTGGACTTCCTGAGCTCACTAAGGTTAGAAGAGGAGCTTTAATACGCTCATATACCTAGCCAAAAACACTTGTGGTTAGAGAAACGATTGTCATATAAAATACCACAAGTAACACAAGATGGAGGCACATCCACTACAGGAACACCAAAAATGAAGGCATAAAAATCAAAATTATCAGATCCTGAAATCCACATTTTTTTTTTATCATAACCAGAGTCATTGTGCACTATATTGCATAATGCTACACAGATTAACTTTATAATTCAGCTGTGCAGACTAGCACAGAAAGATTCTTCCATATTTACGTAGGTCCTATATAGTTATGCAAAAGATACTTCTCCCTACTACTAATTAGGGGGGGAAGTAACAAATGATATATGCCTACCTGCTGATGAACATCAGTCATCGATAAAGTCAATTGAAGAAATACTTTTATGGTTGCCAAGACAACGGCACCATTTGCATGCTGCAGTCTATCCTCGAGCAGATTCATGACATCAAATATCTCATTGCTATCTGAAGGTACATACTTAGCTACCAACTCAAGCACAAGACATTGTGCCCATTCACTGAATTCCCTAATCCTGCATAAGAAAATGTGAACCAATCTCAGCTACTGCTTTTACAGAGATTAGAAAAATATAATAGAGTTTGAATTTCTTGAACAGTAAGAAAATGCTAGAGGTTAGTTTCCAACCCATATAACTTTTTATTTTTACTGATATGCTATGTGGCAGATCCATTAGAGAAATAGACTTCACCATACCATCATGATGCAGAACCAGCAGGGAAAAAAGAAGAGTGAAGAATAGAAGAGGAAGACAAAGAAAGGGAGAAGAAAGAGAGGGGTTGGAGGAAGAAGAGGGACAGTTACATTTCTATATTATATTCATCATATCAAAAGAGTTTCACCATGACCAAAAGAATCTTCTAGTAAAATCCCTAATCAGCTCATTCCATTATCAGATCCTTAAACACACCAATTTCAACAATCAAACCCCTAAATGTATGATATCTATCATACTCCATCACACCGTTAAGTTTACGAGTCTTTTATTTTACTTCATCTTGTTTGATCTTCTTCTCTAGACCATCAGTTGTAAAATTAATAAATCTACCATGCTGACATCATATTACAACTGATATGAATAAAACCAATGGTACTACGAACATCACAAAACCAATTAAAATTTAATTTGTGGAATCAGAAACAATATGAAAGTAATTTAAAAATGGCCAGCCTATAGAGAAATACCGATTCAAAAGATAGTATATAACTGATTTGCTGAGCAAAATTTCTCTCTCCCTGGATACCTCCTCAGAGCTGCTTCCTTCTAAACTCCAAATCTCTTGCAGGGCAGATAAACAATTTGCAACCACCTGAGAATGCAATAATATGAGGTAAATTCCTAAATCATCTGCAGCACTCAACATAAAATGGTAGAAAAATTGAGGCAAATTCAGAACTATAGTATAGAAAGCTAAAAGGCAGATAAGTGATAGAATATAAAGATTATTATTGGAATATCATATCTAAAGCCTTGAGGTTTGTTCTTCTTCCAATGCTTTCTAGTTCCACCATTACGAATGAAAACAGCAGACATGTGCCAAATTACTTCATAGTTGACCGACTAGAGGGCATCACTGGTACAAGGCATACGTTTGCATTACAATTTCTAAACCTACAGTGACAATTTTCGTAAAATTCTAATCTAACATTAGGTGATTGAAACCACAATATCTTCTGATGATTTTTTTCTCAAAGCATACATAAAGTTTGATCTTTTACTCTAGTGATACGTCATATGAGATGTTCAAAACAAGAATTCCCAAAATAGCCCCTCCATAACACATTATTCTAAGTAAGATATTATGAGATGAATGAAATGGCCTTACCTGTGTATCTGGATCGTTAAGCAACAAATGCTTAAGCATTGCAGGAAAATCTGCATCGACACAAGTTGAAGCTGATATGTGATACAGCTTCAGAACCCCCATAGCTGCTACCATCCTCACATAACTATTATTGTCCTTCAACCCCGCACCCAAAGGCCCCACCAAATACTCCACCAGGTTCGTCACTCGTAACGAACACAAGCTCCTCAAAGCAAGACCACGGATCATTGGGTCTGCGTCCTTGCAATCTCTTTGAAGAAAGTTGATTGTCAAAAGTGCGAGGTCAGGATTGACCTTTGCATAATTCCCAACATAGAGATAACACATTTTCTTCAAAACAATATCCGACGTTGCTGAGCACATCACCATCTCTCCAAAAACAGACGACACATCAATGCCGATCGTCATGTAAGAGATAACCTTCTTGAAAAGCTCACGCTTTGAATCATCCGCTCCCGGGGCTCTGCTGCCAGCCAGAAGCCGGAGCTGTGCTCTCACATCCGCCACTTCGCCTTTTCTGCTCGGAAAAGTAAATTTCAAGTATGAATTCAAAGTGACAACATGTGATTTCACCAAATAAATCTGCTAGATAACTTCAATTCAAGTATTAGCACAACCAAAGCAGACTAACGTAGCAATGTTACCTACAATTTCAATTCAGCTAAATCTCTCTAGCTGTTCAACACAGTTTTTCAGTTACTAAATCAACAGAAGCGAAGAAAATGAAAGGTTCGTGATCACTGATATCTGAATCGGAGTAAGAGCATGCATGCTGTCAATGTTACTTAGTAATCGAAATTCACTATATTGTTCATCTTTCCTTCACCTAATTTTCTCAGACTGGTAATCGGAGAGACTAGGGTTTAGAGACTTACCCGGAGGGCTGCGACGGCGACGAAGATCGCTGCGACATGGCCGGAGGAGCCATGACCGATCCGAATTGAGGTCAGGTCCGGCTACGGTACTCTATACTCGTTCGGAGATCTAAAACCAAGAACAAGAATTTGGTCACTGAATCTCAGAAAGCTCTGAACTTGAACCTTTCCAAGAGAGGCTGGTCTTGACGTGGCCAGATCAGATTCGTCGCCTGTATATTCTCGCCTCTCCTTTACTCCACCGTGTCTGGTTCTGATCTCTAATCATAAAACTATCACACCGTAAATGGTAAAAAAAAAAAATATTGGGTCAGATTCGTAATTTCATTTTCTATAAAAAAAAAAATCAGGAGTTTCTATCACAAACAGTCCCGATTTTGAAGTTTGATCGATCATTTGACACATTGGTTCTCAACATTTTAAAACCATCACATTAATATATCAAATATTTTTTTCCCCACATAGATTTAGTATATTTGACACTTTATCCTCCGTTAATAACTTCACTAACTCCTTTTTTTTGCCAAAGATATTTTCATCATTTCCTCTCTTTGATTAGTTATCAGTAACTATCCTAATTACTTCTCGTTTTCCATATAGTAGTACTACTTAAGCTTGTCATTTTTCTAATCTTTAATCAGTGATCAGTGAAAGGACGCTTTCAAGGTCATGGACCGCAACAACGACGGCAAGCTCAGCCACGACAACTTGCAGAGTTAATAAATTCGTCTGAGTTTCCAGCCATCGATGACGACCTTACGATCATGATCAAATTGAGCAACGGCGATAAAACTCTAGGCGTGGACTATGAGGCATTTTGAAGTTATTGGTTATGGTTCGACATCGACGATGAATGACTTTTCAACAAAGTTTGCAGCGATTGCATTCCTACTAGTGTTGATTAATTATCTCAATTAAAACTGTAATGGATATGTGACACACATAGAGAGAGAGAGGGCAAGCTGAAAATATTATTGATAAAAATGATAAGTTAACGGTGTCACTAACGGAGAGCACTAAAAATATGTCCGAGATTAATTTTAAAGTATTAACGGAATACTTTTAGAACGTTAAGAATTACAGTGTGAATTTATGAAAGTTTGAGTATTTTTTTGTGACATTTGCTCAAAATCAGTGTTACTAAACGCACCGTTTGTCATCATCGTCGCCGTTGGCAAGATTTTTTTTCCGCTTATCACTACCAAGCTTCAATTTCAGAGCCCAAAAGCAGCTGAGCAGCTCATGGCCTCTTTGAGAATATAGAGAGAAACCAGAAAAAAGCTTTTACAGAAATGGTTCTGCTTCATCTTCCACGAAGCCACATCTCCCTCTTCACCCACTTCACTCACTTCTCAAAACCCAAACGCCCCACAAACCTAAACCCCATCTTCACCTCCACCCTCTTCTCCTCCCCCAAATCCACTCTCTCAGTCTCGGAGCCCATCCCCATCTCGCCTCTCCCAGAATCCCACATCGAACCAACCCTAGAAGAGTTCCATACCCAACTCGAAATCCCGCTCGAGAAGCTCTTCGTGCCGCCGGAGACCGAGCTCAAGTACACCGAATCTGGTGCCCTGAGCACGAGAATCTTGAAGGGGTCGAATATTTTGCTGAGCAAGTATGCTAGGGATGCTCAGGTGACTCAAGCCGAGTTTGTGAAGAGTAGTGTGAGGACTGAGGATTGCCCGGCGAATGGTCTGCCGGAGTTTGCTCTCGTCGGACGGTCGAATGTCGGCAAGTCATCGCTGCTTAACTCGCTTGTGCGGAGAAAGAAGCTAGCTTTGACGTCCAAGAAGCCTGGTTAGTAGTAACTAGTGTAGCCTATGGATTCAATATTTGCTTTTTCAGTTTTTTGGGTTGCATTCATTGTTTAAAATTTTCTGCTTGTTTGTTATGGTTTTTTCTTATGGTGAACATTGCTAGAGTTAAAATTTAATGTGATGAATGTAGGGGCCTTAAATTTGACGAATTGAAGAGTACTGGTGTTGCTTTGCTCTCTTGTGTTGTAGCATTGTTAGATTATAACAGAGTTAGCTTACTGTTTGATATGAGTGTACTCTGATGACTGCAATCGTGGCGTTTCGGTTGTGGATTGACCACGTACTTCTTGATTCACTAATTCATGTTCATAATATTTTGCAGGGAAAACACAATGCATCAATCATTTTCGGATCAATGATAGCTGGTACTTGGTCGATCTGCCAGGCTACGGGTATGTTATGTAGAAATGTTTTTTGGTTCTTGTGTTGATAGAGATGTCAATATGGTAATTTGACATTCTGAGTGAGTGTTAATGAACGTAACGATAAAACCCCTTGAAAGCTTCAATGAGGGGTGCAAACCCTAAGGCTTTAGTTTCTTCACAATATACATTGTACTAGTATTCAGAGTTAGTCCATATGATTGTCCATCTTTCATGCATGATTCAAGATGATAATCATATGCTTGTGTGTTCTCTAACTTGAACAGGTATGCAGCTGCACCACAGGAACTTAGAACTGATTGGGTGAAGTTTACTAAAGACTACTTCCTGAATAGGTCAACATTAGTTTCGGTTTTCCTTCTCATCGATGCCAGCATTCCTGCCAAAAAGATTGATCTGGAGTATGCTAGTTGGCTTGGCCAAAATCAGGTATGATCTCGTTACATTTACACCAGAATGAAAAGGAAGATGTGGTGTGATACCATGACTCCATTTTAGTAATATTGGCTGCCTAGAATCTTCTCTATGTGTTGATATTTGACTATACACTTTACAATTGTCTCCATTGCTTCTTTTGTCTTCCCAATGAAATAAGTACATGGTAGTTGTAACTTGTAACATTTCGCCTCTCTGAACTGAAGTAGCTGAGAGTTTAAATATGCGTTAAGTGCAATTTTCCTTTGGTAAGTTAGTAGCTTGTCCTTCAACAAAGATGAAACAATAAAACCTATTAAAATGTATATGCATCTGGCTGGTTTAACTGGGGAATGCTGTGGAGAGTTGATATATCTTTCACTGCTTTCAGATCCCTATGACATTAATATTCACCAAATGTGACAAGCGGAAGAAGAAAAGACATGGAGGAAAAAGAGCGGAAGAAAATGTGAACGATTTTCAGGAGTTAATTCGTGGCTTCTTCCAGACAACGCCACCATGGATTATGACCAGCAGCTTTACCAATCAGGGTCGTGATGAGATGTTATTGCATATGGCTCAGCTGCGGAATTATTGGCTTAAGCACTAAGAATATCCTCAGAACCATGCCTTGCTGTTCTCATGTAGGTCTCATACATCCTAGTACGAGAAGCTGATATTAAAATTTCACCTCTATGCAATGTATTGCTATGCCATTAAACTCGGTAAAATGTTACATTTGGCAGCTGCAAAATCCTACAACGAGGAGAAAACAAATGTGGTCCATTGCCACAATCGTCAAACCCCGATAGTTGGATCAATTTTGTTGGAATGAAATTGTAGAACCTTGTACTAGAATTTGCAGCAAGTGTAGTTCTGTTGAAGGTCATCCAATACGTTAAAGCTTTTGGTTGGATCAATTTTGTAGATGAAATGAAAATTTTGGTTGCGAACGGCACTAATTTAAAGTTTGAATAGTGTAAAATAGGAGGAAACTTCAGTTCAAGAGGCCTGAAACATTGCATCTGATGCAATTATCTAGAGGTACAAGATTACTTGGACATTTTCAGTACAAATTTACCCCCAATCATAAATAAGAAGGTGCAAGAAATTATTGACGCAATGAACTCAGTTGGAATGGATGCCAAGTTCAGAGACTGTATAGTTGTATAAGATAATCGCCAAGGAAAAGTTGGGACTATAAATATTTGATGATAACAATCGAAACCTATTAGTACAAGTACAGGATTTCGATCCAAATTCATACCAGAAGGAAATGTATCATCGAAGTCCAAAAGTTGACTTGACAACGATGAACTGAACTATAGAGGAATGACCAAAACTTGTAGCATAGACGCCTAACATCTCACTTAATACACATTCAGGTTTTTTTAACACATCCTTAACATAATTATCGAGTATTACAGATTGCAATGAACCAAAACTTGTCGCATAGACTCAAAACATCTCACTTGATACACATTCTGTTTTTAACACGTCCTTAACATAATTATCGAGTATTACAGATTGCAATGAACCAAAACTAGTCGCATAGACTCAAAACATCTCAATAATACGCATTCTGTTTTTTAACACATCCTTAAAATAATTATCGAGTATTACAGATTGCAATGAACCAAAACTAGTTGCATAGACTAACATCTCACTTAATACACATTCAGGTTCTTTAACACATCCTTAACATAATTATCAAGTATTACAAATTGCAATGAACCAAGACCTTAACAAGTATAAGAACAGGTTCATAACATCTAAGCTTCTAAAGACCAGAACTGTTATGAGCAGAAACTGCTCGTGCAACCAATAGAGATAGATGATAGGGTAGTTCGGGGTCATGATACACTTGCAAAAGTTTGCAAGTCACAAAGCAAAGTGCATTAACTGAAACACCAAAACCACAAGAAACCAAGAAGACCAAAACTAAGATTTACAGGTGCTGAATGCATCCAACCATCACTTAGCACCTGTTGCTGCTAGACACTAAAAACATACAAATAAGCTTACGCTTTACACTAACAAGAAGTCCCCATTTTATCTATGGAGCACCTGTACTCAACAAAGCCTAAGGTTTGTTAACTACATACGCATACTAGTAAAATCTAAATCATCGATCAACAATATATAATTCTAGCAAACAATATAGATAAAATGGTAGAGTACTTCGCATTCATAATAACTCTCTAGCACATAAACAAAGCTTGTCATAATCATTCAACAACAATGATCCAAAATTGACTTCACAAAATCCAGAACTACGAATCGAAAATAAAACAAATCAAACTTGGATTCTACTTCCTCTCAAATCTAGGCAGTAGCAGTTCCCTTGCTCCTTGGCTTAGCTTGTGTACCTTCAAGGAAGCCGCTCTTGAACCTCCTCGGCACATGGCGAAGGTACCTCATGCGCCCGGTTCCGGTGGTCTTTCTGCGCAGAGCCTTCTCGCTCCAGTTATCTGAACACAGAGTTCTCAAATCTCAGAATCCATAGCTCAACAGTAAACACAGAGTTTTTACCATCAAATCAAACGCGAAATCACAAAAAAAAAAAATTCAGAGTAAATTAGAGGAAACATTTACATTTTCTGAGGCGAGCGGCGGGGTAAGCACAGGCGGAGCAGCGAGATTTCTGGAGATGGAAGCTCCGGCGTCCACATCGGACACAGAGAGTGTGGGTCTTGTTGCGGCGCTTACCGAAGCTACCAGTTCCTTTTCCCTATTCAGATTTCAACAACACAGTTACAAATCTATACATGTTTACGATCAACCTAGAAATTGAGAGAGAGAGAGAGAGAGAGAGAGAGAGAGTTACCATTTCGTTGTTCGGCTGCTGCAGAAACCCTAAATCTGGAGGGGGGAGAGGGCGTGTGTGTGCGGGAAAACTGACGGAGAAGAAGAAGCAGTCGTTTTATATAGATTAGGGTTTCTCCTGGAATTTTTTGAGTTAAATAGACGAAATTGGCCCTAAAGCGGGCTGGGTTCTATAGGCTCCGAAGAGCTCGTAACAATGGCCACGTATCCAGCTTAAACAAAGCCCACTTGATTATTGGGTTATAGAAAAAGAAATAAATCATGAGCTAAAGGCCCATATTTACATGAACCGGAAAGGTGGGAGTCCTTAACGAAATTAAATAATCTGAATGACGATTAACTTACAATTGCGGGGATAGCTCAGTTGGGAGAGCGTCAGACTGAAGATCTGAAGGTCAGGTGTTCGATCCACCTTCACCGCATTTACTTTTATCTTCTTATTATGCTTTTACATTTCAATTTCACTTTCCACTTAACTTTTTCTTTTCTTTCATCTGTTTATTATGCTTTTACATTTCGATTTCGCTTTCCTTTTCACTTTTCTGTTCTAGAGATCATTTTGACCAAAAATTGGTCTCCTAATGCACAAAGCTAGATATTTTCATTATAAACATTTTTAATTGAAAATAAATTTATCTTATTTTAATCATATAGTGGGTGATATTGCGCATTTATTTTCACATAAAATTCTTTATAAAAGTTTTGGATTAAACATGAATTTATCTTATTTTGATCATTTAAAGAGCGATCACAAATTACTGAATGATCATATGTTTCTTTAAGAGATGTTGCCCAACTGGGCATATATGATGAAGTGGCGTATGAAATATGACAATAACAACTTTCCTTGCAATTGGGATGAATTTTATAAACCAATCAACTCCAAATCCACACATCCCTTTGAAGGAACAAGAGCCAAAATAAATTTAGGTATGTATAGAATGTCTTTAACTTCATCCTCATGTTCTATATACACGTTGACGCACGACTAACTCGAGGTCCATAATTTTTTTTTTTTTAAGGCGAGATCCATGATTTAAGTGATCATATTTGTTTTCCTGAAACAAAAGACATGGTTTAGTCAGTTAAAATTAGTTAATAATGATTTAACTTATTCTAAATTGTTGTTTATGACTTACGTACTCATTATGATTTTGTTCTACTCTTTTTAAGAAAATATTTATGAACAAAAAAATATCTGATGGGGACAATATATACAAGCGACCCATATGTCAACACATCAACAATTCAAATCCATCGTGCAATTTTGTCAAATCAGTGAATTGGCACAATCGTTCACTCATCTAGGCTTATGAACATGCTATTTGGTGACAGACATTCCCAAGGAACGATGATCAATTGATCATGGTTAGATTGAGCCCTATCGTGGACTCGCGACTATCTGACCATTTTTCCACCTTGACCAATAACTCTCGACCATCCGATCTGATACCGACTTGTCGCGGTCAACTTCATAAAGGGTTGGAAATGGTCCATCACCGTGCATCATTCATGTATAAGTCAACCTTAATCAATTTCTTGGACCACAAGCAATTATGAGCAAAAAAATTCAGCCCATCAGAAATTGATGGTCCTGATTGGCGATCATGTGAAATGATTATGTGTATGTACCTAGCAAATTTCCTATCATGAGCTTGTGGATGATATATATACACCTTAACTAGGACCAGCCTTTTAATTTGAGTTGTGAATTATGCAAGCTACACATTAAATCAAAAAAGCCGCTTTTAGTGCCTAAATAACTTGCTTTTTTAGATTGTTCATGGAGCCTAACTAATCGCTTTCTTTCCTCCCTTACCAAACTCCTAATTGTACCCCATAATGTCCATTCCTTTTTTCTCTAGTACTTGGATTATATCAGCTCTTACATCAAGCCATTTCGATTTCATACTCTCTTTTCTTTTATAGACACGAAAAAATTAATCAAAGCAAATCATAAGTGTATCAATGATTTGAAGCCAGATGCTAGGGCCAATCGTATGTGAAGTACTTCTCAACCAATAATGTCAGTCGGTTTCATAATAAGCATCGATTGTATTAAATAGTTAGAAGACGATTAGTGCGCGTGAATAATTAACACTTATACAACTCCAGTTTATAAGAGAATAGAATGGCACTTGGACTCGGATATTAATCTAAACTTAAGCCCAAGTACATTTGTGATGAAATTAAAAGTATAAATAAATGGGTGAAACAAGTGAGAATGGTAACTTAATCGCGAAATATAAATAAAAAGTTGGAAATGATAGTGATGGAAATAAAAGCCCAACGGGGGCCCCATGCAGGTGGCCACTAGTATGGAATCTCATGGGCCACACGGTGGTTTGCAGTTTCTCACCTTAAGAAAAAGTAAACCAATTGACGTTGAAATGTCTCCCATCTCTCTGTCACTAACGGCAGAGGGATTAGAGTGAGTTGTCCTTATTGTGAAGCGCTAAAGCCCTAGATTCGATTTTTATGTCGCCAGAATAACAAGGCAACTCAGTCGGACAAACCCCACCAGCTGTACGGTTCTTAAGAAACTATAGCAAACCCTAGCTGAACGATGTAAGCATCATGAATTGTCGAACTCAGACTCATTCATTTTACAACCTAGTCAACTCCAAAGATCTATGTTTAATTAGTTATGGTCTTGTGTACAATACAAATATTCAATACATATATCCGAACGAGAAAAAAGGAATTAGGGTTTAGGTAAAGAATAAGTTAGTTAGTTAGTTAGTTAGTTTATAGGCAGGAGGTGATACTAATAAGCGGATCGATCTCGGTGATATGTTGATAATTTAGTTAAGATCTCAAGTGATCGATATGTTGACAATTTAGTTGCGATCCCAAGTTTTTGGGTTTATATAAACTAACCAACGGTTTTCAGTAAGCGTGGACGTCTCTCAGTCATTTACAAACCCGTGGACAACTAATGAGTGATATGTTGACGATTCAGTTGGGATCCTAAGTTTTTGGGTTTTACATCCAACGCCTTTCAATCACTACATACGTGTGGACGACGACTCTTAATTACCTACAAACGAGTGGACAATTGACTGACGTTAGAATTTCTACACTATAATACATTCGGCAAAAATTTTGGGATATATGTTAGACCTAGTAGATATCAAATATGTGGTTCAGATTTAGAGTACCCATCAAGTAGGCTTTACCAATGGATAAACTATTGAAATTAGTTGTAGTTACGAGGGAATGTAGTCGAGTGTTTGTGATTTAGCTTGGATCACAAGATTTTAGATCTATACAAATCGTCGATTGTCTGTCCTCCATTCAAGCTTATTCACTTATGGTAAAAAAAAAAATCGGAAGATACGGTTTGTATAAAATCTTATCATCTCAAATTGACAAAGATTCGGGGTAAAATAGTCAAATTGCTCCCTGACTTTTCCCATGACTGCCGATTTACCCTTTGACATTTCAATTTTAATTATCTACATCATCACTTTTCTAATTGTTGCCGATTTACACCCTATCATTATTTTTTAGACTTTTCATCTAATTTTCCGTTAACTTGGTTAGCACGTGAGGGGCTTCTTTTCAACAATCACAAAAAAAAAAAAATTAAACAAACCAACACATCGTTAAAAAAATAAAAAATAAAATACAAAACTATTCTTCGTTAAAAGAAGGGGTAAAAACAAAAAAAAAGAAACTTGCCCATTGTCGCTTCTTCCTTGTCCATATCTTCTTCTTCTTCACTCCCTTTATTTCAAGATTAGTCTTTAGCTTCCAACTGACCGCTTAATTAATATTTGCTAGTCACATCAAATGATTGGGTGATCGTATCACTGAAGGAGAAACCATCTTTGATCATTTAGGTTTCTGGTTTTCTTTTTCTTTGAAGGCCGAACTTGTCATTAATATTTCAAGCATTCATATGAGAATTTGATCTTCCATGTTTCTAGTTGGAAAGGTTCTTATTGTGTATAAGTTTGAGGAGCCATCGAACAAACTAAAATATTTATATGTATGAATTATGAAAATTAAAATTACAACAAGCATATGAAGGTCATCTTGATTGATTCAAATTGGGATTGTGTTATGTTGATATCGATAAAAAGAACATAGAGGAAGAGGTCATGCTGAGAAGAAGATAATTGAGAGATAGACAGAGAAGAAGAGGAGAGGATGAGAGGAGAAAAAACAGTTGTGGGAGACAACTTTTTTTATTTTGTAATAAAGTAATTTTGCATTTTTTTTCTAAATTTATTAATATATGAGGGTAATATTGGAAGATTAGAGGCAGAAAATTTATAGTTGGCCGAGGTGTACTAAGATTTTTGTTCCATACAAATAGCAACACTCTTTTTTTGTTGGATGATAATTGCAGAGACGAAAATGTCCCTCTCACATGCTAACCAAATTAACGGAGAAATTGAATGGAAAGTCTAAAATTTAACTACAGGGTGTAAATTGACAACATTTAGAAAAGTGAGGGTGTAAATAATCAAAATTGAAATGTCAGGGGATAAATCGGCAGTCATCAGAAAAGTTAGGGAGTAATTTGACTATTTTGCCTATCTTATTGAATAATCATTTTACATATTTTGGAAAATAAGATATCTCGATGAAAAACGTAGAATATACGAACATTCAACTTCTTAACAACCACCTTCCCTAGCTGTTTTTATCAAGTTTAGTATAGCAAATCTAGGGTGCATTATTGCTTATTAATCGAGAAGGTGCGGATAGATTTAGTTGATAGTTGTTTTGCCGTGCTTGTCTATTTCAAGAGAATCAGTTATCGTGGAAGAAGGTTCGCCACTAATCTAATAGAGCAGATCAGTAAGTAGTAAGTAAGCTCTAGCTAGCTATAGCTCTTTTTGCAGCTACCTAGCTGGATATAGCACTCAATTAAGAAAAGCTTACATAACAGAAAATGGAAGATTCAATTCACATTGAGCTAATCTTAGCAAATAAGATCTAGCTGGATATATACTAGTATTTGGTGAGACTATACCTGAACATGATCAAGATGATTCAGGTACAATTGGCTTCAGAAATAGAAATATACAGCACACTTATAAAGGTCGAAGATTAGTGGAGAGAGACATTTTACTCGGTAAAAGTTGGTGGTTAGTGCTACTTTAGCACTAGTAAGATATCTACTATATATGAAGATGGTAGCAATTGGATGATCAGAAAAATTCATGTCGATATATGAGCCAAACATGTAATCCACTTGTGCGAATGTCACGGGGACATTTTGCAAGTTAAAGCTAGCCAAAATGTCAGGTGAATGGTTATCGATCCATATATTGAAGTAATCATTCCGTATAAGCGTATTATCATATACGTTATATGGTGATTGCTGGTGGTACATCTAACAAAGTATTGCTCGCCTGCTAAATTAAGGTTAGGGTTTAATACTGCAATAACTGTTTAAATTCAGATGTGGGTTAAATCTCACTTGCTTAAATAGGATCTTATGAGTTTATGTACTTGGTTGAAGAACTTAAGTTAATGGTGGTCCAATCTTCTAGTTGAGAGACTGAAATCGTTTTGAGAGCGAAATTGCAGTAGTACTTAATAAAAATGGTAGATGATCTAGTGCGTCCTCCTCTGCAAAGATGTTTGGTACAAATTAAACATTTACATGCCAAGTGGGTAAGGAAAAAGATAGGTACAAGAAGAAGCAAAATGAATATAAATCAAAGAATTGCATTCTCATCAGTAAAAAAGGTCATTTTCCCATTCCAAAAATCCCTAACTTAGAGAATCAACCACACAAAACTAGCTAGCTACACTAGTGTTAACACTCTTTCTCAATTCTCATCAAGTCTCATCCCAAACCCCATGTTGGAATTAGTACAGGGCAAAATATACTTGAAGAATAATACCAACCTAGCTAGCTACCCCTTTAAAATCTCTCACTCTAAAGTGTCATACCTAATTAGAGATCAATAATGGTAATGTACAACATGGTGTGCAACGTGAGGTCCCCCATCAAATCACCAAGCTAGTGAATTCGAGAATTAATCAAACCCCTTTTTTCCTCTCTTCTTTCCTCAGTTTGGTACCAACCCATCACCAAAACCCTCCGAATGATCATCTGGGCATTCGAGTTAATTAACCGGACAAGTGACCACATCAGAAAAACAACACTATGGCGACGATGATAGTGGCAAATGCGACCGTGTAAAGGGGGTAGAATGCTTTGCCTCGGCTTTCCAACACCATTCAATGTCTTCGGCAATTCTTTTGGCATCCATTGAGGCACCAAGTATTCCTCGTTTGGTAAACCCCACAGCATATAACCCACACTCACCTTTCCAACCATTTGGAAATGGCGTTTTTGGCAACCCATCTTCTTTTGAGAACATCTCTCCCTCCTGTATAAAATTAAATAAATTAATTAGAACAAACCCCCATATCTCATTCTCAGTCATTTAATTAGTCATCAATTAGTATACGTACCTTCAGCCAAGAGGGCACATTGCTCCTGTAACCTGTTGCCAAGACAATGGCATCAAAATACTCTGTTCTTCCATCAACAAATTCCACAGCACGATGACGTTTTAATCTCTTGATTGCAGGACATACCTACAATAGTACAACACCTAGAAAATTAGGGTTTATGATTTAACACGTACAATTACCTCACTACCTACGATATTAGATATACTTTTAAGTACAATGATTAAAAGTAAAAGTGAGATACAGAATTGATTTGACGAGGAAGCTTAAGAAACGCTATAGTACCTGAACGTCACCGCTTTTGATCTTGGCCAGGGTTCCAACATCCAAGACCGGGGTCTTTCCCGACAAATTCTTGAGCTGCAAGGGACCCAACTTAGGCCGGTCCAACCCAAGCCGGGACGTGTCTCCGAGCAGCAGCCGCGAAGCTACCAACAAGAGGCGATCCACAAGGCGTATGGGCAGCCACTTGAGCAACAACATGGACAGCCCGAAAGTCGACTTTCCCAGCATCTCTCGTGGTAGGACGTGCACCTTTGTAAGTTCAAACCCATCAAACAACACATAAAGTAAGTTCAAACACTAGCACTCAAAAAGAAGAACTCATCCAAAAGCGACTAGGAGACTTGAAAAAGGTACTCAGAAATTAACATGGAGGTAGTGATGTGTGTGAGCCCCATACTCATGGAGTCATGGAGTTTAGCAACCAAGGCCTGGCTAAGTGATTCCAGGCCACGCTTCATAGGGCAAGTGCTAAGAATGAGGTGTTTGATCCTATAATCTATATCTTTCCAGCAGACAAAAATTACGAGTTCAAAATAAAAAGCTTTTGGAAATTTAACAGGTTACGCATGGTTACTAGGGAGTCCCAAGAAAGTGAAAAAGATCAAAATCCATTTTGTTTTTGCCTATAATAGAGTTTAGTATTCATGTTTAATCATCTTTGAAAAAACCAACCAACCGTTGGAACTTGAACTTGGTAGCAATTTAGCTTCTGTCTCATTTTATTTGGTGCTTTCAGAAAGGAAAAAGAAAAAAGAGAAACGAGAATGACCAAACGAAAAGAAGCCATTAAAATAACATAATATCTGAACATGGGTTTTCTTATATTTGTAGCTTGTTTTAAAAAAATTAAGGGCTTTTTTTTTGACAAGAAAATTGAAAAATAGTTAGGGTATAAATCGTTTTTAAAAGCAGAAACCTAAATGAAAAGGGCTGTTGAATCCGAAAACTTGTTCAACACAAATTCTGAAACTGAAGGACAAAACTTTAATGGGATTTTTGAGAGTGTGAGTGGGAGATAAAGTGCAACAGAGAAAAGAGTAAACGGAAGGGTTGTTGTTCTTACTGTATCTCTGACCACGAGTGAAGGCCTAGCATTGTGGTTACACAGATCCAAACAGACCTCCATGCCCGAATTTCCACAGCCAACCACCAAAACCTTCTCTCCTCTAAACTCCTCCCCGCTCTTGTACAAGCTTGTGTGCCTGATAGGCCCACCAAACTCCATGATCCCCTCGAGCCTCGGCACCACGGCCTCGGCATTCTCTCCGGTGGCCACGATGAGCCACCGGGTGACGTACTCTGTCTCGACCCCGTTCTCGGACCTCGCGGTCCGCACGCGCCAGAAGCCGACCGCGGGGTCGTACTGGGCGGTGGAGACGGTCTCGTTGAAGCGAGGCTGAATGTCGAACTTGGTGGCGTAATCTTCAAGGTAGCGGATGAATTGCTGCTTGGTAGGGTAAGTGGGGAAATCCGCCGGGAAAGGCAGCAAGGGAAGCTCGCAGAATTGCTTGGGCAAGTGGAGGCGGAGGCGATCGTAGGTCTTGAGCTGCCACAGAGAGGCTATGCAATTGGATCGCTCCAGGATCACACTAGGGACGCCCTTGTTTTTCAGGCACGCGGCAGTAGCGAGCCCCGATGGACCTGCACCCACTATAACCGGGCCGGGAACGCATACCACACATCGAGGAGGAGGAGAAGAAGATGTTGAGGAAGACAGGTTATTCATTTTGTGAATGAAAATAGGATCATGTGATTGCTTTCCTTGGATTTCTGTGTAGTCCATGAGGAACAATGCAAAGTGAGGAAGAAGAAGAAGAAGAAGAAGAAGAAGAAGAAGGAGGGGGGGGGAGTGTTTAAAAGTGAAGAGGAGAAGAACACATTAAGCTGATACGAATAAGTGGGTGAAACTGTATGTGTTTGTTTTCTGTTTTTCCTCTCTCTCTCTCTCTCTCTCTCTCTCTCTCTCTGTTTTAACTGAAAGGGGGAATAAGAAGATTAGGCTTAAGAGGGAATTGTCCCTGGAATTATGGAATGGATTAAGAGGGTCTTATCCATTTGTGATCTTGGAGGAGGGATCAGCTAGGAATGAGTAAGGAATTCGGTTTTTTCTAATCTTTTTCTCTCTGCTGTTGTTCAAATGTGGAGTTTAAGCGGAGGAAAGAGAGCAACAACTACGGGACTAAATCAGCATTCAACGCAAGGAGAGAGAAGAGAGGGAAGAGAGAAAGAGATGGTGATGTGTCTATTTATATTCCTTATTGTTCCATACAAGAATTTATATGAGGAAAGGCCAAGTGATAGAGAGAAGTAACGCGAGTGGGGACATCATATATATTTATATATTTGTTTCTTTTTTGTAGTTTTTTTTATCGGGAGATGTTAGCGTTAGAAAGTTAGCAACACACACACACCCTTATTCGGGGTTGTATCCCAGCAGAGCAAGACTAATCCCTTCCAAACGTCACGGGGCATTAAGCACCCATTAGCTGGCCACCAAGGCCTCATGGGGATTCGAAAGCCGGGGGTTCCAGACTGGGACCTTCTACCACCCCACTATCCCTAGTGGTTTGTAGCTTATTCTTCTCAAAAATTAATATAAGTAATATTATAGAAAAAAAATTAAATGAATATTTTTTATTTATTTATGATATATATCATGTCGACGGGATTATTGATAGCTTGATACATATTCAAATTCTTCTAGGCCCTTTTTGCTACGTGTGATTGTTGAGCAGCACAATAGGGATTAAGGAACACACTATAATGACTTACATACATATCTGCATTTAACTAAAATATTAGTTCATATAATTATTTCATTAATACAAAAGTTTATTGTTTGTTTATTAAAAAAGAAAAGAAAAGGTTATAGTTTGAATGTATGATTAGACTATTAATCAATCATCGGAGGATCTCATGATGTTTATGAGAGCAACGAATTTGGGTCATAAAAGTATTGACATGTTTACCGGAGTCTAATTTGCGTACTCCATTAAGTCAGTTTCTCCTCCTGATTTTGTGGTGGGCATAAGGCAGTGGCAAAGGCGGCAACAAGACAACCCGACGATCCTCTTTAACTCTTACCCCGTCCAGCCTCATATGCAAGCGAGCCATCCAAAACTTCTACGATGTCGGCTTTATATATAACTAACAGGCGATAATTCACAATGTCCATTTTTTTTTTTGTATTTTATAGGAGTCTCTTGCTTACGTATAATCTTATTACACAAATATCAGAACATGTGATTTACATTAGTTAGACTATGTCATTTGTAGCGTATTACTATTAGTTGAACAAACAAATTACTATGTTTATCATGACATAGGATTTTTCAACAAAAAAAAAAAAAAATTGACTCCCATACATCTACGACTATATTTTTCACGTGTCATCGTAAAAACAGTAATTTTCACGATCTAAAGAAGCTAGCTAGAAGGGGAAACATTGGAGGTGGATAATCTAAACGGACATAAATTCTTCGACAAGATTCCTAGTACGAAATGTAATGGATACGTCATCCACTTATAAGTGGAATGTTTTCGTTTAGATACTGTGGTTGAAAATGGGCAAACGCTAGGGAAACTAAAGTAATTTAAGGTAGTTAACTAGTTAAGAGAAGTTTAAAACTTAAATTCTGAAATTTCATTTGCTATTGTGAAATGTCAATTGATTGGATTTGGATGTGGAGACAGATAGAATCATAGAAGTAGTGGTTTTATCATTTGAAAATTTCGAAGCAAGTCGAATTAGAATTCTATTGGACGAAATAGATAGAGATTCTCTTTCCTCTTTTGCCATATTTTAGTTAAATTCGTTTGGATTGATTAGAGTTGCATTTAATAGTAGTAGGCTTAGCGGCTGATGGTCAAATGATTATTGTCCATGGAATCAATGGTCTATTAGAAAACAACATTATGGTTGTAGTAATGACAACGTGTATTGAATTCAATTTTTGCACGGATTTTAATCGTGTAACTCCTCACATTTTTTATTGAAGTGCTTGCAAGTGTTTGTTGGAAAAAATAACTCATCATCACTCAAGTCCTTGTTTGTTTCATGAACTTGCCTTCCTTAAGTCCTGGAAGAAACCCCGATGTTTTTTCGTGGAGCGCAGAATTTGCCTTAATCTAGAGAGTATATACAATCTATGTATGTCATTGGCAAGAGCATGATTGAGGGCTTTATACTGTAGTCTGTAACTCTTCAATTGGTTATTGGCTCTACCCCCAGCCCCTTCATATTCCGTATCCCGCTGCTTCTTTGCTTGCTTTTCTTGATCAAGCATTCCGCAAAGAGGTAGTAGCATTTGGGGTGACAATAATTTCATTTTCCGGATAAGCCGGCACAGCTCTTGCTTGCTGTAAGGCTTGGAAACAAGTATTATCCTTCCTATGTTTGATGAGGACAAGGTAGGGATGATTTTCTGTTGTAAAGGAACATAGGGTGAAAAATTAATCCAACCTAATTTGAGTTTTTTTTTTTTTGGTTATTTTCCAACATTAATTTCTCACTCTTAACATTCATTACAACATTATTACGAATACGTACATTATTCTTATAGATATAAGATTAATGTATCTTGATAAAAAAAAAAATTTAATGTATCTTGTCACAAATATTTTTGATAGCTCGTTTTCTAGTCATTATCATATCATAATTATACAAGTTGGTGAAAATTAATAAAAATCGCAAATAATAACTTTCCATGAATTTTATTCCTTGAACTAAATGACACCTACTAAATGATAATTAATCGCATTCGTTATTTTGGTTGAGTTACAATTGGGGCAAACTAGCTATTTCAACTTGGAACATCAACAATCTTGTTCTATAATATTTGTCCTGACATCAAAAGAAATCGAGATCTGAATTATTATCAATGTTACCTATACTTAATCATTGGAAAATATCAACATGCAACAACATCAGCAGAGGGTTTTGTGGAAGGCAGGCCCATACAATTATTAATCACTGACCGTTCGAATTAATAGAGGGCCAACCTCGAGGACTAGAATGTTATGATTCAGGTTATGTGTAGGTGGTTATGATTGAATTCGATCACACCAAATCATATCGACACTCATTGGTGACATGCATGAAGTACTTCCTGCTTCAATGGAAGGAGCTAACTAGTTAGATTCTCTTGGCATATATATATATATATATATATATATATATATATATATATATATATAGATCCATTGATTCTCGAGCAATGTATTCATTATACTTGCTTTTTATAAAAATAAAATAAAAATTCTTATAAGTTCATCTGTAATTCATCTCTGATATGATTTGGCAAGGCACTAAGTTTTCCAAAGCAATAATTCTATACCCGCCCGTTCTCTTTATTATCCTATCATTTGTTTTGCATAAAACCGATATGCTAGGGTCTGATACAACCCTATTTTATTTGCACTCGTCTGAAAAATACTATACCACACACATTACATAGTTCAAAAATTAAAAGTACCGAATTAATGGCAGAAATATATACATGTTTTTTTATTTATTACACTTCTGCTATATGCATTAAAATGTCTGGGGCTTCTAATTTTTGGAGAGCCAAATTTATAGTTATTGGTTCCGGAATTTATTTGAGAGGTTTGAGTAGGTGGGAAGGAGATGGAATCTATGTGCATGCAGGTGATGACGTAGTGCTGCCATGGATGATGTCCCTGTCTACTGTCTAGCTCTTAATTAGGGCAGGGAAGGCACCAGCACATTGCTGACGAAGAAGAAGCTCATTCACTGTGTATAATTCGCCATCCGAATTAGAATTCAAGCAAATGATGTCATCTCGAATTCTCGATCGATCAATAATAAGAGTGCTATCCTTTCCCTGCATGATAAGCTAGGGTAGTCGTTAAATTTATAAGGGTCCTGAATTGTTGCAGTTTAGATATTTGGGGGGGGGGGGGGGGGGGCGCGGGCGGTGGTGAGGTGTGGGGGAAGGGGAGGGGTAAAGTCGTTATTTGAGTAAAATATAGTGGAATGAAATTTCAAAAATAAAATAATATAATATAATGCGTTTTCTTGAAAATTATAACCGGACTACATGCGTGCGTGTGCGTGCGCGTGCGCGTGCGCGTGTGTGTGTGGGGGGGGAGGGGGGGGCGTTTGTTGTGGTGGTTTGAATAAAATATAGTGGTATGAAATTTCAAAGAAAAAGAAGAAGAATATAACGTGTTTTCTCTTCAAAATTATAACTGGACTACATGCATTATGATGTAAAGGATTGATGAAATTGGTCACTTGTCCTAGCCTCCGGCTCCCAACATTCAACATTCTCTCCATTTACGGCATGTTTTGCCAAGCAACGTCTAAATTGCAAGAATCATTTGTACGTAAAGTACAAAATTGTAGTTTGATTTTGTTTGTGATGTAGATGTGCATTATTATTTTTTTAATAAAAGTAAGAATCTTCGTTCCTTAAATTATATGGTTATGATGCCAAACTAGAGGAATCTAACATTCATGACTTTTGATGATATTGTTGGGAATAGCTGAAATAGTTTGCCTTAATATTTCTAACTCATGTTCATATACGTTACACCAACCTATTGTTTTCTTACGTGTACATTGCGACTGAGATTATATGTATATACTTACACAATTACAGATGGTCGATTATGGGTTATGGGAAATTAATTATTTAGACTAGGATCATTTGGGAATCGATAACGTATAATGTTGTGCAGCTGTGCGTTTGCTATGAGGCTTATATCATGGAACTGTGGGGACTTGCCACCTATTAATTTGGTGCATGGCAAAATCCCATTGAATAACCAATTAATTAATCTGTTTCCAATTTAAGGGTAGCTAGGTTAGCCTACCTATGCTAGTCACAAATTTGGATCTCATATCCTTCTTGGATGATGAATTAGGGTTATGGTTACGATCAGGACAGTCGATCGGGATAACATTCTGATGTACTGAAGTAGAATGAGAGAGGAAAAAAGAAATATAATCCAACGTTTTTGCTAAAAACAAAACAAAAATATTTATGGTCGACTAGATAGCCATTGCTTTAGTTGCTTGATGATTTTTCTAGATCAGAATGCTGTGTTTGGCTTGGCTTAATAATTAGGCCATGTCTTGGTGATTGAGTTGGACTTGTATACATGTCCCAATCCTGACAGGTCCTTCTAAAAATTTCTAAGCCACTATGGTGTCCCATAACTTAAGAGCATTCCAGCCAAAAGCGATTCAAGTTTCCAAAATTTTAGTAATTTAGTGGATCTTCAAAGCGCTCACTAATGAGTTTTCTACTACAATATATCACATCAGCATCAAACTAATTCATTTATATCCTTAACATTCATATATTGTTTACTTCATCGGGACCCAATCCTACATATCATCTTCCCCTCGATAAAAAAAATGAGAGTCAATTTATTACAATAAATTTGAAGATTAATACATTTATTATTGGACTAATAAATCCTCATATAAACTATTTTATGAGCAAATGAGGATTAAAGTTATTTTATTTTTTGTAAAACGACTTTACATAGACATATAGGCTCTTTGAATAATTGAGCAAAGATTTGTAAAAGTGAAATGAAGGAATCTCTTTGAACTCAAAAAATAAATAAATAAATAAATAAACCTCATATAACATTTATGTCAAACACATCAAAATTAACAGTTTTTTTTAATGGAATGATCTAAATAATTCTTAGAGCAACTCAAACAACTTTCCTATAATTTAATTTTGGACTAAATTCAGTTTGCCCCCTTCAACTTTGGGGCAAACATCAGTTTGGCCCCTGATTTTTTTTTTAATCATGATGGTCCTTACACTTCCATTTTCCATCACCCGAGTCCAAAATTCAAATTTGACTCCCAACATGATGTCAAATGCTGATTTGGTACTGACAACATGGCCTACAAGAAGGGTAAAATGGACATCTTAACAATAATTTTTTTTTTTTTTTAAAAAGTCGCATCACATCCAGTACTATCTTTTCCCCAATTTCACCTCTATTTCCATATGCATTTACACTCAAACAGCCTTGAACTCCTTGAATATCAACATTACCAGAGCAAACCTCCCCAAAATTGACCACTTCTATCAGACATGCCTTGCATTCCTTCACCGCCAAGGCCTTCATTTCCCTATAAGTGAATGCCTCCACTACCATCCACACCACCCAAACCACCGCCAAACTGAAATTTCTCACCAAACCCACCTTGAATTTCTTCAAGACTAAAAGCTTGAACACCACCAAAGCCACCACCAACCTCAACCCCTCCATCATTTCCGCCACCCCATAAGCTCACACCTCCACCATCAAGCCCACCCAGGTCACTTTCACCAGCACTACCATGCAACTTCATCACCAACACTTATTTCAGCACCACCATTTCCACCTCCAAACCACTCCTCACCACCAATACTCTGATATGCATTTCTCAAAATTTCATCACTTTTTCCTCCAATTCTCTTTCTTCTCTGCTCACCCATTTCTCCGTCACCCTCATTTCCACCATTGCCAACCTCCCTTAAACCCTTCTCCTTCTCCATCCTCACTCAAAGCTCTCACCTTTCAAACATCAACAACAAAAACCCACCTTTAGAGACGAGGCACTCACCACTTAAAAGAAGCGTCTCAAAGTTGAAAGATCAGCTATGCAAGGTGAAGATCGAGCGTTGTTGAAGTCGAAATCCAAGGTGGGTCAGCTTGGTATAGCTACTGTTTGGCTCCAGTTTTTCTTGAGCTGGTCAACAGTCTTTTTTCTTGCGTGGGCGTGCCAGCACCGTTGGGGTGCGGTCGTCAGAGGTGTCTCTTGACCTGACTTCTTCTGAGCGATTGCGGACGAGGAGAGCACCAACCTCGTCGTGGGATTCTTTGTGCCTCGTGGCGAGGAAATTTGTTGAGCTTCTTCAAAATCACAATCGATACTTGATGTTGTAGATCGAGCAGAGCGAAAACCACTGGGAAGTGAGGAGAACTTGCTAAAGCGTGACTCTAGCTTGGCTGGTTCCGTAACCGTTATGGTCGTGGTACTACAGTCGGCTCATGAGGAGACTAGGACCAAAGCACTTTGACAGAGGGTTTGGTGGTACTGAAAGTCGGCTCTTAAGGAGACTAGAACTTGGAGTGTGATCACCAATAAGAGAAAGAGAAGGATAGGAGTTGCTCTTAGAGAGGTTGCTCTAGAGAGAACTTACATCATCTTATAGATGTTTTGATGAGTGAATTAGTGATATGATACTTGTTGTAGCCTCTATATATAGGCTTCCAATCAACACTATTTGGCCTTTAAACAAATCATAGTGGGTTAGGTTTGAGCACACAAACACTTAGTGGATTTGTTAGGTGAGAGCACTAACACTTAGTGAATTTTGTTAGGTGAGAGCACTAACACTTCTTTATTCCTTTAATTTTTATCTCCACTAAGAACTCATATTTAATCTTCGACTTCTTCATATGAAATGATCCACCATGGATGTAGATTATTGTGGTAAAATTTCAGAATTTATTTCCATGTGGTTGGGCCGGAAATGCTACTGGACTCCTTATAGGTCCAGTTTTTCAGTTTTGCTTCTGCAGAAAATTGGACTGATTGTTTGAAGGTTTTCCACTCCGAACAAGCTCTAGCACTCTTCATAAGAAATGATCATTGGATGTCTAGAATGAATCTGGAAAGTTTCAACTCATTTGAAGTTCGGATGGTTAGTCTGCCGCCCCTCCTTCTTTGTTAGCTCGGTTTCTCCTAGCCGAAGTAAGAAAATGTGCTAAAGTTGACTTTTCATTTCCATGCTTCCATAGTAGGCTTTATTTAGTCTCTAAATATATATTTCAAACTTGTCGACAATATATAGCTTGAGCCACTGACATTGGCTCAATTTCTCCAAGACGTGCCTTGTTAGGTCAAAATGTTCATTTTGGATCCAAACAGCTACCTCCATGATTGAGTCTCTATTTCTTAGTATAGACGAGTTGTGGAGTTTGTAGATCGGGTTTTTTATGGTATGTGTGGGAGGGAGAGTCGATGAGGATGGCAGCGCATGGGCAGTGACGGGGGGAGGAGGTGGATGGTTGAATCATCGTCGTCTTCCATCTGAATCCATAAGAGAGAGAGAAAGAGGTGAAGTCTTCGAAGGAGAATAATATGGGTAATAAGGGGTAGTTTGGACATTTTGTCCAAACTAAGAGTCAAAGTCTGAAAAGTGGGCCATGCTATCGGTGCCAAGTTAGCATCTGACGTCATGTTCGAAGTCAATTTTGAAACTTGGACTCGGGTGATGGAAAATGGAAATGCAAGGACCATCATGATTAAGATAAAAAGATCATGGACTAAACTGATGTTTGCCCCAAATTTGATGGGGGCGAACTGAATTTAGTCATTTAATTTTCCTCAACTTTAGATAAAAATAAGCATTTTTGCTCCAACAGATTCTCTATACCTATACATATTTTAGAGATAATGATGAAAGGAGAACTAAATTTACAACAATCTCTAAAATTTTAAGGAATAGTAGAGAATCTGTAAAATAGGGATCTATTTGAGTTTGAGCAGAAAAATTATGGAGATTTTAATTTTTACTTCCTTATAATACATATATTATAGAGAAATTGTTGAAATTACTCTTATAGATCGCTTTATCTAGCATTATCACTTGCATGATAACAAGTACTCAAATTAGGTAGAGCAAAATAACAAAGAAATAGGGAAATCTAGTTAGAAAGTAAAAGGCATGCAGAACTATAAAAGCAAGCTAGGAAAACCATACAATTAGTTTTGCACGAAGTAATTAATAACAGATTAAGATGAAACGAGCCGAAAGCATAAAGCAGTGAATATATAATCTATGGCATGTTATAAAAATTAAATAGAACACATTTGATGGTATTATCGTATCTCCAATTTAAATGGAAGCTAGAGCCTAGAGCCTAGAGCCTAGAGTCCAAGAGGGTATATATAGCTAGCTAGCTTTAGCTCAGTAGCTTCTTCTCTTAATTGAGAGATTAGAAAGTTGTTACTATATTTAGTAATCTGTATCTCCTTCCTCCCTCTCGTATGGGAACTAAAAACTCGAATCTAACCTAAGCCTAGAACTAAACTACCCGGCCTATAAATCTATCATCTAATCTATATTAGAATTCCAAATGGCCAAAAGGATCACGCACCGAACTGAATAACATATTCAAGTTTGCTATAACCATTTAGGCATAGCCAATGATTTAATCGGGTTTACTTAAGCACGAGTACTCGTTCAGACCAAAACCTACTTTTATGTGGTATTACGCTCTTCAAAAGAGAATGCAATTCACGCTACTTTAAATCAAGCCCCTAATAATTCATTGTCAAAAAACAAAAACCTCCCCTAATAATAAGCCTACAATTATAATTAGTTAATTCTTCATGCACATATTATGATTAAAATAAATGATTTACTACAAACGTGTCTATTATCGTACACTTCATGGCGATATAGTCAGATAAAAAATTTAAGTGATATACTATAAACATGACAACTGGTTAGACAATGATTAAGCATGAATTTGTACTGACAAAGTATACAATTGGAATTATGTCTAATCATATAATAACCTTTACTATTATAATTATGGGATTACTTAATCATGCTACTTTACCCAAGAAATTGTTTGTTGTCTTTGAAAAGTTTAATAAAGCACAATATATGAAACCCCTAATGTATGCCAATTGCAGGTGAAATACACAATTTTATTTTTCAAGGTAGCATCTTGATACACAGACACATTTTTTTAGCCATTTAAAGGAATTCATTGTGTGATTCACTTTTTGATAATATTTTGACATTTCAACCGTTCGATTTTTAAGTATTAATGTATAGATCATTTATGTAAATTTTCAACGAAGTTAATGATCGTTAAAATATTGAATTAGATTGAATCAATGGACAAACCGAATCTGTCTAACTTGAACTGTGTTTATAATTGTAAATCTCAGTTATGAATGCCTTAATGATTATCAATTTGACTGAAAATTTAGAAAGTTAATTTACTCATATATATCTAAACTTGAACGATAGAGATGTAGATATGTGATCGAAAAATGAGTATAATAAGTTATCCCTTAAAATTACCAAAAAAGAAATCCCTCACTAGAATGACAGTGTGTGTATTACATAATCTTCACTGGTCTTAGTATTATAAATTGCTTATCTTAACCTTTAGTCCACATGAGATCTCATGATGGGTACACACCGTGATGTTCCTTAATCTTTTTAATTTTAGAAGCTTCACTGGCATCTGTATCATGTAATCTGATGTAGTTGGTCCAATTGACAAGTTCTAATTATACCACTTAAACTTTCCGATTTGCTTTGTCACTCGGACAATTTGTTTACTTATATATCAGTCAACCTACTATGATTTTTACCAGATTTTCTTGGTTAAATGATGATATGTGATACAAATAGCTAGGTAGTAGAGTGATTCCATCATACGTAAGCATAAATTAGGAAGTGATAATCATTAGGTTAGCTTAGGCTACGATCTTAATCATCCAAACAATAAATTGGCAACCAAAAGAAAGATTATCTTATAATTAGCACCACTTATCTTTAGAAAGTACCCACATGCTTCCACTAGCGTCCATCTTTGCTTATAATGTTGGACATTAACGCTTTCAAATTTCTTAAATTCGATCATAAGGTAGGATTTGTAGTAGTCAACCACCAAAACTCTCATAAATATTAAAAGTCATGATCATATCATATGGATTGGTTAAAGATCAACCTATCATCATGCATTTTATTTTGTTCCTTCAACTATATAAATGACAAATATATATAGTCATGCAATTTCTTTTACTTCTAAATCTCGACAGTATAGAGAGAAATATTTATAAATAATAACAGAAAGAGGACGTCTAATCAAGAGATATATAATCCTCATGCTGGTTTGCTACTGTTTTTTTCCTCCTACTTTCATAATCAGAATTGCACCCTAAACTCCAAAGTCCAGAATACCTAGAATAGAAAGCAGTGGTATGAATGCGCCAAAACTCAACTCCCTATGTTAGCATGTATTAACTAAAAAGAAAATTAAAGAGACAAATCAGTACTTACATCCATAATTAACCATTGAAATCAAGACTCGCGTGCCCACTTTAACTAGGTAAAAGTACTCTAGATTGTTGCTTAAGTTGACATTGATCACTTAATTAATTTGTGTTCCTTTAATCAGAATATTAGACACATTTAATCAAGCCAAAAGCATCATGGAAGTTGTACTCTATAATTGAGTATTATATAGTAAGTTGTACTATTTATGGATATATTTTTAAAACCAATCTAATCATCATGAAATTAAGTGGGAACTTGAGGAAAGAAAAAGAAACTCCCTTTAGAAGTGCTTAAAATAAATTTAAGCACTCAAAAATGAATGATGTAGTATATCTGTTAATGACAGTGTATAGTATTGTAACAATTAGGCCTCAATGCAGCCATCCAAAAGTTGAAAATAACTATGAAGTTTGAAGGAAAATGATTTGCGGCCTCAATAAGGCCTAAGATCTGTGACCTCAATTTTAGGTGTCATGTCATGTCATCTACATACATCACCTATTAGCCAAATCATGCCGTGTAATTCTTGAGTAAAAAAAGACAATCTTATACTTTCAAGATCTAATTGCTATAAATTATTTTGGTTTTCTTCTAAAAAAAATATTATTTTGGCCTTTTTTTGTTTTTTTTTTCATTATATATATAATTCGTCCAAAAAATTATATATATGTATATAATTAGTCCAAAATTATATATATATATAATTCTTCAAAATAATGTATATGTATAATTCATCCAAATTATTTTTATATTATACACAAAACTTATATATATATATATTCGATGTAGAATTAATACGGTATAAGTATATATATTAATATCGTAATTACAACCACAAAAGTCAAAAAAATTGATAAAAAAAATAAAAAATTAAATTGGATCCACAAAAATGGAAATAAATATATTGAAATCGTAATTCTAACCCAAGAAATATGGTGATTGAAGAGGTAAGAAAATCAAAATAATTTAGAGCCATTAGATTTTGTAAGGATAAAATGATCTTTTTACTAAAAAAAATTACATGACATGATTTGGTAAATATATGATGTGTGTAGATGACATGACATGACACCTAGGATTGAGGTCACAAATCTTAGGCCTCATTGATGCCCTATATCATTGCCCAAGTTTGAATCCATTAAAATTGGCCTTTTAATTAAAGCTTAGCTAGAGAATGAAATACTAAATAGACAAAAAATGAAGTCATACATTTAGGGTTTGCTTTCTTTCCTCTGTCTTTCCGAAAGTAGTAGCTGATGGAAAGCAACTAAAATCATAAACAATTAATATTTGAGGGTTGGGGTTAGTTAGCATGCAGGCGAGTCAAATCACAAAGTAGTGGTGGTGAAAATTCAGAAAGAAGTTAAATGTCTTCTTCTTCTCTGATTCGATCTGAAGAATATATTTAAATCCTTTAATGGATCCATGTAAGACTTGCATTGCAAGCTATATATTTATTCAGATTTCTAAGTAGTGGAGCAATTAGGAAATGAGTATGCCATGACCGCATTTGTAATTTTCTTTCTGTGATTTCTGCTTTTAGTAATGCATGCGGTTCATGAAGATTTTGGAGTCACACAGAGGATGGTGCACATTTATTTTCTTTAAAAATCTGCAAAATATATCTGCCAGATAGCCACATTATGTGTAAATATATATTCACACACACATTTAACCTATCGTGCTTTCATCCATGTGGACTTTGTCAACATGGAAAGCTATGGGCTAATGAGCTTGGATTTCTCTCTCTCTCTCTCTCTCTCTCACCAGACCTGGTGATGATTGCAGACGTCCAATTTAATAAGTTCAAATGAGAGCTTTTTAAACCCTTTTCTAAACACAATAATACTTTATCTTCCATC
Source organism: Rosa persica (assembly GCA_025331145.1). Lineage (NCBI taxonomy): Eukaryota > Viridiplantae > Streptophyta > Magnoliopsida > Rosales > Rosaceae > Rosa > Rosa persica. The sequence continues at coordinate 47,502,532 of WFKR01000006.1, read as the reverse complement.
AAGTATCATTATGTACAAGTGAGGTATCTATTTGATTGAGACAACCTTGATAACTAATTAATGTAAGAAGCGAAAGAAGCCAAATAAATACAGAAGCACAAGAGCAAGTATTCTTTCCCAAATAATATTAAGGTTTCTTTATGGGGTGAAATTTAAACACTCAAAATTACAAACCACACTCCTTCTCTAATTTTAAAATATATCTCAAGGTTTCTGTTTTTAAGTTCTCAATTCTACCCTCCAAATGAATTTGAAGTTTCCAGCACACAATAGAAAGAGAAAAAAAATACCCGACTATCCCAATGCAGAGCACCGCCTCCACCGCCGCACTCTAAACCCTATTCGAGCTCATCAATGAGACCTTCTCCCTCACTGTTCGATCATTAGCCTGCCGGTGGCAGCCCCTCCTCACCAAGCTTACCTCCCTCCAAACTTCCGTTGCTGACATCTCCGACTCGTCGCACTGGGTGGAGAACCTCTCCTCTATACTCTCCTTCCCAACCTCCTCTCCACATTTATATATCAACTATCCTCCACTCATGCAACCTTTGCTTTTAGCGAATCATATACCCATCATTTCACCAAGATTAAAAAGCTCAATTAAAGCTTTGTTTATGCAACTAAATTTTCTAGGAAAATTGATTCGTGCAACCATCGATCAAGCTAATTAATGTCCTTATAACATCTCGGTTCCATTTGGGATTTTCCATGAAAGGTTATTTTTGTTGCCTCCCTGATCTGGCTTCATCCTCACCATATTCTCTCTGTCTTCTCTCTTTCCAAGCCAGAAACAGAAAACACAGATAAAAAGAAATGCTTCCCAAGTTCCCATGATCAAATCAACTCACATCTCCCTTGCTTATAGCTTTAAATGAATTTTAATTTTTTAAGTTTCTTTAATGGTGAAGAGATCTAGGGTTAATGAGTAGAAGTCCTTCATAGTTACTGTAAAGAGGATTTCCATAGATGATAATGAGGTACTGGCCATTCTGACGAAGTTCAGTTCAGAATACTGCAAATGTGAATTGAAAAAAAAAAAAAAAAAAAAAATCTGACAGACAATCTGGACTATGGTCAAAAGGGGTAAATCTGGAAATTCTATAAAATTTGATTGAGAAACTATTTAAATATAATGAAGGGAGTGTGGTTTGTAATTTAAGGTGTGTTAATTTCACTCCCATTTCTTTATTTTGTTAGGTGAATGATATTGAGATTAAATTTGATCGATTATAGTGGTTTGATTAATTGTGTTGTTGATTAGTTAAAATTACTAATTACATCTGAGCATATCACCAGTAAGACAACATAAATAACATGTCAGATTTTTGACGAGAATTATTCATAAATTTATGATTGATTGGAGAAGAATTACATTTTAGAAAGCATCGATCCGGCTTCAGTTGGGAGTTTGTTTGCTCCACTCCCCCTTCATGGAGCAACCAGGTATAAGAAAGAGAATCAGTGTGGGTCAAGCCCTCCACTCCTTCAAGACCTCCGTTGCAAATGCATATACGTTGAGCTCCCAAAGCTTGATTAGACAGGGGTGGGGATGAACTTTACTTTGATTTTAAAAGCGCATTAATCCACAAAAAAATCCCCTTAGATTTTAAAAACGCATTAATCCACAAAAAATCCCTTTTGTTAGAATAAATTAGCTAGTATCCCACTAATTCCAAATTGTTCATTTTATAAACTATATTCATCCCAAGCAAGACTTGGTGCCAAGAGATAATATATTCAAGGCATGGAACCATTGGACTAGTTGAAAAGATGCTTATTGCCGAGAAGTAGTTAGTAGCTTATAGGATTATATAAACCAATCATTCAATTAGAAGGTACATGCATGCTTTTCCTAGCCTCAACTAAGAATTATATATATATGTAATTACAAGACAACATCCAATAATAGAAATGGAATTGGAACTAAACATCTAGTCAATATTAGTTTTATGTATATATAAATATATAATTATGCACTACTCAATTCTAGCTACTTGTTTCTTTGTGCTTTCCTTCCTAGTTGTGTATGATTGGATTCATTTCGTTTTGTAGTGACCAAAGGACCAGTGTTACTGTGGCAACCTTTGCTATGAGCATACTCTGCATATACCCGTACCATGAGATATCGATTAATTATTTTGCCCTTCGGATGCATCATATGACATTTAGCAAAGAACCTTTTTATGGGTCACTTGTTATATATGCGCTTAATTAAATAGTTTGTGAATGTTTTAATTATTGTACGTTTAATATCTATACTTTTGGTTCCATATGCAATAAAGCTAGATATTCATGAAGTACTATTAGATATGTGATTCTTTAAAATGAAAAGCTGTGGTTCATCACTTGGCCACCTAACTTCTTTCTGTGTGTATTTAGTTTTAAATATGTACTAATTAAACAAAAACATTTTATCAAATATCAATAAACGAGATCTAATGAGAAATGGAGACGTAGTTTCAATATGAAGTGAAGAAACAAGGTACGAGTGTATCGATATATTTATTAGGATTGTATGTCAAATCAATTTGTTAACCAAAACACTTATATTGAATACTTGAAACACTTTATTTGGTCTAAGCTATCACAAGGCCGAACACATCTAAGGTACAAAAGAATGTTTCATAGGGCATAAAACAAAATTTAGCGAATACGTTCCATTCTAATAGGGATATAGCTAGTGGCTGGAGTTCACATAGTCCGACATTATATATATTTGAGTTCACATAGCTATGGATGAAATGTTTAGATCAATAAGATTGTCTTAACATGCAAACCTTAACCCACACTCTTCCTTAACGAAATGAAAGAGATCGAGTAAGAATGGGAACCACAAATTAAGAAATAGGTCTTTTTGAACAAAAATGCCACTATTCTTCATATTCACACAGTCTTCATATTTACTACTTTTAAGAAAGAAAAGGAGAACTAAGTATCATGATCACCACCCATATCTTAGTAACTATTACAAGGAGAATCACTTTGTGCAGCAATTGCTATGATTAGGATTCAAACCAAGCATAATGACATGCAATTATTTCCAAAACATTTCTCTAAGAAACCAAATCACTATGCAAACCGCCCCACCAGTGATATTGCTTTGACACACATAACCCACAAGAAAATCACAAATTTTGATGAGTCTAGCTATAAAGGACACAAAATCCTCCTTATTAGTGGATGACACACCCCACCAAAATTTTACTTATACAAGAACAAAACCAAGGCCTTAGTAAAGCCCTATAAAAGGCAAAATATAGTGGGGGAAAGGAGGGTTTTAGATACAGACATGTGATTTGTGACTCGTGAAAAAAAAAAAAAAAGTTAAAAAAGAAGATGATAGTGCGGTAGCCCACCATAGGATATATGACTTTCAGTTCAAGGTGGGTTAATTATTTAAAGTAAAAAGAAAGTCCATTTCTAGAGGGGAGCCGGCCTAAGTTTAGGGTGAGGGTACTGTAGGCTTACTGAAAAAAAAAGAAAAGAAAAAAAGACGGAATAATCATAACATGCAACTGATGCAAGGGATTATGGGGTAATTTCCGTGAAAGAAGATTGGGTAATTTCCAGTGGGTGGTGATTCATTTATATATAGGCCCTTAAAAGATGATCGGGCTTGAAAATAAAATTTCCATGGATCATGGGGGTATGTCCAGAGAGGTTTAGGGTGTCCATAGTAATCACCCTTCTTGGGGCTGGGCCTTTCTATTTATTGTCACTGCACCACATGCTTCCCAAACTAACGAAGGGGCCCAAGAATTTACGGACAACTATGATTGACATAAAAGTAACCCGTTATTTATTTGTAATTTTTCTTTTTATTAGAAGAAAGTAAAATCATTAGAACATGTTTTGATGGATTAAGCTACTGAGTTTTGTCTTGTTGGTTATTTGAAATTCGAGGTCAGGGATTCAATTTTGATTGTTATCATGAGATAGGGTGGGAATAAAAAAAAAAAAAAAGTTTTGAAGTAATCTAATAGAGAAGACTCTGTCATGTAATGTTGGTGGTATCTAAAAGATAATTCACCCAGCATTTATGTTTTATAAGTCTCAGAACCCCATCAATCTAGCATCTCTACTCTACTGCATGAAATATTGAAATAATGTTTTTAACAAATATAACCAGTACTCATTCCATAACATGATGAGCATTTTCATGTATGTCCTGCTTCATTATTTGCAAATCTTCAACTACTCACCCAAAGGATTTAAGACAATTGATCAACATTACAATCCCATTACTTTTCTGAATATGAATAGGGACATGGAAACAATCGAAGTAGGGACTTGGTTAGTGACTGATTATGGCCACGATATTAGGGGAGACTGAGACCTACAACCCCCATTAAACCCTAATAAATGGAGCAGTTAGTTGTTAGGGTTTTCTGTAATAAATAAACGATGTATTTTCTTCATACAATTCAATGGCCGGGCCTAAACCCTTACCAGTCCAAGCAATAGAGTGAAGGTGCCTTCCTTTGTTTCTAGTCTTTCACCCACCCACTAACTAACAGATCCAATTCAAAACCAAACTCCAATTGCTTCTTAGTTTACCCGCACACACTTGTCCAATACCTCCCATACTCACCTATCCTAATCGACATAAATGAAGGTGAGTAAGCCTATAACAGTTGAAGTATTTAAGTTTTGTCGACTATACTGGTACTGTTACGACTGCAACCAACTTTGAGTTCATATTACATTTCCCCTTATAAATGTGAAGGCACTTGCTCTGGCTCACCATCTAATCTAAGCTCATCTCTGAGTTTCTATTTGCTTCTTGCAATAGCTTTAAGTTGCAGTATCCAAGTTCTCCGATGGGGTTCCATCTCCCACACATCTTTGCTTTTCTCACTGTAAGAAAACATTTGTGTTCCTGCTTTCTATAATTTTAGTTCAATATTTTCTACTGACTTTTGATACTCTGATCCCATGCTGATGAGAGTTCCAATGTTGCAGTTCACACTGGTGGTAAGCCATGCTGCTCTATCACCTCAACTTTACTGGAATTCCGTCTTGCCAAACACACCGATGCCAAAAACTCTCAGTGAACTTCTGCAATCTGGTTTGTGACTAGAATCTGAATTACATAGAGCAATAATTCGTTCAAGCATTTTAAGCAGCTTTATTAACCACTTGATAAGTTCCATAGAGCAATAATTCCGAATTACATGTAGTTTCCTGCATGCGTCACTTAAGAAAAGTCAGGATAGTTTTCATTCAAGACTCGATAGTTTAACAGACATGTTTCAATTTAGGTGAATATCACTCACCTGCTCACCTGTTCTCCATTATATTGCTAAATTTGCAGACTTCAGCGAAGAAAAGAGCACCTCAGTTGGGGTAGGGAAGGGTGGTGTAAACGTTAACACAGGTAAAGGAAAGCCCGCAGGCACCAACGTCAATGTTGGGAAGGGTGGTGTTCATGTTAACACTGGAAAAGGAAAGCCTGGAGGAACCAATGTGAATGTGGGAAAGGGTGGTGTGAATGTGCACGCTCCAAAAGGAAAGCCAGGGGGTGGTACCAATGTCAACGTAGGGGGAAAAGGTGGCGTTGGAGTGCAAACTGGAAAGCCCGGCAAGAGAACCAATGTGGGTGTTGGCAAAGGAGGAGTGCATGTAAGCACCGGTCACAAGGGAAAACCTGTATATGTTGGAGTAACACCAGGAAAAAATCCATTCGATTACCGGTATGCTGCTACTGAGACTCAACTTCATGAAGATCCACAGGTCGCACTTTTCTTCTTGGAGAAGGACATGCATCCTGGCACAAAGATGAACTTGCACTTCACTACAAGTTCAGATACAGCAACTTTCCTTCCACGCAAAACTGCAGAGTCGATCCCTTTCTCATCTAATAAGCTGCCCGAAATTTTGGACCAGTTTTCAGTGAAACCAGAATCTGCAGAAGCAGACACAATTAAGCAAACCATTGAAGAGTGTGAGAAACCAGGTATTAGAGGAGAGGAAAAATATTGTGCAACCTCTTTGGAGTCAATGGTTGACTTCAGCACTTCCAAGCTTGGAAGGAACATTCAGGCAGTCTCAACAGAGGTTGAAAAGGGAACCACCATGCAGAAGTACACAATACTGCCTGGAGTGAAGAAGCTGGCAGGCGACAAATCCATTGCATGCCATAAGCAGAACTATGCGTATGCTGTCTTCTACTGCCATGCAACAACAACCACAAGAGCTTATATAGTGCTGCTGGAAGGTGCTGATGGAGTGAACGCTAAGGCAGTAGCAGTCTGCCACACAGACACCTCAGAATGGAACCCAAAGCATTTGGCCTTCCAAGTTCTCAAAGTTAAGCCAGGAACCATTCCCATCTGTCATTTTCTTCCCAGTGATCATATTGTCTGGGTTCCAAACCAGAAATCCACATAAGCCGAATCCATTAGTTGTTCTACCTGGGCGTTTAGCATAGTTTCAATGCCAACAGTTTGAAAACCAACTCACTTCTTGTCACTATGTACTTCAACTTATAAAGCATGCTATAGTGGATATGTTATATATTCAGTAATACATAATAAGCTTTGGCTTTGTGGTGCTACTTCTGTTCTCTCCGACGGTTCAGTGGTGAACTGATATATCTGCTCCAATAATAAGAAACTCATTATAATGGCTGTCAATCTAGAGAAAGACTTAAATAAGCATTACACCATTAACTTCCATTACATGTGTTTGTCTATTAACTACCGCATTCCTGTTACAAAGTAATCACAGAAATTGAAACACCAAATTTACTTCCACTGAACCAATTTAAACAAACTTACTTGGCATCCCACTAGGCTCTGTACATCCAGCAAAGTTCATTACATGGCATTCGTGGAACTGAAACCCAAAATGTCAACTATATCACTATCTTATTAAATCCAGTGTGTATACCACAGAATGTATATGCAAACCTGAAGAATGGCTGCTATAAGACCACTTTTGGCTGTCTATCAATGAAATATACTGAGAGGTGACACAAGTTCAGAAGCCAGTTCTTATGCATGTGCAAAATCCCTATAATTTTTCATTAAGAACTTCTAGATGATGTGAAGTCAGAAATATATGCAAAACACCCTTGTAAGTCATAACCCAGCTTCTTTCCAAGGAATGCATTGCTCAACCAGAATATAAAGTGAAGTTCCTTGTGTGTAAAAAATATACTTATCATCGAAACATTTACAAAGATCAGGACAAAAAAAACAATAATATAACTAGAAGACGTGTAAAACATTTCATTTGACAACCAGACATGCATAGATTGTTTGTAATCACCTTCCAGTGTCATGAAAATTTTGATTCAGATCAAGAACAGGAGCACATCTTCGTCAATTTATGGATCAGGCAGATCTTCATATTGGTCAGCCTGAAAGGGTTGCAAAGAACCCCAAGTTCTTCCAACTTTCAATTTGACATGCAAAGGAACTGAAAAACAAATAATTAAACAATTAAAAGCTGTTCTCAAACTATCAGCAATACATCCAGAAACATTAAAAATATATACCAAGAAGCGAAACAGCACTTTCCATGCTTGTTTGTAACAGCAAAGCAGCTTCCTTTATCACAGAAGGATCAACTTCAAGTACCAATTCATCATGTACCTGCATAGAAAACAGCAAGAGTACCTCTCAACATTCAACAATGTGTTATATTAATCATGTTGCACTAACAAATCTAATAAGTTTCACTCAGAAAATTATATATATATATATATATATTATCCATATCATTTCTACGTTTCTATGTTTTCATAGGAACATTTCAAATAGTATCAAGAACTCTTAGTAAGAAAAATAATAGAGCACAAGTAGCAAGAAATTTTCCAAAGCAACCTGCAATAGAATTCGGCAACGGCCCTTCAGTTTGTGAAACTTTGTTGCAAGTGGAGAAGTCGAATCAGGCCTTTCAGATCCATCAACTATTACGGAGTAAATATTTATCATTGCAATCTTAATTATGTCAGCAGCGGATCCCTGTAAAAGAAAGACATTAGTCCATGAACAGTACACAATTATCGCTCCTTTGGAAGGGAAAAAGTTGTACCTGACATATCGAATTTACAGCCTGTCTCTGCGCCTTTGACTTTTCCTTGCTGCTCCCAAATTTTATTTTTGACAAAAATCGTTTTCTTCCCTTAAGGGTTTCCACATATCTGGGACACAAATATGTAGGTAATTAACAATTTAACAGTTGATTTATAGCTTAAAAGTAAAAAGTTTGCAACAGTGCATTACATTTTCATCCCTGAAAGGAAAGAGCAAGACAAAGAATGGTATATCAACACAACCCCTGTTTTTTATGATGAGAGGCTTCTTCCTACGTTTTTTTCCTAACAAGAAACAAAGAAATTCCAAGAGCAAAACAATAGACAATAAAATAATCACGCAACTACTTTCCTAGTAGGCCAAGAGAACAGAAATAAAATATTAATACACAGAAAAGACTTGAATACATAGAGGAAGAATAGAAAAGCATATTCACTTGTAAGAAACAGAAACCAAAATCCTACACGGTTTTTATATGTAGTAGCTACCTTTCTCTAGATAAGTTGAACTAATTAATAATAACAAGGAAAGCAGTAAGAAATCCCCACCCTTTCTTGCGGCAATATCCAACTGCTTCATTGAGCCAAGAAGCAACTCCGCGGAAAGAACTTTTAAAGTTTTGTATTTTCTCAGAAGCTGCCTGAGGACTGCAAGCCAGTTGTTCTGCAAGGCTATTAGCACCCATTCCGTAGAGAATTCCATACACCAACCTTTTGGTCTGATCTCGTACATCAGAGCTAATACAATCTTCTGACATTCCAGTCCATCTAGCTGCAATCATGGTGAAGACATCACCATGGGGCTTACTAAGGAGTTCAATGAGTGAGGAATCCTCAGAAAAATGGGCCATCAGCCGCAGTTCTATCTGAGAATAATCTGCGGTCAACAGTATCCAGTTGTCCTGCATAAAATTAGAAAAAACAAAATCAACTGATGTAAATGAATAGCAGACCCTGTCCTACTCCATCCAAAAAATCCTGCATCCTCATTTACTAAAACTTTAAATATTAGCTTTCAGCTCGTCATCAAAGTTTGTTGTAATGTCAGCAGCAATCTTTATTTAACTTACAAATAAGTCTACATACTAGTTAGTGCACTCTGAAATTTTGTTGTAATGTTTTTTTTTTTTGTTAAGTCAGCTCGGCTTTGTTTGCCCCATGTAGTTTTTTTTTTTGGGCAGTGAGGGGGTGTTTAGAACAGTGAGTATACCAAGAAAAGAAAAAGAAAAAAAAGAAAAAAGAACCAGCACTAAACACTTCATATTCTTCAAAGAAAGTACGTAGGTTCTATAAAAAGAAGCTCAGTAGTTGGACATAAGGAAAGAAGAGATGTTAGCCAAGGAATAAAAATAGAAGGATGTCTTTGGGATGGTTCTGTTCGAGATTCCTTCAAGTTTTCGCTAGAAATCTAATAATCACACATACAGCACCTTCTAACTTTCTACAAGACATCAGCAAAAAAATCGTTACCTGAGTAGGTATAAAGTATTCTCGAGCATTAATTTTGTAATGATCAACATCAGTTTTGCCTCCATTTTCATCCTTGTTCATTTTGAAGTCAACCATATGTTCCACACACTGCACAGTCAATAAGAAAAAAAAAATGAGTCACTTGGAAGAACATTTAATTTTAAGTTTCTAAAGCAACTGGGGAAAGGATAAAATGATTTTTTGAAAACTCATACCTGGAGATTAGGTTCTTCCATTGAAAGCCGACCAGTAGCTGTTGATGTTTGGAGCCAATGACCGTGTAATGTGTACTTCTGTGTCTTCACAGATAGCCTAGCAAGTGAGCAAATTGATCCCAACGTACAGTTTAAGAGTTTTGCCAATGTACGATGCTCTTTGATGATGGGAATAATAGGATGCTCGTCCCTGAAATGATAAGCTGCTTAAATGCAAGATGGCTTGGCATATATCAAAATGCAACAACCATGACAGAAGAACATTATTCATTAACAGATATATGACAGACAGGATGAGCCCCAGTTCCAAGAATTTAAAACATATCAAATTTGTCTACGTCCAGAAACTTCCAATGATGACCAAAAAAGAAAGTTTAGGCACTTGGTATTCTCTAGTTATGTACCCAATTAAGATTTCAAAAAGGAATAGGAAAAGAATTTGAATCACACTATTCAAGCGATGCAAACAAGCAAGAAACCAATAGACTGGATTAGTTAGTGCATATAGAACAATAATCATGATGTAGATTAACCTTAGGACAGGTAATGTTATGAAGCAGAACAGAGGAAAAGAAGTGTCTCTTAACCTTATTAAATCCAAGCAATGCTTGTCAGTACTTGGATGTTGTTTTCCCTTGTTGCGCACCTCTGGTATGGGCAGCTTTAAGTGTCCATACAGCACATTAGCAATATCTGCTGCTGTATATAATGAAAATGTCATGCCAGCCAGTTTATAAGCTTCTTTCTCAAGATGTCTTAGCTTTTTCCCCAGCACATTACGTGCTTGCAGACATCCCTCCATGTCAAGACCCACTCCCCAAAGCTCCATGTCAGCAAGAATATTAACCTTTTGTATAAAGTAGCAGTAAGATAGTGTCAAAGTTTCCAAATAGCAAAGATGGTTCCAAAATGAAAAAAAAGTGCATTAATCGACATAAGTGGTTGGGCACCGGTTCCCAAGCACCCAACTAAACTGCTGCTTGCATTTATATAGGCAAAAGCCACTACAAGAGTGGTGGACTTGTTGGAATAATTGTACACCTCTTTCAAGGAACTTCTCTAAGTTATTTCATATATGTTTTTCTTTCTGGTCAAAGAGAATCATTAGTAAAAGAATGGTGTACTGGGGGGAAGCAGTCACTGTCAAAAAAATTTATCCAGTGGTTCATTATAAGTACCATCTTATCACTTTCCAAGAAGATCACCAAATTGGAATCAGCAATTGATTTTTACTCCAACATTCATGGAATTATTTGATAGTTTGAATCACCGCATCAAAAGCACCATTGAGAAAATTAAATCAGATAAGATTAAAGAATTTACCAATGGAACTTCTATATTTATAAGTGACTCAGCAAGGTCTTCAGAAACAAGCAACTTCCACAGAACAGAACATAAGGCCCGTGTTTGTGCAACTCGACGGCAGCAACCATTGTGTGCAGCTCTTCGCATCTGATTTTTCCACCTTCCGTTTCGATTTGCAGCTGCTGCAGCATCCCTGGATAACCTTTTCTTAACTTCCTACAATCAATTTTTGAAGCTTCATAAGGCAAATTGAAAAAGAATGAACATCTAATTATTACTTAAAACAAAAACATTCAAAAGATCATGCAGCTACAAAATTTTTGCCATTAAGAAATGCTTTGATGGACCAAAGAAAAGAAGGATATATCTCTTCCAAAAGTCAAAAGGACATGCTCAAATTTTATTTTACCTTTTCCAAGTTTGGATTAGAATTTTTCTCCTCATCAGGCCAAAGAATCCAGGCCACAATGCACATGTCAATGCCATCTTGTATATGAACTGGTGGCAACAATAAAAACGAGGTGTCTATAATTTCAAAACAAATATTTTTCCCTGCAAGACTCTGGCAACCAAATCTCTGTATTTGAACTGCAGGACACTTCAGTGCCTGAATCTGACTTTTCAACATCCAAGTACATTTCCTGACACCTCTTTTCCCCATGATTTCACCAATCCTGCTCCATCTACGTTTAGCCAGCTCCAACATATCATCAAGAGGTAACACATTAGTTCTATCACCTGATGCAGTCAAACACAGCCCTTCATCTTTACTGCTGCTGCCAGACCACAGCAGATCCTTAGGAATGTTAACATAGTACACAGGAGAATCTTCCCAACAGATGGCCATTCCATGTATTTCAAAGGGGGCAACAGAGTTCAATTCTGATCTTTTGTTGTAGTGGATATCAAAATGGAACTCTGAGGTGGTTTCCCAAATATTCAAAAATGAATCAATTCCACCGGGAGTATAAATTGCATGAATAGGGCCTTTTTCACAAGCATTGCCCTTAACACCAACAGATAAATTTTCCCCTTCACAGCTTCCCTGCTTTTTAGGATCTAAAGACTCGCTGGATATCCTATTTCTATCACCTAAGCTGTCTACCTTAATCGAGTTGGTCAAGTGAGCAATTTTAGTTTGATGAACAATAACATTTAGGGAACCAGACCCATCAATTGGTACTACAGAATTTTCAGCCCCAAACTTAAGTTGCATGACACCACTTGAATTTACTTCTCCTGAAGCCACCACTGTACCAATATCTGATGTTTTTGTCAACTTCGCACCTGGTACAACCTTATCAGAAGGAATGCTTCCTTCCAAAGATGGCTTAGGAGCATCCTCCACATGGGCATTAACAAAGCTACTAGTATTTTCATCACCAGAGGAAGTTGTTGTTCCTTGCATAGTGGGACTTCCACCAGCAGTTGGAAATAATGGTTGAGAAAACTGCGGGACCTCCAATCCCAGTGATTTAAAAGCCGAGAAGGCAGCAACTCTGGCCTCTTCAGCCTTTTCAAGAACAATTTTGTGTGCACCCTTCTTGATCTTCTGGGCTACTCCTACTTGGATGCGTCTTTGAGTTGAACCTTCTACAATCAACTTGCCAATATTAGGAGAGAATGCAAGTAATAGAAACACAGAAGAATTGCATTTTAAGGAAATAATAATCTTGCAAAAATATAGTTAAATAAAGTAGGCGAACAGAGAAAACGAGCACTAAAAGAAAACTTATGAAGTTTGAGGCAGAATTACAGCAATCTGACCAAAAGAATAAAATAGTACAGGAAGAAAAGAACTACCAAAGAACACTTGTGCTAGCATGGCACTTTCCAATCTTATTAAAAAATATAAAACTAATGAAATAGATTACAGTATTCTGATGGGTATCAGATAAATTACGTCATTTACATGAACTATTTTTATTAAGTAATACTCTCTTTAACTTTTTATGCAAAGTAATCATGACCCCTGCCAGGCTGCCACGCATATAGTATAAATTTAGGGATCTGAGAAAACACAAGCAGGTAGAAAACTACTTTTAAATATTTGGTTGGGAATAGTATCTTCTGCAGTTGGTTGCAAGACCAAAAGGAGCATCATTACAAAAAGGTTCAAGTTTCAACATGACGGGAAAAAAAAAAAGTCATTCTGGAATAAGGCTTTATAATAGCAATGATTCATAATATCACTCAATCTTAACTTTTTCTACAGTCCAATAAATGCCATTCATTATACATCTATTGTAAATAAATGCTAAGACCCAAGCTATGAAACTATTGTACAGTGTATGCTCCTTGTAATAATCACAAATTAATCATTAGCTGACAATACAGACCATAACCCCATCAGGAAACTATTACATCAATTATCATTATGAACCAAAAACCACATATAACCAGGCCATTAAACTACCTTGTACTGCCCACGATGAAGATTCAAAAAGAGCTTTGACAATTTCAGGGATGGATGCTTCAGCAATAGCTAAAGGCGTACGCAAGCCAGCTTTATAGAGTGCCCTTGCTCGAGAACCCTACAAATACTAGAAAAAGTCAACACATACTGCAATATATAACCGCTGTTGGGCATCTCTGTCAGATATCAACTAAAGGCATTTGACTATGAGCATCTCTTTTCACCACCCTATACAAATGTAATTGTACCTTGACAAATGGGATTGTGGTCAGCTCTACAATCTCTGCTCTCACTCCAAATGAAACACGGTTTTGAAACTTTCCAACCAAGCCTTCCAGATCATGCCATCCAAGCCTTTCACAAAACATAGTTACCATAGATGCAAACCTTCCAGCATTCTCTTGTAAGGCCTGGACCATACCTCTAGCCACTTTAAAAGCTTCACAGACCTCATTGATAGCAACTTCCTTCACCCCACATTAAAAGAGTATATATTTAGCACAACGCATAACCAAACAAATCCAAAAACCGACAAATCTTACAACTTATGCAGAAGAAAAGCCACTTCATATTTGAAAGGAAAACGGATTTAGAATCTCATACAGGTGACTGAAATGAGACACTCAGAACAAGGAAAAAAAAATCCACAAAAGTCTGTGCGTCACCCTCCCTGCATTGAGAACCAGAGAAAAAAGAAAACACATGCGAATAAATGTGAATGCATGTTACACAGTGCACTGTGTGTCTAGCAGGCCAAGTAAAATGAGGTTGCCCACATATATCAGACTCAGGAAGACAAGAGTGGTACCTGAACTAGTCTTGACAAGATGAGAGCAACATAGAACCGTTTACAAACTCGAACTGTTTGATCATCCGGAAGCACAGTACTCTTTGTAGCCCCAAGTCGGCTTTCATAATTGCCATGCAACGCTTTCTTATTTTCTCTCATCCTGTTTGATGACCACATAGGTGCACCATGTGCCATTCGCATCAAAAATGGTTCTGTCACTCCAACGCGATTGCCAACGGACTGAATAATCATGAAATGAATTAAGACAGCCACAATTGCCAAATCCATAAAATAATCGTAAAAGGATTTCTATTATTGTATACTGTGAACTGAAGAACATGAGCAGTTAAATTTTTTGGTGTTATATTTCCTAGAACATGTATCCATACAAACCAAATCACTTTACTATAAAATTATAGTAAAGAAAAGAAAAACTCTCATTGTTTTCTAGGATACTGAGAGACTGTTAGTGTGCTAAAAGGCAGTTGAAATGGAACAAAAGTTCAAAGCACCTCAAGGTGTTAAAAACTCCGATCGGGTGTTGTCCCCTTAGCTCAAGTGGTCAGTTATAGATAATGTCAAAAGCTCTTAGTATAGAACAAGTTCACACTTCAAAGATGAGGCTTTCTGCCAAACCTCCAATTAACCTCTATATAGGCTCCATCTAAGTTTGAAAATACACAGAGAGAGAGAGAATCAGTCATATGGTAAGAGGTTTACCTGGTCAAGAGCAGACAATTCCATGAACTGTTCATAATACAGTTCCCAATCAGGCTCAACTTCAACATTTATTGGTGTTACTAGGTAAACCAGATGCAAATCAGAAGCAAGCACAAAGCCTTCTCTTGCTCTTGAAAGATCATCCAGCACAATCTAAAGCACCAATAGAAAAAGTATGATCAACGTCAGACTAAAAGGCTATTGTCCAATTACTAGGGCTAAGCTAAAACTAAACAAAATATAGTCAGTTGCACAATAATAGTGTGCAATGATTACTTTTTTCTTAATACCATACCAATTGCAAAAGATATTTGGAATTAACTAAACAAGAAGAAGATAAAGAATCCATACAAGTGATTCTTCAGGACACAGAGAACTGCCAAAAGCTGCACGTCCAAGGGGTGTGGTATTGTATAACTTAGTGTCGTTATTCCATTCTAGAAATTTCTTGTGGCACAACCACCGGAGAGATTCCTGTGCTGATTTCACCACATCCTGAAAAGGTTTAGTGGAGTTTAAAAGTGTGCACCTGACATAGCGATGAATGTCACTAGCAGTTTGAACAATTCCCCCCGCTACAACTTCTAAGATTGCATGAGTCATTCCATTCATATCTTCAGATAAACAAGAGCGCAATGGCAGACAGCTTTCATTAAGAACTCCCATAATCCTTTTGATCTCTTCTGGCTTGCAAATTAGTACCTGGTAAAGTCAAATCAGAAAACGGAATAAAACAGACTTGAAATGGACAAACCTACCAATGAAGATGATATCAAAATAATAAAAATAACATAATAAAAATAAAAATAAGAAAGGCAAACAGGAGTAAAGCATATAATCACATAAGGAGTACGAGGTTAAATAAATTCAAAGACATACACTTTCTCCTTTTGTATCTATGCCGGTACGACCAGCCCGACCAGCCATTTGCCTGTACCTTGTCCCATCGATAAAATCGCGACCAATCCGGGACTGACGAAAAATGACTCTCCTAGCTGGCAGATTAACACCAGCTGCTAAGGTAGATGTGGCAGTTAAGACGCGTACAAGGCCTTTACGGTAGCAGGTTTCAACAATCTCTCTTTCCTCAACCTAAGAAAAGATCAAAACATACCGACCCATCGGTAACAGAGCTATATACAAAATGGAAAAAAAAATTATAGGGTGATGGAGACAAAAATTAGATAGCCAAGCACATGGAAGAGAATACTACAAAAATACCGTGAGCCCAGCATGGTGGTAGGCAACTCCAGAAGGTAGGGTTTCTTCTAATACTGGATCCAAACCAGCAGGACACCTTCGTAAGGAATCAATAGCCAATGTCACATCATTAAATTCACTGTCATCAGTGCGAGTGTTGACTGCAAATTTCTTAAGGAATCTTGAAACATGCCTCGCTGTTGATTCACATCCTTTTCGACTAGAGCAAAATATTAACACAGAAAGACCCTCTTGCACAACCTGAGATGCAGTCCCTCAGTTCATAATTGATCAAACTCAACTTGAATATAGTGCCAGAAAGCAGCTTCAATAAAAATTTATATTTATATATATGTATATATAAAAGAGAATATATAAAGTCCCCACCTCATTGCACAGTTCCACAACATGATCTGGATCTTTACCACCAAGGTCAACTGCTTTTGGGATTGTTCTAATAATCTCCATTTTCTTGTTATAAATGGTGTTCCCCACTTTAATATATTCTTCTAGTGGTACTGGTCGAAATTCTGTCTGGTAAAGGGCAGCCTGCATGCATACATGTGAAAAGTAATTATGGAAATATACAAAGATGTGTGTTCTCCATCCTCAACCCTAAAGATAGGAAAATGTAATCTATAACACCATTAAGATAACACCTTTGTGCATTCGACATTAGAAAACTGTCAACTATATTTAAACCCCACTTCCAACCAAGCCACTCTCATTTCACATACTTTGCAGTGAAGTTGGAGTAAAGAGCTCCTGTACGTGATAATGACAACTGCCTACAATGAAATATCTGCCCAACAAAGATATAGTGGAGGATAATAGGTCTTGTTCCACTTACTTGAAGCCAATCAGCAACTGCTGCCACATTTGGCATAGTGGCACTCATACCAACAATTTGCAAATCATGAGCAGGGTCAGCCTTACTGCTGCTCATGCCTGAACTTTCTCCACTACTTGATTCAGAAATGCCTTCACCAGCTGCATAACGAAGTTTTGTCAACAGAAGTTCCAGAAGATAACCCCTACTTGGATCGCCAACCTGTTAATAATATTAAGCATGAAAAGCATTACTAAAATCCACCCCACAATAATAGACCCAAAGAATATTATCAACAGCAAAAGGCATCTTGAAGGGAAAATGTAAAGCTATAACAGGCTGTGAATTATAACCCAAAAAGATATGACTTAAGTACCATGTGCAGTTCATCTATCACAACAATTCCAATTTCTGAAAGACGGCCCTCTTCCAGCAGCTTGTTTACTAAAAAGTTTGCCTTTTCTATTGTGCAGACAGCTACAGAAGTGTCTTTAGGAAGTGTACCACCACCTTGGTTCCCATAATAACTACGAACACGCTTACCAAGTGGTTCAAGAAGTAGCTCCAGATGTTCTGCCTGCACCAATTGAGAAAGAAAATTGAAATCATTAAACTACCTATAGAAGAAAGAATGATCTAATCTTGCAAATTTCGGGGGAAACAACAAATATTACCTTTTCTGCACAAAGTGATACATAAGGAAGTACAAGTAAAGCTATTTTTCCAGATGACAAGACCTGCCGCAGCATCAGAATTTCTGCAACGAAACTTTTACCTGCACTGTGGATGTGCAGAGGGAGCAAGATTATGAAACATAAAGAGATCCCATACTAACAAAAGGAAATTATATACCATTTTTTACAGAATAAATCACAATTTTTGAATTAGACAAGAACAACTATGTTGTAAAAGATTATACTAACTCATCAAAATAAAAAAGTAAAAACACTGCAAGTGCCACTTGCTCAGATATTGACATTACATGAGCCTTGTTGTACAAAGGAACGTAGGAATCACAACATATACAATATGATGCTAAAAGAAACTAATCATATCACAGAGGAACATTCGAAAGCACTCACATGATAAAAAAGCTAAGGTAAATATCAATTGCATAACTACCTCGTTGATGCACAATACACAAGATTCCTTCTCTGCAATACACCATCAACCTGAAGGCACTCAACCTGAAAGATGGAGAATTGATATACATTATGCTTCAAACTAATTGGTACTTTCACTCAAACACAAGAAGCCAAACATAGCTATAGGAAAGAGATGCGCATACGGTATACCTATGCCCCGGAATCAATGGAACATTAGTCAAACAGCAAGAAAAGCATTTGTTGGCTTAAGGCCAAACCACAAGACAGAACATTTTAGCTAAATGGAATACATCTAAGTGCGAATAGATGAATAATAGTCAGCATGGGCACCAGTCCACAAAGTTTGAAAGATACCTGCCAAGGATAAAGCTTGGAAATTCCTTTCTTTCTATATATGCTGCATATTTCTGGTGCAAGCCAACCATCTAGATCCAGACAATCTTTCAGCGACACAAAACTTGATGGAGTACTTCCTTCGCTGGATTCACCTTTACCATTCAACTTAACAACATCATCACCTGGTGAAGAAAATTTCAGGCCACCATTATCCTTGCTAGACAAATCGACTTTCATTTTGGTCACTGCAGTAACAGAATCAACATCTTGCCCTTGATTTGCCTGAGATTTGCTGCAACGGACCATAGTAATACCATGTCTTAGACCTCTAGGATCTATAAGACTGGAATCACTGGATACAGATTGCTTGCCACCTCCATCAGCCGTGCTTTTCAAATTGTAAGAATCTATATGATGTGGCATACTTTCATTCGAATTCTTGTCCTCACGAGAGAAATCAAAATGCTTAACAGGCAGTGGGGATACTTCTTTACGCAAGTCCTTGCTATGCTTTACCATTGGCTCTGAATCAGCACCATTACCCATAGGCTCACCTTCATCCATCATTTCCTTTGACTTTCCATCACAGTGTGGATTTCTCAAATTGCAAGAGTTTTTACCATGATATTGGCTATCTGAAGCCGTAGTTCCTTCTGCTGCCTGGGCACATAGACCATCAGCAAGTTGAATTGCATCGTTCCAAAAAGCTTCACCAGGTGAAGAAAATGAGCTACCACGTATTGAATTGGGGGTCTGACGAACACATGATTTAATCAATGAGCCTGGTGTATGACAATCAACTACGTCTAGAGACAATTTAGGTGTATTACTGCACGTTTTCAAGGTTTGTTGAAGCTCGAGCAATTCATTAGGAATGGTAACCTGGCCATCACATTAAGAAAATAATAGTTCAAATTTAAGTATAAGATATAAGGAAGTGTCTCGTTAAGTTTAATCATAAGTGCCAAATTTTCAGAAGAGCCTTTAGCATATACCCTATTTTTATCAACACAAGCAGAATGCATTGCTTCACAGCTCTTCTCAGTAGAACCAATTGTTTCACGTTCTTCAAAGGATTTATCAATACCGCAATGCCTCTTTTTAAATGTCTTATCCTCCCCATCAAGCAAAGATGGGCTAGGGTGTCTCTTATGATCATTCACTTTCAGCTCTGACATAGAACTTTTGTTTGATTGAACATCACTGCATAAAAACAACAGAAATTAAAAAAAAATAGAGATAGAGTGCAGAAATAATCTTGTAGAAGAGGATAGGGGGATACCAACTATTAATTCATGACCTCAGATAAACCACCAGAAGACAAAAAAACAAAGCATTTACATAACAGCTATAGCGAAGCTCATAATAAAGATGTAGAAAAGTTCCCAACTTTTTATAGTACATTACGGTACCTGCAATACAAAGACAAAAAGTCAGCTGCAAACTTCTTCAGCTCTACATTCTCCACACCTCCTGCAAGATCTGAGTAATCCTTGGAAGAACCTCCAGCTGCAACATCACCCGCCTCGGTTAATCCCTCAGCTATTTCCTTCTGATTTGCTCCAGAAGCCTCACTTGCATGAGTGTGCAGTTGAGAAGAGAAACGGAGCTGCATACATTCATTATTCGAAGAATTATCCATCTCGGATGCCAAATTCCTTCTAACTTGATCTTGCCGAGCCGCTAAATAACTGTCCAATGTGGCCTTAGCACTAGGTGAACCTTCTACAGTTTTTACATCCTTTTCATTTCTCCCCGACTTCATAGCAGGTGATACAGGCTTCCGTTTCTTCGAAGCAAAAAACTGTAATTGCACACAAAGTGAAAGAAAACCTAATAAATACAAACCGGTGCGTTTAAACAACTACAGAATTGATCTTTAGGGCTATTCGTGTTGAAGAACCGAGTGTGTTCCCAATTCGAACAAAACTAATCTGGAATTCTTCAAATAATTGCAAGAAGAAAGAGAGACATAATCGAATTTTTGAATGTGATGTGACTCTGTGAATCTCTAGGGTTTAATGATGCGAATCGGATTGGGAGCCCAAACCTGATTGATGCGCGACGGAGGAGGCGAACCAGACGCCATGGTGGAAAGGGCGGAATTCCACTGCGATCGAAGAAAGCTAGAGATCTATGGCGTCGAGCTCGGTTGGTCCTCTGAGGTTGACGACGGAGATGGCTAGTTAACTCTGACGAAGGCGGGCGGAGACGAGAGTGGAACTATTTGTGATTTTGAGCGGACTCACCCGGGAATTTCAAGTTTTGGGACCCCTTTTGCAGTTGTGCCCGTTATTATTTCAGAATTTAATTCAAGGCCAAATGATACAATTTTTTTTTTATCGAATTTCTTTATTTAAAAAAAATGCAATAACTAGACAAAACACAAAATATCATTAATTAATTGAAGGAAAAAAAAACTCTACCAAGTTTTATGAATTTTGAAAGTTATGGGGGGACTCGAACACCAATTTATGTATTACTTAAAAATCAACAAAGTACGTGAAATATCAGTACGTTTAAATTCTTAAATGATAGATGTGACTACCTTCAAGCATCGATTAATGAATTTGCATGATAAATAGAAAAATAGAGTATGGACCCTAAAGTGTGCATTCTCTCAACGTCTCAAAATAATAACAAGAGTTTCCACAAAATTTATGTATTCCATCATGTACTAACCAGTAAAGAGTATTTGACTAGCTACTTTATTTGCTTTGACAAGATTGAAAGATAACTCATAAATAGAGTATCAATACAAATAATGCAGCTTTCCTATTACGTTGTCAACTGGATTTAAGACCGGCGACACTAAGTTTTATCCTGCCACTAAGAGGTCGCGTCCATTTGACAACAACTCACAACCTCTATAGGCCAAATAAGACACACTGAGTGCATAAGTGGGAACAGAGCTCGTTGAACCTTACCAAAACTTTGTGAGGATTTATTGTATAGAAAACAACTAAACAATATGCAAGCCATAAAAGATAAACAAAGCAAGCCAAAAGCTCACCAAACAAGAACCCAATAACATAGATAAGGCCCATCTCCTAACTTCCCTATAAGAGAGGCCGCCAACAGTAGTTTGTAACTAATGTCGCAGGATTTGTCCTGCAACTGCCATTGAACCACACTGCCTTGTCACACCTTAAACCTCGACCGATATTGCATACTTGATTGCCTCGGAACCCAAATCCCAATCAGGTCGAGGTCGCACAATGACTCGACCTCCACACGCTCCATCAGTCCCCCCACAACCTCATCAACACAAGAGGAAGAGCATCTCTTGCCTAGGGAAAGTAGATCGGGCATGAGCAAGGAAAAATAAAACCGATTGCCGCAACCTCTCCCCGAGCAAAACAGCCTTACTCCATCTCCTGACCCGTTCTTAACTCTATCTCTGACCCTCATTGAGTCATTGGTGGACTCACATCATGGATTACCCGTCTGACGACAACGTCCATTTGACATGCTATCGATTGTGTGACACACTGACATAGAAGCCGCCAACTCTTAGTTTCTTTGGGGTTTTTTTTTGTAAAGTTTTATTATGCGAATACCACAAACTTTTGGGATCGTAAGAAAAAATAAAAACTAATTTATGTCTAATTTCATCCAACCAAATAAATAAATAAAAAAAATAAAAAACGAGTATATAAATATTGAACCGAATGGATTCAACTGTCAGAACACACGCAGAAGCGGAGGATTTGGGGAGGCGAGAGAGGCAGTGACGGCAATTTCCGATCAAAAACAACAACTGTGAGTTTTCCGCCATATCTTGATTATCTTCTAACTACTAGAGGTTCCATTGCTATCTTATACTCCTCTACTGGACCCGCATTACTTTCGATTGCTATTTTAGGGTTTCTGAAGGCTCTGCGAGCTTAACCGTTTCGAAGATTAGGGATTGTATCTTTGCTTTCGTTTATTTTGGGCATTTCTTAGCTTCAGGCTTTCATGCATGCATGGATTGTTCTCTATATATTGACTACTTATTAGTTATTATCAGTGATTGAGTACCGACATCTGTTAGAGCACTGCGGTGTTAGTTCTCAAGCAAATTAGGGATTTGGATTTCTCGTTGTCTCAGTTCAGATACTTGTAATACTGAAAGAGAATTTCAGTCTCGTTTCGGAAATTGGCTATCTAATATAAGTTTCTCGATGTCTTCAGTTTCTTTTGGGACGAGAATTTCTCGGTTATTGAAGAATTGTTATATTTTTTGCTTACGATGATAAAGGTTGCCTTTCAGGTTGAGTGTTACTGTGTTAATCAGGTTGTGGAGAGGCCAGCTCGTAGAATGGTAAAAGTGGAAGAGACTGAAGGTCCTGAATTTAAGTGGGGAATGAAGAAAGCAATTGGTGGAAAGAACAAAGCCACACAGTTTTATAAATCTTTTACTTTCGACAGGGAGCAGTATGACCTTTATGACTGTGTTTATCTTTACAAGGAAGGTGAGCCAGAGCCTGAGATCGGTAAGATAATAAAAATGTGGGAGACTCCACAAAGGATAAGGAGAGTGAAAATCGTATGGTTTTTCCGTCCTTGTGAGATTATCAACTTTCTCGGTGATGAAGAGATACTCGAGAACGAGTTGTTTTTGGCATCTGGTGTTGGTACAGGCCTTTATAATCTGAATCCAGTGGTAAATAAATTTGATTGTGTTTGTATCTAATTTTGTTTCTTATATTGTTAGAAATGTAAGTGTTGCTTGATCTAGTTGCACTGGTATTAGGTACAGTGTTGGTTTCTAGTATAAGTTAATTTGAAGTGAAGTGTCTTTTTAACTTTATTAATAACATAGATATTTTGTATGTTCAATATCTTTTCCATAAACCATATGTGCTTCTATTATTAGTCTTCGTGCTGCCATCAACTTTCAATATCATTGCCACTAAATTTTGCATCATAAATTGACACATCTGTGCATGCTTTAAAAGTTCTAGAATAAGCAGTGACATGTTCTTATTAATATTTGAGAACTTTAAATCACTGTTATTTTTTTAGTGGCGGCTCTTATAGTCTTATCTCTTTATGTAAAGACCTTTTATAAGTGGTGATTCAAACTAGTTTGCTTCCATTGATACAGCCATCCACTTGTGATAAAATTTAAATGTATCAGGGGTTTCCCTGTGTTTCTCGAAAACACATAACTAAATTCTATTTGTCCTTATTGTTTTCCTGCAGTAGTTGGTAGATATAATGTCTCCAGAGTTATTTTGTATTCTAATACAATAAATCATACTTGCTGAACATTAACATTCAAATCAGGAAGCCATTGCTGGAAAATGCAATGTTCTGTGCATTTCAAAGGACAAGGAAAATCCTCAACCTTCAGATGACGAGCTTCAAAAGGCCGATTTTGTATTTTACAGAACCTTTGATGTTTCACAGCAGAAAATTATGGATAAGATAGAGGGGAAAATTGCTGATGTTGATGGTACGTAAACTTGTCGACCTTGAGTTTTTTGTAGTTTGAGCTATAATTTGTTGTTTCAATATAAAATTCTTATATCTGTTATGTTTACAAAATTGTTGCAGTTAAATTCTTTTTTAACAGAATGAATATTCAGAAGCCTGCTGGCAATCTGAATGTTGATTTAGGAAAAAACAAAGTTTGTGGTAATGACACAACAAGTAATGAAACAATGGTTCTATCAAAGCAAAACTCGTTTAAAGAACACATAAATTTAGAGACAACGGGAAATTCTTTTGATAAGCATAAACTTTGTGTGGAAAAGCGGATATCTGCCGTAGGTTTAGAATCAAGTGAGATGGATAAAACTGATGAAAGACAACAAGATATGTCAAGTCCTAAGACTATCTTAAGTTCTAAAGGTAAAAGTAGGGAGGAAGAGGTTAATCTTGACAACGTTCTTTCAAGAAAGCTTGAGGTGGAAGAAACAATCTCTACAAAGGATGTTGGTGATTTGGACAATAGACCAACTAAGAAGGTGAAGCTTGATACTAGTAAAGCATCTAGTGACAAGAGAAATAGTCACGAGCAAAAACATGTTGAGGCGGAAGAAAATAGCAATAATAGAAAGAGTAATGCTATATTGGAGCACGCACAACTCGAGAAGGCAAACCTGAATGCAAGCAGAAGTAGCGAGCATAAACACAAGATCAATGCTAATGGGAGTTATATGAAGGATTTATCACCAATTGCTTCTCCAGTCGATGAAAGATGTAAACGCAAAGGTGTAGAGGATAATATTGGGACAAATAAAAGCCATACCAAGAAGATGAAGCCCGATGGTAACGCAACGATTCCTTCCAATGACAAGTTGCCCAAATCATCGCATGGAGACGGTAAAAGTAAGGCCCAAAAGGCTTCATCACCAAGTAGCTCCACCATTGATGATAAGTGTAAACGTAAAGATGGAGGGGAGTCTTTAGTGGTGGATAAAGACTCTAAGAAGAAGACGAAGGTTGGCGATAAGGTGACAAGTCTTTCCACTAGCAAGCCGCCTAGACCATCCCCAAGGCCGCCTCAAAATAAGGCCCAAAAGTTTGATGGTCAAGTGTTGGAAGTCACCCAAAATTCGGATGCGGTAAGCAATAACATTCCTCCTTTTAATTTTAGTTTAATGGTCCTCTCATGGTCCTCTTATTAAGAGAATTTCCCATGCTTGGGTGTGACATATTATATCTTTGGGAAACCCAAACCTTAAATATGTCATAATTTTGATGTGGACTCTAATGGTTCATGTCATTTATGGCATATCATTTCCTTGAACTTACCATTGCGTTAATTGTTTTACTTCGTGTAGAGTAATGTCGATGGGAATGATGATAAGACTTCATCACCAATTGCTTTTGGATTTGATGATTCGCTTGGGAAACACAAAGCCCCTTTCGAGAAGATGAAGTTGAATGTTAAGGCCCCAAGACTTTCCAATAGGGAGTCACGTGAACAGTCTTCCACACAGTCGCAAAATAAGTCCCAAAAGTTAGATGGTCAAGTTGTGGAAGTTACTCAACGTCCGGGTGCGGTAAGTGATAACATTCGTATGCCTTTAATTATTCCAATGCTTCTTATTGACAATGTTTCTAATGGTTGGTGCGACCTTTCACACATGAACAATATTAGCTCATTGTGATTGTTGTCAAACCAACATTTTCGTCTTACCAATGCAATAAAAACTGTTTTAGTGTTCCAAATATCAATGTCAATCTATTGTTTAATGTTCGGCATTGCCATATTTTGGAACACCAAATAGCTTGAAGAAAGGCGCTACTTATATTTTTGCATTGGCACACCGAATAGCACACCATTGGAGATGCTATAGTTAGGTTTCGGGTTTTTGGCCCTCGATTCTAGTACTTGATGAGTTCACTAGAAGTCAACTCGTTTGAGTTGGTACGCATATATTGCTGACTTCATCGTGAGTTAATACTCACTAGTACTTGATCATGGTCGAGTATTACATGCATTGCAAAAGCCATCTTTATGCCTTGCCATTATGGGTATCCTCTTGGCCAAGTCCTATTCTACATATCTTCATTCTTGTAGCTCGTCTCAGACGTGCTTTGAGTTTATCTTCAACTTCCTAATGTTTTCTTTAGAAACAAGCGATTAAACTCAATTGTCATCCTCTTGATGTTTGCATCAACTCATTGCTTTCTCATAAGCACATCAACTCATATTGCTCTCTCATAATTGAATCCCTTTCACCAAGGTGACTAGAGAAAACACCGATTATGGGCTCGTTTGGGTTTGCTTATGCAGGAGCGCTTTTGTTACCGATTATGGGCTCCTTTTTTTTTTTTTTTTTCTTTCTTTTGCTTGGGTTACAGAACATGAACCAAAAGTATCAAAAGCTTGTTTGCGAATTTGAGAAGCCAATCCCAAATGAGCATATATGATAAGCTTTGCATGTCCTTTTCACCCAACTTTTTCACAATATAGTGTACACTACAGTGTACATGTAGCTGGTTGTTTGGTGTCCTTTCATATTCGTGTTGAATATTTGGTTGACCTTAACTGGTTCACTTGTAGTTGATTAGACACTAATCCAGCCCAATTTCCTAATCGTACGTTCACCCACACCAAACTAAATTTCATTCTCATGGTTGTTTTTTTTTTGGTGTATTTCAAAGTGCGATAGTGCATACTATTACTTTTGGAATTGTTTCACTTTCATGCCTGTTTTCTTTTCCATCTTGGTTTTTTCAAATAGGATATTTTGCAAGTTAAACCAGCTTTCCGGATTTAGACATCTAGTAAGCTCTTTCATCAGCCCAATTGCTGATCTGGATTTTTTTTCTTGCAACAAGAAGGAAAACTACTGCACCATCCCAATCAGATGCTCCCCCAATTCTTCATTGAGATCTCTAGTTTCCTTCATATGTTCGAGCCTTTCTGCAAGCTTGTTTGATCAAAATATCCATCACTTCAGCTTGCCATGAGGTGAAGTTCACATTTTCATCAAACTTCACCTCAATTTTAGCACTAGAGTTGCCCTGTAGGGTTATACCAATTTGTTGCAGAAGAATTGGTACTCAATATGTTACTCAACTATGGTTAATTGTGGTTGATAGAGGTTCTGGAACTCTAATTCAAACCCAAACTGTGGAGGTCGTTATGCAAATTAAATGAATAACAATAGATAAAGAAACGAAAAACACAGAACAAGACACGAGATGTTACGTGGCTAAGATACCTAGTTTACAGTATGGTGTTTAACTATTGTGAGAACAACAAAAGGTTATGACACTCTACAGAACATGCTCACACGATGTAATTCAGCAGCATACCAACATTGATCACTCAAACCCAATGCAATCTCTCCTCTCTGTCTCTGTCTCTGTCTCTCTCTTTGTGAATAATATAACTAGGTAATTGTCACAATAAGAGATGTATCATGTATCTCTTTCATTTTTCATTTATTGTGTTGTTAATTTACCCACCATTTGTTTTTATTGTGTGCGGATTTATAATAAGATTCAAACTTATTTCTTTTGTGTTATCAAAACCTAATTTTTCCAATTAATTTTTGGTTCTTACAATTTTTTTTTTAACCATTCTGACAGGATAGAAGAAAGTGGTTCAAGAAGTTTGTGAGTGCTTCTTTCTCACTACTATTCTTTTTTTGAACTGTTATAATTGCTTGATTGCATGTGGATCCCTAGCATGTTTGTAGTTAACATTTGATTTTAGCACCTTGAGCATGCATTCCACTCTAGTGCCATTTTCAAAAAAGAAAGGAAGCATAATTTTTTTTAATTTGAACTTCAAGTCGAATCTGGATTTTTTTTCACCCAAAAACAAGCCTGGATGGCATTAAGTGAATAATTGAGTGGAGCATGGGGTTGATAGTATCATCAGCCATGTTGGACTAATGATTTGACTTATATGTCAGCCCTGGCAAGAGAGAATGCAAGCAGCACACGGGCAAGGAACCCTCATTTTGCTTCAGAATTTGGATCCAGCTTACACATCAGCAGAAGTGGAGGTAGTGATCACATTTAAGGTTTAGCAGCTTCTAGTTGTGGCCTACAGTATGATTTTGAACTTCATGTCTTAATTGGAATAATCTTGTCATTTTACAATGCACGAGTGTTCGAACTCTTGTTGTATGTTATGTTTGTCTTCTTCAAAGTTTCCTTTTATGTGGTGTTCTGTACTTACTTTAAAGTATCATCTCTTTTTATCTTTTTTACGACATGTTAGGATATAGTATGGAATGGATTGGGGGAAAGTTGCACAGCTAAGATGATTCAGCAGACTGCAAATTCTAGCCCTTACTCTGGTATGCATCTGTTCTATAATGACATCTATAAATTAGCGGATGCGCTCTCTCTCTCTCTCTCTCAGATATTTTTTTTTTGGTTTGTAAACACAAACTGAATTCATGTTTCTTGCATTGTGAATCTAAATGAGATGTTTGCTCATGTGGTAGGACAAGCTCTTGTTATTTTTAAAACTCGGGAAACAGCGCAGAAGGTTGTTAGAAAATTAGATGAGGGCTGCCTGTTATTGTCAAATGGAAGGTATGTTGTTAGATGTTTTCCCAGGCATGAAATCTTTCTGTTTTGCTCTTTGACATATATTGCATTAGTTCTCCCTGTGTTCTATGTTGCACTGTAGAAACATCTGAGATCCCATAAATTAAGTTTCATGCCTCCCATGCAATCATGATTTATGATGCTGGAATTCTGGGGACAACTGTTCTATTGTTGTTTCTTATGGCCTAATCATTCGTTAATGATGGTTATGGATTTTCATCAGCAAAGTGGCCCCCCCCCAAAAAAAAAAAGAAAAATAAAAAAATAACACACACACACACACACACAAATTGTGGGTGCAATTGACCCTAATGCCATCTGTAATTCTTGCATAATTTGCAGCAATCACTGTTAGGGATTTCTTTCATGTGGGTTTACCTGGTGGTAATCAAAAACTGTGTATTGGGCCTGATGAACTAGTTATCCTTGGTGTGCTTGTCAGTTCATCGAGGAGGGGAAATGAGGGAGAATGATCTGAATTTTTTTCCCTCTCAAGTCCTTGCTTAGGGATTCCGCGGGCTACTGTTAGAAACTTATTATTGTTTGTTCAAGGATAATTTTTTCTGTTGAGTCCACCTGTCTTTCAAAGCAGTTGGGAGTTTTTCAGTAGGTATTTTGTCTCTTGAATCTTTAATATTAACCCGTTTAATGAAGGTAGCAGGCATCCGATGTCAATGTGATTATGATCTTTTGCTTTATCTACAACTAGTCTACTAGGGTGATCACAGTATGATGTGTAATATTTTCTGTAAATCTGTAGACCTCTAGTTTGCAGCACTGCAACAACTCCTTGTTCCACAGAAAAGAAGCCACATTTTTTTGGTCATCTTGTCATTGATAAACTTCGGCACCCAATGCTAAATGAAAGGGAAATGGTAAATTCATTACTCTTTCCGTCTCATACACATGCATGCAAGTGCAGATGAAGTGTAATTTTTGTTCCTGTTTTAATTACTTTTCCCGCTTTACATGTTTATGTTTTCTTTTTTGTGCAGAAAGAAGCTGTTTCTACTTCACATTTTT
Source organism: Rosa persica (assembly GCA_025331145.1). Lineage (NCBI taxonomy): Eukaryota > Viridiplantae > Streptophyta > Magnoliopsida > Rosales > Rosaceae > Rosa > Rosa persica. The sequence continues at coordinate 47,473,067 of WFKR01000006.1, read as the reverse complement.
CCCAGCCTAACACTATTGAATATGATATGTCCATGGAATGGTGTGCACAACAAGAGAAATCAGATCTTTTGTGGAAGAACCTGTATAAGGTCTCGAAAATACTCCCCACCTCTCCAAATTTAGTGATGAATTGGAATATATGTTGTTTTAATCAATGTTACATGTTGTTTCCTATGCCAAACTAAATAACTAACTTTTATTTTTCTGTCTCTTTATAGCAACAATGGAAGGAGGTGAGAGAACTCAAAGCTAAACTTAAGGCCAAATGAGCAGTGTTGGGATTGTGAAATTGCTCTTCTTGGTAAGTCTTGTAACTAAGAAAGATCTCCTGCTTCCACATCTAATTAATTAAATCCATGGGTTTTTATGCCACCATTATTCTTTGTAACAGAACTGTCTCTCTCTCTCTCTCTCTCTCTCTCTGTCTCTGTCTACTCTAGACGCACACACTCACGCGCTCACACACACACACACACGCACATACATAGTTTAGTGGGAACAATTTTTAGTCAGTACACATAGTAGATTGTATGCTTATTTTCCCTTTTACATGTTTGTGTTGAAGACACTTTTAAGTTCAATACAACTTTTTGAAAGCCGAAGGCATCCATGATATGTAGTTTCCTCTGTACACCGCCTTAGATGCGTGTGTTTACATTAGGTTGAAAGCTGTATAGGAATCCATTCCATAGACTCTCCATTATCATGCATGAAAATTTCTCTGCTCTTCTTTCCATAATTGACGGTCTTGCCACTTATGTGGTAGAAACTAAATTGACAATGTACTTTTTTTTTTTCCTCCCATATTTGGCAGAAAGCTGATGGAAGGTGTGTGTAAGTCAAGGATGGGGTAACTTGTTGGTTGGGCATTTGCAATTGTATTTGTGCAAGACCCATTTCCTGGTGTTTTGGAATTGATCGGAAGTTTCTGAGCTGTGAAGGGAATCACCAGATAGCCTGGTTGATCGAGCTCCATCAACTGTAAATTCATGTCATGTTAATGAATATCCAGTTTTTGTACAGTATTTCATCATACCATTATGGCAATCTAATGGCAGAATATTTTACCAGAGTTGTTTTTTATTTTTTTGTTGAATTAAGTCGTAGATTCTTGATTTTCAGGTTCTTTAAGACTTTTGGGTTTGAGGGGATGATTATATATTATAATTTTTAAAAGGTTAGAAACAAATATACTATTTTATAGAACTAATAATTCTGTCTTCCCCTCTATAAAATTGCCTCGACCGTTTTGATTAGTGAGCCATCTTGTATAGAATTTGGGGGCCTGGTGAAATGATGAATTTTCCATCTGATTTGTATCTTTTGTCATATCCTTGAAAAAAGATTTCGCATTGTCAATAATAGCTGTTCCGGTTCCTTCGGTGATATGATTGATTTGTTTGCCTCGTTGCTTTTCACCTAAAATTTTTGCAGCTAAAACTTCCCGGGTGAAATGTTACTGTACTGAGTTGTGATCTGGATAAAATTGGGCTTCTCGGTTCTCAAGTAAACGAACTAAGACAACCATTTTTCAACTACAGCAATCACTTTGATATTCTGTTTAATTACAAGCCCCCCTTTCGAGACTCTCGAGAACGAGACTACTAATTGTCTAATTTACAGGTGAAGTAGCTAGGTATCACTCTCACTTGCCTACTATATTTTGGAAGTGGGGGTAGCGAAACGACATCGTTAGTACTGCCTCAAAAAATGTGACCGTTATTTTAAAAAATCCTGATTAGGACACTCTCTAATCAAAGCGCGCGAGTACGCATTCAACTCTCAACTCTAAGCGAGTACACAATTAAACCCTCTCTCTCTCTCTCTGCAAGTGCTGTCTGCTCATCCCTCTGTACCAGTTTTGGCACCACTCTCTTTTCATGTCCTTCCCCCCATCTCTACCCTCTCTCCTCTTCCCCTTCCCCTTCATCTCAAACCCCATCTCTCTCTCTCTCTCTCTAAAAGCTTCTTTCTCTCATCCATGGAAGCCGCACCATTTTAGGCACACCCAGCACTTCCAATACCTCAAAAGCTCCCATCTTTATCTCACCCATGCTCTCAAAATCTTTGGTTTCTGAAGAACTCGAACCCTTTTTTTTTTTTTTTTACTGTAAAAGCTTCCCTCTGCCATCCATGAAAGCAAACACCATATTAGCCACGCCCATCTGCTCCCCTAAAGCACACATCTTTACTCACCCATAGTCTCAAACTCCCATCTTTTCACTTTTCTTTTGTAAAAAATTAAATGGGGTGCGCGCAATCGAGAATCGACAATGAGGAATCGGTGTCGAGATGCAAGGAGCGGAGGAACCTGATGAGAGAAGCGGTGGTGGCCAGAAACGCCTTCGCGGCGGGCCATTCCGGCTACGTCATGGCCTTGAAGAACACCGGCGCCGCCTTAAGCGATTACGGCCACGGAGAATCGCAGCACACACAAGAAGAGCTACTCCTCCATCACGAACAGCGCCCACTGGACTCCACCGCAACTGAGCCACCGCCGCCTCCTCCTCCGCCGCTCGAACCCCTCCCTCCGCCGCCGCCTCTGCCCAATTTCACTCCCAGCCCGCCGATCAAGCGCGCCACCAGCCTGCCGACGGAGGTCCGGAAAACGAGGATGCAGGGGGTTAGGTTGGCCATTGCTGAAGAGGACGGAGATGAGGAAGAAGAGGACCTTGAGGAAGAAAAAGGGTTTCGCCGGAGATCGAGAAAGGAAATGAGCGCGGCGGCTGTTGCGGCGGAGACGGGGTCCTCATCGCCGCAGACGCCGGAGATGAAGGCGGTGCCGCCGCCGATGCCGGAGTCCAAGGGTGCGGCTTGGGACTATTTCTTCACGGTGGATAACATGCCGGGGCATAGGTTGAGTGAGAATGAAGGTGAAGAGTTTGTTGAAGATGAGAATGTGGAGGATTTGGGTGATGGGGATGGGGATGAGCCCAAGACCCCGGAGAAAGCGGAGGAGATTCAGGTGAAGCGGGAGGAGATTCCGGTGTCTCCAGTGACTCCGGCGACAATTGAGCATTCGAAGACAGCCCCACCGGATTTTCAGAGGATGGTGATGCCCGGTTTTACTTTGATGGACATATTGAATCAGATTGATGATCATTTCTTAAAGGCCTCTGAGAGTGCTCAGGAGGTTTCCAAGATGCTTGAGGCCACTCGATTGCATTATCACTCGAATTTCGCTGATAATCGAGGTATGAGGTTTGGCTTAATTCACATTGGTGATCCACTTTTGGTTTAGAAAAAACTATTAAGTCAGGTTTGTTCTTAGATTTGATCCCCTTCTTAGTTGTGATGCAATGTGTTGAGTTGAGTGAGTTCTTTTGCTTATATGGAGGCTTGAAAGAGACCTTTATTGCACTATAAAGAAAATTTGTTCTTACTTGGCTTGGTCTGTAGAATAACACTTTCGTGATTCAAACTACTTTTTAGAAATTTGATCTCCACCTTAGATCTTTTCACTTTCTGATAATTCAAAATGAGGAAAAGCGCTTTATTTGAAGATGTTTGTCCATATTGTGCCCTTTAGGGAATGATGGTTATGAGTACTTAAAATCTTTTCTGCTATCAAAATTGATGCTTTGTAATCCCTGTACCAGGACTCGAAATGAAACCACAATTAGTCTTCCTACTTCATTGTAATTGTCATTTTCTTTTTTATATTCATTTCGGATCATACTGTTTTGCAGGACACATTGATCATTCTGCACGAGTCATGCGTGTTATTACATGGAATAAATCCTTCAGAGGCTTACCAAATGGTGATGGAGCAAAGGAGGAAGATTCAGATGATTATGAAACTCATGCCACTGTTTTGGATAAGTTGCTAGCATGGGAGAAGAAACTTTATGATGAAGTGAAGGTGTGTTCTACTTTGCCTTAGTTTGTTTCATCTTATCTGTTTGTTACTTCATCTTGATCTAGTATCATTACTCTGCATTCATGAACAATTTTAGCCATGGAGGGTCCCTTTCTACTTGGACTGTTAATATCAGAAAAATGTACATCCCTGCTCTCATTCACTTTCACCGAACCTGATTAATCTTCCTTTATGTTGATAGCAAGGGGAGCTTATGAAGGTTGAGTATCAGAGAAAGGTTGCTCTACTAAACAAGCAGAAAAAACGCAATGCTAGTGCTGAAACCTTGGAAAAAACGAAAGCAGCAGTAAGTCACCTGCATACAAGATATATTGTTGACATGCAGTCCATGGACTCGACAGTTTCAGAAGTGAATCAGATACGGGATGAGCAGCTGTACCCTAAACTTGTTTCTCTAGCTGACGCGTAAGTTTTGGTTCAATTTACATTAGAATTATCTTATTTCATTGTTTTAACTCTTGTTACCTCATAGTCTCTTGAGTATAGTTTCTTAGTTTCAAATTATTTTGATCATGCATGAAGAGCCTTTTATTAAAAGAAGAGCAACACATAATGTTACACAAAAGAAACCATTTCTGATTAGACAAAATTGAACCGAGTCATTTATATAATGTTCTCTTGATTATAGTTTCTTAGTTTCAAATTATTTTGATCATGCATGAAGAGCCTTTTATTAAAAGAAGAGCAACACATAATGTTACACAAAAGAAACCATTTCTGATAGACAAATTGAACTGATTCATTTATATATTGTTCTCTTGATTATAGTTTCTTAGTTTCAAATTATTTTGATCATGCATGAAGAGCCTTTTGTTACAAGAAGAGCAACACATAATGTTACACAAAAGAAACCATTTCTGATAGACAAATTGAACTGATTCATTTATATATTGCTCTGTGTTGAATTTCCATCATATCCGTCATAGCTTTCCCTTGTTAGTACTGCAAAGACAGATCATAAGTCTTAACATTTCCTTTTGTCTTGTTCAGAGTTTGGCCATATTTATTGCATTAGACTTATTACCAGTCATAGCCATATCATTCAGTTGGTGCAAACTGTACTTTGCAAACAATCATTATACATAATTTTGGTGCAGAAGCTAGTTTGCCTCAATTGATTTTTGGATATGTTGTACTGAAAGAAGGTTTCCTCTCATTTTTGTAATTCAGGATGGGAAAAATGTGGGAAAAAATGTGTGAGCATCATGGCAGCCAGTTGAAGATTGTTTTGGACCTGAAAGCCCTTGACATTGCCCATACTCCGATGGAAACGACCAAGCACCACCATGAACGCACTGAACAGCTATTTAACGTTGTCCAACATTGGCATTCCGAATTTGAAAAGCTTGTGATTCATCAGAAACAATACATCCAAGCATTGAATAGCTGGTTGAAGTTGAATCTGATTCCTATTGAAAGCAGCTTAAAAGAGAAAATCTCTTCCCCGCCAAGAGTTCAGCGTCCCCCAATTCAACCGCTTCTCCATGCATGGCATGATTTTCTTGAAAAGCTTCCTGATGAACTTGCAAAATCTGCAACATCATCCTTTGCGGCTGTGATAAAGACTATATTACTTCATCAGGAGGAAGAGATGAAGCTAAAGGAGCAATATGAGAATACAAGGAAGGACCACATGCGTAAAAATCAGGCATTTCAAGACTGGTACCACAAGTATATGCAGCGTAAGGGGCCTGGTGAAGCAGATCCGGAGAAAAGTGAAGATGCGAACCACAAGGATCCTATTGCAGAGAGGCAATTTGCAGTTGAGAGCTTGAAGAAGAAAATGGAAGAGGAAGCTGAAGCTCACCAGAGACATTGTATCCAGGTCAGAGAGAAGTCACTCGGGAGTCTCAAAACTCGCTTGCCTGAGCTCTTCCGTGCAATGTCAGACTATGCTCACACATGTGCTGACGCTTACGGAAAACTTAGGTCCATCACAGTGCCACAAGCTTCAATTGGTAACTCTCATGCGTAATGTCAGTTTGCAGTTTGCTAGAAAGTAGAAAGTAGTAAGGTTATGCAACTTCAACCACAGTGAAGTACTTTTTGTATGTGCCAAACTTGTTTCACTTGGAACTTCAATGGTTAGTAATCTTTGCAACTTAGTCCTCCTGCAGTCATTTCTCTTTATTAGTCATTGATTCTGAGGAAAATTGCATCCAACTTGTACACTAGGTCAAGATAGAGCTCAATTGGTGGGAAACCTATGTTTTCTTGTTCTCTTGAATCTAGGGGAGAATCATTTTCCTACATTTATAATTTGCTTTGCTGACTTTAGTGCTAGATAATCTCCAATTGAAAATCTTTCTAGGACTATGTATAGAATGCTGACAATCTATCCTTACTGATTGGTCCTAGGGAGAGCAGACCATCTATAGAGAAAGGTCGGCTTTTAATACTAGTATGGTCCCTGCCATATCTCTTGTCAATTGAGAACACATGAAAAAGGGTAAATTTTCTTTCCTCTGCCAACTCAATTATCAATCATTTCAAGGTAGAAATTTTCTATCACCACTTTATTTTACTGTTGTCATTTGATGATGCCAAAATTTTCAACTCGTCTTGAGTTCAATGTGAAAATGGCAATTAGGTCAAAGATTATTCCTTTTCCAAATAGTTCAGAGGCAAAGCCTTGACTTTTGTCTTCCCAAATTAAATTGGTGAGTTCCACTTGAAGAAGCTTCATAATTGGGTGCCCCGTATATGACCTACATCAATGTTGGTTAAAAGAGAAGTCGGCATGCAGCAAAAGAACAGAAGATGTGCTTCAGCTCCTGTAGTTCATCAGATGACATCTCAGTTGTGTTATATCGAACTGTTTGATGGGTTCAAGCATGAACGTCTGGGCTCTCATAAAATATATATAAACAAGGGTTCTTGACCAAATGCTCAAATTTATCCTAACATGAGCTCATTTACTGCACTAAAAGATTTGTGTGCTCATTTATCTAATTTAAAGGTTAACCTAAATTCAATTATTAAATTACAACTCAACATTCTCAGATTCAATCTCTCTCTCTCGCTCGCCAAGCAACGCGGGATCAGAGCCGCCGGCGAAGGAGTAGTGCTCCTCGATGTCAGAGTATGGTAGTCCGGCTAGGATATGGTGATGATTGGGTTGCCGGCGGTCAGTTCAGGTAGGACGAGCTCGCTGAGCAAGGTAAGGAACCTGAACGAGTCTCAGTACCGGTAGAGTGCGCCGTAATCTATTTTCCGGCACGAGTTTCTGAGGTTCTTCCGGCCGAAGACACTCATCGCAGCTGTGTGAAATTTGGAGCAGAAGAGGTCGATGAAGGAGTATGAGGTGGAGTTTCTGAGGCTGGCTGCCAGAGCTGGGGACCTGTCGCCGAAGTGGAGCGGTGAGGAGTTAACGAGGCATTCTGTTGGAATTCGGTGAAGAAGTGACATGATAGGGCGGTTGCGGTGGTTTGGGCGATTCAGGTAGAGGTAGAAGACTGGGGAATTCGGGTTTTCATGATCAATTTCCATTGTAAGTCAGTAGCTCAAGTCTAAAGATTTTTCGCAATGGTGGAACGAGCTGTTTGGCATATTCTGATTATTTGGTTTCAGACATAAATTAATTTCCCCATTAATATAATGACCAAAAAAATGTAATTCCTTCGATCAAGTCGTGCTTCAATTCCTTTACAGTTTACACTGCCCTTCATTTTTAAAATTATGTTTTTGAGGTCGGCACGCATGGGAGGTTGGTTAGTTTGATGATTGGATGTACACTCGATGGTTAGTTTGATAACGGAGTTAAGCTTATGATAACACGGGGAGTGAACATGTAGAATTGAACATATAAATTGATCATTTGTGCATGTAGTGTATTCGTTTTGATTTTGAGAGTTTATGCAATTCATACAGAGCAGTTGGTGTTGGTTCCTTGCTTTCATTTTAGTTATGTAGAAATTCAACATGTTACGCATTGTGTCTTTGTTTCGTTCCCTTAGTAACTCACGACATAGTGTGTTTTGGCACCGTTATAGCCAATTGGAGCTGCACAAGCATTAATATGTGGACTCTTGCATTTTGGTTTTAATTTTTTTTTTAACAAGGCATTTTTAGTTTAAATGAGTTTGTATGGGCAATAAATTTTTATTGGGAGGGTAATAAAATTTTTATTGGAGGGTAATAAAATATTTACTGGGGGATAATAAACATTTTATTGGGGGCAATAAAACTTTTATTGGAGGGTATTAAATTTTTTATTGGGTGGCAATAGAACTTTTATTGGAGGGCAGTAAACATTTTATTGGCTAGTGACTGGAGTCCAACAAAATCTCCGTTGACTTCTCTCTTTAAGTGACAAAGAAAAAAGGGCAAAATTGTCATAAAAAAAAAACTTAAATGGGTATTAGGGTAAAAATATGTAATTTATTATGTAAGTGGACAATCTTATAAAATGTTTGGGTAAGTGAGGTTAATCTATCTCAAATTTGGGCAATGGACATTTTCCCTATAAACCTATAAACAAATGACGTGAAATACTATATCAGTAAAAGTCTTTCATAATAATAAAAAAAAGACAGTCGGATTTGCTCCATAAAACTCGGACTGCACCGAGGTTTTCCAGATTTCCTTCTCGTCTGGTAGCGCTCGTCGGCGTTGGTTTGCCATGCCGATTTTGGCTGCTACCGGGGCGGGTCTTGAATGCTATTGCTGGGTAGTCTCCTGAATGGGGTGGCTCGAGGTTTAGCGGAGGGGTCCAGGCCGGTCGGATTATGCAGGGATGGTAGGTGCCTTTGAAAGCTTTCACGACCTGTGGCGGCGGGGGCTTTATTAGGGGATTTCCAGAACTTGTGATGGTGGCGTGGCTATGGCGGTTTCTGGGCGGATTGGTGTGGCGGCGAGGCTTTGGTGGTCTAGGATGATCGCTGGGGTGGCGTGGCTATGGTGGATCTGGACCGATCGTGGCGGCAGCGTGGCTACACGGTTCTGCGGGGTTTCGTGAGATCGACTACGCTGGAGGTTGAGGATGGGTGGCGGCATGGGTCAACCTTCTCTGTTGGGTTTGGGCTGGGCCCATTCTCTTGGGGCTGCCCTCTTGGGCCTTAATTTGGGCTGGGGTGTTTTGCCCTAGGCCCACCTATGTTTTTAAGTTTATCTAATTACAATATTTTCCTTGTATTAGAAAGCTATGCATTTCTATGCACTATATGTACCTCTAGCGCCTCTGGAGCAGTATTAAAGGAGGATTCTCGTTATGTCTACAAATTAAATGTTTAATGAGTGGGTCTATAGATATGTATCAATGTGAATACAATCACTATATTCTTGTCTACTGCAGAAGGGTAACGGCCTATTCTGGCTTTTGTTGCAATATATTCGCACCCGATTTGAGTTTGATTCAAAAAAAAAAAAAAAAAAGACATAACCAAGAAAATAGTTGTCGATAAAAGTCTATCAAAATAAATATAACTTGTATAAGAAAAAACTTTTGTTGACGAAAATTTCAATGTGCCGTTGAAACGTTCCTCGACAAAATTGTTTAAAAAAATATTTGGAAATGAACCCTTACAGACGGTTAATTCGCCGGCAAACTTCCTCATAGAAACATAAAATAAAAAGAGACTTAGCACTCGTTTAACAGACTGGAAATTAACTTTATTAACAAAAGCAAAGCAGAAAATGAAAAAATTAGCCAAAAACATCTGAGCTCCTAAACATTTCAACTATGTGTAGACGTAAAAATTACCCACAACTTTATGAAGCCTTGACCATTCTAAGCTTTGGAACATTTCAATGAATACTGAATATATTGGAATAATTTTAATTTTCAAAGGGAATGTGATAAAAAGAGAGGTTCCCATGCAGCTAGCAAAGGATGACTCTTTCGGCTGTCTCACTTTGACCCTTTAAACAAAGTTTGCTGACAAAAGCCATCTCTTCTAGTAATGAAGCTTCTCTTATGGCTCTTGAAGCTTCCTCAGTTGAAGACCATTTCCATTTTATCTTTATCTCTCTAATAACATTTTCTAATCCACAAAGATTTACGTATGTCTTAACAAAAGGTTTTACATATCTTTTTTTTCCCAGTGGATTCTCATTACCCCATTCATCCATTTTTAGGAGCAGCCAGGTTGAGCCAAGTCAAAAGCCAGAGCCATACTTATCAAAGAAGAGCCATGCCCTCTTGCATTGTATATATGCACATGTGCTTTAAACTAATACATAATTTACATCCTAGAGTCATCTTACGTGTATATATAAAGTTATAAACAGATGCATAAGCTAATTCATTATACAGCTTAAATATTTGGGGTGCAAGAAATCTGGTCTTTGTGTTAGCAATGGGGATCAAAGAGTGGTATGGTTCACGCAGTCCAACTGCAAGCATCAGGTTGGGAGAGCCAAGCACCACGTACACCAAGGCTCAACCAAAGTGGCAAATTTTTTTGAAGAAACTCAAGAAAGAGAAGAAGAAGAGTTTCAGTTCTGGTACTATTCTATCGCATTCGCAGCAGACTAGTTATGATCCCAAAACATACTCAAAGAATTTTGATAGAGGAATGGGGTGGACAGAGCCTGATAACTTATCGAGGTCTTTCCCAGCTCGATTTGCTAATCCATCAAGGGTTCTATATAGGAATGATTTATTGGATTGATGCTGTGAATGTCAAAGAAATTGTATGTATATGTATTTTTTGATCTTGGTATTAGAAACCATTTTATGTTGCGAACTCTCTCTCTCTCTCTCTCTCTCTCTCTCTCTCTCTCTCTCTCTCTCTCTAACTTCCCTGATTAATTCCAATTCAGTTATAGACGTGATTGAATAATCAGAAGATAAAAGTACAACTGTGGCCATAGTTATTTGTGGATCAACATCATCACCCATCAGTAATATTAACCTAGAGATAGTGATAATTCATTGTAGATGATAGTAGGATGCCTTTTCTCTATTTCCATTTATATCTTTCCTTTTTTCTTCCCTAATTTTCAATGGTTTGTACAGACTTCAAAGGACTTTCTGGGTTTTGACCTCATTTTTTTATCTGTACAATCTGCAAAGACCATTTCTGTTTGGTATGTAGTGTTTTATCAGTGCCAGGAAAAATATGTACAAGACAAAACGAGAACCTTGGATGCTTCAACTTCTAATCTTTCTTTGGGCTCAGGGCTCAAGTAGATAAAATGCTTTCAGGGGCCTGGGTGCTCATCGCCTCTCTTGTGGAGGGCACTATGATGAAAGAAAGTATTATAAAACTTCATGTGTTTCTCACAAGGTTTTAAATTTTACATGTTGCAGTCATCTTTTACCGGCTTTACTGGGAATTAGTTGCTTTAGTGTTCATATAAACTACGGAGATTCTCACTTGCTCTAGGAATCAACACCCCACTATCTTGAGCTCTCTGCTTTCAATATTTAATACCTCCACTTCCTAACCATAAATTGCAATGTCAGATTTATTTTGCATTTTCATGTGCACTGTCCGGCCCAATCCTGTGGGTACTGGATACCAGATTAAACAAGGACAAGCCTTTCTTCATTACCACATGATGGGTTGCCCTCCAAAATTTGGTTCAGTATCGCACCCTCTCTCTATCATAAGGTCCACAACATCAGTTTCTACTCATCACCAAACATCCAATCAACACAAATTTTCTAAAGAAGATTTTGAAGGAGTTATCTACTTCTACAGCACCTAAATCTTGAAACTCAACTACAGCAGTACTAGTATCAAATGTATTGCAGCTCTCTGAATCAAGCAGATATAGTCAGGGTTAAAAGTTCAGAGCTTTCTCCATAATTCATTTATTAATAAAGGGTTAATGTTCCTTCACCTACATAATCTTGTTGTTCCTCACAACAATTTGAATTCAATTTTTTACATTTAGGGTTTAGGGTTGTGAGATTGACCCTTCTTCAACTCATCTCCAGCCACAAGGAAAAACGCAGTGTGCTTGAAGAAATTGAACATTTTTCGCTTCGAATCCTCATCAATATCTGAAGAGCTCTCCAATGCTTGCTGCATATGATGCAACCACCTCTCTGCCGCTTCATGCGTCACCGGAAATGGCCTGTGCCGCCCGATCAGAGCAGGATGGCCTTCAAAACACATAAAAAGTTTCAGTCTTTTTCCGAAGAAATCTGACCAAAGTGTTAAGAACAAATCCAAAAACAAAAAAAAAAAACCTTTTCTCTGAGAGTAGAGAGGCGGCCCTCCCATTCTCTGCACGAAAAACTCGTACTGGTTCTGAATCGCGTCTTCCTTCTTGGAATTCGCGAAGATTGACCTGAACCATTCCTGCTCGTCGTCGTAAACCCTGCAGTCCAGCGAGGGCACAATTGTAAATTCAATTCATTCCAATTTCGATGATCAAAGGAAAGAGAAGACTGAAACCAAACCTGGTGTAGAAATTGGTGGAGAGATTGACGAAGGCCTGGAGGCCAAGCTTCTGAAAGAGGTTGGTGTCGTCGATGGCGAACGCGTCGGCCGAGTCGACTCCGCTCCACTCGGAGGCCTTGGCTTGAAGACTCTGCATTTTTTTAGTCTCAGTTGAGTTTTGTTGGGTTTGGTGAGCCATCCATAGGTCAGTTTATATACGGGGACGCGTGGAATGCACGCGCGTTGAGAATCTCAGTCGGGATTTTGATTTGCTAACCAATAAAACTGCCGCTGCCAGTGCGGAGAATCTTAAAAACTGTGGGTGGTGCAGTTTCATTTTGCTTTTGTTTTTATTTTCTTGTACAATGGCACTTATTGGCACACCATGAGCTAACTATGTCGTTATTGCTTGCAATTTGCAGTTAGGCCGTATAAAGCAAAAAAAGAAAGAAAGGGAAAAGAACCTTTCAATTTAACAGCAATGCAAATAAAAACCGGTCGGTGTGTATAAGGTTGGTCGAGTTTTTTTAGAATGGACATTCATGTCTTGCATTCGAGTTTTAACTCTCATTAGTTTGTGGCCAACTAATTTGAGGGGCCTAATTTCAATTTGGAGTACATAACTAACTCACTAACTTAACTGAGGTGACTTGCTATCTCATCTCCGATATAATGCAAAATAGGTAAAAAATAAAAAAATCAAATGGGTCTACAGAGTCCTCTTTTTCGATGGATTTTCTTTTGCTCTCATCAAGCTTGCTTGAGTTAGTAGTATTAAGACTAAGAGTAAGGGTATAAGATATTTTTTCTTCTTCTTCTGAATACTCTATAAATTTTTTATGACGTTTCAAGATACGGTAGTTTTGATTTGACAAGATAAATAAACATTAATTCAAGAATAAACCACTTTTTCTTTTAAAATTGTGGAGGACTAGCGAACTAAGAGAAATGAAGCCTATTTTTATTTTATAAGCGGATCACAGTGTTTTTTTTTAATAATTCAAATGTAAAATTTATTTAAAAAAAATGCTCTAAGCCCAGTATCAAACAACCAATAAAGAATCTGACATAAACAAGAGAAAACTAAGTCCTACGAGGAGATACAACAAAGAGCCCACTATGAAAATCCAAACCGGAATTGAACAACATTCATTAGATCAGTCATGCTTACCTAGAAGACACTTTTAAGATCTTAACTACATGTATAAATTTAAAAGCAGAAATTATAACAACTTAAAATTATTCATTTATCTCAGTTATTAGATTCACTTGCTTCTTACCGTCTTGTTCATTAGATAAACTTCAACAGGCCGAGCTCCTAGCCTCCAACACATCAAAGACTTACGGGTCATGAAAAACGCCGAATGGGTTAGGCCGGGTTTGAAAGCAAAGTTGTAAGTCTAAAGTTGGGCTTAGACCAATAATCAGAATGCCTTAGCAAGATGTGTGGGGCCGAACACGTCTAATCATCCTCGGCCCATTACAACCGCCAACGCGCCACCGGGCGCAGTTAATATAACAAACCCACCCCCTAGGATTCTCTTCCGTCCGTACGGTGCATGCTACCTAATCTGTTTCTCTATCTCTATCTCAGGGTCCTCTGTGGTAAATCCTCCGAGTTTCGCCCAGAAAACCCTAATCAATTTCCCCCAAATTTTTGTCTCAGAATTTTGGTTGCAGACGGGGATCGATCTCGGCCGGTTTAAATGACAGCGGTGGGAATAGACTCTAGGATGCTGAAGCGAATCAGGAAAAGGCCTCGGTCCGCCTGGGACGTCGGCCCCTCCGAGTACGAACCAGAGGTTGGTTTTGGGATCCCCAGATTAATAGGGTTAGGGTTTCCGGAGAGAAAAAAAAAAAAGGAACGGAATTGATTCAGGAGTGCATCTTGTTTTGTAGGCGCAACGGCCATTGTTGGCTGGTAATCAAGCGAATGGAAGAAATGGATCGCCTCCGAAACGAGACGACGATCGTGAAGGTCATTATGTTTATAATCTCGGCGAGAATCTCACTCCAAGATGTAAGTTTGATTTTCCTTAAAGTTTGAATCTTTGAATTGAATTACTGATATTATCATGTTGTTCTGGTAGAGATTTTGATTGTGGTTTCTTGTTAATTGCTGGCAGATAAAATTCTTAACAAGATGGGTGAAGGTTAGCTGTCAAGTGCCCTGATGTCTACAAGATTTTATAATTTCATTCATTCTCTGCTTGTGTCATTCAGCATATTGCTAGTGCTGTAGGCACATTTGGTCGAGTTTTGGAATGTTGGGATCGTCAAGCACGAGAATATGTGGCCATCAAGGTTGTTCGGAGCATACGAAAGTACCGGGATGCAGCAATGATTGAGGTGGATGTGCTTAATCATATTGCCAAGAACGATACTGGCAACTCACGGTACTTGTCTTCTGGGTTGGGTTTCTGCTCATAAGAATTGCTAAGTTCATCATTGTGATGCGATCTAACTCCCTGAATACGTTGCTGCAGCTGTGTGCAGATTCGCGATTGGTTTGATTACCGCAATCACATATGCATAGTAAGTATCCAAATTAAGTTCCTTCCTGCAACTCTTTTACTCCGTTGTATTAGTTTGGTTACACTGTGATTGACTATTCTGCTGTTAGTGTGGCGTTATGTATAAGATAGTTTACCGCTCTTGGTGTTTTATTTTTAAGTAGTCAAGGTGAACTGCATTTAATATCAGTAGAGCTTTCAAATTGAGTTACTATGCCATATTAGTATGTCCAGTGACTGTGTTCATAGAACTGGGAACTAAACAGAGACCTTGCTTTGAATGCATTAATGGTCTTATCAGGTGTTTGAGAAGCTTGGACCAAGCTTATTTGATTTTCTAAAGAGAAATAAATACTGCCCATTCCCTGTGGATCTTGTTCGGGAATTTGGACGACAGCTTTTGGAATCTGTAGCATGTGTGTGGATAGCTCTTGGTTTCATTCTCCTATTCTTCCTCTTTTCCTAACCAGTCACCCAAATCTTTCTCTTGGCCTGTTTTTTTTGTCCAGGGGGTGTAACAGGGTGTTTTAATTGAGTCATGTTGTTTAACTGGTTTTTTCTGCTTTGTCATATTCGGCAGATATGCATGATTTACGCTTAATCCACACTGACCTGAAGCCAGAAAATATTCTTCTTGTGTCTTCTGAATATGTAAAGCTTCCTGGTTTTAAGGTATTTTGGCATTTACAATTCACAATTCATGTATGTTCCATATTTGGGTACAGACTCATGTAATAAGAACTTCTTGAAAATGGTACAGAGGTTTTCTTCAGATGAAATGCAATACAGGTGCTTGCCCAAGTCTAGTGCCATTAAGCTGATTGATTTTGGTAGTACTGTGTTTGATAATCAGATTCATAGCTCCATTGTTTCCACAAGGCATTACAGAGCCCCTGAGATTATTCTAGGTAACTGATTATGGTGTTGGCAAGTAGAAAGGTGTTCTATGTTGTATTTTCTTTTATTTGTAGGTGTTCCGACTACAACAAAAGCAAGCAATTTTGTCATTGGTGAAAAGAACCAAGTGGTGTTTTAGAGAAGCAAGTACTTCTGGGGATGAAAGTATTGATTTTGAATGAAGTGTTCAGATTTGTAGAAGGTTAAAGAACAAAAAAAATGTGATCTTTTAGTCTCCATATTGGATATTGGGGTACCCAATACGGTCATTAGAAAAAAAGTACATGTTGCCCTTGATTGTAACCATTATTGCATGTTGGCATGTGGTGTGTAGTTGCCTTTTCTTTTGACCTGATCTTATGCGGTTCTGTGCGAGTTAGGCAACATTTTTATCACATTCATCTTTTACTTGTTGTTTGGTTTGGTAAGCTTATGGGTTTCTGTTAAACATGCTCTGTGGTGTTTTCTAAGACTGAGATGGATTGGGAATTTCATTAGGACATTATTTAGCCTTGTACATATTCTGCTTGACCCCTCATCTTGCTGTATGCGTATCTTGCAGGTCTAGGATGGACTTATCCTTGTGATCTGTGGAGCGTAGGTTGCATCCTTGTTGAACTTTGTGCGGTTAGTTTGATATTTCTGTACAAATGCTTTGGTTATGGATCATCCAGTTGGGACCATGTTTTAACATGTGAAATATTGTCAGGGTGAAGCATTATTTCAAACGCATGAGAACTTGGAGCATTTAGCAATGATGGAGAGGGTATTGGGACCTCTGCCCCAGCATATGACTCAGCGGGCTAGGTATATAGAGAAATTGTTATTAATTTTCCCCTGAATAGTTTAGAGCAACCTTGATACTTGGCCAAAAAAAAAAGAAGAATAAGAGAGTCAAAATAGTAATACATATATCTCACTGTTTTATGTTGTGAACTTTTTATACTGTGCAGTCATGGTGCTGAAAAGTATTTTAGGAGGGGTGCAAGGCTGAATTGGCCTTTAGGAGCCGTGTCTCGGGAGAGTATAAGAGCCGTTAAGAAGCTTGATAGTTTGAAGGTACACTTCGTCTTGTTGGTTTCAGAAACTATTTGCTACTATGGTAGCTTGTAAATACCCTGATTTCTTGTTCGATACAATGCATTACTGACATTGCTGTTTATATTCAGGATATGGTATCACGACGTGTAGGGTCCTCAAAATCCAGTTCGTTCTTCACTGATTTGTTGTATGGGCTGTTGAAATATGATCCATCGGAGCGTATCACAGCTCGACAGGCCCTTGCTCATCCCTTTTTCAAGATAACAGCCTGAGGAACCACATAATCAAATTTGATTAGAAAGTTGCAGCATGATTTGAGTTTGGTTCATAATGCTAGTATTCTGGTAAACAGACCAGAGAGAGTTCGGACAACAAGCAAGTTGTGCTTCACTTGTACATGTACAGAGACTAGCTGAATGTTGAGATTTTGCCAGCCGCATTATAGTGAATGAAATGAAATATTCACCGCCAAATCTTTTCACTTGCTCTATTTGTGATGCTCTTTCTTTTATTAGGGAAACCGAAACTGTGGTTTCTTCGCAAGTTGAATGATACAACGAATTATGAGGGTATTAAAATGAGAATTTTATGATGATTTTTAAATCAATGGTTAGGTTGGATTTATTGTTCTTTTGTTCATTTTTACTATGAATGAAAGAAAAAATTTTCAGAAAAGTAGATCAAAAGTGAAGACAGTATCACAATAAATTGCTAGATATCACCAATAATCTCCACAAGAACACACGCCGTCCTCAAACTTGTGATACCTATTCGCATCTCTCACAAGGATTACCACCTTCAAAACCTTCGACAGACCTTTAATGAAGGCATGGCAATCACCACATACCCTCAAGTTCTTGAAGATCCGAATTGTTCTATTCCCTTTATCAAGCTCACCACATACCAATGCCAACCCGATTGCCAGTTTTTCACTATGAACTCTCAAGCTCTCTTCTTTTGACTCCTCTTCTACGTCATGCAGTGCAAATCTCACCCCATGAACGTAGCCGATCTCAGATTTTATTCTGTTCTCCATTTCCTTCAATACTTGATGAATCTTTTCTGTAAGTGGGTGACTCTCATCTCCATTGTAGAAGAAGTAGATCTCCTTGTCAATCTCTACCCAACTCCGTCCTGCATCTTTCTTTAACCCTTTCCTCTTAAACAGTTTTCTTATTCTCTCACACTCCTTCCAGTAGCCGGCCTCTGCGTAGAGGTTTGACAGCATCACATAGTTGACCGCGTTATCACCATCCAATCTCAGAAGCATCTCTCCCACTTCTCTCCCTATCTCCACCTCTCCATGTACTCTACAAGCACTAAGCAATGTCTGCCATATTCCAATATTTGGTTTTAGCAGCATGCTGTCGATCAGATTCTTAGCTTCTTTTAATCTTCCTGCTCGACCAAGGAGATCAACCATGCAAGCATAATGCTCTACAGTTTGCTTAATCCGTTTGTCGCGACACAATCTTGAGAAGTATTCTTGGCATTCATGAATTAGTCCAGAATGGCTGCAGGCTGAGAGCACTGCCAAGTAAGTCACTCCATCAGGTTCTATTTCCTCCGATTGCATTTGGTTGAAAAGATGCACAGCTTTCTTCCCTAGACCATGCTTTCCAAAACCGGTGATCATAATTGTCCAAGAAATTACATTTCTCAACGGAGTTTCATCGAAAAGTCTTTCTGCCTCCTCTGTCAAACCGCACTTGAGATACATATCCAGAATCGAGTTAAACACCGATATGTCTAAACCAGATGGGATTTTAGTGGTGAAAGCATGCATTTGCCTACCTTGTTCTACTAGAGCAAAATCAGCAAACACACCCATAAGGCTCGACAGAACAAACCCATCTACTTGATGACATACACTGACTCTGAGCTGCCTAAACAACTCCATGGCCTGTGTTAAATTGCATTCTTGGGCATAACCAAGAATCAGGGCACTCCAAGATATTAGATTCTTCTGTTCAACTTGATCAAACACTCTCTGAGCTTCAGTTAAGTGTCTGCACTTCACATACATATCAACAAGAGCACCTGCAATAGTCGTCCGAACTGAACACAGAAACCCCCTTGTGATCAAGGAGGAATGCATTTGGCTTCCTTGCCGAATTGCTCCAAGGCCACTACAAGCCTTGAGCGTGCTTGTAATTGTATACTCATCGGGAACTTCTCCCAGCTCTTGCATTTTCCTAAACAAGACCAACGCTTTCTCCCCATTTCCTTCAACCGTGTATCCAGCTATCATCGCATTCCAAGTAATAAGATTCTTGGCCGGCATAACACTAAACATCCTGAATGCTTCACTAACTCTTCCACATTTCGCATACATGTCAAGGATAGCATTGCTCACCACTGCAACCCATTCATAACCAGACTTAGCGCACATACTGTGTATCTGCATTCCATTATCAGCAATCCCCAAGATCCCAGATGCCTTGAGATTAGTCGAAAGAGTGTACTCATTCGGCTTAACTCCCGAAAATCCCATTTCACTAAACAGAGATAATGACCCTTTGGCATTGCCACTGTTTAAGTAGCCACACATTAAAGCTGTCCAGGAAACCACATTTCTCTCAGGCATTCTATCAAACACCTCACGTGCGCTCCCCATTCTACCACACTTACCATACATATCTATAAGATCATTGTTCACCATCAAATCAAACCCTAGTCCCATTCTCATTACTGAACCATGAGCTTGCAATCCCTCACGAAGTAGCAAATTCTTAGAACAGTTGCGCAGGAGATTCGCCAATCTCTGCCTCTCATTCATTTTGCAAAACCCTAAACCCTAATGGCAACGAGAACCACCGCCTTGACTATCAGAGAATTGGAGAACTCCTTCGTGCCCAAGTTGCTAAATTGTAAAACCGGAGCAGGGTTGAAGAAAATTCATGCTCAAATGGTGAAGCTCTCCTTATCCCAAAGCAATTTCTTAGTGACAAAAATGGTGGATGTGTGCGACTACAGTGGGAATATAGACTACGCTAGCTTGCTATTCAAACAAGTTGTTGAGCCAAATGTGTTTCTGTTCAATGCGATGATCCGAGCTTATACACATAATCATATATATGCTTTGGCGATTACCTTGTATAAGCAAATGCTGAGACACCCTATTTTTCCAGACAAATTCACGTTCCCGTTTGTTGTAAAATGTTGTGCAGGGCTATGTTGTGAAGGTTTGGGGAGGCAAGTTCATGGTCAAGTTTGTAAATTTGGGCCACAGTCGCATTTGTTGATTGAGAATGCCCTGATGGATTTTTATACCAAGTGTGATAATTTGAGGGATGCACATAAGGTGTTTGAGGAAATGACTGAGAGAGATGTGATTACTTGGAATAGTCTTCTTACTGGGTATGTTAGGTTGGGCCAGATGAGGAAGGCAAGAGCAGTGTTTGACGAAATTCCTGACAAGACTATTGTGTCTTGGACAGCAATGGTTTCAGGGTACACTCGAATCGGGTGTTATGGGGATGCTTTGGAGATTTTTCGACAAATGCAGATGCTGGGTATTGAGCCTGATGAGATCAGTATTCGTTGCTGTTTTGCCAGCATGCTCACAGCTTGGAGCTCTTGAGGTTGGGAAATGGATTCACAGGTACTCGGATAAAAAGCGGCTACTACAGTCGGTCTCTGTGTGCAATGCCCTGATTGAAATGTATGTGAAATGTGGCTGTATTGATCAAGCTTGGCAGTTGTTTGATCAGATGTTGGAGAGGGATGTGATTTCTTGGAGTACCATGATTGCTGGACTGGCGAATAATGGTAAAGCTCACGAAGCAGTTGAACTCTTTCAAGACATGCAAAGAGCAGGGATTGAACCTAATGGGATTACATTTCTTGGTCTTTTATCAGCCTGCAGCCATGCTGGTTTATGGAAGGAGGGACTTGAGTATTTTGACTCTATGAGAGATGAGTATAAAATAGAGCCAGGAATTGAGCATTATGGTTGTTTAATTGATCTTCTGGGACGTGCCGGGCACCTTGATCAGGCTCTCGACAAAATAAAGCAGATGCCAATGAAGCCAGACTCAAAGATTTGGGGCTCCTTGTTAAGCTCTTGCAGGACTTATTGCAATCTTGAGATTGCTCTAGTTGCAATGGAGCAGCTTCAAGAGCTTGAACCAGATGATGCAGGAAACTATGTACTACTTTCCAATATATATGCAGACCTGGGGAGGTGGGAGGGTGTGTCGAGGATGAGGAAACTCATAAGAAGCAAAAGCATGAAGAAAACCCCAGGTTGCAGTTTGATCGAGATTAACAATGCAGTTTTAGAATTCGTATCAGGGGATGATACAAAACCATTTGCAAAAGACATATTTTCCATGCTAGAGCTGCTGGTTTCACACCAAAGCATACCAGATGATAACATTGAAGCTGTGTCAGAGGATTGCTGCTGAATTTTGTGCTAAAATCAAGGTATAATCTAGCCGAAATGTTATATCTTGGCCAATATGCTGTCGGTTTTCTTTCACGGGTAACAAGAATAGGGGATTTGCTGCAGTCAGCAAGTATACATAACAAACCAATACAAACCAGGGGAGCAATGATCTCATCAACAATAAAAAGATTTGAAATTCGCTTCCAATTTCAACAAGATTCACTGATATGAGCAGAAACAACAAAGAGAAACATACAGTTTCCTAGAGAAACTGCTATGCAGAAGAGAGACCACATACAACTATTATTGCATACACAGCACAATCCATAAACAGAGCATCAAGTACCTTCTGCGCTACCAAGCCTATCTCTAAAGCCCTCCCTAACTGCGCAACCCACTCGATTCCTTCAGCCGAAGTTCTAATCTCCCCAGGCCTTTCAGAGGCTCTCTGCATACCAAGAATCCTTGCCAGCACAAATGTCACATTAGTCAGCAAAACCAAGAGCAACGGCCGAAAACCCAACAGGGTCTTCACAATGTTACTAGTCCCCAGTAAAGGAAAACCCAGATGAACTAAAACCACCAATATTGCTACTGCTTCCGAAAAAAAAAGGCGGGTTCTTTCTGTTTCTGCAATGGCACTACTCACTCCACTGGCAGTGAAAAGCGGCCGCCTTTGATTTTCAGACGATGATGAAGGTGGTGGTGGTGGTGGTGGAGGTGGTGGTGCATTTTGAGCTGTTAATGAGGAGAGGAGTTGCTGGACTTGGGTATCAATGGCCCTCAAGGCTTCAGTGTTTGTATCAGATTGGCTTCTTGGCAATGTTGAATCAGACTCGTTTTCTTGAATCTCAGAAGGCAACTCTGCAAAAACCAACTACACTATTAACAAGAATAACAGAAAGATTAAAACTTTGAAGATGAAGAGCGAAAGAGGTTAAGAGGGTACCGGCGATTTGGTCCGGAACATCGGAAGTTGGCGGCGGAGAAGATGGGTTTGTTGCATCTTCAAGCTGGGTTTGTGGGTCGGGTGATGAAGAAGAAGATGGTAGTGTTTGGATCCGACCCGTGATTAGAGCTAGGCGGTCGGACCCTCTCTCCAGGATCCTCCTCCTTCGGGCTTCTCTGCTGTTTGTGGCCATATCTCTAACCGTCAAAACTCAAAAGCTCTCTTCTTCTGCTTCAAGTCATGTTATAGAATATAGAGGTTATATAAGCTCATTCTGGGTCGGTTCTGGATAAACCCGGTTTTGGTTCGGTTCTGATAAGATCTTTCTTCTTTTTCTTTTGGAAAAATCTTTTCTTTTTAGTTAATTCTCCTATATTATCACTAAAAGTTACATATTATATTGCTAACAACAACAACTTATAACTATAATGATCAATAGTAAATCCACCCATCAAGTTTGAGAATGATAATAGTGTAACAAGACCATGTATAACTTGAACAAAATAAGGAGATCAAAGATTTCAGAAAGCACAAAATCCTTGTTGAGACTACTTTGACAGTCGCAAGCTGAGCAAATAAAAGAAAAGGCTACAACAATCCCGAGGTAATCAATCATTCCATTGTTACATAACAACCAAAATCATAAGGATGGAGCAATGCGTCTGTAAATTGCTCGGAAAGTCTGTCCCCCGTTTCTGTCCACCTTCTGTGCTTCCTCAGTTGCAGAACTCAAGAGCTTCGTAACTGGATCTGCTTCGACCTCTTCACTTGTGAGAGCTTCAAACATAGGGTGATTTTCTAAACAAGCCTTCATCCAGTCTCCAAGTTCTTCGACATCTGTTATTGTGTATATAATGCCACCAACTTCTAGAGCATAAGCATACTCATCCAGCAAGAATGGGCTGATCACCCTCCGACGGTGATTTTTCTCTTTGAAGTGAGGATCCGGGAACAGGAAAAACATCTTTGAAAGCTGTGCTTTCTCAAAGTAGTTCGGGATGTACTTCATGGAATTAGTCCGAACCACTGAGATATTCTGGTATTGGCCTGGATTTGTCACCCTTAAAGCCAAAATCCTTTCCTTGACATACTCTGTCACCTTATCCCTAAGCTCCATTCCAATCATCAGTGTGTCAGGGAAAAGGGTTGAAAGGCTTATCAGAAGCCCCCCAAAACCACAGCCAATATCTGCAAACTGGATCTTTTTGCAACCACCAGCTTCATCAGATGAGGGGAAGAGCTGCGGGTAATGAAGAGAATAATCCACATGACTGGGGGCGACAGGTACTGGAAAGTGGGAGTCACTCAGAGGGTTACTGTGTGCTCTTGCTCTGTAGAAACGCTTCCGAGGCAGACCAGTGGACTTGCTATGAGTTGAGTTTACTTTGTTTTCCAACATGACTTTTTCAGCAAACTGCAGAAAAGGAGTGGCAACCTTAAGCACCGCAAGCTCAGTACAAAGGGGAACATAAAATGCAAAATCAACTAAAAACCTTATGAAACAAGTCCACTACAGAAGGAAGATGTATAAAGCTGATGCAGGACCAATAGAGCAGAACTCTAGAACTAGGGTTTATTTGCAGCAGTCTCAATTGTTAGAAAGAAAAGGGATTTAGAGTAAGGAAATTAAGAAAGGGATGGAGCTACTAGCATCACACTAGTACGGTTTCTAGGCATCACACCCAGAGGTTTTAGGCATCACATAGCTTTCAATTTTAATTAACAAAAATCGGAAAATAAAAGACTACAAAGGCCTCAATATACAGGGCTTAGCGAATAACTAGGAATATCCCTATGCGTAAAAGAATCCTAAAGAAACAATCCTGATAATAATAAAAGCCTAGATTTATTTGAACTAATTTCTTCATCAAAAGCACAATGC
This sequence comes from Rosa persica, assembly GCA_025331145.1. Lineage (NCBI taxonomy): Eukaryota > Viridiplantae > Streptophyta > Magnoliopsida > Rosales > Rosaceae > Rosa > Rosa persica. The sequence goes on along the minus strand of WFKR01000006.1, from coordinate 47,449,182 downwards.
AATTAACATTGAAAAGATTAACAAAGAACACCGCAAACAATAGTAAATAGAATTGGGTCTGTCATGTTTAAAAACGCGATGCATTTTACCATTCTTGGTAGCAGATAAGGTGTGGTGGATAAGGTACAGAGAAGCAACACAGAACCAATTGAGAAAAGAGAAGCGGAATCATTCACTAACTAAAGAGCTTCATGATGGTCAAAGCAGAAACACCTGCACTGAATAGTTTGAACTCAGTCTCACAGTAACTAACTTAGCTTAGCTCCAGATCCATGTAATGTACTGACTTTGAAAACAAAATAAATGTGGGTTTTCTTTTCTTTTCTTTTCATTTGTATAATTCAATCACTACTGAAAGTTTCTTAAGAGGCGGTGGGCACATCTAACAGGCATCGATTTCAACATAGTCGAAACAAGATGAACACCCAGCCCATAATTCAACATCCAAAACAAATAAAGGTAAAGCCTTTTCAAGTTCAGAATCAATTCCCACTGTATCAATAACACTAACTTAGACGAAAAAAATCTAGTCGCCGTCAAACACGGTAAGAATGAGAAACAGAAAGAGAGAGAGAGAGAGAGTGACTAGTTTGAAAGAGATGGAACACGGACCTTGGGTATCTTATGTATTGGAGTTGACGCCGGAAATTGGTTCCGCAGGTGTTTTGAGACGGAGGCCAAGGTAGCTCTGGCACTCGGAGTCGCAGATTCGGGGTTTGGAGCCGAAAAGAGAGATTAAACCTGGGTTTCTTCGGCCCATTTGAAAGATCTTACACAATGGGCCAAAAAATCTCCAACTTAGCCCGTTTTCCTGCGTCGAGAGCTTAAGTACCCAAGGCCCACAACATAACCCCCTCCTTTTATTTCTCTTCTTCCTCTTCAAATTTTCCTTTTCTTTTCTTTTCTTTTTGTAAATGCCATATCCACGTCAAAACTACAGTGGTTGGAGAGGAAATATCTCACATTAAAAAAATAACAAAAGATAATATAACTTATAAATTACTAGCTCACATCCAGTTATACTGAGATCTTTTGTGATTAAAACTCAATATTTAATGAGTGATAGTTAGAACAATATCGATACAAGGTGGGTCACGAACCTTACTTATTGTTATTTAACATATTTTCTCCACAATTGCTTGGAGACTAGGGAGATGAATATAAGGGTTACCTCTCTTTGTGAGTTCTCAAGTTTAAACCTCGAAATAAAATAACTTACTACATGTTATTCGCATCATGTCCAATATGCATGACGTCACTTCAGCGTTTCATGTAGTATGTATGATGTATGGCTTGAGATTTTGCAGCGTTTCAATTAACGTCTTTCGGATTTGGGATCCATTTTTTGGTAGGTTTGTGGTTTCAGTAATTCATGGTTTTGGTTCCGGCAAGTAATTGGATCCCACATCTACGAGCATGTGTTATACCCAGCAGGCAGAAACGTACAGTTTACTGTTCGTTCTCATACACATGAAAAACTCAATTAACTTAAGTATCGAGTTTTCAGTATTAGTTTGTATATGTAATTCCATCGTTTTCTCTTAATGTACTAGAACATGTGCTGATCATAAACTACTTTAAATTAGTAAGATATAATTTCAGCACTCAATGAATCGATCAAAATAAGGCAAAACGTGTCCGGCTTCGAGTCTTTCTCTTCAATATATAGAACATGCAAGTTAGCAGTGAAAGCACGAAGTCTTACTTAAATGGCTGCGGAAGTACAAAGTCCTATTTCTAACCTACCTTAACTAAGCGTATATAAACGTGCGGTGATTTTATTTCGACAAGAAATGCAAGAAGGAGTTCGAAATAATACTGCAACATAATTACGTGCTGATCAGTTTTGCTGATATACATACCCAGAACTATTGCAACTACAAATCAATCATTGCAAAGAACAAAAATTAATTTAATTGGCACATATATTATTACTCTCTGGAATCAAATGCAACAACTCATTTGAATTTTGCGCCCCTTTTCGGAACAATATTATCTCACCCTTATGCTGTATTGGACGTGATACTCTTTCTTGCACCCTTTCACGAAAAACAACTTATAATCTATAATAATTTCCAAAAAATAATTAAAAAGTTGCTTAATCAGTTTGTGCACCCTGGGAAGGATGTAAAACAATTGAGATCAAACAGCATTCTGGTATTAGTTTAACTTGAAGTGTTTGACAAGTAGCCTGTCACTCATGAATTTAGGGATTTAGGGTTCTTCAACTTATTCTAAAGAGTCTCCTCCGGATACAAACCTGTCAACTACTACTTTAATATTAGGGATTTTGACCATTTATCCTAACTCTAGAGATTTTTTTCCCACTTATCCCATTAAGTTTTTTTAATTCCCCCTTACCCATGAAAACTCTAATTAGGTATTTCCTACTACAATTATGTTTTTTTTTTGACTACTTTACCCTCATCTATTTGTTACATAGAGAGAGAGAGAGAGAGAGAGAGGGGTGTGGTTATAGTTCTTTAATTAGGTTGAGGGTAAAATGGTCATTTGTTGTTAAATTGTGTGTGTGGGAACAAAAATCTGTTGCTGGAGTAACGGGATAATTTTTGTTTATTTTGATGCTTTGGGTCAAGTCTCAATTATTATTAAAGTCACTCCAAATTTTCAATTTTGAAAAGTGAATATGCGAGTTAGAAAATGTGATCAAACACGTATCCTATGATCGCTCATGTGTCCTTCAAGCCATCGAATCATAATTTTCCTTTTATGTTTGCTCATAGACGCACGCAAACTGAATTAGTTTAATTACATGTTCCGTACGTTGTATAATATGATAATTGGTTACATAACAAGATGATTTTGAACAATAATCTAGGTATCATGAGTTATTCCATGATTAATAAATAAATTTGTGATCAACAGCTAGCATTAACAGATTATGATCAATTTATATCAAAAGCATGCCTCTATAAATGCTGTATATCCTATATATCCCATAATCATGCAAAAGCATTGCTCTGAGTCTCTGACTGGTAGGTTCATGTAGCCCTCCAAAACCCTAATGAAATTACTCACACATACGCAACACTATAGCTAGATAGATCTTTATATATTACCATCTGTAGTTTCTTCGATGGCAGTAGCCAGCTAGGCAGGTTTAAATTCTGCTCCTTAGAGAGTACAGAGAAACTACAACAAAAATTACACTACTTAATTTTATAGCAGTTTTGTAATCCTGAAGTGGATGACAGATGCTCATCCAATTAATTTTCTCTTCCTAGTTCATTTTAACTGATTTATTTTACTCGATCAACATCTTGATAGTTCCACTGCAAGACGTCTTACAACTGTTTAATTTGATCATATCTTCTTTGACACAACTTGGGATATTTTAGTCACAAAATGTGGACTCCCAAGAGGAGAGGCTGAATTCCATCAAGTGTTTTAGTTACTATTTTCATGTAAATAGATTTTTCGTTGACTAGCCTTTTCTGTCAGTTTGATCTGAAGAACATATTCATACGCTGATGAAAGAGTTTGACAGAGAGGAAAATGAGAGAAATTCATATTCATTTGGAAGAATTATCCGTGAACACTTGCTAGCTATAAGCCAACCCTTTTGACCATTTTCGATCTTTTCCACTCACGCAAACCTTGAGGTCAATCAAGCATCATCCTCGCAGTTTCGTTTAGAAACTTGTCATCGCTTTGGCGGGTGATTAGTGTGATCGAGACCCCTTCCACAACCAATTAATTAGTTTGATATCGAAGTGTTTGTTAAGTAAACTGGAGATCGTGATGGATTGCTACTATGTACTGCACGTGTTTACTACTATATGGATCCGCATTATGAGAATTCAAGAAAGTCCTCAATAGATCAGATCAATGCTAAACCTCTCAATCTTTCCAAAATCATAACTAACCTACTTTATCAGTATAATACAGAAGAGTTAAAGTTACACTGAAATATCTATGTTCCAAAAGATTTACAGAACAAACGACTTACTAATCAACAGCTACTAACCAACCCAGAGGCGTACAACACTAGCTAGGTACGTAGTATATATCAAAAGTGTGTACGTATGCACTTCTGTGTATTCATTTGTAGGGTGATGGTCGTTGGAGAGTTTATTGCCCCAAAAGATCTGAGTTCCCAGAAGAAGAAGTATACGAAGAGATACTGATCGATTATCAAGGGAACTGTGAGGAAATCAGGGATCGAAAGCGCGCGAGGTTCATTTTGCCACCATGCATGTATCCACTGCAAGCATATCGCTAGGCCTTGAGCAAATAGACTCATTTTATTGGATCTTTGCTGCAATCAAGTTCCCGTCTACCAGCAACCACAAAGGAACGAACCTTTTAGTTTTGTCAAACAAGAAAAGTACCAAACCTCATATATTGTCCAACAAGAAGCCAAAACATGCATACGAACAAATGGATCAAAACAGAAAGTTATGTACACTTTCAGGGGTTTCCTTAATAATCATATATTAATCAAGGAAAAAGGGGAATAAATATGGTTACTCTAGAAGAAATAAAAATCTCAACCATCCCTGGCATTGTCTAGGGTGTATATATACGTAGCGATCATATAGAGTAAACCCTAGAAATCCAGAGAGTCGTCCCTATTAACAGGAAAGTGCAGAGGCTATGTCAAAGGAGAACGAAGCCGGCCTGAACCCCAAACACAATTCGGATAATCAGCAGCCCCTAGTATTTCTTGATTATTATTATTATATATAGTTTGTGGGGTGTAGGTGGGGGGCGGGGCGGGCTTGGTGACGTGGTGTGCACCAATTGGTGAGAATAAATTAATTTTTAATATTGGAGTTGAGATATTTGGCCTGGCTTTGTTTGAATCTGACCTAGGGCTGCTTCTGAATCTGAACCCAGTATACGTGCAACACTGGATATATATAAAAGCGTCCGAGCGAGTCGTGACTCGGTCTTATTTGCGTGTACCTAAGCTACCCTAGTGACCTAGTCTAAATTAGTGTCTTACGATCAGCTGAATATTTCTTTTTTCAATTGGCTTTCGTTGCACTTAGTCACTAATCTGATTTATGAAATTACCCTCACTCGACCAATATAATAGGTAGATCTAATGGTTAAAAAAGAGTGTAAAAATTTGTGTAAAATAACATGTTCCATGATCCGACTCAATGTAATGGGATATATAATTACCCTAACCCTAATCTTTGAGTATTGTGCTTATACATCAGTACGTTTCTGACTTTCTCTTCTAGCTAGTCTGACTAAACTATTAAGGAATTATTTCATGCAATTAATTTGATATCAACATTTGAACTGTTTCCAGGAGAATATTTGTTTCAAGCTTTACCGAACAAAGGAATTCCATATGGATAACGTTTTAGCTAGCTAGATGGATGTACACAGATAGTTATATATCTGAAAGCTAAAAATGCAAAGTAATTAATGGAGTTTTAGATAACATAATAATTACCGGTCTATTATGGGCAACACTGCAAGTTGAAAATCATGTAGTAATCAGTGCAATCCTAAAACCAAGGATTTCTTCCATGATCTTTCGTATTATTAAAACCCATTAAACCTGGCCCCTTGTGTCTGAAGATCCATAGTAGGTGAGAGCTTCACACACACACCCATTTACTTTTCTCACACTGTAGATACTACTTCAAGTTTCAATATATATTCCACATTTCTTGTCCAGGGTGAAAAAGAAAAGGCCCTCATCGATTGATCTCATCAAGCAGTTTCCAATCTTCTCTTGTGCACCAGATCGATCTTGATATTTTGTCAAAAAATGGTTTTGGGAAAGTGTCAAACCTAATCAAAGTACATATCCTCCTCTATGTCCTTGCAACAAAGCTAACTAATTGGCTCCTGCAAGTTTCCAATATTTCCCCATCTAGGGTTTTATGTTGTTCAATTTATAGGGCATGAATAAAATTTAGACAGCTTTTTGCCTTTTTTTTTTTCACCGAACTAACAAGTTTTTCTTTTGTTAGGGTTTGGTTTTGTGTTGTTCTATCTGATGATGTTCTTTTCTATCTATTCAGAAACCAGTTAAAGAATAGTCAGATCGAAGTAGGAAATCGATCAAGCAAAAACCAAGGAGCTAGCTAGCTAGAGATGAGTACAGGAGATCATGCAAATAAGGAGGACAATTTGCCCCCAGGGTTTCGATTTCATCCAACAGATGAAGAACTAATCACGTATTATCTGATGAACAAGATATCAGATGCGACATTCACAGGAAGGGCAATCGCTGATGTTGATCTCAACAAATGTGAACCATGGGAACTTCCTGGTATGTATAGTATATATAGTTGGGTCCAATTACTTGATTATGAATTTAGGAAATTGTTGTATATGAATTTTTCATGCTCGGACTTAATATCGTCAGCTATATTCCTTGTTGATCTACAGATCCCTTTCAAACAAAACCCTAAAACATGCATCATCGGAATTTTTCTTTTTCAACTCTCTATATTAGTTTTCTCTTCCTTAACTTTGCTTATAGCTGACATCAATTATTTTTAATTTTGGGATTAATCATTATAGTTTGAGTACTGATTTATTGTAAAACTACAAATTTAATTAATTTAGTGAAATGATCTTGTTAATGAATTAGCAAAGGCGAAAATGGGAGAGAAGGAGTGGTACTTCTTCAGCCTTCGAGATCGGAAATATCCAACCGGAGTAAGAACAAACCGAGCCACAAACACTGGTTACTGGAAGACCACAGGAAAAGACAAGGAGATCTTCAACAGTGCCACCTCTGAGTTGGTTGGGATGAAGAAAACGCTAGTTTTCTATAGAGGCCGAGCTCCCAGAGGCGAGAAATCCAACTGGGTTATGCACGAATATCGCATTCATGCCAAATCCAGCTTTAGACCGTCTAAGGTAATTCTCTCTCCTTGTCCCTAAGCATACATATAGATCTTGCTCTATGCATAAGCAGAATAAGGCGTACGTATAACTAAAACAAAGATTCTAATTGTTAGTTTGACATAAATATCTTGAAAGCTGAGTAAGAATTTGAGATTCAAAAGTGATCTTCTAACATGATATTAGGGCTCTGATCTCGAACCACATCTACGACCAGCTCAATTAATTGTTTCCCATAAACTGTCTGTATTTATCTTTATCTGTCTTTTCACGTGTAGGATGAACCTATATATAAAAGAATATTAACGCATTTTCTAAAACCATAAGCTTTTGAGGTTGCATGTAGTATCTATATCAGTTACTCCTAATTTGGTTTGAAGTCATTTAATAATGTTTTTGTGTTGGAACTGTGTGTCGATGTTCAATCTAGGTTTTCATGATGTAGTATGTTTCCTTATAAACCCTAAAAACTCTGAAACCAGACCAGTCTTAATATTGGCGTTGTGTTTGATTAACAGGATGAATGGGTAGTCTGCCGAGTCTTCCAGAAGAGTGCTGGTATTAAAAAGTACCCACCCTCAAACCAATCATCATCATCAAGAGCAGCAAATCCCTACAACCTGGAATTGATAGGTCCGAGTGTTAACGTAGTACAATCACCAATAATGCAGGTGGGTCATGAGCACCAGTTCCCTAACTATGGCAGAAACTACATGACCAATGCTGAGATGGCAGAGCTTTCCAGGGTCCTAAGAGGTGGTGGCATTGCTACTGGTTCAACCAGTAGCCCTATGAACCTTCCTTTACTCCAACCCCAGTTCAACTACCCCAACATTGGAGGAGGAGGCTTCACAATTTCTGGGCTCAATTTGAACCTTGGAGGCCCATCAACTCAGTCTAATTTAAGGCCAATGCCTCCACTACATCAACCTCATCAGGCAATGAACCATCAACAAGATGTTGCCAACTCTTCGATGATGAGTGGTACTAGTGGTGCAGTTGGTCAAGATCAAGCTGGTTATGGTATAGACATGAACAATGGAAATGTGCCTGCGGGAAACAGATACATGAACATGGTCGACCACTGCGTGGATCTTGATAACTACTGGCCGCCGTATTAGGGCGGTCGAAGATTCTTGGAGAATTCCAATATACAAGGCTAAGTTGGACAAGTTTGTTGTCAGTTATTATGTTCTTATTAGAATCATAGACTTTAATTTCCTGTTATGTTAAAATTTCAAGGGCCTAGATGGGGTAAAGTACCCAGCTATTGTCGTCATGTATCCATAGTGCGTTATGAATTCAATTTAACTCTCACTACTGTATGCCTTTTAATAACAACTTGGTCTCCTTGCTTATATCCATATCGTTTAAATGTGTTTATATAATAATCCAAATTATAAGAACTGTTATCTTTGATAGTGCTAGCTGCATCATTCTGATCGAGTTGCCTATTTTTTGTTGGTAATCACCCAGAGTAGTGCTACGAGTACTAGCAATCTATGCACTATGACCGTAATTGAAAGAACAAGAAGCACCAATATCTGGTTCCAGTCATCGAGGACAGACGGCTCTCTCAAGAATCCATTACATATCTACGGATTTTTGAGGCGAAAATGTCATCCTTTATTAGTTCAGCAAGCAGTACATGAGTAACTACTTGCTCCTGAGGGGCCGTCAGAAAAAGTCATTACTTAGCGCACGCTGCTCTAGAACACTCTTCCCACGAGTATACTACAAATAATATACCCCTAGTACATCCATCATTTTTTAATTAAGCCCAAGACAGAGAAACTCAGACCTCTGAAGACGAAAAATTTAACAACGAAACATTTATTTTCCTTGTCAATCTTCTCATAAAAAATAATAATAATAATAATAAGCCCACTATCCTTTTATAAAATAAGATGGAGACCCCAAACTAAAATAAAAAATAAAAACCAGCAAACATGAGCACAAAACCAAGCCCACGAAATTCCAAAGGCCCTATTGTGCTGCACAAGACCAGGCCCAAGAAACATAGCAAACCCAACAAGCCCAAACAGAGCAAACCCTAGGTGAGAAAACTTCCTCACCCACAGATCTGCCGCCGCCCTTGCAGCCGCAGTACCCGATGTTGTTGGACTTGATACTTGATCCTTCTCTTGAAATCTTATCGAGTCTAGTTTATTTGGTTGCACTCATAGACTCAGTTGTTGTGATTTATCTTGAAATCTTATCGACCCCAGCTATTACATGTTCATATATTAATCTATTGAAACTGAACGAGTATTGCCACCCAAAGCTCCTCCATAGTGCATAGACTTGATACCTGATCCTCACTTGAAATCTATTGTCTTGTTTATTTGGTTGCTCTCATAAACTCGGTTGTTATGAATTATCTTGAAATCTTGTCGAGTCCAACTATTACATGTTCATATATTAATCCATTGAAATTGAACGAGTATGTGGGCCCAGTATGAGGTAAAGATAAAAGGAGCTAAGGTATGTGAACGACAAGCTTCAAGTCTCCGTAAGTGTGATTGGTGCTGAAATTGGTTGAAAGTTTTATTGTGAATTTTGGGTTAGTTGTTTGAGTTGTGATATTCGGTTCCTTTGTAGTGATGTTGATTTGGAATGGAGATGGTTACAACACGGGACTGCTTATTAAGTCCGATTTTTGTTGGATAAATTGTTGATGTTGAAAACTATTCTTCATTTCAGAGGAAGAGGAACCCATGGAATGGGAGGAGGATGGGAATAACGAGAATCTTGTAGAGTTGAGCTCGTTGACACCCCGAGAAACGTGGGAGACTCCCACCAATGGCCCTTCGGTTAGTTCTTATGGATGGGCAAACGTCCAGCCTCCACCTGCCATAAGAGCCGACCCTAAAATTTGGCCAGGAGCAATGACCCCGAAGCCGCCTGTCCCAATGAAGGCAGCAGAAAAGGAGCCCGAGTCCGGGCAAACCAGCTCCACCTATGCTCTCCACCATTGCCGATATCCCTACCATCACCGTCATCGTCATAAGGCAAGGCCAGCGCAACCGTCCAGCCAAGCCACCGCTGACGAATTCCAAACATCGTCGGCATCACACCGTCGATCACCTCCACCAGAAAAGGATTTGTAACCTTCCAACAAAGTGAGGCGCTTCATTACCCCACTCGCAACATGGACCAAACTGCCACCCCCATTACCAGTAACCACCACCACTTGAGGGAAAGAATCCCCAGCAGGCACCATGTACAATCCCGAAACAACCACACCAAAGCCATCAACGAAAACAGCAACCGCAGAGAATGGGCAGAGCAAGGCCTGTACGGTCTCCATTGACAAAGCAACGAAGAAAGTATTGGAGACGACAAGCCACGAAGGACGCTCCTAAACCCTAGCAGAGAGCGCTAGGTCAGTGAACGTAGAGTTATTATACAACTATTAAACTACGGATAGCTAGCAGGTTAGTTTGGCCTCAAAACGGAAAAATAATACAACAGAGCACCTAACAAATGCAAGCACAACATATTCTTATAGTTTGCTCTCACAAATCAGCACGCGGGATGAATAAGAATGCAGCCCAGTGTGAAATGAAGTCTGCACATTCGTCTTACAAAAATCAATAATAAATTTCTTGGCCATAAACTAAAATATTTGATTCTTCATGGTTCTTCACAACCAATGACACCAAAGTACCAAACTATTGGGTTCTACATGGTTCTTCACAATCAATAAAATAAAACTAAAACAACCAATGTTATAATTAACAACGAAACGTGTGAAACACGACAAGTCTTTTGGCCTGAAAACTTGTAAGAATAAAAAATAAAATACACCTCATAACATAAACAAGGACATGAACTCCCTCCTCCTAGATGTCCTCCTCCTAGACGTATCTGAGTGTCTACTTTGTTGGTATGCCAGATTCTAACATGTAAGCAAAAGATTTAAACAACACAAGGGCTGCATCTGATCGACAACAAAATATAGCTTCACATATACCCCTGCCATAGCACAAACCAGCCTGCAAGAAACGAAAGCACTGACTACTAAGTAAAGCAACATCGAAATTTATATCACATTAACAAAATGGAAGCAATTTGCATTGTCCTCATTGACAAGAAGGGGATGGCACAATCTGTTTCGAAAAGTATACCGTAACAATTCCCAGAAACAAGTCATGTGAACAAACTAGCAGGCAATCTACTTGTCTGGATGACCCCTTTTGGCCTTGCGACGTGAATGGTGGGTACTCCGTGCAGGTTTCGTTGACTTTGTACTGCATAAAAATTTGTGATCAGCAAGTTACAAAGGTTGGGATAGCTTTTTGTTTATGAAAACGGAATCTTAGAACCTTAATTGCTATTTCAGTCCACAAACCTAATTAGAAAAAATGAATAAGAAACGAACCAGAAGATTGAGGATAAAACTCTGAACAGAATTAAGATGGGAAGTGCCAACAAAGCAGAGGCCTGCAAGATTTAAGTTCCTACTCGGTTAGGTAGTAAAATTTCAAATAAAAAGAACGGGAGGAAAGAAAAAAGAAAAAAACTGCAAAAAGAAACAAATTTCATAACACATACCGCAAACCACTCCAACTCTTTCGTAGCAAGAGGTCTTGTCAGTTCATGCTTCTTCAGTGTATCTCGTACGGTAGTTTGAACCTTGAAGAAATTATATTAATACTATAAATTATGGGCTTAAGACAAGGGTACATCTAGTAAGACTTGAAAGTAAACAAAGAACAAGATTCCATATCAAAAAGCCTTGTCAGCATTTCTAGAAAAGAAAAAGAAAACATAAAAACAAAGAAAAAAACAAAACTTGCAATTAAACAACTCGTATCGTTCGGGAAAATACAGTAAAAGGGCCCTCAGATGCAATCAACACTACAATAGAGATTATAAACAAATGAGTCACATTAAGTCGAGATGAACATAATCGAAAATTCAATATTGCAATTCTGGGCATCAAATAAAGACAAGAAAAGGGAGAAATACATATAACACATGCTACAGTCTACCTCAGAAACAACTAGAATCTAATAATCACATAATAAAGGGTAGGTTTTGCCAGATTGATGCTGATACCTGATGATGATATGTTGAAGCGGATTTGAGAAACTTCTCGTAGGCCTGAACAACCTGCTTTGTATAGGGCTTCAACACCACTCTAACTTTTTCAACATGAGGTTTAGCAACAGTGGCTACCTGATCAACATATGGCTTGCTGAACTTTTTTGCCTCCTGCCACCCCAAAAATACTGTTGTGAGCTGCATGTAGCAAAGCAGATAAACAAGAAAACAAAAAAAAGGGATATGACAGAAATTTACCTGAAAGTAAGGATCAACAAACTCTTGTGCTTTTATAACATGGGGAGCTAATGTACTCTTTGATGTCTTATAAGCTTCAATAGACTTTGTTCTTAGTGATTGCACATGAGGTTCAACAGAATCTTTTGCCACTGACCACTGTTCCTTGACTGCCGGGATCCATTTCTTTAAGAGATAGGACAGTGAAGGTAAAAGGGAGGGAACTCAAGTACTATCATTTAAACTGAAATTGAAATAATGTAACCTAGCTTACAGTTTTAACTGCTTCCACATGGGGTTCAGCCCACTTTCCAGCTTGAGCTTTTTTCGCCAGGGCCTGACAATTAAGAATATGGAGTACGTCATTTAATAAGCAGAGGATGATCTCCAATCAGCATAAACTATTAAACAGCAAAGTCTTCAAATAGCCATTCTGAAATTAATTGTAATACCTTCTGAATCACCACCTCTGCAGCAGGTTTTCCATGCTCATTCCAGTATTTCTCTACAAAGGACTGCAAGTTGATAATAACTTCCATCTCCTTGATAAAAGCTTATCTTTACAATTGTAAAATGGATTTAAGTTTACCTGACAATAGCCGAAATGAACAGCAAGCCAATGTGGAAGCCATGCACCATGAACCTGATTTAATTCACACCATGCATCAGGGCTGGCAAATGAAACCTAATCACATTTTCTACCACACACTATGATAGAAGAGGAAAGATGTGTGAACCTGTATCATATAACACTACCAGAAAATGCATGGAGTATCAAGGACGCAAAGCCATTTTCATGATCATATAAAGAAACCAACTGAATTGGACATGTTACCTAAACTACTGCAGACAATTGCCAAATGAACCTAACAGGTATTATCTGCTAATCACATGCATTACTAAAGATAAATGTAGCAGTCATGCCTCAAATTTCAGCCAGAAGTTCTCAAGTAAGCCTGTTGTTTCTAGGATCTTAAGGCACCCTGATTCACTGGTAAGCTTAAAGAAAACCTTACTGTTCTACTCTCAAAAAATACTACGCAGATTTTTTTTAAGTTCGCAACTAGCTCATGAAGAACATAAATACAACCACATATGGGTAAAATCTAACCAATACCTCTGTTAACGCTTTTGCTTTAGAAGTAGCCTCAAACTTTGCCCTCAACATTTCTTCCTGAAGATGAACATGGAAGATAGATTGTCAACAAGCACCATAATCAACATCTAGAATAATATGAGCTTTAATAGGGCACCTAAAAATTACCTCAGCAACTTTAAGAGCACGCTCAGTATTTCGAATTTTGGTCTTTTGTTCATCATTAGTCTTCTCGATCTGTAAAGACGTAACTTCATCGTTAACCATCCCCAATTTCATGTTGCATTACAATATACTAGTAAAGAAAGTCAAAATAAGAAACCATGCAAAAGTAGAAGAAAAATGTAACTTAAAAATATAAAATAGCCTGATTGTATTCACATTGTAGTGGATTATTATTGTTGTTTTATCCACTAGAAGTTTAGATTCCATAGAAAAACATTTGCATCAACTATTCTGGTTACATACTAACAGAGAAAGGATGATACTAACTACTGAATCGATTGGCAGAACTACAGTGAGTTAGGCAACTTCATACAGATATGCATGGACTTCTGAAGATATGGTGACCACGCAAAGAAAACTTATGCAATGCAACACGCATCATTCATTATAAGCTGTACTACTAGGAAGTCTTTTAATGAGCACATTCAGCGATAAATGGGTTTTCTTCTCCAATGAGAAATCAGTAACTCACCTTATCTATTTTCAAGATCAAAACGTCAATCTTTTTCTCAGCTTGATTGGCACGGGCTTCCAAGGCCTCTTTCTCCTTATGTTGTGCTTCCAGTTCCTTTTTAAGTTTGTCAACCTGCAAAAGGAGGATTGACTTTACAATGTGGTGGTTTTCACGGACTACATTAGTTCACTTGACAATAAGAAACCTGCTTCTCTAATTCACCAGCTCGTGCATGAGCCTCGCCAACCTGCTTCTCAACATCCAGCGACCCTTTTTTCTAAATACAATAACACAGCATGAACAAGTTAAAAATTGTACAAAAGAAACCAATACCAAGAGACATCTTAACTTTAACGAAAATGCCCAACCTGGAGAGAATCAACCTCTTTCTGCAGAGCCATGATGACATCCGAGTTCACTTGAATGATTTTATTCTTCTGTTCTACTATCTCATTCTTACTGTGAAGTTGCTTAACTTTCTCCTCCACTTCAAATTCTTCAAAAATCAGAAAATGATGCAAACCGTCAGCCAACAAACACAAGCAGCACTTAAACACTAACAATACAACATTCAGTGCATCCACACATCTAAATAACAACTCCGAAAACTGCTTCGCTAACACTGATTATAAATATACCAAAAACAATGATTTTAACAAGAAAATCATAGACTACTCTTCAGTGAAACACTAACGTTCTGAATATTACTCAAAGTAACTAAATCCTCTACAACTTAACCTCATAGCTCAACCTACTGTTTTGAATCAAATTCCACAAACTAACAACATAAACTAAATTCCATCGCTTCAAAACTCGCAAACAGAAAGATCTCAAGTTCTAGTATCATCTACTCGGCTTAGCGATGAAACCGAGGATAATCAAACAGTTGCAAAATCTAACAATTTCAGCACAAACGAAACCCTAGAGTAGTGAAATACGAACCGAGCGAGTGGATCTTCGACCTGAGTTGATCCAACTCGATCTTCAGCGCGGACGAATCAGGGCCGTCCGATCGGACTACTTCCAGTGGCTCATCTTCTTTGACTGAAGCCTCGGCCCTAATTTGCGAGAAAACTAGGGCCAGAAAGACCGAGAGAATCAAGAGCTTTGAGGACGCCATAGATTCAAAAATCGCATCCACAAAAACTCAGAGAGTGTCTGGGTTTTTCAATACGGGTTTTCGTTTCAGTTCTCCCAACTAAACGTGTACGAATATTAAATGAGATACTGAAATTAGACTATAAAATATTTTATTACCAAAAGAAGAAGCTATTTTTTTCCATCCAAGAAAAATAAAAGCTATTTTTTTCCAGCGGTTTGATTTCCGGTGACAGGACACGTGTTGATGAGGAAAGGAAGGGAAAAGGGCACGGAAGGGCGTGGATTGGTGACGCGTGGCGCCGGGGGTAGCTGGGTGGTTTATGGTTCACAGAACTGGGTTGGTGGGGTCGGTGACGTTAGCGAATAGCAGCCGGAGAAAGTAAATAAAAGGGAGGAAAAAAGAAAGAGATGGGAAATAATATAGTTTGGAAATATCGAAGGGCTCGTCGGTGGGTCGTGGCTCTCGCTCTAGTTTAGAGAAAGGCAACATTCCGCAACAACTAGCTACAAACCGAAAGAGTATCACCTAAATAATAATTGTATAATTTAATGGAGATCCAATCTAGGATAGACTGGGGTCCAAAAAGAAAGTCCAAATTCAACAACCCTACGTGTTTTTATAAGTAAAAAGTAAAAGTCAACGGTAAGCTGTAAAAAACTAAGATAAAAAGTTTGTGTTCATTTGTTCTATGCTTTGTTTTTAGCTATGTATAACTTTGTTCCATTACATAAAGAATGAAAAATAAACCCCCAAACAGCCTATTACAGACATGAAAGGTATTAAAAGCAAAAAAGAAAGTACTATAACGGAATAGCATCCGTAACATTTCCAACTCTCGATGTAATTGTGATACGAGAAACCAAAATATACATGTTGCTTGCTTAAACAACAACAAGACAAATCATCCTGCCAATCTCAGTGCACAACCTGCAACCAAATGCTAAAGAAAAGAAATATCAAGGCTCAAGCCATGCCTTTCCCTTTCCGAATCACTTGAGATGAACAATATATGATAAGTTAAATCATGGCTAAGCAATTGAAAGTTGAAACAACCACCATATTGTGGTTTGCTGATGAGTTGTCATCACTTTTCCTGATAGAAGACTAGGGGTCATCATGGGCCGGGTTAGGGCCGGCCCTACCCTAAATTTTAGGGCTTAGGGTCGGGTCGGGCCGGGCCTAGTCAAAGTCAACAAAATTTAGGGCCGGGTAGGGTCGGGCCGGGACTTAAATATGCTAACCCTTACCCGCCCGAAAAGCCCGATCTGTTAGGGCCGAAAGGGCCGGGTCGGGCCGGCCCTCAAATAAGGCCAAATAGGGCCGAAAAGGGCCTTATTTTGTTTAACAAAAAAAAAAAAACATTATTTTTTTCTTCTCAAAATATGGCTTAATGGTATATATTGGTGATAAAAGACTCATTGTTTTTTATTGAACATATTTTATATTCATATAATACTTGTAACTTATAACATTTATTAATATTACTTAAGGTGGTTCTATTCAATTAACTATCTATATAAATCTCCCAATATTAATCGTTGTGTAACAAAGAAAATAGAAATTAAAGAAAACAAAACTTATGAAATCAATTACAAAGAAAGAGATAAATTACATATTATAGAAAAAAGAGAAACGTAATTAAAAAATAGAAAAAATATTAAAAAATTATGACTTATTCGGGCGGGCCAAAAATTTCAAAATGGAAATTGATCAATCTGACAATGCTCATGGAGGGTAACAAGCCTAATAAACTAGTTATTCTACATTACAAGGCATATAAGGATTATGTGTGATCCAAAAAATTTGAAATGAAAATCGACCAATCTGAAAATTCTCATATGTTTATACAACATTGATAGGTATTGTGTAAAGAAATTAGGCCGATCTGTCGTGAATAAGGCGTCCAACGTAGAGGTCAACGCTTTGCACAAGCAAACTTCCCTAAGGGGAGCGACACCATGCGCGGACAAACGTTGCGGAATTTTGACATCCGTAAGTAGACCTCCTACCCATGAGAGTGTGGGAGCTGAAATATCGAAAAAAGTGAATTGCCAAGGACCGGTTAAGAGCATATTTGTTTTATGTTCTATTTAGGGTATTGAGTTGACCGTGTAGATCGAGGTCCAACCGAAGACGGAAATTGCTGAAATTTCTACCACTAACATATATTCATATGAAAACAACATCCAGCGGTTCATTTTAAAAAATTCTATTTCGTCCCCCATTTTGCTCATGGAGGGTAACAAGCCTAATAAACTAGTTATACTACATTACAAGACATATAAGGATTATGTGCGATCCAAAAATTTTGAAATGAAAATCGACCAATCTGAAAATTCTCATATGTTTATACAACATTGATAGGTATTTTGTAAAGAAATTAGGCTGATCTGCCGTGAATAAGGCGTCCAACGTAGCGGTCAACGCTTTGCACAAGCAAACTTCCCTAAGTGGAGCGGCACCATGCGCGGACAAACGTTGCGGAATTTTGACATCCGTAAGTAGACCCCCTGCCCATGAGAGTGTGGGAGCTGAAAGATCGAAAAAAGTGAATTGCCAAGGACCGGTTGAGAGCATATTTGTTTTATGTTCTATTTAGGGTACTGAGTTGACCGGGTAGATCGAGGTCCAACCGAAGGCGGAAATTGCTGAAATTTCTACCACTAACATATATTCATATGAAAACAACATCCAGCGGTTCATTTTAAAAAATTCATTTCGTCCCCCATTTTGCTCATGGAGGGTAACCTCAATCATTTAAATGCAATGTATAAGTTATACAACTTTAGGAGGTAAATTGGTATAGACCAACATATTTGTAATTAAATTTGAAATTTTTATCTTATATCTACGCATATCCATTGATGAAATATTTAAAAATGTGATGTAAAAAAATAGCACGTTTTGCGATTGTCACGTCATCGGTCAACCAAGAAAACATACAAGTGAATATGGTTGACTAATCCGATCGGGTTCGAAACTATGGTGAAATTGACTAAATTTTTATCCACACGCATAATTTATTGTAATAATCACATCCAACGGTTGATTTTCTCATTTTCTTTGAATTGATAGAGGTTGCTCTTTGGAGTGTATGATATATAAATATAGATTTATAAAAAAATTAGTGTCCATTCTCTTTGGAGTGTATGATATAAAAATTAGATTTACATAAATTAATTGGGTTCAAATGTTCAATCTAATATCTATTCTCTAAAATAACATATTTCTTATTTCTTTTTATGTAAATATGTAATATAGAAAAATAATAAAAATAAAATATAAATTTTAGGGCCGGGCCGGGCCGGGCTTGGCCCTTTCGGGCTCAATCGGGCGGGCCGTAGGGTAGGGCCGGATTTCATTTGCATGACCCTTACCCTACCCTATTTGAGAAAGGGTCGGGCCGGCCCGCCCTAATGGAAGGACCTGGACCGGGCGGGCTTAGGTGCCAAGGGCCATATGATGAGGCCTATAGAAGACTACGTAATCCTCTAAACAAGAGCAACTACATCAAAATCCACGTTTAGGCCTCATCAAAAAGCCCGCGGATCAAGTGGGCCGATGGAGGCCCGCTAAAAAGCCCGCCTAGACCCGACCCGTAAAAGCCCGTAAACTATTTTTTATACATTATATATATTTGTGTGTGTTTGTGAATATATATATAAATATATTAATATATATGTGTATGTGTGTATGTTTATATATATATATATATATACACATATATATATAATAGATATGTGTGTGTGCTTATATATATATATATATATATATATAGAGAGAGAGAGAGATATATATATATATAGATATGTGTGTGCACTGTGTTTGTTTATATATATAGATATAGATGTGTGTATGTGTGTGTTTATATTTATATATATATATATATGTGTGTGTGTGTGTGGAAATTCTCATATTTTTATAGTAAATATGTGCATATATATTCTAAAAAACAAGTGATAACGGTTGATCAATTAGATCGGATTTGAAAATATGATGAAATTAGCTAATTTTTTACCACACTCATAATTTGTTGTAATAATCACATCCAACGGTCGGTTTTTTCATTTTATTTGAATTTATAGAGATTGCTCTTTGGAGTGTATGATATATAAATATAGGTTTATAATAGTAACTAAGTTTGACCTAGTTGATCGAATTCGAAACGAGAACTAAATTGGCTGGATTTTTTACAGCCACTATAAAACATTACAATCTCTCCATCTAATGGTTGGTTTCTCCAAATTCATCTTCCACTTTATGGTTGTTTTAGAATGGACATCAATAATTTTAAATGCAATATATAAGTCATATAACTTTAGGTGACAAATTGATATAGGCCAACGTCTTTGTATTAAAATTGAAATTTTTATCTTATGTACACGTACATCTATCGATAGGATATTTACATATATGATGTGAAAAAATAAGCATGTTTTGCGGTTATCAAGCCATCGGTCAATCAAGAAAACATACAAGCGACTACGGTTGATCAATCCGATCGTGTTTGAAACTATGGTGAAATTGACTACATTTTAACCACGCTCATAATTTTTTTGTAATAATCACATCCAACGGTCGGTTTTCCCATTTTATTTGAATTGATAGAGGTTGCTCTTTGGAGTGTGTGATATATAAATATAGGTTTATAAGAGTAACTAGGTTTGACCTAGATGATCGAATTCGAAACGAGAACCAAATTGGCTTTATTTTTTACAATCACCATAAAATATTACAATCTCTCTATCAAACGGTTGGTTTTTCCAAATTCATTTTCCACTTTATGGTTGTTTTAGAATGAACCTTAACAATTTAAATGTAATGTATAAGTCATACAACTTTAAGAGGCAAATTAGTATAGGTCAATATTGTAATTAAAATTGAAATTTTTATCTTATGTCCATGCACATCTATAAATGAAATATTTACAAACGTGATATAAAAAATAAGCAAGTTTTGCGATCATCACGCCACCTGTCAATCAAAAAAGCATACAAACGACTACGGTTGACCAATCCGATCAGGTTTGAAACTATGGTGAAATTGACTAAATTTTTAACCACACTCATAATTTATTGTAATAATCAAATCCAACGGTCGGTTTTCCCATTTTCTTTGAATTGATAGATGTTTCTCTTTGGAGCGTGTGATATAAATATAGATTTATAAGAGTAACTAGGTTTGACCTAGTTGATCGAATTCGAAACGAAAACCAAAATAGCTGGATTTTTTACAACCACCATAAAATATTACAGTCTCTCCATCAAACGGTTGGTTTTTTCAAATTCATTTTCCACTGCATGTTTGCTTTAGAATGAACCTCAACAATTTAAATGCAATGTACAAGTCATATAACTTTAAGAGGCAAATTGGTATTGGTCAATGTATTTGTAATTAAAATTGAAATTTTTATCTTATGTCCACTCACATCCATCGATGAAATATCTACAAACGTGATGTAAAAAAATAAGCAATTTATACGGTTATCACGCCATCAGTCAACCAAGAAAACATGCAAGTGACTACGGTTGACTAATCCGATTGAGTTCGAAACTACGGTGAAATTGACTAAACTTTTAACCACACGTATAATTTATTTAATCACATCCAACGGTCGGTTTTCTCATTTTCTTTGAATTGCTATATGTTGCTCTTTGGAGTGTATGATGTATAAATATAAATTTATAAAAAATTAGTGTCTTTAAAAATTTAATTATCAATAAATTAGTATCTATATATAAATATAGATTTTTTTTGGTAAATATAGATCTATTATCTTTGGTTGTATTTGATCATTATCCAATGAATTTCCAAAGCTTGATTAAAAAAATATATTTGTGTCTTTAAATATTTATTTATAAATAAAGCCCGCAAGGCCCGGCCCGAAAAAGCCCGCAAGGCCAGCTTTATATGGACGGGCTTGGATCATTTGATTTTTAATAAAGCCCTGCCCGGCCCGGCCCGCCATTATTAAAAAATTTAGCAAGGCCCGGCCCGGCCCGACCCGTTGACGACCCCTATCCACGTTCTTCAAAAGCTATCACAAAAAAAAAAAAAAAAAACTTTGTAGTGTCGAAAGACACACATAATGCATGGACGAATCCAATAGGAAGGCCTATACTTATCTGACAATCTTTACATGCTTGCCAAAGTTGCCAACGCATTTTTGAGAGAACCGCACATTGTATTATCCTTACGTTGAAATGCACTAAAAACTGAGGGGACGAGCTTGAAATGACAGCATCACCTTCACACTTGTAACATGACACTAAGAGACGTTGTTATCGATCATAAAGCACACCGTAAGGGTTGCCACCACCGATGAAAAACAATTGCCACCATGATATTCATTGTAATTATCTATTAGGGAAGTGATCATTTACCCAATTTCAACTTAAAAATTACCTAATTTCAACTTTAAATTGCCCACTTGCTCCACTAACAGTTTTTTAACCCCATTCTCTAAAAGATTATTTCACTAATACCCAATTTATTCTTTTTATTTATTTTTGGGAATTTTTTGCCCTCTCCTTCTTTCTCACTTAGAGAGAAAATTCATCCTCCACCTTGCTGTGCTCCGGTGACCAGTGGCTGGCCGCGGACTCCGGCGACCGGTGACCGGAACACAGCTACCGGACCGGTGTCCGGATTCCGACGTCTGAATTTATTGCCTCCTAATAATACCCAATAACCATATTATTGCCGCCCAGTAATCATATTATTGCCCCCCCCCCCCCGGATACTCATATTATTGTCTCCCAATAATCATATTATTGCCTCCAATAATCATATTATTGTCGTCAAGTGAATTGTATAAACTCCAAAAACCAAAATGAATACACTACAGACACAATTGATCAATTTATAATCATATTATTGTCTCATAATAATCATATTATTGCCCCACTAATCATATTATTGCCTCCTAATAATCATATTATTGCTCCAATAATCATATTATTACCCTCCAATAATCAAATCATTGCCCTCAAGTGAACCAAAATGAATACACTACAGACACAATTGATCAATTTATATGTTCAATTGTACACGGTCATTTTTTTTCCTTCCCCATTATAGGAGCTCACACTATACCAAAAAAAAAAGGTGCTCTGTGCACCCAGGAATTGCAGGTGGGAAATCGTCGGACCTTGAAGCTCTAGGATCAACCGGAACTGTGATATTGCAGGTGGGAAATCGCCCGACCTTGAAGATCCATAATCAATGATTGCTCTCGAATCGACCGGAACTGTGAAATTGCAGGTGCAAAATCGTCGGACCTTGATGGTGGAGTCGGACTCCGCGATGGATCGAAGGAACTTGAGGAGTGAGCGGATGTCGCAGACGGTGGTGGTTGGTGAGTCTGATTCGGATTCCAGCTAGGGCTTGGGTGTGATTCACTCGATCCATTGAGGCTTATGAGAGAGAGAGAGAGAGAGAGAAAGAGAGTATGTGGGCAATACTGTCAATAGATACTAGATTTGGTAAATGAGGTTAAAAAACTCTTAGTGGAGCAAGTGAGTAATTTTTGGGCTAAAATTGGGTAAGTGGTCACGGCTCCTTATCTATATAATGTTTTTCTTGAAGGCTTATGTAATTTAACTCGAGATTGTGACTTAAAGTCAACCTTGTGGTCTACTCATCTAGTGAATTAATAAAAGCTATTGAGCTTGTTTAAAAAAACCTACCAATCTCTCTCAATCACACTTTCTTCTGTATTTTTTGTTTTAAAGCTTTGTCCAAACCAAAAAAAAAAAAAAAAAAACTTTGTCATAATATTCTATGTATTCATCGAAGACAAATAAAGCGAAACCAAAACAAAACAAATGACACGAAAAAATAAAGTTTTTCCACTTCTACCTTGAGAAATAACTCTAGGTATAATGACTATTTACACAATTTTAGGATAAAAATTGTCCACTTACACAAACACTCTAAGAAATTTCCTATTTACCCAAACACTATAAGAGATCATTTCACGAATACCTAATTAATTATTTTTTAATGGAGATAACCTCAACTCCGAGAAGAATTCCCTTCAATTCAATAAGGGATCGATATGACCGTCAAAGGAGAGAAACTGAGATAAGATAGTAGTATGCCTCAAAAGTAAGAAAGTCTGCTCTTTCCTTTCTATTTCCCCACGTTCAGGGATTTGAGAATTTCGAGTGCCTGGTAAATCTGTTCTTATGGAGTGGTACCCTTTTGTCTAGTTTACTTTTTTGCTTGCTTTCGTTCATATGGCTTTCGGGCTCATAAGAGGAGTCAGTCTCGCTAAAATTTCTTTTTATTTATTTTTGGGACATTTTTGCCCTCTCCTTTTTTGTCACTTAGAGAGATAAGTCACGGGACTCTGGCAACGGGTCACCGAAATCCCGAATCCCGCTACAGGATGGTGACCGGATTCCGACGTCTGAAATTATTGCCCCCCAATAATACCCAGTAATCATATTATTGCCCCCCAATAATGCACAATAATCATATTATTGCCCCCCAATAAGCATATTATTCCCCCCCCCAGTAACAAGTTTATTAGGGATCAATATTAATGAAAAATGAAAATGTTTATAATTTTAAAAGTTTTTGTAAATTTATCCAAATAAATAATCTTATTATTGCTCCAATAATAAATTTTTTACCCCCAATAATCATATTATTGACCCGCAATAGACATGTATAACTCCTCAATAAAACATTTTTTTTTCATTCTTCTTTCTTCTTTCCTCAGACATGTATAAGTCTTATGCCAAATTTACCAAAAAAAAAAAAAAACAGGTGACGTCGTCATCAACTCTGCTTGAGAGAGAGAGAGAGAGGCAGTGAAGAATGTAGGTAACTGGGAGTGGGACTCAGGTAAAAAAAAAAAAAAAAGGTGCAGAATCGAGCTATAGACCACGATAAAGGTGACGCGAGAGTGGTCAGAAAACGACGTCGTCCAGCACCTCCGCAAACTTTCGCCCAATTCACTGAAGCACTTCCTTCACAGAAGCGACGGCCCGAGTCCATCTCCATCTCCTCACGCCTCTCGCTTTCGTCCTCATCCTCGGGGCACGAGCACGACGACCTGCCCCGGCTCTCTGTCGATCCGGACAAATTGAACCCGGTCATGTTCTTTGGACGACCGTAAATTTCCGATCCAGATCCTCGTTCTCAGGGCACCAGCACGACGACTGCCCTTGCTGTCCCTCGATTCATGCAATCGAACCACGAGGAATTAGAGCCATGGACTGCGGTGGAGGAGGAGAGTTGTCGCTGACTGGGACAGTGAGGAGGACCAGCACCGGTGGCGAGTATGCAGGCCTCCGGCGACAGGATCGGGAAGCAGGGGGGAGAGAGAGAGTCTACAGCTGCAGAGAGAGATAGAGGAGAGAGAGTGAATCTGTAATTTGTTAATTAGTTGAAGGTTGAAATTGTGATTTAATACTGAATTGGGTAAATGGGGTTAAAAAACTCTTAGTGGAGTAAGTGGGCATTTTTCAGTCTAAGATTGTGTCAATGGTCGTTATCCCATAACTCTATTCACACCCATCACAAAACCAATTTTGTAGCTAATACATGTCAAAATGAGTTACGTTCATGATGTCAATAAGACATAGTTCCACTCCTTCCCAAAGAGGCGATTCAAACTCTAAAACTTGAATCCCTATGTAATAATCAAAGTTATGCTCTGTACTTGTATTTTATTCTTAGTCAGAAATCTTTTTTTTTTAAAAAAAAACAACTAAATCCCTATGCTTGTTGCCTTACAAAGCACTTCATCACACATGTAAAAAAAAAAAATAATAATAATAATGGTTAATCAAATTTTCACTTCTGATGTTCTTATGACCAGTCAAGTATTTCTAACTTTTTAAAGCATTTTTCACTTGAACATACCATAGATCTACATGTATAATCCATTACACAAGCCTTGCCATTAATCAAATGAGTGAATGCAGCAGACACCCCGGAGAAATTGCTGTTTCGTATGAGCATACGTCACAACATATGCTTGGAAATTTCCTTCGCGATGACCATTTCCAGATAGTCCAACTTGGTGTGCCTAAAGAACTTGTTCCTCAAGAGAATCTCATGTCGGTTTTCTGGTAGGCCTTGAAATAATTATTAGCTTTTAAAGGCTTCTTTAAATCCCAAATGACCTTCGAAATTCAACACCGACCGTTCCAAATTAAGGCGGTTAGCTTTGCGCCACGCTTCACAGTGTCCTCGTTTAAATATCCGTTTACCGTTAATCGCATAGCCTCACAAGGACCCAGCAAACCAGAACGCGACACGTAATAATTCGAAATTAAAATGCAGGCGGTTCATTTTCTCTGATTGGTCAAGTGCGAGACTTACGTCGTCAACTTGTACGACTTCAATTTCACAGGCAGGTTCGGTAGGGACGGCCAACGACAAGCGAGAAAAAAGAGAGAGCTAAAGATGGAGTCGCGTAAAGAAAACGACAATAGAATCGTATCGTTTGCCTTTCACTCTCTTCTTCCCGAAGGTTTTATACAACTCTCAGAGCACCGTCTCTGTTTCTCTTGCTGATCATAACAACTCATTTCGGGTCTTCAGGTAAAGAATTTATCGAATTTCGTCTCTGTGAATTTCTCAATTCTGCTATTGATTTTTGACTCGTAATTTTCTCTGTTTTTTTTTTTTGCGTGAATGATGAATTTCATGTCAATTTGGAGAGGTTTTGATGAAATTTGGATTTTGGTTTTGGAGGTGCCAAGTTTATTGAGTGTGTAAACATAGTTGCAATTTGAAATGATTGTTTCGTTGTTAAGGTGGATTATTAAGTTTATTTAGAGCTGTATCAGTGAATTTGAGTGTTTTTGAATTCATTGCATTGTGAATTGCAAGAAGTAAAGGTAGCCGAACTGGTCAGTGAAGTTATTGAACTTGAATTGGCACTCTGATCATGGGTAGTAACACTTGAAAGGGTTGATATTGGTGGGTTTGCGCTCCATGTGATGGCCCGAAAAGAGAGTCAAGTGGCTAAACATTATGAGGGTTGATTGTAGCGAGTAAATATTGCACTAATTGACCAGCATGCATCATTCTGCTGTTGATAAGGTTGTGGAAAAGACACCTTCAATTCCTCTAATTCACTGGGAGTATGAGTTTCACATATGGAGAAGGTTTAAGCATTGTGTTAACGGAAATAACTAAGGAATAATGCTACACTGCCAGCTTTATTGTAGGCAAAGGGTTTATTAATATATTTATTCAATTCATTTGTTCATCTTTTCCAGGCAAAGGGTTGTGAATTTAAACTGTCTTGGGTCTATCTGCACGCTAGCCTCCTCCGATGGGATGGGGAAACATTTACAGAAGGCGTATGAAAGTATGCACAGTGGCCTTTCTTATATACCTCGATTACAAGGTAAAATTCATTTATTGCCCTTCACTTATTGGGAGGCAATTTATATGTAGAAGACCATCTTACCTTTTCATTTCTACATTACTGAAGGCTTTGCAGCAAAGAGACAAATGGATTAGCAAACGCTGCAAATCTAAAAGTGAGGCTTTATGGGAAAATGCTCATGAGCGGAATGCTAAACGAGTTCTCAGGTTGATAGTAGAGTTGGAAGGTTTGTGGGTGAAACTTGGGCAGTATCTGTCTACACGGGCGGATGTTCTTCCTGAAGCATATACATCTCTTCTCAAGCAATTACAGGACTCTCTTCCCCCACGTCCTTTGCAAGAGGTTGTTTCTTTATGTTTTAAAACTTATCATATCAAAAACTGTAGAAATGTGACTTGGATGCTCTAGAAATCATATATCTGCTTGCTTGATGTTATTCATGTAGCGTCTTGTATTCTTTTATACTGTTACGTCAATATTTACACCGCTTCTTATTGGGTAATGGGACACATGAATTTATAGGGATCCTGATTTGCTTCTGATATGCTAATATCTCCATCTCTTGTGTGCATACAGAAATATCTGCATTCCTTAGCATGGCGTTTACCTTTTTAACCACTCATCAGACACCTTCCCTTTCAGTTTTATTTTGTTTTATCTTGCGGTAGTTATGGCTAAACTGGAATATTTGTGTGCACAGGTTTCTCGAACTATACAGAAAGAGTTGGGGAAATCAATGGACGAGTTGTTCTCAGATTTTGTCAAAGTCCCTTTGGCAACTGCATCAGTAAGATTTTCTCACTCTTGTAGAGTAAACAATTGTTGGCACTTCTCAGGGTCATTCTTAAACACTCTTATGATATTGGAACAGATCTTATTGGTTCTGCACTCACTATATGCAGATAGCACAAGTCCATCGCGCAACCCTGCTTGATGGGCAGGAAGTAGTTGTTAAAGTTCAGCATGAGGGCATTAAGACAATCATATTGGAGGTTTTTCATACTTTGTATTTGAAAGTTGGGGTTGACATATATTAAGAGGGGCACACAGTATTAATATTCTATTGTTGGACTTTTTTTTTTTGGTAGGACTTGAAGAACGCAAAGTCAATTGTTGACTGGATAGCATGGGCAGAGCCTCAGTATAATTTTAATCCCATGATAGATGAATGGTGCAAAGAATGTCCGAATGAACTCGACTTCAATCATGAAGCTGGTGCGATCATATTTTTCGTAATTAGTCATAGGCACGTAGCTTCTTGTGCTTGACATTTGACGTGCATGCGACCATTTCTTTTTTCCCTATAGAAGAAACAAAGCTTTTATTAAAGATTAGAAACTTGCTCCACTTTATTTTTCTTCCCCTTAAAGCATGTATGATGGAGAGCAAAGCAGAGTAATTGTAGGAAGAAGTGGAGTTTTAGTGGGTGCGCATAAATTTATATCTATATCTCTATTATCTTATTGCCCAAAATAAAGCAACCGTGTATTACAATCGGCCAGTAGTCATTATCTGTTTATCACTCTGTGATCCATGATGAACTCCGTTGGGGGAAGGTGCATTCACTCGTGCAATCTTGTGTAATCTGTTTGGCTTTTTTTCTTTCAATGATTTCCTTAGTCATGATTCATGAGGAACTTTCGTGTTGACAATGCATGGATCCCATTTTCCAAACTGACCAGTTTACTATTGGTTATGAATTTACTTGTCCGCCATACTTTTTGGCTTTTTCTTACTGCTGAATTCGTATATGTATCCTTTCAGCATTGGCAGCCTTGATGACAAGTTCGTATTATATATGCATATGCTACTTCTTCAAACTTGATTATTGTTTATGGCTTCTTTGCTTCTGTAGAGAATACTCGAACAGTGTCTAAAAATCTTGGCTCCAAACATGATGATAACCCAAGTGCCAATAAAGTGGATGTTTTGATACCAGAAGTTATTCAGGTACTATTTGATCCGTTCTCCTAGTATTGCAGGGTTGTATTTTACTAAGAAAAGTGTCAGCAATTCTAGGACAAAGGAATTAGAGATTGTTTATGTTTTGCTCATGACGTATATCAGTGTCTTACTTTTCCAGGCTAGTCCTTCTCTGTAGGTTTTTTTTTTTTTCCCCTTGTTGCTGTAAACTCTTTTTCAAGGAATCAAGGCTTTTGGTTCTTCTTTCTCTTCCTCTCTTCCAATAAAAGATTGTTTCTTTAAAGGAAAATATGTATAGGTGAATCTGATAAATCTGAGATAATGTATAGTAGAATAGAGAGCTTTGCGACTAAAAACCGAAGAACAAGGTCTAGAGGAGTGTGCCTTAATTTGATTGCCTGATTTTAACTGGTGGTTTATCTGACTCATTTCAAAATTGAAAAATTTCTATCCCCTTTCATGTATATTAATCTGTGTCCTGCTTCATTTGTTGGCAGTCAACAGAGAAAGTCCTCATTTCGGAGTTTATGGATGGCATTCGTTTAAATGACATAGAATCATTTGAAGCATTTGGTGTCGACAAACAAAAGGTTGTTGAAGAAATCACACGGGCATATGCCCACCAAATATATGTTGATGGATTTTTCAATGGTGACCCTCATCCTGGTATCCCTCTTCTCCCCTCCATGTATTACTTTTTCCTCTTGGTATTTTGATTAGAACAAGTCAATTCATTAGTGAACAAGTTCAATATTATTTTCTGCTTGGTTCACTGCTCTATGAGTTCCTATAATCCTATTCGCAGGAAATTTTCTTGTGAGCAAGGAACCTCCACATCGTCCAATTTTGCTGGACTTTGGACTTACTAAGAAATTATCAAGCTCTCTAAAACAAGCATTAGCAAAGATGTTCTTGGCTTCTGCTGAGGTTTGTGCAAAAAAGTAGTTTTTGATCTTGTTACTTGTTGGTCTAATACTAAATAGTTTCTTTCTTTGGATAGATCCATGACTAAAAAGTATTAAACCTTGGTATATTGTGAGAATTTTCTATCCTCTGAATGAGACAACAATCAGTAATGTTGTAATCCTACTTATATTATGGTCCTTACTTCAGGATATTTTACTTTCTCATCTATTGTTAGATGCCTAGGATTAGATTTTTCATACAAATTTAGAGCACTGTAAATCTAAATATAAATGGGGAACAGTCTACATTCTCTCACAAGACTCAATGATGAATAATAATATATTCTTATACCTTCCTTCCGAGTATTTTTTAATAATTTCTTTTGCATTTCCTTTTCTTTCATGAATGATTAAAAATAATTCCTTTGGGGTATTAAGATAAATTGCAATGTTTCTTTGTAACAGGGGGACCATGTTGCTCTATTGTCAGCTTTTGCAGAAATGGGACTTAAGTTGCGCCTAGATATACCAGAGCAGGCAATGGAGATAACAACTGTATTCTTCCGTAGTACAACGCCACCAAATGAGTCTCTTGTAAGTATGCAATGACTTGATTGCAACTACTACATGTTAGATTGCTTCCATTTCTCTAACTTTGTAACCCTTATCTCATTCAGTTTTAATTATTTACTTCTGATTCATAAGGAAACGATGAAAGCTCTGGTGGATCAAAGAGAAAAAAACATGAAGGTCATACAGGACAAGATGCAACTTAACCGAAAAGAGGTTAAACGCTTTAATCCTGTAAGTTCTCCTCATATCCATCGTGTTTCTCTGCTATATATCTCTCGAATCCTTGCTGAATCCAGTAGAATCCACTTTTATAGGTTGATGCATTTCCTGGTGATATTGTGATTTTTGCGCGAGTCCTCAATCTACTCAGAGGTATGTCTTTAAACCGTTCTCTGGTGATGTGAGTGTTAAATAACTATAACATATAATTTACTGTTTATTTGACTTGGATTTAGGGCTTTCTTCCATAATGAACGTCCGCATTGTATATCTAGATATCATGAGACCATTTGCTGAATCCGTTTTACAGGGGTGAGTTTATCCTGAATATGATTTATGTTAGTTTAACGTTGTCATATTTTCTTCAATTCTGATGGAGCCGATTTTGAAATTTTCAGAAGCATTAATAGGGGACCAATGGTAAATGATCAGTGGATCTATGACACACCTGCCCTCTCTGATGTGGAGGCGAAGCTGAGGCAACTCCTACTTGAGCTGGGGAATGATAATAAAATTCTTGGAGTTCAGGTGTGCACAATTTATTTGTCGGTAACTTGATATGACACCGTGGAAATCTATAGTAATTTTTTTTTTTTTTATTTTAATGAAGTTCGATACTGTACTTATCTTCTTGTGTTATCTTATATTCTGGCATTCCAACTCTCAGTTTCATTATAATGGTGTTTTCCTTTTTGGTACAATAAAAAACTAATGTAATTATAAATAAAATTACTTATAATGAATTCTCAAACCAGAGCTTAAGATGACAAAGATTTTAATAGGATGGTATAACTAACACAACATGAAGTTACCATTTTGGCTGTGTAGTGTTCTTGATATATAAAGTATACTTTACAATTGAAAATTATGAACGAGTTAACGCATACGAATTTTTTGAAATGAATGTTGTCTGATATCTTTTGGTTAAGGTAAATTGATTTACTTTTTTTCTTTTTACTCTGTTCTTTTAAACATAATGATTTTTTTCCCAAATTTTCATGATTTTGCATTGAAGGTATGTGCCTACAAAGATGGAGAGGTTATTATTGACACTGCAGCTGGAGTGCTAGGTAGATATGATCCTCGCCCAGTTCAGCCTGACAGCCTTTTTCCAGTTTTTTCTGTGACAAAGGGTATAACAGCTGGAATGTTACATTGGCTGGTTGACAACGGGTGCGTATTAGTCTGTTTCCATTTTTCGAATCTTTTGATATGCTGTCACCCAAAAGCTTTCTGGGGTACTGTTCTTTTGGTTGTACAAAATCAGTCCCTTAGTCACTTGAAAATGTTGCACGGGTTTCAGAATATCTTTCAATTATATTAGTATCATCTGGCCTGATTGCTAAAACTTTCATTCTGGGTGGTCTAAATTGGCCACTTCATTATACACAGCAGGGGAGTCCACTGTAGTAAAAACTTCCATGATGCGATCCGTTAAAAGAATGAAGCTGGTGGTGTGTGGGTGGGAGTGGTTTGAGTAAAACGGTTATAGTATCTTTTGGGTTCATTCGTTTGATATAATATCATAAGAGCTTTATCAATGCATGATGATGGTATCTTTCTCCATTTAAGTTATAAGTTCTACATTGTTCCACAGAAAGTTATAGTTAGTGTTGTCATCATATGAACTTACACATTTTGATATTATCAGTAGTTGATTAATGCTGATAAACAGGGTATATGTTTCTCGTTATTCTGTCTTTCAGAAAATTGAAGCTTGAGGAAAGTGTTGCAAGTATATGGCCAGAATTTGGATCTAACAGGAAGGATCTCATAAAGGTTAATAATTTGTGATTCAGCTCCGCTAAAGCTATAAAATTCTGTTTTGTATTGCAGTGATTAATGTGCTCTTTGCGTTTTAGGTCCATCATGTGCTTAACCATACATCTGGATTGCACAATGCCTTGGCAGATATTAATAAAGAAAACCCTTTACTTATGTCTGACTGGGAGGAGTGTTTAAATCGCATTACCATGTCAGTACCTGAGACTGAACCTGGCCAGGAGCAGTTGTATCACTATCTGTCTTTTGGGTGGATATGTGGTGGAATCATTGAGGTACAGTACCCTGTTAATGTTTCAGAATTATTATTTTTTTTTTCCAATTCAAGCTCTTTATTTGTGGTGGAATGTATGCTGTGAATTCTAAGTTTGAAAGCTTTTTTTTTTTTTTTTTTTTTCGGTCGTTGTTCTAATAATTTATATTTGGATTGTACAGCATGCATCAGGGAAAAAATTTAAGGAGATTCTGGAAGAAGCATTCATACACCCCCTACAAATTGAAGGGGAGTTATATATTGGAATCCCTCCAGGCAAGTGTACTATGTTTTGCTTCATTGAATGGAAGGAATATGTATGCATGATCTGCTATCACACTTCTTTGCTTTAGTTATCTACAGTTTACTTTCTGTTGTATTCTATCAATATCAGCTATTTATTATTTATCTGGGTTTTCGTTTCTGTCATCACAATGCTTCCTTGCTCCTCTTCTAGGTGTGGAATCTCGACTGGCAACCCTAACCGCTGATGTAGACAATCTGAAGAAGGTCTCAGGGATAAGCGGTCGTAAAGACCTACCTTCCACTTTTCAGGGGGACAACCTTGTGCAAATTGTGAGCATGGTGCCTCCTCTATTTAACATGCTGAACATTCGTCGCAGCATCATACCTGCAGCTAACGGACATTGCTCAGCCCGTGCTCTTGCACGTTATTATGCAGCCTTAGTTGATGGTGGTGTTGTTCCACCACCTCATCCCTCTTCCTCTAAACCAGCTCTGGGTAGCCACCCTCACATGCCCAAATTTCCTGTTGAATCGTCATCCAAAAAGCGAGGTAACAGAAGCAAGAAGTTAGCTGCTGCTTTCAGGTTCAGGACTAAGAAATATGAGCAGGCCCCTACTAGCGATCCCGATATTGGTAGCCCCAGTAGAAACGATAGCAACAGTAGTGACATTAGTAATGCAACTGACCCCGGTTCCATTCCTCAAAAAGGTAATGTCAATAAGATATTCAGCAACCCCAGAATCCATGATGCTTTCATGGGTGCTGGCGAATATGCAAATTTAGCCAAGCCAGATGGTACATTCGGACTTGGGTTTAAGAGATACCACTCGAAGGACGGGTCCCTTATTGGCTTTGGGCACTCGGGCATGGGTGGATCAACTGGCTTCTGTGATATCAAAAATAGGTTTGCTATTTCTGTAACCTTGAATAAAATGTCATTTGGTGCCGAGACTGGAAAAATCATCCAT
This sequence comes from Rosa persica, assembly GCA_025331145.1. NCBI lineage: Eukaryota > Viridiplantae > Streptophyta > Magnoliopsida > Rosales > Rosaceae > Rosa > Rosa persica. The sequence continues at coordinate 47,415,953 of WFKR01000006.1, read as the reverse complement.
TTTGTTTGTTCGGAGTTAAACATCCCGGTGCCACAGGATTATTTGAGATTTGCAGAGACTCCCCCTGAGGGACAGTTGGATTCTGGAAGACCTTTGATAAACTGAGGCTGGCCTCTTTTACTCTTCATTGTCATTATTAGCTGTAAAACAAATTGTTGTACTTTACAGCAGATGAATGAATTTATATGAATTACAGTGATTTTAACTTACAGAGCAAAGTATATATGCTAAAGCCTGAAGGTGAATATAATGTGTATTCTTTTTCTTGGTGGATCCTTTTGTATAATTTACAATGGAAATCGGAAAGTACATAATTGAAGTAAAAAAAATTAGTATGGTAGATCCCACGTGAGATGATGGGCAGTGCACGCAGACGATTAGACAAGGAACACTAATTAGTTTAAATTTAATAGGCAATTAGATAAGTGAATAATTAATGTTTGGCCAAGTATGAATATATATAACTATCCTGGAAAACGCGGTTTCTGACTTTCTGCACTTTCATGTGCACTTAAAAAACTAGTTGGAGGATCTCGCCAAAACTAATTAGTGGGAGCCTGGGAGGAAATTGATCAGCAATAATGACACCCTAGTTTGATCTCTTGGAGCTTCATTAACGTATAAATAGTCTTCGACTTACGTTCAGCTTAAATATTAACAATTTCATTGTCGTTATTATGAAAAACAAAGTGACTCGAAGATTTATGGATTTGTGGTATCAATTTTCTTAAAAGTAAGTAATTTTTTTTTTTTTTTTTTTGTCGAACGAATGAAAATAACTTGAGTTGTGAACATAGAAGCATCGAAACACATGAAGGGATCGATAGTATGTATCATTTGGAAAGTCATCAAACTATATACAGGGTTGGCTATATTTGTGCCCAAGGTCGGAAAACTTATCAGCTAAAAAGTTTCTTTCTCGATAGATGTGCTGCGAAGAGATAACAGAGAGGTAGCTAGCAGTTACTGAGATGCTTGATATGTGTAACTAGATCGAGTAGAAAATGCAAAGAACTTGCTATTTTTTAACAAGATCTTAAATCAAATCTCCAATGTCTGGGAGAGGAGAAGTTCCTGTGCTGCTTCCAAAACTGAAATACAAAATTAAAATGCACTTGATCCTTATGACCAGTATTTATTTTTGTCTTTCTTTTCTAGTGCTGGGGATACAACCGACCAACATTTTAAAAATAAGATGTGCATTGCATCAGTGTCACATTCAATAGCAATTGCCAGCTTCCTAAGAATCTTAAAGATTATTCAACCAATTATTACCATAAATTATTGTTGTAATGGCATTCAGGTAGTATTCACTACATTCAAGGGCGTTTCCTCATGGCTACCACTATAAAACAGTGACCGCAGTAGCTCTCAAGAAATCATATCTACATTTCGATATAGTAAATATTCTTTTTCTCTCCATACTGCGACACTTGAAAATGATGGGGATCACTGGAGTGTGTTCTAGGTTGATTGGTGACTTGGTTCATGCCTTTCATGGAGTCTCAAGGTGCTCAAGCACAGAAGCCCAAATTGATGAAGATTGCAAGCCACAAAATGCAATCAAAGTTGACGAGTCTATGGCAAGGGCACTCATCACTGTGTTTGGGATGGAAACCAATGGCAGAATAAAGAAGGAGAAGGCCAAGAGAGTGGTGGAGAAACTTGGTTTGATATGTTACGATGAGGAAGACGAAGACAAGTCAAAGTTTGACTTGCCGGGGGATGATGATCATGATGAAGTGCCAGTGGAAGAGGTTCTTGGTGAGTTGGGGAATGATGATGGTTCTAAGAGAAATGAGATGCTGCTCGAAGCGTTCAAGATTTTCGATGAGGATGGAGATGGGTTTATAGAAGCTGTGGAGTTGAAGAGGGTGTTGGAATGTTTAGGGTTGGATAATGGGTGGGATATGGGTCAGATTGAGAAGATGGTGAAGGTTGTGGATTTGAATTTGGATGGGAAGGTTGATTTTAGTGAGTTTGAATTAATGATGGGATAAGATAAATGTCATTGAATCAATTTTTACTGAAATGTTTATTCTTTTATTATCAACAATATGTTGTGCTAAATGTAAATTCCATGGATTCATAATATATTGTACTGGACTTCTTTATTTTCTGTTCTGTTGGTAGCTATTCATAATCAATATGTGTGTGTGTGTGTTCTGTATGCATGGCTGGCTATATGCATGTACAGAAACTCAGATATTTATAACTAATTTAAACATAATGCTACAGTTAGGCCAATAAAGATATAACTATATAAGATATACAGCTTAATTCTTGCACAAGCCTGGATTTATTGTCTGAATTTTTAACGACAATAAACGCTGTTCCTTTCTGTGTGGGCTACAGTAGCTTCATGTGAACTTGATCTTCAAATATTGAACAAGTTAAACCCATTTACTTACTGTGGCACACTGGCACGTACAGTGGAGCATGATCTAGCTTGCTCAATTATTATTAAGAAACTGAATATATTTATAAAAAGGCGTCCTTCGTCCTTCACTAGAAGGGCCTTATATATATATAGTAATTCTGATCGAGCGCTTTGGTGGCAATCCTGTTGACTTGTAGAGTGTGAAACTGACAATTAATCACATTGCTTGGTAGGCCATTAATCCTGATTGGAATAGGAACCGGACCTATAAGATATGTTCCTCCTCAAACTAGGAATAGGAATAACCCAATTCAAACTATGGAGCATTATTTTCCAAATGCGACTGGGAAAACCAACTCGTTCACACCATTTGGGTTCTCCTCAAATTGATTACTTTGTGTTCATAAGTCTGCTTAATAATTCACAGAATCAAATTCCACTCCTCGTGTTTAGTTTGTGTGTAACAATGTTTGTCAAGGGTTTAGCTCTGCCCCTGCCACAAGATGAAGCCATGAAAAAGAAATGTGGTGGTCAGCTTGAAGAAAATGGAAGTCTGAAGCCACTCTCCGACGATTGCTCGTTAATTTTCACAAAAAGAACCAACAAGAAGAAATCTAACAATATTGCGGAGGCTGGTTTTCAATACCAATAATGGAAAGCTCTCTCCAAGAAAGTGATTGATGAGGATTTGACATTGACTATTAATCCACCAAAAACTCATGAGGGGACGAAATGTGTTCATCCTTTAAGGAAGCCGATGATTGGAAATAATGAGCAATGGAGCGCCATCAAATAAAGAAAATTGGTGCTAGAAACCCGTTTGAAGAATTAGTGCTACCGATTATCTTCTAGTTTTATATTTGTGGAGTGGGATTTGTTCCCCTGTACATCTGATTATTGCCGGTAATTGTACTATTTTTTTGATCAATTAATGAAATTGAGAAAATAGAAAAATAAAAATTTATTTCAATTTTAATTGTTTTTTATTTGGTCATGAATCCCTTGTAAGTCTATATGATCTGAGGAGGCCAATTATGATCTAATAAACTTTTTTACCCTGGAATGAGATGCAAATTTTTTGACGTCAAAAATAAGATCTAGATTTCCACTGCCCCCTGGCATAAAACAGTGCGACTAATGGGGATTCTCGTGATATGACTCATTCTAGCTAGGTTTGGCTATTTCAATTTTTGATCAGTCCTTGTCCATAGGAATATTGATGCTTAATTTAGCAAGAAGCCCTATAAGTGGTTCCTTCCACAATGAATGTGTGTTTTGCAGAAAACCCTAATAGAATAGGAGACCGATGGCTAATGATCACTGGCTCTATGATACACCTCCCCTCTCTGATGTAGAGACTAAGCTCAGGCCACTCCTAGTTCAGATGGGAAATGACAACAAATTACTTGGAGTTCAGGTAATTGAATATTGATTGATAGATTTGATTCTTTGAGATTAAAATCTTGATCAGGTCTTCATGATCTTGTACCCAGGTATGCGCTTACAAAGATGGAAAGGTTATTATTGACACTGCCGGTGGATTGCTCGAAAAAGATAGTGACCGGCCGGTTCAGCCTGACAGCCTTTTTCCAGTTTTTTCGGTAACAAAGGGAATAACAGCTGGAATGTTGTATTGGTTGATTGACGCCGGGTGTGTATATTAGTATGCTTCTGCACTCTTAAGTTAAAAATCCTACTCTATCTTAGATGGGTTTTGATGTTGATGAACAAGATAAATGTTCTAATACATAGTTCTGCATTTCAGAAAATTGAAGCTCGAGGATAGTGTTGCAAATATATGGCCAGAATTTGGATCACATGGAAAAGATCTCATAAAGGTTATATACTTAATCCAATATCCACTATAGCTAAGTATTCTGTATATATTGCAATTTTCTGTGATTACATGTTTTCTTTTTGTTAGGTCTATCATGCGCTTAACCATACATCTGGACTGCACAATGCCTTGGCAGACATTGTGTTAGGAAACCCTTTTCTCATGTCTAACTGGGAAGAGTGTTTAAAAAGCGCTGCCATGTCGGTACCTGAGAGTGAGCCTGGCAAGGAGCAGACATACCACTATATATCTTATGGTTATATCTGCGGCGGAATCATTGAGGTAATGCCTAACCAGTTTCAGGGAAAAAAAAAAAAAAAAGGTTTTTCTATATGGTGTGGGAATCATCTATTTGTGTCATTGTGAATGTTCACGTTCGTAATTCCGGATGGCACAGCATGCATCAGGGAAGAAATTCCAGGAGATTCTTGAAGAAGCATTCATTCACCCCCTACAAATTGAAGGCGAGTTGTATATTGGAATCCCTGCAGGCAAGTCAGCAAGTGTACTATGTTTTCAAGTGCTTCGTTGAGTTACAATGCAAGGAATATGTATGCATGACTGCTGTCACACTTCATGATATTTACTTCCTTTCAAATTGTTTATTTTCTTGTCTTAGGTGTGGAAGCTCGGCTTGCAAGCCTTGCACCCTATGGAGATGATCCGAAGAAGCTTTCAGAGGTTGGCAGCCGTTTGGACTTGCCCTCCAGCCTCAAGCCAGACAACATTCAACAAGCTGCTGCCATGGTGCCTGCTCTATTCAACATGCTCAACATCCGCCGCGCCATCATCCCAGCAGCCAATGCACACTGCTCAGCACGTGCAATAGCGCGTTACTATGCATCCCTAGTCGATGGTGGTGCTATTCCACCACCTCATTCCTCCTCCTCTTCGACACCACCTCTCGGTAGCCATCCTCACATTCCCCACTCTACTGCTGCTGAAAACTCATCATCCAGTCCTAAAATAGATAAGCTATTCAGCAACCCAAAAATTCATGATGCCTTTTTGGGGGTGGGGGAATATGCTAGTTTGGTTAAGCAGGATGGGATATTTGGACTCGGGTTTAAGAGGTGCCACCACTCGAAGGACAGGTCACTTATCGGCTTTGGCCACTCAGGAATGGGTGGATCTACTGGCTTTTGTGACATCGAAAACAAGTTTGCTATTGCTGTAACTTTGAATAAAATGTCATATGGTGCTGAGACTGCAAGAATAATACAGTTGGTTTGTTCAGAGTTGAATGTCCCAGTGCCAGAGGAATATTCAGGTTTTGAAGACAGTGATGCAAAAGTTTTAGTTAATTGAAGGCTGTAAAAAGCCTTCTGATCGATTCCAAATATATGTACTGATTGTTTTGTTTTACACCAGATGATTTTATATAGTGGTAGTGATTTTACTTTTATACAGTATAATCATAGTTGGGATCAGAGATGCATGAATATATAAGCTTTGACATTAAGTTGGGTGCCCGTGCAACCCTGGAAATGTCTCTGCTTTGCCAACAATGGAGGTGACAACCATAGATATAAAATGAGGATCAATCTGAAGTTTTCAACTACAAATGCGGTTTCTCTCTGTGCTTTCGATCATGTGATCTCTCTTTCTTCATATAATAAAAAAAACCCATATCCTTCTTGCATAGAACAGTTGGCACAGCATGATCTTGCTCTTTGAAAGCTCAATTATTATACAGAAACTAAAAGGAAGGAGAAAGACTATGAGGATTTAGCAGGATTGCAAAAATCCTGTTGACTTAATGGAGTGCATAAGTGGTAACATATTAGAAAGCAGCCTTTTCTTCACTAAAATGCTAAACTTTTAGGGAAGACCTGGAACACTTGTGGCCGTTGGATCTAACATGTACATCTCCCAATTTGGTACCATAGTAGAGTCGGAGCGTCAAATTTAGAACGAATTGCCACCAAAGGCTTATGGGGTTTTGTATTTCTTAACACCTGCTTATGTGTGACCACTGACCAGACTGAGCCAACATATTAGGAGCTAAAGGAAGAAGAAAACTACATGAGAAAGAAGCATATTGACTCATGAAGTGTATAAGCAGAAACACACAGAGAAACCTTCCTTCACTTAAATACTACATTTTACAGGAGACATGAGTCTTTTACAGGCTAGAAAACCTCAAAAGAGAAGGGAAAAAAAAAGAAAGCAAAAGGACACTTCTGAGATTACTCTATAGAAATCAACCTAAAGCATACAAGACACTGAATGTCTGAATCTAATTAATAGATTACAATCTTTTTAGTAGTTCATTACCACATATCAGTCGACACACAGCTTACAGTATCACTCATCATCCTGGTACTCATATTGCTATTAGCCATACCAGCAGCATTTCCGAGCCCAATGCCCGAGTTCTGACCAGAGACTGCTATTCCACCATATGAGGTATCCTCTCCATGAATAGTAATGGTTGGCGACACATGTGCTACACCGCGCAAATTAGTATGAGGATTAAGTGGTTGTGGTGTGGTTAAATGACCTTGAAGAAGTTGGTTAAAGGTAGAGGTTAAAGAGCCGCGAGTAACCATATCTTCAGCTAGCTTCACCTAAAATCATGATATGATAATTATAAATTCCTTGATAATTTACCACTCTCAGCTGGTAATTCTATAAATACACACACACACACACAGATGACATAGTATTATAGAATGTGGATGTTTTCTAATTTATCTTCTTCTCATTCCCACCGTCTTAATTAGTTTTGGGCAGTTCATTTAAATAAGTTTCTGTTTTAAACCTATACCTTAGCTCTCAAAGCTTCCACATCTGATTTCAGCACTCTGTTGTTTGTATCAGCATCACGGTACTGTTGAGAAGCATCTGTAAGCTGCATGAATAAGGTTGAATTTTCTACTCTCAGCATATCAACCTGAAAGAAAACCAAAATTGAGCTTGCGGATCAGACTCCCTTCAAATAAATCACTCAACGAACAAGCGCAAACTGAACAGCACAAAAGAGAATGCTTCTATCTCATTAGTATCACAATTGGACCAGAACTTGTTGGGATAACCACTAAAACAGAATAGATCAATACCTGCCCCTCAAGTTCTTGCAAATGTTGTTGCTTTCTTCTTCTTGATCGCCTAGCAGACTCCCTGTTCGAGTCCATCCTGCAAAGAAGTCACATGGTAATCCATGCTGAATCAACTTCCCATCTAGTTTCTCAGTCTCTAAAACAAAACAATAAAAAAGTAGATTATGAAATACCTTCTGATACGTTTAATATCAAGAGGGCATGTACTACTGTCTCCACATGGACCGGCTTCTATCTCAAAATCATCCTCATCTGATTGATCTCCAGAGGAACCACTGGTGACTCCTCTTGCTTGGTTATCTCTACCAACTGGGTTAGCGGCCGATGTGGGAGTTCCAACTGAACATCCGACAGATCAAAATACTGAGTCACAAACCAAGATAGGAGTATACAACTATGCGTCTTAATTTGACAAGCTAGATACCCATATGACCATATGGCGCAAGATTTGATACCACGTACGTTAGACAACCACTAAGACTCAAAACTAACACAAGCAAGTGCAAATTAACGTGCGTGTTATCAGTTTCGTAAACCATACCATATATCGATGACTGGGAATCCATGGTTGCATTCTGGGGGCTTGGTAGGGTTTCTGTCAGTCCACTGCTTGAAAAACCATTCATTATGTCCTGCATTTATGGAATTCATATTACAAACACTGTGAATCATGTGCTAGCTTAGCGAGATTCAAATTTGACACTTCATTTGATCCTTGTCGCGTTATGGATACCTAAATATTTTTGTTTAGTCTCTTAACCTACCCACTGAGGCACTTGCTACAAATTAAGAGCACAAATAGTGAAAGGGAAAGATAAGAAGACAAAAACAAAACAAAAGGAGGAACTAAATTTGGGCCTCTTTATATCATTGGTTGTTGGGCCGCAAGGTATCCACGTACAAAAAACAAATGAAGGCAGTGAAGTAAGTATAATATGGATCTAAATCAATCTCTCTTTTTTTGGTTTGAGAATACCTTAATCAATTGGTTACAAATCTCTCCAAAGAGTGAACGATTAAAAAATATTATTTTCTAGTCGCACAACAACTAATCGTTTTTGAATCAAATAGAGATAGAAATGATCATGATCATAACTAAAATATATAGTTTTGGAATATTGTTTTTAGATCAACCTTGCGCCTCTCGTGCATGATATAATAGTAATAATACACGTGTTTCTTAATTAATTTATACATAATATATACTTAATTAACTAAACAAAACATAATTAGGCAAACATTCCTTTTAAGTCCACGACGGCATTTATATATAAAGATGTCATATGACCTCCAAGTCTGTGATGACGTGACAGTGCATCATACGTTGACACGACACGGGGCATATGTGAGACAGGAAAGTAACAAGCGAGTGTGACTAACCCGGTTCTTGAAAGCGAAGCTGAGGTCACCGGAGCAAACGTCGCCGAAAAAGCCGTCCGTTTCGGCGAAACTCCGGTCCGCCCGAAACTCGCCGTGGTTATCAGCTGCCCCATGGCTGATCCACTCGTCGATTTCAAACTGCGGCGGGCTTCGCTTCATGTGATCACCGTGCCACGATGACCCGAACATCGACGGCGTCATTTGGGATTGAACCACAGCTGAATTCCGCTCCATTTGGCTTACCTCCGGTGAGATTTAGCGAGACAAATCAAAGAGCAAAGAAAGAGAGAAAGGGAGGGACAGAGAGCAAAGCGCGAGGTATAAATAGCAAAAGAATGGGTGTAAGCAAAGTACGTTGTCATAAAAAAAAACAAAAGTACGTTGTCATCGCAAAAAGTAAAGTGGGCGGCACATAAAGTTAAAAGCTGAACGTAGGGAGATTACGTAAATATTCTCGTTCGTTGCCATCGATGGGGAGGCTGACCCTCGGGATTCATGGGTGTTGTGGTGATTTCATATTGGCGGCTTCTTCGGGTGCAAGTAATGCGATTTACGTAGCTTTGTTTATGATTTAATTTGGGTAATCTGAACCGTTGATTCCAAGAATCTATGAAGGAATCGACATGCTGAGACTGCCACGCAACAAGTTGATGGATGTGGTGGGTCACCTGAATCTGATGGGCCTGGCTTCTCTCTTTCCTTATGAATCAAAGTTAACCCTAATTTTTGTAACCAAAAAATAAATAAAAAGTTAACCCAAATATGTTTTCTCGAAAAAGAAAAAAAAGAAAAATATAGCAAAAAAGAAGTAAACCTAGTCTGTGAACTTGTGAAGTATGTTCTTGGCAATTTCCTATTGTAAACCAAATGAAGTTTCTTTCGCCACTTTGTTTTTTAACTCAAGAATGTTTATGTAGTTATTTTTCGTATTAATATTAATAAAACTAAAGATAATAATACATGAATTAATTATGATACACTGAATTCATGGGACAAGTCAACAACGGAGAAATCAACTTCCGTACGTACTCATTGATTATTAGAAGAGCTAGGGTTGGTTAGGAGGAAAGAAAAAACAGTCGAGACTGTCCTAGTTGCAACTTGCAATTCACTATCAGGATTTGGATTAACTTTATGAAGATGAGTATCAACAATTCAAACTAAAGAAGTAAATTAAGATGAATGAGCTAAAAGATTATAGGCCCACATTTAAATAGGTTAAGACTTACAATCATGGAAAGTCACCTAATAGTGATGGACTGTGAATTATAATGGCACCCTATGTGTTTACTATCTAATTATTTAAGGCCATTCTACAATGATATATATATGTCCTTCTAGATTTTGCTATTTCAATTTGATGGGTCATGTCCATAGGAATTGGACATGGTTTAGGGTTGAAGAGATGGCAACATAATGCATGTTTCATTTGCTGATGTCTGATACTAGACTACACAACCTATAATTCAATATATTGTTCTGAAGAAGAGACGTACAGGAAATACTTAAAAGTATTGATCATCGGCTACACCATTAGCTAGCTATTCAAGCAAAAATGACAGCTACAATAATAAAAAGAGGTCTTCCATTCCATAGTCTACAAAAGCAATGGAGTTTATGCTAATAGTCTAGTGGCAGCTTAAAAAATAACATTGTTATTTAGTCAAGACGAAGGATTACGAGAAGCTCAAAACTTGAGAATTAAGTTCTAAATTCGAAACAATGAATAAAATATATATGTTAAATTAATCATGTCATGTAAGAGTCTTGTTTAGGTCATGTAAACGAGTAGAAAAGTTAGTGTGCATAAGTATTACTGTTATGCACTTCATATTGGATCCAATATATAGAAGTAAAATTATAAATAATGCTTGATTTGGCACATTCTCATCACGGATGTTTAAAGTTCTTGTTCAATTCCACTAGAGACTTGTGATGAGTTTGGATCAGAGCATTTAATCAAAGTATCGAAAAAGCCTATTCTTTGATTAATCAGGTGGATAAGCTCATAACCTTTAAACTACAGTGACCCTCCAATGAATTGCAGTCAAAAACCAACAAAGAAGGACACTAGCTTTATCCATCTCTTTAATCTGTATAATCCTTAGTTATGAAGCAATTAAGCATATAAGGAATAGGGTTTTTGGTCGTGCAAATGTGTTTAGGTGTGAATAGAGTGCATCTTTAAGATTACTAATGAGATCACAAAGCAATGAGGAGCCTGATTTGGACAAGCACCGACGTTTGAAAAAACAAAGTTGCTGGAAGATGATGCTTCACTAAATAGAAAGGTTTAACTTTCTTTTGAGCATTAGGGTTTTAAAGTAATCACCTTTGCTTTTCCATCACTTTTATTTTACTCATATGAAGACCAACTGACACCTAACTTTATAAGGTACGTGAATTATCGGTAATGCCCCCACGTCAGAACCACCATCATCGAGATAAAGTTGTCTGGTTTCTCTGCAAATATAAAACGACCAAGTGGGAGAAAAGAAAACTACAAGCTTGACGATGATGGGATAGTGAAATGAATAGACTATACATATTCTCTGTTCCTGTTTATAGGATTACTTAGAGCACAAGGCTTCAGTCTAGGCCTCCTTTTTTCTACCCTAGTTCTTCATTGTATACCACTCCTTTATAAAAGTAGGGATCAGGTTGAAGAAAGGAATTGGGGTCGATGAGACTAAATGGTAAGTATAATATACACGTGATTGGCTCCAAACCTTGAGGCTAGCTAGATCCATCTATATGTTAATTATAGTGGGAACTAAGCTGGTGGGGCGCGCTGTTGCTTCTCCATAATAGGGCCATTGGTTCCTTTTCAAGCATTCATGGATAGATTCATGCCGCGATTTGTGAAGTGGTATGGTTTTTCTACTCAGTTGTTGTGCTAAGAACACCAACTTCAGCTAGTAAACCAAAATGATAGAAAAATGCAGCACTCAATAAGGTATCGTGCAAGAACTGAAATAAAAATTGATAGTAAATTCACACTTTCTATTTTACAATTCACATTTCATATTTTTTTAATATCTTGTACTTTGTCTTTTGCCAGGAATTTCAACTGAAATAAGAAATAATGTGTGGATTGTAAATTTAGAAATGTGAATTACATTTTCCTAAAAATGATTTTGTTAAGCTGATGTCCCGAGCAGGAAGGAAAAAATCCTAGACAAAGACCTAAGTTGTATGGTTGTACCAAAAAAGAAATGACCCATATTCCAAATGAGAAAGTGGGTCAGTACCCAAAAGCATATATGGATCAAACAACGAGAAACTCAGCAAATTAGCCAACTTCTCCGGGCCCAAGCCCAACGTCTACATCTGGGTGTGGAGATTGGTTACAAAAACTGTCGACCACCTTTGCCAGTGTTGGAAATAGTTTCTCAGGTGGTGAAAGGCTCGCTTATCCGCATTGAAAGCTTGAAGCTTCAGTAGCAGCTTTTGGCTTTGGAAGGTTTCTCAATGGAAGCTGTAGCTTACTCTTCAAAAAGTCGACGTTCACAAGAAGTAGCTTTTCATCAAATTTCCTCACCTCCTTGACCAAGCTCGCGCGCTTCGGTCACAGTTTATGTGCACTACTTATTTTCCATCAGAAGAGTTGCAAGTGTTGCACTGTTGCTTCAACTGGAGACTAAGGGAGGTTTCCCTGCAGCTCCATTCCACCATTTCCTTGCAGAGACAACACTTTGGAGACTAGATGTTCCTGGTACTTTCGCAACAGAGCCAACATGTCCCCTGAAAATTTTGGCATTTCCTCAGGTTTAACACATACTAGCACCGTGTTATCTGGTATTAGAAATGCAAAGATGTGAGACCATCTGTTTGTTCAATGCAGTACAGTAGCCGTCCAGTCCATTTTGATAACATTAAACATGTGATAGCAAAGATATTGGCGCAGAACATGAAGGAGTAGCACGCAATGATCATAAGTAAAGCACATTGTTACTTTAAAGCTCTTAAAGCACGAAGTATAAATAAGAAAAACAATAACGTCCCTTCAGTTCTTTAATAGAATGTAGAAGTACAAAGATACGAGACCATCTGTTTCACAGGTGGTAAGATTCAATGTAGTACAGGTTATACAGCAGTCATCCAATCCATTTTGACAACAACGTCAAATATGAGACAGCTAAGGTTAGCAGAGAACATGAGAAGTACATTCACAAGGTAGCATCATAATGCTCATAACTACAGAGTACAGAATCTGTTACTAAAATTTTTTTAAAGGGCCAAAATAAAAAAGGAAAGTAGATATCACTCAGTTCTTGATCTTAGGCCGCAAATTTTGCTCTCCCAGAATAGGAAAAACCAACTATGATTGATCACAAAGAACCAATTTCCCTCCTTTTTGACACAGCCCTTGTTCACCAACAGAATTGACAACCTTCCCATAACTATACCTCAGAGGCATTCTCCCCAACACCCTATGAAACTCACCTATACACTCCCCTCTTCTCTTCCTATGCTTCTCTTTCCTACTACTCAAACCCACCTGCGCAACCTCCCCAATCAATCCTCGCCGTCCTTGACCGTCCATATGATCATGATCATTGCGTGCATCTCCCCAATCCCTGGCCCTCTTGGCATCCACCAAAATAGGTCCTGCATTTACCTCATCCGCGACCACAAAATTCATTAATATGTCCTCGCAATTATGCATCTTCTCCACGATCTTCCTCATGTTGGCCATCACAGGCCCTCTTGCACAGCTGTACTGAAACAAATACTTACTTTTCAAAATCATAAACTTAGTGAGCATGATTGAGTACTTGTCTGGATGCATAGTATAAATCCACTCTTTCTTCGATAAGTCTATGTCATGTGATCTGACAAAGAACCCAATGAGACGATCAGGGTTTGATCCCCACATTCTAAACGCAAATTCAAAGGATTTGGAATCGACTTCAACGTCGTCATCACACACCAACACAGCTCGGGTCTTAATTGAGGGTCTGGGGAGGAACCGGTTATTGAGACTGTTTGATGTCTGGCGGATTAAGGAGATGCTATTAAAGCCAAACGAGGAATGTGTGAGATTGTGAGCAAGTTGGGCCAAGGTTTGGGATGAGGTTGAAGGGTTTCCCCAAAGTACAAGAATTGATGACACCAAAGAGGAGGCTGCATATGTGGTGACAATGGATTGGAGGAGAGGGATGCGTGACTCTGAGTAGCCATTGATGAGGACTGTTAGTTGGTCCGAGCGGAGAGTTCTTGGGTCCTGCTGAGCTGTAGGATCACAAGGATCGGAGGAAATTGTACGGGAAGAAAGCACAAGAACATCCAGAGAGTAGAAGAAGAATAAGAAGCTGAAAATCACAAAGGTCGTTTGCAACGTTTTCATCTCCAGTGATTCTAACTCATCAGCCAGAGTCTACCCTTTGGATTTCAGAACATTTTCCACAAAACAACATTAACCCGACCGCATTGACAAACTGACCAAATTCCCCTCAGAGTTATCTACCTGTTGTGAGAAGACCCAATTCAAGATTATCAACTTGGTGTAAAATGTAGAAAGCTATAAAACAAGATGCCATTCAATATACGATAACGTCTTAACGATATTTCCTGAACAACAGAACAGTTTATGACAAATCACGAGTAAAATGTTTCCGAGGAATAGGCGGCGTTTTCTGGGACTCCAATTTTTACAGTTTAAGAATCAATCTAAAACATATTATATCCATTCAATCAATCCCAGGAGGAAAAAAAGTCACACAATTTAACTTGGCTTTCTAGCATAGATTTCAAGTGCAGGGGATGTTTGAGCTAGCTGGATATAGTGGCATATACAAACATGGAAAGCTAAGACCAACCAAAACAGAGCAACAGGATGAGCGATAGAATAAGTTGAGATTAAAAGAGGAGATTGCCCAAGTTGGTACCTGCGAGACCAGAATCGCAGTAAGGAGCTTCAGACGCAAAGCTGGGTTCTCGTACGAAGAAGAAGGAACGTCGATCTGGTGACCCGGTTTCCTCACATTTAAAAATTGATTTTCTAAATTAAAAAAAGTTTTTATATTTCAGCTCCAACGGCGTCGTTTCGGGATCTCGAAAGATATGAACAACGCCAAACCAATTTTGAGTAGAGCCGCGAGCTTCTACCTATGGTAGCGGCTCTCCCCTCGCAAGTCATTTCTCTCCTTCTCTTATTTCTACTTTATAAATCGGTGTACTTAGATTTCGTGTGACCTAAGAGGTCGAAAGTCTTGAACTGAGGTGTGTGAATAATATTTTTTTTTTTTTTTTAATTTCTGTGACGGAGAATATTTGATTTGATGAGATGTTTGAAAAATACCGTTTTCTATTAAATGTCACCTCACATAACACACATTAATATGCGATTCTCCCAAATGTTGGTACATTGTCATTTCCTTTGCTTTATGAGATGCATGCATGCTCAAAATTTAGTAAAGCAGGAAGGGATTGATTCATCTGATTGAGGGAAGTCAAATCAGAGAACAAAGCATTTATACTAAATTTCTTCAAATTGCAGTCTTTTCTTTCTTTTTCTTCTTTTCAATTCTAATTAGATCATCCACCGAACGTCCTCATGACTTGGGATATTGGTATATTCAAACGAAGTCCGAATTTCCAGAAGCATCCATGTTCTTTCCTTTCTGATCAGGCCTTGTAAGCACAAAGTCCAAATTGTAAAGCATTGGCACCATGGTTATGGAGCACAAAAACACCAGCACCGGCCCAAAAATCCAAAGCAGAAGAGGTAGTGCTGCGTAGAAAAGCCTGTTCCCCACCGTGTTCAGAATGTAACCTTTCTCTAGAAGCTCCGACACGTACTCGGGGGTCACTGGAGAAGTGGGGTCTTGAGGGCTGTTGATGAGGATGTTCACTTGGTTTATGAACCTGATGGAAAGCGAGTGACACATGAAGGAGAAGAGGAAAAGGGTGAGTAGAGTCACGTATTTGAGGGCGACCATGAACTCCCCATGAGCCCCATAGACGGCGTCGTTCAGCGGCTTCTTCACGCTGTACGTGCTGCTAATCACGGCCGCCAGTCCGGAGCAGAGAAGGATCGACGTGGTGGCCATTAGGGTTGATCCCATGATCGTGTTTCGAAGCGTCTGGACTGCCAGGATGTTCTTCTTTTCATTGTCCTGCCAAAGACAAATAAACAAAGTTATTGTAGCACAAGTTACATATATCAATGATATCAAGTGACTGAGGCAGTGGATATATTCGATTACTGCAATGACTATAATATATTTGCTTTAATTCTAGAATGTTTAATGACAAATTAAACGTTTGATCCACCCCATAGAGATAATATGAATTTTTAGGGTTTGTCAAATTTTTTTATCTTTTATCCCACTCATGATTCATCACTTAGAATTTATAATTTCGTTCTTGGGTCCTTATCCAAAGCTTTGCTTGGAAACTTTGCAATTCTACTTGGTGCCTGGAAAATTATTGTTTCAATAAATGGCTATAATGAAAGGTAGAAAGAAAACCTAGTTGAGAATCCGCGGTCGATGATTAAACCTCAGCCTATATATCTTTCAGGCGATCAATCAATTTAAGCAGTACTACGGATGCAGGAGCTGACGTGTGATGCAATAGATAAGTAACTGAGTGGGTTTGTGAAGTGGAAGAAAGAATATAACTGTGCATGGTGACGTCTGTCCTGCAATTAGGTTGAGTTATCTCATAACACTTATCCATTAACTTTTGCTGGTGGATCTGCCGAAATGTTACTGTACAATAATATACTCCATCTAGAACCTTAAAAACGCCTAAAAGCTGGAGTCACCATTTGATTTGAGAGTATGCGATGCACAACGAATCAATTCTAGTTCTAGATCATGTTCGATCTTATCAAGTTTGGCCAAAAGATGATGAGGAAATCATAAGTGAACAAGTGCATGACACATATATGCTTATATATAGTTTCTCAGTTAAGTAACGTGCCACACTCTAATTTGAAAATGCAGGGACTAACTTTTCTGGTTTGGCATAATTTTAAGTGGAATTAATTGCATTAAGGCAAGCTAGCTAGTTGGATAATGCAAAGACTAAAATTAACTGATAATCGATGAATTAATATGTATGCACATCATATTAATTGCCCACATGTTACATATCCGTGAGAACGACAAATATGCATGTCATGTTCTATCTTGTTACAGTACATACTATCAATTTAAATTGCACAATTATATTATAACTTATCGAGTTGATCAAAAAATATCTATGATGATTACTATCATTTTAGGTTAATAGTTCGACATTGAAAATAGTTGAGAGACATAGTGGAAATAAAAGATAATAAAATGAACAAAAAAAGAAAATATTTTTTGTTCCTATACCAGGTAAAAGAGTAGTGTATGCAAGTAGTTAACAATCTAAGATGGTGTTGTTATATATATATAGGTACCTTGATCATTGCAGAGACCCATAATCTTCTTCCTCTGGTGTTTATGCCGATGATGGTGGTCTCGGGCTTGGTACGAACATTGTGCCACAACCATCCATGATAACCAGCTGTTATCAGAAACCCTAGGGGAACCAAAATCACATCCAAATAGCATTTTCTCCATTCCATGATATCTATTCCTCTTTCTCTCTCAACTTGGGTGCTTTTCCTCTTCTTGCACTTATAATATATATAGCCTCCAGGTTCCCTCCACTACCGTTCTGGGCTCAGCTCTGTATATATAATACGAAATGAATGTGGACTTGTTCAACTGCGTGATTCAGTATTCCAGAGCTCCCTATATATAATCCATGGGCAATGAGGAGGAGGAGAACAAAACATGAGCAGAACAACTAAAAGTAGCATAGGGGAAAAGCAAAACCACCCACTTTATTTGCTAAATTACAGACATGAGCCTGATAATGTGGGATATATCATGCATATGTGAATGAGCTTTGCTTTTTCTCATCTGCCCGCCACCTTATAGCCCCTTTTCTTTCTCTTTTCTATACCATTTTCTCTTTCTTTCTTTTCGATACTCCAATTTTCCACATTTAGTCTATGAGGAGAAGTTAGACCGTACATGCAGTGCACTTTGGCGTGGATATCCACTTAGTAATTGATTAATCAAAATTAGTCCCTTAATATGTGCTCCGCACATGTCAATTGATTTTTATTTTTATTTTTTAGAATTTAAAATGTTACAAGAGTTTCTCTCCTAATGTTGGGGATGTTTCTCCTTTTTCCATGAGAAGTATTACAATTTTTTGAAATATGATATAATCAATTGACTATCTTATCCTCATATATAAATAATTTATTTATTAATAATTTAATATCTATATTATGTGAGGGCATATATGGTAGATCAAAAATTTAACAATTCTCTCAAGAATTGACTTAATTATATATAAGATCTAGAAGATTAGCCAATAGAAATGGATAAATTAGGTCACCAACTAGCACTAATTGGGATACTCGTGTTTTTTTACTTAATTTGTTGAAAAACGTCTCGAGTTTGGATTACTATTTCTTTACTTAATCTGCAATTCATGGACATTTTCTTGAAATTTTTGTCAATTATATATATTGTCCGATTAGACATATAAATATTTTCTCATTTTTTTAGTGCCGTTTGGCTTTAGAATATAGATCTCTGATAAAATATTTCAATTAAAACTCAAGAATAACCGCCATAAAACGAAAATCTCAATCCCTCTAAATTTGGTCCCTTACGTATTTTCTGATTTGTCTCTATTAGATATATCCTTGACTCTTAATTTAAATGGTTTATTAGAAATAATGAAAGAAGTAATTCTTCCACTCAGTTAATTTCTGTAGCTAGTTTCGTCTAGCAAATACTTAAAATTTTATAAACACATCACAACCTTTGAATTTTCAACAAGTCATTTGTACATATATAGTCAATAGTTTATAACTAAGATCGATCGAAACACAGGCACCGATCAATATCCTTGTCTGCGCAAGTACAAGCTACTGTTTATGTGGGCTACTTGGTATATGGACGTAATCGTGCCAAATGGTGCATGCGTGAAAAAAACGATGGGAAAGAAACATTTATCCTTCCGATCCTTAGCTTGATGAGTGAGTATGTACTGATCGAATATATTTATGCTACATTCCTAGGTACGATGAATAGAAACCAATTGTAAGATACACACACACTTTTGTTTATATACTTAACCTTTTAAATTAAAGTAGGGAAAACATCACAAATGATGTATGAAATTTAGGTCATTCTACATTTTGCTGTACCAACTTTCATAACTATCAGAATGGTATATCAAGTTTGTTTCAATCTTTCATTTTGGCTTACGTCTTTAAATTTTCTGTTATCTTTCCATTATCTTTACAAAAAAAAAAACTGACAAAGTTAAAAAAAAATAACATATTTTTATTTTTTGGCCAAAAATAACAGAAAATTTAACGGCGTACACCAAAATGAAAGATTAGAACAAACTTGATACACTATTCCGATGGTTATGAATGTTGGTACACTAAAGTGTAGAATGACCTAAAATTCATACACCATTTGTAAAAATATCCCATTAAAGTAAATAACTAAACTATGTATTTTTTTTTCAAGTAATAACTAAACTATATGCTAGCTCTTGCTTAACTTGATCCTAAAAAGGACATAGCTAGCATATTCTTAATTGGCATGATATACAGGCATAAGTAATCATCGTTTACGTATGTATAGGCTCAGAGCAAATTAACCCTTAGAAGTATCTCAAATCCTTGTTGTGAAATTTTCCGAAAGGGGTTATACAAAATTTGGCTGGGTATTTCTTAAGCTAAGGACAGGCCCCTACCACTTGGAAATGCACACATATGTTTTGAATTTGGGAGCAACATTAGAATTTAGGGTTTAGGATTTAAGTGACATATTTAATGGATCTCTAAATATAGGTGTTTCGATCTCTTCCACGCAAATTTGTATGGTATACGTTTAAATTTAGTTTCTAACTCCAATGCAAAGGGTGAATGTATGCGCAAAGAGTGAGAGTCTGACAAGGAAGTGCTAGATAGAGCACGATTTGTTCGTGACTCACCAACGACTATCAACGCATATTATGTCGATTCACTAATTTCAGGGAATGTTAGATTAGAAACACTAATTACATCACCGTCATCATCCACAGAGCCGTTTCACTTTCTTCTTAATTTGTTACTTCTAAAGTACTACTCAAACAAATATCTGCAGAAGTCGAAGATCGTAATCAGTTAGCTAGATTTATATGCATCCGTAATTATTTAATTAATACGGTAATGTTAATCACAATCAATATTGTAGAGCCAATGTACGTTGATCCTATATATTCTCGATGACCTGGGCATGGATTGGTTATTGACTTATTGTAGCTAGGTCATATGAAGTTTGGAACTTCTACTCTTAATATGTTTCATGTATACACTGCATGCGCTATTAAAATTAGGCTCTTCTCCACAAGTAGGAGATTATATGCACTTATTTATAGTCTATGCGCCAGCAAGGAAGCAACTATGCTTATAAAAAACAACTATAGTTATAACATGCCTATTTTGGTAATGCCCATATGTATAAATGTTTATATATCATAATGTTCTTCCATAAGTCAGGAAACTAGACTTAATTTAGTTAATTTTGGAGAGTCAACTCTAGACAATATAGAGTTTGGTAATTTGCTATCAATTGTTATCATGCAGAAGTCCTTTTTAACTTTAGAAGTGAGAATTTAAAAACATGTTCAGTGTGACTTTATCAGAATAAACAAAGATACAAATCAAGACCACCATATTGCATCAAGTTAGGTTTTACTAGCATGTTTCATCGTAAGAAGTGAATTCCACTTCTAATTACCCAACAAACACAAACATGATGTTTGATACCTGATCGATCACTAACAAATGAATTAACGCAGCAAAAGAAAGAGAGAGACATGAATACACTGATGATCATCAAGAAAAAGATGTAGTAAAGTATGAATGTGACGCATTAATCAATCGGACACAGCACTATACTAGTCTAAAGGAGAAAAGGGCAAGATTGAATTGTCTACGATGATCGGGGGTAGCTAATCAAGGTGTAACTTTGTCAAAATGTGACATCGTCTCTTTGTCCTTTTACACTCATGTTTGATCAATAAGGAGTCCAAGCCGACCAATCTTTCGTAGTAGGATACCCACATGATTAACTTAGGATAATAAAAAAAAATTCAGAACAAATAAACTGGAAGAAAAAAAGCATGCATGTGCTCCATGCACAGACTTAAAGCAAAATCAAACCCTAATTTTATCCACGATGGCCAAAAAGAGAGGTCCAATCAGAGAGATATATAGGTAATGGGGTGCCTTAAGAAGTGGGTGACCAACATTGCCTAGTATCTATTGGGTTAGGTCATCCACCTAAGGCCACTGTGTATAATTTTCTAGTGCTCCAAGGAGACCAGACATGGTAAAAGCAAATCGCAGCTTGCAGCTTCCTTGTTACCAGTCTTCTTAGTCGACCTTGCTTTGAAAAGAAGGCTCAGATGGCCTTTCTTTTTTCTTAAAGATATATTTCTGGTGTGACCATTCGTGTGTAGTGCTCCAACATAATTATACCTAACTTATATATCCAAAGTCTCAAGTGATAAGTAAGGAGTAGCCAATTAGAAGAATATTCTACTGGAAGATTCTAGGGCACAGTAATATTAGAAATTTTATCCTCGAGTCATTGTGCAGTAGTAGAAGGGGTGCAACGGCAATGCAAGAAGGCTACAATATTGAAGCTGCTCAACAACGTACGACGTACGCGTTATGGCTCATTAAAAAGGTGTCACATTCAGTGTACAGATAGTTCATGTTTTACACCATAGCAAGTGTAATACACCTTACGTGACACTGTAAAGAAACCAGTTCCATTGGTGTCAAGATGAAATTTAGAGTCTTGATGAATGCCAAAGCAAGTCCTTAAAAAAAAAAAAAAAAAACATAAAGAACAGACGCAATTCTTTCAAGTATTGGGCTCTATCTCGTAAACAACTAAAACAAATTTTGGCGAGATACGGACAATCGGAAATGGATTTTCAAGAGTGATGGTTAAAGTTCCGATGAAATCGAACACAAAATCCTACAAGTGCCTGTGGAAAGTAATTCTTTTTTAATTTAGCCATTTAAAGTCCTTACCTGGGTCATTAGCTGGACTTTCACTTTCACTACGCTTGCTAGCAGTAGCAATTGAAAGGCCAACCCCCGCAATCATACTCCAATTGCAAACGACTTGGAGAGCTGAACAGCAACCTACAAGCTAATTGATGTTGTTAATGGTGGGTGTGTGCATGGCTCCGATTCCACATAGGATAAGGATTTGTTAATCCTTGATCTAAGAGGAGCTTTGATTGTTTCCTACCTGCTTACATAATCCTACTTAGTAATGGTTTCTATGTCTATTGGGAATAGCTTTCCAATGTCTTATAAGTTCGGGTTAGATATCTATAAATAGGGACATAGGTTGTAGTTGTAGATCAAGTCTTGAAGCATTAAACAGAGAGAGCAAGTGAGGTCTTGAGAAGTTGGTGAGAACTTCTTGTATTCTTGTTCATGTATTCTTCTTCTTCTAAAGTGAAACCCAAGCAGCCCGGGAACGTAGGTAAAGTTCTTTGCTTAACCTTGTTAACGAGCTCGTGTGTTCGTGTTTATTTTCTCGATCGTTTATCTATATTATTTTGCACTTATCTGTTTCTTGCGAAAGAATTCTAGATCGAATTCCTAACCGTTAAAGCCTTCAAGTCTTTAATTGATCTAAATTGCAGCCCAACCTAAACTTATGGGCCTTATCGTATTAGAACTCTCAAGGCTTCTTATAAGGTTTAATTTCCGAGGCAGTAGGCAGTTTAATATCAGAGACCAGGACAGAGCTCCATGGTCATTGCCAAATGTCGTTGAACTATTCGAAGAACCAAGTTCCCGTAAGGCAGAACCAACCGAAAGTATGGAGGAGGCTCTCGGCTAGGGTTTATATATATTATACAAACCGAAAGTCGTGAACCTTTCCATTTTCCAAGGCTTAACTTGCTGAGTTTCTTCTTGATATATGATCACGTACAGTACTAGCAACCAGGTACAAGTACAAACAGTGATATGAAATTAAGCAGCAGAATGCGAATATATATAATTAACTAGAGCTAGAGCTAGCAAGAGATTCATTCATGTGAAGCACGAAGCACGGACCCTATCAGAGGGATCGAGCAACGATGAGCCCTGCATGTGCCTGGAACAGCGCATGCATTAATTAATTGAACAATTAATGAGCAACTCTATCAGTGCTTCTGCTTCTGAGTTTTGAGTGCTCTGAAGCAGAGAAGCTCTGAAGCTAGCTGCAGTCATTGAAGTTGAAGATGATTGCTCCAAGTTAATAATTTCAGTGATCGGTTTCTTATCCATCCGTAATAATCAAACAACGATAAGTACAAGAGCTTTCGAAGTATCTCCTATATATTTCGAATTTGTCCACCACTAAGGATCGATTCCATTCATTTCTTATCGGGAAACACTGGTGAAAAAATGTTTAAAATAGGGCATACCCTAGGCATGATAGTCAAAGAAAGGAAAAAATGTGATCAAAATTTTACTTAATTAGTAGGCAGTAAAAAATATAATTTGCAGGAGATACACCCAAAGCACGTAAATTCGTTAAACGCCATTATACCAACACTATGTATATGAAGTTAACAACTTCATTCGTAATAGAAGGTAATTAAAAAAAATGAAAAAGAAAAAAAATAAAACATATCGGTGCAACCTCTCACACTACTTTGAGACAAACAAACCAAAGATTGGATTAAAGAGACAGCTCCAAAAGATAAAATTCTTAGAGATCATAAACTAATGAAAATTATATACGTCAGGCTAACGACTTACTAATCTAACCTCAAAATCATCATCTGAAAGTTAAAGGGAAGAGGGATCTTAAATAATCATTATTCTAAAGGGTTTAAACATTCTTGGACAGTTGGAAAATGAGTAATATACGTAAGTCAATATATTATGTGGCAGAAAGTTATGAAAGGAAGAGGAATATAATCAAAACCCTTTGTGAGAACACACATTTGCAGGTACATACAAAATACAAAGACAGCTAATTAGTAAGTTTATTATACAAGACAGCTATATTGATTAGCCAGCTAGCTAGCTCAGTTCTTAATGGAATACAATGCAAATCAAGGTTTAGGGTCAGAGACTTTTATATATTAGATTAATTATGTGCGTACATGATAACCAACCTGAAGAGGAAGAGTTTCAAATTAAGGTTCGTTTAATCATTCATCATTTGTGCGTTTAATCATTGGGTGGTGGATGCTATTATGGCTGGATGTATATGATTTATGGAGGCTTTTTTTAGAGTTTACCTCCAAACAAAAACAACAAACGAATCTTCTTTGTTGAATTAAATTGTAAGAATCTGTTAATCGAGTACGTTCTTATTTGTTTAATGCGTCACTGTATTTGTCTTGATCCAATGCGTCACTATAATTGGACTCGAGTCTTTCGATCTCTACCAATTTGATGCAGCTACAGATGATGGTTGGTCTGCCAAACTTTCGAATGCACAACGTTGACCAATTAATGAAAGCTAGTATTTACTTGTTCGTACACCGAAGGTAATAACTTTTTTATAAAATTTGAATTCAATAATAAAATGATATAGAGAGTAGCAGCAGCTGAAGTAAATTAACAATTAAAGAGTCGGTTTATACTTGAGATCAACGGTCCTATAGTTCAAGTTTAGTTAGATTAAGACGGGATTGAGATGAAGCTCAAGCCGTAAGCAATTGATTTTAGAAAGCAACATTCTTTTTAATTGTTGATTAAGGAAGAGACCTCAATGGCTCAAACTCTTTAATAATACGAAGTGGTCAGACAGCCATGTTTGATAATTAGTTCAGAACTCAGATCGTTAATGCGGATCACGTTATACTTGCAATTTTAAGTGTAATTACTAATCATCATCTGTTTTTAATGATGCTCGGAGTCAAATTTTATGTTCATGCTTCTACTATAATATATGCTTGTGTACTTCAATGATGCACCTTTGCTTCAACGTGCAATAATAATTAAGTTAAACCCGCCAATAATCAATCATGTAGGTCATTCTGTACGAGCAAATCAGACAACCCTACTTTCAAATAGAATCACCCTCGAGTTATTTAGGTGAAGATTTAGAATCATTACCCTACTTTCAATGTTTAGTAGTTCACCAACAAGAGAATGGTTATGTAGTGGACTTGCAAATTAATGATTGTTCAAATGGTATAATCATTGGGCAAAAATCTAGAATCATTACTCTCTTTTGAGTTTTTAGTATATACTGACGAGAGCATGGTTAGGGAGCGGACTTTATGACATGTAAAATTGACGCACAGTTCAAACTGTATATATTTTAGATGAAGATTTACAATTCATATTCTACATTGAATTTTTAGTATACCCTAACATGAGGATGATTCTAGAGCGGACTTTGCCGACTTGAAAACTTAATGCACCGTTCAAACGTCGTCTGCATTTTACCCGAGTCCTAAGGTCCGCTCCTCGTCGGGGTGTCTGTCATTAACAGAGAAAGAAAGAAAGATAAAGCTTAATTCCGTGAACGAACAATAGCATTACCTTCTCTTTCATTGGTCCTCCAAATGAAAATTCCCGTGAGGTTTCCTGAGATAGTCGATACCTCTGAAATACCTCAATTCAAGAAGTGGTTAAATGCTACAGTTGAATTGTACGAGGTCCCGTGAGTGTTAGTACCGGTCTGATTCACAAATCATAATCAGTGCTGGTTTGGTTTTAAGCAGTAAAGCTTTGAAAATCAAGGACAAAGAGAGGTGAGATATTTAAGTATTTAACTGATGCACAGGTCTGTATCAGTCCCGAGACTAGTTGATGAAAATAACAAACCTTATGATGGGTTAGTCCTAATTTATAAATACAAAAAGGGGACTGTGAATATGAAATTATTATATATTATAGGAAAATGTACATAAAACAATTCATAATTCCAGAGGCCAACCACTATAAATTGAAAGCACCCATCTGAGATAGGCAAACACTCAAACAGAAACAATTTTCAAGGCACAAGGTTACATACACAGACTAGCTTACATTCACAATTTGCTTCAAGAATGAGCAACAGCACCTCCATGGATTCAAAGAAGTCTAACAAGATCAGGGAGATTGTGAGGCTTCAACAGATTCTCAAGAAGTGGAGAAAGATCGCTAACTCGCCAAAAGCGAGCTCCATTACCATCAGCAGCAGCAACAAGAGCATCAAGTTTCTGAAAAGAACACTTTCACTATCAGACAAAACAGGCAGTACCTGTGAAGCTTCTAACAATGCTCATGTCCCCAAAGGCTACCTTGCTGTTTGTGTTGGAGAAGAGCTCAAGAGATTCGTTATTCCAACATATTATCTTGGCCGTCCTGCTTTTCAGTTTCTGCTGAGAGAAGCTGAGGAGGAGTTCGGGTTTCAACAGACCGGCGTTCTGAGGATTCCATGTGAGGTATCTGTGTTCGAAGAGCTTCTGAAGATGGTGGAGGAAGATAGGGATACATTCTTCATGCAAGGATGCTATTCAGAAAGCCAGCTTAACTTTTACCACCCAGAAAGCCCAATGTGCAGATGATAGTTTGAATTTTTCTTTTCGGTACTGCTCATTTAGATCTCTTCTTCAGATGAGAAGGAGAAGTATTTTTATGTTGAGTATGTAATGTGTATATCAATCTGATGCATTTTATCAGGCATCCAATCCAATATCTTAATCTGTGGGAACTGAATATCTATTCCAACATCTTATAGTCAATCAACAAACAAGCATTTTCATCCCAGAACTACTGCATATAATGACAAGCCCGAAAACCAATTTCATTGATGAGTAAAATGTTAATGGGGGTAGGAGAAAATTAAATGAATACTCATACCAGTAATGTTCTCCAAATATTGAGCATGTTATGTATTGAGACACTGAATGTGGATCATAAACTCAAACAATATCAACTTTTAACAACATAACATATTAAAATGCTGCATTTTTTCCGGCATCCAATCCGAAGACTCAAAGTGATCATAGATTACTAATTCTGATACCAGCACATACTCGGTTAACCAGTTTCATTGGAGGCAGATGTCGATAGGGTAGGATAAAAGCAATTAATGTATCCGTTTTATCATCCCAATATGAGTCTTTCACATGTCTGCAGAGCAACTTACAATAAAAGAAATCAGGGATGAATTAAATCCGGCCCTAGGAAAATTTCATCACTTCCCACTATTATGTAAGCATGTTTTCTGGAATCCAATCTAAATTACTCAATAGTCAATAAAGTGATAAGGCAGTGAACCAGTTTTCATTGATGAGGCAAATGGGGATGGGATGAGATGGACTCATGAGAGCAATTAATGTACTCAAATTTATCATCCCAATATGAAACTCTTCACATGTTTGCAGAGCCAGTTGCAATCAGAAAAACAACGGATGAATTAAATCCCAACATAAAGAAAACTAAAACTATATATATATATATATATATATATATTTTTTTTTTTTCCCTAAATGAAAATGAAAGCTTGTTGAAAGGTATGTGAATCTAGAACCCAATAAAAACCATATAACTTCCAAAAGTTTCTCCACCAAACCAGATGACAAATTTATGTACAAGAAATTGACAAATTTATGTACCAGAAATAAATTAAACACCTGTATTACTTTTAAACTAATTCAGAAATGTAAATTTGAATACAGGGATTACATCATGGAAAAGAAATGGTTTTTGGTCAACATTTCTCTGGGACAACAAAATGTTTAACCATATGTGTCAGGACAAGTTCATGTGCTTTGGAAAATGCTCATATCTAATATAAATTATAAGACAGCTAGATTTGGCAATCAGTACTGACTCGGTACAATTAGCACCAAATGCATTGTCCTATTCTAACAGTCATAAATTTTCAATACTTTCATTCCATGCAAATTTGTCGTCACCAAACCACTATTTTGGATCATCTCCAACATAGCTGAAACCATCAAGCCATCATAAGCATAGAAATCCGCAGAGTACGCTATCCTATGTCTCTGATACAGAAAGTCCTAAACAAATGTTTATTTATTTATTTTTTATATGAGTCCTAAACAAATGTTCAATTTAAAGATATAACGTACGATTCATTATATTGCACCCATTTGCCGTTGAATAAGTAAAAACCGAAAAATCAAATCACATTGGCAGATGCCATAAAAAAAAAAAAAAAAATCACATTGGCAGATTTTCACAACCTCTCTTTGTTCATTCACATGCATCCTTCTGTGTCAAACTCCAGGAAGCCATGTGACTGATCAACCATTTGAATTTGGGAAAACTAATGCAAGTTGAAGTTAAAATAATAAACAGTAAGATCCAGTAAAATGAAGGATCACATGACGCATCAATGAAAATGGCTGTCCAGTTTGCAAGTAGCACAAGCTTACTAGTAATCACATGAAATACAGTTTCAGTTTCATAATTCCTGGAATTAGTTTTGGGAAAACCTGGTACTACAGTTGTAATCTTAATCAGTATCCATCAAACTGGATAAATCAAAATGTTGGATTTCTTACAAGAACATGAAGGTACATCAGAATCGTTAAAGATCCACCTTGTTATGAAATATAATAAAAACCCATATCAAATCTGGATAGTGAATCTGGATCCATGTGTGAATCAACCAGCACTAAGCCACTAACACCAAATCTTTGTGCTTCTCGAAGATTATAGTTTTGAATGCAACTTGCAATGTAATACTTGAAAGTACAGCTAGTACTTTGGATATTCATATGTGCCATTAAACTGGAGGTTTAGTTGTCATTTAATATTAAAATCTCTGTCATTGGGTTTATTTGAACCCAATAAACTACAGAGAAAACTGATTTACTAATAAGAACATGATCTATCAATGTGATTACCAAAAGAAGCAGCTTCTACTGTTTGGATTATCTCAGTTTAATTTATGACAGTAAAAACTAAACTCAAGCAAACAAAGAAATAAAAAGAAAAAGAGGCAAATTTCAGTGGATCCATAATTTGAAACAGACAAGAGATCTATTAATGGAATCTTTTATATATACATTCTGCAACCAAAAAATATAGGCATTCAAGCATTCAACTTTTCATTAGGAAAATGAGAAGCCACTAAAATTACATGGATAAATGGTTTTCCCATTTCATCAAAGAAATTACAATGTAGGGTAAAAAGAGAACCTGAAAAAGTGAACACAAAGCTGTTCAAGCTCAAAAAGACAACTCTTCACCATCATTGTAATTTGGGAATGTGACACATTTGAAGACCTTGCACTTTGAACACAGCACATATCCAATCTGCACCAAAAATTTCAACCATAAAAATAAAACCTTTTCACATCAATCTGTTTTGGGTGTGCGTAATATTGAAAATTGAAAATCACACTTACGGCTCTACAAGTTGGGCATCGCCGATAGGTCCTATTAGAGACAGATTTCACATTGGTTTTCTGTCCTTTACAGAAATCACAGAGTAACCACCCTTTGCCATTGCAAGGCTCGCACAAAATTGCTGCAGAAGAAGAAGCAACCTAACTGGACTAGTCTCAGTCAGATTTTAAACAACGTGTCGTTCTGGGTGAAACTCAGGAGTGGAAAAATGAATGGAAATCAGTGTACCTCTGGTTCTTGCTTGATTGGTGAGCATTGCGCTCGCTTCGGAAAACGACTCGTCGTTGACGGTGGCAGTGGCATAGTCCGTAAAGAGCTGAGTTTCCAGGGGGAGATGGACATCATCATCATCATCATCGACGCCATTGGAGTAGGAATGAGTTCCTCAGAACAGAGCAGAGTGTCGCCTTCGTTATCCGATAACAGTTCCCTCCATATGTGTCTCCAAATTACGCAATTACCATCCAACTTTTGCAAATATTACCGGACTTGCCATTTCCTTGCAAACTGGTCTCTTCGGGAGGGATTTTATTCGAGTTCTTTCTCTTCCGAAGCTCCATGCATTTTGTTTCCTAACCAATTTTGTTCATAGGATGGATAGGATGAATAATGTACGAGTATTAGATGTGCATTGTGTTATTTTTCATGGTTAACTTATATAACTGTCTATATGTATTGACAATCTAACAACATAACATGTCAGACTGTCTGACAAGATAAACAATTAAAAATTTTAATCTAATATTCATTACATTATTATCGAGAAACCTATTTCGTTCCAACATAAGGTAATCCTCATGAACTTTAACTTTTAGTATAACCTATGGGTGCCAGTGATAGGTTTTAAGTTTATAGTTCAACCTCAACACATAAATGATCATACAAACTCATTATTTATATGCTTTGAAACTTTTGAAATAAAGGTACAAACCCACAATCTTGAAGTCTTTCGAACTTCTACTTTGAAACAAATCTACAAACTCACTTGTCCTTTGAGAAAAACTACAAATCAAACTCCAATCTCTCACCCTAATTTTTTCTCGCATACATCAACCTTGCTTAACATATTGTCACTTGCCAGCAATCAATATGGGCCTTCTAAATTGGGCCCTTGTGAGAAGGATGACTCTAGTAGTTGGGCTACACAGCATTGGGCCTTGTCCGGATATTATGGGCGGGAGCGGGAAAGATGAAGAAACTTCCAGAGAACCACCGAGAACTTGCCCCTTAAAACCAGTAGAAAATCAAATCCCAAATACCAATCCAAATTATAAATCCCCAAATAATTAACACACGGTGCCAATTGCGAAGAAAGATTCCCTTAATTCTCTGTTGATTTAGGGTTTGGAGGCGAAGAAGAAGATGAAGCGGAAAGACCTCTTATTCGACGACATGTCGTCTCCGTCATCCAAGTCCCGGCGACTGGTACGCCCTCCGCTCTAGCAATTTTTCACTCTCTTAGATTCAGTTCTCTGCAATTTAGGGCTTATCCATATGAATTATAATCGCATCATTCCTTTTCGGCAAAGTTGTTATTTTCAATCGGCGATTTTCTAATTTCTGTTGTGGAATTTAGGATGCTAACTTCATCGGAGCCGTGAACGGAGATGGAAGTAGTGCATTCCAGGTGCTTGATCAAACGCCATCACAGAATCGGCCTTTGAAGCGAAAAGAAGCGTTCGACGACTTGTCGCCTCATTTCTCTAAATCCAGGCGACTGGTAATACCCTAAACCCTAAATTGAATTCTTGTTACAGTTTTTGATGTGCAAGTTTTGATTATTGTTGTGGAATTGTAGGATGCTGATTTGTTTTCGACTATGGCGGAAGATCAGAGTGGTGGAATTGAGGCATTGGAGCAAAGGCTAGCGCAGGAACAGGCCTTGGCATGCCCCATTGAAATGCAGAAAGGGGCTTTGCCAATGGAGCCGTTGGCATTGCCTGAGGAAAATGACAAGGCTCTTGTGCTCTACAACCCTGCGAATACGTTTTACAAGACTCCTGCTTCCAAGGATTTCTCTATAATTGTGAATTCGGACTTGATTCCGGGTTTAAGAGGTAAGACTCAGGATATCCATATTGTTGTTAATGAGCTGATTTTGATTCATATTGTGTTCATTTGGGAGCTTCAACTATACATGATTGATGATTTCAAAATGCTTAACTGCTACAGCTTAATATTTTGTGTCCCATAAAAAACCAAAGAGAAATGAACTTGATTTCTTGCAGTATTAATGTCATGAGAAACCTTTGTTATATGTGCATTTGTGTGCCGTTAGAAACCTGATATAAGATACCATAATTCTAGTAGAAAGTGTTCTTTTCATGTTTGGTGATGATTCTGAATTGTAAAATGCTGATCAATCTCTCTCCGGCAGACCATATCTTTCAACGGGGAAGCTTAAAGTGGTCAAAACCAGTAGAGGCTGAGCAAAGTGACAGAGAAGATTCAAATGGCTGTTTGGCTATTGTCCCTTGGGTTGAATCTAATTGGCCTCCATCCTCAAGTTCAGAGGCACAGGCGGCCAGTCTTTCGGAGCCAGTGCAAGCTGCAGAAGTTGAAATGATGGACACGGATGATAACAGTTCTGATGGCTCTAAACCTTCTGAGTTAGGTGTTATGATGGATGGATCTTTTGAATTACAACGCTGGCAGCAACAGCAACAACTCCATTGTATGGAGCCACAGCTGCTGAATAACACCATCACCCCCGTCACTTGGTAGGCTAGTAGCAGCATGTTGAACTGCTTTTCCTGGTAGAATTGTACTCGGAAGATTGTATTACCGGTTCTCCGGTTCATAATCATTTTGTTAGTGTTCTTCAGCATTTGGGGGGAGAAATTTGTTATACAGACTTTTTACTTGTTCTGTTTTCAGAGCTTCCCTTGTCAGATTAGTGTATGTTTGTCATGAATGGCTCTGAAATGTCATTGATTTTGCCATGTATTGCAAAGTTAAAAGAATCACATTCCAGAAAGAGAACTATGGGTCTAAGACCACAATTAAGTACAGTATGCAACCAAGAATAATCTGATAAATGATCAAAACGAAGCATTCTGCAAATTTTGACTTAACAAAGCAACTTTGTTTCAGATACTAAACCTTGTAAACAAGATAAAATGTACTAATGCTTACTAGACCAGCTTCAAAGAGTCATCTCAGCAAGTCTGAAGAGCAAAAGAACTTACTTTACGAGCAGCTAAACACCTCCTTTGCCATTGTCATCGCAAAGGGGTTGCCTGAATTACCACTCGAATCAAACACTATTCGTTCATACAACTCAGAAAACACCAAACGTTTTCTTTTATTTGAAAATAGCAAACACAGAAACTGAGACCCAAAATCTAAACAACAAAAAGGCAAAACAATTGGGAGCAAAATGTATCAGCCTCGACAGGAAACCCGCCAGCATGAAAAGCCGGCGAATTTATGTGTGGAAAGGTTGAGAGATTGATATAGGGAAGCTGCATTCATCTCTATGGAACGGTGATAATATCAAAGAGTCAAACTCCAGCCCCATAAATCTCCTTGGATTTTCACCAAAACTAAAACAAAATACTACAAAACGAGTATCAATCACTACAAGATCTGGGTTTGAGAAAGATGCCCCATCTCCATGATTCACAACAGGTGCCTGCGTCTCACAATCAGGAGGAGCCTTTTGTGGATCATGAAGACAGAGAGTTTTCTCGATGAGAAATTCGGCGGAGACCTAACAAACCCTAGAATCAGTGATATGAAGGAGGTCCACGAGTAGCTGTATATAAAGAGATGAGACCGCCCCAAGGCTTGGTTCCTCGGGTGGCCGAATCTAAATAATAAGGGCCGGCCCACTGGCATTCTTCCTTTTTCCTACATTGGGCTGAATTCGTGTATTTCATTTTGGACGGGAAAGACGTGCCACATGTTCACTTAACTTGTGGTTAACATGTTTTGGTTAGATTAGACAAGAGGCTTGTTGTCAACTAGATTAGATTGGGTGTTTGATTACGTGACAACTCTACAGATAAACAAGCCGAACGTTAGAGAGCGAATGAGTTGTTTGTTTATTCACTCTTCCGATATCTAAGTTAGTAATGAGATACAAATTTGGAAAAATAAGTGTCATTGGATATCAATTCCTTACTATAATAAAAGGAGAGGGCTACATTTTATAGGAGTAGGTTGAGTGATTCTCCTACTTCCGTTTCTTTGTGGAATAGGTTTATACCTTTTAGGACACGTTTACTTACTTAGAATGGGAGGGAATGATTGCGGGGTAAAACTATTCCTACATTTACTTATACATAAATGAATCTGAAGATTCTGGATAAAAGTATTCCTATGTTTACTATCACATGTAGGAATCAGAATGGGTGTAGGTCCCACTTTCTTATAAGGAATCGATTCTTGACTACTGATGAATTTGATTCTGAAGGGGTGATGAGTTTAGAATCAACTACTCCGGAATCAATACCGATTCCTTTCTTCTCCCATTCCAATTGTCTTTGATTCATGATTGGTTTCTATTCCAAGTAAGTAAACGTGTCAGTGTGTTCCGTTACATTACTGCATTTGAACGAGAGCTTTGTCAAAAATAAAAAAAATAAAAATTTTAAAAAAACATTTGAGTAGTTTGATTATGAGAAAAGGTAATGTGTATATTCTATGGTAAAGAAAGAACCATTTCACTATTCATGATGCAACTAACTCTAGTGACATTATTGGTATAAAAAGCAAAAGAAAAGAAGAAGAGCACAAGAATAATTGTTTGAGTTGATGTTGAAATCGTCTTGGTATATACTCGTATGAATGCTCGTTGGGATTCCTCATAGCAATAGCCAATAGGCATACAAACAGTAACATATCGACAAGCCATTGCACCACCAGCTTCTCTTAATCGAGAGCTCTTGCATTCTGTGTTCATGCCTTACAAGAAAAAGAAGGTAGATTCAGACGATCCTTATCCAAAAATCCCAAAAAAGAAAAGCAGCGAGTTTGAAATGGTAGGTAAATCATCCCTAATCATACAAACAAATCAGTCCGTTAAGTTGACGTGGCAGTGACGTGTTGCTAACTCAACTGGAGCTGACCACTTAAACCAGAAAAGAGAAGAAGAGGAGGAAGAAGATAAAGATCAAGTTGAAGACTGTGACAGAAGTTTGTTGGGTCAATAATAATATTTAGAGCCCCGATAACATCGGCAACCGTCTCAATTCAATCCACTCCGTATCAAATCCGTTTTGATTCTCCATTGACGCATTTGGAGTTATATATAAATAATTACAATTACCGTCTCATCTCTATTTCAAACCGTGCCGGTCACTCTTTGATCACATTTTTTTTCTTACTGCGTCAAACGGAGCTATGAGGATTGAGGAAGAGGCCGACGGAGTCTCCGCGTCCAGGAACCACCTCGTCTTCGCTTACTACGTCACCGGCCACGGCTTCGGCCACGCCACTCGCGTCGTCGAGGTTCCGATTCTCTCTCTCTCTCTCTCAATTTCTCTTCTTCAATTTCTTTCACTCTCTAAATTGCTTAATTGCTTTCTGATCACATGATATGATATTGTAGGTGGTGCGTCACCTGATTCTCGCCGGGCATGACGTCCACGTGGTCACCGGAGCTCCGGACTTTGTTTTCACTTCGGAGGTACAGTCGCCTCGACTCTTCATTCGCAAGGTGAGATTTTCGGAGTCGAATTTAGCTGTTTTGATCACTTGAAATCGTTATTAAACTTCAAATTGATGTTAATTTGGAGAATAGTGCAATGTGAGTTAAGATATTTGTATTGAATGGTCGAATTTAGGTGCTGCTGGACTGTGGAGCGGTTCAGGCGGATGCCTTAACAGTGAATCGCCTTGCATCTTTGGAGAAGGTAGTACAAAGTTTGAGCCTTTGGATAGAGATCGTAGCAAATTTTGATATATATTTTTTTGTAATATGTTTGTGTTGTTTTGTCTTGGTTGTGTTAGTATTCAGAGACGGCTGTGGTGCCAAGGGAGTCTGTATTGAAAACTGAAGTAGAGTGGCTGACCTCCATCAAAGCTGACCTGGTGGTAAGCAAATGCTTCCTTTGCTGTTTGTTATTGGTTGGAAGTTTGAACCTTTCCGATATTAGGCTTAAGATTGAATCAACGGAGCTTGTAATTATGTTCATACTTTGGTGAATGTGGAATCAAGTTTGTTACAATTGTGCAAGAACAGGTCTCAGATGTTGTTCCAGTTGCGTGCCGAGCTGCAGCTGATGCTGGAATTCGCTCCGTCTGTGTCACTAACTTTAGGTCATTGTCATTGCCAGCATTCTCTTTACTCAAACTCTTGTAGATTTCAAATGTGAATGCATATTATGAAGTGATGTTCGTGACCGATTTTGTGAGTTGTACAATCATTTCAAATTTGTGAAAACTTTCTCTGTACAGCTGGGACTTCATCTATGCAGAATATGTCATGGCAGCCGGAAGTCATCATCGTTCAATAGTTTGGCAGGTGATCTGTCATGTTCTTCACATTGAATCATGCACTTTTAGTTTTTATAATTTGTCAGTCATCTTCTGCTGACATCCTTAATTTGATATTGTCTGTCCATATCTCTATATATCACCTATAGGTTGTGAATCATACTGATGAAAGTTATTGGCTTATTTTCTCACGCTATTGATTTGATATCATACTGGTTGCATCCTCAAATCTGATATTTTCTGTGGTAATTTTCTTTGTGTTGAATGTAGATAGCAGAAGATTATTCTCACTGTGAGTTCCTGATCCGCCTCCCAGGATACTGCCCAAGTATGTGGTTTTGTACAACCCTAAAGACAGTGGCTTCCCTGTCTTTATTACCTTTCTCTCTTTGGCAATAGGGTTTACTAAGGATTTTTCTTATGTTTGCAGTGCCTGCATTCCGTGATGTAATTGACGTACCTTTAGTTGTGAGGAGGTTGCACAGATCCCGCAAAGAGGTTTTAGTCCCCGAATCTTTCATAAAGTCTTTCAATTGCTCAATTGAGTTGAGTGTATAGTTGCTCACTGTTTTCCTGGATATAGGTGAGAAAGGAACTAGGAATTGAAGAAGATGCCAAATTAGTCACTCTCAACTTTGGTGGACAGGTATACCATGGATGACTTAGCTACTAAATTGTACATTCTAGTTATACAATCATTGAAGTCTTGTGTTTGATTGCGCAGACGCTACTGGGTGAATTTATACTGTTCAATCTATAATACTAATCTTACTGTGCCTTAGTATTCCGATATGATTACCACTTTGTGAATTAACTTCCATATTTTACTAATTGTAGTTTGTATATTTGTGTCTCTGATTTGCAGCCATCAGGCTGGAAGTTGAAAGAGGAGTTTTTACCCCCTGGATGGCTTGGCCTGGTATGTCTTCATATCATATTTTCTACATTTTTTTTCTGACTAGAATTGCGTAAATGATCTTACTAAAAAACCTTTATTATTTTTTACTCAGGTTTGTGGTGCTTCTGACAGCCAGGAGCTTCCACCAAATTTTAGGAAGCTTGCAAAAGATGCTTATACACCTGATATTATAGCAGCATCTGATTGTATGCTGGGTAAGTTTGAGACTTTTAATGGTGGCTGAGCTACATTAAGTTGATAGAGATAAAATTTATTCGAGTTCCTGCTATTTCAGGAAAAATTGGATATGGCACTGTGAGTGAAGCCCTTGCATTCAAGTTACCATTTGTCTTTGTACGCAGAGATTATTTCAATGAAGAACCTTTTTTGAGAAATATGCTTGAGGTACGTTTCATCTATATGTTAAGCAACGAAATCTTTCTCTCCCCCATTTTTCTGAAATTTAATGGGAACTTGATGCACATAGATAAATATAATTTACCTCTCTTTCGCTCAATTTCTGTGAGTAATTCTCTCTAGTGTTGACATTTTCAATCATTAGTTTGAGTAATTTAAATTATGTAATTAAAGATATAAGGTAGTTTATATTTTGGGAAGTGACCTAAAGGCAAGTTTGGCTTTCTAATAATCAGATACCTTTTCTATTTCTTCATCTGTGTCTGTTCATTGTCATCATTCTTTTTGCCTTTCTCTTTAACATTCTGGTCAAACATCTGATGATTATTGGGAATTTATTTAACAGCATTATCAATCTGGCGTTGAGATGATTAGGAGAGATTTGCTCACTGGTCATTGGAGACCTTACCTTGAGCGTGCGATCAGTTTAAAACCTTGCTATGAAGGAGGCATCAATGGTGGTGAGGTACCTTCTTTGTTGCTACACACCAGTAATTAGTTATACAACTTAGTTTAGCATCTGTGTAGTAATATGAAAATTTGAAATTATAGGTGGCAGCTCAGGTCCTTCAAGAAACAGCTATTGGGAAAAACTGGGCATCAGATAAGGTAATTCAAATGTGTCAAATTTCATTGCTAATTTTGAAGGCGGAAAAAAAAAATCTAATAGTAGATGTCTGAAACTTCAGTACCAAACAGTTTTGTCATAATTAACTTCGGGCTGTAGCTGTGACTGGTTTATTTACACCCTAACGAAAACAAAAATAGAGTAACAAAATTAGCACTATACTATGGCACAATTCCATGGTATTTGAATTAATAGGAAAATTGTGCCAAAAAAAAAAGGGAACGAAATTGATATATTCTGATTACACTCTTCTCTTGCTGAAATGTAGCTTAGTGGGGCAAGAAGGTTGCGTGATGCTATAATTCTTGGGTATCAACTTCAAAGGGTACCTGGACGAGATATGGCCATCCCTGAATGGTATGCAAGTGCTGAAACTGAACTTCGAATTGGATCACCAACTTGCCAAATGAGTGAGAATGATGAGCAGAGCTCCCTAATGAACTCGTATGCATCTTCTGTTAGTGTGCTTCTGTAAAAATTAACTGGATATTTCTTTTAATAGCAACCAATTTTTATATTAGATGCATTGAAGACTTTGAGATTCTTCATGGAGATCTTCAAGGTCTTTCCGATACAATGACTTTTTTGAAGAGCTTGGCAGAACTAGATTCTGCATATGAATCTGAAAAAGCTACTGAGAAGCGGCAGATAAGAGAGCGGAAGGCTGCAGCCGGACTCTTCAATTGGGAGGTCTCACTTATTTCAACTAAAGCTCATAGGTTTTTTCATAGTCTTATTTTCACCATATCAGCAAATGTCTACAAAGGATGCAGATGACTCAGTAACTATACTTAGTTATTTTCATGTGGTGATCTGTTTATTATGCATTCTTCATGACATGATGGGTGTATCTGCATTTTGTATTATATTTTGGTCTATAAAGGACTATTTAAGGTCAAGTAATCTGCTTGACAGTAGTGTTAAGCAATCTTAGTGGTTTAGTTTATTCTGATATGTTTTTCATCTGGTAATATGTCAAACATGCATTCTCCATGACCATGACACATAGGGTATTTGTCTGCATTTTATTTGTTTCTTTTTAATAGAAATTCTAATTGCTGGGTTAGACAGAAAAATATAACACTACTATTAGTCTTACGAATTTAGTTTATTTGGAGAATAATATTGTTTTTAATTTTTGAGTACAGGAAGAAATTTTTGTGGCAAGAGCACCTGGACGATTAGATGTAATGGGTGGGATTGCTGACTATTCAGGAAGCCTTGTCTTGCAGGTTCCATCTCTTTCTTTGATGGTTATTAGTTGTTCTATCTTCATAATCCTACTCTTACACGTACAGATATCAATATAGAGATAATATAAATTATGTACTGTAATACCATAAATGGCATATCTTTTCCTTTTCCTCATCTTTTACAAAATGCTCTTTGGGTTGTCACAAGTATTGTGAGGTATTTTCCTTCCTTTTCTTGCATGTTGGAGTGACATGGCAAAACAACTTTATACTTTCATTTTGGGGGCAGGGTTGAGGGTTTTGCATGTTGGAACTGGATAAACTCGGAATTACTTCATTTTTGTTTTGGTCTGAAATGGAGTTATGGAGAACGCATTTGAATAATGATTGGAAAGCTCCGTTGTGGCATTGGGTTAGACAAATTAGAAGCATGCAAAATATTGAAAAGAATATTCGAAATTTTTGAATAATGAAGACCTTACTGTCAAAGTTACTCTCATGGAAAAAGGACTTTGCGGTGCCTGATGTCATAATAATTCTGTGTCATTTGAAATAAATATGCCTTCCATGATTGATATATGGTGGTCTGGAGCTGCTTTTGGTGTGGTCTTTCCTCCCTATTGTTTCAGATGATTTTCTCTCTCGCAGATGCCCATAAGAGAAGCTTGCCATGTTGCTGTACAGAGACATCAACCTAGTAAACATAGGCTCTGGAAGCATGCCCTGGCTCGGCAGGAAGCCAAAGGACAAAGCTCAACACCTGTCTTGCAAATTGTATGTATAAGCATTGACAATCAGTATTTCTTCAAGTCTTTCCTTAGACAGGAACTGGGTTTTGTATGTTCATCTTTGGGAATTTGAAGAAGAAGGGTCAGCGTAGATGTAGTTTCTCCTGAACAGAACTTAAAACTTAGTTCATACTTTTCAGCCCAGTGGATGTTTACCATGTCTAGGTATTGTTTGCAACAGGTCTCGTATGGTTCAGAGTTGAGCAATCGTAGTCCTACTTTTGACATGGATCTATCTGATTTTATGGACGGAGATAATCCAATGTCATATGAGAAGGCAAAAATATATTTTTCACAAGATCCGTCTCAAAAGTAGGTTGCCTTCTTGGTTTAATTTGTTTGTATCTGTAATATATATAATAATTACATGGTTTTAATTATAGGTGGGCAGCATATGTTGCGGGTGTCATTCTGGTTTTAATGACAGAACTAGGTGTACGCTTTGAGGAGAGCATTAGTTTGCTGGTAAGTGCCACTTGAATATGTCGCTACTCACTACTACCTCAAGAGTTGTGCTGTAAAAGGGTTTACTGCTCTACCCTCTTTTATTTTCTTACAAATAGTTCTGTGACAGCATTGACGTGTCATAACATACAGGTATCCTCTTTAGTTCCGGAAGGCAAAGGTGTCTCTTCTTCTGCTTCGGTGGAGGTTGCTACAATGTCTGCTATAGCTGCTGCCCATGGTACATCTACGTTTCAAATATTCGAGAGTTCAGCTCAGTCTTCAAATTAATTGTCTTGTCTATTAAAAATATATATATTTTGCTTGTGTAATAAGCTTATTGGTGGTAATACTTGAAAGAAGATTAAATCATCAGTTAAATTAGACAAACCCTGTTTGGTTAATAAAATGAAAAGGCTTCATATTTGACTTTGATTCACATGATCACATACTCCTGGAAGTTTTTGTTAAGTACCCAAAAGCCTAGTAAAATAAAGGCATGGCAGTTTTGAAAACTGAATGTGTAAATCTATTGCTGTTTTATTAATTCTGATATCACACTGATTTGTTATCTTGTTGTTTGATCTATTAGAAAGTTGTCAGATACTTTCAGTTTCTATGTAGTGAGGCTCAATGAAGTAACCAATTGAAAAAGAGCCTTCTGGCCATTTGTGTTTAAATTTTATGATGCAATAAGAAATGACTGAAGCCTTCTTGTTTACATTGTAGGATTAAGCATCAGTCCCAGAGATCTTGCTTTGCTTTGCCAGAAGGTTGCACCTTTAGCTAACTTTTGACGACATCCAAACCCTTTTCTTTGTCCATTTACCATGCCTAATTAGTATGTTCTTAAATAGGTGGAGAATCATATTGTTGGAGCTCCGTGTGGTGTGATGGACCAAATGACTTCTGCATGTGGTGAAGCTAACAAGCTTCTTGCGATGGTGTGCCAGGTAACCCATTGTCAATGTGGAAGAAGGCAATCTTGCTGCAGCATTTTACATATTGAGAAATCATGTCGATCCTACTTGTGTCCTGTGTTTAAATATCAACAAATCATGTCAACTTTGCTTCTTGTACAGCCTGCTGAGGTACTTGGGCTTGTAGAAATTCCTGGCACGTCCGATTTTGGGGAATCGATTCAGGCATAAGACACAGGTAGGAGTTCTGTAATTATGTTGACTTTGCATTATCATGCTGCAATAGTTTCATGCTGTAGAGGTATTATTATTAAATCCAATATATGCCTAGTTCTGTCCTGCAACAGTGTAACTTTGATAATGAGTGATTATTGTTTTTGTTTCCCCTATATAATGAATAGATGTGCAAAAATGATCACGTATACTTTACATCAGTATCCTATATAGTCTAGACACTCAAGACTAGTTCTTGCTTATGTTAGGCTCAATAAGTTTCCTCGAAAATTTCACAATATTAAAATTCAACAGTGAAAAATCCAAATCTATGAAGGAAGCCTCTTTTTCATATTTTATCATTTGGTCCAAAAGGTGGCAAGGTTTTGAATCATTAGTCTACGCTAATGTGGTTGTATTTTAATATATTTTCATATGACTTGCTACACAAATTTTATTGAAGAGTAAGTACTGATGATCTTCCATCTCATTATCAAAATTATAGTAGTTTTAAAAGAACCTAGAAAAAATAAGATGATTTACTCATGTATGGCTTGTTCTTCTTGCATAGTGTTGGTGGTGCGGATTATGGATCTGTTAGAGTAGGTGCCTTTATTGGTCGGACGATCATAAAGTCTGCAGCTTCTACGATTATGTCTCGATCATTGTCAAATCATGGGATGAATCTTGACGAGGTAGAGGATGATTGTTTTGAACTGCCTAAAGCTGAAGCTTCATTAGATTATTTGTGCAACCTGTCACCTCATAGGTAAGTCCCTTTACTGGGATTTTAAAATATTGTATTGGTCCTATAAAGGTTTATTTATTCATTGACTTGTAACTTGAGTTCAGATACGATGCTCTTTATGTTACGATACTTCCCGAGTCCATACTTGGTGAGGCTTTTCTGGAGAAGTATGCTGATCATGGTGACCCAGTTACGGTTATTGATCCAAAGCGTAACTATGGAGTGAGAGCACCTACCAGACATCCTATATATGAAAATTTCCGAGTTAAGGTTAGTAGTTGATTTGTTTATTAGACATCTTATGACAGTTTCCACCATACATTGTGGGTGATGGTTTCGTTTTTGTTTTGGGCCAAGTGTAAGCATTGAATTGCGACCGCAAGTACAAATTGAAGACAAATT
The DNA here is from genome assembly GCA_025331145.1 of Rosa persica. Classification (NCBI taxonomy): domain Eukaryota; kingdom Viridiplantae; phylum Streptophyta; class Magnoliopsida; order Rosales; family Rosaceae; genus Rosa; species Rosa persica. The sequence goes on along the minus strand of WFKR01000006.1, from coordinate 47,373,789 downwards.
GTCATAAGATACTTTATCTGTTTCTCGTTATAGTTATGAACTTATGATGGACAGGATCAGCTTACTTGTTTCTTTGCTTGTTATTTTCCGTGTAGGCATTCAAAGCACTTCTGACATCTGCAAATTCAGATGATCAGCTTACAGCTCTTGGAGAGTTATTATATCAGGTATGCACGAAGCAAGTGTAGGCTGTGAAGTATCCAAAGATTGAAGCAAAATCAATCAAGCACTAGCTTTAATGATAACGCACTTATTATTCAGTTGCAGAATCTAAAATGCTGAACACAATCTTCTTTTGCAGTGCCACTACAGCTACAGTGCCTGTGGGCTTGGCTCCGATGGAACAAATAGGCTTGTACAGTTGGTACAGGAGATGCAGCATAGTAAATCATCTAAATTAGACGGGGGGGCGTTATATGGAGCGAAGATTACGGGTGGAGGTTCTGGCGGAACAGTTTGCGCGGTTGGCAGGAATTGCCTCAAGAGCAGCCAACAAATATTTGAGGTAATTCTCTCAGCAAAAGACTCATATTCTTGAGAAGATGAAAGTCAATTTTATTGGTAGAATGATTGTCCATATTCAGTTGAATCACTGACCTTGATCATTTCAACTTTCCAGATTCAGCAGAGATACAAAGCTGCAACAGGGTATTTGCCATATATTTTTGAGGGCTCATCACCAGGTGCAGGCAAATTTGGGCATCTAAGAATCCGGCGCCGTCTGTCAAGCTGAATTAGCAGAAAGCAAATCAAAATATAAATTATTTCGAGAATTGGGTTCATTTAAAAACCTCTGCAAATACAACTCTCTTGTGGACTTGTTGGCCTATTGGCAGTATTGGTTCATAATTGTAATCAAAGTCCAAAATTCATAAATAATTTCGTTTCTTGCAGTTTGCTTTGATTTTTCAAACAAGATAAAATTGAACTAACTGCCGTTACTGTTTTCAGTCCAACTGCAAATTTAACCTGTCCCTGATCAATTTGCAGCAATTAGATGGTAATTATTTCCAGAACTGGGAAGGTTCTTATTTGGGATTTGGAGCTCTGTCTTCTGTGAGCAACTACTTTGGGATTTGGTTTAGGGAATTCATTTGAACCCAAGAATACAAACTTGCCGTTTTTATTTTGCAAAATACAGGTAAAAATGCAAAATTATGTGTTTTTCAAACTCTAATCAATAGAATACTTTCTTCAAAATAAAAAAAAAAAGTGAAAAAAAAATTGTCCAAATCATGATTTCTACTCGTCTGTTCTTTATTTAGCAATTTTCAAACACAAAAGGAAATCTAAATTAAAATACCACCTAAATCGAAACACAAATGGGCACCATTATATTGATGATAGAATAATAGAAGTTTAAATGGATCAGAATCTACAAATTGAGTATAAAATCATGACATCAGAGGATTTCTAGCCATCCTGCTGATAAAAGGATTCATATGTTGCAACTCTAGGCTTTGATTCAGGTTGTTCCAGCTCTTCCATGAAGCCAGAAGTCATCTTGATAAAATCTTCCATGTGCCTTTGTTTCCATACCTTGCCATTATCAAGGAGTTAAAACAACTACGCAACCAGACAACTAAATAGAAGTGAAGAAAGCACAAACTAAAACAGGTGAAAGCTCTACACTGTTACTGGGCTCTCTTAATCCTAAGATCAAGCAAAAACTATGGATCAGCGTGTTTCAAAGTAGAGTGCTAGACACTGGACTAATGAAGACATGCTTGATCGGATATCTTTTCAATAACCCCATAATTATACTTAGATTTATATAATTATTCCATGGCAACAGTAGTCTAAGTTTAATCACTTATTAACACACTACATGCAGCTTCAACAATACAGTGGCATTGCCAGTACCTGATCCTGTTTTTACACCTGAAGATGTCTTTACCTCTTTAAGTGCGTTTATATCAATGCAAAATAATGATTACAACAATGCAGCAGGTCAAACAAAGAACGAAATTTCTTCCAATACATTTATGCAGTTTTTGGTCCAAGAATGATAGAGATTTACCTCAAAATCCCATTCTCCATACAAGTTTGGGTCATTTTTGTCACCCCAAACATAAGTATATACTCGTAAGTTCTCAGAACTATCCTGCAAAGAAATCATCACCCCAAACATAAGTATATACTCGTAAGTTTTCAGCACTCCCAACAGAAGCACAAATTTATAGGTATATACAAATAGTATCACAGATTCAAAAATCATCCAAAGACCACAGGACATATATTTCCCCAAGGCATCAGAATTGCAAGTTGTCTCAGCCTTCGAATCCCACTCATTACACCAATTCATAGCTTCACACCACTTTATTCCAGATCATCATCTCCTTAATACTAGTTTGTAAAGAGTTCACAGAGAAAGAAAAGAGTAATATCTTGATATCTAAAATATGAGAGTAATATACGATTTTACCATCAAAGAGAACCTCAAAAGCGCTCATCTCATCAAAGACACAAAATTCAAGGGAAACAAGTGATGAAAAGTTTCTGAAGCAGTCCAGTTCCATCACATAAAATGCATCAAAATTGCAAGTTACATGCCAGCTGGCACTTGAAGAAGAGGCAGAGAGAGAGAGAGAGAGAGAGAGAGAGAGTAGTTATACCATCAAAGAGACCTCAACAGTGCTCCTCTGATACTCAACATCCTCAAATTCATCCAAAATATGTAATTCAGGATCTGTGATGCCTAACAACACCTGCACAAAAGCCACAGTCTCTCAATACAATCAAACGTTTTCCGATCATGAAATTGTTATCTAGAATTGATCAGAGAGAGCTTGCCTTTCCGGTAACCTTTTTATTCTCGACGGGGAGAATCGCCGGATAAACACGTCCTTTGATGCTATACCTATGACTACAACACATTCCAGATTAATCGATCATTGAAATTTCATTTCTTCTCTCAAACACATACAAAAGCCAGAAATTCATTTTGAGAGAGAGAGAGTGAGACTTACTAGCCATTGAGGGTAGCATTAGAGGATTGAGGGACTCGATTTAAGAGGACTCGACAGACGTCCTCCGCCATCAGGCTGCCGTAGACGAACACGTTGTGGACGACGCTCGGAGAGTTCGCCATCGCCACTGAACTCATCTCTTTCTGATGACTAACAAGAAACCCAAGCTGCCGACTTTATATTTCATGGAGAACACGTAACCATACGGCATACGACGTCCAATTGATTAAACGACATACAGATTCCCTAAATTGCGTAACATCTGGCTTATATTTTATTTTATCAGGAGTCTCCAATACAGTTCACAAGGAATATTTGTTTAGCAGAGAGTTGTGTGTTTCAAGCGAAATGAGCTTTACAGATGCTAGCAGTGTGCTAAACTATCTGAGCAGGTTTATGGCTTTGAGGATTTTCCTGTTTTCGAGTTTAACTGCTTTGATATCAAGATTCAAATTGAGGAAAATTACACGACAAAAGTCACATTAGTTACCAACATTTGTAGAGGACCCAGCATACAACTAAATCACAAGCATAGAACAATTTTCCATGGAGTTCAATATCATCTGCTACAGCAAACAAAAGTTTTAAATTGAAGGAATTGATCGACTGTAGCCAGAAGCCTATTGGTAGCAAGATCCTCATTCGTTCATAGGGGCAGGGCCATCACCACCAGCAGCCAGGATGTCCAGGAGAGAATTCTGGGGCTCCAACTCCTCGTGCCACAGTGGCAGTGTGTCGCCAGCGTAGAAATTTCTTTTAACTCCCTCAGAATTAATCTGCAAAACCATGCAAACAAAAGGAATGGCCAAATGGTCAATTCATGGTCATGTATGTTGCAAACAAATACAATATGACATGATTAATCACAATTAGTGTTTAATAGAAACATACCACAACAGTGCGGACAACACCACCACTAGCTCCATCTCGTGCAATGGCTAGGGAAACTGCCTTCACAACCAACTTCTGCAATAAGGCACAAAAAAAACTGTTTACAAAAAGCAGAAAGACCGTAAAGAAAGCAATCCTTTTTTTTCCATTAGCTTAACTACTGAACATCAACTATCACAGCAGAAGATTGAAAGATATCATCACTAGCTACATGTAGTGTAATGGATCCATAAAATGAAAAAGTTCAGTACTAAACTCCTTTAATTTTTTTTCTATGTTAAAGCATTCAAGTCATTTAGGGGATTAAAATAAAACCAGGTCACGTCCCATGAAACTCAAGTACTTTTCATGAATAGTTTGTATCAAGCTAATTACTGAACAAATAAACTTCAAACATCTAGAGACTCATACCTCCGCTTCGTCCTTGGTCATTCCTTCTCTCCATGCTTGATCAAAGAATCCATACAAGTAACTGGACCCAGAACCTATAACACAGAAAAATATGTTAGATCAAACCACAGGCAAAAGTATCGCATTGAACCTCCCTCATAAAGTGGAAATCACATCCAGTTATAACCAAACCATGCTGTTGAAATCAGTTCTCACGATATAGAGAGAACAGGGCTATGAAATCCTAATCTGAGCCTTCAATGCAGTAGATACAAGCCAGTTTTCATTAACCACAAGATGAATTCTTGGCATGTAATTCAAGCACATCTAACATTAGCAACCAGACGTATACTAACCAAATCCAAGTTGATGAAAATCCATAAAGTTCACACGTATTCTAACTCGAGACCATTACTCACTAAAAGATCTAATTCCAACCAATTAACAATATGCTGTACTGTTTTGCTTCAAGTACTAGAATTTGCACACCCAAACTGTACAGAGACAAACTCACTCACACAATGTCTACTCCCTCTAGTGAAATGGAAATTGTACAACTAGGTCATAAAAGGCTTTAGCATGCATACCTCCAATGGCAAATGGCGCCTCAATTACTGTGCCGCCAAGAGGAACTCCATAAATCTTTCCCCCTTCGTACTTGTCCCAGCCTCCAACAATCAACCCAGTTTGCAACATATTCTGCCAAGCCCAAAAAACAAGTTTAAACCCCAAACAACTAATTGAACTACAAATAAGCTTACACAATAGTATCAATAAGCGAGAAATTCACCAAACCTAACCTTGTTGCCATAGGACAGTAGCCTGATGAGATTAGCAGCAACTTTCACAGTAGCAGGCTGCCCTAGCTGAATGCTGTACAAACACAAATACACAATTAAAATCCAGGAAACCATTAAACCCGAACCGCAATACAAATCAGTGAAACAAAAGGCACGGAGGCTAAGAAAGACTCACGTGTGCTGATGAAGAAAGTGCCTCACATAGTCGGAAACAACTTGAGAATCTGCAGCCTGCAAATTGCAAAATCTCCAGATTCTCAAAAATTCGATCAAAGACAACAAATTAAATAAGGTCTAGGTAGTGACGAAGATGAGAATCGTACCGATCCAGAGCGACAGACGTAGACATTATCCGTGAGCTGAGTGATTTTATCCGAGCACCGATTCGCAACATAGACACCTATAAACAGCACAAACAAGTATACAGAATTACAAATCAAACAACAATGGCGACGAATTTAGAAAATTTCAAGCAGAAAAAGTTAGGGTTTGAGAGAGAGCGGCGACTGACCGGTGGAGGTTCGGGAGTCAGCGCCAAGGACGACGCCGCCGTCGTAGGTGACGCCGATGATGGTGGTGCCCATGGAGTGAGGGGCGTTGAGGTTCATATCGTCCATTGATGAGTGAGACATCGCTGAGAGAAAGAGAGAGGAATGAAAGGAATCAAGGTTTTGGTTTTCACTGACAAGGCACACGAAATTGGGTTTTTGATCTTTTTATGGAGACTGACTTTCCCAACAAGTTGTTTCTTATTTGCGTTTGGGCCCAAGATAAAAATAGTGTGTATTGTGGGTTCAAGTTGGGCTTGCAAGGGAAACAGTGTATTAGGCCTAAACCCACTCATCTATAGGATTTGGATCCGAAACATTGTTAGTGATGATGTGTCATCTACCACGTCAAATATCACGTATCAAATTTCCGTTATAAATGTAGCACTAATTATAATTTGGAAAACCGATATCTATTTTGAGTTGTTATAACCACGTTGGATCTACTTTTACAACTATTGAACCACTTGTTGGTCACAGTTTAATTGTTAGGATATGACCAGATTTTTATAATGTATTTATTATAATATTGTAATTAGTAAGGCTTCATTTTGATTTTTGCCCTAGATCTCTGAAAATTCAGGACAGACCCTGATGGTGAAGTGTTTGAAAAAATGAGAAAGTGTGAAAAATTACTCACCTTTAATTTGATATGTTTATCTTTCTTAAAACGCGATAGATTTACATGGTTTTGACTTATTAAATTTTGTTTTTTTTTTTTACAAGACTCATTTAATTGTGTTTGTTGCAGAAGACTGATGCTCTTTGGCAGCCACAGGTTGACAAACTAAAAACAATAGTGAAGAGGGAAGTCTTTACTAATGAAGGTGAATTTTCATATCTACTCAAGTTAATTGATGCAATCCAATGACTTAGCGTGGGATACCATTTTGAAGGCGAAATAGAAGAATCACTGCAAAATATCGTGATCATGATTTTTACCATGACGAGGGACATCTTTACGATTAAACGCTATTGTTTCTTTAAGTTAGTGAAATTTAAGTATAAGCAAGCCTGCAAAAACCATTCTATTTTTTTCATTTTTTTATTCTAAGTATGTGCTCGTCAAGGGTGTGCAAATATTTGCCTATTTGGACAATATCACTCGAGCAAATATATTCAACAAGTTCAAAGATTCAAAGGGTAGTTTCAAAGAATGCTTAATTACTAACGACTCCAGTAAGCTACACCTCCATGAAGCGACACATCTTAGGGTTAGTAGAGAAGACATACTTGAAGAGGCTAATATGTTCATCACCACTCAACTCAAGTACGCGTTCAAAAGTAATGTAAATTATTCAGTACTATTGAACGAACAAATAATTGAAGCTTTGACGAGACCTCTTCGAAAAAGTATGGAGAGATTATACAGCAAGCGTTATATTTCAGTCTAGCCTCACACATACAGTGAATTTTTGTTGAAATTTGCAAAGTTGGATTTCGATCAATCTTATTTAGTTTTGGGAGCTTCTATTCATACCTCCAAATTTGACATTTGGACCTCCATACTTAACAGACCTCCAACTTACTTTTACAAATAATCAATTAGCTATCTACACCTCTCTAATTTTCCTATAATGCCTATCATCCAATAAAATCAATAAAAGACCTTTTTTTCTTTCTTTTTTTAGATTCTATTCATACTTTCAAAAAGCAGTAGTTGACTCTCCTTCAGTTTTTGAAGATTTGGAATTGCAGCAATTTTTTTTTTTTAGAAGTTCATCCTCCATATACGAGTAACAGAGGTGCTAGCATTTTTTTTAATGAATTGCCGACTCTTGGTTAGCGTAGGCAACAATGCCATGTTTGCTCATCATCTTGTATAAATATGTTTTCCAAGTATTATTTTCATTGCATTTAGGTGTCATTGTCCCTTGACTGATTCTCTCGTACTTGTTTCCATAGCAGCTTGAAATGAATATGCATGGTCTTTTTGTTTTAGATATGTATGAGATAGTGGAGGAAATTACAATAATCAACCGTGAGTCTAGTGCATTCTCTATAGATTTATATCAGATGGTCGAATTTTTCATCATATCTATAGAATAGTTCCACATAAAATTGCTTTGCACCAATGATGTGCGGGAAGATCTTGTGGGCAACTACCCATTGCTGCGTTTGTCATATAAACATGCTAGAGTACTGCTTTTTGTCGCCGCTCATTCACATGTCTGATTGCATTTAGAATGAGTAGGGCTTCATCAACTGAGGTGTCTTTGTATTTTCCATTTTCTCTCCTTTTATTTTTTATTTTTTTTATAGCGCAGTGATAGATCTTGTAAATTGTCAGTCATGTGAGCAAGTAAGTCTATCACTTTACGAAGACAAAATCAAATTCATAAAATTTTGACTTCAACGTTAAATAATATTTGATGATATATATTTTAGTGTTTACATTAGAGGAGAAAATTTTTCCCATGTTGAAAACTATTACTGTTCGTAGAGATAAGAGAAGGTTTTTTTTTTCTTATTTGTGTCTTTATTGGTAATTTTTGACATGAGTTGACAAACTCAACTATTACTTGGAAAAAGTGAGAGGTCTAAATACCCATTTTGGAGGTATGAATAGAAGCTCCCTTTAGTTTTTACACCAAAAGGAACTCTATGATGTTACTAGGTACATAATTAATTTAGTAGATAATAAATTAAGGGATCTTCTTATAATTGTCAATTATCAAGTGGAATTAAGCATTGGCAGATCCAAAAATGAAAACTTGGATGGGCTAGAACTTCTTAATAAAAATAAATAAAACATTATTGTGGAGAATCTCGACGGTGTGAGATAATTTTATTAATTGAAAAAAAAATTACACTTAATTGGAGGGGAACTAGTGAGCTTTACCTCACAAATGCATCTCTATAGACAACTAAAAATACAATAAAATAAATGTGCAATGAACTACAAGATTTAAACCCCAACTCAATCTAATCCAAAGAGTCTCTAAAGCTGAACTATTTAATCACCGTCTCATTGTCGATAGATTCAACATATTCTTTCTCAATGTGAATGACCATACAAACTCATCTTCCAGCTTTAATTAAGGCCTAAAACAGAAATAAAAATTGATTAATCGAATAACTCTAAACAAAGACTGCTGGGCAAAATGGCAAAATCCTCAATTCAACAAACTTAACTAAAACCCTGTTAATCCATACATAACTATAGAACAAAACTTAAAAAATAAAATTTTATCATTTTTGGGCACATAACCAGACTAGCTATTGCCTATCATGTTGATTTAGATTGATTTAGTTTGGGCAAATTACTGGTCACACTCTCTTCTTTTTGGGATTCGACAGTTCAGTTCCTCATATCGTAATTTTAACAAGTAACTCCTCAGACATTCAGTTCAGTTCAGTTCCTCATCTTTTTAGAAACTAGATATGTGTTTCTCTCTCTCTCCTCCGACACCCACTTTCGGTCACCACCGTGACTCACCTCCACCACCACGGACTCACCTCACTGACCTTCGACGAGTTCAACGCACCCTTCATGACATCCGGAAGTAACCCACAAGTCGAGGCCGGCGAGGCTAAGATCTGATTTGGGCACCCATAGGCCATAGCGCCCACCCACCGTCTCCGCCTCCCTCCCCAACCTCAAATCCACCTTCCATTTCCTCACCTTAGTGGGCTTCTCCACCGAGTTTCGCCGACTAGTCGGTATGTGCCCCTAGCCTCCACGAAATCCGGCAGCAACCCACGAGTTAGAGGCCGGTGAAGCCAAGATCTAATTTGGCCACCCATAGACATAGCTCCCTCCAACCGTCTCCGCCTCCCTCCCCAACCTCAAATCCACCGTCCATTTCCTCACCTCAATGGGCTTCTCCACTCCTGAGTTCCGCCGCCTAGTCGGTATGTGCCCCGAAATCCTCGCCTCCATAGTCATTCATCCATGGTCTACTTTGGAGGGGGAGAGCGAGAAGGGTGAAGTGGAATTGGAGAAGAGAGAGGGACGACAAATGAGGCTCAGGCGAGTTGCCGAGAGAGAGAGGAGAGACAGAGTGAGAGAGAAGCAGAAAAAAAAAAACAAAAAAAAACATAGAGAGAGAAGAATTAAAAAAAAAAAAGGAAGTGAGGGGTAAAATGGTTATTTTGGATCAAATTGCGTGAAATTTGAATGTCTGAGGAGTTACTTGTTTAAATTACGATACGAAGACTGAACTGTCGAATCCCAAAAAGATGAGGGTGTGACCAGTAATTTGCCTATATATATGTACACGTCTTTTTCACACTATTACACAAAATGCTTCACACAGCGGTGAAAAACTGTTGTCCCATCAACCTAAGAAAGCAATAGCTAGTGAAGGGATTAAGAAAGATTGACCCCCTTGGTTATCTTCAAGACTGTTATATTGATGAGTTACGTAGGGCAAACGCACCACGTGGTTGGTAGGGTAGCCCAATCAGTGAACATGTAATGGGGTGTTTGGGTATTTTATTTTAATAAGTAAGGATAATTTCAGAACACATTTAAAATTTTCTGAATTGTGATTGGCCTGCCTCACCGCCACGTGGTGCGTTTGCCCTATATATAAATCTCTCTACAGTGACTATAAAACTGTGTTCACTTTCTCCGGGGATTGGTGACTACCTCTCCTTGGCCAGGGGCCTGCACGTATGTTTGGTCCTCTTTCCTGAAGCGGCTGGAATATACCCGGCGCACGGTGCGTCGTAGTGGGGCCAGCTTATGTGGGCTGTTCCTATCTAACAAGGATTCGACTTGGAGGTTTCCTAAACCACAGCGGACTGAGGATCGAGGTAGGAAGCTGTGCTCAAACTGGCATCCCTTCAAGAAGGCACACAGCAGGATGTAGATCAAATTCCCAGTATACTACGAACCTGATGGGAGGAAGTAACCAGACTCCAAAAGACAGATAACGTGTGGAGAACTTGAGGAAGCCATTAGAGATGGTGATGCCCATTATACTATTTCAAGGAAGGATATCCACCTCCGCCTTACTGAGAGGATATCTCTTCCTAAGCATTCACACACCTGAGGCTACTACCGAACATTGCGCGTTTCATACTACCCAGCAGTATACTACGCTAGGATACCTGGAGGTTTGAATTTGCCCATGGTTCGCAGATTACTACGGGTAAGGGACTATACCAGCATGGTTAGCCTACTGAAGGATTTGGAGGAGCTTGAGACGTGTCGAAATGGAAGCATCAAATCTGCAACGCCATGAACACCGAGAAAGCTCAAGAACGATGAAGTACGACTTCGAACGTGAAGACCGAGGGACAGCTTAGTTCGAGATCAACTCCATGGAGTCCACAAGGGTTATGGTCCAACTGAAGAAGTTTGATGAGTCCCCTATTGAAGTTAGATGGGTCCCCTAGTCCGCAAACTCAACATGGAGCCACGAATGCTCAAGGAGTAAGAAGAAGATTGAGGGAAAGTGGAGATCGCAACTACAACCTAGTGGAGGTTACTTCTTCTTGGAAAGGCATATCTTGGTTAGTGGTGATCAAGAAATTAGCTCTCCAAGCCTCAGTTTATCAAATCTGGAAAGAAATGAATAATAGAAAGTTTAGGGGAGAAAGATTGACCCCCTTGGTTGTGTTCAAGAATGTTATACATTGTGACTATAAGACTTTGTCTGCTTTTTCTGGAGATTGATGACCTCCCAGCAAACTCTACTATTATTCATGAGTGGCAACAATAATAGCTCTTTGTGGTTGCTTGGGATCTCTTCCCTTGGTGTCCTAGCTTTATTGTGGTGTTTTTTTGTTTTTGTTTTATGGCTTCTAGTTTACAAGCATTAGGTGCCTTTTTGGGGCTTGTTTTCTCTTTTCCTCTGTTTAAGGTTGCTTTCTGTAGCTCTTTGAGCTTGAGCTTGAGCTTGGTTCCAACGTTTTTCTGGAAAATGGGGACTGTAAGGCACGTATCAATCTTTACTGGGCAGAAACCAAAAATAATAAACAGAACACCAGATTTTTGGTTACGCATTGAAAATCTCAAACATGAGATTAAAAACACTGCGGGGCTCCTACTCTTGAGAACCCAAAATAAGAATTAACTTATGATGAAGGATATGTTCTTTACAAACACATATTACTCTCTACGCGGCTACAATCTCTAGACTCACTAGAGTGGTGCTTTTCTTGAATCTTGACCTTCTTCTTCACTTGAACGATCACCAAATATCGCTCTTCTTTCTTCACATCCTCTCTACTGAACTCAAGAGAATCTAAGCATATGAGGAACAAGAACACTTAAGCAAGGAACAAGTGTCTTTGATTCTTATGGCAAAACTGATATTAAGCAAGCAAGACTCCAAACTAATTCTTGCGTCCAAGGTGATTCTTCTGACCATGCATCTGCAGCATATTATAAGAGACCAACGTAATCTTTTCAATGCACAAAGATTCTACCCTAATTAGCTCTTATTAGGAAAAGATCCTTTAATTAAAAATATCCAATTAAAGTCAATAAATCCTAAATCACTTAGGATTTTGATAACATGTTTTGACAATCAGAAAATATCTTTATGTAAAAGATGATAAACCTAAAAGATACTTTCCTAACACACATGACTAACTCAAAAGGATATACTTCAATGTTTTGTATGGGAATGCCAATACACCAAGTTCAGCAAAACTTGTACCTACAACCAATAAAAAAACAGTTTCTGAAAGAAGTGCTAGACAAGCTTTGGATGGACAAAAATACATGATATGGTTTTTGTTGTCTTATTTATGCTTCGAGCTTTGTTTTGCTGAAGTCCTTGTTATGGCCTTGGATTTGAAATGGAGTTTCATAGCACATACAGGTACTTTAGCAATATCTCACATAAAAAGGAATAATCCAATTCAAATAAAGTGCACAGTGGGGCGGCCAACTCCAAATTAAAATAATTAAATAATCTGCTCGGTGAGGGCCAACTCCAAATCAAATATTTGCAAATCCAAATCGATATCCAATATTTTTCAATCACCTGCAATGGAAAATGTCTTCTCTTTACTATTTGTCACGTAATGTTGGCCAGGGGCTTGCACATATTTATTACTGTTTGGTCATCTTTCCACTGTTAGAGTTGTGATTCCCGTTACTATTGCACTTACGTACCCTCACAGCCTCACTACAAATGGAAATAAGACTATTCCAGACTAGAACCATAAATTGTATACGCTCCAAGTTACTTGTCAAAGCTTATCTTGAACTGCTGCTACGTGTGAGGTTCAGAATTCATCATATCGTACGTGGCCTCTTGAATGACGGTAGAGTATGAATTCAGTCGTTTTATCTTCTTGTCTGCATTTCTTTCATGCATGTGGAAGGACTTCATTTTTGTTGTCGATCTGCATCTCATTAAGCTGTTCTACGGTAAAAGTATATTCCAAACTCAACTATCGATCAGCATCAGCATCTGTACTACATCTGGATGGAGTCCCCTATAGATAGATGAAAAACAATGGTCTTCATACTTCAACAGAAGCTCACAGCATAATCCTATAGCTAGTCCAAATGTACAGCAAATCAACCATGCCTGTCCAAGTTAGTCCAACAGCTGCATCCCATATCAATGCTAAGCCAGAAGTTGTTCGGCGCACAGCAAATTATCAACCTAGCGTTTGGGGAGATCAGTTTGCTAATTATGCCGAAGACATTGTATGTATAGGTTTTATTACTATAACATACATGTTCACACATGTTTAACGTTTTGCTGATCATTTAACTTGTTCTGGTTTCCGGATAACTCAAGCTCATATGCAAGAACAAGTTGAGGAGCTGAAACAAGTAGTGAGGAAGGAAGTATTCACTAATGCTGCTGATGATTTTTCACATCGACTAAAGCTAATTGATGCAATCCAGCGCCTCGGTGTGGCTTACCATTTTGAAACTGAAATAGAACAAGCCCTGGAACGTATACATGCTACCTATCAAGATATTCACGATGATGATGGTGATCTATACAATGTTGCTCTTCGTTTTCGACTACTCAGACAACATGGATATAATGTTTCCTGCGGTAGGTTAAGTAGCATTTTTTACTTTTTTGGCAAAGGGTAGGTTAAGTAGTTAAAGTATCGTATATTTCAATTCTTATATATACGTAAACATGTCCACTAATATTGAACCATATGTGTACTTAATTACGCAGATGTATTCAACAAGTTTAAAGATGCTAATGGTGACTTCAAGGAAAGCTTAGTTACTGTTGTTTCAGGTATGCTAAGCTTCTATGAGGCATCCCATCAAATGATGCATGGAGAAAAATTACTTGAAGAGGCTCTCCATTTTACCACCACTCATCTCAAGACTGCAACAACTTTAATCAGTGCAAGCTCTCTGCTGAAATCACAAATAACGGAAGCCCTAAAGAGACCTCTGCCAAAAACTGTAGAGAGGTTAGGTGCTCGATGTTACATGTCAACATACCAGGATGAAGCTTCACACAATGAAGAGTTACTGAAACTCGCAAAGTTAGATTTTAATGTTGTTCAGTGTTTACACAAAAAGGAACTCAGTGACATTATAAGGTAAATTTAAGCCACGTACCGATCTTATAGTTTGTTATGAGATAAGTTTTAACCTTCTAATATTGTTCTATATATACTAGATGGTATAAGGAACTAGACTTTGCAAGGAGGATGCCTTTTGCTCGAGATAGGATCGTGGAGTTGTTCTTTGGGATAGTGGGAATGTATTTTGAACCCCAATACGTGTTCGGGAGAAACATTCTGACGAAGCTGATTGAGATAGTGACAGTAATGGATGATATGTATGATGCATTTGGTACATTTGAAGAACTTGTCAGATTAACTGAAGCAATCGAGAGGTCCGAAATAAACAAACCGTTACCTTATCATTTACTCCTGATTCAAATTTGGCATAATATAAATGCTTAACCTATATGCTAAGATGAATATGGATAAATTTTAATCAACTTTCAGGTGGGATGCTAGTTGCATGGATCAACTGCCAGACTATATGCAACCGCTTTATCAAACACTTCTGGATGTTGTCAATGAAGTTGAGGAGGAATTGATAAAGCAAGGAAGATCGTGCCGACTTTACCATGCAAAAGAAATTGTATGCCAAAGCATGAAAATTAAGCTTTAGTACTGCTCTCAATATTTGTAGTATGGGATATTTCACAGTGCATTTATGACCCGTGATAGATTAATAATAATATGCAATGGTAGATTAGTCTAGCTACCACTACATGGAGTACATGAAGTTTTTCGTTTGTTTAACATATATATGATCGATGCATCGATATAAATTTGTCCATGCAGATGAAGAATCAAGCCCGGCTCTACTTTGCTGAGGCCAGATGGTTCCACGAAGGATGCACCCCAAGAATGGATGAGTATATGCGTGTTGCGGCTTCTTCTGTCGGCAGCACCATTCTTTCAGTCGTATCTTTAGTAGGCATGGGAGACATTATAACAAAAGAGGCATTTGAGTGGTTGACCAATAATCCTAAAATCCTTAGAGCTTCGAATACCATATTTAGGCTTATGGATGACATTGCAGGGCACAAGGTGAATTACGTTAAATGTGAACTGCATTGAATGCTATGGTACATATTTTTGGAATTAATATTTGATTTACTTTTGCAGTTTGAGAAAGAGAGAGGGCATGTTGCTTCTAGTATTGATTGCTACATGAAAGAATATGGGGTCTCAGATCAAGAGACGATTGATGTCTTTAACAAACGAATTGTGGATTCGTGGAAGGATATAAATGAAGAGTTTCTGAGACCCACTGCTGTGCCAATGGCTGTGCCTTAATCGTGTTCTTAACCTAACTCGAGTGGTTGATCTCCTTTACAAAAGGGGTGATGCCTTCACGCATGTTGGAAAACCGATGAAAGACTGTATTGCTGCACTGTTTATTGATCCAGTGCCCCTCTGAATTTGGATTAGTCATTTGTCAATCTCCTAGCTTGGCTTTTTAAGCAATCACTTTACTGCACCAATCCAAGTTCTTGGTATGTATATGACTCTCTTTATTATAGATATATATTCACCTTGACTAATTCAATATATCATTTTGTCAATTAATCTCTGTTATTCATTTTGAAAGTTAACTTTATTGTTGCATTTGTCAATTGGTGATGGTTAGGTATTTAAATATAATGTTTAATCTAGAGACGTAGCTAGGAATTCTCGGAGGATTGGGCTAATTTTTAGCCATACAAAAATTTTGGGAAAACCTTTTTTTTTTTTTTTTTTTGAGGTTTGGAACCCAATAGGAGGCTCTCACCCTCATGCCTTTATTATTCAAACCATACAATGGAGTATCTCTTGTAAACTATGAAAGAATATTTTTGTACCGCTTGGGTTTTCGGCGATCCGTCATTTCATTCAATATCTATAATATATATATATATACACACATAAATTTCAATATAACAATTAACAAGTAAGATGGAAATCAGTAATGCAAATATGCAAAATTAAATGGTCTAAGCTTAGATATTCTCTCATTAAATGGCCTAAGCAAAATGAAATCAGTAATTCAAATTAAATGGCCACAAGCTTACGAACAAACACAGACCTCACGGACAAACTATCAAACATTATCAACAACCGACCTCACGGACAAACAATTATCAAACATTATCAACAACTGACCTCACGGACGAACTCCAAAAGTCCAAAACAATCAAACCATCAATTATCAAACATCATCAACAACCCATTCCCACTGGCCTCAACAACCCATTAGTTTCCCACTACAAATCTGGGATTGAAGGAGTCGCAGACTCGCAATGGAGGTAGCTCGGTGGCGGAGGAGGTGGCTCAGGTGTGGCAGCGTGGAACGATGGAGGTGGCTCCGCGGACTGCCTGGACTCGCAGCTGGAAGGCGGTAGCAAAATCGGGACAACGGGAGACAGGGAGAGTTTGAGAGGACGGAGTGTCGACCTACAGTAGCAAAGCATTAGTGTGTGTGTATATATTTTAGGCTATACTCCTACTTGGCAGATTTTGGTCCAAATTTTTCCTTCGGCTACAGCCTAAGTAGCCTTAGGCTTGGCTACGTCCTGACTCCAATCATAATAGACCAACCAGGACAATAAAGACTTGATTCATGGCTCAAGAAAATAAGAGAACTTTAAAATAGTTGTACCGCCTTTGCATCTAATGAGCATCAATATATCACCATCTCCAATACAATTTGAGAAGATCGATGAATAAGATCATGTCACTTCTCCTTTGAATAAGATCGATGGTCGACCGCGATCAGTTAGTGCTTTAGTGCTCCACATGCTGGGGCCTATTCTTTTCAGAAGAGGAAAATTTTTGTTTGGACCCAAAATGAGCATTTTGGCCTGACAAGGCACATCTTGGAGAAATCGAGCCAATATCAGTGGCTCAAGCTATATATTGTCGACAAGTTCGAAATATATATTTAGAGGCTAAATAAAGCCTACTATGGAAGCGTGGAAATGAAAAGTCAACTTTAGCACATTTTCCTACTTCGGCTAGGAGAAACCGAGCTAAACAAGGAAGGAGGGGCGGCAGACTAACCATCCGAACTTCAAATGAGTTAAAACTTTCCAGATTCATTCTAGACATCCCAAGGATCATTTCTTATGAAGAATGCTAGAGCTTGTTCGAAGTAGAAACCCTTCAAACAATCAGTCCAATTTTCTGCATAAGCAAAACTGGACCTCTAAGGAGTCCAGTAGCATTTTCGGCCCAACCACATGGAAATAAATTCTGAAATTTTACCACAATAATCTACATCCATGGTGGATCATTTCATATGAAGAAGTTGAATGTTAAATATGAATTCTTAGTGAAGATAAAAATTAAAGGAATAAAGAAGTGTTAGTGCTCTCACCTAACAAAATCCACTAAGTGTTAGTGAATTTTGCCTAACAAATCCACTAAGTGTTTGTGTGCTCAAACCTAACCTACTATGATTTGTTTAAAGGCCAAATAGTGTTGCTTGGAAGCCTATATATAGAGGCTACAACAAGTATCATCTCACAAATTCACTCATCAAAACATCTATAAGATGATCTAAGTTCTCTCTAGAGCAACCTCTCTAAGAGCAATTCCTCTCCTTCTCTTTCTCTTATCGGTGATCACACTCCAAGTTCTAGTCTCCTTAGGAGCCAACTTTCAGTACCACCAAACCCTCTGTCAAAGTGCTTTGGTCCTAGTCTCCTTGGGAGCCGACTGTAGTACCACGACCACAACGGTTACGGAACCAGCCAAGCAAGGGTAACGCCCTCGCAAACCAGCCAAGCTAGAGTCACGCTTTAGCAAGTTCTCCTCACTTCCCAGTGGTTTTCGCTCTGCTCGATCTACAACATCGAGTATCGATTGTGATTTTGAAGAGGCTCAGCAAAAGTCCTCGCCATGAGGCACAAAGAATCCCACGACGAGGTTGGTGCTCTCCTCGTCCACAATCGCTCAGAAGAAGTCAGGTCAAGGGACACCCCCGACGACCGCACCCGAACGGTGCTGGCACGCCCACGCAAGAAAAGAGACTGTTGACCAGCTCAAGAAAAACTGAGCCAAACAATTTTGTTGGGTTTGCTAAGTTAAATTTATTGAATGTCTGATTAATAATTCGCAACTTATGTTGTCTTTTTTCAAGCTCAGTCTAAGATAATATAATATATGTTTATCTAGATCTGGAAGAATTGTTGATTGGATTACTCCACTCAATCTGAACACACAAAGATTGTGTGGAATTATTATTTAAAATCAAATCATGAACCAGTGCATATAAGATAAATGCGAAGTTCAGAAGAAAGCTAATAGATTAATTAATGAAAATGATCAGTAAGAAGTTTTGACACATCCTAATTTCATTATGAAAATAAGTATTGTGTTGCAAATGATCGTTGATTAATTAATCACGAGAAACTCCAGGGGCTCAATCCAAATTGAGTATTGCATGCCATGAGCTCCGGAAATATTTGAGGAACTAAAGTGAAATTATTCAAGATTTAAGTTGTAATCTCGGTAAATGTTAAAGACCATCAGAAATATTTTCTAAATTTTTCTTAGATAAAATTTTAAAGTTAAGGGCTCGATAATAAAGTATGCGATGCGAAAAGTTTGTGAGAAATTTTTCAGATACCCGAACTATTTATTATGATTTTTTAAAGTTTGGAAGTTAAAGAAATTCATTTTAAGAAAAAGAAAAGGAGAGCGATGCGATCTCAGCCAGGCAAATGACCCTCCGCTTAATCTGAGCCGTAAAAGTTCATTTAACGAAGAGACGCATCAGATTTCTCCAGAAAACTCGGAACTCGCGACCGGGTTTCGGAGACCGACGACCCATTGACACGTGATGAAGACCCGACTGATTCTTCCAAATCCGACCGCGTTTGAATTTCTGTTCTCACCACGGTTCTGCTTCAAGTCTTGGTTTGTTCAATCGATGGGCGACAAAGGAGTATCAAATTACGGCGGCGTTTCTTCTGCAAATTACGGCGGCAGCGGTTTGAGATGCATGGGGTATGAAAATTTATCTACTCCTCTTCGTGCTCTACATCTTCGTATAATTGGTTTTTGAATTCGATCGAGTTTTAATGATCTGATGTTTTGGGTTGACGTCGGCCACCGTGGAGTTTACTGCTCCCGGCAACTATTTCTGCATTCTCCTGCAGTTGCGGTCATCGTTCGAGTCTTCTCCAACCTTGTTGTCTCCCATTTGGGTACTTGATTTTGTTTAAAACAGAGGAGTTGCAGAATTAGATGAAAATCCAAGGATGATTTGGTGATTCTATTCATCTGGTCTGTCGTGTCAAACTCGTCAGATTGGAAGCTTGGGTCATAACTGATTCGTATGAATCTGATCACTGGTATAATTGTTGTGCTCGGACATACTTGATAGAGGATGGATTATTTGTTATCAGAGTGTTTGAATTGTATTGAATGGTGATATCGTTAATGAAATACGTTGAACCTGAGAGATTGTGAAATAAGAATAATAATCGCCAAGGAGCAATTTGAGCTCCATAATTGTCATGGCAATAGACAATCACCCATCACAGACATACGCCATGCCATGGAGATGGTCAGATTTTAGTAACCAATCTTTATGACCAAAGACTCTGTTTTGTGTGCAGAATCTGCACGCTTCCTCCCTGACCATTTGGTATGCTGTTTGTCCTTGTATTGTGGTAAAGGACTTTACTATTTAAGACTCGAATTCTTTGTTTGGAGATGGAATAGGTTCCCAAATTACTTGCCGGAGTCCTACATTGTGTTATGCTGCTACAGAGAAGTGTCCATTCGAAACTTAGAGTTGATTTATTCTTGCTTCTTCCTAGTTCTCACTTCCCACAGGATAACCGAAACAGGAATGGAAGAAACTCAATTTGCTGAAATTTGGAATAAAACACTACTTCATCGAAACTTTCTGTGAATTAAACTCATCTACACTGTTACATTCCATATCGTCGTTCCTGACAATTCCAAACCAAGCTATTGCCGCTCCTCAAACCTAACCTATATGGGTAAGGTGGGTTCCCTGCTTACCAAAGAAAAAGGCCGTCTACTATGAAATCTAACTGGGATAAATTTGATTGGCCATGGGCACAGGCTCCTCAACTCCACAACTTCATCTTTCTTCTTTCCTCAGTTATCAGATGTTATGAGACTTCGAGTCCATGGCGTCATGGCGATGGCTTCAGGAAGTGGATGCAATTGAATGGCTGGAATGTGGGACTTGAGTGGGATGTGGGTTGGTCCTGTCAACTTCTTATCCTTTGGAATTCTTTTCCCAACAATTCCAAGTACATTCCTCATCTCATTTGCAAGCTCTATCACAGTCATCTTCACGGGCTGTTCATGTCAACAATTCTTAAGTTAGTTCCTATTCAAATCAGTAAAGAAAAAGTGAATTGCTTTCTAAATACGCATTAGATTGAATACGGTTACATGGTTGGAGTACTAGAAGTGAAAATGTGAGCAACGAAAGCCGTAGCTAGGGTGCCTGAGCTGTGACAGAGTGAAGATTAGATTTAGGATCAAGTTAAATAGGTGGTTCGATCCCCTCCAATATAACAATCAAAATAGATGAGATGATATTCAATTATAAGCAATTTTCTTGAGGAAACATAGATGATCATCTACGAATCTTTAGGACCAAAGACTTTTGGAGTCAATATACTTCATGAGCAATGGTCAGATTTTAGCAACCATTTGGTATGCTGTTTGTCCTTGAAGGACAAAAGACCAACTCTTATTGAAGACCAGAATTCTTTGTTCGGAGATGGGGTAGGTTAAATTTGTCCAATTACTTGCTGAGTTCTACACTGTGTAATGCTGCTACAGAGAAGTGTCCATTCAAAACTTAGAATTGATTTGCTGAAACATAAATGGAAGAAACTAAATTTGCTGAAAATTGGAATGAAACGATACTTTCATTGAAACGTTCTGTAAATTAAACTCATCTAGACTGTTACATTCCATACCGTCTAAAAAATAAAGAAACATAAAAAAGAACAGTTGTTAGTGATCCTCATTCTGATAATTTCAAACCAAGCTTTCGCCGCACCTCAAACCTAATCTATATGAGGTTAGATGGGTTCCCTGCTTACTAAAGAAAAGTGCCGTCTACTGCGAAATCAAACTGGGGATAAAATTGATTGGCCATGGGCACAGGCTCCTCAACTCCACAACTTGATCTTTATTCTTTCCTCAGTTATCAGATGTTATGAGACTACGAGTCCATGGCGATGGCTTCAGGAAGGGGATGCAATTGAATGGTTGGAATGTGGGACTTGAGCGGGATGTGGGTTGGTCCTGTCAACTTCTTATCCCTTGGAATTCCTTTCCCAAGGATTCCAAGTACATTCCTCACCTCATTTGCAAGCTCTATTACATAGTCATCTTCATGGCCTGTTCATGTCAACAATTC
The DNA here is from genome assembly GCA_025331145.1 of Rosa persica. Classification (NCBI taxonomy): domain Eukaryota; kingdom Viridiplantae; phylum Streptophyta; class Magnoliopsida; order Rosales; family Rosaceae; genus Rosa; species Rosa persica. The sequence goes on along the minus strand of WFKR01000006.1, from coordinate 47,352,341 downwards.
TTAGGTTAGTCCCCCTTCTCAGTAAAGAAGTAGGAATCTTTGATTGGATTCATTGTAATTTTGGCCATCTGTGGACGCATAAAAAGATTGCTCACCAATATCAAACATAGCTTTTTCCAGCAAAAATAAGTAGTCTCTGTTGTTTCCGCATGGCCCAAAAGCAGTCGCAATTTGGCTGCAGATAAACAGGAACAGTTGAGATACAAATCTTCAGTACAAGAACAATTGCAATATGATCACCACCACCAATACAAGAAAAGAAGGAAAGTGTCATCTGCATTACCTTGCCATATCCTCCACTGGAGCAGGACCCAGGTAATATTTGTTTGATTCTTTGTCTGGAGTAGATGTGAAACTGCAAATATCAGAATAAATTGGTCAGGAAATTCCTCTTCAAAACGTCTAAATTTCTTTTAGTAAATAAGTGGAGATGAAAAAATATGTTGCAATGTAACTTACACAATGACTCCTGTCAAAGAAGGCTCATCAGAGAAGTCCCCTTCCTGTATCACACAGAAAACATGTTAAGGCAATTTGTAGAGATCAATAATTCAAAATTAGAAACTATACAAGGAAAAGCAGCATGACAAACAATATCTTAAACAAATCTTACCTTGTAAAAGTTCACAAGAGTCTTTGCATCATATTCACATTCTCTCCTTTCCAAGTACTGCAAAAGGAAAAAAAAAAAAAAACAAAATGTATCAATATAATTCCTATACAATGGGAATGCACATAAACAAGCAACACTCCCATGACCAAAAAACAAGCAACACTCTTAGTAAAGGAATATGTATCCCACACTTCTATCTCATATGATATAACTCTTTCTACTTTAGCAATATGGCTAGCACTCTCAATTCACCTACATCACTATAATGCTAATAGAGTTTACATTTAAAGAAGATTACCTCCATAGCCAGTCTTTCCCTTTCAGGGCCGCCACGCACAGAATAAGCAGCACCCCACTGTTGGAAGAGGAGTTTCAAAGTCAGTAACAGATCATAATTAAGCATTTACTAACACTGCAACAACCTGATACGCATCAAGATATACTTACGCAAATAGCCCCTTCTTGGTGTTCCAATGTGCAAGTTCTTGCAGGGTGCTCAGGCGTACCTCGATGATCAATGCAAGCTGAATACACCAAAAATAAATGATCAAAAACCAATGTCATATTACTCATACCATATAACAGTCGAAGTCAAGAAGAGAGAAGATAGGCATACCAAGATCGAATACACGCCTGTAGTCCTTGATGAAACCTATCACTTTCTCGTCGTATTCGAAACCAGGGTTCCACACAAGTGAGCCATATCCAAACACCCAGAATACCATGGTTGGTTTTATAACTACTGAAATGTACATTACAGAAAAAAAAAAAAGTTCAGTCATCCCAAATTTCATCTCTTCGATTAGAAAGTTTTGGGATTTTTCAATTAAAATTAAAGAAAATCAAAGCAGTAATAAATGCTCTGATCCGAGATAATCACCGGCATTGCCAATACACGAGAGTAATAATCCAGAAATTTCACGCATCTATCATAAATTTATTTCTTTGCCAAGAAAAAAAAAAGAAAATAGGGGAAATCCGAGCTTACGATTAGGAAATGCGAGGAAAGCGTGTGGTGTGATCTGACCGAGAAGGCTTGAGAAATTTGAAGCTCGTATTTTCAATTTGGGATTTTAATGGCGAAAAAGAGAGAAACGAGAAGATGGAAGCTAAACGCGGTTAGGGTTTAGCTTCAGATTGGGGCTTTTTTCCTTTCTCGTCTTGTCTCTCTCTCTCTCTCTGCCTTCTCTTTCTTCGGTTTGTCTCGTGAGGAGGAATGGGGGGAGAAAAGCCCAACTTATAAGGAGGGGAGGGAAACCAGAAAACCTGTGGAGACCGTGCTTTGCCACGTGCTCTCTTTGTTCATTGTTAATTTGTTTTGGATGATGCATCATGTATGTGGTATGGATATGAGCCATGTACATGGATGGCATCCATCATTTATGTTGTTGAGATATTTCCCTGTTTTTTATTTCTTTTGACTAGTTAGGAGGCAGATTTGGTAACTGAATTTAATTAAAAAGAAATTTTATGTGATTTTCTGTTCTGACTTTTGAACATGTCTCCTATATTGGGTTGTGTTCTTCTTCCATCATCTCATATAAGGTAAGGTCCCTAGAGTTATCACTAAATATGGTTTGGAAAAGAGAAATTATGTTCCTTTCTTTTTTTTTCTTAACAATGATTATCACCCTTTTTAGTTGAATAAAAAGAAAAATAATACTTGTTACAAATAAAATATATATAATATTTATCATATTGATTTGCCTAATTTGATTAATAATATCATATAAATATGATATTCGTTTCATACTTTACACGTTTTTTTTTTCAAGGTTGAAGTTTGAAAATAGTTAAATTTTTATTCTTTCAATGCTTCAGAGGAGATGCTAGCTAGTAGATTAGTATATAACCACACATAAGATCGACAGGTATTTGTAAACAAACTATTAATAAAAAACTAAAGAAGATACAAAAGTATTTATGTGTAAAGTTTGCTACCACAAATTAATGTAAATGTATAAGAATCTTGGGCGGTCAATTCGCGAACATATCTTATCTTATCTTTACGTGATAGTGAGCATATATTTTACATGATTAAACCGATTTCACGTTTTTTTAGAATAAAACGAGAATCTATTCATTTCATAATTGTCATACATAAAATTATTTATTTAAATGTACAGAATACTTGTCTTCTCAAATAAATAATTTTTGATAAAAATAATAATAATAATAATCTTCATAAACATAATACAATACTTTTAGCAATCTGCATGTCCATCACCATGCAATGTCTTCATGACATAGTTGTTTGAGAAAACGTAGAATTAAAAAATCTAGTTGAGGACTTGAGGTTCATTGAACCTGGACGCGTTCTGAACAGCTGGTAATCATTTTCCAAGGTAGCAATCTAATTAGTAATTGCGACAGTTGGTACCACCAAATCGGGTCATTGAAGTCATCTAGACAAATAACCAATTCAAGTCCAATGAATCTGGACGCAAATACGGCACCGACAAAACAGTATTTTTTAGCATGGTAATTTCAAGGTCCATGCTTTCATTACTAAGATTCAACTGGGAACTTGGTCCTAGTTGGGTGGCCAAATATTCCAACTTGTTAGTTACTTCCGGAGGAATTCCATTTGGCAGTGGAAAACCAGTGGGATGTCAAGCATGGGAATGGGGGATCGAGCTCAATGAAGGTGGGGGGCATCACTATCATCTGCAATTTGATATTGGAATCGTCACTTCCTTTCCGAGAACCATCCAAATCTATTGTATAGGGAGGTTGAGAGGATAAGAGGATAGATGTAATGACGTGTTCGTGTGTTGAGCAAACAAGAGGGTTGTATGTACGAAGGGTTGCAATCTGATAGAAGATAATTTGATGGGTAGGATACGAGGTTCGGGAGAAATGAAAGCAGTGTTCGTACTTGTCTGTTTATCTGGAGTGAATTTTTCATCATGTTATTGAGAAAAGATGTTAATGATTGTATCTTTCTGTTTATTTACATAATGATATGCACGGCTGATTGTACGTATTCAATATATATTTTCATTATGCATGATGTATCAGAGTACGTCACGATTACACAAGTGCACATGACAACAGGCGTGTACGTAAATAAAATGATTATACGTGTCTAAATGTATCTACATGCACGATGCATGAGTAAAACTATGATTTAAAACTTGGAGACTAAAAAATAAAAAATGGATTATACATAATCACACTATTAAAATTTGAAAACAAAATTGAACAAATTCAAAATTGTTTGTATCATTTCTTCAAAACCTTATACAAAATCCTGTATTAACTGTTATAAATACACATTACTACTTTCTATGAAAAGAAAGATTAGTTTCGAGTTAATTTGTTATTACTTTATCTAGTTGGCAACCCCTACTGTAGTTCCAAACTTCCGACCATGGCACGATACATTAGTGCGTGTCTAGTAGAATTGCGTTAAAGCATGCATCTAATGACAAACGTTAATGCAAATATTTCTTATTCAGTAGACTAACAAATCTCTCGTATTTTTGAACTAAAACAATGACATGTATCATGTATGCAACATACATCCATAGCTAGTATATGAGGATTGATTCGCACCGACTTTATCAGTTCATCGTTTGATCATTGATATATATCATGTTTAAGACTATGGAACGGATTCATTAATTAAATGCTGCGGACCAACTAATTTAGGCAGCACGTCGTTTAGCTCGTTTACTTAATGAAATCCCATCAAGTCTTCGCCAGATTGGAAATTTTTTTTTTTATAAAAAAAAGTCTATGATCATGCGATCTATCAATCAATTTTAAAAGAGCACGCAATTTCGATCAAGTTGTTTGCCGACTTATTTGAACAACAATTATTAGTTATTAAGCTCATGCGGTTAGCTGGTGAGAGGAGAGAGGGATTTAGAATTGAGAGTTTCTATTTATACTTCCGCCGTTGGCATGTGGATTTTTATTGATTTTTGTAAAAATTTAATTCCTCTTTTGCCCTTTACAAAGAGAAGAACAACCATTTGTCTTTCCATCTCCTCTGTGCTCCTCTCTCTTTTCCACCTCCTTAGTCATGGAGGTATTGATCATCAGATTCCACCAATTTGGAGTTGACCTAATTTTGGTATAGATTATCTAAATTTCAACCCCAGGGAAGCCGTATCCATAACTTTGATATGTAGTTTTCCAATTCCAAAATATTGAAGCCAATCATGGCTTTCATAGGGACAAGTGTGGTGTTGCTCTAGGCGCTAACCCACTTGATACAGTTGTTATCATGTTGTAGGAATGTAGGTACAATGAAAAACAAAGGAGATAAACAGGAGGACGGAAAGAATTTGGAGAGGAAGAAATATTCTCTCTTGCATTCAGTTTATATTTAATTGGTATTATTCTTTCTTCTTTCAAAAGATTTTCATTTTCCCAACAAACAAAAGCCTTAATTAATTACGGGTTTTCATTCTAGTTCTCGACTTGATGATCCAATTCCAATATATGAAAGCTTGATTCTTTTTCTACACCACTGAGAAGCTTTTGTCTTTTTTAAAAGAGAAAAGTTTTTTTCTGTTCAGTTGTAGAAAAAAAATGGGGACAAATTTGGAAATTTGATAGTAAAATTTAGAGGAGGAGGTGTATATACAAAATGAAGAGGTATGATTAGAATCACTTTCTAGAATTGGATTAGAACTATGATAGATCATAGATTATATAATGAAACTCGAAAAAAAAAATTTATGCAGCGGTGGTGCAGGTGAGCCAATAGATCTAACGGATCTAAACCGTTGATATTTATATGCAACATTTGTTATTAAAAAATATACTTGTTGCAATCTAGCCGTCCATTTATGTTATGCAAGTGCACATCAGTGCATTGAATACTCTTTCATGAAATTCACATTTCTCATTTTATAATTCACACTTCGTCTTTCATCTTTTAATATTTTTATATCACATATTTTACAATCCACACTATGAAGAATACAAATTTAAGATATCAAAAAAAGAAAATATAGAATGTGAATGGTAAACTGAGGAGTGAATTTCACTCCTTAAATTAAAACCAGGATGAGTCAATAATTCAATTCCCCCAAAAGATTTATCAAAGTTGACACATACATTACACATATAACACGTGTATCGTAATTTTAAGCACGTTAACCCTATGGTATTGTTGAACATGAACATGACAGCCCGGTTCACACAATCTCCTATTCAAAGTTTCAAACTACATAGTCGGTGTGTAGTTTGGGCATCCATGTCTACTTTGCAACTTGCTTTTCCTATCAAAATTATAAGCCCAAAATGAATCAACCCAGTCCAATCCAAGCAAACCTTTCCAGGCCTGGGCCCAAAAATTTTCTAATCAGGCCGGCCCGATATCAAATTCCAAACCAAAAACGAGTACGAGCATTTCAGTCATAGCCTCACTGAGCTCTCAAAATCGGAGCACCAAAATCTGGAAATGAAAGGAGAACAAACCCTACCGGAGTTTCATCACTCAAATCAAACCGGCTCCGGCAGCCGGCGAACTCGTTCTCAGGTAGCACCAGACTGGACCGAAACGGATTTACTCATCCTGGTGAACGAGGTCACCGCAGTCGAAGCCGATTGCCGGAAAGAGTTCTCGTCCTTCCAGAAATGGAAGATCGTCGCGGAAAACTGCGCGGCCCTGGGCGTGCCTCGGTCTCTGGACCAGTACCGCCGCAAGTGGGAGGCGCTGCTCCACGACTACAAGATCATCAACCACTGGAATTCACAGTCGAGAGCTTCTGCTTCGTACTGGGCTCTGGAGAGTGATAGGAGGAAGCAGTTTGGGCTTCCGCGGAGTTTCGATCACGAGCTCTTCAAAGCCATTGGTGGTTATGAGAAGGTGCAGGAGAATCAGTCGGATACGGAGGAAGGTGAGGCTGAGGCTGACGTGGCTGATGAATATGAAGAAGCTGTGGAACCAGGTATGGTGTTACTCTTCCAGAACGGCATCGTTTGGTGTTGTGAGAATTATGTCATTGTCAATTTTAGCTATGAGTGTGATCTGTTTTGTTCTGCTATGTTGGTTTATTAGGCAATGAGTGACAATTACGGCTTAATTCTGATGAATTTATGACAATGCCGTAAATGTTTCGGTGAAAAAGACCTTGAGAATGTATTAGGTCAGTTTCTTTATATGTGTATAACGGTATGTGCATTGCAGATTTGAAAAGAAAAAAAGTTTGACATGACTTTCGGGACACTTGAGCAATCATTTTAATTCTTTTTTGGTTAAGACATAGGAGTATATTCGCGCTGTTTTTTCAACTGAAATGGGGCTTGATAAGCTCAGACTGGGTGCTGAAATGTTTCACGAGTGTGACTGGTCAAGTAAAAATTACAGTCTCAGCTTGGTATGTATGCAGTGACTGTGCAGACGGTCACACAAGGCAGTTCTTGAAAGCACATTCTCTGTTTGCTTCAGCCCTTCATTTTTTGAAGAGATGTTGACTTGCATTGAATGCTGAATGGATGTTTACTTTTTATAGTATGCTTTGTACATGAGTACATCAACCCATTATTTGGGAAACCGTTTACTTAAATGGGAGGTTCAGATTAAGCCTAAACTGATATACATATCCACTTACTAGTTCGTTATCTTCTTCTGTACAAATTACTATTGATTATTTTATGCCAAATGTGCATGCCATATGTGGATTCTATATACTTGTGGGAGATGCAGGGAAGGGTTTAGGTGGTTGAATTTGATAGTAAAATTGCTGGCCTTTTGAGTTATGGCTTGATGAATGAGTTGTAATTAGGTTTTAATGGTGTTGTGTTCAAGCTTGAAGCCATGAAAAAGTATAATAAGCAGCTTATTGGTCGTATGATTATCATGTATTATTAGAGTCCAAGAGGAGAAGGCGACCGTCAATGCAGCAGAAATGGAGTCCAATTCAAAATCCAGCAAGGGTGTCTATGGTTAAAAAGCCTGTACAGAAACCTCATCAGACTCATGCAGAAGAAAGGCATGTACGAAAACCTCGCCAGACTCATGCCGCAGAAAAGCCTGTACAAAAGGCTTGTCAAATGCATGTGGAGGATAAGTCTGTACAAAAGACTCGTCCAATGCGTGTAGAAGAAAAGACCATTGTAAAGCCAGTTCAAACCCATGTGGCAGAAAAGTCTGGCGAGACCCATGCAGAAGAAAACCCTCGCCAGACCCATGAGGAAGGAAAACCTGTTGAAAAGGCTCGCCAAACTCATGCACAAGAGAAGCCTGTAGAAAAGCCAACCCAAACTCATGCAAAAGAAAAGCCTCGCCAAACCCATGCAGAAGAGTCTTACCAAAGTAATGCGGAGGGAAAGCCTGTTAAAAATCCTCCCAAAATCCAGGCAGAAGAAAATGTAGTAGGTAAGTCTTGCCAAACTTATGTGGAAGGGAAGCCTGTAGAAAAGCCTCACCAAACCCATGCAGAAGAAAAGCATGTGGAAAGCTGCCTAGAAGCAATTCCTATGGAGAACTTGGCAGAAGAAAAGCCTCACCAAACCCATTCACAAGAAAAGCCTGTGGGAAGCTGCTTAGATGCTATTCCTACGAAGATGGCAGAAGAAGTGCCTCAGAAAAGCTGTGTGAAGAAAAAACATAAGGCCTCAGAAGAACAGCCTGGGGGAAGCTGCTTAGAAGTCATTCCCAAGAGCATGGCAGAAAAAAAGACTCTGAAAAGCAGTCTGAAGAGGAAGCAACAAAGTACTCAAATGGAAGAGAAGATAACGAGCATTGAAGAACAGAAGCAAATCATGGCTATGAAGTTGCAGTGGAGTGCAGAACTCATCCGTGCTATTGTCACCGAGAATATAGACCATGAGGCTGCTGATGAGAAGAGCATCAAGGACCTCCAAGCTGATTTAGTTAGGCGTCAAGGGGACCAGGTTATCGCATGCCTGGCAGATATTGTGAAGACTCTTAACCAGGTTCATCGTCTTGTCCAGGAACGTAAATAGTCTTTCTTGACCTCTTTTATTTTTTTAATTTTGTTTGTTAGGTTAACTGAATGTGAATATTTTAATGGTTTTGACGCCCTAAATTGGTCGCGTAAAATGCTAATTTATCATAGGTTGTTTCTTTGTTTTGTGGTGTGTGTTGTGACTATGTCATCCTAGTAAAAGAAGGTTAGTATGAGATTGTTTACATAAATGTGTGATTTTCATAGTGCTCTTTTCGTTTCCAAGCTTTACAGTTCTTTCACATTAAGTCCATAAACATGTATACATTCTTACGTTTTGTACATCAAATTATAGGTGCCCTTATTCTATATTCCTGTTGGAAGGGACAAGCAAACCCTCCCGGGCAGACAAGAATTAATTAATTGCTTAAAGTTGTTTAGCAGCTTTATCTAATTAAGACAAAACAACTACTTTACTGAGTACCCATAGCACCAGAGAGAACTCGAAGGCGAATATCGTGTGAAGCATCCCTCGATCAAGTGCAAATCCGAACAGCGTGATCCCTCCATGGTTGTGTCCCAAGTATGTCACTGCATGCACAACGTCTAGATGTATAAGCCATCCATTCACAGTCACTGCAGAACACATTTAAGCTACTATAGATAAAGAGTAATACTTTTGGAATATCACTGACCTAAAGCTTGCCTGGTCTGGAACGAGGAAGGGCCATGTGGAGAAACTGAAGTGGAAATATCCGATGAATCATTGTCACTCTCTCCATCACAGCCTCCATTAGCCTCAGGGCTCTGGTCTTTCCCCGGCTTATCGGAATCTAACCCAGCAGCAGATGAACAAGTTAAAAGCATATGCCATCTTGTAGCAATTGCAACAATTCCTTGGGCTCTATGTGTCATTCTTGCTGCCTCCATTAAACACAAAAACAACCCACTTAGCTCAACAGCCGAGCAAACCACAAGGTCACCGGAATTGAGAAAAGTCTTCTCTGCCTTGGATGCCAGAACCATCAACAAGGCTGCAAATTGGCTGACGGTGCTGGTAAACCAGCACCCAATGATAAAGAATCTGTACCTGTGGCTTGTAACCCACAATTGCTTTCTTATCCTCACATGTTCCTGAAATCAAAGTTTCTCATGTCTATTACAATACCATCGTCATTTTGGTTTAATATATATGCATAGATTAACACTTGCAAGTAACCACTAAAGTCACTAAACCTTGAAATGTATTGTGATGTTCTCTTGATAGATATCTTTCGTAGTATGCTGTAGCTTGTAACTACACACTTCTAGCAACAGTATCACAATTGCAAGTTAGTGATTGGGAATATATACCTGAAAAATGACTCTAGAATTGGAATCAGACCCTTCAAAGAACTTGTGCAACCCTTCGAACCGAAGTATTTGGAGCTCACATGTCAATCGGAAGAGAATACAAACCAGCAAGAACACCCCAGTCCGATAAACCCACGAAGCCAACACAAAAACAAACACAATGGAATTCAACGGGACACTCGGACTCATATATGGCAGTGACACTTTCACGGTGGTGAAGAATAGAATCTTGTGAGCAAGCTCGATGAAGAATGAAGGCAAGAGTATGCATACCAAGCACTTGAAGGCCTTATCGACCTCGCGGGTGTATCCGCTCCGGACAGAGAAAGTATCGTCTTCGAGGCCATCAAGGAAGAGGAGCTGCCTGAGGCCGTAATTCCGAAAGAAGGCGGAGAGTGTGAAGAAGGCAATGGCAGCTAACCCGGATTCGGGGAGCTGGACTAGTTTGTTGAAGGAAATAGGGTAGTCCTTGGTTGGAAGCTTAAGTGTGAGAGAAGTTAGGATTGGGACGACGAGGGTCAGGAGGATGAAGGTGAAGTACGAGATAAACTTTCCCAGGTAGGTGGAGTGGTCGAGCGCGCACCATTTGAGGCTGATTTGGAAGTTGGATAGCTCGTCGGAGGGTTTTGGGGATTTGTGAAGTAAGGGTTTGTTTGGCTGATCTGAGTCATTGCTGCTGGAGTTGATGTTGATCATGTGGGTTTTGGGTAAAGTGGTGGAGGGGTTCATGGACGTAGAGAGAGGTTTAATGTAAGAAAGTATAAAATGTTTGCAGGTTCGTGAAGGAAGGGAACAATGATCTAATTTAGCTGGGAAGAGTGAGGGAAATGTTGCGTGGCATTTAGACGAGAGTACATGATGCATGGGTGTAAAGGAAAAGATGGGCAAGATCTAGCTAGCTTGTGTTGTTTCTCGTGAGAGTAGTTCTACTTCTTTTTGCCTTGTTCTAGAGGTAAGGGAAGTGAGAAGAATAGAGACTTGCTGAAAGAACTAGCTAGCTAGCTAAGGAAGAGCTTTCAATTTTGTGACATGGTAATGGTCTCAAAACGCCACACGTGAACTTCAGTATCAATTTACAGGTCGAACAGCCCTAGACACCCATAAAAAACAAACTAAAAACAAGTTCATGCATCCCAAAGCACTTAGCTACCTAGGAACATATATATACGTGTTAAGATACTTTCATGTCATTAATGATATATGATTATGTGTTCATGTCGCTAATCACATGTTGAATCGAAGATATACACTTCTATGTCTACTTTTTGGATCACATGGCAAATGTAATGAGGAAAATAAACACTTCTTTATTTCATGATATATATCTCGCGATAGAGGAAAATATACTCTACCATCGTAGATTGTGAGCTATATATTCAACATTTCTCTAGAGCTATGCATGGCGATACACACATGATCCTAGGGCTGATTTAATTTCTGCCGTCAGATATATATCCATTAATAATAGTAGAGAAGGTTTGGAGTATACGTACTGTTTGGAGTATGTATGATCTGCATTTTGTCAATTCACACACATAAAACAAATTAATATAAATATATATCATCCCAAAATCTCGGCTGAGGCAACAATGAACCGTTTTTTTTTTTTTGGTCAGATGGCAACAGTGAACTTGATTGATTTGTCTCATCATGGTTGTCAAGAACAGAGGAGCAGATATTGAACAGGTCACACAGCAAGGTAAATATATATAATTATAAAAAATTAATTAATTAATTAATTAACTACACGTTAAGTGGGGAATGAAATCCAACAAAGGCCGGCACTATGATCACACCAGCTCATAATCAGATATATTTTTGTCTTTAGATAGAATGATGGCCTTGAATTTCAGGTTAGGAAATGGTATATATAAGTAGTCATTTCATTTTCTTTTATCATGTATCGTCGATGGTCAACTTCGATCTTGATCATTAATAGTCATGGCTCGTAACAAAGCAGCAGCAGCACACAATCAATTGCCGCTATTTCTGTTAGCAATAGTATTGTCATGTGTTATCTCATCTTCTAGTGCTGCTAGTGAGGCTGAAACGCTCATCACCTTCAAGTCTTCCCTAGCCAATGCGTCCGCACTAGATAACTGGAATGATCTACGAAACCCTGCAACGGGTCCCAGAGCCATTGGGCCGGTGTGCATTGTAACAACGGGAGCGTATTCATGCTGCAGCTGGAGAACATGGGCCTAACTGACCTGATTGACATTGACACGCTCGCACAGTTGCCGGCCCTCAATGCCATAAGCTTCATGAACAACGCCTTTGGAGGTCCACTGCCCGATGTGAAGAGACTTTCACTGATTGGTCTCTACTTGTCCCAGAACCAATTCTCTGGTGATATCCCGGATGATGCTTTTTTTCAGTGGCATGGGTGATACCTTGAAGAAGGTTTGCTTGGCCAAAAATGGATTTACAGGGAAGATACCGATCTTTGGTTGATCTGCCTAAGCTCATTGAGTTGGACCTTGGGGATAACCAGTTTAGTGGGAAGATACCAAATTTTCAACCAAGGAACTGGAAGTTGTTAAATCTGGCAAACAACAGATTGGAGGGTCAGATTCCAGCATCACTAAGCAACTTAGATGCAGCCGAGTTAGAGGGTAAGTGAATTCATTATCTGATTTTTTTTCGTAGTGGGATGCGTGTTGAAATTGATAGAGAATGTATTTAACTACAAAAGTACAATCATCCATGCACACATGAACTACTGTTCTTCGTTCTTAGCATTCATCTTACGATATGAAAATGATGATTGTTCAACTTAGTAAGATCGATCAGAAGTAGAATTAGGGTCTAAACGTTGGAAGGACTAATATAAAATTTGAGAAGTTTTCAATACATGGAATTTTAATTTTGAAAAATGAAAATTGTGTGCTCATTCAAACAGGAAACAGTGGCTTGTGCGGAAAGCCTCTTTGCCCGTGCAAATCCGTAAAAAAGGAAGGAAGTGCCGGTCGAAGAAATGGAGCAGTGAATCTTTACCAAATTTTGAACTTTATTTTTGTAATACTGTACGTTGGAATGTAGCTAGCTTTTCCCATTAATGGAGAAATGAACTAGCGTTCTAGGCGAAATTTATACACTATAAAATGCATTTGTCTTTACTAATCTTGTTCTTCTGTTGTTATGAATTTAAATACACTAATAGTCGATGAGAAAATTAACTTATCTTAATAATTGACAATTTGATATCACAATTTAAGTTCTCTCTTTTTCGATAGCCGTTTGACTTGAAATATATATGTTCATGACATTACTCATCTGATCTTATCAATAATATAATATCATGAAGTTAAAATGTGCACAATTTGATTTTATAAGGAACTTCTCAGAGTTACAAAAACCTATACCCGACTCTATATATAGCAAGTTCGATATGTGGGGTTTCTTCTTGAAATTTTCAACAACAGCAAAGCAAAACCACACGAGAATTTTGGTTATGGTAAAACTTTCATCAAGACATGCTTTCTTGAGTTTCTTCTATGTACCTACATTCCTCCATTCCGAGGCCATGCATGGCTTAAGCAATATATTCTTTTTATTTGTTTGTTTTGGTTTATATATGTACGTGTTTGAGTACCTCCTAATCCTTTGCTTGATTAATTGCTTTTCAATTTTGGGTTTAGTAACGCGAAACTAAGAATTTATGTGCGGAGGAGAGAACATGATCAGAAAGTCTATTCCATGCCAAAAACTCAAGAAAAACAACCGGCACATGTTACTTGCTGCCAAGAACCCTAATCTCAGGCATGTCTGCCAGAATCAGGGGTCCAATGAATCGTGCATTCAAATTATAGGTGGTCAAGAAGCCTCAGTTGGACCACCAAAAGAGATAAAACTCAACGTAGCAAGGTCAGGAAATCAAAGGATTCAACTGCTGATCCTTCAGATGCATGGCACCGGTATGTGTGTCTACACACACACATTCACACACACATATATATACCGGCCACTTATCCGGCCTCCCATGCACGAGGTTGATGTGTCATAGATGTGGAACAAAAAATAGAAATGACTCCTATTTCATATCAACTTCAGTACTGAGAAAAAGCAAAGAACCCAAGAGGCTAGGGCAAAAGCTAAATTGGAAACAAAAGTTGCAGTCACAACCTAGAAAAGCCGCGCGCATCTTAACCAAAATTATAAAATAACAGGTGATTTTGAAAAAATAACTAAGTTTATTAATTGGCCTATTGTATAAAACATTACAGGCATTTGCTTCAAGATATGGCGTTGACACAGTCAAGAAAGATATCATTGTATGATCAGGAAATTGTTGACCGGCCAAGCGATTCGAACTTTCGAAGTTCTCAAGCATAATTTTCTCAAACTAATTGTTTCAGCTGTCCAGTGCCTATGTAGTAAGTTCAATAACATTTCCACAAAGAAAAAAATACATCCAAAACGTAATTACCTAAGCAAATTACAATGGAGATCAGTAAATTACCTAGTTTGGGTTTTGAATTTTTTTGTTCCCAATAGTCTTGAAAGTTCATGAACAAGCTGCACATGTATGTTAATGGGCAGAAAACTAGCTAGGAAACAATATGTTTGTCTTCAATATATATGGCCAAAATAAACGCAGTGCATGAGTTGGAAACTCATCACGACTCGATCAGCAAACAAATGTATATATATCTTACTCAGTTCTATGTAAGGGGGTGTATGTGATATATGTCATCGATTCTATCTACCCATAGTTTTTTTATTTTTTTTCGAGAATCTACCCATAATGTTAAAGTCGGCTGAGCCAACAATGATACTTCTGCATCACCATTAACAAGAACAAAACAGCAGCATAACAGCACACACTTAGCTTCAAATATTAAACAATTGCACGTTAAAATTATATCCAACAATTTAATTAGTATTAAGAATCATTGCCGGCACCAATCACCAGCTCATAATATTACATAGAATCACAGACCTTGTCATTCTCGCAAAGCCGACTATTTGTACCTTCACATATTCCCTCAATCCTGGACCTCCATTTCCTTCTTCTACCCCAACCCTCATTTCATTTCTTATCATTAGTTCTGAAATTCCAACATGAAGAAGTTCCTCTGATACTTCTCTTTTTGATCAAGTACCGTGCGGTATTTGATTCTCTGATATATCTCTTTTTATCAAGTACCGGTAATTGACAGAAACAAAATTTTGGTCAGTACTGTTCGGTACTTTCAAACCCTCAATCATTATTATGGATCATAATAAAGCAGCATTTGATCACTGGCTTATCATGCTATGTGTTTTAGTATTTGCTAGTTCATCATGTTCTGCTACTGAAGGTGACACGCTCATCAAGTTCAAGAATTCTCTATCCGATACCTCGGCACTAAATAACTGGAATGCTTTTACAAAACCCTGCAACGGGTCCAAGAGCGATTGGGTGGGTGTGCGTTGTAACAACGGGAGCGTATCCATGCTGCAGCTGGAGAACATGGGCCTAACTGGCCTGATTGACATCGACACGCTCACAGAGTTGCCCGCCCTCAAGGGCATAAGCTTCATGAACAACGGCTTTGGGGGTCCACTGCCCGATGTGAAGAGACTTTCACTCCAAGGTCTCTACTTATCCCAGAACCAATTCTCTGGTGATATCCCGGATGATGCTTTCAGTGGCATGGGTGATACCTTGAAGAAGGTTTACTTGGCCAAAAATGGATTTACAGGGAAGATACCAAGTTCTTTAGTTAATTTACCTAAGCTCATTGAGTTAGACCTTGGGGATAACCAGTTTAGTGGGAAGATACCAAATTTTCAACCAAGGAACTGGACGTTGTTAAATCTGGCAAACAACAGATTGGATGGTCGGATTCCGGTATCACTAAGCAATTTAGATCCAGCCGATTTTCAGGGTAAGTGAATTCATCATATGACTTCTTTCGTACATCTGATGCATGTTGAAATTAGTAGATCGAGAATGTGTTTAACTACAGAGAACAATCATCCATGCACACATGAACTGTTAGCATGCATCTTACCATATGAAATGATAACTGTTCAACCTTTTAAGATGTGAAATAGAGTTAGGGTTTAAATGGACGTGAGAACTTTTGATTCAATAAATGAAATTTTAAAAATTAATGAACTAAGAAAGATGAAAACATGTAGTCAATGCAAGAAAAAAGAAATGAAATCATGCGTTGACACACGAACATTATGACATGCTTCTTTATTGATATCTGATCTTCAACATAAATTGTTGCAATGTATGCAAGCACGCCTGTCTAATCACTCTAATGTTATAGTAGTTATCATATCTATTCTAGTTAATCAATCAAGGTTTTATCTCGCAGTTCTTTTAGGGTTTGTAGTTTTTATGAGTCACCTTTTTGATCAAGCAGGAAACAAAGGCTTGTGTGGACCGCCTCTTGGCAAATGCAAGTCCCCAAAGAAGCGACTCCTCCTAATCGTTGCCATCATAGTCATCTCAGTGGCCTTACTATTGTGTGTCATCTGGATAATCCGGCGTAGTCGAGCTCGTCGGACCCGTCAAGCTCAATCGGCCCCACAGGAAAAAGCCCAAATGAAACCGGTAGCCCTTAAAACTCGCGGAGTATTGGAGGCCCAATTACCCGACCCGCCGGTGGAAGACGATGAGTACAGACAGGCAGAAAAGGGAGGGGAGTTGCATTTTGTGAGAAAGGACAGAGAGAGGTTTGAGGTGCAAGAGCTACTTAGGGCACCAGCTGAGGTTTTGGGGAGTGGGAGCTTTGGGTCGTCTTACAAGGCTGGTCTTATGAGTGGGTCTATGGTTGTAAAGAGGTTTAGGGATATGAACAGAGTTGGGAAAGATGATTTCTATGATCACATGAGTAGGATTGGAAGGTTGTCGCACCCTAATCTGCTCCCACTCGTTGCCTTCTATTACATGAAAGAAGAGAAGCTCTTGGTTCATGACTTTGCTCTAAACGGAAGCTTGGCTAGTCATCTCCATGGTACGTCCATACAATATATAACACGATTTGCATCACATTACTAATCACAACTACATCTCCTAATTTCCTAATGAGATTGGGAATTTCTCTATAAGGCATTTATGATTATGGACAAATATAACACTACATTTACGTACCTTGAGATTCAGATACACATAGGTTATTTGAACAAATGCATACATTATTGTTGCAAGTAGTCAAGTCCCTATCTCGAAAAAGATTTGTAGCTAGGAGATTTGTTTATTCTCTGTGTAGGTCTACTTTATAATTACTTTCTACCATTTCACATTTTCGAAACAATACTATATCATTCTTCTAAAAAAAAGAAACAATACTATATCCTCACATAACTCTAAACCTTAATCTCTCGCTATAACTTAATAATTAATGAGAACTCAATGTAGTCACAACTCTTGTTCATCATACTAAACCTAACATGTTTGATAATTTTGTCCTTTTTTTTTTTTCAGCTAAGCGAGCCCCGGGACAGCCAGGACTCGACTGGCCAACCCGCCTGATGATCATAAAAGGAGTAGCAAGAGGCCTAGGCTACCTCTACAAAGAGTTCCCAGGCCTGCCTGTCCCCCACGGCCACCTGAAGTCCTCCAACGTCCTCCTCGACCACAGCCTCAACCCGGTCCTAGCAGAATACGCCCTAATCCCTGTCATCAACAAAGACCACGCCCACAAGTTCATGGTCGCCTATAAATCCCCCGAGTACTCCCAAACCGGACGCACCTCCAAGAAGACCGACGTGTGGAGCCTCGGCATCCTCATCTTCGAAATGCTGACCGGAAAGTTCCCCGCAAACTACCTCCAACAGGGCAAGAGGGCCAACGCGGACCTCGCCAGCTGGGTCAACTCGGTGGTCAGGGAGGAGTGGACCGGCGAGGTTTTCGATAAAGACATGAAGGGTACCAAGAATGGAGAAGGCGAGATGCTGAAGCTGTTGAAGATAGGGATGTGCTGCTGTGAGAGTAGTGTTGAAGGGAGGTGGGATTGGAGAGAGGCGGTGGATAAGATCGAGGAGTTGCGGGAGAGGGACAGTGAGGATGAAGACTACTCGTCGTACGCGAGTGATGGGGATGTGTACTCGTCTAGGGCTGTGACTGATGATGACTTCTCCTTCTCGGTTGCAGCTTGATGAAGGTTTAAATGGTTGGAATATTAGGACTTGGATTATTATTCTTGTTATACATGCTATTGCTCGCTAATGTGAGCTAGCTAGCTAGGTAAGGAATAACAATGGAAGAAGAGGACAAAGGGGAATTGGGATTTTTGTTTTTCCTAGTTTTTAATTTTATTCGGGTAGCTAGGCTTATTTTTGCATGGTTCATCTTTATTTATGTGAATTATGAAATATGAAAGAAGAGAATAATCGATCTGTAAGGGCAAAATCCTTTTTAATTTCTCTGCACGTCGTTGTTTATCAAGAACGATAATCTATTTTGAATTTGAGCATATAGGTCTTAGCAAATATGAGTTACAAACAGAGCAAAGTGGTTGCCTAAATGACTGATCATAGATGTTTAAGCAGGTCGGGGTTGCAGATCACTATGCAAAATATTTAAGGTTTTCGATGGATATTATACATATATTAAGGATAATAATATCTATATCAAGTGAGGTTTTGATTCAAAAAAAAAAAAGTGAGGTTAACCATATTTATGTTTACTGAAGGGTAATGATGTTTGTTTTTTTATTACAGCGAAGCCTAAAGGTAAAGGACAATAGACCTAAATCACAACTAATCTTGGCTTAAATAAGCCTAATATATAAATCAGATTTCTTAAAAGGAACGATATTAGCCGAGGAGAGCTAAAGAATCTGCAGCCAGACTCATAACCATGACCAATGCTTGCTAACAATCAGCCACTAAATTACACTCTCTATATACATGGATAAGGGACACATTCTAATTCCAACTCAAAAGCTCCTGACAGTTTTCTAGAAGTCTATAAAGAGAATGAAAACGATCGATCAAAGAGAGAACCAACTGACTGCAACAAGTGAATTCATTTCTATTTCCAACAATCAATAACTATTTTGCCAAGCCATTTTCATACCTTTCAGAAGCCCTCAGATTTCAACTTCAACAACTTGACCAATGCCCAACTTAACAAAAAACTTATTCATCTATTCACCCCAATCATTTTTTTAAAAAAAACATATACATAATCCCAGTATCTTTATGCAAGCTGCCATAAATAGTTAATTTAAGTCAATCCTCAGTTGAAAATTGCCAACAAAGATGATATACCGGCCTGTTGTGGATCTTTAGAGTGGGCAACCTTATTTGCTTCAAAGTATTGGTGAATAATTAGAGATGGCCAAATTGAAGATTTGAAATTTTGAATCAAAGTATGGCTGCCCCTCCATTTCCATATATACCAAAGCCCTATAGTAAAATAGCAATATAAAGGGAGAGTGTAAGTGGAGGAGAACTCACTTGATGGACATGAAAAATTTTGATCCAAGTTTTTCTTATGATTTTCTAAAGTAGACAAAAATTATATTAAAAATATGAGTCAAAAATTTTGAGATATGTCACTTGGATATTTCAAGAATTTTTTTTGGCCTGCTATGAGTGCTCGCACGACACCCATAAAGTGCCAAACCATCGATTTAGAGGTATCATAGATTTACATTAAATGAACTTTTTTTTTTTTGAAATAATGGTAATTCCATTAATAATAGCGCATGTCAAGAATGTCATTACATACTCATCCGCTGACACATAATAATGGCCAGAACAAGGATTCGTAGATGAGCTACAGTGACACATAGGATAGACCAACTATATTTGAACTTATCGCTCACTTAAAAAGCGAGCCTATAAGATAGGGAAAAACATAGAGAATAGACAAGCCAAACTACACTCGTTAGGTTCCTAATACAAGGAAATTTATTGTAATTAGACAAAAAGCTAAAACCATAAGTTTGAGACAAGAGCCTAAACCCTAGCCCAAATTTAGAAGCTAATGGACTAAGGTAGAACCTCAGCCCAACAACTAAGCCAAATAGGGTAGTTACCAAGGAGATCTCCAGGCCCAGCAACTCAATTCGGGTCCAGTCCGCCGTGTTCTCCATCATCCTCGTCGTACGTCACCTTCCGGCAGAGATCCCTGACCTCACGGCCTAACGCCATCGATCGAACCCATGGCGGCGCCATCTGTGCAAGATCCAAACTACCACGACCTGCATCATCGGTCATCCAAGCCATGCCGCTGCGACCTCCATCACTACGGACCGAACCATCCTCGATCCCAGCCTTACAAGCCACACCACCATTGATCAAGTTCTATTACGCCGACGATCCAAGAAACTCCTTCAGCGGGTATTGAATACCGGCCTCGACAACATGACCACCACCATCTCCACCATCCCAATTGAAACAATTTACAAAACCAGAGAGAATCCCCCTAACGGTGTCCCATGGGTAGTAGTTCTCCCGTCTGGTAGCAAACCCCATGACGGCGGGAGGTCAAAGGCTAGGCCCGATGTCCGAGCGTCGCCAGATGAGAAGAAATTTACAACCTGAAGGCCTTAGGGTTTAGGTGAGAGAGAAACTCTATCTGTTTTGAATCCAAAATACAATATTAATCGGAAATACAAAAGATCATGCTTTATGGTTAGTCTAACTGATTATATAAGAATTCATTTTTCTCATTTAAGCATATTAATCCGACTAACTCGCACCCAGAATACCATATACATTCTTAATGTGAAAAAAGATTTAAACTCGAATATGGAAAGTCTCTAAGTTGTAAAAATAAGATTCTTGTTCAAGTAAATCTCTATTATGTGTCTAGCCCAAACTCTAGGTTACTTGACCTAGTGGTAATAAGGTTACATTAGAAAGATCTAGATTCCTATTCAATGTACGATTACTTTCCTTGTACAATTTGGATTCTATGCATTGTAATCCTCTATATAAAGAGGCTCCTATTATCAATCAGAATACATAGCAAATTCCTCTCAATTTCAGTTTCTCTACAACACGTTAACCGCACGAAGCCCTAACCCTGAAACAAATAGCCAAAACCCTTTTGGCCACTGCAGCACACCTTGAAGCTCTCGATCCCAGGAGCCCAGAACCGCCGCTGACGTCATCAGAACTGCCCGGAAAAGCACCGAACTGGCCTCCAGAAGAAAAAGAAGTTTCCTGCCCGGTTCGAATCCTTCCTGTCAGAATTCTGCAGGAATATTTCGTCAACGATGGTTCCCTAAATCCAGAAGTCAGGAACCGAAGAAAAATCGACCAAAACCTGCAGGAAAGTAGCCGGACCGGCTTGAAAAACTGCCATATCCGTGAGAAATTGATGCTTGGGTCCTTTCTAGCCGAGCCCAACGCAGGGAACAGCCCAGCCTAGCCTTTCCCTATACGAGCCCAGGGCAAGAAGCAACCCAAAAGAAGAAAAGAAAGATAAAAAAAAAAAAGCAGATGGGGGCAGCCCATGTGCTGGGCAGAAGAAAAGAAAGAGAAGAAAGAAGAAGAAAAGGGTATGGGCCCCAGAAGAAGAAAAGAATGAAGAAAAAAGAGGCAAGTGCGGTAGAAGGAGAAGAAAAAGAAAAGAAAAGAAAAAAAAAAAACAGACCCTGACCCACGTGGAGGAGAAAAGAAAAAAAAAACAAAGGTCAAAGAAACACCAAAGTCAAAGAGAAAAAAAATGTAATTTTTATTAAAGGTTTCCGTTTTCTGTACTTTTAAATTCTCTTCTTTTTCTCGGGGACTTGTAACCTCCATTCTTCTACCCCCCTTTCTTCTTCATAGGGGAGACCAAAAGCCGAACTGTGGAGATTCGTGCTAACTTCAAGTTTGGAGCTTATAGAGTCCTCTAAACTTAGAGTTTGTTGAGAAGAAAATGATCGACCACAAACACATTATTGTTTCGATCTAATCTAATTCCTCTCGGATTCAGATTTCTTGGAAGCGACTACGCTCAGAAATCCCTAAATTTCTTGGAAGCGACTACGCTCAGAAATTTCTATTGTTTTCGTGGTAGCCTTTTACGCTCCGAAACTAACTCTAATTTCTTGTTCTGTTTCAGAATGAGTAACCTGAACAAACTGGATTTCGCTCCATTGGGAACAACTGGCTCTGGATATCACAAGTGGGTTCGTGATGTTCGCCAGCATCTCAAGGCCGATGAAATCCTGGAGACGATTCTCGAGCCTAGTCAAGACGTGCTAACTGTTAAGCAAGCTCAAGCTTTGTAAGCAAATAAAGCAGCCTTAGAGGCAAATAAGGCGAAAGCCATCATCCTAATAACTCGTCATATAGATGATTCGCTCCAGTATGGGTGTATGAATGAAGCAGACCCTAGAAGGTTGTAGGTCTCACTCGAAGAAAGATTTAGCAACTTCCGTGACTCCCTGCTTCCTGATCTAGAAGTGAGATGGCATAGCCTCCGCTTATGTGATTTTAAGTCAGCTCTTGACTACAACTCGGAAGCAATTCGCATTAAGTATTTAATGGAATTATGTCGTCAAGAGATCACAGATGCAATGTTGAGAAGACTCTCTCTACCTTCCCCGTCTCTGCATTGATGGTCGATAAGAACCATCAAATCGATGTTATTGCAAGATGGATCACAAGGTTTCATGAGCTCATTGGAGCCATGAATGTCGCTGAAAAGCATGACAACATCCTTGTGAAGAACTATAATTCTAGACTTGTGGGAACATAGCATATTCCATAGTCCAATTATAGTCGCGTCCTTAAGAGAGGGTGCCAAGAGCGAAACCCTAATCTTAGGGATACTTATGGAAGTTCTGGTCCATATAATTGCTCTAATTGTGAAGATAACAGCCAAAATAGGCGAACACGGAACTGAAGAGGTCAACGTGAAAAGAGAGAGAGAGGCAACGCCTCTGGCCACGTTGGTGGCTCCACCAACACTAAGAGCCATCCTAATGAAGCTTTCAAAGCGCCTCAAGTAATGGAGTCTAAATACAGAGATGCATGTTCTCGATGTGGAGTATCCGGTCATTGGGCACACATTTGTAGAGCTCGTGAAGAAATTATCACCGCCTATAAAGCATATTGTGAAGCAAGAGAAGCTCACTATGTGGAACAAGAAGATCAAGATGATGATCTGGAGTGAAGGTTGAAGACTACAAATCTGGCTAGGATCAATAGATCTCCAATTCTGTTTAAGTCTTTATTTTTCAAGAGATGTAATAGGCAATTCCCATATATTTTTGCAATAAATGCCAATGGTTTAAGCCATTCTTCAAAGTAGGCTCAACCAATGTAAGAGTGATGTCTAGGAAGGTTATGAGATTAGTGGTACTTAAGCGAGCCTTGCTCCACCGACATCTCTCTATTCACCTGGTCACATTTATTTTAGAATTACCGAAAGAAGTTAGACGACTACCATTGTTTTGCATTAGCTAGCATTTTGGATTAGGTTTTCTTTGGTCAAAGAGACAATGATGTAACTCCATTGGCTTATGAATAAAATTTCAAGTTCTTTTCATTATGACTCCATTTTTCTGAGCATATGACTTTGTGACTACGATGACTGGGCCATCAGTATTAATTCAAAGACATGGAATAGCCCAAGTTCCCTTGCCAAACAGCACCTTGATTACTGTCACAAAACTCTCTACGCTCTTAAGCGAAATCGCACTTATGAATAGCCAACGGATTCAGTACGAAAACACATGTAGAGAATGAATTGTGTTCCTTTGAAATACCTCTAATGATTGCGATCAAAGGCGCATCTTAGAGAAGTTTATGTATCTCTCTAGTGGACTCTATGTCACTATTCGAGCTATTAAATCCAATAAAGTTATGAGAGAAGATCTCTTGGATTTAGACACATATTGGCTCTGTCACGACTGGATAGATCATCCTAGTCATGATACGATGATCCGTCTGCTGAAGATTTCACACGGACATCCATCCTTTTGAGCGAAACGAAGCAAGAATCGAAAATTGATTCTGGACTTAGCAAGACCACAACAACTGCAACATCTGGCGCTACTGCTGTCTTGGGCCGCCTAAAGGCCGCCCACGTCCTATGTGATGACGCCATAAATGGCACCAACCATGAGCATGACGCCATGGTTATTCCTCTTAGTGGCCATGATGCCATACATGCTAATTTCCATGGTTCCAACGCCATGATGGGAGATGTAGTCACACATTTTTCTTCTAATAGCGCTACAGACGCTCAAACCCAACCAAAATCCTCGTTGGTTGATTCTAAGGCCCTCTCGCTCATTTTACAAAGCCCGTTCCTTAAGGGAAGTTAGGACTGAGACTGTCCTATGCAAAGGATATGAAAATACTCATTCTGTTCTTACATAGAATCCGTGGAGATTCTGTGGATTAATTCAACCAACTTGCAGAAGTTTAAATATCTCATGATGTTGATTGACATGTAAACACACTGGTCACGTGTGGTCGTAATCGTTATCCACCTGTAAATGCTGCTTATACTGCACTCCTAGCACATATCATATGACGAACGGGCTCACTCTCGGGATCATCCTATTCAGTCAATTGGATTTGACAATGTTAGAGAGTTTACAACGAAGACTTTCGATAGTTATTGCATTGGGACTGATGTTGGATATCATATTCCCATGAACACACCTAAATGGTTTCACGAAACGACTACGATGGTAGTCCGGACATTGGTAATGCGCACCAATCTCCTTATATCCGCTTGGGGTGATGCAATATCGCATGCAGCTATGCTAATTCGTCTACGACCTGCCGCCACTCAATGTATCTCTACGTTACAGCTAGTGACTGGGTACAAGTATTTTGTACTTACGCACAGTTGAGTGAGCCATTTATGTGCCAATTACGCCGCCACAGCGCATTATCCTAGGTCCTTACAGACGAGTGAACAACTCAGTTGGATTTGAGACTCCAACAATCGTTCGCTACTTAATGCGCTTGCAAGGCGATCTCCTTACCGCTAGATTTGCCAATGTCACTTTGATGAGACAGTCTTCCTGTCGTTAGGGGGAGATAAGAACATGAATGTTCAGCATAAACGACATGAATTGTTGTGGATTGTCCCCACTATGTTTCATCTCGATCCCTACTAAAGTGATGAGATCACACATGTGCTGTAAATATGCCTGCAAGGAAGTATGTCCCTACAAGAGGACGTAGCGTCACCCTACATGGAGGTAGGCAAGGCGCTAACGCCATAAGGAGTGACACTCTGGCGTTATAGGTCATGGCCCCAGCTAGGATGCGTGGGAGGCTCGTGGGTTCAAAGGATGCTTTGGCACAACCTAATCCTTGGATCATCGACATGTAAAATCTGTCTCATGAGTATCCTCCCGGTTATGGTTATCGTTGGGGGACGCCTCAACGTAAGAACCTATTCCTGAGAATGTAGAGCTCTATGAAAATTACATTAGTGTACATCAGATG
The DNA here is from genome assembly GCA_025331145.1 of Rosa persica. Taxonomy (NCBI): domain Eukaryota; kingdom Viridiplantae; phylum Streptophyta; class Magnoliopsida; order Rosales; family Rosaceae; genus Rosa; species Rosa persica. The sequence goes on along the minus strand of WFKR01000006.1, from coordinate 47,327,144 downwards.
TGGGATAGAAACTCCATCATAATTGATGATGTAGTCACGCATTTCGTTGCGTATGAGTTTGTTGAGTTTGATGATATCGAACCACACTCCGTTGATGAATGAATACTAATGTAGAGAAATTTGGCCTAAATGGAAAGATGCGATCCAGTTAAGATGGATTCTCTAACGAAGAGGAAGGTTTTTGTGCTAGTAATGCCAACACCTCCTGACATAAAACATATTGACTAATGGGTCTTCGTTAGAAAAGGTGATGAGAAAAAGATATGGTAATCTCGCCTTATGGCGCAAGGCTTCTCATAAAACGCTCTGGAATCAACTACGATGAGATATATTCTCTCGTAATGGATGTCACTGCACTATACTACCTTGTTAGTTTGGTAGTTTCCAAATAAGTGAACATGCAGCTTACAAATATGGTCACTACATATCTCTATGGGGATCTAAATTAAGTTGAAACGCTTACTAAAGTGACTACTTGATTGGGAAGGGATATGCCCGCGCATTTCCATAACAAGTTTCGGATCCTATCGCGGTTCATGTTGAACATGCTCTTCATTGGAAGCCCTTAAAGATTTAAGAGAAACCGCTGAACATTTGAAATCCGAGTGTGAGATGAACGATTTTCGGAGAACACGATTATGTCTCAGTTTGGAACTTGAGTATCGTGTTGAGAGATGCTTAGGCGTTTTGACAAGGTCAAGCCTTCAAGCACCCCCATGATCGTCCGTAGTCTTGATCCTAAAAAGGATCCTCTTTGTTCGAATGATGATGGAGAAGATGTACTAGAGGCGGAAGTGCCCTACATAAGTATAATAGGCGCATTATTGTACTTAGCTCCATGCACAAGACCGGACATCTCATATTGTCACGCCCCAAATTTTAGAATAAAAATTCAAAATTCAAAACATGAATTATCACAACTCAAAATAATCATCCTGAAAATTTCTTTTTTCTTAACAACCACACACACAAATTTAATTTCAAATCCCGAATTAGTCTCGGTTAATTATTACAACTGAAACTCACAAATAAAATTATAAAGCTCTAAATGAGCATAACAACCTCACAACGTAAATGAAATCAAATAATGCTGCAACTCCTAAACGGCAGGGTCACCTCTCTGGTTATCCTGACCTGCAGGAATATCCGCTACACCATTTGAATATTGTACCGGGATTGCAACAACACAAAACCCGGTAAGGTTTTGAAAGCTCGTATGAGTAAAATAGAAAGAACGGTTGTTTAATTAAGTCATATTTATTTTCACCCAAGTCAACACCCAACAATTCCAAACATCCACAAAGAAACCACAATCTCACAAATCAATCACCAATCAATAACTCAATGCGGAATCTAAACTCACATCTTTCTTCTCAAAACCCCGAAATCGTATTTATAAAAATACGGTGTATGACAGACTAGAGCTCTAACTGAATCGCAGTCCGTCACCTGGCCCAGGTTATGACATCCGACATATTTATCGTTATCGTATTTCATCAATATATATATATGTATATACATATTTAGAATGTCCGATACTCATACTAAATCTAGCCTCATTACCCAACAAGGGATGTGGCATCCAACTCACTCAACCAATCATATCCCATCATCCACCTAGGATTAGAGCGTTCGATTCCGCTATACCAGTCACTACGTTGACCATAAATCCATAAAACGAGCACAACAATATGTTTCACACAATGACATCAACCCATCCAAGATACACAATATTATTATGAAATTTAAGCATTTAAAATATAATACAAATCATCATTCCAACTCAATCATATCATCACTCAACAACACACCACCCAATATATATATTCCACGTAAATATATATACATATATATATATATATATATACGTAATTATCCACTCAAAGATGACCACTAATACCATCTATAGTTCACACAAGAAAATCGTGAAATTCATTTGTATAATTAAAATTAATTTTACTTACCTATGGACCGTAGTTGATCAAGCCCATGAGATTTTTTAAAAAAATATTTAATCAATAAATATTTTTCACACAATTACGACAAAATAAATAAATTAAAAGTACTCGGTTCGTAATATGAATCACGTGAGTTTTACTCACCTCGAAACTCCCGTTGCGTCTTCAATTTAAACACAAATCACACCGAACCAGCTCACCCAAGTACAAACCATCAATCATCTAATCAATTGTGACTTTAATTTAGCCAATAATTCTAAAACATACTTAAACTACCATCCAACGGTCGGATTCTAAATTATACGAAAATCTGACGGACGGATTCTCACGAATCGCCTCCCTAATCACCGTTTTGCAATTATACGAAGATCCAACGGTCGGATTTTCGCCCATGACCACACAAAGCCACTGGGACAGTCATATGATCAACATATCAAAACTACAAGTCCATCGGACGGTCCTAACTTCACATATCATAAATCTAACGATCGAAATCGATTGAAATCTAAAAATTCATAACTAAATCATATATCTGAAAAATATGTATAATATGCCGAAATGATCGTATTGAAATGTAGAATCTTAAAACGTACAAAAACTATATTTTTGACCCCCGGAGGTAGCCGGAAAGGGCCGCCGGAGTTAATGGCAGAGTCGCCGCCGACCACCATCAATGGTGTCGGGACCGAGCTGCTCTTCTTCATTTTAACATGCTGATCATTTTTCATAACTAACTCAAGATCAGAAAATAACGGGAAAAGGTCAAAAAGTACCAAAATAGTCACGGTGGCAGGAAAATTTCTAGAATCTGGTGAGCTTGAGTTTGACGTAAAAACTTCCACCAATGGCTTCGATTCTTTCTAGAGAGTTGTTTAACAACTTAAGGCGAGCTCCCCAACTTAAGAATCACTCGAAACGAAGCTCTACAACTCGAGATATCCGAATCGAAAGTTCCGTTCGATCCAAAACGGAGCTGGCTTCCAGCCGTCACCACAGGCCACGCCGCCGTGCAAGGTTACTTCTGGGAGCTTCAGGAGGTCGAGGCGAGCTTGAGGATGAAGTTTGGCAAGGATTGATAGATTGTAGCTCGAGATATCACAATTGGAACCAAATCGGGGTTAAACCGAAACCGTGCTTCCGCCGCCGTTTCTGGCCGTGCCGCGGCGCAAGGCTGCAACTGGCAGCTGCGTAAGGTCGAGGTGAGCACGAGGGAAGTCGTCTAGGGTCATGAGGTGGACGGAGGAGGGAGAGCTTGGCCGGCGAAGGCTGGCTCTGTTTTGGCTGGGTTTTGGCCACGTGAGAGAGAGAGAGAGCGAGAGGGAGAGAACAGTTTCCAAAAGAGGAAGGAGGCCGGGAGAAAAAGGAAACTTTCGAAAAAAAATATGGGTTTTTTTTAATATACCCTTTTTGGAAATTTTCTCTAAATGCGATAATTAATTCAAAACAAATCCGATCTTTGTGTTCCGCATATGCACGGACTCGTATCGACGAGCTCTACGATTTTCATGAAGGAAGTTTTTCCGAAATTTGCACGTATAAAAAGTCGATTTCTTGAATTGAACATTTCGAGCTTTTGATTAAAACAATCGTTTTGGAATTCGATAATTCTAAAAATGAAACATTCCGAGCAACATTTGTGAAATTGTATAATATTCGTTTCACACAATTACACGAAATTAATGGAAATTGCAGTTATTACACATATGTTGTGAACTTGTTAGTTAAGGTATAGCTCTGCGGCAACGTGATGCCATTGGATTGATGTAAAAGATATCTTTCGATACCAGAGATGTACGATTGATATAGGTATGCTTTATCCCTACAGGGAGATGATGGATTCGGACCCATCACACTAAGAACGCCGCCGACACTAGCCTGCGTCCCCTCTCCCCATCCCAAAAAAAGTTAGCGTTTTGGAAGGTTTTGCTGATATTTGGTATCTTTCTGACCCACACAAAGATCATTCCCAAGTTGGTTAACTGTTCACCATGGGTAAAGACTGTGATATCTTGGAGGTCTACATAACAGACCCTAGTCGCTATATCTTCGAACCATGCAGAGATTATTACTCTTCATGAAGTGGTTCATGAATGTATATGGATTGGATCCATAGTTACGCATGTTCAAACAGTTGTGGTTTGAAGTTTACCACTGATGAGCCTACAAGCATTTAGGATAATGCTGCTTGTTTTGAACAAATAAAGCAAGGCTACACAAAAAGCGACAACACCAAGGGTAATCAGCAACAAAAGACTTTCCTGAAGATCAAAGTGAACTAGGTTCGATCTGAGGACAGTGTGGCAGACTTGCTCACTAAGTCATTGCCTAAAGTCCACTTTCGAGAAACATGTTGGTGGCATCGTTTGCGGAAGTTATCTGAACTCTCATGATCGTAGTCATCAGGGGGAGATGTCTACATGTATGGTCTCGAAACGTGAAGGGTGTGTTGTGCTCTTTTTCCCTTTCGACCGAGGTTATTTTTGTCCCACTGAGTTTTTGTTACTCGGCAAGGTTTTTAATGAGGCAACGAGAGAAGCACCACGTTTGGGCGACATAAGGGGGAGTGTTCAAGTAAATCTCTATTATGTGTCTAACCCAAACTCTAGGTTACTTGACCTAGTGGTAATATGGTTACATTTGAAGGATCTAGATTCCTATTCAATGTACGATTA